>CM064868.1:62919284-64276120 GCA_032719365.1 Prinsepia uniflora
ATTACCTGCCTTCCGTCACCGTCGTGAACTCCGCTGGGGCTGGTGGACTCCTCGCACCCCTCACGACACCACCACGATCTCAATAGCACCGTACACGACCGCCACCGCCACGATTTCTCACAAACTCCCTGATTTCCTTCCTGTTTCCCCCCTGATTTTCCCGCAGCTCTCGACGCCCACACACAGCCACCACACCGTCAGCCTCTCTCACTGCTTCCCTCTCACTCCCTGCTCACTCTCACACACTCACAACTCACTAGCACCCTCGATCAACCCTCAATTCTTCCTCACAATCTCCCTCTGTTTCACTCTGGTTGAAGAACACACACGGGCACTGCACGGTTGCACCCCCAATTATTGGAACCGTGCACACACACGAGAACCCCCCAGAAGCCACTAGCCCTGTGCCACATGTCACCATCCACTCTATTCTCTCCCAAGTGGCTCCATCCCAGCCGTCCATCTGCCCTCTCTCTGCACAAATCCCCAGAACACAAAAGACCAAACTGCCCCTTCTTTTAGCTCAAAATTACGGTTTTGCCACTAACGTTCTTGACCTGTAACTCTCACATCGTAAGTCCGATGAATACGTGCCGCCTGTCATCGAACTCAGGACAACGAGATCTACGTAACCATCCTCGGTCAACGTACCAAAACCCGATCGTCCAAAAAGTCAACGTTTCCCCTTCTTTTAACCAAATTACGGTTATGCCCTCAACCTTCCGAACATCATAACTTCCTCCTCGGATGTCGGAATCAGGCGTGCCACCTGCCTACGGATTCGTGACATCCTAAACTACGTCCTGGTCACTGGTCAACACCCATTTGACCACCCGAACTAAAAGTCAACTTTTTGCCCAAGTTAGGGGCAAAATCGTCATTCTAAACTTACAGACCTATCGGGACCACCTAACCACCAATTAACCTCACTAATCCCACCTTAATCACACTACTAATCCCGGCTCTCGGGACGGGTTGTTACAATCTACCCACCTAAAAAAAATTTCGTCCCCGAAATTCCACAGCTAGTTCCGACACCTAGGGTTTCCTACCCGGTAATCAACACTAGGTCAACAACAACTTCTCCTGGGTTTCCTATCTATCATCTCCACCTTGGGTATTTCACACCATCCCCAACTACTGTTACCACGGCCAACCCTCTCTATGTAACAACTGTATGGTGTACGCAAGGGAAACTCTATGAACAGAAAACAAAGGTATTTTACAATACCTCATACCCGAATAAATTCACAGAGCACATCCTCACGTACTACCTCACCTTTCCAAACCAACTCGGCTACTACGTCGGCCATTATCAGAATAAATCTACAAAGTTATGGGTTCTCTCCTTCAATAACCTCATATCGATCAGTTATAGTCACTCCTTTCCTATTCCCTCCGTCATCCTTCCACTGTAACACTCCCCAGGTCACCTAGGGAAAATCCTAGACTCGCTCCCAGACTCCAACAACAAAACTGAGTACAACACAAGAAAAGCTAATAAAGTACCTGTCCCCGCATCTGGTGCCGACTGAACCTCCTGCTGAGTCATCGAAAACACTAGGGCCTGAGATCCTGACGCTCTACCACGTCCCCTCGAACTACTAGTGGCACCACCACCTCCTCTCGTACCTACGGTCCCTGACGCTGTACTCTGTCCGGGCTCCGCTGCTCCTCGACCTACACCACCTTCCTGTGGCAACAGTGGACACACACGTCGAAAATGACCTCGCTCTCCGCAGTAGAAACACGCATCCCGACCGGAAAGACCTGGTCGCCCTGTCGATGCAACGGACGTCGCACTAGCTTGCGGAGTCGACTGTGCTCGGTAACCCCGAAATCCTGAACTCTGGAAACTACCAGGCCTACCGAAACGATCATCGCCCGACGACGACGCTCCACCGAAGTTACCCCTTTTCGGTGTCCGCTGGCTCGAAGCTCCAGAAAAAGATGGCTCCCGGCGCCGCACCGGTAAACTAGCCTCAACCCTCACCGCAGCGTCCGACAAGTCTCGGAGAGTAGCAAACGATCCAGCCGTCACGATGGCTCGAATCTCGCCTCGCAAGCCCAATTCAAACCTACGGCATTTCTCGGCTTCAGTGGCCACAAAAGCAGGAGCAAACCGAGACAACATCTGGAATTTCCGTTCATACTCAGCCACTGTCATATTCCCTTGTTGGAGCTGCAGGAATTCAGCCTCCTTAGCATCCCGAAAAGAACGAGGATAATACTGTTCCAGGAACCGTTCCCTAAAAGTCTCCCAAGTCACCGTATGGACATCCCAGCCAGACAATTCGAGGGTATACCACCACTCGTACGCTGCACCATCCAGTAAAAATGTAGCCAATAACACTCGCTCCTCTGGCGGGCAATGCATCACCGCAAAGATCCGCTCAAGTCTGGTAATCCACCTCTGGGCTTCCTCAGGATCAGCCCCACCACTAAAAGTAGTAGCCTCGAGCCGCTGGGCTCGCTCAATCGTAGTACTCTCAGTTCCCATCGCCATTTCTTCTTCAGGTCGTGGAGAGGGTCCACGTCTCGGAGGCATCGTCAACCGCACGCTGAAAGAGGCATAGAAGTAGTCAAACAACTAAAACACAACCTCACAAACCAACAGACCCAACAAACTCGACAAACCTATGCTCTGATACCAATTGTCAGGACCCACCCCGGTTTCACCCCGAAACCTGAGGTAAATCCTGCTCCCGTCTGACATCCCGACACAAAAACAGTCAGACGCAGGAGAAAGCACTTAATAAAAAACCGAAGTTAGAGTTTACAGAGCATAGTATGAATACAATGAAATAAAAACCGATGACAATTACACGCACGCGGAAGAAAAACTTAAACACTCGGAAATCCCGCTCGTCACTTCTATGCCTCAGACACTGCCTCGACGTCAAGACCCCGCGCTAGCTCCACGTCCTGGAGGGCAATTAAAACAGAAGATGTGAGTGGACCATAATAAAAGAAAAGTTCTAAAACCATTTATCAGAAAACCGAGTTTAACCCTCCGTTTTGAAACCACATGCATAACCCAGTTATCAAAACAGTAGGATTCAATACTCAGAAAACATCATAAGAAACAGAAACCCTATAAAACAGTTATAGAAATCATATTATAAACATCATAAAACCGTATCAAAAATCGTGAATAATCAAATCATCATTTTCCGATCAAACCTGCTGGACCTATCCGAGTATTTAAACTCCCGAGTCTTTAAACTTAATCCAGGCCTCAATCATATGCGAGTCTTTAAACTCCCGAGTCTTTAAACTCAATCCGGGCCCGTCCCCCGATAATCAATATCCGGGTCTTTAAACCCAATAACCAGATCCAGCAAATCCAATCCAAAACCATTTGAAAATCATTTCTAAATCCATATCCAAACCCGAATCCGAAATCACCGGTCTGATGCTCTTCAGGCATCCCGAACCGTCATTCCGAACCGAAATCCGGAAATTCACTTTTCAACTTAAACCCAAATTCGGCTTTACGAGATCCGATTCTAAAACCGAAAACCTTGATTATCGAAATCATGTTCCAAAATCCCTTTATAATCATTGAAAACCATTTACTGTTTGAAATCCCAAAACCATGGCATCATAATCAGAAATCAAGTCTTTCTCGTAAAACGTGTCAAATACGTTATTTCTCGAAAAACGTGCAATTATGTAAAATCACATCATAAATCCAACAATCATGAAATCACATATATAAAACAAGTATAGAAAACAGTTATGCATGTTCAGTTATAGAGAAGGGGTCCACTCACAGTACCGAGCCTCAATCGCGTCCCGAACGTCCTGCACGTTCCTCGGCTTCCTCGGGAAATCCCGATCCTGTCAACAACCACCAAATTACGTCACTAACACGTCTACGAGTAACCACCTAAATTTCCTCAAAAATCCCCGGGTCCTGAACGTAACGAACTGGAACCCTAAACCTTCACCCTCGCGAAACTACTTCGATTCGACGTCCGATTAACCCGAAACCAATTCCAATGGACTCGTCACAACTCCTGGACCAAAAACCATGTTGACCACTTTCCCCAGAACCGCCGCACGCGCCCCCACGCGCCGCCCAAAGTGGCTGCGCGTGGCCCTCACGCGCCAGCTACAGTACCACCGTCAACCTCACGTCGACCCGGTTCACACCAGTGCTGCAACTCGGACCGGCGAGACCTGTTCTCTGCCGTCTGGCCACCATTTCCCTTCCTTTCTTCACCTATAGCTTCGTCCAGCCCTACTCTATCCATCCCCGTCCTTGAATCACCGCGATTCAACCCGTAGCTCATCGACTCAAGCTCGAACCAGACGGCCCGAACTCCCCTGTTTGCCTTCCCGACCACCCAAGTCACCTCCCGTCACGGTGGCAACTTAAAACTCTTCCTAGGACCATCCTAAACCTCACCCAACTCACCTGGAACGTCGACTCTACGCCAATCTTTACGACTTTTGGTTTGAAAGTCACGGCTAAAACAGAGCACGCAGAGCACCTGCCGTCGTGCTAACCGCCACCGTATACCCCCGTCACGGCAGCACAACCAGTAGATACCCAGGCCTCCCTTGATTCACCTAGACCACCCTAGACTCAACGATTCTACCGCTAAGGCTACGACTTCCATTTTGAACTTCTACGGCTAAACAGAGCATCGAAATGGGGATGAGGGAATTACCTGCCTTCCGTCACCGTCGTGAACTCCGCTGGGGCTGGTGGACTCCTCGCACCCCTCACGACACCACCACGATCTCAATAGCACCGTACACGACCGCCACCGCCACGATTTCTCACAAACTCCCTGATTTCCTTCCTGTTTCCCCCTGATTTTCCCGCAGCTCTCGACGCCCACACACAGCCACCACACCGTCAGCCTCTCTCACTGCTTCCCTCTCACTCCCTGCTCACTCTCACACACTCACAACTCACTAGCACCCTCGATCAACCCTCAATTCTTCCTCACAATCTCCCTCTGTTTCACTCTGGTTGAAGAACACACACGGGCACTGCACGGTTGCACCCCCAATTATTGGAACCGTGCACACACACGAGAACCCCCCAGAAGCCACTAGCCCTGTGCCACATGTCACCATCCACTCTATTCTCTCCCAAGTGGCTCCATCCCAGCCGTCCATCTGCCCTCTCTCTGCACAAATCCCCAGAACACAAAAGACCAAACTGCCCCTTCTTTTAGCTCAAAATTACGGTTTTGCCACTAACGTTCTTGACCTGTAACTCTCACATCGTAAGTCCGATGAATACGTGCCGCCTGTCATCGAACTCAGGACAACGAGATCTACGTAACCATCCTCGGTCAACGTACCAAAACCCGATCGTCCAAAAAGTCAACGTTTCCCCTTCTTTTAACCAAATTACGGTTATGCCCTCAACCTTCCGAACATCATAACTTCCTCCTCGGATGTCGGAATCAGGCGTGCCACCTGCCTACGGATTCGTGACATCCTAAACTACGTCCTGGTCACTGGTCAACACCCATTTGACCACCCGAACTAAAAGTCAACTTTTTGCCCAAGTTAGGGGCAAAATCGTCATTCTAAACTTACAGACCTATCGGGACCACCTAACCACCAATTAACCTCACTAATCCCACCTTAATCACACTACTAATCCCGGCTCTCGGGACGGGTTGTTACAATCTACCCACCTAAAAAAAATTTCGTCCCCGAAATTCCACAGCTAGTTCCGACACCTAGGGTTTCCTACCCGGTAATCAACACTAGGTCAACAACAACTTCTCCTGGGTTTCCTATCTATCATCTCCACCTTGGGTATTTCACACCATCCCCAACTACTGTTACCACGGCCAACCCTCTCTATGTAACAACTGTATGGTGTACGCAAGGGAAACTCTATGAACAGAAAACAAAGGTATTTTACAATACCTCATACCCGAATAAATTCACAGAGCACATCCTCACGTACTACCTCACCTTTCCAAACCAACTCGGCTACTACGTCCATTATCAGAATAAATCTACAAAGTTATGGGTTCTCTCCTTCAATAACCTCATATCGATCAGTTATAGTCACTCCTTTCCTATTCCCTCCGTCATCCTTCCACTGTAACACTCCCCAGGTCACCTAGGGAAAATCCTAGACTCGCTCCCAGACTCCAACAACAAAACTGAGTACAACACAAGAAAAGCTAATAAAGTACCTGTCCCCCGCATCTGGTGCCGACTGAACCTCCTGCTGAGTCATCGAAAACACTAGGGCCTGAGATCCTGACGCTCTACCACGTCCCCTCGAACTACTAGTGGCACCACCACCTCCTCTCGTACCTACGGTCCCTGACGCTGTACTCTGTCCGGGCTCCGCTGCTCCTCGACCTACACCACCTTCCTGTGGCAACAGTGGACACACACGTCGAAAATGACCCTCGCTCTCCGCAGTAGAAACACGCATCCCGACCGGAAAGACCTGGTCGCCCTGTCGATGCAACGGACGTCGCACTAGCTTGCGGAGTCGACTGTGCTCGGTAACCCCGAAATCCTGAACTCTGGAAACTACCAGGCCTACCGAAACGATCATCGCCCGACGACGACGCTCCACCGAAGTTACCCCTTTTCGGTGTCCGCTGGCTCGAAGCTCCAGAAAAAGATGGCTCCCGGCGCCGCACCGGTAAACTAGCCTCAACCCTCACCGCAGCGTCCGACAAGTCTCGGAGAGTAGCAAACGATCCAGCCGTCACGATGGCTCGAATCTCGCCTCGCAAGCCCAATTCAAACCTACGGCATTTCTCGGCTTCAGTGGCCACAAAAGCAGGAGCAAACCGAGACAACATCTGGAATTTCCGTTCATACTCAGCCACTGTCATATTCCCTTGTTGGAGCTGCAGGAATTCAGCCTCCTTAGCATCCCGAAAAGAACGAGGATAATACTGTTCCAGGAAACCGTTCCCTAAAAGTCTCCCAAGTCACCGTATGGACATCCCAGCCAGACAATTCGAGGGTATACCACCACTCGTACGCTGCACCATCCAGTAAAAATGTAGCCAATAACACTCGCTCCTCTGGCGGGCAATGCATCACCGCAAAGATCCGCTCAAGTCTGGTAATCCACCTCTGGGCTTCCTCAGGATCAGCCCCACCACTAAAAGTAGTAGCCTCGAGCCGCTGGGCTCGCTCAATCGTAGTACTCTCAGTTCCCATCGCCATTTCTTCTTCAGGTCGTGGAGAGGGTCCACGTCTCGGAGGCATCGTCAACCGCACGCTGAAAGAGGCATAGAAGTAGTCAAACAACTAAAACACAACCTCACAAACCAACAGACCCAACAAACTCGACAAACCTATGCTCTGATACCAATTGTCAGGACCCACCCCGGTTTCACCCCGAAACCTGAGGTAAATCCTGCTCCCGTCTGACATCCCGACACAAAAACAGTCAGACGCAGGAGAAAGCACTTAATAAAAACCGAAGTTAGAGTTTACAGAGCATAGTATGAATACAATGAAATAAAAACCGATGACAATTACACGCACGCGGAAGAAAAACTTAAACACTCGGAAATCCCGCTCGTCACTTCTATGCCTCAGACACTGCCTCGACGTCAAGACCCCGCGCTAGCTCCACGTCCTGGAGGGCAATTAAACAGAAGATGTGAGTGGACCATAATAAAAGAAAAGTTCTAAAACCATTTATCAGAAAACCGAGTTTAACCCTCCGTTTTGAAACCACATGCATAACCCAGTTATCAAAACAGTAGGATTCAATACTCAGAAAACATCATAAGAAACAGAAACCCTATAAAACAGTTATAGAAATCATATTATAAAACATCATAAAACCGTATCAAAAATCGTGAATAATCAAATCATCATTTTCCGATCAAACCTGCTGGACCTATCCGAGTATTTAAACTCCCGAGTCTTTAAACTTAATCCAGGCCTCAATCATATGCGAGTCTTTAAACTCCCGAGTCTTTAAACTCAATCCGGGCCCGTCCCCCGATAATCAATATCCGGGTCTTTAAACCCAATAACCAGATCCAGCAAATCCAATCCAAAACCATTTGAAAATCATTTCTAAATCCATATCCAAACCCGAATCCGAAATCACCGGTCTGATGCTCTTCAGGCATCCCGAACCGTCATTCCGAACCGAAATCCGGAAATTCACTTTTCAACTTAAACCCAAATTCGGCTTTACGAGATCCGATTCTAAAACCGAAAACCTTGATTATCGAAATCATGTTCCAAAATCCCTTTATAATCATTGAAAACCATTTACTGTTTGAAATCCCAAAACCATGGCATCATAATCAGAAATCAAGTCTTTCTCGTAAAACGTGTCAAATACGTTATTTCTCGAAAAACGTGCAATTATGTAAAATCACATCATAAATCCAACAATCATGAAATCACATATATAAAACAAGTATAGAAAACAGTTATGCATGTTCAGTTATAGAGAAGGGGTCCACTCACAGTACCGAGCCCTCAATCGCGTCCCGAACGTCCTGCACGTTCCTCGGCTTCCTCGGGAAATCCGATCCTGTCAACAACCACCAATTACGTCACTAACACGTCTACGAGTAACCACCTAAATTTCCTCAAAAATCCCCGGGTCCTGAACGTTAACGAACTGGAACCCTAAACCTTCACCCTCGCGAAACTACTTCGATTCGACGTCCGATTAACCCGAAACCAATTCCAATGGACTCGTCACAACTCCTGGACCAAAAACCATGTTGACCACTTTCCCAGAACCGCCGCACGCGCCCCCCACGCGCCGCCCAAAGTGGCTGCGCGTGGCCCTCACGCGCCAGCTACAGTACCACCGTCAACCTCACGTCGACCCGGTTCACACCAGTGCTGCAACTCGGACCGGCGAGACCTGTTCTCTGCCGTCTGGCCACCATTTCCCTTCCTTTCTTCACCTATAGCTTCGTCCAGCCCTACTCTATCCATCCCCGTTCTTGAATCACCGCGATTCAACCCGTAGCTCATCGACTCAAGCTCGAACCAGACGGCCCGAACTCCCTGTTTGCCTTCCCGACCACCCAAGTCACCTCCCGTCACGGTGGCAACTTAAAACTCTTCCTAGGACCATCCTAAACCTCACCCAACTCACCTGGAACGTCGACTCTACGCCAATCTTTACGACTTTTTGGTTTGAAAGTCACGGCTAAAACAGAGCACGCAGAGCACCTGCCGTCGTGCTAACCGCCACCGTATACCCCCGTCACGGCAGCACAACCAGTTAGATACCCAGGCCTCCCTTGATTCACCTAGACCACCCTAGACTCAACGATTCTACCGCTAAGGCTACGACTTCCATTTTGAACTTCTACGGCTAAACAGAGCATCGAAATGGGGATGAGGGAATTACCTGCCTTCCGTCACCGTCGTGAACTCCGCTGGGGCTGGTGGACTCCTCGCACCCCTCACGACACCACCACGATCTCAATAGCACCGTACACGACCGCCACCCGCCACGATTTCTCACAAACTCCCTGATTTCCTTCCTGTTTCCCCCCTGATTTTCCCGCAGCTCTCGACGCCCACACACAGCCACCACAACCGTCAGCCTCTCTCACTGCTTCCCTCTCACTCCCTGCTCACTCTCACACACTCACAACTCACTAGCACCCTCGATTCAACCCTCAATTCTTCCTCACAATCTCCCTCTGTTTCACTCTGGTTGAAGAACACACACGGGCACTGCACGGTTGCACCCCCCAATTATTGGAACCGTGCACACACACGAGAACCCCCCAGAAGCCACTAGCCCTGTGCCACATGTCACCATCCACTCTATTCTCTCCCAAGTGGCTCCATCCCAGCCGTCCATCTGCCCTCTCTCTGCACAAATCCCCAGAACACAAAAGACCAAACTGCCCCTTCTTTTAGCTCAAAATTACGGTTTTGCCACTAACGTTCTTGACTTGTAACTCTCACATCGTAAGTCCGATGAATACGTGCCGCCTGTCATCGAACTCAGGACAACGAGATCTACGTAACCATCCTCGGTCAACGTACCAAAAACCCGATCGTCCAAAAAGTCAACATTTCCCCTTCTTTTAACCAAATTACGGTTATGCCCTCAACCTTCCGAACATCATAACTTCCTCCTCGGATGTCGGAATCAGGCGTGCCACCTGCCTACGGATTCGTGACATCCTAAACTACGTCCTGGTCACTGGTCAACACCCATTTGACCACCCGAACTAAAAGTCAACTTTTGCCCAAGTTAGGGGCAAAATCGTCATTCTAAACTTACAGACCTATCGGGACACCTAACCACCAATTAACCTCACTAATCCCACCTTAATCACACTACTAATCCCGGCTCTCGGGACGGGTTGTTACAATCTACCCACCTAAAAAAAATTTCGTCCCCGAAATTCCACAGCTAGTTCCGACACCTAGGGTCTCCTACCCGGTAATCAACACTAGGTCAACAACAACTTCTCCTGGGTTTCCTATCTATCATCTCCACCTTGGGTATTTCACACCATCCCAACTACTGTTACCACGGCCAACCCTCTCTATGTAACAACTGTATGGTGTACGCAAGGGAAACTCTATGAACAGAAAACAAAGGTATTTTACAATACCTCATACCCGAATAAATTCACAGAGCACATCCTCACGTACTACCTCACCTTTCCAAACCAACTCGGCTACTACATCGGCCATTATCAGAATAAATCTACAAAGTTATGGGTTCTCTCCTTCAATAACCTCATATCGATCAGTTATAGTCACTCCTTTCCTATTCCCTCCGTCATCCTTCCACTGTAACACTCCCCAGGTCACCTAGGGAAAATCCTAGACTCGCTCCCAGACTCCAACAACAAAACTGAGTACAACACAAGAAAAGCTAATAAAGTACCTGTCCCCGCATCTGGTGCCGACTGAACCTCCTACTGAGTCATCGAAAACACTAGGGCCTGAGATCCTGACGCTCTACCACGTCCCCTCGAACTACTAGTGGCACCACCACCTCCTCTCGTACCTACGGTCCCTGACGCTGTACTCTGTCCGGGCTCCGCTGCTCCTCGACCTACACCACCTTCCTGTGGCAACAGTGGACACACACGTCGAAAATGACCTCGCTCTCCGCAGTAGAAACACGCATCCCGACCGGAAAGACCTGTCGCCATGTCGATGCAACGGACGTCGCACTAGCTTGCGGAGTCGACTGTGCTCGGTAACCCCGAAATCCTGAACTCTGGAAACTACCAGGCCTACCGAAACGATCATCGCCCGACGACGACGCTCCACCGAAGTTACTCCTTTTCGGTGTCCGCTGGCTCGAAGCTCCAGAAAAAGATGGCTCCCGGTGCCGCACCGGTAAACTAGCCTCAACCCTCACCGCAGCGTCCGACAAGTCTCGGAGAGTAGCAAACGATCCAGCCGTCACGATGGCTCGAATCTCGCCTCGCAAGCCCAATTCAAACCTACGGTATTTCTCGGCTTTAGTGGCCACAAAAGCAGGAGCAAACCGAGACAACATCTGGATTTTCCGTTCATACTCAGCCACTGTTATATTCCCTTGTTGGAGCTGCAGGAATTCAGCCTCCTTAGCATCCCGAAAAGAACGAGGATAATACGGTTCCAGGAACCGTTCCCTAAAAGTCTCCCAAGTCACCGTATGGACATCCCAGCCAGACAATTCGAGGGTATACCACCACTCGTACGCTGCACCATCCAGTAAAAATGTAGCCAATAACACTCGCTCCTCTGGCGGGCAATGCATCACCGCAAAGATCCGCTCAAGTCTGGTAATCCACCTCTGGGCTTCCTCAGGATCAGCCCCACCACTAAAAATAGTAGCCTCGAGCCGCTGGGCTCACTCAATCGTAGTACTCTCAGTTCCCCTCGCCATTTCTTCTTCAGGTCGTGGAGAGGGTCCACGTCTCGGAGGCATTGTCAACCGCACGCTGAAAGAGGCATAGAAGTAGTCAAACAACTAAAACACAACCTCACAAACCAACAGACCCAACAAACTCGACAAACCTATGCTCTGACACCAATTGTCAGGACCCACCCCGGTTTCACCCCGAAACCTGAGGTAAATCCTGCTCCCGTCTGACATCCCGACACAAAAACAGTCAGACGCAGGAGAAAGCACTCAATAAAAACCGAAGTTAGAGTTTACAGAGCATAGTATGAATACAATGAAATAAAAACCGATGACAATTACACGCACGCGGAAGAAAAACTTAAACACTCGGAAATCCCGCTCGTCACTTCTATGCCTCAGACACTGCCTCGACGTCAAGACCCCGCGCTAGCTCCACGTCCTGGAGGGCAATTAAAACAGAAGATGTGAGTGGACCATAATAAAAGAAAAGTTCTAAAACCATTTATCAGAAAACCGAGTTTAACCCTCCGTTTTGAAACCACATGCATAACCTAGTTATCAAAACAGTAGGATTCAATACTCAGAAAACATCATAAGAAACAGAAACGCTATAAAACAGTTATAGAAATCATACTATAAACATCATAAAACCGTATCAAAAATCGTGAATAATCAAATCATCATTTTCCGATCAAACCTGCCGGACCTATCCGAGTCTTTAAACTCCCGAGTCTTTAAACTCAATCCAGGCCTCAATCATATGCGAGTCTTTAAACTCCCGAGTCTTTAAACTCAATCCGGGCCCGTCCCCCGATAATCAATATCCGGGTCTTTAAACCCAATAACCAGATCCAGCAAATCCAATCCAAAACCATTTGAAAATCATTTCTAAATCCATATCCAAACCCGAATCCGAAATCACCGGTCTGATGCTCTTCAGGCATCCCGAACCATCATTCCGAACCGAAATCCGGAAATTCACTTTTCAACTTAAAACCAAATTCTGCTTTACGAGATCCGATTCTAAAACAGAAAACCTTGATTATCGAAATCATGTTCCAAAATCCCTTTATAATCATTGAAAACCATTTACTGTTTGAAATCCCAAAACCATGGCATCATAATCAGAAAACAAGCCTTTCTCGTAAAACGTGTCAAATACGTTATTTCTCGAAAAACGTGCAATTATGTAAAATCACATCATAAATCCAACAATCATGAAATCACATATATAAAACAAGTATAGAAAACAGTTACGCATGTTCAGTTATAGAGAAGGGGTCCACTCACAGTACCGAGCCCTCAATCACGTCCCGAATGTCCTGCACGTTCCTCGGCTTCCTCGGGAAATCCCGATCCTGTCAAAAACCACCAAATTACGTCACTAACACGTCTACGAGTAACCACCTAAATTTCCTCAAAAATCCCCGGGTCCTGAACGTAACGAACTGAAACCCTAAACCTTCACCCTCGCGAAACTACTTCGATTCGACGTCCTTTAACCCGAAACCAATTCCAATGGACTCATCACAACTCCTGGACCAAAAACCATGTTGACCACTTTCACTAGAACCGCCGCACGCGCCCCCACGCTCCGCCCAAAGTGGCTGCGCGTGGCCCTCACGCGCCAGCTACAGTACCACCGTCAACCTCACGTCGACCCGGTTCACACCAGTGCTGCAACTCGGACCGGCGAGACCTGTTCTCTGCCGTCTGGCCACCATTTCCCTTCCTTTCTTCACCTATAGCTTCGTCCAGCCCTACTCTATCCATCCCCGTCCTTGAATCACCGCGATTCAACCCGTAGCTCATCGACTCAAGCTCGAACCAGACGGCCCGAACTCCCCTGTTTGCCTTCCCGGCCACCCAGGTCACCTCCCGTCACGGTGGCAACTTAAAACTCTTCCTAGGACCATCCTAAACCTCACCCAACTCACCTGGAACGTCGACTCTACGCCAATCATTACGACTTTCGGTTTGAAAGTCACGGCTAAAACAGAGCACGTAGAGCACCTGCCATCGTGCTAACCGCCACCGTATACCCCCGTCACGGCAGCACAACCAGGAGATACCCAGGCCTCCCCTGAGTCACCTAGACCCCCCTAGACTCAACGATTCTACCGCTAAGGCTACGACCTCCATTTTGAACTTCTACGGCTAAACAGAGCATCGAAATGGGGATGAGGGAATTACCTGCCTTCCGTCACCGTCGTGAGCTCCGCTGGGGCTGGTGGACTCCTCGCACCCCTCACGACACCACCACGATCTCAGTAGCACCGTACACGGCCGCCACCGCCACAATTTCTCACAAACTCCCTGATTTCCTTCCTGTTTCCCCCCTGATTTTCCCGCAGCTCTCGACGCCCACACACACAACCACCACACCGTCAGCCTCTCTCACTGCTTCCCTCTCACTCCCTGCTCACTCTCACACACTCACAACTCACCAGCACCCTCGATCAACCCTCAATTCTTCCTCACAATCTCCCTCTGTTTCACTCTGGTTGAAGAACACACACGGGCACTGCACGGTTGCACCCCCAATTATTAGAACCGTGCACACACACGAGAACCCCCCAGAAGCCACTAGCCCTGTGCCACATGTCACCATCCACTCTATTCTCTCCCAAGTGGCTCCATCCCAGCCGTCCATCTGCCCTCTCTCTGCACAAATCCTCATAACACAAAATACCAAACTGCCCCTTCTTTTAGCTCAAAATTACGGTTTTGCCACTAACGTTCTTGACCCGTAACTCTCACATCGTAAGTCCGATGAATACGTGCCGCCTGTCATCGAACTCAGAACAACGAGATCTACGTAACCATCCTCGGTCAACGTACCAAAACCCGATCGTCCAAAAAGTCAACGTTTCCTCTTCTTTTAACAAATTACGGTTATGCCCTCAACCTTCCGAACATCATAACTTCCTCCTCGGATGTCGAAATCAGGCGTGCCACCTGCCTACGGATTCGTGACATCCTAAACTACGTCCTGGTCACTGGTCAACACCCATTTGACCACCCGAACTAAAAGTCAACTTTTTGCCCAAGTCAGGGGCAAAATCGTCATTCTAAACTTACAGACCTATCGGGACCACCTAACCACCAATTAACCTCACTAATCCCACCTTAATCACACTACTAATCCCAGCTCTCGGGACGGGTTGTTACACCCATGCCGGAATATTCCCCCCCTTTTCAGCAGCTCTGACAGATTCCCTTCTTTGCTGTTTTTCAAGCTTTTCTCTTCCTTTTTTTTAACTTCTCTTCCCCAAAAACCACCCAATCTCATCATTTCACTTTTGAATATTTTTATTATAATTTTTGTTTAGTTTTTATTTATTTTATAGAGTTTAATTTGATTCTCCCCCTATAAATAGGGGTTCATTTCATTTGTGAAAGAACACTTCCATGAAGCACAAAATTGAGCCTCTTTTAGGAGAAATTTTGGAAAAATATTTCCAATACAAATTTTGAGAGCTCAAGTCCGAATTTCCTTATTTAATCTTCTTCCATCTTCATAGGGTTCCAGCCGCTGTTCGGTGTTCCTTGTGAAAAACAATCCATTGTTCTCACCCATTCTGGAAAGTCTAACATTTGCTCTCCATTCTCTTAAACTCTTTTATTTGTTATTGGTTCTAATTATAATGCAATATATGTATTGGTTTCTCCTTCCTATCTTTTGTGAAAATTGAGTATAATCTCCATGTGTTTTACTTTCTAAAAAATCATTTACTTCTTACATTCTAGAGCTTAAACTTCATTTCGTAACTAAATGTTGATCCGCTGTTCGGAGCATTTAGAGTAGAGTTGAAGAGATTTAATGTACGACCGCTGTTCGGCGCATTAAATCATTAACTTAAGGTAATCGTATTATAAGTAATAATTCGTTGTTCGGTGCATTTATAATATGAAAAATGTATGAAGAAATATGAGTTTGTGAAGGTATGATTTCGTGATTAATTCAAATTTATGCAATTGTAGAGTGTTGGTGAAGTTTGTGTTTAAGGGAAGTCTACTTTGTACATAAGTTAGAGTAGAAATAGAATTAGTTCATCTATACTTTTACTTGTTTGCATGATTACAAACCTTTTCAAAACCCCCATTTTTAATTCTTTATTCTCTATTCTTTTATTCTTTGATTCTTTGATTCTTTTAATTCTTTTATTCTTTGATTCCTTTATTCTTTAATTTATTGATTCTTTGATTAATTAATTCCTTTATTCTTTTATTATTTCATTCTTTAATTCGTTAATTTATTAATTCTTTGTAATTCATTAATTTATTATTTCTTTATTCTCTTATTCATCTATTCTTTAATTTATTAATTCTTTAATTTATTAATTCTTTGATTATTTAATTCTTTTATTATTTAATTATTTAATTCATTATTCTTTTGTTCATCCCCCACTAACACATTATTAATGCTCCCTAATTTCCACGGTTAAGAATGATCCCTATTTACCAATACTACATCTACACAAAAAAGGTTTAAATTGCATAATACTCGAATTACATATTTAATTGAATGCGTAGTTTGGGCTTAGTCAATTTTTGGCGCCGTTGCCGGGGAAATTAAAATCATTCTTAATGTGTATATAAATTGTTTATATATAAAATGCTCATAATTGTGAATAATGCTTACATATTGTAAATGTGTTTAACTTTTATTTTTACACTATTCCATTATACTTGTTTAACTAGCTCTATTCCATTACATTTTTTTTATTACTACTCTTTATTCCATTAACTTAATATTCACACTTTTTCTTTATTCCCTTAACTTTAAATATATTCCATTAACTTTATTCCATTAACTTTTTTTTTAATTTATTTTATTTTATTTTATTCCATTAACTTTCTTTTAATTTTATTCCATAAACTTTATGATCCACTAACTTTATGTTTCACTAACTTTATGTTTACACTTATTTTATTCTTATGTAATGAATTGTTTGTTTATGTCTTGTTAAAATTTTAAATGAAAAAAAATTCGGAATAAAAAAAATATATAAAAAATATATTAATTTTTTTTTAAAATATAATAATTAAAATTTTTTAAAAAAAATTCCTATATTTGCATTTGAATTTCCTAAAGTGTAAATATTGATTCATATGAACTGTTTTAGAGTTGCATGAATCTCATAGCCCATTTTTCTTTAAAATCTTACTTTCGGGAACAAATAGTGCCCCTCTTATTTACTTTCTCCTTAACCCTTCATGATGTGTGGATTTCATCACCACACACCATAGACTCGAATCTATGGACATGAGGTTGGGGCGGAGTTGGTAAACACTTGGGGTTTGGTAATTCACTAAATCGTCATTTGGATTGATCATGGTGTCTAGGAGAGTTATGACTGGTGACAAGTTTTGGATTAAGAAAGAGACCACCAATGGAGTATATGCCAAGCTAGCCTCGGGGTGCTCTTGAAATTATTCTTACTTCTCGCGTTACATCTATCTCAACTGGCCATGATTAATGTTGAATGGTGGGATGGTGGTTAACAGTACGCACAGGCCGTACACCCGGGAAAGTACTATGAGAAGCGGAAGGGGAAAGTTATTCATGACACTCTAAAAACTCTACTTATTGCATTATTAGTTTACATTTGTCACTTGCACTTTCTTTCCATTAACGTAACTTTTTGTTAATTCTGGTTTCCATTTATGTGATACTTTATGAAAATATCTACTCTCTTACTCTTATTATCTCTTCTTGTGTATACTTGACTTCTAACTTAGAATTTTGTTTCAATATAGGTAGGAACTTATGAATGCACGCAGTGACGTCAGGTGTCATGCGGACGTCCGCAGTGACGTCAACTAAGGCTAACGTCAGCAGCGTGACGTCAATGTTGACTTTGGTTGACCAAAATTTTACCGACACGAGGGCATAAATTTTGTGATCAAACAGGTCTTGTTCGAAATTTTTTGACAATCTGAATCCAATGGTGGTGGTTTCAGGTCGATCGAAGATCGTTTGATAGGTGTTTTGGAGGTTTTTCTTCTTAGGAAACGTGTTCGGGACGAGTTCTTGGTTCTGGGATTGTTAGGGGTTTCTGACATGAACTTGTAGAGGTTGTTAGTGACACTTGGGTGTGATTTGGATAGGCCTAGACATTCCGAGGCTTCGGATTGGCTTACAGTGTGGGTTTTGAGCGGGCAGCATGGACCATGTGTGAGTGAATATTTGTTTTAAAAATGTGATGAATGCATAAATGTTTTAAATGTCTTATGATCATCATTTGAAATGCAATGATTTCCTAAGAATTTGTGTATGATTATTGATCATTTTTGTGGAAAATGTTGTTGTGCACTTATTTCAAGATTTATGCTTTATTCTATACTTTGGGCTTAGGCCGAGTTTTCTATGTGCTTTTGAGATTTCACTACAGGTGATTTGAATAGTGATTTAAATGATGGTTTGGAAATGAAAGGTTTTCATTATGCTTTGAATATTGGGATTTGAATGGATTTCGAATTTATGAAATAATGTTTCGGGCTTGTGACCTTATTGGAAAGATGTAACGACCCGTCCCGAATATCCAAATTAAATATTAATTAAATATGGATTAACATGACTAATCGGAGATTAGTCGAGAGAATTTGGACGGATGGTGTAAATGATCGTTTTACCCTTGAAAGTCGATACAAGTACATAAATAGGCGGCACATCCGAATCGGACTCCGGACTCCGTACACATTGGGATCCTTATTTCACCTTCATCTTCTTTGTTCGTTCAACCCCGAAATACACAAACACATACCACCCCACTACCCTATCATTTTCTGTGTTCATATGTGAGATGGAGAGACTGTGATGGATAGGGGGAACTAGGAATGGACAGTGAAGCAAATGGGAGGCTGGAGCCACGGCGGGGATCACGGCGGCACGGTAAGAAAAACTGAACCCGTACACCAAATCCTACACCCACAACCCTCAATCCTCATCTGTTGCTTTTGGGTCGTGAAGGAATGTTGGAGAGGAGACTGAGACGATGATCACGGTGGCCACGACAGAGCAACGACGACGAGGTAAGCCCCAAACCCGTGAGGCCCTGTTTTCGTGTCAAAATGGTGGAATTGGTTTTATTGGTTTCTGATCGATTTGGTGATTAGGATGATGTTCCTGAGGTCGAGACGAACTCAGTGGGTCTGGTATCGAAGCCAGAGGTGGCCATAGTCGACGACAGAAAGGGGTTGTAGGGGCCTTCACTGCTCATCGATCGGGAAGGTAATTTTGAGCCATTATTTTAGATTTTTGGGTTGATGGATCTCTTGAGAAGGATGAGACGAAGCTGTAGGAGGAAACATGGAGGAGTTTGGTGGTCCAACGGTGGTGAACCAGCCGAGTCAGGTTGCGGGTCCTATGCGACTCAGTTGCAGGACTCGACTGAGGACAGAGATGACGTGATAACGTCAGCGATGACGTCATCCTGGTGACATCATCATGTCAGATTGACATGTCAAACATGGGCCAATAGGAACTCGACACGTGGCACTGTCAGGGTTGTCAGTGCTGACGTCAGCGTTGACTTTCTAAGGTTGACTTGCAACGTTGACTTTTGGATTGACCAGGCACGTGGGGGCACGTGGGCTCAAATTTTCAGGTGGACCCAATGTCATTTTAAAGGTTTCGACAATCCGGATCGAATAGTGGTGGTTTTGGGTCGATCGGAGATCGTTAAGTTGGTCAAATTGAGAGTTTTCACCTCGGAAAATGTGTCTGGTACAAGTTGACTTTTCCAGGAATTTTGGGATTTTATCCTATAGACTTGTATAGTTGATTAGTGACCTTCATGTCTGATTTCGACAGGTCCGAGAGTTCCGGAGATGATGATTTAGCTGGGGAGGCTTATGGCACGCGTATCTAGGCGGCAACTAGGATCGTCTGTGAGTGGACATTGATTTCTAAATTGATGCATGCATGACTATTTTATATGTTTTAAATATGTGATTTATGATGATCATGATTGTGGTATTGCTGATTTGAGTATTTAAACGTATTTCGAGATTTATGATTTGATATTGTGCTTATACGTACTGGTATTTCTTTGATGGTTTAATGGAATGGATTTGGATTTGGAAATATGGAACCGGGCATGAGACCCATTTGATTTGGAAACTATCAGACTTGAAGTCCATTCGATTTAATAAGATATCGGGCTGGAGGCACATTTGACTTACATGATCAGGCTTGAGGCCCAGTTGGTTATGATATCGAACTTGAGTCCCATAGTGGTTTATAAATGTGATTTCGGGTTTAGAGACCCTAAAATGGAATTTGAATTTGAGAAATTGGATTTGTGGATTTACGATGGTTTGATGGAAATCTCGGGCATAGCCTTTTGAACGGTTTTGAGATGATTTATGAAATGGTTTTCCATATACCATCCTCACGAGTGGTTGCCCTCCAGACGTCTCGTAGTATCCTGGAGTGGTTGGTTGTCTCCTCCAGACGTCCCGTAGTATCCTGGAGTAGTCACGGAGTATTGCTTGCGAGTGGTCATTACACGGAGCGACTGGTCTGTATAGTGACTCAGGAGCAAGATTTCTGGAGATTAAAACCTCCTCCCAGGGAGAGGGTCATTAATCTGCAGGTCATTGACCTGGGTGGACCCTGAGGAGACTCGGGATTGAGACCCCAAGTGGCACGCGTAGCTTGGAAACCGTGACAGTGGTATTGATTAGGCATCAGGGATGCTGGGGATTGGTTACATTGTTTTTTGATAAACTGATTATTTAATGATGATTGGTTTTAGGTTGAGTTCCCATATACTTTTGTTTACGGTTTTGGGCTAAGGCCTTAATGATTTAATTAAAGTAAATAGTTTGATTATTGGTTTTCAAATGCATGCATGCTTTAGTGAAGGGCACAAACGTCTTTTTGTGAAATGTGTTTTATAAATTATTTATTTTATGCACTCACAGCTTTTAAATGGTTTTTAATGCTATTCAGGTTGATCACGGATGCGGGCTATAACAGAGACCGACACATCACACTCCTCCACTAATCCTAGCGCACTCTGAATGCCCCGAATGGGCGGAGGTTTCAAGTTATCCCTTTTTCTGGCCCTTCGTGTCACACTTGGGTTAGACGGGAGCATGGCACATCCCTTGTTAATCGCGAGGGGATTGGGATGGGTCGTGTCAAAAAATGTATGACTCCGAGTGTGAGTCCATGTGAATTTGAAATTAATGTTCTGATTTATGAAATGAATGTTGGACACTGTTTTTATGAGTTTGATGGAAACTATGTTTTGGGTTGAGACCCTACGGGAAACGATTGACTTGATTTGAAAGTTTAAGAAAATGTATTTCAAATGTTTCCACCTAGACCATCCTCCGTGATATCGATATGACTCTGGTAGGAATGTGATTACTTGGAGAGGGACTCTGGTCGTGAATATGTTCCCCAGAGCGGAACGGTCTTTATGATATGTTGCTAGTCTCTGGGACGCCCCCCCCCCCCCCCCCCCCCCCCCCCCCCCCCCCCCCCCGGCGGTGGGATAGGTCACTTTACAAGGCGTGTCGAGCAACCTTGGGAGGCTCGACCCAAGAATGCTTATTATGTATGGCATCGATCGTTGATTTGTTCACTACGATATGAATGACGGTGATTGATTTGTTCACGGCGACGTGCTCAGACGTGAGTTGTCCTGTAGCTTATTTGCATGTGTTGCACGGATGACGTGAGTGATTATGAGATGAGATAGATGTGGGTTATGAGGATTGGTCATGTTTTCGATTATTACTTTTTGTCCAGATATTTTCACATGTTTTGGTTTTGAAAAGAAATATAACTTGTTTGAGAAAGCATTTGAGATTACATGGTTTCTGATGAAGGCATGTTTTTAATTGGAGGGTATAAATGCATTTTCTCGAAATGTTTTTGAAACTAATTATTTTTAACCACTCAAAGTGACACGACCCATCTCAATGCCCTTGGGATTAACACGAGATGTGATATGCTCCCGTCTGACACCCCGTACTAGACCAGGGATACACTTAAATCCTCTCAGGGCATCCAAAGTGCACAAGGATCGGTGGCAGCATATGATATCTATGTCTCTGTTTTCGTCCGCGTCCACGATCAACCTTAAGGGTACTACTTGTAACCTCGTTGTGCCATCGATTCCGGCCACCTCAGCTTTCGAAATCGATCCCTACCACCTCACACACTCCCAAGGAACAAGATTTGATCAACCAAACAGTCTGATAATCCCTAAAATCCAAACTTCGAAATTTGAAAACATAACCTTACCGTTTTGGGTATCCGGCCACCGTCCACGGTTTTCCAAACTGTTTCCACTGCCATGATCGTCCCCTCTCACTTTTCACTTTCCCATTCAAGCCAACAACAATGGGTGAGGATTGGGGGTTGTGGGTTTGAGTTTTTGGGGTGGGTTTATGTGGGTTTCGGGTTAGAAAGAACAAAGAAGATGAAGAACAAATTTCCCAAACAATTGGGGTTTGAGCCAACCAGATGGGTGACACTTGTCACTGATCAAGTGGTCCCCCCAGATTTCAACCCAATCCAAAACTGCCATTTGTCCAATTTTCTCGTAAAATGTAAATAGTACCATTTTCCTTCCGTGAACCGTAACATTTCCGTCGAACAACCGAATTCGATGTGTCACCTGTCTACGGACTCGTAACATCTCAATCTACTTAATGGTTCTCGGCTCTCGTGCATTTGACCATCCTAGCCAAAAGTTAACTTTTTACCCATTCCCAGGGGCAAAATCATCATTTTACACCGATCGTCCGCAAATCCACGACTAATTTCCGATTAGTCCCTATAATCCTTAATTAATTTGTAATTAATCTGTAACTTCAGGATGGGTTGTTACACACAATTTTAATAGTTTTTTATACCCTTCAGGTTGATCGCGGATGCGAGCTCTTGTAGAGACCGAGTCATCACATGAAGCTGTGTACTCTAGAATCCCTGTTTGGGTCACGGTATTATCTCTGGCCTGACACGTGGTGCCAGACGAGAGCAGGTCATCCCTCGTTAATCAAGGAAGATTAGGGATGGGTCCTGTCAACTTAGTATTAGAGCACTAATTTCTCTTGCGGTGTCGCGCACCCTTGGTGTATACGATAGTTTGCTTCAAATGTGATGTCTCTACGACAACAGCTAGTCATCAACCAGATAATGAGATTGAGAATAGGAAAGTTTAAAGGGAAGAACCAACCTATTGGTTTGATTAGGTATTAGATGCCAAGTTTTAGGGGTTCGAGTTTCGAGTAGAGGTTATTGATGACCCTTATTCGAGAAAGGTTGAGCGAAATTACCAAGAAAGTGGTACTTGTGGATCGGGTCCCGGAGTGGCTGATCAGTAGATCTCACCCTGTGAACGGATGGTACTGACGATGGCTTTCCTTTTCTAATGCATGGTTCTAATAGAAGTGTGTTTCTTGGATTAGTCTACACATGGTTGGTGGCAGACATTGCTATTTATGGGTTTGGAAGAGACTACCGAGAGTCGGCCGATGTTTGAGGAACGTTTCTTACATCATTCTCACCCAGTCTTATCGAGATACGAAGGAGGTGAAGTTCCTCTGACATGAGGAAGAGATTTTATGGTACCTCAATACGAGCACATGCATGTGACTTTGTCATAGTCTGCTCTTGTTTCGATAGTGATTGAGGTAGTGAGGCTTTGTCGATTTGTGTCAGGTCTTGCGAGTAAGACTCGATTGATGGTGTGGCATCTTAGTTGGAGATGAGTTTGATGGAATCCGGCAGCGATTAGATGGTTCCGGCTAACGTCGAGGGTGTCTAGATGATGCATTTGGCAAGAAGCTTGGAAGAGGAATGTTTCTAGCTCCGAGTCTTTAAGTGGAAATCGTAAAATTACAGTGGTCGATGAGCGGGATAGATAGGATCCCGAGTGGCTTAGTAAGACTTCAGTATCCTCCTAGTTCGGTTGGTTTACTGGAGGGGTATGCCTGGATTGCTGACAGGTACCTTAGCTATCTTTAGACGGAATTCATGAGTGTTGATGCAGTTTGGACTCACATGCTCTTTTCTTGGGGTCAGCTTCCCATTGGGTTGGGACATGCGATTCAGTACTCTGACTTGTGCGCTGATGGAATCACCTATTGGATTTGCGTAGAAGGTGTGACAAAGAAAGGACTGGATTTCTTGGATTTTCCTAGAGATTTTTTATTTAGATGTGCTCCGAGGGATGGATTGGTGGGCTACCTGTTACTCCTCTATTGAGCATTGAGGAACTGGTGGTATTTGGTAGTCCTGAGTTGTCATGATTGGTCTTTTGATGGGACCAAAGGGTTTCATGCAAATAATGAAGATATATGGGGGGAGAGAGCCTTCTTGTGGTAGTTAAGGGTGCTTTAAAATAATAGACATGATTAAATTAATGTTAAGATTCATTTTTTATTTATCAATTTCTTTTTGCAACTAGAATCAATTTTATGTTCTTATTGTTTTCATGCATTTGTTTACAAGCTCAGATACCTTGTTTATGTTTTCTTGTCGTTAGGAATGTTAGAATGACTGACATATCTTCTTTCATTCACTAGCATATGTGGTTAGTTAAGAACTAGACATGTAAATTGATTTCATGAAGATCTAGGATAGGTGCCTTGTTCTAGGGTTCATGTGATGTTCATAATTCTCTTTGCTCTTAATAATTTCTACTAAATCTGAGTATATGCCATGCTAGGTTGCTTCTAGAGATATAAGTTTGATTTATATTTCATGCATCTAACATGTTAAGTAAGAGAGAATTCATACAGTTGATGGGCATATATTTGTGCATGTTTTTAATATCATTTGTACCTTTTATGCCTATTGTTTTACGAAATTTTGTGCCATCAATAGGATAAAATGATGTTTCTTGTGGAACTTATGAAAAATTAGAAAAAGGGGTCAAAATAAAGAATAGTGTAAAAATAATTACTCAATATCGGAGATGGAATCAAGAAATAGCCCTGCAAATTGAGATTTGGTCCCAGTCGGTCCCAATCGATGTCACTGGCCATGTCTCTAGCATGTGTACCTTCATCGTGTCATTGGTGCCTTTGAGATGTCACGTGGCCAAGAACCTTGTCTCTGGACCTAGCCCATGTGCCTACACCATGTCACTAGACTTAGCCGTGTGCCTGAACCATGTCACTGCCGAGCCTTTGTGCCTCTACCATGCCACTGGCTCGTCTAGACCTTGTACTTGAAGTGTGTCACTGTTATGTCACTGCAATGTCACTAGCTGGCCCGTGTACTTGATTTCGGGATCTAGCCAAGCCGAGACACAACGATTCCTCAATTTTGGGCTCTTCTGTTCCAATGGCTAAGGGTAAGCTATGGGTACGAATTTCATACAGAATACTCTACTTTCTGATAAAGCCCAAACAACGCATTAAATTAAATACTTATTTTGAGTATTATGCAATTTAAACCCTTTTTGTGTAGATGTATTATTGTTAAATAGGGATCGTTTTTAACCGGGGAAAATTAGGAAACATTAATAATATGTTAGTGAGAAAGAAAAATTAATTAATTAAGTAAGTAAGTAAATAATTAAATAATAAAGAATGAAAGAATAAATGAATGAAAGAATGAAAGAATAAATGAATGAAAGAATAAAAGAATAAAAGAATTAATGAATAAGAGAATTAATGAATTAATGAAATAAAGAATAAAAGAATAAAAGAATAAAGAATTAAATGGGGGCTTTGAAAGGATTGTAATCATTGAATAAAGAAAACAAGTAAAAATAATTAAGAACTTAATTTTACTTCTACTTTAACTTTTGTACAAGTGAACTTTCTTCAAACACGTATTTTTACCAACACTCTAACATCATGCTCATATTGAACCAATCACGAAATCCTACCTTAATCATCTCAAATACATGCATACATTTTTCATATTATAAATGTACCGAGCAGCGGATTATTATCTACAATATGATTCACCTTAAGTTTGTGATTTAATGCGCCGAACAGCGGTCAAACATTAAATCTCTTCAATTTTCTGCTAAGTGCACCGAACAACGGTCAAAAACACTTAGCGAAAAATTGAAGTTTAAGCACTAAAACATATGAAGTAAAAGAAATTCAAAAAGTAAAACACATGGAGATTGCATTCTTACTTACAAATGTTAAAAAGAAAATACCAACACATATATTGAATTATAAGTCAACCGAAACAATAACAAGAATTTAAGTAAAGAGAATAAAGTTACACTTTCGGAACCCAAGAACAGCTTGTGATTCCGAAAGTGGATGGAAACAATGGAATGTTATTCATAAGAAACACCGAACAATGGCTGCAACCTTATGAAAATGGAGGATAAAACATATGAATTCGGACTTAAATTGTAGAATTATTTCGGAAATACTCGGCCTAGGTATTTCTTAAGGAAAACATAAAAATGTGTTTAAGAGATCTCAAAGAAAAATCACAAGAACAAAGTAAAGAAGAAATGAAATTAAGAAATAACATAAATTAAGAACAACAATTAAAAGAAAGCTAATTAATAAGAAAATCTACAAGAAGTTAAAATGGTCCACAAAAATAAAGAACAAAAAGAAAGAAGATGAACTAAAAGAAGAGAAAAACTAGAGAGAAATATTAGAACCTAAACTAAAAAGAGAAACAAAATGGGACCATTGGGGACCTTTGTTACATGAAATGAACCCCCTATTTATAGGGAGAAAAAGCTACCAAAAATAAAATAAAATAAATAAAAATTACAATAAAAATAAATAAAAATGAAATGATGAGCAATGATGAACAGTGATGATAATGGACATGGTTTGGGGCTGAAAAGTGGTTGAAAAGGTGAGCAGTTGGAATAGTTTTGTGCAGGAAATGGCCTCAGCATGAAGCAGCTGAAAAATAGACTCTGAATTCGGTGGCAGGTAGCTGACAAGTTAGGTGGAAATCGGTAGGCTGCAGCAGGGCTGGCGTACGACAAGTCAGCGCACACGCACTGAGGGAGATGTTGCCATTCGGGAAGCGCGCGCCGAGCTGCTGAAGGAGAGATCGGCCAGCGCCTGTCGACTGGTCTAATAGGCTGGGGGAAGGCTGTGATGCGGACCTGGGCCGGATTTGGCTTCTGGGCTTGCAACTGTGGATTTGGGCTGAGCAAAAGAAATGGTTTGGGCTTTTAGTACTGAATTAATTTAAATTATAAATTAATTAATATTTTCACCGAATTTCGTCCGTAAATTCTTCGTTATAGTTCCGATTGGGACGATTCTTTCGCCAAAACGTTCCAAATTACAAACTTTATTTTATCTAATTATTTATTATTTTAATATTAAAAGTCAAGTCTAAAGGTTATAAAATAATATAAAATAATGCTTAATTAACGACTTATCAAATATCCCCACACTTAAACGTTGTTAGTCCCTAGCAAATACTAAAATTAAACTTCAAATTCAAAACAAGTAAACCCTTAACCATTTGTCTCAAAACTGCATTATTATCATAGCATCAAAGATTTTCACTTAAAGCATTTAAGCATATGAAGTTCAAGAGTTAATACATGGTAACAAAATGTTTCAACAAGTAAGATAATGAGTAAATATGGTGACATGGATCTCAACATGAATAAAACAAGTATGAATCAACTCATAAGGATATGCACTCATATATTCACTCAATTTGTAAAGATTTGTGTTTGCACTCAAAGTATGTGAGAAAGATACTCACATAATAGAAATAAAGTACTTTTGCAAAATCTCAAACAAACACCTCATGATAAAAATAAAACATACTTGCACAAATGAACCAAAACCATAAACTTACTCAAGTGATTGACTCAACTAATCAAAATTTATCATCTTAAGGATCATAAGGTATTTACGAAGGTTGTAATGAGGCTAAGTTTAGAGGCAAGGAATATATAGGACAAGTGGTGCTCAAATTTGTTCCAAGACTCAAAAGATTCCCAAAACATAACATAACTTCCCGACCTTAGTGAAATGATATCATGAATTCATCCCTTCGAACATAGGCCAAATTTCATCATGTTGGGCCTCAAATTCATTCTTTGTGTCAGATTTACGAATGTAAAGAACTTAACTCAAACATTACATAATCAAACCTTATTACCTTGATAGAGACTCAAAACACTTTTTTCTTTCTTTCATATATCAAGGTAATAATATGTGTCAATAATACAACAATATTTGAGTAAGTAAATCCACATAATACACATAAAAGTCTTTTTCACCATCATCATTTTCTCTTCACAAAATCTTTATGTCTTCAACCGAGTCTTTGGAACAAGGGTGAAAGATGTCTATACTAAGCTCAAGTGTTTAGATAATCATGGTGATGAAAGGAAAGGCTTAATGTGGGCTCAAATGGGTTAAAACTAAGGGGGTCGCAATTTGTGCGCACAAAATAGGGAACATGGATGTTTGAATTTGTGGTGGTAACCCTAATGCCTTAATCATATCCAAAATAAGAGAGTTTATTGACTTAAAAGTTTTGAAAATCACATAGAATAAGTTCTAGTATTCTAGAGTTCATTAAAAGCTATGGTAAGCAGTTATGAGGTCTATGTATATCAATTTAAACAAAGAGCTTATGAATCACTCATCAAAGATGTATATATAGTTCTAAAACTCACATAAGGTTCAAATGATTCATACTTATCTTAACATGCTCGTTTATGTACTAATTTACATACATTATCTACAAGTTATAACACTTAATCACAAAATATTAACAAACGAATTCAAGTTGTAGTGATCATCTTTATAGCCATAACATATTCATTTTCGTTCATTTATATCATTGACTAGTTAAAGGGCAACTTAATACTCGTAAAAACACTAAGTTAACACAAAAAGACTCAAGAAAGCAATAAAAATAATTGTTTTATAATTAACTTTTTTAAAAAAAATAATTTTATTGCACAATTAAAATTGTAAACCACTCCCCCACACTTCAATTCTACATTGTCCTCAATGTAGGAAAATAAGAAGTAATTGAACATAGAATTGAAGTAAGGAAAATGATTTACGAAAATAAAACAAGAAAAACATTAAGTAAACAAAATAAAGAGAGTGAAGGTTGAAAGATAGCAAATCTGCATTGATGACTCCTTCACATCCCGGGAATACATTGGGTTGCCTCCCAACAAGCGCTTGAAGTTTAACGTCCATCCAGCCTAGAGATGCAAATTTAAGTTAAAAATGCAAGTTAAATGAAAGATGTAAGTTAGTTAAACTAAAGATGCAAATTAAATTTGTCATGACAAGTAATGCCAGTTAAGATATAAACAATAGTTACATGTTGGGGGAAGTCAAAGATATATATGGTTCACATAGCTTCAAAGTTTAGTTGGAGACTTATACGTCCGTGCGGTCCAAGTAAATATCTTGGATTAATTCAACTGTTTGGGCAAGTTCAAAGGTGACCGAGTTAGAAAGAATAAACATAAGAGGCAAGACTAATTTCAAGACATCCAGAGGCTTAAACTCCATTGATGTCCCTTGCTTCGATCCAAAACCCGTTATGAGTACCGTATCATGTCCTAGACATCACCCTTGAAAATTTCTTACTCCAGAGGAATTAAGATAACTCAAGTGTTAACAATCACCGTAGGTGAGAGTTAACAAAAGAGTCTTCACCTATTAAAGATAAAAATCTAAACTTCGAAGCACAAGTGATCTACATATAGCCGAGACTACTGCATGAATGCACAAATTATTTACAAGTATGTTTTTATGCACAATTTACAAATATAACATGACAATTTACATATGAACAATTTATACAAGTATGAACAATGTATTCACACGTAATGGTATTTACAAAACAATTTCACATTAATAAACTAATATATGTACAAGATTTATTAAAGTATTTATATTTACACTAACACAAAGTTAAGATAAGAACTTTTTTATTATTATTATTTTTTTAAGGAAGAAAAAGACAAACTTAAATAAATACATACACAAATAAAATAAATGTAAACAAATAATATGCAACTTATGAACTAGTATAAACAAATAAGTATGAATAAAGATGTACAATTATAAACAAGTAAAATAAATAAATAAATAAAAATTATGCACAAATATGAATAAACACTATGAAATAAAAAAGTTATGAACAATTTATGAACAAGTGTGAATAAGAAGAAAAATTATAAACAAGTATGAACAAGTATGTACAATTATAAACAAAGTATGGACAAGTATAATAAGAGTTTGAATTTACATTAACAAATAAAAATAAAAATTATGAACAAGCATACAAATGAAAATTAAGAACAAGTATAATAATTATGAACAAGTATGAAGAATAACAAGTAACATATGTACAAAGTTTATTCACAAGTATGAATTAACACTAACATGAAGCTAAAACTAAAGAAAGTGGGGAAGTAAATGTAAATTTTTATTTTTTTTTTAATTTTTTTTTTGGGTAATGAAAAGGTTTTCCTTATTAATTTTTTTTTTATTTTTTAATTTTTTTCCAGAATTTAATAAATAAATAAATGAAGAAAAGGAATTTTTTTTATTTATTTTTTTACGAATTTTATGTTTTGTTTTTTAACTTACAAAAACAAATAAAAGTAAAAATAAGGAAAAGTGAACATGTACAATATGCATTTATGAACAAGTAAAAAGAATCAACATTATGTACAAGTATGAACAAGAATAATATGACAAGTATAAGAATTATAAACAATATAAATGAAAGTCAATTATGAACAAGTGTGTATAACAATCAACAAGTAAAATAAAAATTGAAATTTACATAAACAATTATAATATGAACAAGTATATATATATAAAAAAATTATGAACATTTATGAACAAATATAATAAGAACAAGTAAAGTATGACCATTATAAACAAATATAATAAGAACAATTATAAGATTCAAAATCATGAACAAACATAAAAATAAAAGTTATGAACAAGTATATAAATAAATAAAAATAATATACAAGTATAATATGAATATGTATAGGGATAAACATTATGAACAAGTACAAAGTAAACAAGTATCTCATGGACATATATAATCATTTTTATGATAACACAAAAGAGAATTGTAAGAATAATTTTATGTATAGGTAATTATAAACAAGTAGGAACATTTAATAAACATAGTAAAAGTGAATATTTAATATATATATATATATACTTACACATTATTAAATCAAGTATGCAGCATTATAAATAAATCAAGCCTAATATATATATATATATATACAAACATATTTTCTTTTCTGATTTTTTTTAAATTCCTAAATTTAATTGTTTATTTATTTATTATAAATATATATATTTATATTTTTTCCGAATTTTTTTAAGTTGAACAAAATAATAAATAAACAAATAAATAAAAATAAAATAAAGTAATTGTGAAAAAGTAATATACATGTAATGCTATAAAAGTAAACAAATAAAATATGAACAAGTAGCATGGCATCAAATGTACACATAAGTAAATAAATAAAAAAAATTTAAGAATATGTATACTTAATTCACAAATATGAAAATTTCAAATATAAACAATTTTATACATACTAACACATTAAGAATGATTTTTAATTTCCACGACAACGGCGCCAAAAATTGATAAAACTCAAACTACACATTAAATTAAATACATAATTTGAGTATTATGCAATTTAAACCCTTTTTGTGTAGATGTAGTATTGGTAAATAGGGATCGTTCTTAACCGGAGAAATTAGGGAACATTAATAATATGTTAGTGAGAAAGAAAAATGAATTAATTAATTAAATAATAAAGAATGAAAGAATAAATGAATAAAATAATAAAATAATAAAATAATTAATGAATAAGAGAATCAATGAATTAATGAAATAAAGATTAAAAGAATAAAGAATTAAATGGGGGGTTTGAAAGGATTGTAATCATAGAATAAAAAAAAACAAGTAAAAATAATTAAGAACTTAATTCTACTTCTACTTTAACTTTTGTACAAGTGAACTTTCTTCAAACACGTATTTTTACCAACACTCTAACATCATGCTCATATTGAACCAATCACGAAATCCTACTTTAATCATCTCAAATACATGCATACATTTTTCATATTATAAATGCACCGAACAACGAATTATTATCTACAATATGATTCACCTTAAGTTTGTGATTTAATGCGCCAAACAGCGGTCAAACATTAAATCTCTTCAATTTTCTACTAAGTGCACCGAACAACGGTAAAAAAAATTTAGCGTAAAATTGAAATTTAAGCACTAAAACATATGAAGTAAAAGAAATTCAAAAAGTAAAACACATAGAGATTGCATTCTTACTTACAAATGTTAGAAATAAAATATCAACACATATATTGAATTATAAGTAAACCGAAACAATAACAAGAATTTAAGTAAAAGGAATAAAGTTACACTTTCGGAACCCAAGAACAGCTTGTGATTCCGAAAGTTGATGGAAACAATGGAATTTTCATAAGGAACACCGAACAGCGGCTGGAACCTTATGAAGATGGAAGATAGAATATAAGAATTCGAACTTAAATTCTAGAATTATTTTGGAAATACTCGGCCTAGGTATTTCTTAAGGAAAACATAAAAATGTGTTTAAAAGATCTCAAAGAAAAATCACAAGAACAAAGTAAAGAATAAATGAAATTAAGAAATAACATAAATTAAGAACAAGAATTAAAAGAAAGCCAATTAATAAGAAAATCTACAAGAAGTTAAAATGGTCCCCAAAAATAAAGAATAAAAAGAAAGAAGATAAACTGAAAGAAGAGAAAAACTAGAGAGAAATATTAGAACCTACACTAAAAAGAGAAATAAAATGGGACCATTGGGGACATTTGTTACATGAAATGAACCCCCTATTTATAGGGAGAAAAAGCTACCAAAAATAAAATAAAATAAATAAAAATTACAATAAAAATAAATAAAAATGAAATGATGAACAATGATGATAATAGGCATGGTTTGGAGCTGAAAAGTGGCTGAAAAGGTGGGCAGTTGGAATAGTTTTGTGCAGGAAATGGCCTCAGCAGGAAGCAACCGAAAAATAGACTCTGAATTCGGTGGCAGGTGGCTGACAAGTTAGGTGGAAATCGGCATGCTACAGTAGGGCTAGCGTATGGCAAGTCAGCGCACGCGCGCTGAGGGAGACGTTGCCATTCGGGAAGCGCGTGCCGAGCTGCTGAAGGATACATCGACCAGCGCCTGTCGACGGGTCTGATGGGCTGGGGGAAGGCTGTGACGCGAGCCTGGGACGGATTTGGCTTATGGGCTTGCAACTGTGGATTGGGGCTGAGCAAAAGAAATGGTTTGAGCTTTTAGCACTGAATTAATTTAAATTATAAATTAATTAATATTTTCACCGAATTTCGTTCATAAATTCTTCGTTATAATTCCGATCGGGACGATTCTTTCGCCAAAACACTCCAAATTACAAGCTTTATTTATTTAAACAAAAATATCTCAAAGTAAATTATTTTATCTAATTATTTATTACTTTAATATTAAAAGTCAAGTCTAAAGGGTATAAAATAATATAAAATAATGTTTAATTAACAACCTATCACTTTCAATCCTCATCTAATCATGCAATCAGGGCCCAATTCTGAGGACTTTCAATTTTGGCCAAAATCAGGGCCCAATTCAGGTATTACATGGGCATGGGCCTATTTTATTGAGTTTTGAAACCATAGGGCGAGCTCCGAGGACTTAGATAAGTTCCAAGTGTCTTTGAATTGCACTCCTGCTGGTACAATGGAAGCTAACTCACGGATATCAATTAGGATTGCAAGGAGATATTCTAAGCTGATATTTAGGGATTTTTGCGTCAAGTAATGAGGATTTGTAGGAGCTGTTTTCGGCAAGGACTCTTAGGGTTTTAAAGTGTTTGGCGACTAGGGTAGATGAGATTAGATTACTAGATAAATAGGGCACTCTTCACACGTCAAGGACATCACCTTCTTCACGAGATAAGTACTACCCTAGTAAAATACCTGGCCCAAATTCCAGGTTTAGAGAACAGAGTTTAGTCCAAATTCCCTTTTCCTTCTTCCATCTTCATTAGGTTCCTTCTGCGATTTGGAGAACCTAGTGAATAACGATCCATATATTATACCCACCTTGGCGTCTCAAACAATTCTTGCATTCCATAAGTGTAAATATGTTTTATCATTTATCTAAACTTTTGTATTTGTTCTTGGTTGTATTTATAACTCAGTTTCTATTTGATTATTTCTAGTTTGAACACGATAATAAATTAAGTGGACAAGTATGGTTTTCTTCTTCCATCACATGTATTTGTTAAATTCAATCTCCATGTGTTTTACTTTCTGAATTTTAGTTACTTCATATGTTTTAGTGGTTGATACTTCAATTTAATGCTAAGCTTTATGTCCGTACTTCAATTTAATGCTATGTGTTTTGTCTGTGTTTTCAGAGCATTTAACATTAGGTTGAAGAGACTTAATGTATTGTCTGCGATTCAAAGCTTTCAGTCAACAACTTCAGGTGAATTATATTGTTAATGTATTGTCCGCGTTTTGGAACATTTCTAATATGAAAAACTTGTGAAGGAAACTGAGGTAATGAAAGTTAAATTTCGTGATTGGTTATAACATGTGCAAGTATTGGGGTGTAGACAAGGTAAGTGAATGAAGTGATAAGTTGTACAAAGGTTAATTAAGAGTAGATTCAAATTCATAGGTTTTAAATATATAGTTTCCGCTACAACACTTTTAAACTCCCCCATTACATTCTTTCATTCTTTTACTAACCATTGTTAAATGTCCCTCAATTCCCCGGTCCAAAATGATCCCTACTTATTTAATAATACAATCTTCAAAGAAGGGTTTAAGTTGAGCATTACATGAATTAAGTGTTTATTTGAATGCCTAGTTTACGCGAATCAACATTTTGTTTATATACCATGCTAAATATGTGAGCAACTTAGTTGTGCATTGAAATTGATAAGTTAAAATTCATATCATTGATTTGTGATTGTTTAGAGTGGATTTCATGCCTTAACTCATTCTAGTTCATAGTACAATTTAATAATTGTATTGCATTTGTTATGTTGCCTTTAGCTATTTCAATTCTTTCTTTATTTTCTATTCTAATTGTCTGAGTTTTCGGAGCATTTATCATTAGGTTAGAGAGACTTAATGTATTGTCCGCGATTCAGAGTATTCAGTCAACAACTTAAGGTGAATCATATTGTTAATGTATTATCCGCGTTTTGGAGCATTTATAATATGAAAAACTTGTGAAGGTAACTGAGGTAATGAAGGTTAAATTTCGTGATTGGTTTAATATGTGCAAGTATTGGTGCATAGACAAGGTAAGTGAATGAAGTGATCAAGGAGTAGATTCAAATTCATAGGTTTTAAATATGTAGTTTCGGCTACAACACTTTTAAACTTCCCCATTACATTATTTCATTCTTTTACTAACCATTGTTAAATGTCCCTCAATTCTCCGGTTCAGAATGATCCATACTTATTAAATAATACAATTTCAAAGAAGGGTTTAAGTTGAGAATTACCTGAATTAAGTGTTTATTTGAATGCCTAGTTTATGCGAATCAACAGTTTATTTATATACCATGCTAAATTTGTGAGCATCTTAGTTGTGCATTGAAATTGATAAGTTAAAATTCATAGCATTGATTCATGATTGTTTAGAGTGGATTTCATGCCTTAACTCATTCTAGTTCGTAGCACAATTTAATAATTGTATTGCATTTGTATGTTGTCGTTAGCTATTTCAATTCTTTCTTTATTTTCTGTTCTAATTGTCTGAGTTTTCGGAGCATTTAGCATTAGGTTGAAGAGACTTAATGTATTATGGGCGATTCAGAGCATTCATTCAACAACTTACGGTGAATCATATTGTTAATGTATTGTATGTGTTTTGAAGCGTTTATATTATGAAAAACTTGTGAAGACAACTCAGGTAATGATGGTAAAATTTTGTGATTGGTTTAGTACGTGTAAGTGTTGGTGCGTAGACAAGGTAAGTGAATGAAGTGATCAATTTTTCAAAGGTTAATTAGGAGCAGATTCAAATCCGTAGGTTTTAAATATGTACTTTCGGCTACAACACTAAACTCCCCCATTACATTCTTTCATTCTTTTACTAACTATTGTTAAATGTCCCTCAATTCCCTGGTTCAGAATGATCCCTACTTATTAAATACTATGATCTTCAACGAAGGTTTAAGTTATGCATTGCATGGATTAAGTGTTTATTTGAATGTATAGCTTACATGTATCAACAGTTTATTTAACCATGCTAAATTTGTGGGCATCTTAGTTGTGCATTGAAATTGATAAGTTAAAATTCATAGCATTTATTCATGATTGTTTAGAGTGGATTTCATGCCTTAACTCATTCTAGTTCAAAGTACAATTTAATAATTGTATTCCATTTTTATGTTGCCTTTAGCGATTTCAATTCTTTCTTTATTTTCTGTTCTAATTTCCATCTTGCAAACCCAACTCAAAATCCGTTTTTTTTCATGAGTCCTTAGTTGGGTCTTATTTAGGCTAGTTTGGGTTCCATGTGTCCCAAGGCATCATCTAAGTCCATTTTATGTGTCTAACTCATGTCTTAGTGTGTTTACGTAGCTAGTTAGTGTTGACTCAAGGTCTTGGTCTATTGTTTTTTTATTTTCTATTTTTGGAGTCATAAGCTGAGTTAGTTGAGACTAAGCTATAAGGCGGATAAAACGTTGATATAAGTCTTTGAGGGATTGATCATTACTTTCCTGCTATATTATCTTAATTGATTCATGCACTTTCAAGATTTAACTTTTAGAAATAGATAGCATACTCTTGTCTTCTAATTTACCAACAAGATTTTGGCTTTGTTGCTCGGGACTTGTCCATCAACCCTGTCCATTTTATTTATATTGTAATTTATATTGTATACTACCTCAGTTTGTAATTTTCTTTTTTACATATGGAAAATTATATTTGGATATGGGAACTTGGAACAATCCATACTCAAATCCATTCAATAAAGAGTGCAGCGATCAGCTTGAATTCTATTATCAATAATACTCAAGTCCATACAACTCAGGATGGTGCAATCAACCCAATGTTCCATGGAATACCACTCGAACAGCTCCTAACCTCGGCCTAGCCTCTAAACTCCAAAATTTGATGCTTACCATGGTAGAAAAATATTAATTCTTGTAGAGTCACTGTAATGACTCGGATATCTGAGAAACTAAAAATGACGATGTTGCCCATGTAAGGTCAAAATGTTAACTTGTTTATCCGAATACTTTTTGAACTATATGAGAAGACCGTTACGAAGGTCTCAAAATTCTAAGTCCATAGAGATGCAGTATGCTGGAAACGAGGATAGAATAGGTTCATTGTGGGTCAAGAATACCTAGGGGCAATTTGGTCATTTGGGCACAAGGGCATTTTGGTCATCTTGAAGAAAGAGACCTAGGCTATTCTAGAATTCTCTCCATTATTCCCTTCCAACTCTCTTTCACTGACTTACTTAAGCATAAATATATATATGTGGCGTTGTAAAAGCTAATTTGGTGATGGTTGGCCAAAGGGAGAAGGAAATGGAATGAGAAAAAGAAGGGAAAAGAAAAGGAAAGGGAGAAAGGAAGAAGTAAAGGGGGAGAAGGGTGAGAGAGTGATGAGGTTAGTGTAGGAAAATAGCAAAACAGTGAGAAAAGGTTTGGACCTGTGAGCTTCTGTTTTTGGGTCCATGGTTTTAAGCTTGAAAATGAAGAAACAAGCAAGATAACGTAGCTTTGGAGGTCTCCCAACGATTCTGAGACAGAGAGGGACGAGTTTGGAGGCTAAAAGCATCATTAGCTAGTTAGGAATCCATGGCCGAATAATCAAACAATATGAACCATGGTTTTAGGTACGTTTTTCTCCATTATAAGCTTATAGATCTCTTCCTGATCACAACCATCATACAAGATCACAACCGCAAACATAAAGTCGACACACCAATCATCAAACCAAACACTACTGGTAGGAACACCACTGCGGAAAGGAGCCCAGCTCGACGTCCAAGCAGGGAGCCGACTAAGGAAAGGAGCCTAGCTCAACGTCCGAGTTGTGTCAATCTCAAGAAAGGAGCCCTGCTCAACGTCCGTGACTCACCTACCAATAGACATAACCATCATACATCATACAACGCAAATCATCACATCAAATCCACACAGTCAATCCATATCCAACCTCACCACAGAACACACATGTACACAACCCAACATCAACGTAGTACTCATACACAAGTGACCACATTCAAACCATCCTCAAAGCATGAGTATACTTGACGGGACCCGCCCTGATCCTCTCTGGGACCACATGGGGACGTGCCTTGCTCCCGTCTGACACCCAAAATAATGTTCCAATTTTAACCTTAAACGTTCAAATGCATAAAAACCAAATTAAAGTTTTACATCAAATCCGAAATAAACAGATGTCAGACAAGGGATGAAAACCAAACTACAAGTTGCAAGCACGACTCTAACATAAACCTGCGGGTACACCACCCAACAGGGGTTCAGGTACGCAGAAGTGGATCTATGCCTCAGCCTCAAGTTCCTCCTCTACCTCATTAGCACGACCTGGAGGGGTTACCAAAACATTAAGGGTGAGTGGACCGAAACTCAAGTTTATAAAATCATTTGATAAGTAAAACATATAATTTACCCCTCCGTTTTCCAAACATGCATGCAACCGAAAAACCATCAATCATATAATATAAACCATAAGGCATATAATAAAACCATAAACATAATTTTAGCCACTGCACTATACACTCCAATCCCGACATCCCTGATGTCTGACGTCCCTGACGTCCAATAAGGTCACAATCACAAGGCTACGCGTGCCACTCGGGTCTCAATTCCGAGTTCAATCCCCGAACCCTGTTCGGTTACAGCATCCCCGATGCTTAGCGTCATAGACGCTGGACGTTCTAGACGTCCGTGACCACTCCGGGGTACCTCATCCGGAGGAGACAGTATCATATGGAAGGATCTATACAGTGCAGTACCAAATACATTTTATTGATATCCACATGCAAAACATATATGTATACATAGGTAAAATCCGAACCGATCGTTACGTTTCATCAGACGGGTCTCATGCCCAAATACCGTGAAACGTGCCATAACCGAAATTTCAATATTATCAAATCCATTTCTTGATTCCAGCATGTGAACATATAAGTAAATCAGAAAACATTTAAGCATGCAAGGGTTTAATGAAATCGGGCCCACTCACAGTACAATCCTGCTAGGAACCGAACGTATACCCTCGTCCTGGTACAAATGTACAATCCCTGTCAAGTCCAAAGTATTCGTAAAGGTCAATTTAAACCCCTAACATTCAACCATGAAAACCTAGGCTGAAACCGGCCGGGAAAAGCCCGCCCGAACGCGCTTCCCAAGGTAATAAACCTTATTTTGACCAACTTAATGATCTCTGATCGACCCGAAACCACCACCATTGGATCCGGATCGTCGAAACCTAAGGAATGGTGGCGGGTCCCACCAAAAACACTATTCACACGTGCCCCCACGCGCCGGTCAACGCAGGAACAGTCCCTGCTGACGTCATCTGACAGCTGTCAGGTCTGACATGTCAGACTCTGACAGGTGCCACGTGTCAACACCCGATTGGTCCACCTCACTGATCTGTCAGGCCACGTGTCAGATCTGACATGTGCCACGTGTCATCACGGCACTGGTCCACGTAACTGACATGTTAGTGACACGTGGCAGTCCCTGATTGGGCCACGTCACTGACATGTCAGTGCTGACTGTGCACTGACATGTGACACGTGTCGGCTCACGAGTGGTCCACATCACCTGACAAGTCTGACAGGGTGCCACGTCATCACCTCTGTCCTCAGACGGTTGACCCGTATCTCTGTAACTCGGGTCGATCAGACCCGCGATCATGACCCGGTCACCATTTCATCATTTCTCAACCATTTTCATTCTGGTTTGTTCCTAACTGTTCGTCTCAATCCCATAAAGGGTTCTACCTAATTAAAATCAACAAAAACAGACAAGATCGAAGGCTTACCTCGATGAACAGACCCGGTTCTCCCGTCGTCATTTTTACTCCGTTCAGGCTACCTCCGGTCACGCAATTGAGCCCAATAGGTTCCTAACAGTCCCTAGAGTTGATTAGTGTAAATAGAAACCAAAACTAAACGTTGGAATTCAAGTTACCAAATCATGAGTTTTTGAAACCGTTTCGGGTTTTGAAACCAGCTCACCTCGCCGCCGTCTGCCGCCGTCCACCGCTGTGCATCAGTCCTTCCCCGTGAGTCCAGCAACACACAGACACAGAGACAGGGTGTAGTGCGTAAGTGTTGGATTAATGGACTGTGAGTGAGGGTGTCGGGTGAGAAAATATATAGAAATGGAGGGAAATGGATGGACAGTCCAGATTAGATCTCAGAAATGAGATCAATGGCTAGGATTAGATCTGGAGGTTTTCAGATCAAAGGCGAAGATTAAAAGATGATTTAAATCCTAAATAAATTGTAACGACCCGTCCTGAATTCCGGGATTAGTTTGGTGACTAATATCGTTTAGTGAGGTTGATCGGTGGTTAGTGGGTCGAAATCGGACAAAATGTGTAAAATGACCATTTTGCCCCTAGTCGTGGACAAAATGTTGACTTTTGGATCGGGCGGTCAAACGGACTTTGACCGATGACCGTGACGTAGTTCGGGATGTCACGAGTTCATAGACAGGTGGCACGTTCGATTCCGACATTCGTAGAGAAAGTTGTGGTGTTCGGAAGTTGAGGGGTAGTAATAGGGGCCAAATGTTGACTTTTTGACCGGGAGGTCCGATGGCCGAGGGCCAGGGACCGTTACGTAGGTATCGTCGATACGAATCCAACGACAGGCGGCATGCCGAAATCGGAGATTCGACGACGAAGTTATGGTCACGAAATCGGGCTCGGTTAACCGAACGAACCAGGATTAAAATAATAATATAATATTGAATAGTGACCGTTGACCCTACACACCTGGATGAGTGACAAGTGTCACTCATCCCTTGAAACCAGATTCCATGTTTTGGGGGAGACCTAATTATGGTGTTTATTATTAATTAATTATTAAATCATTTTATTATCCATTAATCTCCTCTCTGTTTTCCTTAACCGTGTACAACCAAATCCAGTTTTCTCCCACCCTTAATTCCTCTTCCATTCGTGAACCTGAGTGTGCGATTTTGTGAGTGAGTTGAGAGTGAGTTGAGCTGGATAAACACGAGAGATCGACAGAGAGAAGGAGACTGTAATTTCAGATTTTAGAATTTTGGGGGGAAAGTCGGGTTTTGAACTATAGGCCGTGAGGATCGAAATTGAGCTCACATTCAGCTTCCTGGGATCAACACGAATCGATCTGCAACAAGAACGAAGGGATTTGGGGTCGAATTGAGGAAGAACAGAAGGGAGGAGGCCTCTGAAATTTCGAGGTTGAGTCGTGATCGTGGAGTGTTTAGACGACGGAATTGAGGTAGGGAAACTACTTCTCATGATCCCACGATGCTTCTGGGTTCATCAATTGAAGGAAACCGATCGAGATCGATGAAACTCCATGGTTGAACAGTGACGGTGTTCGAGCTTGAGTCGTGACGATTGAGCGCAGGATTGAAGCAATTGAGTTGGGGGAAATGCTTAACGGAGTCCATGGAAGCTTCTGGTTGAATCAATTTAAGGAAATCAATTGGAATTGAAGGAATTCCATGATTGAACAGTGACCGGAGTGTTCTTGGTGTTCATCATCGAATCGTGGGAATTTGGGTAAGTGATCGTGTAATTGTTGTTACAGACCTGTAATTGAACTAAGAAAGAAACTAACTGAATGATCAATTGATGTAATTAAGGTCGAATTGATAGGATTGGAACCAGGTCATCTCGCGGGTTAATTGGACCCGTTTACCAGACAAACGGGTTGGGCTGGTGACACTGTAGCAGGCGCGTGGGTGTCACGCGCAGCCACTCATGGCGGCTCGTGACGGCGCGTGGGCACGAATCTCGAGGTGAGGTCAACATGACTTCTGTCCTATTTAATGTAACGAACATTTTGGAATTGGTTTCGTGTCGATCGGACACCGTCTCGATATTGTTCGGGATGTCCGAAGGTTTTAAATTAAGTTTAAAAATAAGTAAAAATTCGGGAAAATTACGGGACTTTGATAGGATGTTAATGATGAGGTTAGTAACCTTCTAATGTGATTTGGACAGGATTGGGAGTCCCGGTGATAGTGGTGTGGCCCGGGAGGGCTGGTGGCACGCGTATCGAGGCATACCGTTAAAACGGCCTGTGAGTGGACTTTGGTTTTATAAATCCTATGCATGCTTAAATGTGATATATGGTTTATATACATGATTTCTATGATGGTATTTGTGAGTATTGATTTCGGGTATGTTGCACGTATTTCGAGGTGTTTTTCGTATTTCACGTATATCGGGATTAACGGTTTATTTGTGGTTTTGCGTGCTTGTGGTTAAATAAATAATATGATAAAACGGTTTTTATATTGGAAAGATGAATTCGGGCTCGAGGCCCACTTGTTTTGGAAATCTCGGACTTGGAGTCCATTTGAGTACGTAATCGGGCTGCGGGCCCAGTTGGTTTATAAATCGGGCCGTGGGCCCAGTGGTTCATAAAGTCGGGCATGAGGCCCAGTTGGATTAAAATGGTGATTTCGGGTCAGGGGCCCTATATTTAATAAATTTGGTTTCGGGTCAGGGACCCTAAATGGGAATGTGTTGTTTTATGGAAAATTCGGGCAGGGCCCATTGTGATGTTGTGAAATGAATTAATAAAAAAAAAAAACTGTTTTCCATATACCATCTTGATACAAGGATATATGATGGTCTCCTCCAGATGTCTAGGACACTGGGGAAGTCACGGTGCATTGCCTGCGAAGGGTCACCATACGGAGCAGCCGGACCATATGATGACTCAGGAGCAGGATTGCTATGATTGACGTCTGGGACGTCAGACATCAGGGAGGGATGTCAGATATATGGACCCGGAGAGACCCCGGGCAGCACGCGTAGCTTATAAAACCGTGAGATATGACGTCAGGGACGTCTAGCATCAGGGATGCTGGTGATGGTAATGGTAAAATACGAATTAATGAAATGGCTTTCCGGTGGATTTGTGATTATATGATTTTAATGGATTGATGTTCATTTATGGTCGTGGGTGGTGACCCACATGGTTGTTTATGTGTAGTTGCGTATTTCACAGTTTTGGGCTGATTTTCCACACTTGGTTTTTGGTTAACGGTTTTTGGGCTAAGGCCCTAATGGCTCGGTTGAGCAAACGTTTTGGTTACTGGTTTTCGTGGCATGCATACGTTTTTATTGGAGGGCATAAATGTCTTATAAATGTGTTTAATAAACTTATTGGTTTTTTCCACTCACAGCTTTTGGTTTTAATGCCCTTCAGGTTGATCACGGATGCGATTGCAGCAGAGACTGGGACATTGCACACCTCCTCCATCGATCCTTGCGCACTCTGGATGCCCCGTTTGGGCAGTGGCTCTTGGTCATCCTTTGTCTGACACCCCTTGTTGGACGGGAGCAGGGCACATTCCATGGTAATCCGGGGGATTGGGATGGTCCTGTCATAAATGCTTAGTTTCGACACGAAAACCCAGACACGAACCTCCCGATTTCACGTTTCTGACCATAACTTCCTCGTACGAAGTCCGATTTCGGCGTGCCGCCTGTCTATAGACTCAGGACGTCGAGACCTACCTAACGGTCCTTGAATCGCGTGAAAACTAGTTGTCAAACGAAAAGTCAACATTTTCGCCCCTGAAGTCCAAATTACGGTAATGCCCCTGAACTTCCGATAGTCATAACTTTTTCCCCAATCGTCCGAATTGACGTGCCACCTGTCTATGAACTCGTGACGTCCCGAACTACGTCACGGTCACTGGTCAAAGTCCATTTGACCCACTAAACAAAAAGTCAACAATTTGGTCATACCATTCACAAGGGTAATTGTTCTCAGCATCTGAGCCTCAGGCTCCCATGTGGCTTCTTCCACATTCTGGTTTCTCCAGAGAATCTTCACGAGAGGAATCGTCTTCCGACGTAGTACCTTGTCTTTCCGATCCAAAATCTACACTGGTTGTTCCTCAAAGCTCAAATCCCCTCGGAGTTCGATAGGTTGTTCACCCAGTACATGGGAAGCATCATGTACGTACTTCCGCAGCAACTCTAGAAAGTTCTGGAGGTAGTGCCAATCTGTATGCAACCCTGCCAATCATCTCCACGATCTCATATGGTCCGATAAAACGCGGACTCAGCTTCCCCCGTCGACCAAAACGGATAATCCCTTTCCACGGAGATAACTTCAGGAAGGCAAAATCTCCCACTTCAAATTCCAGGTCTCGAATCCGTCGATCGGCATAACTCTTTTGGCGATCCTGCGCCGCCTTCAATCTCTCCTTGATAACTCGAACAGTCTCCAGGGTTAAGCCCATCAATTCCGGCTCTACCGCCGCTCGCTCCCCTATCTCCATCCAGCAGATAGATGTCCTGCACTGTCGACCATACAGTGCCTCATAAGGTGCCATCCCGATGCTTGTCTGATAGCTGTTGTTGTAAGCGAATTCCATCAATGGCAAATGAGTATCCCATGAGTCCTGAAACTGTAGCACACAGGACCTCATCATGTCCTCCAGGGTCTGAATGGTCCGTTCAGACTGTCCATCGGTCTGTGGATGGAACGCAGTACTGAAACGTAGGGTTGTTCCCAAAGTAGCTTGCAAACTCCGCCAGAACCTGGAAGTGAAACGCGGATCACGATCGGACACGATCGATTCCGGCGTACCATGCAATCGTATGATTTCTTTCACGAACAACGGAGCCAGTCGGTTAGGTTTATAAGTCTCTTGAACTGGCAGAAAATGGGCTGACTTGGTTAGCCAATCCACAATCACCCATACTCCGTCAACTCCACTCTGAGTCCTTGGTAACTTAAAGACGAAGTCCATGGTGATGTGATCCCACTTCCACTCGGGAATCGAAAGTGGCTGCATAGCCCCATACGGTCTTTGCCGTTCCGCCTTAACCTGTTGACAGGTTAAGCATCTGCTCACGAATTCAGCAATATCCTTCTTCATTCCTGGCCACCAATAATGGTTCCAGAGGGTATGGTACATCTTTGTACCTCCCGGATGCATAGCATAGGCCGAACTATGGGCCTCCTCAAGAATCTCGGTCCGTATCTCTGCCACTGCAGGTACACACAAACGGCCCAACTTAACAAGTGCTTCATCATCCCGGATGGTAAAATCCTCTCTCCCATCCGCATCGACCTCAATCCTGTAAATGCAGAGTATCGGATCCTGAAGTTGTGCCTCGATGATCTGATCAATCAGTACAGGTCGTACATGGAAGCTGGCCAACAAAGCTCCATGCTCATCTGTATCCAACATAACTCCCGCCTTCCGGAGTTCCACCAGCAAAGGAAGATACACCATCCCCAGGTGTGCAACCGATCCTGCTTATTTCCTGCTGAGTGCATCTGCCACCACATTGGCCTTACCCGAATGGTACTCAATTGTACAGTCATAGTCCTTCAGCAGCTCCAACCATCTTCGTTGTCTCACGTTAAGCTCCTTCTGAGTGAATAGGTACTTTAGGCTCTGGTGGTCGGTGTATATCGGGCACGTTGCGCCGAATAGATAATGTCTCCAGATTTTTAGAGCATGAACTACCGCTGCAAACTCCAAATCATGGGTAGGGTATTTCAACTCATGAGTCTTTAGCTGTCGGGATGCGTAGGCGATAACCTTGCCAGTTTGCATCAACACGCAACCCAAACCTTGTAGTGATGCGTCACTGAAGACCACGAATTCTCCACTGTCATTCGGCAATGCAAGGACAGGTGCAGTGGTCAATCGATCTTTCAATTCTTGAAAACTCCGATCACACTGCTCGTCCCAAATAAACTTTACTCCCTTCCGAGTCAAACGAGTCAATGGTGCAGCAATTTTGGAGAAACCCTCCACGAATCTTCGGTAGTCACCAGCTAACCCGACAAAACACCGCACCTCCGTTACCGTTGTCGGTCTAGCCCAGTTAGTCACCGCTTCTGTTTTCTGGGGATCCACGCTAATCCCATCCGTCGATAACACGTGTCCCAGAAAACCAATACTGCTTAGCCAAAACTGGCACTTGCTCAGCTTGGCATACAACTGTTCTTGTCTCAGCTTCTCCAACACCAACCGTAGATGTTCCTCATGTGCTCGGGCACTCCTCGAGTACACCAAGATATCATCGATGAACACAATCACGAATTTATCCAAGTAGGGTCGGAAGACCCGGTTCATCAGATCCATGAATGCTGCTGGAGCATTCGTCAACCCAAAATGCATAACCAGGAACTCGTAGAGTCCATAACGGGTTCGAAAAGCAGTTTTCGGGATATCCTCCTCCGAAATCCTCAGTTGGTGATACCCAGACCTCAAATCAATTTTCGAGAAGCACTGAGCTCCCCGCAACTGGTCAAAAAGGTCATCGATCCTGGGTAGAGGATACTGGTTCCTCATTGTCACCTTGTTGAGTTGTCGATAGTCAATACACAAACAGAGACTCCCCTCCTTCTTCTTTACGAACAACACCGGTGCTCCCCACGGTGAAGTACTCGGTCGGGCGTATCCCAAATCCACCAACTCCTACAATTGAGTTTTGAGTTCTCGTAACTCGGCCGGCGCCATCCGGTATGGTGCCTGGGATACAGGTCGGGCACCAGGGAGTAGTTCAATAGTAAACTCGATCTCCCGCGATGGCGGTAATCCAGGTAATTTTTCCGGGAACACATCTGGAAACTCACACACTACCGGTATCTCGTCGATACCCGGAGTATCAACCTGTTCCGACACGACATGCGCCAGATAACCCTGGCACCCCTTCCGTAGAAGTTGGGTAGCAGTAAGTGAAGAAATCACTTCAGGAGGAGAACCGTCACGCTCCCCCTGAAAGATAACCTCCGGCAAACCCGGGCTTCGTAGAATCACCTGCTTGCTACTGCAATCGATGAGCGACCCGTGCTCCGACAGCCAATCCATTCCCAAAATTACATCAAAGTCGTGGATATCCAAAATAATTAAGTCCGCTGGTAAATCCACATCCAAAATTCTCACCGGGCACCTCCGAATCACCTGATTCACAAGGTACACGACGCCCATCGGGGTGCCAACACCCATTTCGCAATCTAAGGCTGATACCACACAATCAATCATACCAGCACAACTCTTCGAAATAAAAGAATGTGTAGCCCCCCGCATCCATCAATACACGTACAAGAAGGTTTAGGATATGTAGTGTACCTGTAACCACGCCTGGGGCAGTCCTCGCCTGCTGCTGGGTCATAGCAAACACTTGGGCCCTAGGCCCTCCATTCCGTCCGCGTCCACGCGCACCACGCCCAGCACCTCGGTCACCTCTCTGACCGCGACCTCCATTAGTGTCGGAAGCCGTGCTTTGCACCACACAAGAGCCCCCAGCGTCGTTGTTCTTGGGAAACTGCGGGCAATCACAGGCATAGTGGCCCTCCTCTCCGCAAGAAAAACAGGTTACTGGCCTCGGCCTGTCCGAATGCCCACCAGAAGCACCGCTCCAAGATGAACGCTGCCCGGAGTTGTATCCTGATCCTCTGCCCTGAGAGCCTCCGCGTCGACCTGACCAGCCACGACCTTTGAAGGATGAGGGTGCTCCCCCTGTAGCCCCCTTCCTTGTTTTTCTTCTGGCCTGATGGCCCACGGTGTGGGCGATCCTGACGTCGCCCCTAGCCCGAAGGCTGTCGTGTCTGGTGTGCCGTCAGACTGGCCTCGACACGCACCGCAGCGCCGACCATATCTCTCAGAGAAGCATGAGTAGCAGCAGTCACACTTGCCCGGATCTCCCCTCGGGGTCCAAGCTCAAACCTTTGGCATTTGTCCTGCTCCGTGCTCACGAATGATGCAGCGAACCGGGATAGTTTTCCGAAAGTCTGCTCGTAGTCCGCAACGGACATATCCACCTGCTCCAACCGTAGGAACTCAGCCTCCCGTACAGCGCGAAATGATCGCGGGTAGTACTGGTCCAGAAATCGGGAACGGAAAGTTTCCCAAGTAGTGGTATGGACAGACCACCCAGACATTTCAAGGCCGTGCAACCACTGGTTGGCTCCCCCTTCCAGCAAGAAGGCCGCCAAAGTTACTCGTTCGCCCGGAGGGCAGTGCATCACCGTGAAGATCTTTTCCCATTTGGTGATCCAATCATGAGCATCTTCGGGGTTCGATCCCCCGTTGAAAGGTGTGGCTCCCAGACATTGAGCCCTCTCAATGCTTGCGCATTCCATTTCCCTTTCCAAATCCTCGTTAGTTCGTGTATGAGGAATTCTCCTAGGAGGCATAACCAACTGTCAAGAGGCATAGATCAGTTAACATAATCCTTTAAAAGTCGAAAAGTAACTAGTACTAATCGCTAGTCTAGCATGCTGACCACAACCAAGTGCTCTAATACCAAGCTGACAGGACCCGCCCCGATCCTCTCTGGGACCACATGGGGACGTGCCCTGCTCCCGTCTGACACCCAAAATAATGTTCCAATTTTAACCTTAAACGTTCAAATGCATAAAAACCAAATTAAAGTTTTACATCATATCCGAAATAAACAGATGTCAGACAAGGGATGAAAACCAAACTACAAGTTGCAAGCACGACTCTAACATAAACCTGCGGGTACACCACCCAACAAGGGTTCAGGTACGTAGAAGTGGATCTATGCCTCAGCCTCAAGTTCCTCCTCTACCTCATTAGCACGACCTGGAGGGGTTACCAAAACATTAAGGGTAAGTGGACCGAAACTCAAGTTTATAAAATCATTTGATAAGTAAAACATATAATTTACTCCTCTGTTTTCCAAACATGCATGCAACCGAAAAACCATCAATCATATAATATAAACCATAAGGCATATAATAAAACCATAAACATAATTTTAGCCACTGCACTATACACTCCAATCCCGACATCCCTGATGTCTGACGTCCCTGACGTCCAATAAGGTCACAATCACAAGGCTACGTGTGCCACTCGGGTCTCAATTCCGAGTTCAATCCCCGAACCCTGTTCGGTTACAACATCCCCGATGCTTAGCGTCATAGACACTGGACGTTCTAGACGTCCGTGACCACTCCGGGGTACCTCATCCGGAGGAGACAATATCATATGGAAGGATCTATACAGTGCAGTACCAAATACATTTTATTGATATCCACATGCAAAACATATATGTATACATAGGTAAAATCCGAACCGATCGTTACGTTTCATCAGACGGGTCTCATGCCCAAGTACCGTGAAACGTGCCATAACCGAAATTTCAATATTATCAAATCCATTTCTTGATTCCAGCATGTGAACATATAAGTAAATCAGAAAACATTTAAGCATGCAAGGGTTTAATGAAATCGGGCCCACTCACAGTACAATCCTGCTAGGAACCGAACGTATACCCTCGTCCTAGTACAAATGTACAATCCCTGTCAAGTCCAAAGTATTCGTAAAGGTCAATTTAAACCCCTAACATTCAACCATGAAAACCTAGGCTGAAATCGGCCGGGAAAAGCCCGCCCGAACGCGCTTCCCAAGGCAATAAACCTCATTTGACCAACTTAATGATCTCTGATCGACCCGAAACCACCGCCATTGGATCCGGATCGTCGAAACCTAAAGAATGGTGGTGGTCCCACCAAAAACATTGTTCACACGCGCCCCCACACGCCGGTCAACGTGTCGGTCAACGCAGGAACAGTCCCTGCTGACGTCATCGCTGACGTCACTACTGACGTCATCTGACAGCTGTCAGGTCTGACATGTCAGACTCTGACAGGTGCCACGTGTCAACACCCGATTGGTCCACTTCACTGATCTGTCAGGCCACGTGTCAGCACGGCACTGGTCCACGTCACTGACATGTCAGTGACACGTGGCAGTCCCTGATTGGGCCACGTCACTGACATGTCAGTGTTGACTGTGCACTGACATGTGACACGTGTCGGCTCACGAGTGGTCCATGTCACCTGACAGGTCTGATAGGGTGCCACGTCATCACCTCTGTCCTCAGACGGTTGACCCGTATCTCTGCAACTCGAGTCGATCAGACCCGCGATCATGACCCGGTCACCATTTCATCATTTCTCAACCATTTTCATTCTGGTTTGTTCCTAACTGTTCGTCTCAATCCCATAAAGGGTTCTACCTAATTAAAATCAACAAAAATAGACAGGATCGAAGGCTTACCTCGATGAACAGACCCGGTTCTCCCTTCGTCGTTTTTACTCCGTTCAGGCTACCTCCGGTCACGCAATTGAGCCCAATAGGTTCCTAACAGTCCCTAGAGTTGATTAGGGTAAATAGAAACCAAAACTAAACGTTGGAATTCAAGTTACCAAATCATGAATTTTTGAAACCGTTTCGGGTTTTGAAACCAGCTCACCTCGCCGCCGTCTGCCGCCGTCCACCGCCGTGCCTCAGTCCTTCCCCGTGAGTCCAGCAACATACAGACACAGAGACATGGTGTAGTGCGTAAGTGTTGGATCAATGGACAGTGAGTGAGGGTGTCGGGTGAGAAAATATATAGAAATGGAGGGAAATGGATGGACGGTCTAGATTAGATCTCATAAATGAGATCAATGGCTAGGATTAGATCTGGAGGATTTCAGATCAAAGGCTAAGATTAAAAGATGATTTAAATCCTAAATAAATGCTTAGTGGAGCTTGATCCAATCTAACCAATGGGTGAGTGACACTTGTCACTCACCAGGTGTCCTCCAATCAGAATTTCAGAATAAAATATTCGACACGAAAACCGAGACATGAACCTCCCGATTTCACGTTTCTGACTATAACTTCCTCGTACGAAGTCCGATTTCGGCGTGCCGCCTGTCTACGGACTCAGGACGTAGAGACCTACCTAACGGTCCTTGAGTCACGTGAAAACTAGTTGTCAAATGAAAAGTCAACATTTTCGCCCCTGAAGTCCAAATTACGGTAATGCCCCTGAACTTCCGATAGTCATAACTTTTTCCCCAATCGTCCGAATTGGACGTGCCACCTGTCTATGAACTCGTGACGTCCCGAACTACGTCACGGTCACTAGTCAAAGTCCATTTGACCCACTAAAAAAAGTCAACAATTTGGTCATACCATTCACAAGGGTAAAAACGTCAATTCATGCATTAAATTACAATATTAAGATCCTCGAATTTCCGGGGTGTTACAATACTCTCAATCACCACATCATAATCGACAATCCCAATCACAAGGGGATAGAATAGGTTCGTTGTGGGTCAAGAATACCTAGGGGCAATTTAGTCATTTGGGCACAAGGGCATTTTGGTCATCTTGAAGAAAGAGACCTAGGCTGTTCTAGAATTCTCTCCCTTATTCCCTTCCAACTCTCTTTCACTGACTTACTTAAGCATAAATATATATGTGACATTGTAGAAGCTATTTCGGTGATGGTTGGCGTAAGGGAGAAGGAAAATGAGAAAAACCACCTGAGAAGGAAATAGAACGAGAAAAAGAAGGGAAAAGAGAAGGAAAGGGAGAAAGGAAGAAGTAAAGAGGAATAGGGGTGTGACAGTTATGAGGTTAGTGTAGGAAAAGAGAAAAACAGTGAGAAAAGGTTTGGACCTGTGAGCTTATGTTTTCGGGTCCATGGTTTTAAGCTTGAAAATGAGGAAACGAGCAAGATAACGTAGCTTTGGAGGTCTCCCAACGATTCTGAGACAGAGAGGGACAAGTTTGGAGGCTAAAATCATCATTAGCTAGTTAGGATTCCATGGCCAAACAATCAAACAATATGAACCATGGTTTCAAGTACGTTTTTCTCCATTATAAGCTTATAGATCTCTTCTTGATCACAACCATCATACAAGATCACAACCACCAACATAAAGTCGACACACCAATCATCAAACCAAACACTACTGCTGGGTACACCACCGAGGAAAGGAGCCTAGCTCAACGTCCAAGTGGGGAGCCGACTAAGGAAATGAGCCCAGCTCAACGTTCAAGTTGTGTCAATCTCAAGAATGGAGCCCTGCTCGACTTCCGAGACATAACCATCATACATCATACAACACAAATCATCACATCAAATCCACACAGTCAATCCATATCCAACCTCACCACAGAACGCACATGTACACAGCCCAACGTCAACACAGTACTCATACACAAGTGAACACATTCAAACCATCCTCAAAGCACGAGCATAATCTCAATCACCACATCACAATCGACAGTCCCAGTCATAATCGATAATCACATTCACAACCACACAAAATACCCGTCTCAGGATTCGGAGCCTCGGACTCGATGTTTGAGACGAATCAATAAAAAATCATCACATCATCAAGACCAATAACACATACTCATATCGTGTTTCAAACCACACAATCGAATCACAATCAGAAGTTCGGGCCTAAAGCCCCAACCCACATCGCCCTTATTCTCGTAAAATGTGCCATTATTATAATTTCCGTAAAAAATGTCAAAAAATTATATAAAAATCATAAATATTCCAAAACACATTATTTCATGTCTTAATCAAAATTTAACTCAAAACCACGTTCGAAACGGCGTTCAATACATAGTTTATCAATCCTCGTAAAACGCTCTAAAATAATAATAAAATATTCATAACATAACCGAGAATCCATATAAAATCCCAATCACTTCAATATCATAAAAAGTACAAAGAAACACATTTAAATCATGTAAGTATGCATGCATAACAGTTTAAGGAAAAAAATTCCACTCACACACCTTCGTATCGCTGAATTCATCTTTGCATGCACTTCCGTAATTTTTAGACTTCTGAAAACCTGTCATAAATCACATCTAAGGGTCACAAACCATCTCAAATAACTCCTATTTTAATCTTATAATTTTCTGAGATTTTTAAATGTAATTAAAACGAACCCAAAATCTTCAGACAACCAAAACAACCCCGAGACAATATCCAATCACCTCGAGGATTGTACAGTTGGACTCGTAACATCGAAAGGATGAACTTTTGTGTTGACCACACCTCGAGATTCCCGTTCATGCGCAGCCACAAGCTGCCCAAACCTGCTGCGCATGGGAGCCACGCGCCTGCTGTAGTGCCACCCCTAACCTCTGGCTAGACCCGGTTTCCTGCAAATCAGGTCTACCAGACCCGCGACCTAACCCGAGTTGAAAACTGCCATTTCACATCATTTTTCATGTTTCAAGGACTAGGACTCATCTCTACACTACCAGAAAGGGGACTACGAGCTGAAAATAGGTATGAATTACCTCGACAGTTTGGTTCGATTCCATGAACTTCGGTCCTGCTTCACAATTCCTTCCCAGGACCCTCCTGTGCATAAAGCTCCATTATTTCGAGCTTAACATGGTCCCAAGCACTCCAAAAGAGCACGAAGGCACCCTGTTGCGATGTCCAAGTCCCTAAGTTAGAAACCCAAAAACCAGCTCACAGGTTGCTAGTTTTGCTTACGGTTCCTCACTTCCCTCCTCACGATTTTCAAGCCACTCACCTCCTCTAACTTTCCTTTCCTTCTTCTCTTCATCTTCTCCATCATTTTCTGGACATTTTCCTCTCATCTCCCTAGTTTTCTCTCACGGCACAACAATCCATGGCTTTGGTCTATAGCCACCGAAAGGCACTCATCTCATCACATACCCACACCACAAATAAGGGACTAGGTCGGTGGTGAGGCCAAAATATCAGGCCTTTCTAGTATGTAACAGGTAGCAACCTCCCATTAGTCAACACAACATAAGACCAAAATGCCCTTTAACGCAAATTACCAAAATGCCCCTAAGTGTTCTTAACCCGAATCAACCTCAAATGATTTTCGATTTGGGCGTACTGCCTGTCTACGAACTCAGGAAGTCAAGACATTCCTAACAGAATTTTCGGAATCGCTAAAAACTGTCCTGATAAAAAAGTCAACATTTTTACCATAGTAAGTCAAACTTAACTTTGACCAAAAAGTTAACTAGGGGAAAAATAGTCGATTCCGTCCGACTTTTCCGATTTTACCCTCGATGAACATCCGAGTCGTTACAACAGTGGTGGCTGATGGATAAAATAGACAACATAAATAAATATGAAATCTATTCTATTCAGTTTAACCTCGCTCTTTAAATTACGAATAAGAGTCCCCCTCTTAAATGCAATGCCTCAAATTGTAAGATGATATAAAGCAATTATATCAACAATCATACACAAACAAGTTGGCAAAGCTTATAAGCATAAATTGAGTTCATGAAGCACAGTAATCCAAAAAATTCAGCATGCATAATAATCAAAATTAAGAGCCAGAAGTCTAATTGATGAACTAACATGGCTAAGGCTTTAAAAAGCCCTAACCTAAAAAGAAACTATAAAATAAAAGACAAAAATATTTCACCCTTTTTATTTCTGAATGTAACCTTCCGAACCTCTGAACCTAAAAAAAATAAAAACTCAAAACTGCTAAAAAAAAACTCGAAAAAAACTTTTAAAAAAAAACTCCTTTACATAAACCCTAGTACCTCAATTTATAAGAGAATTATTAATCCTCATACAAATAGAAGTTTACAATTAGATTCTATAAGGAAAATGCTTCCTAAACAATTAAGAAATTTAATTAAAAACTTTTCCTACAATTAAAGGGACTAAAAATAATAATATAAAAGGAAGTATGACTAAAATCCCTATACAATATCGAGAACAGGTGTGAATGGAAGTTGGAATTATCCTAAAATAAGCCAAAAACTCGGAATGAAGAGCCGGGAGCATTTTTGATGGTCAGCCACTGAAATAGGTGGTCAAATGGCATGGTCAACCCTTGGCCAAAGGCGCAAGCCTTTTGTGCTAGGGTTTTCGGTGGAAGCCCACCGAATTGGAAAGAATGATTTCAAGACTCGCGCGCTAGGATCTGGACGATACTTCGGTGGGCGCTTACTGAATCAGAGTTCCTGCAACAATAGACGGGTAAGGACTCCATATGCTTATTTCGGTAGGTAGCTACCGAAATTCTTGTACAATTTTGTTCCAACAAAAAATTGTTTGATAAAATAGACAACATAAATAAATATGAAATCTATTTCATTCAGTTTAACCTTGAAAGTGTCCAAATCGTAATGATAGTATAGCAAATAAGCAAGGGTCGAATCCCACAAGGACTCGTCTTAACGTTTAATTCATATTATTGCTTTAGATTAATTAATTAACTCAGATATTTATTAACATTAAAATAAAACACGGATGAACGCACACATGAGAGGGGGTGATTTAAAGATTTGTAAAAAATAACAAATAAAATAATTAACATAAAAAAAATAATAAAAATAAATAGTTTAAGGCACTCTATCCACCACTAACCAATTATAGTTGCTAATCAAATTTCCTTGACCTAATTACTATGCATATTCTAAATTAAGTGCCCATGCAAGGGTCCAGCTAAGGCTCACCCCACACCTATCATCCTTTCTTAATTTACATGTTTTAAGCGCGATGTCCACTGTAAAATTTCTATTATCGATGATGCGTGATAATACATAAAACACAAAGAAGATTTGATGACACTACACTACCCCTAGAAAAGTGATGCGCAGTCCTAGGTTGCCACTACCCCTAGAAAAGAGATCTGCAGTCCTAAGTTGTCATGAGTTTAGATTACGAATAAGAGTCCCCTACTTAAACGCGATGCTACAAATCACCAGATAATATGATGGTCAGACAAGCAATTACATCAATAATTATACAAAAATAAGTTGGCTAAGCTTATAAGCGTACATTGAGTTCGTGAAGCGTAGTAATCCAACAAATTTAGCATGCATAATAATCAAAATCAAAAGCCAAAAGTCTAATTAACAAACTAACATGGCTAAGGCTTCAAAAAGCCCTAACCTAAAAAGAAACTATAAAATAAAAGACAAAAATATTTCACTATTTTTATTTCTGAATGTAACCTTCCGAACCTCCAAACCTAAAAAAAACTAAAAACTCAAACTGCAAAAAAAAAAAAAAAAAAAAAAACTCCGAAAAAACTCAAAACAAAAACTCCTTTACATAAACCCTAATACCTCTATTTATAAGATAATTATTAATCCTCATACAAATAGAAGTTTACAATTAAATTCTATAGGAAAAAGGCTTCCTAAACAATTAAGAAATCTAATTAAAAACTTTTCCTAAAAGTAAAGAGACTGAAAATAATAATATAAAAGGAAGTAGGACTAAAATCCTTATACAATATGGAGAATAAGAGTGAAAGGAAGTTGGAATTATCTTAAAATAGGCCAAAAACACGAAATGATCTCCATGAGCATTTTCGGTGGTTAACCACCGAAATAGGTGGTCAACCACCAAAATAGGTGGTCAAATGGCGTGGTCAACCCTTAGTCAACCGCGCAAGCCTTCTATGCTAGGGTTTTTGGTGGAAGCCCACCGGATCGAAAAGGATGGTTTCAAAATGCGCGCGCCAGAATCTGGACGATACTACGATGGTCGCTTACCGAACCATAGTTCCTGCTACATTAGACGGGCAAGCACTCCAGATGTTTATTTTGGTAGGTAGCTACCGAAATTCCTGTAATATCTTCTTCGCTTCATAACTTCTTTGTTTCAACTCCGATTTAGATGATTTTTCCCTCAAATTCTCATAATTCCAAGCTCTATCTGATTCTCCACATTTCTCACAAAATAGATTATTTTCTCAAATTGAAAAGAACGAAATATTAACAAAACATAAGTAAAATGGTATTACATCAAGGATAAAATATGTATAAAATATGACCTAACAGTGGTGCATTGCCACCACGTGCAGAGGACATAGGTAGTGCGTAAGAGCGCGTCTGAGCGAATCTGGGGAAGTGTTCAACATGATTTTTGTAGTACTCTTTGATGTGAATCTAATGGTATAGGTTTCAAGCTCATTGGACGTCGTTTGGGTTATTTGAAAATATAAGCTTATGTTTAAATTTAAGTGATTACTACATGACTTAAGATTTAATACCTAAGGTTAATATTGACCCCTAAATGATGACTTATTGTAAATATTCTAATTTTTTAGAATTCAATGCCCATCCTAAACTATGGTGATTTATTGTGAATTTGTTTATGGCATTTAGAATATTTAGTAACATATATTGTGTATATTAAAAATTAATTGAGAAATTGTGGGGGAAGATAAGCCTAAGGCTCATGTTGAGTATGAATATGATGTTAAGGACTTCACCATGGTTGTACTTGAAAATTTATAATTGTTAATGATTGTGAGAAATGATAGGATTAAAGAGTAAGAATATTCTGGTATGTTGATTATGAGTATTGTTTATGTGAATATTTTGTTATGTATCTTATGGTGCTAGTTATGATAAGCATCGGCTTAAGAAATAATGATACAAGAATATGATTAATTATTATTCTAGACACAACCTAACAAGGTCGAGGCTAGAAAAATTTAAAATAGTAAGAATTTACCTCTTGTGGGGGTTAATGGGTTGGAAATGGGTGGTATCCTCGCAAGGATAGATTTAAATTGATTAATTTAATAAGATATGTACATGGATAGAATTGATGAGAACCTTTGTCTGACAAGAGTTGTCAGATTGGAGTAGGATCGGTCCTGTCAACTTCGTATTATAGCAAGGTTATTGAATATTTTGTTCTTAGATTATGGGCCTCGTTTTTTAATTATTTTTCTGACATCATTTTATATGGTAATGAATGGATTTGAATGATTTAATGAGATCATTACATACGTTTTGGTGGTTGATAGGTCTTCAATTAAGTATTATTTTATACCCTTTATACTTGACTTTTAATATTAAAATACTAAATAATTGAAGAAAATAATATATTTTGTGGGATTTTTGTAGAAATAAATAAAGTTTGGAATTTGGAGCGTTTTGACGAAAGAATCGTCCCGATCGAAATTATAACAAAGAAATTATGGACGAAATTCAGTGGATTTTTATAAATCCATTTTAAAATTGAAATTCATTTGCTGAAGCCCAATCCAAGTTCAACCTAAATCCATTTTGAATGAAACCCAGCCCAAAAATCAGCTCAAAAAAAGCCCAAAACTCGTGAGGCCCCGTCCAGGAGCCCAAGTCATGCAATCCCTCAGCCACGAAACTGTTCAAAGGACGTGTACCGAAGTTCCTTTGGTTGCTTCGGTGCGCGTGCCCCGAATACTTCCACCCAGTCTGTCAACGGCCATCGCGCTTCCGTACAACAATCTAGTTGCTCCCTACCGAACTGTAGGCCAGCTTTTTAGGCAACCCACGCCGAGTCCCATCAACCATCACGCTTTCGTACAATCATCGCGCTTCCGTACAACCATCGTGTTGTTCGGTAAATTTATAATATGAAAAATGTATGCATGTAATGGAGATGATGAAGGTAGGATTTCGTGATTGGTTCAATATAAGCATGATGTTAGAGTGTTGGTAAAAATTGTGTTTAAAGGAAGTTTATTTTAGGAGTAGTTTTAAATAATGTAATTGTTAATTTGAATTTATTTCTTAGTTTGGTTAAAATGTAGTTTATATTACAATCTTTCAAAACCTCCCATTTCATTCTTTGATTTTTTTATTTTTTTTATTTTTTTAAATTTATTAATTCATTTATTCTTTCATTCATTAATTCATTTATTCTTTCATTCATTAATTCATTTATTCTTTCATTCATTAATTCATTTATTCTTTCATTCATTAATCTATTCATTAATTTATTCTTTTATTTATTATTCTTTCTCACTAACACATTATTAATGTTCCCTAATTTCCCTGGATAAGAATGATCTCTATTTACCAATACTACATCTAGACAAAAAGGGTTTAAATTGCATAATACTTTAATTACATGTTTAATTTAATGCGTAGTTTAAGCATTATCAGTGGTTGGACTAAATTTCTGACTTGGAATTTGAAATGACTAGAAATGTAGGACAAGATTATTAAATGATTTATGTGACAATAATTTGAAAATGTTAAATGAATTTCAAATATATGTTTACGAGGTTTTCACAGAAATTATGCTGAGTTTACATTCAAATTTGGAAATGATAAGTTGACTTTTAAATATGATTTTTGAGTATACTTTAGGAGTTTAAAATACGGATGATATGAATATGATTTTCTATGAGATTACGGAAATTTTTTTAATGCACAATTTACGAGATTGTAAATTGGTTAAAGGATAGATATATGTTGAACTTGATGATTTTGGAAGCTATAATGTCAACATAAGTAAGGTACAGTGATATGATGTACTACAATAATCATGATGTGTTGATGAATACATGATGATGATGATGATGATTCTGTTAATGACGATATGATGATAATGTATAGATGATGACATGATATGTGATGATGATGCCATGATATGATGATAATGGATGTTAAGATTAAAATGCTAATTGACTAGTTGTTATGCACATTTCACGAAGTTTCGTTCAATGGATATTTTGGTATAGACCTGACTTTTGAGAAAATGGATTGAGGAATTAATGTTTGTTATCAATATACGTTCTCAATATGTGTGCATAGTTGTAAGTATAGACAGGTCTCTTCAAACAACTGGTTGATGCTCAGATATGGTATGCTTGAGTGGATGGTGGATAGTCTCAAACTTCGAGTTAAGGCCCTTTTTCCCGATATTTGTATTGTGTTAGTCTTAGACATCGGGCTGGGGCCATTTCCTGAGACTGGTGTGGTGTGAGACGACCACTCAGACATCGAGCTAAGCACTGATTCCTAAATGGGTGGTGTTTGGTTAGGTTTAGAAGTCGAGCTAGGTCCTGGATCCCGAGGATGATAACGAGATAATTAGTTCTCACTCAGACATAGAGTAGGGTTTCGGTTCCTGAGAGAGGGTACACTCAGACGTCGAGTTGGGCTCTGGTTCCCAAGTGGCTTGCAGAAATACCCCCGAGGGAAATGTTTATCTAGATGATGTTTGGTACTGTTTTTGGAATTGATTCAAATGATGTTTGTGGTGATGGCCTACGCATAGTGCCGCTTTGTAAAATGGTTAGTACTTGAGATAGTAATTGGTTGAGCTTGATTATGGATTGATACAAAATGAGTTACGTTGGTAACTTGGAAATTTCCCAATGTGAAATTGCTTAAGTGAATTAAGAGTATGCGGGATCCCAGAAAGGTTAATTAAGTTTGAGCAACTTAGTTGTCCCATTTGAGAATGGAAATAAGATTAGTTTGTTTCAAATATCGAGGAAATTTTTTTTTTAAGGGTGGGCTGTAACGACCTGGATATTTGAGTACGTAAAAATGAAGATATTGCCTCTATAAGGTCAAAAGGTTGAATTTTTTTATCCGAATTCTTTTTTGACGATCTGAAGGACCATTACTAAAGTCTCGCAATTCTAAATTCATAGACAAGCAGTATGCTGTAAACGAAGATCAAATAGGTTCGTTGTGGGTCAAGAATGCCTAAGGTCAATTTGGTCATTTGGACATAAGGGTATTTTAATCATTTTGAAGAGAGAGACCTAGACTATTCTAGAATTCTCTCCATTACTCCCTTCCAACTCTCTTTTGCCGACTTACTTAAGCATAAATATATGTGTGATGTTGTGGAAGCTAATTCGGTGGTGGTTGGCCGAAGGGAGAAGGAAAATGAGAAAAACCACCCGAGATGGAAACAGAACAAGAAAAAGAAGAGAAAAGAGAAGTAGAGGGAGAAAGGAAGAAGGAAAGGGAGAGAAGGGTGAGAGAGTGATGAAGTTAGTGCAGGGAAAGAGAAAAACAGTGAGAAAAGGTTTGGACCCATAAGCTTCCGTGTTTGGATCCATGGTTTAAAGCTTGAAATCAAGGAAACTAGAAAGATAATGTCTCTCTGGAGGTCTTCCGATGATTCTGAAACAGAGAGGGATGATTTTGGACGTTGAAAGCACAATTAGCTGGTTAAGGATTTCATGGTCGAACGATCAAACAATATGAACCATGATATGAGGTACATTTTTCTCCTTTATGAGCTTATAGATCTCTTCTGAACATCAACCATGTGAGGAAAGACTATTAGAACTTTAATCTTGGTCTTGAAATGATGGATTTCCAATCAAGTCAGAGTCGCCAGCGACCCGGTTGCTGGAAACCGGCTCGAAGCTTGAGGTTAAAGATGAACGGTGGTGGTGCATGGCCACCACGTACAAAGGACATAGGAGGCACGTGAGGGTGCGTCTTCCCAGATCTAGGGAAGTGTCCAACATGATTTTGTAGTACTCTTTGATTTGAATCTAATGATATAGGTTTCAAGCTCATTGGACATCGTATGGGTATAGTTTGGGTTATTTGAAAATATAGGCTTATGTTTAAAATTAAGTGATTACTACATGACTTGGGATTTAATACCTAAGGTTAATATTGACCCCTAAATGTTGATTTATTATAAATGTTCTAAGTTTGTAGAATTCAATGCCCATCCTAAACTATGGTGATTTATCATGAATTTGATTATGGTATTTTGAATATCAAGTATAAAAAAAAAAAAGATAATAACAAGGGTTGATTATAAATATCATTTGTGTGATTAATTGACAGCCTAACATATATTGTTTATGTAAGAAATTAATTGAGAAATTGTGGGGGAAATAAGCCTAAGGCTCATGTTGAGTATGAATATGATGTTTAAGGACTTCACCATAGTTATACTTCGGAAATTTATAATTGTTAATGATTGTGAGAAATAATAGGATTAAAGAGTAAAGAATATTATTGTATGTTGATTATGAGTATTGTTTATGTGAATATTTTGTTATGTATCTTATGGTGCTAGTTATGATAAACGTGAACTTAAGAAATAATGATACAATAATATTATTAATAAGACATAATATTATTCTAGACACGGCCTAACAAGGTCAAGGCTCGGACAATTTAAAATAATAAGAATTTACCTCTTGTTGGGGTTAGTTGGTTGGACGTGGGCAGTATCCCCGCAATGATGAATTTAAATTGGTTAATTTAATAAGATACGCACATGGATAGAATTGATGAGATCCCTTGTCTGACAAGAGTTGTCGAACGGGAGCAGGACCGGTCCGATTTTCCGTAAATTAAGGATGGATCCTGTCAGTCACCACTAGCATTTAAGAAGTTCTAGAAATGAGTAACCACATAGATGAGAGACATGAAAAAACACGCATGGAAATTTTTGTTCTACACGAGTCAAATAGAAGACATGAAACCTTACCCACCAAGTGAAGTTGTGAATGATGATCAAGATGATGATGCCATCATATTAGAACCTCAAAATCCTAGGATAGTGGCCAAGGCTCCCATCCAATGCCATGAGGTGACATGGCTTCCCAAATCTACTCAGATTGAGCAATGGGACAATCCCAATTATGACCCTCAAATATGCTCCTTGTTTTATAATGTTTTTTAGGTTGATTCAATGCCTAACTGTAGTTCTTTACCTTGCACTTGTAGGTGGGAACTTGAAATGGAAGAAGAATGGGAGGAAGAGAATGGGAAGCAGAATGGGGAAAAGGAAATTTTGGTAGATTTGGAAAAGGATGATTTAGTGCCCCATGTGCTGGAAAATTTGTGCTTCAAGGACCCACTTGAAGGAGAACTTTCCAAAACCATCTCAATGGGGTGCACTTTAGAACAAATCAACATTGGAGGAGGTTACATGCTTAGATTCACTTCTCACCTTGTTGCTCCAACCCACGACTCAACCCAAGGGCAAGGGCACGATTTTGGAACACAATGAGCCTTGTATGTTCCACAACATAAACAAAAAGAAGATGGTGGAGGCCCTCAACTTGGTACACATCTTCATGTTCAGAATGAAAAGTCAAAAAAAGGCTAAGAAGAAGGTTACCAATGTCTGGGACATACATGGCCCAATCTAAGCCATTTTACCGCATGCATTTTCAAAGGAAAATGCTCTCACTAAAATCACTTCTTAATCTCTTTCTGGATAAATAAAGTTCTCGTCGGTATACTCTTTTTTTTTTTCTAATGCCTTTCCACATGATGTAGCAAAACTTTTGTAGTGGAAATCTCACCATATGTTCCATGTAGATGTTACCATCCTGGCCATGCCTACATCAAGAACTTGACCAATTGTGCCTTCTTACCTAGACGTTAAATAAAGCGCTCCTAGAGTTTTGGTTTGTCCTCTCACTTTCATTCTCATGTTTCTGCCTTCTTGCACTTTTTAAACCTTAATTATCTTAGTCTTCTCATTGCATACTGCTTATTACATTGAGGACAACCTTCAATTTAGGTTTTGGGGTGTGGATTGAAATTTTGCATATAGAAACATGTAGGTTCCAGGTAATACATTGCTACAATTCTTATTTTTAATAGTTCGCTTAAGTTTTTTCTAGTGATTAGTTCTTTAACTTGTTAATAAAATTGTATATTCTAAGTGAACTATCTTTGTTTTACTACGAGCCTTACCATATCAGTCTGTATCATGCTTCGTACCTTACATTGTCATGTTTCAATTGATTAAGTAAACAAAATTTCTTTGAGTGAACCTCAGAAAACTATGGAGATTACCTTGTGAAAATTTTAGCCTTCTTGCCATTCTTTTAGAGTGATATGCTTGTTTCTACTCTTAAATAGCCATTGCATTACTTTCGAATTAGATTTTAAAGAGCTAACATCAACTAGATGCTCTTGGTTTAAAATGTGGTTTATCATAAGAACTGATGTGGGCCATGTGTGATTGAGCCCAAAATGCCTTATCCTAGCTTGTTGTGTGCTCCGTAAGCCATTTTGAAGCCAAATACTCGGCCTTTTCTTTCACCCAAAAAGCATAATGTGCCCAAGACACTCATCAATTAAATCATGCCATTTCATAAAACCTAGGTTTGTGCTAAGATTGCACCAACTAAGAATTCATGGTGAGAATGAGGAGTTGAAGTTGCTGCGCAAGTTCCATGAATAAGGTGTCAATGACAAACGTGTGAAATTTTGAAGTTTAAAAATTGAGTGCAAAGATTTACAAATAATGTGGAAAACATTTCCTGTTTTTGGGCCGATTCAAAAGAAAAAGGGAAAAAAAAAAAAAGGAACAAAAGAATGAAAAGAATTCAGAAAAAAAGAAAAAAAAAGTAAATTGATCTAAGTGAGCCAATGAACTCAAGAAGACTTCAAAAGAGAAATCAAGAAGTGTGCAAGTTCCAATGCTATGGGAATTAAGCAATGATTCATATAAGAAATTCTAAGTTTAAGTCAAGACATCTCATGTTGTAACACCCCAGATGTTCAAAAGGTGAATAATTACTATTTTACCCTTAAAAGTCAAAATATTGACTTTTGACCAAAGTCAAAATATTGACTTTTGACCAAAGTCAAAGTTAGTCAAAGTTGACTTTTGATCGAGACCTTTTCTAGATAATTCGAGAAGACTGTCATGAAGGTCTCGGCCTCCTGAGTACATTGATAGTCTGCATGTTAAAATCAGAATTCGGATAAGTTCCTTATGGTTCAAAATGTTTACGGATATTATGGTAATTTTAGCTTAAGGGCAATTTGGTCATTTTACCTATTTGGCATATGAATCACATGTAATTGGTCTAGAAGGTTTTTTGTTATTCTTCCACTTTCCATCTCACCAACATGTACAAGTATATATGTATGTGGGAATGTATGAGTAAGGGGATCAAGGGGAAGGCACCGAAATGAAGAACAAATTACCACAAGGGTGAACGAGATGAAAAACCACAAAAACTAAGTGAGAAAAGATCAGAGGAATGACATGGAGAGAGGGAGAGAAAGAATGAAAGAAAAACAGGGATGAAGGGAGGTCTGGGACTCAAAGAACCATGCAGAAAATCTAAGGAGTTCGTAGGACTCCATGTCGGATTCCCAGTTCAGGACCAGGAAACTAGTCAGTGTGTATGCTAGTAAGCACTTGAAGGTCGTTATGCCCTCCTGAGTTAGGCAGGAGTGGTTCTAGACGAGGGGAACTGTAGAGCTACTCTATGACTCCATGGCTGAAATGGTGACAAGGTCGAACAGTGAATATAGGTAATTGTTTCTTCTTTTTAATCTCATAGATATCTTGCTTAGCTCGTATAGGTGAAGTTTGGTGTTTGGGACTTTCGATTTGGATGTGAGATGGCTAAGGAAAAATCGGGTCATGATCATGGGTCAAGAAGACCCGGAACCAGGACCCGGCCAGAGGTGAATGACAACCCTTGGTGCAGGCACGTGGCCACCACGCGTAGAGAGCCTCCCCAGCGCGTGCGGTGATTTTGGGCCGTCTGGGCAACACGAAAACTTTAGTACATAATTGTATGAGTTCAATGATACAATTTTCAGATTAATTTGAGTATATTATTAAATTCAAGTAAATTATCTAATTTCAAGGATTTGATTTTATTATTAATTTGATGTGAGTATTTGATGAATATATTCTTATGGATCCTAATTGAATTAATAGGCAAGTTAATTATATTAAATTAGTTGTTTATGGGTATGAAAATAGATGTTTATGGATTTAGGGAATTAGGAATTTGAAATATAAATGAGTTCAAGTTATAACATAGGATTATTTTGCATATCTAAAAGAAATGTGTGGGGAATTGATAACTAGGTATAGTAATTAAATTGATGCTTATACGAAATATGCTTATGAGGTTTAATGAAAATGATTGAGTGATGAAAAAGTCCCTAAATGGTGGAAATAACTTGTGATGACATGTAAACAATGATGGTATACTTATAGAATTTAATATCTTGTTGAATTATGGTGATTTCTCGGATTTGTGGCTTTTGGAGTATTAAAAGAAATAAGAATAAGGGATTGATTGTGAGCATGGTTTATGTAACTATTTGAAGACTTAATATTGGACAATTGGTGATGATTAATTGTGAAGGGTTATGGTTAGTGGTTAAATGTTAGGATTTAAGCTTAAAACAAGTAATGATGTGAGTGAACTATGGAAGGGTGGGTATATTATTTATTTGTGTATAACTAATGTCGTGACTCACGATTCAAATGACTATGATAACAAGATTAGATTTAATCGAAATCTTTTTGGAGCACTAGATGAAGTTTTTTTTTCTAAAGCATGATAACTTGAGATTTTGTATCAACATTTTATCAATTTTATAATTTAGACTCAGCTAACTTTAGCTTATGAGTCCAAAAACATACAAGCAAAAAAAAAGCAAACAAGAGACCTAGACCTAGACTCAACACTAATTAGGTATGCAAACGCACCAAGACACAAGTTAGACACGTCAAACAGACTTAGGCATTTCCTTGGCACACAAGGAACTCAAACAAGACTCAACTAAGACTCATAACAAAGGGGGGGTTTTGAGTTGGTTTTGGAAGATGGAAATTAAAACATAAAATAAAGAAAGAATTGAAATAGCTAAAGGCAACAGACAAATGCTGTAACACCCCGGAAATTCGAAGATTTGAATATTGTAATTTAATGTATCAATTGACGTTTTTACCCTTGTGAATGGTATGGCCAAATTGTTGACTTTTTGATTGGTGGGTCAAATGGACTTTGACCAGTGACCGTGACGTAGTTCGGGACGTCACGAGTTCATAGACAAGTGGCACGTCCAATTCGGACGATCAGGGAAAAGTTATGACTATCGGAAGTTCAGGGGCATTACCGTAATTTGGACTTTAGGGGGGAAAATGTTGACTTTTCGTTTGGCAACTAATTTTCACATAACTCAAGGACCATTAGGTAGGTTTCGATGCCCTGAGTTCGTAGACAGGCGGCATGCCGAAATCGGACTTCATATGGCTGAGTTACGGGTCTAGAAAGTGAGGGGCAGTTTGGTAATTATTTGAACCAGGGGCATTTTGGTCTTTTTGCCCTGGTTACTGTAGCAACCGCGGGGGAACCATGGACGGCACCACCATGTGCGGTGGTTCAGTGTACAATTGATTATGCAAGTGTGTGCTGAAAAGGAAGGCGTGTCTGATGCTTTAGAACGTGGGCTGAACCATCCACCCTACACTGTCGAATTGATTAATGAAATTTGAAGCTTTTTCGGGGAACAAAATTCAGTGGACAGATTGGACTTCCACGAGCCTCTGGGACGGCTGAGGTTATTTAAAACTGATTAGAACGTGAGTGAGCATCACTCTGATACTGAAAGAACTGAGAACAGGTGAAGGAAACCAGAGAAACCATTTCGGGCAAAATTGGAGGGAAAATCGGGTTTTGATTTCTGGTGACTGTTGGACTAAACCAAGGCCTGGTTTAGTCTTCTGGGAGTGTTTGGAACTCAACCACATCGAAATCGAAGGCCATCAGCCACGGGTGAGCTGGGACGGTGACTGCTGTTTTCAGAGAAATCGCAGAGCTTGGGACGAAAACCTTCAGGTACTTTCAGACACAATTGATTGTTCATTTTAGTTCGTTTTGATCCTATTATGCTTCCTGTGAAGTTAATTGGATAATGGGTTTGAAACCAGGGAGTTCTGGTGATTGACCCGTTTGGTTAATCACGGGTCGAGGGTCCATTTAAGGGACCAGTGAGGTTAATTTGTGACTCAGAACCTAAATTGGATAGTTAATGAACATGTTAGGATCAAATACGAGTGAAATCGAGTGGAAATTGAGGGTCAATTAACCGGGTCAAGCCGCGGGTGGCAGACCCGTATTACAGACAAACGGGTGAAGGTGGTGACACTGTAGCTACAGTGTACACTGTAGCTACAGTGTCAGGCGCGTGACTTTCACGCGCAACCACTTTGGGCGACGCGTGAGGGCGCGTTGAGCCTTATCTCTGATCACGATCAACATGACTTTTGTTCCTCTCATCATTCTGAACATTTTTGGTGAATTAACCATGTTGATCTGAGATAGTTTTGATGGGTCAGTTTAGGGCCGGTTGCCTCGGGAAACGTGTGGGACGGCTTCCCCGAGCCGGTTTCTATTTCGGACTTTTTGGTTAAATGTTTAAGACTTGTAGTGACCCTTACATGTGATTTGGACTGACAGGAATTGTACGATAATCCCGGTACAAGCTCGTACGCGCAGGTTACCGCGGGATTGTACTATGAGTAGGCCCGATTTCATTAAAACCTTGCATGCTTAAATGTTTTCTGATTTACTTATATGTTCACATGCTGGAATCAAGAAACGGTTTTGATGATATGGAAATCATGGTTATGGCACGTTTCACGGTATTTGGGTTTGAGACCCGTCCGATGAAACTTAAAAATTGGTTAGATTTTATCTATGTATAAATATATGTTTTGCATGTGGATATCAATAAAATGTATTCGGTACTGCACTGTATAGATCCATTCTTATGATACTGTCTCCTCCGGATGAGGTACCCCGGAGTGGTCACGGACGTCTAGAACGTCCAGCGTCTATGACGCTAAGCATCGGGGATGCTGTACCCGAACGGGGTTCGGGGATTGAACACGGAATTGAGACCCGAGTGGCACCCGTAGCCTTGTGATTGTGACCTTATTAGACGTCAGGGACGTCAGACATCGGGGATGTCGGGATTGGAGTGTATAGTGCAGTGGCTAAAATTATGTTTATGGTTTTATTACATGCCTTATGGTTCATATTATATGATTAATGATTTTAAATAATGCTGCATGCATGTTTGGAAAACGGAGGAGTAAATTATATGTTTTACTTACTAAACGATTTTATAAACTTGAGTTTCGGCCCACTCACCCTTATTGTTTTGGTAACCCCTCCAGGTCGTGCTAATGAGGTAGAGGAGGAACCTGAGGCTGAGGCATAGATCCACTTCTGCGTACCTGAACCCCTGTTGGGTGGTGTACCCGCAGGTTTATGTTAGAGTCGTGCTCGCAACTTGTAGTTTGGATTTCATCCCTTGTCTGACCTCTGTTTATTTCAGATTTGATGTAAAACTTTAATTTGGTTTTTATGCATTTGAACGTATAAGGTTAAAATTGGAACATTATTTTTGGGTGTCAGACGGGAGCAGGGCACGTCCCCATGTGGTCCCAGAGAGGATCGGGGCGGGTCCTATCAAATGCAATACAATTGTTGAATTATACTAAGAACTATAATGAGTAAAGGCATGGAATCCACTCTAAACAATCATGAATCAATGCTATAAATGTCTAACTTACCAATTTCAGTGCACAAATAAGACGTTCATAGATTTAGCATGGCATATAACTAAACTATATGAATTCTTTTTTACTTAGCATGTTAGATGCATGGCATATAAATCAAACTTTTATATCTAGGTGCAATCTAACATGGCATATAATCAGATTTAGTACCTAGAAACTAATTAAGAAAAAAGTGAATGATGAATATCACTTGATTCCTAGAACATAGTATCTACTGTAGATACCATGTTAATGAATCCGTTTAGATAACTAGTTCTTAACCTAACCACATGCTAATGAATGAAATAAGATATGACAATTATCCTAACATTTCCAACCACAAGCAAACATAAAAAGGTAGCTAATCTTGCAAACAAACGCTTGAATATAGTAAGAACATAAAACTGTTTCTAGTTGCAAAAATAAATTGATAAATCAAAATTAAATCATAACATTGATTTAATGATATCTAGAGCTTCAAAGAAGCCCTAACTACTATAAGACTATTCCATAAAAAAATTTAAAAACTTAAAGAAATGCATAGAAGGTTTTGGAAGACTAAACCCCGAATAATGCACAAAGACAAGGCGTTTGCTTTCTCCCCAAGCTTGGAAAAGCTCCCACTTGTGTCACCATAGGCGAATTTGTTTTTGTTCCCCTTTCGTTGTAGAATAGGCCTTTATTTATAGGTGTAGAAGTCATCTGAAACACCCACATTCAAAGAGGTTAATACTATTTAATAGCCTTCAATTGATTTCCATTTATAACTCATTATAACTAGCATTTAGTATAGGTTCTGAAACTGAAAACTTGTTGTTTTGAACTATTTGAAAATAGACTTCCATTCCTTTCAAATATATAATTCATTTTCTAATTCTTTAGGAGCACTTGGGGGCAAAGCTCGAAAGTTGGGTGTTTTGCAAAGAGCTCTTTGGGTTGATCTTGGGCCACTTGTGAACTAGGCACTCATCTTGAGTTTCTTGATTTTCAAGCAATCATTCTTATCTCCTCAAGTCTTTATGATTCTTGAAATAAGATGATTTCTTCAAACCCCTACTTATATCCTAAAAACATCAAGAACAACAAGATACCTTGTATTACATAATGATTTCAATGAAAAACTAAAGCAAAAAAGGGTGTAAACGTATATCTTTAAGCGCTCAACAAGTCTCTCTATCTAATTCCTCTAGAGGGTACAAAGAACCCTTCAGGACATCCATTAATTAGCATAGAAAAGGAATTCGAAGTAATGCATACCATAACAAGATAGTCCATTGAGGCAGCAAACCAAATTGCCTTGCCTAATGAAACTACAATCAAGTAAATCATATGCCTTTTTCAGAACCAACTTTCTGGCCATAGAGCCCGTTCAACCTTTTTTCTTTTTAAAATCATAGAAAAACTCATGATCAATCAGAGTATTGTCAAATATTGATCATCCATGAGTAAAGGCTCCTTGGCTATGAGATATGATATACTTTTAAGCATGTTTCTAAGCCTAAGAATAATGACCTTACTTATAATTTTATAAGTCACATTACAGAGACTTATAAGTCTGAAATGATTAGAGATCTCAGGGTTTTTCATCTTGGGAATCAAGGCATATTGGTGTGTTCTATAGTTTTCAGAGAAGTACCGTTTTGGAAGAAATCATTGACCAGATTCAGGATTTTCATCCTTGACCATTGGCTAGAAGAAAGGATGGAATCAGGTCTAGAGGGTTTCCAAGTTTATGTACAATACCTTCAGTTACTTAGAATACTCCTAGCAATTTCTCCTCACTTACTAGTAAATACCTTCAGTTTATGTACAATATATTTTGAATTAATAAAACGTGTATTATGCTTTTTGGAAAAGAAAAAAAAAATTGTGCCATATAATCAAGAGGTTAATGGGCAGGCCAAACTTTGAAAATCTTTAAAAATGTGTTGTAAATTTTTTATTTTCCCCTCTATTCCAACGTGGCATGTGCTAGGGCCCACGGGAGCCTTTATCTAGTTTCCCTCGCCAAATTTATATATACAAAAAGTTAAGGCATTTTTTTACTATTCAGCAATAATATTTTAACTATTTCATTTTTTTTGTAAGTAGAAAAATTATAATTTTGTCTTTGCATATTCATTTATCACTATTTATCAATTGTATTTTGATTATTTTATTCTTATTTTCTTCTTTTTCTTTATTATAAATAGTAAATTTAAAATATTGTCCTTACATATTCATTTATCTTTATAAATAATAATCACTATTAATATAATTTTTTTTTCTTTTTCTTTGTTTTAAATAGTACAATTGCAATTTTACTTTTAGATATTCATTTATCTTTATTATTTTATTATAAATAATTATTATTAGTTTGTTACTCAATTTGAGTATATTCTCCGTAGCCTTACTAACTTATATTAGATTATTAGAGTTTATGTTTTATATTTTATTTCTTAAAAATAAAACAATATTTTTACGTTTTACATCTTAAAGTCTTTATTAAAATTCTTTGTCATTGTTTATATATATATAAAATATTTAATGTTAGCTATCCAATATTGGTATAATACATGTAAAATCATGTAAACATATAGATGATGATATGCATAAATAGTTAATCATCATTTTAAGATTTTCTCATTCATGTTTATAATCAATTGTATAATCTCACAGCAAGGCACTTGCAATTCTTGCTAGTATTACTAATCTCCAACACAACACACCTCAAAATAGACATTTACAAGGATTAAGAAAAACTTTTATGAGGGGAGAAAATTAAAAGATATGTAATTAATTAACAAACTTAAATCAAGGGTAATTACATGAATTCATCTAATTTCTCATTTTTGTCAGTTAACATTTAAATTTTAATCTAAAATAAAAACAAATTGAGAAACTAACTAAAAGATAAAAAGCACTAATAATATAGGGTCACTAGTATACTAAGCTTTAACGATATCCTCCTAATTGTGTAGTGGTACCTCGATTGACACAGGCGTAGCCAGGATTTGACATCATAGAGGATCTAATCATATGTTCTTTTTATAAATTGTATTTTTAATTGATAATTTATTGGTCATCGCAAATTTTCAAGTACTCTTGTTCAAAATTTCACATTTTAATAAATTTTTAAAGACAATTTTTTGGTGGTTTCTTAAAAAGAATTATGAGTTTAATATTATTTTATTTATTTATATAAACACTATGATAATTAGTATAATATAATGTATAACATAATAGATATAAAATTAGTATAAAATTACAAGAGAAAGTAAACACATTATACACAATAGATAAACAAACTATCACTGAGCCCTCCCTAGCTCTGCCCATGTCGATTGATTCCCGTAAATAATGAGTTAGACATCCAATATATATAATCATTATCCCAATATTATTGGTAGAAAATATAAATAAAAAATGCGACTTAGTTTCTTATTTTTCTATTTTGATTTTAAAATTTTATTTTGATTTTTTAAATGATTGAACTTAGGAATCCCTGATTTGACATTACTTCTCCAGATTTAAAGAAATATTTAACAAAATTGGCATAATGGATGACATTGAGCTGGGGAGTAAAAGTATAGAGATACCATTGCTCGATATAAAGAAGAGCAATGAAAATGATGAGTGGGAAATAATGCACAGATTTGTATTAAAAAAATATAATAAAGAGATTATTGGTAATAAAGCCCGTCCTAAAAATGATTTCATCTCTTCTTATCTCCATTAATAGAACGAATCACCACTTCTAATTGAACATTGTTACTATGAGAATGTGAAGGTACGGGTACAAAAATTTTACATTGAAAAGTTGAATAACCTTATAAGCGCTTATAAGAAGTTGAATAACCTTGTAAGCGCTTATAAGAAGTTGAATAACCTTGTAAACGCTTATAAGAAGTTTAGTATTTCGCCCCATTGCTAATTGGTTTTAAGGTAGAATTTCAACTTTTTTCATAGTATCAGAGCGAATTATCTTACATATAAAACTTAACTATCATATATGTTGCACATCACACAATATGACTTGTCCACAATATTCCAAACGACGCTAAGCGCTCTCAGGGCAGCGGGTCGGAATCTAACGCCTAAGCGGCGGGTCGGGGCGTAGTGCCTAAGCGGCTAGGCAGGCCCTAAATGTTGTTTTTAAGGCAAAAATCAATAAATTATATATTATATAGTTACATATACATAAATATATATTACATAATTCATTTTAAATAAATAGAGAGTAAAGATTAAAGAAATTTAATCCCAAATAAATCCAAATCCAATTTATTTATATACCCAAACCCAATATACAAACTCAAGCCCAATATACAAATCCAAACCCAATATTCAATTACAAACCCAAACCCAATATTCAATTACAAACCCAATATCCAACCTATTAATTATAGTGAAGGATAAATGAACGTTGATAATGATACGTAGAGCTTTGACAATAACTCTGAAGTGCTCATTTCTTTATTATAATAATTGGTCCTAAATCCTAATATCTTTGATCTCTCTACCACCAGAATTGTCTTTCTACTTTTCTAGACGCTCCTTCACATTCAGTGTTCCCAATTTCATACAGAGACGACCATCTCCACTCTGCACACTCCACTATCCATTTCCTCTCCAGTCATCCATGACTACAATTCCATTCCGTATCTAATTAAATATTTTATTTCATACCCATCTCCATTAGTCCTTCTCTTCGTGAGAGAGTGAGGGACATAGAAGCCACGAAGGAGGTGAAACCGCAACTTCGATGGTGCGATTGCGGCAGCGATGGAGGTGAGGCCGCAAAGGAGGAGATAAGACGGCGACAAAGTGGAATGGAGCAGCTGCAGCAAAGTGAAGCAGCCACGATTGCGATGTCGATGTGTGAGTACAATGTCGATGTGCGAGTGCGATGTCGATGTCGATTCGCGATGGTAGGGTTTGAATTTGGTTTTAATTTTGGGTTTAATGTCTTGTATCTAAGCCTTTTTTGGCCTTCGCGTGTATCGAATATGGCTTCGGGTTAAATTGTAACAGAGCCTTAGAATTTGTTTTTACAAAAATCCATAAAATTGCAGCTTTGAGCCGCCCAGCCTCTGAGGCCCCCCAGGAGCACCCAGAGAGCCCAAGAGCCGCCGAGTTCGCATAGGCGCCGCAAAATTCCCATGCCGCCTATAATTTCCATACATGCATTACTCGCGGCGATGTCGTTCTGCCTAGCGCCTAGGCGGACGCCTAACCCGCCATTTAAAACCTTGCTTGTCCACTCATAAGACTTGAAAATTCGCCTCTCATGAGGGAGCATTAGAACAATGTGATGGTACAAATGACATACATTGGAAAGTTGCACAACATGACAAAGGTTTATAAGGAGTTAAATCTCTCTCTATTACTAATTATTTTTGGAGTGTAACTTCAATTTCCTTCACATACAACGCCCCCACCACTATTATTGTTATCATCACCACCACCACCTCTACTTGTATTTGAACAACCATTGCCTCATTCTCCACCATTGTCACAACCACCTTCTCATCTACTTCTATTTGCATAACTCTTGATCTTTGCCCACCACTATCTATCACGACTCAACCCATCAAGCATGATATTGTCCACTTCGAGTCCAGCCCTCACGATTTTGTTTCTAAAAACTTACGTGCAACTTCCTAGTAGGTCACCCATCTAGGATTGCACCAACCCAATCTCACTTAACTTTGGAGTACAAACCAAACTCAAAACCCCCAATCTCACTTAATTTTGGAGTACCAACCAAACTCAAAACCAGTGAGTTCCTGAAAGGCCTCATGCTAGATAGATACATGTCCACGCATATAAGGCACTTCACATTTCCCTCCCTGGGTGATGTGGGATTGTTCACCATTGACACAGGTTTTAAAATCTACCCCCTTTGGGGCCTAACATCCTCGCTGGCACACTTCTGGTTGGGGTCCAGCTCTAATACCATTCTATCACGACCCGACCCATCTAGCATGATATTGTCCGCTTCAGACCCAGCTCTCATAGTTTTATTTCTTGGAACTCACGTGCAACTTCCTAGTAGTTCACATATCTTGGGATTGCACCAGCCCAATCTCTCTTAACTTTGGAGTTTCAACCAAACTCAAAGCTAGTAAACTCCCAAAAGACTTCATGTTAGATAGATACGTGCTCACACATATAAGGCACTTCACCTTTCCCTCACCGAGCAATGTGGGATTGTTCACCGTTCTTCCCAAGACACAGATCTTACATTATCGCCTTCTCTACCACCTTGTCTACTACTCCCACCTACATCATTGCCGCTTGTGCCACCATTATAATCTCCTCTAACACAATCACCATTTATGCATCTACCTTTTCCTCTACCTCCACGTACGACAACCTTCCCCTATCATCGCCACCATGACCAACTCTTTTAAAACTAGCACAACCAACATCACTGCTGCCCCACACTATAAAATCTACTCCTATTGACCTCTACATCCACTCGTACTAACACCACGATCTAAACCATAACCTTTACCTCTGCCATATCTAGCAACAACATAGATTCTACTTCAACCTATGGTTTACACCCGAAAAAATTCTCTAGGCAAAAAAAAAATAGTCTAAGGAAATAAAGGCCCAAAATCACAAAGACCCATCACAAATGCCTACTTGGAATGTACAGAAGAAGAAGAAAACATGTGAAAGGGGATGATGGTTGTAATGCGCACAAAAAATAGAGGGAAAATGAGACGTTTTCAAGCAAAATGAACTGCAACGTGGGTCCACCAAAGACCCTACATGGCAACATGATTAGTGTCTCCACCGTATAAAAGAAGAAGAAGCGTTCTTCTTAAAGGAAAACTAATCAACCAATCAAAACTAGCAAATTGATCAAACTCAATCAATTTTAAAACAATTGCAAATCCTCAAAAATTTCATAGTTTCAAAGGATCTCCTCTTTAAGCACAACATGTTTCTTTAGATCTAGGATCAAGATTCAGTTTTTTTTTTCCCAACCCCTCTCAAGCTCTCATTAAAAAACAAACAGCTTTCCTCCATTATGACTTGAACCCCAAGCCTACAATGGAGACCCTTATGCATTAACTTTTATCTTGATCTGCTTCCACAGCTTATCATAAAGGTTAACCTTATTCTAACTGCCAACCAATGGACAACCATTTTGACATCAAACATATTTTCGACGTCTCTCTGTTGTCTTTGAATGCTCTATCAAAGTATGGCATGATTCAAACTGGTGTTCATTTGAGTTGATGATTTATAGAATTTCCTATCTGCTCAAGGTAGAATGCGAAAGAAATGATTTACTTTCTGCACTTTTAATTTCAATTCTTGCACTTCAATATTAGTACATTTAACTTTTAGGAACACCTCCAATCCACCAAAAGCATCATCGATGTAGCTGGAAAATTATTTACACGAGGCCTTTCACAATTTTTTATAAATTAAGTGTAAATTTAATTCAACTCCTTATGATATATATCAAACTAAACAAAATATAAATATATCATATCATGTTACCAATTCATTACAAACATGGTTGTCATCAACAGTGTCAGGACCCGTCCCAATCCCCCCGGGATTAACGCGGAACGAGCCTGATCCCGTCTGACACGGAGTGTCAAACAAGGGAAATTCCGACTTTAGCCCGCTCGAGGCTTCAAAGTACGCCAGGATCTGGAGGAGGAGTGTGATGTCTCGGTCTCTACTACAGCCCGCATCCACTGTCAACATGAAGGGCAGTCAAAACATTAAAAGATGTGAGTGGAAAAAATAAAGGATATATAAAAACATTTTATCGAAAAGACATTTATACCCTTCATTAAAAAGCATGCATGCATTCGAAAACCATTTATCTAAATGAACCATATGTGGGAACTAAGCCCAAAACTATAAATGAAACCAACCAAATGGACCACTGCCCAAATCCATATGGGACTCGGTCCAAAACCAGTACATAGATCATATAACATATAACCAATCATGTCACAATATCTAAAGCTACACGCATGCTACCTGGGGTCTTAAATCCCAAGTCTCCTCAGGTCCACCCAGGTCAATGTCCATAGATCAATGATCCTCCCTGGGTGTTATAATCCAATAGCCTTCCTGAGAATAAGGTACCCAACGGGGGCGACTCCACTCAGTTGGTGCTCCGTGACTACTCCGGGGTCCACACATGCCAACGACCCTCCCCGGAGGAGACAAACCAAATAAAGGAAGGTATATGAATATATATATATATATATATATATAACATTCTTAAAACCTTTCAAAGGATTCATGCCTAGTCCCCATAAGCCGTCATGAAACCAGAAATCCATTCAGGGTCCCTGACCCGAAATCATAAACATAAACCAACTGGGCCTCAAGCCCGAACTCATAACTCAACTGGGCATCGAACCTGATATCTCTGGGTCAGTCACGATTCCAATCATAGTGATTTGTGCAACCGTCCATCCATGACCGCTCTCAATCCTGGTATGTTTCCGTGAACGTATCAACCGACGTGACCACCTCTAGATCATCGAGCACTCATCACCGATCGATATCCTGAACCGTCAGAACCCCGAAGTCGAGCCTCTAGTGGCTGCTCGACAACGGAACGTGTATCGTGACCTCTCCGGAAAGAAAACATCCCAATCCAGAGGTGAGCGTCTTATCGTGCATCACCGTGCACATAGCACTCGTCACAACCACGACTCAGACCCGTAGGTCATCAATAGGGCCACATGCCCGAAATAAAACCAAATGGTTCTCATGACCGATTCCTTATTTCTCAATCCGAAATCATTTCATTTAAACCATCACAGAAAGCATAAACACGTATAAGCACTGTATAAAGCCGAAGTCTCGAAATACGTGCAAATACGTGAACACGCACAATTGCACTCATGGCATCACAAAACAAGTCCATAAAAGCATGTAAAACATTTATGCATGCATCAATTTAAAAAACCAAAGTTCACTCACAGACCGTCTGAGCTTTCGCCTCGATACGCGTGCCAAAATGTTTTCCCGCGCCAAACACCATCTCTGGGAATCCCAAACCTTGGCCGTGCAATCCACCGCCGTCCATGGTGGCCTAGTAGCCCGCCACCTCCTTCCTTGGTCCAACACTCATCCTCAACTCTCTCCTGGCCTCAGATAGATCAGATGGGAAGGGTTTGGATTTGGGTTCACTAGGTTTGGGTTTAGGTCTATCGAATGAACACAGGGGGGTGGTTGCATGTGTCTATGTAAGGGATGCAATGGATGGGTGACACTTGTCACTCATCCATTGGGCCTAGGAAAAAAATCTGGGCCCACTTGAGGACAAAAGTCTACTTTCGTCTCGTAAAACGTACCATTATAAATAGTACCTCGAAGCTTCCGTGAACCGTAATTTTTCCGTCGAACATTCGAATTCGACGTGCCGCCTCTCTACGTACTCGTATCGACTCGATCTAGGTAATGATCCTTGGCCCTCGGCCATTGGACCTCCACGTTACAAGTCAACTCTTCGCCCTCGTTCAGGGGCAAAATCGTAATTTTACCCTAAACGTCCGTTAATCCTCGGCTAATTCTCGATTAGCCCCACTAATCCCTAATTAGTCTTAATTAGTCCTTTAAATTTGGGACGGTCCGTTACAACCTCCCCTCTTTAAATAATTTCGTCCTCGAAATTCAAACCGACCTAATTCCACAACTAATTGTGGAATCCAATATGTTCCTATACTCGGGCGTTCTCATATAACCATACACGTCTGCCATAAGCCTCGTACACATCGGTACGCACTACCACCGGAGCTTCCAAAGCTCCAACTCACTCTCGAGAACTACACGTCGGCTCGTAAGTCTCACTTGAGATGAATGTCGACGTCTCGCCTGTTACTCACCCTAATAGGTCAGTGATACTAAGTTGATTTTAGATCCTTATAGTTTAACTTCCTGACACGTTCCAAGCTACACCCAACAGGTTACAAAACGTACCATCGCTAAGGTTATCCTCTTCAAACTGCCATCAAGTCGACTTTTCAGTCTGATGGTTCTTCTGATCTGACAACCGAAGCTGATATCCTATTCAGCATATGATCCGACAATTATCCTCATTGCTCCCACTGAGCGATAACTCACCTCCTGTCACTCCGTGACCTACGCCGAAATCTTGACTCACCCTGAGTCTCAACTGTTGTACTACTCGTCCTGTCGACACCCAATCGACATCTCACCCATCCGGGGTGTTCATATGGGATCCAGATACATTCTACTTGTCTCAGAGGGGACAACACTCTGCACTAATGAGTTCCCTTGTCACAGAGGCGTCGATTCTCAAAGCAACAGACCTTAGCTCGGAATGTGGGTCAATTTTCCAATTTGATTTCATGTACCCATGTTCTTTCTGTACACTAGCATGCACATCTAGCTTAGTGTCAGGCACTCACGCCAACCAATGCGGTCTAACCAAACAACGTCTACCAAGACGCACCATTCCGAAACTCGCTACCGCCTTTATGACCAAGATAAAACGGCTACACTCTCCACATATCCACCTTCTGTCTTGTCATCTCACCAACTATGCCAAGATTCTCCAATTGTCTCACAATACGGTTCTCCTCTGCTCCTAGCAGTATACTCTCCATTTCGAAATTCTATCGTGGACGACCCTAACGTCCAACCTCCACTGGTTCCACTTTGCTCCATGCCATGTCCATCATAACTACTCGACGGTCCCGACTCTCAGGTCGTCCTATGGTGTCTACTGGTCCACTGGATCCTATCTCCAGTAACACAACGGCTCTAAGCCGTTAGATTCACACGAATATCGATCTTACTCGGGATCTACTTCCTCAAAACACGCTACATCCTATGCCAAAACGAACCCTAATCCAACGCACCTAGTGGTAAACACAATCTAACTAGGATTCAAATCCACTGAATCCTCCTACTTTTACCCTAACTATCAGGTTGATTATGGGCTGTTACCACTGCAAAAACATCACATCCTCGACCTGCGCATTCTTCTGAGAGCAAAACCTACTCTGATACCACTTGTCAGGATCCGTCCCAATCCCCTCAGGATTAACGCGGGAAGCGCCTGATCCCGTCTGACACGGAGTGTCAGACAAGGGAAATCCGACTTTAGCTCGCTCGGGGCTTCAGAGTACGCTAGGATCCGGAGGAGGAGTGTGATGTCTCGGTATCTGCTACAGCCCGCATCCGCTGTCAACCTGAAGGGCAGTCAAAACATTAAAATATGTGAGTGGAGAAAACGAAGGATTTATAAATACATTTTATCGAAAAGACATTTATACCCTTCATTAAAAAGCATGCATGTATTCGAAAACCATTTATCCAAAAGAACAATATGTGGGAACTAAGTCCAAAACTACAAATGAAACCAACCAAACAGGCCACTTTCCAAATCCATATGGGACTCGGCCAAAAACCCGTACATAGATCATATAACATATAACCAATCCTGTCACGGTATCTAAAGCTACGCGCATGCTACCCTGGGTCTCAAAACGCAAGTCTCCTCAAGGTCAACCCAGGTCAATGTCCGCAGATCAATGACCCTCCTTGGGGGTTATAATCCAATAGCCTTCTTGAGAGTAAGGTACCCAACGGGGGCGACTCCACTCAGTTAGTGCTCCGTGACTACTCCGGGGTCCACCCAGGCCAACGGCCCTCCCCGGAGGAGACAAACCAAATAAAGGAAGGTATATGAATATATATATATATATATATAACATTCTTAAAACCTTTCAAGGGATTCATGCCCGGTCCCCATAAACCGTCATGAAACCAAAAATCCATTTAGGGTCCCCTACCCGAAATTATAAACATAAACCAACTGGGCCTCAAGCCCGAACTCATGACTCAACTGGGAATCGAGCCTGATATCTCAGGGTCAGTCACGATTCCGATCATAGTGATGCATGCAACCGTCCATCCAAGACTGCTCTCAATCCTGGTATGTCATCGTGAACGTATCAACCGACGCGAACACATCTAGATCATCGAGCACCCATCACCGATCGATATCCTGAACCGTTAGCACCCCGAAGTCGAGCCTCCAGTGGCTGCTCGACGGCGGAACGTGCATTGTGACCTCTCCGGAAGGAACACATCACAGTCTGGAGGCGAGCGTCGTATCATGCGTCACCGTTCACACAGCACTCGTCGCAACCACGACTCAGACCTGTATGTCATCAATAGGGCCACATGCCCGAAACAAAACCAAATGGGTCTCATGCCCGATTCCTTATTTCTAAATCCGAAATCGTTTCATTTAAACTAATACAGAATGCGTAAACATGTATAAACACCGTATAAGGCTGAAACCTCAAAATACGTGCAAATATGTGAACACACACAATTGCACTCATGGCATCACAAAACATGTTCATAAAAACATGTAAAACATTTATGCATGCATCAATTTAGAAAACCAAAGTCTACTCACAGACTGTCCGAGCTGCCACCTCGATACGCATGACAAAACGCCTTCTCGGGCCAAACACCGTCTCCGGGAATCCCAAACCTTGACCGTGCAATCCACCGCCATCCACGGCGGCCCAGTAACCTGCCACCTCCTTCCTTGGTCCAACACTCATCCTCAACTCTCTCCTGGCCTCAGACAGATCAGATGAGAAGGGTTTGGATTTGGGTTCACTGGGTTTGGGTTTGGGTCGATCGAATGAACACGGGGGGGTGGTTGCATGTGTCTGTGTAAAGGAAGCAATGGATGGGTGACACTTGTCACTCATCCATTGGGCCTAGGGAAAAGATCTGGGCCCACTTGAGGACAAAAGTTCACTTTCGTCTCGTAAAAACGTACCATCATAAATAATACCTCGAAGCTTCCGTGAACCGTAACTTTTCCGTCGAACGTCTGAACGTCCGTTAATACTCGGCTAATTCCCGATTAGTCCCACTAATCTGTAATTAGTCTTAATTAATCCTTTAAATTTGGGACGGGTCGTTACAAACAGATTCTGATTTTTTTTTTCAAATTGTTGCATACCAAAATAGACTATTTTTGAACTATTAGAACAAAATAAGTGGAAAAAAATTCTAGAATTGAAAAAAATAAATTATCTAAGAAATATAATAATATTAATATATACTTTATATATTGAAATATCTAGTATATTGAAATATCTAGAGAATTGTTATAAATCATATATGATAATAATATATGTATCAGTTGGGAAGTAGAGGTTGTATTCCCGAATTAATTGGGATGGTATCAAAATATATAATTCTCAATTATAAGTTCATTTTTAATTCATTAAAATATGCAATAATAATGTGTAATATGTAAAAAATAATGGAGACGACTAGACCATCTGTAACTTTATTACCAGTGTCACATCTATCACTTCCACCACTATTAACAATTTTTCACGTAACATATTCAATATTATGCTCATTTTCATAATTATTTCATTTATCATAACTAAATTTATTTGTTTTCTTTCTTTGTTTATTACTCTTGTTACAAGTTACAATCAAATTTTATTTAGAATTAACTACATAAAAGTACACAAACAATTAGGTCGATTTCAAAAGGTACCCTAACTATAAAAATTGGATTTTTTGTACCCAAACTATATAGTGGATTTCAAAATAATACATCCATCACAAATTCTGTCCAAAACTTAGTTAACTGTCTACATGGCAAATAATGAATACCACTCACCATCTGATGTGGCAAATTTGAATGGGCATTTTGGGAATAACAAAAAGATCCAACCTGAGTTCCTTCTTAGCCTCGAGCGTTCTTTGAAAATTTCCAAATCGATCACGTCCCTAATTTTCCAAATCCAAAGTAGGCCCGTGGAATGCAGATAAAGGAAAGCTATAGCCCTAATTCCCAAAACAACGACAGAAGCGACTGCATCTTCTTGATTGAACGGTGAAGGCAAAAAAGGGTGTGTCTTCTTCGTCGAATGGCAAGGGCAGAAGCAGCTGCGTCTTCTTCATCGAACGGCGAAGGCAGAAGCAGCTGTGTCTTCTTCATCGAACAGCGAAGGCAGAAATAGCTGTGACTTCTTCATCGAACGACAAGGGCAGAAGCAGTTGCGTCTTCTTCATCAAACTACGGTGTCATAAGCGACTCAAGTCTTCATTTTCGATCTCTTCTCTGCAAAAAAAAAAATTGAAATTTATGGAAAAAGGTAAGATTGATGTGGAGGCCCCTATTTTTCGCTGTAGGAAATAATCAAAGTTGATGACAAGTCTAACAAATGACAATTTTGGGAGAAGATTCTAAGGTTGTGATGTTTATGGGGTAAGTTCTTGTTCAGTCTTAATTGGTAATTAGGTTTAAATTTTGATGTAATTTTTGTTGAAATTAGGCCTCACGGGAATCGTAGAAGATGAGGAGTTGGTGGTTGCAATTGTTTTCAATGGTCAGACCCAAAGTTGAATGAGAAGTCTCACAATCCAATTCCAGGTCTCTTGATGAAACTGATGATGAAATATGATGAAATCGTTCTTCTTAAGAAGGAGATTAAAGCTGGTATGAAGAGGCATAGATGTTTGTAATTGCTTTTTCATGGATCCTGGTTTTATTGTTTTTGGGAATGATAATTAGTGGTTTGGGGGGGAATGATAGGGCTTTGGTCAATAAGAGTGTCAATTTAGCTCTTGAGTTTTAAGTGTATTATGCAAATGGGTCTTTGTAACATGAATGTAGAGCATCTTTTAATTATGGATAAGTGCCTTTGAGTTTTTCAATATATAAGCTTTCATTTGAAACCAATGTACAAATTTTCATAGCATCTTTCCTTACTTACTCTGCTTGCATTCCAAAGCATAAATATGTATAGATTTTCACAGCATAACACAGCTTTCATTCCAAAGCATAAAACTGTAATCATATAACATAATAGAGTTTATGACATGACCCATCTCAATCCCCCCGGGATTAATGCGGGATGTGCCATGCTCCCGTATGACACCACGTGTCAGACAAGGGATAAACCAAACCTTGACCCACTTTCGGGGCTTCTAGAGCACGCCAGGATCTGTGAAGGCATGTGATGTCTCGGTCTCTACTACAGCCCGCATTTGCGTTCAACCTGAAGGGTATTAAAAACCATGAAAAGCTGTAAGTGGACGAAAAATAAATAGTTTAATAAAACACATTTCACAAAAGACATTTATACCCTCCATTAAAAAGTATGCATTCATTTGAAAACAAGCTATAACAACCACTTTCTTTAAATCAAATCATAGGTTTTCCAAATCCAAATTCAGTGAAAAATGCTTCTCAAGCAAAGCCATTTCTTTTTTCAAATCATTAGGGCCTTCGCCCAAAATCGTACAACCAAAGTATGTGGGCCATTGTCCAAATCCATTAATACTAAATAACCAGTTCATTGAAATACAGTTTAACCAATCCACGGCATCCCAGATGCCTAATCAATACCATTATCACAGTCTCTAAGGATATGCGAGCCACTCGGGGTCTCAAGTCCGAGTCTCCCCGAGGTCCACCCAGGTCAATGACTTTCCTCGGGGGGAGGTTTTAGCTTCTAGAAATCCTGATCCTCAACCTCTTTATGGTTTCTCACGTAGAGCAGCCCTTCTCAGGAAATGCGCTGTGACTACTCCAATGTCCCAGACACCTGGAGGAGACAATCCACATGTAAGGATGGTATATGGAAAACATTTCACAAATCATCTCAAAACCTCTTAAAGGAGCCCACGCCCGGAATATAGTTTCATCCATTCTGTTTTCATATAACCATCGTAAATCCACAACTGGTATAACTTTCATAAACTATTTCCACCAAACTTTCCAAGTCCAAATCCAAATCCTTTTAGGGTCTCAGCCCAAATCCAAATTCAAAACCAAATTCCATTAGGGTCTCCAAACCCGAAATCACATTGCATAAACCACAAATGGGACTCATGCCCAATATCATAACCAACTAGGCTTTAAGCCCGATACCGTAAAATCAATTGGACCTCAAGCGCGGAATAATATTTCCAAATTCGAGACCATTTCATTGTTCAAATCATTTGAAGCCAATAGCACGTATAAAACCACAACATAAAACCATAAATCTCAAAATACGTGCAATAACACATTTATACATAAAGACCAACTAGCACAATCATATGCACTCAAGGTATTTCAAATCATAGATATAAAACATATAAAACAGTTATGCATGCATCGTGTTTAGAAAGCAAATGTCCACTCACAGACCGTCCTTGCTGTGCGCCTACTCGCTGTGCCGTAACCTCTCCGAGCTAATCCAACCTCTCCGGGTCATTCGGTCATATCCAAATCACACTCAAAGGTCCCTAACCATAGATACTAGTCTTAATCATAAACCCTCAAAACTCCCAGAAAAGTCAGCGTGTCCAGAACACGCTTCCCTAGGCTACAAACCTCAATTTGATCTATCAAACGATCTTCGATCGACTTGAAACTGCCACCATTGGATTCCGATTGTCCAAACATTTAGAATGGTACTAGTCCCACCTTAAGATTCATGCCCATGTGCCCCTACGCGTGGGTCAAAGTTCCTAATTAAAAAGTCAACGACCAACGCTGACGTCAGCATGAATTCATCCTGATAGTTGTTAGATCTAACACATGTCAGACCTGATAGGGGCCCAGTGTCAGCAGCTCGTTGGTCCACGTGTCTAACATGTCGTGACACGTGGCACCACCTAATTGGTCTGCGTCACTGACATGTCAGGCTTACTGGGCCCTGACAACATGACACGAGTTATCCCATAACTGGGCCACGTGGCCTGACATCTAACATGATGATGTCATCTAATGATGTCATTGCCTTCTTCCTCGCGATAGGTCAGACCCGAATGACTGAACCGGGTCACAGAGACCGGCGACTCTGACCCCACCCTAGATTCCTCATTTATACACCATTTTCATCCCCCTTTCTTCCTAAATGATCATCATCAACCTAGCAACAACCCTAACTAATCAAAATCAAGAAAAACGAACTAGAATTTGCCTAGTTCAAGGTGAACTGTAAGCTCTAACTTCCTCCTCAGTTTTCTCTTGACTCAAGCCACCTCTTCCTTCGAAATCGACTCCCACTAGGTCATCTTGGTCCCTGGAATATGTCCCAATCCACCAAATCGACCAACAAACGTCAAAATCTAGTTTTCCATTTTTAGGTCAAAAACTGGTTTTTCGGGTTTCGAGTTCACTCACCTCCACCGTGGTCCCCGCCATGCTCCGTCGTCCCTCTCTGTTCCTCTAGTCTCACTCACTCTCATATACTCGCCCAATGATAAAGATGATGGAGAAATAGAAGGGTGTTAGGGTTTGGAGAAGGAAAATGATGAAGATGGATGAAAATGAAGAATGATGATGGGGTGTATGTATGTGTATGGAAATGGGCCATAGGGTGGGTGACAAGTGTTACTCATCCTATGGTCCAAACCAGATATTTGGGTCCCACTAAAAACAAACCGTTTTGAAAACCGAACAATCTATGAATAGTTCCTGATTCCTTCCGTGAACCATAACTTTCCTGTCGAACGTCCGATTTCGACGTGTCGCTTGTCTACGTACTCGTAACATCACGATCTACATAACGGTCCTCGGTCCTCGTGTATTTGATCTCACGGGTCAAAAGTCAAATTTTTGCCCATTTCCAAGGGCAAAATCATCATTTTACACCGACTTTCCGAAACTCCATGACTAATTCCCGATTAGTCACGATAAATCTTAACTAATCCTTAATTATCCTTAATTAATCCCGTCAGTTCGAAGCAGATTGTTGCAGTTTACAATTTTCATCATCTAAGTTGACATAGCTTATAAACAAAATTTCAACATGACACCAATCAACTAGAAAATTCAAACAGAAAAATTTCTTGCAGTTGTACATGTCAATAACCTAGCTAAAATACCACAAAAAGATGAGGTCCAACCATTCAACCATCATAATCACATACAATATAACCTCATTTCCAAAATACCTGAAGTAGAATAGAACTCACTATGCACTACTCCATATCTATTTCACTATTTTCAACCACTTTAAATCAACTTTGTTGTCTCCTTGTACTTCTTCACAATTCAATCTCACTACAACAAGCACTTGTTTAGCCCTGAATTGGATCCTACATACGGAGAAAATATAATTCAGTATCACTTACAACCAGCACTGCAACCAGCATATTTTGAGTATATATACCTGAATTGGTACAGATTTGTTAGGATGGTTATTTCTCTACGATGTATTTCAAGTAGATGTGGTTGATCCTTGAGTCTAAATAGAAATCATTGTAATTAGATTGCAAAATAAATGTGTGAATACAATAAAAAGTGTAAATGAGACTTACATTTAGCGCAGTAGTTTCTGCATCATTCATGGTTCTGCCTCGTGATCTTGGTGATAGTTTCTATCTTGGAGGAAAATGTTGATGGTGGGTTCTTGTATTATGGGTTTGTGATGAACAAACGATGCAGCGCATAGGAATTCCCTACTTACCCAATTCCTTCTTCCCATTTTGATTCGTAGTTTCTTGTGGATCCTTGTTCAAACTTGTCTAGGCCATCTCGGTTACCTCTTATTTGCTGGTGACTTTGTACACTGCTAGCCTATAGATTGCCACAACTTTGGGCCATTTGTAGTCTCAATTAAATTGTTGTAGCACCTCATGTATGTCTCCTTTGAATATATTAGGTTTACATACTCCTTCACCAATCGCTCTCCTTTGTAATGTATGGCTAATATCCCATGCACACATGAGATTCCCATGAGGTCCCAATTTCTGCATGAACAAGTACGGGCCTCCAAATTTACCACCACCTGGTCTCTTTTACGGGCATGAACCTCGTAGTTTTCTCCAATCATGCGATCTAACACTACAATGTCCTGAATCCACTTTTAGTTTTTAGAGGTGGTTGAATACATTTGGACATATATGATGGGGCCAAGTTTCCATATTATCCCTTCTCCATTGAATCGGGATGCATGTCTTCGACCACGTTATAAAATGAAACCTAGACCACTGATGTTCTGGTTTATCTACCAACCATTTTCAAGCTGCTTCATCTAATGACTTGAGCTTCTCCATCTCCTGTTGGAAACCATGAATAGTTGTTGCTCTTACACAATCCCACAGTGCATCCTTTAACACTTTCCCCTTGAAAATTTGGTTGTTGTTTGCCTATAAGTGCCTATAACAGAACACATGCTCAGCACTAGGCATCAATGCTTCAATAGATGCTTCAAGTCCCTTTTGTTTATTAGTAAGGAAGCTCCACCCGAAATAATCTTGCATCCGCAAGTCCACCATTAAAAACTCCAAGAACTATGTGTAAGTGACACAACCCACCCCCAATCCCCCGGGATTGAGGGCTAAGTCATGCTCCCTTCTAACTCACGTACGACACGAAGGCTAAACACCCGTTCAACCCCCGTGGAACACGCAAGCTTGACAAGAGATACCCGGGTCAACGTACCAAAAACCAACTTGAGCTAACTAGAGTTCGCAGCCTTACTATCGAAAAAAAAAACCAAAAGACTGTGAGTGGACAAAAAAAATAATAAGTTTATAAAACATTTATAAGAAAAGACATTTATACCCACTCTTCAAAAACTAATGCATGCATATAAAATCCATTTCATAAAACCATTTCATTTTCAAGATAATATAACCATTTATGATACCAAAAGCCAGAAATCATTGCATTTTCTCAATTCCCGGGCCTCAGCCCAAATTATCTTAAAATCATTTGAAATCCTTTGTGATTGAAAACCATCAAGTCATCTCAGAAATCCAAACATATTTGACAACACTTTTGAAACCCAATTCAATCAATCGAACCTGCTGGATCTATCCGAGTCTTTAAACTCAATGTCAATTCGATTCTTTAAACTCAGTCTAGGCCTCAATATAATCTGAGTCTTTAAACTCAATAGGCCTACAGGGGAAATCACAATATCTGAGTCTTTAAACTCCCGAGTCTTTAAACTCAATCCGGGTCTTTAAACCCAATCACATATCTGGGCCCGCCCTCGTCACATATCATATTTGGGTCTTTAAACCCAAAAACTAGATCCAGCAAATCCAATTAAAAACCATTTCCAAATCCATGTCCAAATCCTAATCCAAAATCACCATTCTGAAGCCAAGTCTGCATCCGGAATCATCATTCCGAATCCAAATCCAGAAATTCACTTTTCAAGTTCCAAAACCGAATCCCGATCATATTTCTGAAATTCGATTCCAAAACCCGAAATCTCGTTTATCGAAATCACTTTTCAAAATCCATTTATAAATCCTTGAAATCAAATCACAATTCACATCCCAAAATCATAGTATCGAAACCATTATCAAATCATAGCATAAAACCATATATCGTAAAACGTGCAATTACGTAAATATCTCGAAATACATGCAAAACCGTAAATCATCAATTTTATATGATAAACATAGAAATCACATATAGAAAACATATAAAAAAATTTATGCATGCATCATAAGTTAGAAAGTAAAGTCCACTAACAGACCATTCCCGTTGTTACCTCGATACGCGTGCACTTACGCTTTCCCAGCTAATCCACTATCACCGGCTTTCCCAAACCTATTCAAATCCCGTAATAAGGCCACTAACTACTTCATAATGCTTCTACTAAAGCCCCGTAATTTTTCCGAATTTTTAACTATTTTTAACCTAGCCTTTAAACATTCGGACATCCCGAAACATATCAAAACGATGTCTGATTGACTCGAAACTAGTCCCAAAATGTTCGTTACATCGAATACTTTAAAAGTCGTGTTGAACACTTCCCCATCAGAAGCCCCACGAGCCCTCATGCGCCGCCCAAAGGGGCTGCGCGTGGGAGCCCGCGCCTACTGTTCATCATCTTCAACCTAGGGTGAACCCGGTTGAAACCAATCTAGATTGGCCCGGTCCAAACCCAAACCGACGTTCACGGTTTTTGTCCATTTTTAGTCCATTTTCGATCCTGGTTTCACCATTAGTTTCGTCCCAACAGATATGATCGATCTAGCTAATTAAAACGTGAAATTAGGGCTTGTTTATTACCTTCCAAATCGACATACGATCGAACAATTTCCCATCCTCCAGTTTCCATGTTCCCAGCCACCACAAGCCTTAGTTTCAGCGCCTATGGGTTCCTTGAAACGTCCAATAAACATTCCCTTTAACAAAAATGTTCAACAACCGCTAAAACCTAAGTTCCAAATTTAAATCATCACCTTACCGTTCATGGCTTCGACAGCCACCATACACGGCTACCTTCCACGGTGACACCACCAGGGTAGTCGTCTTACTCCCTTCATCTTTCCTTCACACATCACCTTCAATCGTGGAAGTTTGAGGGTCATATGGCTTGTAGAACACGATTTCCTCTGTTTCTTCACGGTTGTCTCACGGTTCTTCCTCTCTGTCTCTCTGTTTCCTCACTCTCACACACCACGACTCACTCTCCTTTTCACTCAGTCACACACACAAGCACAAGCACACACTGATCTCTCACTCTCTTGACTTAAATCTTATGCACAACTACACTGCCCTGTTTTTAATCGATCAAACTTGGACGGAATGGGCTGGAACCAACCAGAAGAGGGACAGATGTCCCCATCTCTCTGCCCTTGACTGAAATATCCAACCCATCAAGGACAGATGTCCTTATCCCACTGATCACCATTTCAAAATCAGACAAAAGACTAAAATACCCTTGCCTTCACAAATTACCATTTTGTCCCTAAGGCATTTAGACCAAAATCCAAGCCATCTGAAGTCCGATGATAGTGTGCCACCTGTCGTTGTACTCAGCGGATCGAGAGCTATCTAACGGTCATCGAAATACATGAAAAATCCATGTCATATGAAAGTTCAACAATTTGCCCCTTTTCAACCAAAGTACCAAAATGCCCTTCACTTTCTGAACATCGTAACTTCTTCCTCGAATGTCGGAATCAGACGTGCCACATGTCTATGAACTCGTGACGTCCCGAACAACGTAACAGTCATCGGTCAAAGTCCATTTGACCGCCTGAATTAAAAGTCAACCTCTTTGCCCATTCTAGGGGCAAAACCATCATTTCACACTTTCCGTCCGAAATCACCCAACTAATCTCCGATTTACTCCACTAATTCGTCATTAACCACTAATCTAATCTCGAATTCCAGGACTGGTCGTTACAGTAAGAATCCTTTCTTTCTGATTCAACCATTGCTATTGCATTCACCCATGTCTCATTGTTTGCATATATTCCAATTAGTGTCAACAACTTTCCCCTTAGATCCCTTTCAGATGACACCTATCCAAGCCAATAAAAGGCCTATAACACTCATTAAATCCTTTCTTGTAAGCCTCCAAACAAATGTAAAAGTCTCTTGCATCCAAAAAATCACAAGCCAAAGAAGTGGTTATCCTAGGATTAGTTCTCTTCAGTTTATGGTAGTAATTCCAGAGCATACTATATTACTTTGACTGAAAACCATATATTAATTCCATATCTTTATGCTTAGCTCTATATGCCTTCATACGATCGATCCTAATTAAAACATCAACAGAGGCGCCATCCACAATTTTTGATATGGGCATCTTTGAATTTGATTGATTTCTTTGCAGATAAGTTTTAGAAAGCCAAGTTGATGTGGCTTGTACATTTGTAAAGACTCTTGCACATGTGTGTGTTGGATTATATGTAACGACCCATCTCAAGAATTAGGCCAGTTTCGTAAATTAATTTAGGATGGATCATTTTACCACTATAGGTCAAAAGTTAACCTTGTACTCAGGATCATTTTCGGACTCTCCATGAGGATCGTTAAGTAGGTCTCGTAGTTATGAGTACATAGACAGGTGGTATGCAAAAAATGGAGATCGTATGAAAGAGTTAAGGGTCTGGACATCTCAAGGATATTTTGGTATGTAACAACCCGTCCCGAATTATGAGATTAATTATGATTAATTAATGAATAATTAAGGATTATCGTGACTAATCAGGGATTAGTCGAGTAATTACGGTGAAATGACCGTTTTGTCCCTGAAATTGAGCAAAATGTTGACTTTTGACCTGGGTAGTCAAACATACGAGGACCGATGACCGTAACATAGATTGGGACGTCGAGAGTCTATAGACAGCTGGCATGTCAAAATCGGACATCGAACGGGGAAGTTATGGTCATGGGATCGAAATAGATTTACTTAATGCCTCGGGATTCGAATTAAATAATACTTAAATCTAATTGGTTGAATAACGAATATGGGCCATTGGATGAGTGAAAAGTGTCACTCATCCCATTGGTGGGCTTCCTTAATTTATGGATCTATGTACATTGGCCAATTTTAATTATATTAAATCACTCACCCCTCACATCTCTCATTCCACCCGTGCATCACCTTCATCCTCTCTAAAACGAACACAAATACACCATGGCCATACCTTCATCTTCATCTACATCTTGAGACCTTGAGAGTGTGACTGGGAGAGTGAGACTCGAGGAAGCCAGAAAAAACAACGGCACGGCTGAGCAGCCACGACCCACGACGAAGGTAACCTGAAAACTTGTAACCCGTTTTAAACCCAATTTTTGGAAAGCCGTTTTGGACGTTCGCTGATCGGTTTGGATGATCCTAACGTGTTCCTAGGACTCATAAGAGTGCAATAGGATCGATTGGAGGAAGCCTGGTGGCCGGAGACGTCTGGAAACAGAACTGGGAAACGGCCGTCACTGTTCATCTAATGGAGGTAATTTTCTAGTTCGTTTTCCTTGTTTTTTAAGACTGATTGAGGGCCTCGTGACAAACACGTATGAACAAACGGTTTCAAAAACGGACCAGATATAACAGAGAAATAGTCGGGTCGGGTCGCGAGTCTGCGTGCCCAGTTTGCAGGACCCATCAAGAGGTCATGGACGATGATGTCATCATGTCAGACTAACATGTCAGGCAGGGACCAATAAGAGCTTGACACTTAGCACTGTCAGAATCAATCAGTGTTGACGTCAGCGTTGACCGTTGACTTTAACCTGACCGTTGATCAGTGTTGACTACGCGCGTGGGGGCGCTTGGGCCTAAATTTCAAGGTGAGCCCAGTGTCATTTTAACAGTTTCAACGATCCGGATCCAATGGTGGTGGTTTCGGATCGATCGGAGATCGTTAGGTTGGTCAAATCAAGGTTTTTCTCCTCGAGAAATGTGTCCAAAACACGTTAACTTTTTCTGGAGTTTTGGAGTTTTATCTTATAGACTAATAGATGGTTAGTGACCTTCCGGTGTGATATGGACAGGTCCGGAAGTTCTGGAGATGATGATTTATCCTCGAAAGGCTTATGTCATGCATATCGAGGCGGTAGTTAGGACGGTCTATGAGTGGACATTGGTTTCTAAATATGATGCATGCATAACTATTTTATATGTTTTAAATATGTGATTTATGATGAAAATGATTGTGGTATTTAGTATTCACGTATTTGCACGTATTTCGACGTTTATGATTTTATACGGTGTTTATACGTGTTGGTATTTCATTAATGGTTTGATGGTATGATTTCGAATTTGGAAATATGGAATTGGACATGAGTCACATTTGATTTGTAAACTATCGGAATTGAAGTCCATTTGATTTAATGGGGCATCGGGCCAGAGACCCATTTGATTTATATTATCGAGCTTAAGGCCCAATTGGTTATGATATCGGGCATGAGGCCCAGTTAGGTTATGAAATGTAATTTTGGGCTAAGTCCCTTGAATTTGGAAATTGGAATTGTGAAATGGTTTATGGAAGTTATACTTCGGGCACGAGACCCATTTTTGGATTTACGATGGTTTTATGGAAATCTCGGGCATAGTCCTTTGAAAGGTTTTGAGATGATTTACCAAATGATTTCCATATACCATCCTTTTGTATGAATTGTCTCCTTCGAACATCTCGTAGTATTCTGGAGTAGTCACGGCACACTACCTGAGAGGAGCTGCCCCGAGGCGCAGCTCATGATCAGGAGTGCAATTATGGATAATACCCCAAGTAAGGTCATTGATCTGCGGGTCATTGACCTGGGTGGACCCTGAGGAGACTCGGGATTGAGACCCCAAGTAGCACGCGTAGCTTAGAGATTGTGACAATTTGGTATCAGAGCCCAACCTTAGCCGGAATTGAGTGTGCATTGGTTTTGGGCTGAATTCCCATATACTTGGTTTTGGGCTGAGTTCCCACATGATTGGTTTTGGGCTGAGTTCCCATATACTTGGTTTTGGGCTGAGTTCCCACATGATTGGTTTTGGACTGAGTTCCCATATACTTTGTTTTGGGCTGAGTTCCCACATGGTTGGATTTATGATGTTAGGCTAAGGCCCTAATGATTTAATAAAGTAAATGGTTTCATTACTGGTTTTCGAATGCATGCATACATTTTAGTGAAGGGCATAAACATCTTTTCGTGAAATGTGTTTTATAAATTATTTATTTCATCCACTCACAGCTTTTAATAGGTTTTAATGCCCTTCAGGTTGATCGCGGATGCGGGATGTAGCAGAGACCTAGACATCACACTCATCCACTGATCCTAGCACACTTTAGAAGCACCGTTTAAGCTAAGGTTTGAGTTATCCCTTATCTGACACTTCGTGTCAGACGGGAGCATGGCACATCCAGCGTTAATCCCGGTGGGATTGGGATGGGTCGTGTCATGATAAATTGGATACAAGGGACATAAGAGCAATTTTACATGGTTGTTGGATGAGCCATTAGTGGGCTATTATTTTAGTGATAAGTGTCACCTTAGAGAGAGGGATGGTGCCAATCCACCGTCCCTGTCAATGTGATTAAACAGGAGAAAAAAAAAGGGAAGAATCTTTCGGGCATGGTATTTTCGGGCGGAAACCACCGAAAACACAGGGAAGTTATTCTCCTCGTGGGACGATGGCGATGCAGAGCTGGAGATGGAGAAAAGGCGGTTCCATTCAACTGCTTGACCAAGAGTGGGTCATGTTGGGGGTCGTCGATGGTGGTGGAGAGGGATTGAGAATTGTAGGAGGGAATTATAATTCCTAAGGAAGGATGCATGGATTAGGGCCTGATTCGATGGAAATCAAGGGCAGGGAAATACTCCTCTTAGTTTTTCTAGCTGAATCATGTTGTTTTTAGTGCATATGACGTAGTAGGGTAGCTGGATGGAAGTCGATCATGGTCGTGAATTCGACCGTCCAATTATGGCATTAAGGTGAGTTTGATGTATGTTGAGTATAAATATACAGTTCTGGTATTGATTAGGGTAATCTAGATACTTAATTCATGAAAAAAAGTGGAGAATTGAAGGAAATGAGGAAGATATGGGCTTCCAGTCACGGGTACCCATTTACGAATCCGGTTAGAGGTAGCAGACGACTGAACTTGTGATTGCCCCAACAGGCGGGTCAGGCTCATACACAGAGAACCTTGATGGTGTGTGTCGGCCAGTTCGACATCTCCTCGAGATATAGTCAACATGAAAAGTCTTCCTAGTTGAATATTGAATCTAATGGGGTAATGTTTTAGATAACTGGGTATAATTTCGAGAAAATTTTATGTGCCCAAAGTATTAAGGTTATTAGTTTCAATACACCTAGACCTTCCGTGATCCCTGAAGATTGGGTATATATTCTCGATATGGTGACAATGTCAGAAGGAGACTAAATTTGAACCAAAACATTAATGTAAGGCTCATAAGAGTCGGAGTGAGAGATTCCACTGCTTGGCGATGTCAATGGGTTGGATGTGGGCGGTGACCCCTCGAGGAAGGATTCTTTTTGGTTCATACACCGAGATATTAATTATGATACAACTCCATTGATTAAGGCATAAGATTGGAGTAGGATTAGACACGGTTATCAAATTGTTTTTGGAGCAGGTCTTGTGATTGTAGTGCTTGACCACTAATATGTTGTCACTAGCACTCACCCTAGATGCATATATTTCCTAGATACAACCCTTTGCTTTGCATTCACACTTAAGTTTAAACGTTGCATTCTTGTTATACTTGACATTTGTTCTAGTTGATAGGAAATATTCCTTAATTGCCTTCCTAAACACTACACAATCACTAAACATCATACTCGCATCCATGCTTGGCATGTCTCTATCAATTTGGGGATTACACGCTCTAAACTTATTGCCAGTACCCCTTTTCACAACATCTTCTTCTTCATCTCCAACTGGATGTAAGTTATTTTGTATTGTATAATCCCTCTCTTCAAGCTGTTCATCCTCAATTTCTTCCACTAACAGCTCATCACCAGCTGAAGTGGTAGCATGAGGAGGAGATGCAGCTGCTAAAGTGGTTCCAGGTTATGATGGTGCAGTTGCTGAAGTTGTAGCATGATTTGGTGGTGCAGTTACTGAAATGGTTCTAGCTTCTACATATATGGTTCTAGGATCTCGTTCCCCTATGGTTCCAAGCTCTGCTACTTTTGAGGACTCGTGGCTTCAGGTGCAGCCTCCCCAACATCAGTTAAAAAATCATCTAAGTGTGATGCCTCTTAAGCCCAAGCATTTAGCAGCTCCCTATCCAATCTTTTCTGTCAGGACCCGTCCCAATCCCCCCGTGATTAAGGCAGGACGCGCCTGATCCCGTCTGACACGGAGTGTCAGACAAGGGAAATTTCCGACTTCAGCCCGCTCGGGGCTTCAGAGTACTCCAGGATCCGGAGGAGGAGTGTGATGTCTTGGTCTCTGCTACAGCCCGCATCCGCGATCAACCTGAAGGGTATTCAAAATATTCAAAGTTGTGAGTGGACAAAACAAATAATTTATTAAAACATTTTCACAAAAGACATTTATACCCTTCACTAAAAAGCATGCATGCATTCGAAAACCATTTACCAAACCACTAGGGCCTTGGCCCAAAATCATAAATGAAACCAATTGTAACGACCCGGAAATTCGAAAAAGGAAAATTTGGGAAATTTGAAGAAAATGACCATTTTGCCCCTGGAATTGGGCGAACGGTTGACTTTTGGTTCGAGTGGTCAAATGGACTTTAACCGATGACTGTGATGTAGATCGGGACGTCACAAGTTCATAGACAGGTGGCACGCCCGATTTCGCCATTCGAGGAGAAAGTTATGATGTTCGGAAGTTTAAAGGTAACTTGGTAACTTGGTAAAAAGGGGCCATTTGTTGACTTTTTTATCAGGATCGTGTCTGTACTTTCCATAAGTACCGTTGGGTAGGTCTCGAGACGCTGAATCCGTAGACAGGCGACATGCATCAATCGGGGTTCAGATGAAAAAGTTATGGGCTTGAGAAAGTGAAGGCGAAATTGGTAATTTGTCAAAGAGGGGTAAAATGGTAATTTGACTGGGCTTTAATGAGTCAGTATGGCTGTGATGGCTGATTTGGTGTTGGTATATAATGTTGAATGGAACTGATGTAAAGAAATGGATATGATTTGCGATATTGTATGAATGATTGTATTGAGTGCCAGGTATTGGCAGGAGGTAGGCATCAGTGAGGCCTATGATGATAAACACAACAAAAGGAAAGGTTCAATTCATTATGCTCAGTGACCCTGGGAAATGTGACAAGACCCATCCCAATCCCCCCGGGATTTACGCGGGATGACCCTCCTCCCGTCTGACACGAAGTGCCAGACAAGGGATATTTCTGACCTTTGCCCTCCCGGGCTATCAGAGTACGCCAGGATCCGGAGGAGGCATATGCTATCTCGATCTTTACTACAGTCCACGTCCCGGAATCAACCTGAAGGGTATTAAAAACAGAAAGACTGTGAGCGGACAAAAATAAAGAGTTTATAAAAACATTTCCATAAAAGACCTTTATACCCTACACTAAAAAGCATGCATGCATAGTAAAACCATTTATTCAAACACATATGTACGGAAAATCAGTGTAAAATTGGAAAACCGCCTCGAAATACGTGAAACCATACAATTCACAACCATCCAAATCAACATCATAAAATCATATTCATAATCTATATAAAACATTTATGCATGCATCACAGTTTAGAAATCAAGGTCCACTCACAGACCGTCCGAGCTGCCGCCTCGACTTGCGTGCCATAGGCTCTCCCGAGCCAATTTCTATCACCGGGACTCCCAAACCTGTCCAAATTTTAATAGAAGGTTACTAACTACTTAATTAACCTCCCATTAAAGCCCCGTAAGTTTCCCGAACTTTTAACTATTTTTAAACCGACCCTAAACCTTTGGACAGCCCGAAACCTATCGAAACATTGTCCGATTGACGCGAGACCAGTCCCAAAATCTTTGATACATCGAATAGAAGATTTCATAAGTTGAACACGTCCCCAAATTATGGCCCACGCGCCCTATGAAGGCTCAGAACACTATTCATCGTCTTCTAGCTCCAGCCGGTTCAGATGGCCGGTTCACCTAGTTTGGCCGGTCCAACTGGACCAGCGTGACCGGTTCACGACCCTAGACACCCCATTTTTCATCCTACTTCTTCCTTTTTGATTCCTTTCTTCCTATTTTCATGTTTTCTATCCATTTCAATCCTTAAACGCAACCGAAAACGTCTAAAACCTAAGGTTTGATTTTGAACCAAACGGTTCAAGTTTTCCAAAATACAGCCATGGCTTCACAGCCGTCCCTAGCTTCCTAAAATCGTCCTAACACAATCCTAATGACCCATTTAATTCATTAAAACCATTAAAAACCAACCATAATGCACAAATCGATTTAAAGGGGAAAAATGGCCTTACCGTGAACCTCTCGTGTTTCTCCTCCTCTCGCCACCGTGGATGGTGGTTCTGGCCGCCTAGAAACCTCCTCACCATCCTCACTTCACTCTGTCCTCAGTCATGGTCGAATGGGAAGGGTTGGATTGGTTTAAGGGGGTGGGGTGAGATCGGGTAATGGGTTTGTGTGTTTGAATGAAGGAAATGAAGATGCACGGGGAAGATGCATGAATACAATTCCATTGGGCAATGGATGGGTGACACTTGTCACTCATCCATTGGACCTCCTTAAAATATCTGGTCCCACTAGAATCCAAAAGTTAACTTGTTTCGTAATTCGTGCAATAGTGCACTTGAACTTCTGTGAACCGTAACTTTGCCGTCGAACGTCCGAATTCGACGTGCCGCCTGTCTATGGATTCGTATCGTCCCGATCTACGTAATAGTCCTCAACCCGCGGACATCGGACCTCTCGGTCAAAAAGTCAACATTTGACCCCATTTAACCAAAATTACCAAAATGCCCCTAAACTTTCGAACATCATAACTTCCTCCTCGAACGTCGGAATTGAACGTGCCACCTGTCTATGAACTCGTGACGTCACGAACTACGTCACGATCATCGGTCAAAGTCCATTTGACCGCCAGAATGAAAAGTCAACATTTTGCCACGCCTAGGGGCAAAATGGTCATTTTGCATCGTTCGTCCGATTTCGCCCAACTAATCACGGATTAGCCTCACTAATCGTGATTAGTCACTAATCTAATCATGAAATTCGGGACGGGTCGTTACAAAATGTGACAGGACCCATCCCAATCCTCTCGGGATTAGTGCGGGATGACCCTGCTCCCGTCTGACACGAAGTGTCAGACAAGGGATATTTCCGACCTTTGCCCTCCTGGGCTATCAGAGTACGCAAGGATCCGGAGGAGGCATGTGATATCTCGATCTTTACTACAGTCCACATCCGCTGTCAACCTGAAGGGTATTAAAAACAGAAAGACTGTGAGTGGACAAAAATAAAGAATTTATAAAAACATTTCCATCAAAGACATTTATACCCTCCACTAAAAAGCATGCATGCATAGTAAAACCATTTATCGAATAATATATGTTAAAACATCCACAATTAGGATCTCAGCCCCAAATTCTGTAAATACAAGTCACACGGGCTCCTGCCCAAAACCAATTTACAGAGAACCAGAACATAGTAAACATGTGTGGGATCTCAGCCCAAATCCATTTATCATCATAAAACACAGTTTTCCCAAACCAATTGAAACCATGTTTATCCAATATATTCATATCCAGAACCTGTCACGGTAAAATAAAGCTACACGTGTGCTAACCGGGGTCTCAAACCCAAGTCTCTCCAGGGTCCACCCAGGTCAAAGTCCGTAGATCTATGACCCTCCTTGGAGGTAACGAACCATGCCCATCCTGAGAGTAAGAAACCCAACTGGTGGGCGACTCCACTCAGTCAGTGCTCCGTGACTACTCCAGGGTCCACCCAAGCCAACGACCCTCCCCGGAGGAGACAATCATATATAAAGGATGGAATATGAAAAACCTTTTGAAACATTCTTGAAACCTTTCCAGGATTCATGCCCGGCCCCCATAAGCCGTCATAATCCATAAAATCCTTTCCGAGGGTTCATGCCGGTTCCCATAAACCGTCATAACCCGTAAATCCATTTCAAGGGTTCATGCAGGTTCCCATACACGGTCATGAACCATAAAAACCATTTGTAACACATAGCGGGGCACTAGGCCCGAATTCACATAGAAACTGGACCCCCGGTCCGAATCGTAAACCAATTGGGCCTCTAGCCCGATTCCGTAAATCAAATGGACCTCAAGTCCGAGAGTTACCTTTTCAAATCCAAAATCATTTCATGAAATCATATCCAAAACTACAATAATGGAAAATCAGTGTAAAACCGAAAAATCTCGATTTACGTGCAAGCACGTAAATCGCCTCGAAATACGTGAAACCATATAAATCACCAGCATCCAAATCAACATCATAAAATCATATTCATAATCCATTGGGAAATCCAAAACCATTTTATTTAGACTAATAAAGACATACAGCCCCGTATAGGCACCGTATAGGGCCGAAACCTCGAAATACGTGCCTATACGTAACCACACATCCAAATGCACTCATGGCAACACAAACAAATATTTAAAACATATAATAAACATTTATGCATGCACCAATTTAGAAAACAAGGTCCACTCACAGACCGTCCGAAGCCGCGCCTCGATACGCGTGTCATACGGCTCCTCGAGCCGATCACTGTCACCGGGACTTCCAAACCTGTCCAAATTAATTTAGAGGGTTACTAACTACTTATATAACCCCTCACTAAAGCCCCATAATTTTCCCGTATTTTTAACTATTTTTAATCTCGAACCTAAACCTTCCGATGCCCCGAAACATATCGAGACGGTGTCCGATTGACACGAAACCAGTCCCAAAATGTTCGTTACATCGAATAGATGATTTCGTATGTTGGAACCTTCCCTAAATTGTGTGTCATGCGCCCTCACACGCCCCAAGAAGCCACTGCGCGTGGGCCTCACGCGCCCTGCACAGTGTCACCTGCTCCAGCGATCGAACCGGTCTGGGCCGGCCGGTCCGGTCCAACCTCTGCAACTGGACCGGCGTAACCGGTCCAGGCCTCCTTCTCCCTCATTTTTGGTCCGATTTCCTCCATTCCAATTCCTAAATTCCTATTTTCTCATTTCCAATCTATCCCAATCCTTACAACCTAAGAAAACTACCTGAAACCCCTTGGTTCGAAATGGACCTTACGGTCCCATTTTTCCGATCAATCCCCCACGGTTTCTCAGCCGTTAACCCTCACCAAAACCGTCTTAAAACCTTCCTAGCATCCTAATAATCATTCCCTAATCACTTAAAACCAACCATAATGCTCACATCGAAAAATGAGGAAAAACGGGCTTACCGGGTACCCGATTGGGTTTTGGGCTCCCGCCACCGCCCACGGCGGTTCCAGCCACCATCTGCCATCCTAGTCCTCCTCTCTCACTCTCCTGGTTCCTCAGATCATAAGGGATGAAGGTTTTGGGATTTTGGGTGAAATGGGATCGGGTGAAAATGGTTTGAAATGGAGAGGAATGATCGATGAAGAGGCAGGTGAGATGCATGAAGGAAAAATGATGTCCATTGGATGGGTGACACTTGTCACTCATCCATTGGGCCTCCAGCAAATATCTGGGCCCACTAGAGACAAATGGTCCTCATAAAACGTGTCGCCGGGAATAGTATCCCGAAACTTTCGTGAACCGTAACTTCGCAGTCGAACGTCCGAATTCGACGTGCCGCCTGTCTACGGGTTCGTATCGTCCTTATCTACGTAACGGTCTTCGGCCCTCGGCCATCGGACCTCCCGGTCAAAAAGTCAACTTTTGACCTCCTATTCACCCAAATTACCAAAATGCCCTTGTGCTTCCGAACGTCATAACTTCTTCTACGAACGTCGGAATTGAACGTGCCACCCGCCTATGAACTCGTGACGTCACGAACTACGTCACGGTCATCGGTCAAAGTCCATTTGACTGCCCGATTGAAAAGTCAACGTTTTGCCACCACTAGGGGTAAAACGGTCATTTCGCATCGTTCGTCCGATTTCGCTCTACTAATCACGGATTAGCCTCACTAATCGTGATTAGTCACTAATCTAATCATGGAATTTGGGGCGGGTCGTTAGAAAACTGGTATGTAGCGATTGACTTGATGAGGGGAATGAGTTCCCAATTTATTGAACCTTATGAGGTTATTGCCCTAATGGCCTATGCGTGGTACTTTAAGCCATTGGACCGTGTCATGAATGGATGACATGTGATTGGGTTGATGATACTGGTACTTGTGATTTTTGGATTATGTATACTCGGACGTTGAGCATGGCTCCGTTTTGCGAGTAGGCTTGGATATGACTACCCTGGGGCAAAGATTTACAAAGGAAATTGTCTCGATATTGATCGAGGGATGAGGACAGATTTTTCTGGTTCCTATAAGTTTGATTATGCTTTATATCTGGTTGAACCAGAAGGGTTTGCGATTGTTTATGTTTCTGGTTCACATACATATTCCTCAGAGAACTATAATGGTATCTACTGATTGGAATTTCAAGGACGAAATTCTTTAAGGGGGGAAGGTTGTAACGACCCGGAAATTCGAAAAAAGAAAATTTGGAAAATTTGAAGGAAATGACGATTTTGCCCCTAGAATTGGGCGAACGGTTGACTTTTGGTTTGAGCTGTCAAACGAACTTTGACCGATGACTGTGACGTAGTTCGGGACGTCACGAGTTTATAGACAGGTGGAACGTCCGATTCCGAAATTCGATGAGAAAGTTATGATGTTCGGAAGTCTAAGGGTAGTTTGGTAATTTGATTAAAAAGGGGTCATTTGTTGACTTTTTGATCGGGACCGTGTTTGGACTTTCTGTGGAGACCATTGGGTAGGTCTCGAGACACTGAATACGTAGACAGGCGACATGAGTCAATCGGAGTCCGGGCGAAAAGGTTATGAACTAGGGAATGTGAGGGGCAATTTGGTAAATTATGCAAGCAAGGGCAAATATGTCTTTTTGCAAGAGTTGCTACGTCAATTGAATTAGTGACTCATGCCGTCCCTTATGTGACACATGTCACTATGTAGGTGATGATTGGTGGCTTAATTGTTATCTGATCTTTGGATTAATTTGTACATAACCAAGTATGTACTTCAAACAAACGAAAAACAGAGTATGCTCTCAAATTGCAGACTTTACTCTCCCTGTTTGATTGAGCTTTGTGAGGGACAGAAATATATGAGATTGAAGGAAGAAAAACGAGAAAGATTGAAAGGAAAAGGGAGGAAAATTGTGAACAAAACCCAGGAACCCGAGACCCAAACCCTTCGAATTTTCAAATTGATTAACAAATCAAATTCGAAACTTTAAGCCATAAACACTGAAATTAACCTTGGATTGAGTCTCCTGAGCTCAAGGTGAGCTGAACCCAATCAAAAACGACGACAATTGGTGTCGTTTTGGCCTAGAGCAAACCGGACGGACAAACCGGAAACTGAGGACTGAGTCGTGAGATTTGAGGTAGGATGGGATGAAATTGAGATTGGGAAAATGTTTATAAAGGTCCTACGAAGGTCTCTAAATGATTACCTTTAAGAAATCAATGGAACTTGAAGGAATTGTAAGATGAAAGAGGAAAAAGGGATGATGGTCCGAACATACATGTCGATTATGGACCACTTAACAAGGTAATGATATGGGATAAGTATCCCTTATCACGAGTTACTGATTTGTGGTTCTGTTGGAACTATGTGATTATTGAGCCTATGGAGAGAGGCTAACATGGTGATGACTAACAGTCATGAGTAAAAGAGAAAAATATGATGTACAGCTTTGATGTGGCTAAGGTTAGCCAATGGTGATGCCTTTGGATGGGCAAATGAACCGGTTATGTTTGTGAGTGATGAGTCAGGTATTCTGACCACATTTGGATGGTGTATGGTAACACGATTGATGATTGATTGGTGTACTTACATGTACAGATGGGCGTGTGAGATACTGTATTAAGTGCCCTCAGAGGGAAATATATGTGGTTGCATAAGTGTTAGGTCTGGTCGATCAGAGTAGGTTTGTGGAACATATACGAATAATGGTCGTGATTAGTGTGAATCCGAGGAGAAACAGATGTATTGGTCAAAGGAAAATAATGAAAGACTGTCACAGGGAAACATGAGTTGTTTGAGATTGGATGTATACTACAGAGGATTATAGAGGGGTTCTCTACAATGTATTTCCAGTTATAGGGATTGACTCGGAAGGAGGTCAGAGTTATTGGAAATGAAAACTAAAATAGAATGATTACAAGTGGAGAAATGGTGACTTATGTTCGATGCAACCCTTTATGTGTGCATAGTGATATGTCACTATGAGATTTGGGATTTGGTGAGGTGTGCTTGGGTAGCATGGAGCTGGGATTGCCGATGCTAGCTGAACCCTCAGGAGTTTTACTTTCCTTACATGATTTGGGATTGACCATAGTGACCCATGGATCGAAAATGCAGAGGTCATACCTCTGGAATGGAATGTACGAGTACTGTATCGACCATCAGGATTAGAAACAATTGATGAATAGAAAGGCTTAATGTGTGATGAGGCGATGGTCAGGATACATTGAGATTATGACCGCATTGACGAGTTAGGTATCATTCGTGGGGAGGCTAATAAGATAGTCGGTCGAGAATTAACATGTTTGATCACGTAAGGATAGGTGAAATCCTGTTAGTGATGGAACTCCATAGGATTGGAGTGGCACATGATATTTGGATCATTTGGACTACTAGGGTCCAACTACAGGGTCATACTTGGTGTATGATGTTGGATGGAATCGAGGTTAAGGAATGGATATGATTCATGATATCGTATGAATGATTGTACTGAATGCCAGTTATTGGCTGGATGTAGGCATCAGTGAGGCCTATGAGAATAAATACAATAAAAGGAAAGGTTCAATTTATGAGATTGAGTGACCCTGGGAAAAGGTGTGAATAGTGATTGACTTAATTAGGGGAATGAGTTCCCGATTTATTGAACCTTATGAGGTTATTGGCCTGGTGGCCGAGTGGCATATGTATGATAACTTAAACCGTTGTACCATGTCATGAGTGGATACCCTGTTATTGGGGTGATGATACTAGTACTTGTGATTTTTAGATTGTATATACTCAGAAGTTGAGCGAGGCTCCGTAGCCCGAGTAAACTTGGATATGACTGCCCGTGAGGCAAAGGTTTACAAAGAAGATTGTCTCGATATTGATCGAGGGATGAGGACTGATTTGTCGATTTCGATAAGTTTCATTATGAGTTATATTCGGTTGAACCAGAAGGGTATGCGGTTGATTATATTTCTGGTTCACATATGTATACTTCGGGAGAACTTTCGTGACACCTACTAATTGAAATTTCGAGGACGAAATTCTTTAAGGGGGGTAGGTTGTAATGACCCGGAAATTCGAAAAAGGAAAATTTGGGAAATTTGAAGAAAATGACGATTTTGCCCCTGGAATTGGGCGAATGGTTGAGTTTTAGTTCGAGCTGTCAAACGAACTTTGAATGATGACTGTGATGTAGATCGAGATGTCACAAGTTCATAGACAAGTGGCACACCCGATTTCGACATTCGAGGAGAAAGTTATGATGTTCGGAAGTTTTAGGGTAATTTGGTAACTTGGTAAAAATGGGCCATTTGTTGATTTTTTGATCGGGGCCGTGTCTATACTTTTTGTAAGTACCGTTGGGTAGGTCTCGAGACGCTGAATCCGTAGACAGGCGACATGCGTCAATCGGGGTTCGGATGAAAAAGTTATGGGCTTGAGAAAGTGAAGGGCATATTAGTAATTTGTCAAAGAGGGGTAAAATGGTAATTTGACTGGGTTTTGATGATTCAGTACGGCTGTGATGGCTGATTCACTTATGTGAAGATTTGTTTAATCAGATGAGTGACATTTGTCACTTTAATCAGATGAGTAGTGGTTGTGAACGTGCATCATTTGGCGATGCAAAGGTTTAAAACTGAGAACAAGTCGTGTGTGTGAGGGTTGGAAAAGTAGAGCATAAACTCAGGTGGCAATTGAATCTTTAGTCTGGAATTGTGAGGAATTAAAGGAATTCCAGAGAGAAAAAACGAAAGAATATCGAAGGATGAAGGATGGACTTTGAACCCAATTGTACCCAGACTCAAAAACCCGAAAACCAAACCTTCATGAAATTTCAAATTCGGGTTTGTGTGATTAATTGGAGGAAACAAATGTTTGGGGTGAGCTTATTGGACCTTAGACGAGTCGAAAAGGATTGACAGTGAAGAAAATAGTGAAGAAATGAGCCCAGACGACACTTGAGTTCAGTCATGGAGTTGGAATGGTTAGAGGGATTAGAGCTTGAAATTGAGCTTGGAAGTGTGTTTATATGGCTCCTGCAAAGCTTCTAAGTGAATCAATTGCACGAATTCGATTGAAATTGATGAAGTTCGAAGATGAACAGTATTTGATGTTCTTCACATAGTTGAGATTGATTCGACTGGATTGAGGTAAGAGTTGATGTAATTCGGTTTACAGAACTTAAATTAGGTCTATGACGATGCAATTAGCTTAATCAATTGAAGGAATTAACTGGAAATGGACAGGATTCCAAGCGGGTCAACACGCGAGCAAAAGGACCCGTTTTACAAACAAACGTGCAAAGACGACGACTGTACACTTTACTATAACAGGCGCGTGGACTCACGCGCAGCCACTCACGATGGTGTGTGGGCTCGAATACGAAGGTGAGGTCAACATGAAACTTGTCCTTTTTAATGTAACGAACATTTTGGCACTGGTTTCGAGGAAATCGGACACCGTTTCGATAATGTTTCGAGGGTCCGAAGGTTTATGTTACGTTTAAAATACGTATTTAAATCCTGGAAAAATTGGGGAAAATTATATTAGGTATATTGAGATGTTAGTAACCCTCGATAATGATTTTGGATAGGAATGATGACTTCTTGAATTTACAGAAAAACATGCAGCTCGGAAAGCGAGCGATATGGACGGTGTGTGAGTGGACTTTTGTTTTCTACCCTGAATGCATGCATATATGTTTTAAATGCTTTATGATATTATTTGAAATGATTTGACATGATTGATGTTTCGATATAATGATTTCCGGATTTTGGGAATATTATATTATTTTATATGATTTTGGGCACGTTTGTCGAGAAAACTGTAAAACTGTTGTTTTGGGCGAAGGCCCGGAATTTGTGATTGGTTTTGACTCGGATTATGAGTCGGGAAATTGATTTGGTGAAATTGTAATGTTTTTGGATATACTTTATGGATTTATGTGAAATTGGAAACTGAGGTTGCGATTGCACGAATTTGCATGAAAATGATATTTTGGGCTTGAGACCCAATTGGATAGTGATTTTGACTAAGATTTGGAGTCACATGTGAATCACGAGACTTGAGCAGATCTTTGCAGTGATGCATTGCCCGCCGGAGGAGCGAGTGTTACTAGCTACGTTTTTACTGGATAGTGCGGCGTACGAGTGGTGGTATACCCTCGAGTTGTCTCGCTGGGACGCCCACACTGTGACTTGGGAGACGTTTCGTGAGAGATTCCTAGATCAGTATTACCCTCTTTCTTTCCGAGATGCCAAGGAGGCTGAGTTTCTGCAGCTTCAACAAGGGAATCTGAGTGTGGCTGAGTACGAACAGAAGTTCCAGATGTTGTCTCGGTTTGCTCCTGCGTTTGTGGCTACTGAAGCCGAGAAGTGCCGTAGGTTTGAGTTGGGCCTACGAGGTGAGATTTGAGCCATAGTGACGGCTGGATCATTTACTACTCTTCGAGAGTTGTCGGACGCTGCGGTGAGGGTCGAGGCCAACTTGCTGGTGCGACGCCGGGAGCCACCTTTTCCGGGAGCTTCAAGTCCGAGGACACCGAAAAGGGGTAACTTCAGTGGAGTGTCGTCGTCGGGCGATGATCGTTTTAGTAGACCTGGTGGTTTCCAGAGTTCAGGATTTCATGGTTACCGAGCACAGCCGACTCCACAAGTTAGTACGACGTCTGTTGCGTCGACAGGGAGATCGAGTGGCCCTTCTGGTCGGGATGTTTGTTTCTACTGTAGGGAGCGAGGTCACTTTCGACGTGAGTGTCCACTGTTGCCACATGAAGGTGGTGTAGGCCGAGGAGTTGCGGAGCCTGGACAGAGTACAGCGTCGGGGACAGCCGGCACTAGAGGAGGTGGTGGTGCCACTAGTGGTTCGAGGGGACGTGGTAGAGCGTCGGGATCTCAGGCCCGAGTGTTTTCGATGACTCAGCAGGAGGCTCAGTCGGCACCCGGTGCAGGGACAGGTACTTGTACTATCTTTAGTTGTGTTGTACCTAATTTGTTGTTGGATCCCAAGACAGAGTTTAGGATTTACCCTAGGTGACCTGGAATGTTATGGTGGGTTCCGTTGAAGGATGACGGAAGGAATGGGAAAGGAGTGAGTATAACTGATCGATATGAGGTTATTGAAGGAGAGAACCCACAATCTAGAGTTTGCCTTTAGGACTTTGTAGATTTATTCCGATAGTGGCCGAAGTAGCAGCCGAGGGAGTGAGCTAATAGATAGGTTTTCCTGTTTGGACTAGATTGTTCTGGGTTAGGACTCGAGTTGGTTTTGGGAAGGTGAGGTGGTAGTACGTGAGGATGTACTCTATGACTTCTATCGGGTACCAAAATATCTTTGTTTACTGTTCATTGGGTTTCCCTTGCGTACACCATAAAGTTTTAGTGGTACGGAGAGAGGGCTAGACGTGGTACACTGGTAGTTGGGGATGGTGTGAAATACCCAAGGTGGAGATGATAGGCAGGAAACCTAGGAGAAGTGGTTGTTGACCTAGTATTGATTACCGGGTAGGAGACCCCTAGTGTTGGGAAGTAGCTGTGGAATTTCGGGGACAAAATTCTTTTTAGGTGGGTAGATTGTAACGACCCGTCCCAGAAATTAGGGTTAAGATAGTGATTAAGATGGAATTAGTGAGCTTAATCGGGGGTTAGTTAGTCCTGATAAGGTCATTAGTTGACTTGTAGTTCGGGCGGTCAATTGGGTTTTGACCGATGACTAAGACGTAGTTTAGGACGTCACGAATCGGTAGACAGGTGGTATGCCCGATTCCGACATCCGAGGAGGAAGTTATGATGTTCGGAAGGTTGAGGGCATAACCGTAATTCGGGTAAAATAGGGCGAAGAGTTGACCTTTCGTACGAACGGGTTTTGACATGTTGACCTAGGATGGTTAGGTAGAGCTCGTCGTCCTGAGTACGATGACAGGCGGCACGTATTTATCGGACTTACGATATGTGAGATACGGGTCTAGGAAGGTAGTGGTAAAACCGTAATTCTGACTTAAAAGGAGTTGTATTTTGGTCTTTGCACATGAGGATTTGTGCAGCAGAGAGGGACAAGTGGATGGCTGGGATTGGGCCATTTGGGTGAGAAGGGACAGGATTGGTGACACGTGGGGCTTGACTATAGGGTTCCAGGATCTTACACGGTCCAATTATTTGGGGGATGCCCGTGTGTTCGTGCGTGTTCGAAGAACAGAAAACAGAGGCTGAGGAATTGGGAGATTGGGACGGTGATTGTGTGAGTTTGTGTTAATTGCTGAGGGGATAAGTGATCATAGAGTGAGAGGGAGGTAGTGAGGAGGTTTGGAGGTGTAGTGACTGTGTGTGAGTTCAGGTTGAGTCACGGGAAAACCAGGGAAGAAACCAGAGTGAACAGAGAGATCGTGGTGGTGGTTGTGCCGTGTTCGACCAATCGAGGCCAGAGGAGGTGTCCAGAGGCTGGAGGTGGACGGGAGGAGCTACTGCCTCATGGCTGAGCTCACGACGGCGACAGGAGGCAGGTAATTTCTTATTTTTCTCTTTCGATACTCTGTTTTGCCGTCGAGTTTCAAGTCGAGAGTCGTGGCGTTAGGGGTTGAATCGAGGAGTCTAGTGAGGTCTAGGGGACTTAGTAGGGTCCTAGAGTTCTTCTAGTTGTGCAGCAGTGGCGGAGGAGTGCACGACGGAGTCTAGACAACGGAAAGTACCCTGTGTACTCTGTTTTTCCCTTTTGCTTCAGACGTTAAGTCGTGGGTTTTGGGTGAGAGTCGACGGTCTTGGTGAGTTGGGTGAGGTTTAGGACAGCCCTAGGAAGAGTTTGGGGCAACCACCGTGACGGGGGAAGACTTGGGTGGCCGGAGAAGGAAACAGAGCAGGTGTTCGGGTTTCTGTTTGAGCTTGAGTCGAAGGGTTAGAGGCTGAGACGAGGAGTTTGAGTGAGGGGGACGAGTTCCTTAGGACGGGACGAAGCAGTGGGTGAAGAGAGGGATCGATTTGGTGCAGGTACGGCTGAGAACCGCTGACACCGGTTCGATTTGCAGGCACTGTGCTGAAACGGGTCGACGCGAGGAAAACGAAGGTACTGTAGCTGGCGTGCGCGCAGCCACTTTGGGCGGCGTGTGGAGGCGCGTGCGGCGGTGTTTGGGGAAAGTGTCAACTAGGTTTTTGGTCTAGGAGTTGTGACGAGTCTGTTGGACTTGGTTTCGGGTGGTTCGGACGTCGTTTGAGGTTAGTTCCGCGAGGGTGAAGGTTTAGGGTTCCAGTTCGTTACGTTTAGGACTCGGGGAGTTTTGTGGGAAATTAGGAGAGTCTTAGTAGACGCGTTAGTAACATGCTTTGGCGGTTTTTGACAGGATCGGGACTTCCCGAGGAAGCTGAGGAACGTACGAGACGTTCGGAACGCGATTGAGGGCTCGGTACTGTGAGTGGACCCCTTCTCAAACTTAAGCATGCATAATTGCTTTTCTATGATTGTTTTATGGTTTTATATGTGAATTCATGATTTATTAATATGAAATGTTGATTTTATATAATTGCACGTTTTTCGGGAAATAACGTATTTGACACGTTTTACGAGAAAAGTGTGATTTTGGAATCTGAAGCTATGGTTTTGGGATTCCAAACATGAGATGGTCTTCAATGGTTATAAAGGGATTTTGAAATATGATTTGGTGATTAAAGAGATTTTCGGTTTTGAAATCGGATTTCGGTAAACGAGATTGATTTTAAAGTTGAAAAGTGAAATTCCGGATTTGGGTTCGGAATGACGGTTTGGGATGCCGGACGAGCATCGGACTAGTGATTTCGGATTCGGGTCTGGATGTGGATTTGGAAAAGGTTTTCAAACGGTTTTGGATTGGATTTGCTGGATCTGGATATTGGGTTTAAAGACCCGGATATTGATTGACGGGGGACGGGCCCGGATTGGGTTTAAAGACCCGGATTGAGTTTAAAGACTCGGGAGTTTAAAAACTCGGATATATTGATATTTCCCCCGTAGGCCTGTTGAGTTTAAAGACTCGGGAGTTTAAAGACTCGGATATTATTGAGGCCTGGATTGAGTTTAAAGACTCGAGAGTTTAAAGACTCGGATAGGTCCAGCAGGTTTGATCGGAAAATGATGATTTGTTACCCACGGTTTATAATACGGTTTGATGATGCTTATGATATGATTTCTATAATTGTTTTATAGTGTTTCTGTTTCTTATGATGTTTTATGGCGATCGATTTATAACTGTTTTAATAACTGGGTTATGCATGAATTTCAAAACGGAGGGCTAAACCCGGTTTTCTTATAAAGTGGTTTTGGGAAAGTTTTCTTTTATTCTGGTCCACTCACACCTTCTGTTTTAAATTGCCCTCCAGGTCGTGGAGCTAGAGCGAGGTTTCGGCGTCGAGGCAGCGTCTGAGGCATAGAAGTCGCGAGAGGGATCCCGGAGTGTTTTAAATCTTTCCCCGTGCGTGTATCTAGTTTATCGGTTTTCTTTTCTGTGTATTTGGGACTATGCTCTGTAAACTTTTAACTTCGGGATGTATTGTATAGTTTCTCCTGCGTCTGACTGAGTACTTTGGTGGTTGCATGAGAGTTTTACTTTGGTGTTGTGTCGGGGAGTTAGATGGGAGCAGGATTTACCTCGGATTTCGGGATGAAATCGGGGTGGGTCCTGACATGATATCACCCCAGACGTCGTAGATCCTGGGAAGGTACTCAGGCATGAGACACCCGAGTTGCACGCGTTGCATTGATATCGTGATGGGTTACTTGGATATTGAGATTGGATATTGAGGATTGGTGGTATTATGATTTATTGATATTTGTGTCCAGATACTTTATATCGTGCACTGATTTGATGAACATGAGTTTTATAGACCATCGAAAACATGTTTTGATTTTATCGGTCCACTGTTCATACTTGATTTACTGCACACTATGACTCATGTTTTATGATATGCATGCATGATTGTGAAACTGGAGGGTAAGAATGTATTTTGATAAATGTATTTCTAAAACTTTTTTTTGTCCACTCACACCTTTTCTGTTTTATTGACCCTCCAGGTCGTGGCTCGATGATCGAGGCTATTCGAGAGGTGGAGGCATGAGTGGGCACAGGTACGGTTATCCCTTGTTTGGAAAGTACTGAGGGTAATTTCGGAAATTCAGTTGACTTGTCAGACGGGAGCAGGACTGGGCACGGTTATCTATGTCCTTTGGGGACGGGTCCTATCACCAATCATACAGGCCACTGCCCAAATCCATGTGGGACTCAGTCAAAACCAGAAATCTGATCATATAACATATAAATATAACATATAACCAATCCTGTCACGGTTTCCAAGCTACGCGCGTGCTACCCGGGGTCTCAAATCCCAAGTCTCCCCAAGGTCCACCCAGGTCAATGTCCGTAGATCAATGACCCTCCTTGGGGGTTATAATCCAAAAGCCTTCCTGAGAGTAAGGTACCCCACGGGGGCGACTCCACTCAGTTAGTGCTCCATGACTCCTCCGGGGTTCACCCAGACCAACGACCCTGCCCTGAAGAGACAATCCAAATAAAGGAAGGTATATGAATATATATATATATCGAAAACATTCTTAAAACCTTTCAAGGGATTCATACCCGGTCCTCATAAACCGTCATGAAACCAGAAATACATTTAGGGTCCCCGACCCGAAATCATAAACGTAAACCAACTGAGCATAGTGCCCGAACTCATGACTCAACCGGGCATCGAGCTCGATATCTCAGGGTCAATCACGATTCCAATCGTACTGATACGTGCAACCATCCGTCCAGGACCTCTTCCAATCCTAGTATGTCGCCGTGAACAAATCAACCGACACGACCACCTCTAGATCATGGTGCACCCATCACCGATCGATATCCTCAACCATCAACACCCCAAAGTCGAGCCTCCAGTGGCTGCTCGACAACGGTACGTGCATCGTGACTGTCAGGACCCGTCCTCAATCCCCCGGGATTAACGAGGAACACCCCTGATCCTGTCTGACACGAAGTGTCAGACAAGGGAAATTTCCAACCTTTGCCTTCTCGGGCTATCAGAGTACGTTAGGATCCGGAGGAGGTATGTGATATCTCGGTCTCTGCTACAGTCTGCATCGTATCCAACCTGAAGGGTATTAAAAACAGAAAAACTGTGAGTGGACAAAAACTAATATTTCAGAAATACATTTTATAAAGACCTTTATACCCTTCACTAATTAGCATGCATGCATAGTAAAACCATTTATCCAATCACATATGTTTAAACAACCATATTTAGGGTCACAGCCCCAAGTTCTGTAAATACAAGTCACACAGGCTCCTGCCCAAAACCATTTACGGACCATAACATAGTAAACATACGTGGGATCTCAGCCCAAATCCATTTATCATCATAAAACTCAATTTCCCAAACCAATTGAAATCATGTTTATCCATTATATTTCATATCACAGAACCTGTCACGGTATATAGAGCTACGCGCGTGCTAACTGGGGTCTCAAACCCAAGTCTCTCCAGGGTCCACCCAGGGCAATGTCCGTAGATCAATGACCCTCCCTGGACGTTACAAACCATGCCCTTCTTGAGAGTAAGGAACCCAACTGGGGGACGACTCCACTCATTCAGTGCTCCGTGACTACTCCGGGGTCCACCCAGGCCAACGACCCACCCCGGAGGAGACAATCATATATAAAGGATGGCATATGAAAAACCTTTGGAATCATTCCTTAAACCTTTCAAGGATTCATGCTCGGCCCCCATAAGCCGTCATGAACCATAAAACCTTTCAAAGGTTCACGCCGGTTCCCATAAACCGTCATGAACCATAAATCCATTTGTAACATATAGATGGGCCCTAGGCCCGAATCCACATACAAACAGGACCTCCGGTCCGACTCGTAAACCAACTAGGCCTCTGGCCTGATGCCTTGTTAAATCAAAAGGACCACAAGTCCGAGAGTTCGTAGATCAAATGGGTTTGGAACCCGAGTTTACCTTTTCAAATCCAAAACCATTTCATTAAACTATTTTCAAAACCATAAGTACGGAAAATCAGTGTAAAATCGGAAAACCTAGATTTACGTGCAAGCACGTAAATCGCCTCATAATGCGTGAAATCATATAATTCATTATTTCCAAATCAATATCATAGAATCACAATCATAATCCATATAAAACATTTATGCATGCATCACAGTTTAGAAATCAAGGTCCACTCACATACCGTCCTATGCTGCCGCCTTGGTTTGCATGTCGCAAGCGTCGCCGAAAAAATCGGCCTCATCGGGACTCCCAAACCTGTCCAAATCATCATAGAAGATTACTAACTACTTAAATAACCTCCCACTAAAGCCCCGTAATTTTCCCGAATTTTTAACTATTTTAAATCTCAAACTTAAACCTTCTGATGCCCCGAACATTATCGAGACGGTGTCCGATCGACACGAAACCAGTCCCAAAATGTTTGTTACAGCAAATAGAAGATTTCACGTGTTGAACAATTTCCCAAATTATGGGCCACGCATCCGTACGCGCCCCAAGAACCTCACACGCGTGAAGCCCACACGCGGGCACTGTAGCATCACCTTCAACCCGCAGTGAATTGGGTTCTCTGGTTCCTGGACCGGCCGAACCGGTCTGGACTGGTTCAACACCTAAATCCGTCCATTTTTTTGTCCTTTTCCTTCCTTTTTAATCCCTAAAGCTTCCTACGTTCATTTCCCATCATTCTAACTACTAAAAATTTAGTAAAAACTGTGAAAACCATACCTCACACGTCGTCAATGGCAACGGCGGCTTCCTCCGCCGTCCACCGTCCTTCCCGGCTGTCCTATGCCTCGAAAATAATCCCATTCGTCTCCTAAAGTCCCCAGAAGCCGTTTCTAATCAAAACCATCGATCAAAACGTACTAGAAACCGATATCCAAAATTTGAATATTCTTACCTTACGATTTTGGCCTCCCCGCCGTGGCCACCACCGTCCCCAGCCGTGGCTCGCCGTCTCGGTCTCTCAGCCCTTCCTTTCACTCACTCACGGTCAGACACAAGTACGTAGGGTCATGGTGGTGAGGTGTGTGTTGTTTGTGTTAGAGAAATGGAGGAAGAAGAAAAAAATGGAATGGTGGCTTTCGGGTTTGAAGAAGAACAAAAAAGAGATGGTAGCTGATGAGAGAGGAGAAGATTAGATGAGTGGTGAGGATTTGAGAGATTAAATGGAATGGATGGCTAGGATTGAGTGTTGGGTGAGTTTAATTATAAAATAATTAAAATAATAATATTTAATTAAGTTAGATCCACAATTTAGGGCTTTTAGCCAATGGGATGAGTGACACTTGTCACTAATCCATGGATCCCACTTAAAATATCTGCCCAATCAGATATTTCCAAATCATCATCGTCTCGAAATACGTGCATAGTGAAATCGACCTTCTGTGACCTATAACTTTCCCGTTCGAAGTCCGATTTCAGCGTGCCGCCTGTCTATGGATTCGTACCATCCCGATCTACGTAGCGGTCCTCGGTCCTCGGCCATCGGACCTCCCAGGTCAAAATTCAACATTTTGCCCCTTTTAACAAAAATTACCAAATTTCCCTTAAAATTCCGAACGTCATAACTTTTTCCTCGAATGTCGAAATTGAACATGTCGCCTGTCTATGAACTCGTGACGTCAGAAACTACGTCACAGTCATCGGTCAAAGTCTATTTGACCGCCAGAATGAAAAGTCAACGTTTTGCCACGCCTAGGGGCAAAATGGTCATTTTGCATCGTTCGTCCGATTTCGCCCAACTAATCACGGATTAACCTCACTAATTATGATTAGTCACTAATATAATTCTGGAATTCGGGACTGGTCATTACAGTGACCTCTCCGGAAGGAACACATCCGAGTCCGGAGGCGAGCGTCGTGTCGTCCGTCGCTATGCACAAAGCACTCGCCTCGACCACGGCTCGGACGTGTAGGTCATCAATAGGGCCACATGCCCGAGACAAAACCAAATGGGTCTCAAGCCCGAGTTTATCCTTTTTAAATCCAAAACCATTTCATTTAAACCAAGAAAGAAAGCACAAACGCGTATAAGCACCGTATAAGGTTGAAACCTCGAAATACGTGCAAATACGAAAACTCACACAAATGCACTCATGGCATCACAAAACCTATTCATAAAATCATATAAACTAGTTATGCATGCATCTATTTAGAAAACCAAAGTCCACTCACAGACTGTCCGAGCTGCCGCCTCGATACGCGTGCCTTACGCCTCTCCCGGGCCAATCACCATCACCGAGACCTCCAAACCTGGCCAAATTGTAATAGAGGGTTACTAACTACTTAAATAACCCCTCACTAAAGCCCCGTAAGTTTTACGAATTTTTAACTATTTTAAAACCCGATCCTAAATTTTCGGATGTCCCGAAACATATCGAAACGATGACTGATCGACACAAAACCAATCCCAAAATGTTCGTTACATCGAATAGATGATTTCACACGTTGGAAGCTTCCCCAAAAGTGGCGTCACGAGCCCTCACACGTGGCTTGAAGTCCCTTCGCGTGAAGCCCACGCGCTGGAACAGTGTCATGTTCAAGCTTCGGACAGGCCGGTCCGAACCGGCTGGTTCGGTCCGAATCGGCTGGTCCAGTCCGTCTGCAACCCTGCTGGCCTGGACCGGCGTGATCGGTCCAAGGCCATATCTTCTTCGTTTTTCATACTTTTTCATCCATTCCTACTCCTATAGCTTCCTAACAACATTTCCTACCTAACCATGTCCTCAAAACCTAGAAACCAAGCCTAAAACCCATTGGTTCTAAAACCCATTTTGAACCAAAACTTCCATTCAATGTTCAGGACACTTCTAGGGGTCCAACCTTCAATCTAAGGGATCTAATAGGTTCCTGGGATCCCTAAAAATAGACTCAAATCTCTCATGGCCTCAGACAAATCAGATGGGAAAGGTTTGGATTTGGGTTCACTGGGTTTGGGTTTGGGTTTGGGTCGATCGAATGAACATAAGGGGGGTGGTTGCTTGTGTTTGTGTAAGGGGGGCAATGGATGGGTGATACTTGTCACTCATCCATTGGGTTTGGGGAAAATATTTGGGCCCAACTCAGGACAAAATTCTACTTTCGTCTCGTAAAATGTACCACCGTAAATAGTATTTCAAAACTTTCGTGAACCGTAAATTTTTCATCGAAGGTCCTAATTCGACATGCCGCCTGTCTACGAACTCGTATCGACTCGATCTACGTAACGGTCCTTGGCCCACGATCATCAGACCTCCCGGGTCAAAAGTCAACATTTTGTCCTCGTTCAGGGGTAAAATTGTAATTTCACCCTGAACGTCCGTTAATCCTCAGTTAATTCCCAATTAGCCCCACTAAACCGTAATTAGTCTTAATTAATCCTTTAAATTTGGGACGGGTCATTACAACCTCCCCTCCTTAAATAATTTCATCCTCGAAATTCAAACCGACCTAATTCCACAACCAATTGTGGAATCCAATACGTGCCTCTACTCAGGCGTTCTCGTGTAACCATACATGTCCACCATAAGCCCTGTACTCGTCGGTAGGTCACTACCACAGAAGCTTCCAAAGCTCCAACTCACCGTCGAGAACTACACGTCGGCTCGTAAGTCTCACTCGAGACGAATGTCGACGTCTCGCTTGTCACTCACTCTGACAGGTCAGTTATACTAAGTTGATTTTAGATCTTTATAGTCTAACTTCCTGACACGTTCCAACCTACACCCAGCAGGTTACAACATGTACTATCACTAAGGTTATCCTCTTCAAACTGCAATCAAGTCAACTTTTCAGTCTGATGGTTCTTCTTATCTGACAACCGAAGCTGATATCTTATTCAGCATACAATCTGAGAGTTATCCTCATTGCTCCCACTGAGCGATGTCTCACCTCCTGTCACTCCGTGACTTACACCGAAGTCTTGACTCACCCTGAGTTTCAACTATTGTACTACTCGTCCTGTCGACACCCAATCGACGTCTTGTCCATCCGGGGTGCATATGCGATCCAGACACACCCTACTTGTCTCAGGAGAGAAGACACTCTACACTGAAGGGTTCCCTTGTCACAGAGGATTTGATTCGCAAAGCATTTGACCTCAGCTCGGATTATGAGTCAATTTTCCAATTTGATTTCCTATACCCATGTTCTTTTTGTACACCAGCATGCAAGTCTGGCTTAGTGTCAGACACTCAAGCCAACAAATGCGGTTTATTCGAACCACGTCCACCAAAACGCACCATTCTGAATCTCGCTACTGTCTCAAAATACGATTCTCCTCTGCCCCTAGCTTAGCATAATCAGCAAGGCAATCCACCCCACTGATTACCAGACCTTGGTCTACTCACCTCAAGGTCGCCACAATCACCTCGATCCATACTTACCTCGGACACTCACTCGTCACATCCAGTGACGCCAAATACTTTTTGCTCTTCAAATCACTCAAATTTGACCCACAACCTAGGTGTTCGGTTCTTACACCCTCTTTGAACCCTTAGCTGTCAAATCACTCCTCGTCATCCCACCAAGGAAAGAATCAAGGAGTATCCAAGATGATGACATCAAAGTTCATCCTATGTCATCCTCTGGCACCCTGTACTACCTGCTAAAGAGCAGAAAACGAGAAGTCCCCTTCATCGACTTCGAAATCGAGAGTAGTTGCAACCATGTTGGAAGCATACCTAACTTTTCCAATTACTGAGCTAGAAGTCCTCCTTCTCCGACTAAGAGTATTCTATGATAATTACTGTAATGCTTAGTCCATTCCTTCCGAACTAAACATTTCCATAGATTCTCTTCGGCTTCTTCCAACTTTTCCGACCAACGACGACTGTCGATAACTACTGTAATGACCCATTCTATTTCTCACTACCAAATTTCTCCTCAAACAAGCTTACACGAATTCAGGAGGTATGGTCAACCGCAGTCAACCACAACCAATCCGAAATGGACTCTCAAGTCCTCAGCTCATCTGGATATCATCCACGTGTCTGTGACTACCGTTTATGCATATCCAAAAGGATGTCAATTCATCCTAACCTGATGTACCGCTCGAACGAAGAGTCACAACAGGCTCCTGTTGTGATCGGCAGTCAAATCCTTTCCTAACTCCGTACCTGACCAACCGGTGTCCAATCCCCACGACAATAGGTATGACCATTCCTACAACCCAAGCCAGAAGATGAACGCTCCCCGAACGTCCCCCGATTCTCAACAACCAACAACCAAGCCACTCTCAATGGTGGTACCTACCACGAGCTCGTACAAACACAACCCACGTACAGTACCACCGAGACTCTAAACCTAAATGATCAACTCATCGCCGGCACCAACCTCTCAACACATAACATCTACCGATCGATTTGCCTCGAAATCCGATCCATAAGTACCATTATCCTGGTACCCTCGTTCGATCACTCACCAACTAGGGTTATCAAAACCCGGCTGCTCCTGTAGCACGTCCATCTCAAGTGATCCCGCGCACTCCACTCCGAAGAGTCGTCACGCTTCGATACTGGTGTCCAAACAACCAGTAAACATAATCTGAGGATTTCTTCTTCTCGTAACTCTACAGCTCCTATTCACTGGCTTCGCACAAATTTCGATCCTACTCGGGAACCAACCTCATGGAAAATGCGGCATCCCGCGCCAAAAGTAATCTAACTAGGATTCAAAACCACTAAATCCTTCTACTCTTACCCTAACTATTAGGTTGATGACGGGCTGTTACCACCGCAGAGACATTACATCCTCGACATGTGCATCACTTTGAGAGAAAACCCTAGCTCTGATACCACTTGTCAGGACTAGTCCCAATCCCCCCGGGATTAAGGCGGGACGCGCCTGATCCCGTCTGACACGGACTGTCAGACAAGGGAAATTTCCTACTTCAGCCCGCTCGGGGCTTCAGAGTACGCCAGGATCTGGAGGAGGAGTATGATGTCTCGGTCTCTACTACAGCCCATATTCGCGATCAACCTGAAGGGTATTCAAAACATTAAAAGCTGTGAGTGGACAAAACAAATAATTTATTAAAAAAAATTCACAAAAGACATTTATACCCCTCACTAAAAAGCATGCATGCATTCAAAAACCATTTACCAAACCACTAGGGCCTTGGCCCAAAATCGTAAATGAAACCAATCATACGGGCCACTGCCCAAATCCATGTGGGACTCAGTCCAAACTAGAAATCCGATCATATAACATATAAATATAACATATAACCAATTCTGTCATGGTTTCTAAGCTACGCGCGTGCTACTTGGGGTCTCAAATCCCAAGTCTCCCCAGGGTCCACCCAGGTCAATGTCCGTAGATCAATGACCCTCCCAGGGGGTTATAATCCATAAGCCTTCCTGAGAGGTACCCAACGGGGTGACTCTACTCAGTTAGTGCTCCGTAACTACTCTAGTGTCCACCTAGGCCAACGACCCTCCCCGGAGGAAACAATCCAACTAAAGGAAGGTATATGAATATATATATATATATATATATCTGTCTATCGAAAACATTCTTAAAATCTTTCAAAGGATTCATTCCCGGTCCCCATAAACCGTCATGAAACCAGAAATCCATTTAGGGTCCCCGACCCGAAATCATAAACGTAAACTAACTAGGCCTCGTGCCCGAACTCATGACTCAACTGGGCATCGAGCCCGATATCTCACGGTTAGTCACGATTCCAATCGTAGTGATGCGTGCAACCATCCGTCCAGGACCGCTCCCAATCCTAGTATGTCGCCGTGAACAAATCAACCGACGCGACCACCTCTAGATCATGGTGCACCCATCACCGATAGATATCCTGAACCGTCATCACCCCAGAGTCGAGCCTCCAGTGGCTGCTTGACAACGACACATGCATGGTGACCTCTCTGGAAGGAACACATCCCAGTTCGAAGGCGAGCGTCGTGTCGTCCGTCGCCGTGCTCAAAGCACTCGCCGCGACCACGACTCGAACCCGTAGGTCATCAATAGGACCATATGCCCGAGATAAAACCAAATGGGTCTCAAGCCCAAGTTTATCCTTTTTAAATCCAAAACCATTTCATTTAAACCAAGAAAGAAAGCACAAACGCGTATAAGCACCCTATAAGGCCGAAACCTTGAAATACGTGCAAATACGCAAACTCACACAAATGCACTCATGGTGTCACAAAACATGTTCATAAAAGCATATAAAACAGTTATGCATGCATCAATTTAGGAAACCAAAGTCCACTCATAGACCGTCCGAGCTACCGCCTCGATACGCGTGCCATAAGGCTCTTTCGGGCTAATCACCGTCACCGGGACCTCTAAACCTGTCCAAATCGTAATAAAGGGTTACTAACTACTTAAATAACCCCTCACTAAAGCCCCGTAATTTTTCCAAATTTTTAACTATTTTTAAACCTGATCCTAAACCTACGGACGTCCCAAAACATATCGAAACAATATCCAACCGACACAAAACCAGTTCCAAAATGTTCGTTACATCGAATCGATGATTTAACACGTTGGAAGTTTCCCCAAAAGTGGTGTCACGAGCCTCCACGCGCGGCCTGAAGTCTTGCGCGTGAAGCCCACACGCCGGAACAGTGTCATCTTCAAGCTTCGGCGAGGCCAGTCCGCCTGCAACCCGGTTCGCCTGGACTAGTGTGACTGGTCCAAGGCCATATCTTCTTCATTTTTCATCCTTTTTCATCCATTCCAACTCCTATAGCTTCCTAACAACATTTCTTACCTAACCATGTCCTCAAAACCTAGAAACTAAGCCTAAAACTCATTGGTTCTAAAACCCATTTTGAACCAAAACTTCCATTCGATGTTCAGGGAACTTCTAGGGGTCCAACCTTCAACGTAAGGCTTGTAATAGGTTCTTGGATCCCTAAAAACAGATTGGGAGGATTGGTTTGGGCTAACTTGGCTGGAAATGGAATTCGGTGGGTAGCCACTGAAAACGTCCCTGCCACCGTTCCGGGATTTCTCAGTCGTCCTCAGCCTACAAAACTACCTCCTAGACCTCCTACCAATCCCCTAAACCCATCCTAAGCAACATCTAAGCTCCCTAACGTCCAAAACCCAAATTTGAAATTCAAAACATACAGGGGGTTCGGGTTTACCTTGGTCGTGCAATCCACCGCCGGCGGCCCAGCAACCTGCCACCTCCTTCCTTGGTCCAGCACTCATCCTCAACTCTCTCCTGGCCTCAGACAGATCAGATGGGAAAGGTTTGGATTTGGGTTCACTGGGTTTGGGTTTGGGCCGATCGAATGAACACAGGGGGGTGGTTGCATGTGTTTGTGTAAAGGGGAAATGGATGGGTGACACTTGTCACTCATCCATTGGGTCTAGGGAAAAGATCCGAGCCCTATTCAGGACAAAAGTCTACTTTCGTCTCGTAAAACGTACCATCCTAAATAGTATTTCGAAACTTCCGTGAACCGTAAATTTTTCATCGAAGGTTTGAATTCGACGTGCCGCTTGTCTACGAACTCATATCGACCCGATCTACATAACGATCTTCGGCCCTCGGCCATTGGACCTCTCGGGTCAAAAGTCAACCTTTCGCCCTCGTTCAGGGGTAAAATCGTAATTTCGCCCTGAATGTCCGTTATCCTCGGCGAATTCCCTATTAGCCCCACTAATCCGTAATTAGTCTTAACTAATCCTTTAAATTTGGGACGGGTGTTACATTTTCTCCTTTGCAAGAATAGTCTCATCCATATTTACTAAAACTAGAACATGATGATGCTTCAGAGTCTTCTACTCGACCTCTATCCCATTCTTAATTAGGTAGTTTACCCTTACCGTTGTCTCTTTTTTTTTTGCGTAAGTAATTCACCTTGTTTGACAACTTTTGTTTCTGGCATCTGAGTTGGCACCCCTCCTATACCCACTATAGCCTTACCCTTGCATGGTAGTATGAGAACATCTTTTTTTGCAGTCCTGGTCCCCACCACTTTAGTCTCATCCTCTAACTCCCAATGACAACACTTGATTTATTGGTCCCCACACCTTGTTAACTAGTGGCCTTCATCCATTCCATTTCCCTTCTTTTAGCAGCTTTTAAAAACTTCCTAGGGTCAACCACATTTATATGTGTCAAAAACATGTCAATCTCTTCTACATTAGCAACCACCTCACACATTTTCAACACATCAGAGTTCTTTAATAGTTTACCAGCTACTCCTTCCTAATCCCGTATTGGTATAAGCTTTATCTAGGTAGCCCAATATCTTTACCATTCTGTTAATTTCAACATGCACATCATGCCTTTCTCACAGTAATCAATGTAGTAAACTTGGTCATCTACATACTTATCACCAGCCCACTTCCCACCATGAAATATCTTTAATGTGAAGTAACCCAATTTACCTTCAATTTTGAAATAATCTAAAGTCCCAACTGCAACCTTAACTCCATAAAAAATCCTAAACTTTAGTTTACTTCCACACCTACCAAATCAGACCTAATTTTCTACAACAAAGAAGTATATAACAACAAAAGTATATAAAGTGTAACGACCCGTCCCGAATTTTGGATTAGATTAGTGACTAATCACGATTAGTGAGGTTAATCCGTGATTAGTTGGGCGAAATCGGATGAACGATGCAAAATGACTGTTTTGCCCCTAGTCGTGGGCAAAATGTTGACTTTCCATTCTGGCAGTCAAATGGACTTTGACCGATGACCGTGACGTAGTTCGGGACGTCACGAGTTCATAGACAGGTGGCACGTTCAATTCCGACATTCGAGGAAAAAGTTATGACGTTCGGAAGTCCATGGGTAATTTGGTAATTTTGGTTAAAAAGGAAAATAGTTGACTTTTGGACCGGGAGGTCCGATGGCCGAGGGCCGAGGACCGTTATGTTGATCGGGTCGTTACGAATCCGTAGACAGGCGGCACGCTGAAATCGGACTTCGAACGGGAGAGTTATAGGTCATGGAAGTTTGGTTTCACTATGCACGTACTTCGAGGCAATGTTTAAATGGCATAATCTGATTGGTCAAATATTTTGGTGGGACCTCTGGATGAGTGACAAGTGTCACTCATCCCATTGACCCAAACCCCTAAATTGTGGATCTAACATAATTAAATATTATTATTTTAAATATTTTATAATTAAACCCACCCAACACTCAATCCTATCACTTCATCTAATTTAATCTCTCAAATCCTCACCATTCGTTTAATCATCCCCTCTCTCATCAGATATCATCATCTTCTTCTTTTTTCTTCATCCAAACCCGAACCACCCCCCCCCCCCCCCCCCCCCCCCCCAAAAAAAATTTCTTCATTTTCCATTTTCATTCTCTCAAAGCAAACACATAACACCACATTCCTCATGGTCTTGTGAAAGTCGGGGAGAGAGCTGAGGGCAGGACGGTTACATGATGGACGGTGGCTCACAACGGAGGACACGGCGGAAGGAAACCCGGTTTGGCGGGCAAGCTTGTTCAAAAATCCAAGTTTGAGTTTGGGAGCTTCTTGGTTATTTTCATTAATTGGGCTGGCATCTAGGGACCTAGGGGAGTTGAGGTGGATCGGTTTTGAGGCCTAGAACGGCCAGAGGCCACGGCAGTGGTTGCTTACAGACGGCCGGTTCATACATGAACATTCAAGTGAGTTTTAATCCATTTATTTCGGTTTTTAATTAGCTAAAAATATGGGTTCAATGTTAGGATGGTTTAGGAATTGAAAATGAGAGGATTGGACTGAAAATAGGGGAGGAATATGGTTGAACCGGCGCTGAAGCTTGAAGATGCGTGAATAGTACCAGCACGTGGGCTCACACACATGAGGCTTCCCTGGGTGCGTGGGGGCGCATGAACCAACATTTTTGGGATTTCTTCAACAATCATCTATTCAATGTAACGAACATTTTGGGACTGGTTTCATGTCGATCGGACATCGTTTCGATAGGTTTCGGGGTGTCAGAAGGTTTAGGATCGACATTAAAAATAGTAAAAAATTCCAAAAAATTACGGGGCTTTAGTGAGGGGTTATTTAAGTAGTTAGTAACCCTCTATTACAATTTGGACAGGTTTGGGAGTCCCGATGACTACGATTGGCTCGGGAGAGCCGTATGGCACGCAAATCAAGGCGGCAGCTTGGACAGTCTGTGAGTGGACCTTTTTTTCTAAATTGGTGCATGCATAAATGTTTATTATATGTTTTAATACATGTTTTGTGATGCCATGAGTGCATTTGGATGTGGTTACGTATTGGCACGTATTTCGAGGTTTCGGCCTTATACGGTGCCTATACGGGTTTGTATTCCTTTATTGGTTTAAATGAAATGGTTTTGGATTTCCAAAAAGATAAACTCGGGTATGAGATCCATTTAGTTTTCTCGGGCATATGACGATATTTATGGCCTACGGGTCTGAACAGTGGTCGCGGCGAGTGCTATGTGCACGACGACCGACGATACGACGTTCAGATTAGGATATATTCCTTCCGGAGAGGTCACGATGCACGATCTGTTGTAGAGTAGCCGATGGAGGCTCGACTTCGGAGTGCTGATAATTCAGGATATTGATCGGTGATGAGTGCACCATGATCTTGTGGTGGTCGAGTCGGTTGATACGTTCACGTTGACATACCAGGATTGAGGGCGGTCTTGGATGAATGGTTGCACACATCACTATGATCGGAGTCGTGACTGACCCTGAGATATCGGGCACGATGCCCAGCTGAGTCATATGTTCGGGCAAGAAATCCAGTTACTTTACATTAATGATTTCGGGTCGGGGACCCTAAATGGATTTCCAGGTTCATGACGGTTTATGGGAACCGGCATGAACCCTTGAAAGGATTTTATGATACATGACGGTTCAGGGGGACCGGACATGAATGTTTATGTATATATATATATATATATGTTTATATACCTTCCTTTACTTAAATCTATCTCCTTCGGGGAGAGTCGTTGGCCTGGGTGGACCCTGAAGTAGTCACGGAGAACCGACTGAGTGGAGTCTTCTCCCAGTTGGGTTCCTTACTCTCAGGAAGGCTTGGATTGTAACCTCAGGGCGGGTCATTGATCTTCGGACATTGACCTTGGACTCTGAGAGACTTGGGTTTGAGATCCCGGGTAGCAAGCGCGTAGCATTGGAAACCTTGACAGGATTGGTTGTGTGAATTATATGTATGTATGATATATGATATGTGATATACGATATATGATATGTGATGTGTATAGGTTTTGGGCTGAGTCCCGTATGGATTTGAGCAGTGGCCCATATGGTTGGTTCTTTATGGTTCTTTCGGTTATGGTTTTGGGCTAGTTCCCACTTATGATTCATTTGGTTAAATGGTTTTCGAATGCATGCATGCTTTTTATTGAAGGGTACAAATGTCTTATTATGAAATGTTTTTATAAACTCTTTGTTTTGTCCACTCACAGCTTTTAATGTTTTGACTGCCCTTGAGCTTGACAGCGGATATGGACTGTAGCAGAGACCGAGATATCACATATCTCCTCCAGATCCTGGCGTACTCTGATAGCCCGAGAGGGCAAAGGTTGGAAATTTCCCTTGTCTGATACTTTGTGTCAGACGGGAGCAGGGTCGTCCCGCGTTAATCCCGGGGGGATTGGGACGGGTCCTGTCATAAAGCAACAAAACACATGTGGTCCACCAACATGAATAAGATTCAAGCAACAAAACACAATTACAACCATTCCCCTATCATTTTTGTTCCCCACCAGCTAGGCATCAATCAATAACAAAACAAACTATTCCTAAAAACTACCGAAGCATCCATTTTTCTATATTAAACTACAATCTAACAATGACATATCAAAGTTGTTACTTAAGCGAGAAGCACTAATCGTATCCTCGTTGCTTCTTCCTCTCAACCTCACAAGTCACTCCTTCATTTTACTTTCAATTTCAAGGTCGATAGAGAAAATCTTAGCCTCAATCTCAAACCTTCTTCTTCCTTAGTGTTTCACGGCCTGAACATTTGAGTTAAACTAAAGATTTTGCTGAATTTCACGAATGGCGCTCGTTTCGCAATTTCAAATTTAGGGCTGGAGCTCAAGCTAGATCTTTTTGTTATTCCCAAAATACCCATTCAAATTTTTCCACATCAGATGCTGGGTGGTATTGATTATTTTTCACATAGACAGTTAATTAAGTTTTCAAAGGAATTTGTGACATAAATATTATTTTGAAATCGACAATATAGTTTGGAGTAAGAAAAATCCAATTTTTATAGTTGGAGTATTTTCTTTTTAAATAAACTCTATAATTTAGATACTTTTGTGTTGTTAATCATTTTATTTATTGGTTTGTTCCTTCATCCTATTCTTGCTCCATAAAAAATATGTCTTCACTACGATCCTTGATGCCTTCATGGATGGGAGCAGTGGCGTAGCTAGAATTTTATTTATGTGGGGGCGTTTTATAAAGTAATATAATTCAACTCATAATAATATATATATTAAATTTACTAAAATATCAAAAACATCATATCATGTTACTAATTCATTACAATCATAATTGCCCTCGACGATTTTTCATTTTTTGAAATCGTTACCTAATAACTTCGGTGTCTTTACTCTTAAAAATATCTTTCTCGACATATGAAATCAAGCAATTAGTCATCCATAAATCCTCAGTTGGTTCCGTAAATCATTCTTCACATAATTCATAGCAGAAAACACGCGTTCTACACTTGCAGTTGCAACTGGTAGAATCAATGCTAAAGTCAAAAGTAAGTACACTAATGGGTATGTTAGTTTTTTTTTTTGTCTAAACCATGTTTTTTTTTTTGTTGCAAGATTAGTAATTCCTTTCAATTCTCTGAAATCATTGTTAGAAGTCATGTCCCAAATGTAATTCTTAAGTTGTTTTTTAAGTAACTCAATGTCATGTTGAGAGAAATCATTTGGATAATATTCAGTAAGACACACCATTTTTTTTGTTAAGGCAGAGAACAAATTACTTGGATTCAAACATACCACATAAAGAAGTAATTCAGTAGTCGTTTCACTAAACTGGTCATTTAATTGATATTTACTTATATATTAAAACTATATTCATTGTTTTTTTTATAGAGTGTAATTGAGATTGTTCACATTTCTTATTCACTAAAAATGCTTCAATTTTTCTTAAAAGAAAAAGAATTGTACTCTTCCTTAAAAAAAATGTATAATCTTTCTACATAAAGAAAAATAATAACAATTAATTAAAAAATCTTATTATTCTATTACTAAATATATAAGTAGACTACCAAAGAAAGACCAAATATACAATTAATTAAAAAGTCTCACTTTTTAGCATATTGTTGCTCCTTTTCTAGTTCCACATTGGTTAATTTTTGTATTTTCAGTTTTGTTTATTTTTCCCTTTGAGTGGATGGCATTTGCATGGCTGTATATATATATGAATAAGAAAATGTGAGTGGGGGCAGAGACCCTCTCTGAACCCTACTGACACGACCCATCCCAATCCCCCCCGGGATTACCACAGGATGTGACGTGCTCCCGTCTGACACGAAGTGTCAGACAAGGGATAACCCAACGCTGCTGCCCCTACGGGCATCCAGAGTGCGCAAGGATCGATGGAGGAGGCATGCAATGTCCCGGTCCCCTGCTGCAGTCGCATCCGCGCTCAACCTGAAGGGCATTAAAAACCAAAAGCTGTGAGTGGACGAAAATAAACAAGTTCGTAAAATAAATTTTATAAGACATTTATGCCCCTCAGTAAAAACATATGCATGCATCAAAAACCAATAATCAAATATTTATTTGAAATAACCCTTGGGGCCTTAGCCCGGAAACCGCAAACATAGTTTCAATCCAAAAATCAATCCAAAAGTTATTTCATAAATCCAGTGGCACATGTTTATTACTTTACCATCTCCGGCATCCCAGATGCCTAGCGTCCCAGACGCTTGACGTCCCAGACGTCATATCTCACGGTATTAAGCGACGCGTGCTGCCCGGGGTCTCACCAGGTCCATATCTCTGACATCCTAGATGTCTAACGTCCCAGACGTCAAATCATAGCAATCCTGCTCCTGAGTCACTATACGGTCCGGCCGCTCCTTACAATGACCCCTCGCAGGCAATGCATCGTGACTTCCCCAGTGTCACAGACACCTGGAGGAGACCAATATATATCCTCGTATCGAGATGGTTTTATGGAACACATTTTATTATTCGTTTTCAAAATATCACAAGGGCCCTGCCCCGAATTTCCATAAAACCTTCATAAGTCCAATTATTTGATTATTAAATCCGAAATCATTTATTCAATTCCATTTTAGGGTCCCTGACCCAAAATCACATATATAAATTAACTGGGCCCCTGGCCCGATTTCTTAAATCAACTGGGCCCCTGGCCCGAATTTACTTTATCAAATCCGTAACTGTTTCATAAAATCATATTCGAACCACAATCATGGAAATCAGTGCAAATCCGGAAAATCTCGATTTACGCGCAAACCCGTAAATCGCCTCGAAATGCGTGAAACCACAAAAATTCACCGATATCCAAATCAAAGCATATAAAAGCAATTACCACAATCATGAAACAGTTATGCATGCATAGAATTTATCAAAACCAATGTCCACTCACAGACCATTTAACCGAGCGCCTCGATACGCGTGCCACCGGCCCTCCCTGGCCTCGTCACTAACACCGGGACTCCCGAACCTGTTCATATCACGTTAGAGGGTTACTAACCTCCACAATAACATCCTAATCAAGTCCCGTAATTTTCCCGAATTTTTAAGTATTTTTAAACCCGACTTAAAACCTTCGGACATCCCGAAAAGTATCCGAACGGGATCCGAATGACATGGAACCAACGCTAAAATGTTCGTTATAACGTATAGGACAAAATTCGTGTTGACCGTACCTCGGAATTCGTGCCCACGCGCCGTCACGCGCCGCCATGAGTGGCTGCGCGTGAAAGCCACGCGCCTGCTACAGTGACTGCTACAGTCACCGTCCTCGCCCGTTTCTCTGTAATTCGGGTCTGATACCCGCGATTCCAACCCGATTAGATAGCCATCAATTTGACCTCGATTCCTTCCGTTTTTTATTTTAAAACATTCTTCAACTATCTAATCGAAGTTCCATGTCCCTGATTCACCAAGAAAGTCCCAAAATTAGTCCCACGACCCGTGATCACCCAAACGGGTCGATCACCCAAACTCTGTGTTTTCTCAATCAAACTCAAATTAACTTCACAGTAAGGATTCTAGGCCTAAAAGGAACTGAAATTCAAGATCAATTGGACACGACATTACCTGGAAGTGATCGTCCACAGCTCTGCGATTTTCCAGAATCTGGAACCTGGGTTCCTGGACAGACAGCGATCGACTCCCCTCAATTCCTTCGTGGTTGAGTTCGTAGTGTACCCAGTAGTCTAATACGGCCCTCAGTTCAGCCCAAATCACCCCAAAAATTGAAAACCAATTTTTCCCTCCAATTTCCAGAAACGGGTTCCCTCACCGTTCTCCCAATCTCTCAGCTTCCAACTGAATCCAAATGAACTCCTCATCTCAGAGACACTCTGTTAGTCGATCGAAATGGACGGCAACTCGTGGGAGACCGTCTGCTGCCACTGTGAAACTGCTTCCCGCAACAGAGAAACCAAGGAATTGAAAAATGCTTCCCGTGCCTGTCCATGGCTTCAGTCCCAACCCCAATTGTCTCAGAATACATAGTTTAATCCCCACTGAGACAGCCCACTTCAATTTCAAGGTTAAACAATGCCCCCGTGCACTGGTCGTGTTTCCCCATTCACGGTGCTACAGTGCCCGTGCAAGCAGCCCCCGTGAAATTACCATTCTGCCCTTGTGCAGAAAATTACCAAAATGCCCCTCACGCATCCAGACCCGTAACTCGGTCATACGGACTCCGATTGATGTGTGCCGCCTGTCTACGAACTCAGGGCATCGAGACCTTCCTAACGGTCCTCGGTCCTCGGCCATCGGACCACCCGATCAAAAAGTCAACATTTTCCCCTATTTCGTCCAAATTACGGAAATGCCCCTGGACTTCCGAACGTCATAACTTTCGCCACGAACGTCGGAATCGAACGTGCCACCTGTCTATGAACTCGTGACGTCCCAAACTACATCACGGTCATTGGTCAAAGTCCATTTGACCGTCCCAATAAAAAGTCAGCGTTTTGCCCACGACCAGGGGCAAAACGGTCATTCTGCACCGTTCGTCCGAGTTCGCCCAACTAATCACCGATTAACCCTGCTAATCATGATTAGTCCGTAATCTAATCCCGAATTCCGGGACGGGTCGTTACACCTGCCTCCCACCGCATCGCAGCTGGATGGGAGATAATTTTTAAGCGGAAGTGAGCAGGACAGAGGAAGAGTACTCTCCTTATTGGCTAACCTAAGAACATAGTGCCACTTTGCATTATTACATCCATCATATATCCAATATTTCATTTAAGGAGGAGGAATTTTTAGAAATTATCTAATTGGGATTTAAATTTAAAATTAATTATGTATAAATTAACATTAAAATTAAAATTAAATGAACGAAATCCACTTGATAATTAAAAATAATAATATGAAAAGATGGAATCCGTAAATGATGAATTAATTTATCCGTAAATGATGAATTAATTTATCCGTAAATGATGAATTAATTTATCGTCCAAAATAATAATAATAATAACACGCGTTCTACACTTGCAGTTGCAACTGGTAGAATCAATGCTAAAGTCAAAAGTAAGTACACTAATGGGTATGTTAGATTTTTTTTTGTCTAAACCATGTTTTTTTTTGTTGCAAGATTAGTAATTCCTTTCAATTCTCTGAAATCATTGTTAGAAGTCATGTCCCAAATGTAATTCTTAAGTTGTTTTTTAAGTAACTCAATGTCATGTTGAGAGAAATCATTTGGATAATATTCAGCAAGACACGCCATTTTTTTTGTTAAGGCAGAGAATAAATTACTTGGATTCAAACATGTCACACAAAGAAGTAATTCAGTAGTCGTTTCACTAAACTGGTCATTTAATTGATATTTACTTATATATTAAAACTATATTCATTGCTTTTTTTATAGAGTGTAATTGAGATTGTTCACATTTCTTATTCACTAAAAATGCTTCAATTTTTCTTAAAAGAAAAAGAATTGTACTCTTCCTAAAAAAAGAATGTATAATCTTTCTACATAAAGAAAAATAATAACAATTAATTAAAAAATCTTATTATTCTATTACTAAATATATAAGTAGACTACCAAAGAAAGACCAAATATACAATTAATTAAAAAGTCTCACTTTTTAGCATATTGTTGCTCCTTTTCTAGTTCCACATTGGTTAATTTTTGTATTTTCAGTTTTGTTTATTTTTCCCTTTGAGTGGATGGCATTTGCATGGCTGTATATATATGAATAAGAAAAAATGAGTGGGGGCAGAGACCCTCTCTGAGCCCTGCCTCCCTCCGCATCGCAGCTGGATGGGAGATACTTTTTAAGCGGAAGTGAGCAGGACAGAGGAAGAGTACTCTCCTTATTGGCTAACCTAAGAACATAGTGCCACTTTGCATTATTACATCCATCATATATCCAATAATTCATCTAAGGAGGAGAAATTTTTAGAAATTATCTAATTGGGATTTAAATTTAAAATTAATTATGTATAAATTAATATTAAAATTAAAATTAAATGAACGAAATCCACTTGATAATTAAAAATAATAATATGAAAAGATGGAATCCGTAAATGATGAATTAATTTATCCGTAAATAGAAAAAACTCAACCGTATCCATGTGTCTCCTTGCAAATTCCAATAGGGTTTCTTTATTCACATTTCTCTCACGATTGACGTGATCGATAGAGTGAACTCATCAATCAATGCCTCACAAAATTGTTCCTTTTGCAATATTTTTATAATTATTCACAATTATTTCTTCCAAAAGTTACAAGGAAATTGAACATTTTATTTCCTTTATTTTTAATTTTATAAATTTCGTAGCTTTTTCTTAGGTAAAGGCTTTGAGTAGAAAATATGCATATTCATTTTACGTGAGGTGATTCTTAAATTAGTTTTATAAACCTTATTCTAAAAAAAAAAATGAAAGGAAGATTTTACCGCTACTTATTTTTGAAACCACATAATTTTATTTTATGTAAATAAAAAAATTGCAAACTCTAAAATTTGTACGTCTCTCTTAGATTGATTTTCAATTTTCTTTTATTAAAATACGTTAGAAGATATGGTAGGTACTACTAGGCTACCAGCCAGGGGATTTCTGTTATGTTTGGCAATAATTTTAGAGGGAAATTAAAGTAAACCGGTTCAATTATTGTAATTTTTAAGTAAAAGATAATAATTTTAAAGGGAAATTAAAGCAAACCAAATTAAAGTAAACCGGTTCAATTATTGTAATTTTTAAGTAAAAGATTGAATTGAAGTAAATCCATCAACTCAAGCTCAAAAACCAATAAACAAAATTTGAGAAGAAAGGAAAGGATGTAAGTTATCTTGAATTTGTTGCTCTCTTTTTTGTTAGTAGGAAATTAAACTTTCTTGAATTTCTCACACTTAGCTCCAGCTCAAGTGCTGAACTCGGCCTGCCTTCTGATATTCTTCTGTTTTTCTATTCCCCCTACAACCACGTGGGTCACCCAGCTATATCTCTCAGTCTTTATTTTGATTGGACTGTCACCAGTATCACTCGGCGCCAATACCCAAACCCCATTTCACCCGTCCGATCCCAATCCAACGCCTCTCACCACTTTTGCTCCCACCGAGGAACATCTTTATCTCCTAGACCCACGCATACACTGCCTTTTGCCTTGCCTACGTGGATTCTCATTCTCCATAAGTATCCTCTATTCTCTGCCGTTGGATCCAAAATCGACGCTGGGGAGTGGCTGTGATGGGATCACTGGGAGTGATAGTGAGAACAACAGGCTTTGCCGTACGAAAGGCGAGTGAGTTTAAGTGAGAGTGACCGGCTGTCAAGTCTCTGTTATCGGTAATCGGTAACAAAGCATTGTCGCCAAGCAAAAGATATCTGACGGTCGATAATTAAAATTGAGGGTGGCCCCGCCCATCAGATCGCCATCAGATCGGTCTGATCACACCCAGAAGGGGTACAATCCGCAGGTGACGTAATCTCTAGTTGTTCGTACAGTTTGCTCGCTGTCCGACGTCTTCCTGCCAATTGAGGTCGCACACGTAAGGTCTGGTGGGTCCATTATTGTTCCTGCATGACCTATGGTGTGCCACCCAAGGATTAATCAAATTACCAATACACCGTTCCCTTCGTCAAGCTATGTTAACGTATGGAAGAGGTGGATTTCTCATTACAACATAAACTAACTAACTTCATTTGAAATTTAGAATATGTAGGAGATAATTACTTAAATTTTGAAGTCATAACTTTGAGACAAGTATATACATATAACTGTATAGGTCAAATTAAAAATATCTAAATTAAAATAAGATAAAACTATTTCCCTGTATTATTAATTATATATATATTAAAAGAGTATTGGAAAAATCAATGTACATCTACAGTAGTTTTTCAATTTTGCTTTTTTTTTTTCCTTTATTTTTTTTCTTTTCTTTTATACATATCAAAAAAAAATTTCCTACCCCTTTTTTTCTTTCTCTATATATAATTTTTTCTTTTCCTTCATACATATCAAAATTTTTTTTCCTTTTCCTTTTTCTTTCATTTTCATTTATTATTATTTTTTTCATTTTCCTTTATACATATCAAAAAATCATAAAAGATATATAAAAAAAATATTGTTCCCCTACAAGTGTTTCCTTTTTTTTTCCTTTCCTTTATAGATATTAAAAAAATCATTGCTCATTTATGAAAAATTAGTAATACTCAATTCAACAAGTTCACGGCAACACGCAGGCCTAATTACTAATAATTTAGTAAATCTCATTATACATTTAAATTTGTTCGCATATATTCCACTTGCCTACAAAATATATAAATATAAGCATTACTATACTGTATATGTTAAATAGGATTGGGTAAAATGCAATTCAATATAAATATTTACCGTATTTAAAATCAAACCATTACATTTTAATGATATATTTTTGGATTTTTTTAAAATAAAATTAAAATATTATCATAACATGTTAGTTTGAATCTATTCGAGCGATTTAAGTATAAAAAGTAATATGCCATCTAGCTCTAATAATACAACACAAACACCTACAAAGTATGAGATTAACAATACATCGTTGCGATAAATAATTTCACATTTCATTCGAAGCATTCACATTAACACTTTATATATTCACAATAAAATTTCAATTATTTTAAACTTGAAATTAATACATTCACACATTTGAAGTTTGAATATATACATAAGGGTATGTTTGGATGAAGAATTACAAGTTTCATGGAACAAGGCTATGTTAATTGAAAAAGACGGAATTTCAAAGTTTCAAAGAATTCGCAAATAGATGCATGACATATAGTTGAAATTTGTAAGTTCCATCTATGAATGACAAGACCCATCCCAATCCCCCCGGGATTACCATGGAATGTGCCCTGCTCCCGTCCAACAAGGGGTGTCAGACAAAGGATGACCAAGAGCCACTGCCCAAACAGGGCATCCAGAGTGCGCAAGGATCGATGGAGGAGGTGTGCAATGTCCCAGTCTCTGCTGCAATCGCATCCGTAATCAACCTGAAGGGCATTAAAACCAAAAGCTGTGAGTGGACAAAAACCAATAAGTTTACCAAATACATTTATAAGACATTTATGCCCTCCAATAAAAACGTATGCATGCCACAAAAACCAGTAACCAAAACGTTTGCTCAACCGAGCCATTAGGGCCTTAGCCCAAAAACCGTTAACCAAAAACCAAGTGTGGGAACTCAGCCCAAAACCGTGGAATACCACCACCATACATATTAAAACCATGTGGGTCACCACCCACGACCATAAATGAACATCAATTCAAAATCCGAAACCATTTAGGGTCCCCGACCCTACATACCATTTCATAACCAATAATCCATTTTTACCACATAACACATATCCAACCAATAAGCCATTTTATTCATTAATCCATATTTTACCATTACCATCACCAGCATCCCAGATGCTTAGCGTCCCAGACGCTAGACGTCCCTGACGTCATATCTCACGGTTTCATAAGCTACGCGTGCTACCCGGGGTCTCTCCGGGTCCATATATCTGACATCCCTGATGTCTGACGTCCCTGACGTCAATCATAGCAATCCTGCTCCTGAGTCATCATACGGTCCGGCTGCTCCGTATAATGACCCCTCGCAGGCAATGCACCGTGACTTCCCCAGTGTCCCAGACATCTGGAGGAAACCATCATATATCCTTGTATCCAGATGGTATATGGAAAAACAGTTTTATTAAATCCTTTTACCACACCATTACCATTGGGCCCTGCCCGAAATTTCCATAAAACCATGTAATTCCATTTAGGGTCCTTGACCCAAAATCACAATTATTAAATATAGGGTCCCTGACCCGAAATCACATTTGTTATCCAACTGGGCCTCATGCCCGATTTTATGAACCACTGGGCCCACGGCCCGATTTGTAAACCAACTGGGCCCGCAGCCCGACTTTATAAACCCACTGGGCCCACGGCCCGAATTCACAAATCAACTGGGCCCCTGGCCCGAGAACATAACTCAAATGGGTCTCAGCCCGATTTCATACCAACCGGGCCCCTGGCCCGATTTCATTAACCAACTGGGCCCCCGGCCCGATTCTCAAATGGACTCCAAGTCCGAAATTTCCAAAACAAGTGGGCCTCAAGCCCGAGTTTATATTTCCAATTTCAAAACCATTTCATCACATTATATCCAAGTCATAAATATGGAAAATCCATGTAAAACCGGAAAACCTCGATTTACGTGCAAGCACGTAAATCGCCTCGAAATACGTGAAACCGTACAATTTACCAACAACCAAATCAACATCACACAATCACAACCATAATCCATATAAAACATTTAAGCATGCATAGAATTTATAAAACCAAAGTCCACTCACAGACCGTTTAAACCGTGTGCCTCGATACGCATGCCACCGGCCCTCCCGGGCCACACCACTATCACCGGGACTCCCAATCCTGTCCAAGTCACATTAGAGGGTTACTAACCTCATCATTAACATCCTATCAAAGTCCCGTAATTTTTCCGAATTTTTACTTATTTTTAAACTTAATTTAAAACCTTCGAACATCCCGAACAATATCGAGACGGTGTCCGATCGACACAAAACCAATTCCAAAATGTCCGTTACATTAAATAGGACAGAAGTCATGTTGACCTCACCTCGAGATTCGTGCCCACGCGCTGTCACGCGCCGCCGTGAGTGGCTGCGCGTGAAACCCACGCGCCTGCTACAGTGTCACCATCTAACCCGTATGTCTGGTAAACGGGTCCAGTTTGCCCGCGATACGACCCGGTTCCAATCCTGTCAATTCGATCCTAATTCCTTCAATTGATCATTCCATTAGTTTCGTTTTAAGTTAAATTAAGGTTCTGTGAACTCAATTACACAAATCCTTACCCAGATTCCCACGATTCAACGATGATCCACGAAGAACACCCGGTTACTGTGCAATCATGGAACTCCCTCAATTGCTGCAGGTTTCATCCAATTGATGATTCCAGAAGCATCAACGGACCCTGAGGAACAATTCCCCCACATCAATTGCATCAAACCTGTGCTCAAATGTCACGACTCAAGCTCGAGCACCGTCACTGTTCAACAATGGAGTTCTGCCATTCTCCAACGTTTTCCTTCAATTGATGAACCCAGAAGCATCGTGGGATCATGAGGAGTCATTTCCCCACAACAATTTCATCCAACGAAGCCTCCAATTCCACGACTCAACTTCGAAATTCCTCCTCTGTCACCAAGTGTGATCAGAGCCAATTGGTGGCCAAATCCCTTCGTTCCTTCGACAATTCTGATCGTGGAACTCCCAGAAAGCTGAAGGTAAGCTCAATTGCGATCCTCACGGCCTAATTCTTCCATTTCGAATTTCCCCCCCAATTTCCTAAAATTCAATTTTTCGATTTCCAGCATCCTCTCTGCCTCTCGTGTTTCCCAGCCAATTCAGTCTCTCTCAACCTTCAATTTTCTCTCAAGAACGGCCAAGGAAGGGAGCCAATTCTCCCAGCTCACTCACTCTCTGTTTTGCTCACGGTGTAAGGAAAATATGGAGATAATTAGGGAGAAAATAGAGGAAATGATGAAGGAGAAATGAGGATGTAGGAAATGATGATGTTGGGAGGGAAACATGGATCAGAATTCAGGGGATGGGTGACACTTGTCACTCATTCGGAGGTGCACAGTCAACAGTCACTATTCACTATTATATTATTATTTTAATCCGAGCCTCGGTTCGTTAGTTCGTTTCCTTGACCATAACGTTGTCGTCGAATCTCCGATTTCGGCATGCCGCCTGTCGTTGGATTCGTATCGACGAGACCTACGTAACGGTCCTTGGCCCTCGTCCATCGGACCTCCCGATCAAAAAGTCAACATTTGGCCCCTAGTATGCCAAATTACCAAACTACCCCTCAACTTCTGAACACCATAACTTTCTCTACGAATGTCGGAATCGAACGTGCCACCTGTCTATGAACTCGTGACGTCCCGAACTACGTCACGGTCATCGGTCAAAGTCCATTTGACCGCCCGAACAAAAAGTCAACATTTTGCCCACGACTAGGGGCAAAACGGTCATTTTGCACATTTTGTCCGATTCCGCCCTACTAACCACCGTTCAACCTCGCTAATCAAGATTAGTGACTAATCTAATCCCGGAATTTGGGACGGGTCGTTACAATGAATGTGTTTCTAAAGACCCGTCCCGAATTCCGGGATTAGATTAGTGATTAATTAAGGATTAGTGAGGTTAATCGGTGATTAGTTGAGCGAAATCGGACGGACGGTGCAAAATGACTGTTTTGCTCCTAGCCGTAGGCAAAATGTTGAATTTTGACCTGGGAAGTCCGATAAGATTAACAATGCACGCAAATCATTGGGAGTTCCGGTGGCGGCGATTAGCCCGGTGAAGCTTACGACATACAAACTGAGGCGATAGCTTAGAACGGTTTTGAGTGGACCTTGATTTCTAAACTGTGATGCATGCATAAATGTTTTATATGTTTTATAGATATGATTCTATGATGATGATTTGGATGATTGTAATTATATGATTTCACGCATTTCGAGGCGATTTACGTGCTTTCACGTAAATCGAGGTTTACGATTTTGCACTGATTTTCTTTGCTTATAGTTTTGGAAATGATTTCATGACATGATTTTGGATTTGAAAAGGTAAACTCGGGTTCGAGACCCATTTGTTTTGGAAACCCTCGGACTCGAAGTCCATTTAGTTACGTTCTCGGGCTAGAGGCCCAATTGGTTCTTGAATCGATTTCGAATTTGTAAATATGGATCGGGCACGAGGCCCATTTGATTTACGAACTCTCGGACCTGAAGTCCATTTGACTTAACAAGGCATCGGGCTGGAGGCCCAGTTGGTTTACGTATCGAGCTCGTGGCCGAATTGGTTTGCGTATCGGGCTCGTGGTCCAATTGGTTTGCGTATCGAGCTCGAGGCCCAGTTGACTTACGTATCAGGCACGAGACCCATTTGGTTTACGAAATCGGGCACAAGGCCCATTTGGTTTATGAAATCGGGCACGAGGCCTAGTTGGGTTATGAATTCAGGCATAGGGCCCAGTTATGGTTTACGATTGCGATTTCGGGTCGGGGACCCATAAATGGATTTATGGTTCATAACGGTTTATGGGGACCGTCATGAACCTTTGAAAGGTTTTTATGGTTCATGATGGTTTATGGGGACCGGGCATGAACCCTTGAAAGGTTTTGAGAATGTTTTCAAAAGGTTTTTTGTATAGCATCCTTTATATATGGATTGTCTCCTCTGGGGAGGCTCGTTGGCCTGGGTAGACCCCGGAGTCGTCACGGAGCACTAACTGAGTGGAGTCGCCCCTGTTGGGTTCCTTATTCTCAGAAAGGCTATGGATTATAACTCCCAGGGAGGGTCATTGATCTACGGACATTGACCTGGATGGATCCTGGGGAAACTTGGGCTTTGAGACCCCGGGTAGCACGTGCGTAGCTCTAGATACTGTGACAAGATTGGTTATATGATATAATGATAAACATGATTTCTTGGTTTTGCGAAATTGTGTTTTATGGATAATAAATGGATTTGGGCTGAGTTCCCACACATGTTTACTATGTTATGGATTTCTGTATATGGTTTTGGGCATGTGCTCGTATGGTTTTGGTTATTGAAACATATGAGGTTTGACAAATGGTTTTCCTATGCATGCATGCTTTTTAGTGAAGGACATAAAGGTCTTTTATAAAATGTGTTTTACTAAACTTATTACTTTTCGTCCACTCACAGTCTTTTTGTTTTCAATGCCCTTCAGGTTGAATACGGTGCAGACTGTAGTAGAGACCGAGACATCACATACCTCCTCCGGATCCTGGTAAACTCTGGAAGCCGGTCGGGCTAAAGGTTTTAATTTTTCCTAGTCTAACACTCCGTGTTAAAGGGGATCAGGAGCGTCCCTCGTTAATCCCGGGGGAATTGGGACGAGTCCTGATAAGTGGTATCAAAACAAGGTTTGCTCTTAGAACAACACGTATGTCGAGGATGTGTTGTCTCTATGGGCAGGAGTTGGTTATCAACCTTATAGTTAGAATGCCAGTATGATAGTTAGTAGGACGTATCATAGATCGTCTTGGTTCGGCACCCGATGTCGGGATTACCATAGTTCTGTCATGATTGGCAGTGTGGGACCCTACGGAAGGATGAACGTAAAAGTACTTTAGAGTTTTGACCGTGAGATGGTTAGGTTGGGATCATCTTTCACGATGTTGTAGGATCGATTTTGACGATAGATAGGAGTTGTGACCGTTAGATGGTCGGATCTTGTTGAGTTAGGTGGCTATGCTACTGGGAGCAGCCGGGTTTTCCCGAACCCCAATTGAGTGGTGGAACCTCTTTTTGCGTAATGGTTAGAAAATGCGAACCCTAGTTGAACTGATGGTAGGGTTGGATTGACGTCCTTACGATGTTGGGACCGCGGGGGTCGATCAGATTATGGATTTTACTGTTGAGGACAGTTGGGTTCAAATGAACTCTAGGGGGTGATGGAACCCTAAGGTATGAATTATGGTTCGGAAAGGTGAGTTGGAAAATGGTTTGACTTCGATGACTTTTCGGAGTCGAGACCGTCGGTTGGTCTAGTCATGTCGGCTTTAGTAATGGGACTGCGCTCTGCAGTCGTGGTTGTATTACTCGGTTAGACCTAGTTGGGTTGTCGTACTACTTTAGTTGTGAGGGATAGTTAGTGCAGTTAATGTCGTGGACGACCTGGTACAAGACATTGGTCGAGTCGAGTTACTTTTGGTTAGATATTGGTTGGATAGGTTACCAGGGTTGGTACTTGTCGATGGAATCTCGGAGTGGGGATACGTAGTAGTTAGTAAAGGCGATTGAATCTGTTGGATGCAGAGTCTCGATAGCGATGCCTGGTGGTTGGGTCTGCACGAGTTGTGGCAGACACTACTATCGAGAGTGGTCATAAATGTGGATGTTGTGAATCAGGGAATGTTAGAGGAACGTTTCATTTTCTCGTATGAGATGTCAGAGTGATTGTACCCAAAGTTGTTGGGTACGAGGAGGGCAGAGTTTCTCCAACTTGAGTAGAGGTACGGGGTCGTTGCTCGGTATGAGCAAGGATCCAGGGTTGTCTTATTCGCACAAGGTGTGCTGGTGTTAATGATGATGCTGGTACTAGTGCTGGTGTCGGTGATTGAGATGACGATGAGTCACGAGTCGGGATGTGACTCCGTCGAGATGGACATCTGTTCGTTATCTGTGGTCCAGAAGTGGATCACGGATAGCGTTGGACTGGATGAGGTCCAACAATAGTTGAGACGTGAGGATCGAGTAGTAATGGTCCACATCCCTTTGGATGTACTTTAACGGTTTAAGCCGATATGCGGACTTGGTAGTGAGTTAGACTGGTTACGGACACGTGGTTGATGTCCAAGTGTGTTGGTTCGACATGGTTGGAACTTCGGAATCGAGAGAGGTTGTGTTTGAGGCGACGAGAGGAGTGCGAGTTTTTCGCATTGGTAATGGGTATTTCGAAGTCATTAGAGTGACTTCTCAGGTTCTACCATGGTAGGTGATGGTTGTTACCACCAGTACATTGTTTGTGTATTAGTTGGTGAACCCGCGTTGGTTTGGGTCATCAGGAGGAGTTGATTATTTTCGAAGTTAGGTGAACGAGATTTCTCATTTTCTTCTTGGTGGCAGACGATCTTAGGTTACATGGCGTGGTGAGTGCAGTGAGTTTTGGTTGCATTCACGTAGGATGAATGTTGATGTCATCGTCTTGGATCATCCTTGATTTTCTTAGGTGGAATGACAAAGATCGATATGAGGTAATTGGAGAGAACCAACAGTCTCGACGTGTCTCGTCATTGACTGATCTGGTTAGATGTGGGAAATGGTTGAGGAGTGATGTGACTGACGAAGGATTCAAGAGGGTGTAAGATCCTATGATCGGATCTCAGGTGGATTGTTAGCTGAGTGAACATGTGTGGATCCTAAGTGGATCGGGATTTTGATGTTGAGGACTTTAGGCATCGTGACGATCAAGGATCGTGACGTTTATGGTCGGGTGACGTGGGGATGGATCTGGATCGTGATCTTGATGATCCAAATAGGGGGAGAGTTATTGCTCTTACTTGGATATTTGGCTATGAAGATGTTGGGACTGAACTTCTTTTCGAGGTAAATCCCATATGGTGTATTAAACTAATGAGTAAGTGTCCGACGAGGTAGGATTTGGTCAGCCTTGATGTGCGAATGATGGGATTGGCTTTCCTATGAAGTCAATCAAATGCGTTGTGTTAGTCGTATGAGCAGGTAACCGATAGGTTCGGAATCGGTGCGTCTTGGTAGACGTGGGGGAGTTTGGATGCCTATTTGGCATGAATGGGTACGCCTTGATGGGCGTGAGTCAGATTGGTATGTATTGGATTACGTGATTGGGAGTAGACGTTGTGTTGCTGGTCAGGTGATCGTGGGACTTCGAAATGGATGGTGAGTTGGAGTTTTTGATCTATCTAATATTGGATTGGATAGATGGACTCCAAAATTGAAACGTGAATGGCTACGACCTAGGTTGTAGACTGGTTGGTGAATGGATGTACGTACCCTGTACATTGTTCGACGTACGATACTGGGTCGACTTGTAGTGCCTAGTGGCGGTATATAGGATATACCAGCGGTACGTTGGTGAACGTGTTGGTAGTCAACTTAGTTCCAATACCATTGGATTAGTAGAGGACGTGAACTGGACATTGGATACTGTGCACTGGGTCATAGTGTTTCTGATGTTTCCAGTCACACACAGGTCGAGTAAGGTGTTGGTAAATGAGTACTCAGGTTGAGTAAGTTGGTGCTTAGTGTAACCACAAGTAAGTATAATGTTAGCTCTCGACTAGCGACTGTCAAGTGGTGACAGTTTGTTAGATGTTTCAACATGGATCGATTAGTGAGTTTCGTGACTCCTAGTGGGAGCAGACGTCAGGATAGTTTGGTGTTTGAGTAAGGAACTGTCGAGTTGTTTGTGTCAGCGAAATAGTAGATTTTTTTGGGTGGTATCAACTCGAAACGTGTGATTATTTTCACTCGGAGAGGTCAAGTGTGGACGATGCGACGTTAGTGTTGGTGGAACGTCTGGTTCCAGACAATTATTTTTCTGGTTAGTTGGCGTACAAGTGTACATTTGATGTGAGGTTGAGTTAGCTTTCCACGAGGTGGTTGTGGAATCGGGATAGATGGAATTTTGAGGACGAAATTAATTAAGAAGGGAAGGTTATAACGACCCGTGCCGAATTCCGGGATTCGATTAGTGACTAATCAAGGATTAGTGAGGTTAATCAGTGATTAGTTGAGCGAAATCGAACGGACGGTGCAAAATGACTGTTTTGCCCTTGGTTGTGGGTAAAATGTTGACTTTTGACCCGGGAGGTCCGATGGCCGAGGGTCGAGGACCGTTACGTAGTTTGAGTCAATACGAATCCGTTGACAGGCGGCACGCCGAAATCAGACGTCGAACGGGAAAGTTATGGGTCACGAAAATTCTTTTGTACTATACACGCATTACGAGGTAAGGATTAGGTGGCATTACCTGATTGGTTGACTTTTTAAGTGGGACCCATGGATGAGTGACAAGTGTCACTCATCCTATTGGTCATTAACCCCAAGAAGTAGATCTTAATCATGATTGGTGGCTTTATTATTATAATATTAAGTTTTGTATTATTTTATAATATCTTCACCCACTTCCTTTCAATCTCAGCCATCCATCTTCCCTACACCCTTCATCCTCACCGTCCACTCATCTGTTCAAATCACCTAAACTTCACCCTCTCCTCCTTCATCGATCACACTTCACACACTTCACCATTGCTACAAACCGAGAAGCCCATTCCTCACACACCCTCAAAATCCTCTTAACCATCACCTTTTGTGTCTGAACGAAAGTTGGAGAGTGTGGGCAGAGAAACAGAATGGTGGCAGCGAAGACGACCGTCGTGGACGGCGGCGGTGGCTAGGAAACCAAAACCCGAGCCCTGTTTTGGGGTCCAAACTGGTGGGACATTTTTTATGGACAGAAAAACTTGATGAGTGATGAGAGGAAGTTTCTGATGTCGAGTCGACCGTGACGGTGGCCAAGGCGAGGCCACGACGGCGAGGGAGGTAAGAAATTCTCAGTGCCCTGTTTTTGGTTCGAAAATGACATGTATGGCTCCAGCTAGTTGTAACACCCCGGAAATTCGAGGATTTTAATATTGTAATTTAATGTGTGAATTGACGCTTTTACCCTTGTGATTGGTGTGGCCAAATTGTTGACTTTTTGATTGGTGGGTTAAATGGACTTTGACCTATGACCGTGACGTAGTTCGGGATGTCACGAGTTCATAGACAGGTGGCACGTCCAATTCGGACGATCAGGGAAAAAGTTACGACTATCGGAAGTTCAGGGGCATTACCGTAATTTGGACGTTAGGGGCGAAAATGTTGACTTTTCGTTTGACAACTAATTTTCACGCGACTCAAGGACCGTTAGGTAGGTCTCGACGTCCTGAGTCCGTAGACAGGCGGCACGCCGAAATCGGACTTCGTACGAGGAAGTTATGGTCAGAAACGTGAAATCGGGAGGTTCGTGTCTCGGTTTTCGTGTCGAATATTTTATTCTGAAATTTCTGATTGGAGGACACCTGGTGAGTGACAAGTGTCACTCACCCATTGGCTGGATTGGATCAAGCTCCACTAAGAATTTAAATAAAATTAAAAACCACTTTTGATCTCAGCCCTTCATCTCAAAACCCTCAGATTTCATCTCAACCCTTGATCTCATTTCTGAGATTCAATCTGGGCCGTCCATCATTTCCCTCCATTTCTATATATTTCCATACCCGACACCCACATGCTGCCATTTCGATCATCACACCTGCGTGCACCTGACCCTTTGCTTCAGGCGTGGCTGGACTGAGCTGGTGAGGGCTGAGGCACGGCGGTGAACGGCGGCAGGCGACGGCGAGGTGAGCAGTTTTAACCCGAAACGGTTTCAAAAACTCAGGAATTGGTAACTTGAATTCCAACGTTTGGTTTTGGTTTTTATTTACCCTAATCAACTCTAGGGACTGTTAGGAACATTTTGGGCTCGAGTTCGTGACCGGAGATAGCCTGAACGGAGGACAAACGGCAACGGAAGAACCAGCCTTGTTCATCGAGGTAAGCCCTCGATCCTGTTTATGTTTTTCGATTTTGAGTCCATAGAACCCTTTCTGGGATTTAGACGAGCATCTAGGAACAAACTAGGATTAAAACGGTTGAGTATTGAAGGAATGGTGACCGGGTCATGATCGCGGGTCTGATCGACCCGAGTTGCAGAAATACGGCTCAACCCGTCTGAGGACAGAGGTGATGACGTGGCACCCTGTCAGACTGTCAGGTGACGTGGACCAACCGTGAGCCGACACGTGTCACATGTCAGTGCACAGTCAGCACTGACATGTCAGTGACGTGGCCCAGTCAAGGACTACCACGTGTCACTGACATGTCAGTGACGTGGACCAGTGACGTGCTGACATGTGGCACATGTCAGATCTGACACGTGGCCTGACAGATCAGTGAGGTGGACCAATCGGGTGTTGACACGTGGCAGCTGTCAGAGTCTGACATGTCAGACCTAACAGCTGTCAGATGACGTCAGCATGACGTCATGCTGACGTCAGCGATGACGTCAGCAGGGACTGTTCCTGCGTTGACCGACTCGTTGACCGGCGCATGGGGGCGCTTGTGAATAGTACTTTTGATGGGACCACCACCATTCTTTAGGTTTCGACGATCCGGATCCAATGGCGGTGGTTTCGGGTCGATCGGAGATCATTAAGTTGGTCAAAATGAGGTTTATTGCCTTGGGAAGCGTGTCCGGGCGGCTTTTTCGGACCGGTTTCGGTCTAGGGTTCATGGTTAAATGTTAGGGGTTTGTTTTGACCTTTACGTATACTTTGGATATGACAGGGATTGTATATTTGTACCAGAACGAGGGTATACGTTCGGTTTTCAGCAGGATTGTACTGTGAGTGGGCCGTTTTCTTAAACCCTTGCGTGCATAAATGTTTTCTGGTTTATTATACATATTCACATGCTAAAAACAAGTAATGGTTTTGATGATATGGAAATTATGGTTATGGCACGTTTCACGGTATTTGGGCTTGAGACCCGTCTGATGAAACTTAATGATTGGTTCAGATTTTATCTATGTAAATATATGTTTTGCATGTGGATATCAATAAAATGTATTTGGTACTGCACTGTATAGATTCATCCATATGATACTGTCTCCTCCGGATGAGGTACCCCGGAGAGGTCACAGACGTCTAGAACGTCCAGCGTCTATGACGCTAAGCATCGGGGATGCTGTACCCGAACGAGGTTCGGGGATTGAACTCGGAATTGAGACCCGAGTGGCACGCGTAGCCTTGTGATTGTGACCTTATTGGACGTCAGGGACGTCAGACATCAGGGATGTCGGATTGGAGTGTATAGTGCAGTGGCTAAAATTATACTTATGGTTTTATTACATTCCTTATGATTCATGTTATATGATTTATGGTTTTAAATGATGATGCATGCATGTTTGGAAAACGGAAGGGGTAAATTATATGTTTTACTTATCAAATGATTTTATAAACTTGAGTTTCGGTCCACTCACCCTTAATGTTTTGGTAACCCCTCCAGGTCATGATACTGAGGTAGAGGAGGAACCTGAGGCTGAGGCATAGATCTACTTCTGCGTACCTGAACCCTTGTTGGGTGGTTTACCCGCAGGTTTATTTTAGAGTCGTGCTCGCAACTTGTAATTTTGGATTTCATCCCTTGTCTGACATCTGTTTAATTCGGATTTGATGTATAACTTTAATTTGGTTATTTATGCATTTGATATTTTGAGGTTAAAATTGGTATGAATTTTGGAAGTCAGACGGGAGCAGGGCACGTCCCCTTGTGGTCCCTGTGGGATCGGGACGGGTCCTGTCACTAGTGGTGGACGTTTCTAACTAAGGGAAATGGTTTCTGAGGGTCAAAGGAGTCGACTTGGGACCTGAGCTACGGTTGGGGGTGGCCAGAGAAGGGAGGACACGGCGGTGGAAAGTGGAGGAACTTTGGCCGATCGAGGAGGTATGTTTTTGTATGTTTCCATGGGTTTGAAAGCATAAATGAATAGGAAATGATTAGCGGAATCTATAGGAATAAAAATGGACAAGATTGGATCGAAAATGAGTAAGATTGGATAGTGAACCGGCTACGCCGGTCCAGACCGGTCCGGTCCGGTTTGAACCAGAGGACTTGGTTTGACAGAGGTTAGGGGTGACACTGTTCACTGGCGCGTGGGCTTCACGCGCAGCCCCTTTGGGAGGCTCGTGCGGGCGCGTGGTGGGTCTTTTGGGGAAGTGTTCAACATTTGAATTAATATATTCGATGTAACGATCAGTTTGGGACTGGTTTCGTGTCGATCAGACACCATCTCGATATTGTTAGGGACATCCGAAGGTTTAGGATCGAGTTTAAAAATATTTAAAAATTTGGGAAAATTACTGGACTTCAATGAGAGGTTAATAAGGTAGTTAGTAACCCTCTAGATTGAATTGGACAGGTCTGGGAGTCCAGGTGACGGCGATTAGCCCGATGAGGCTTACAACACGCAAACCGAGGCGATAACTTTGAGTGGACCTTGATTTCTAAACTGTGATGCATGCATAAATGTTTTATATGTTTTATAGATGTGATTTTTTTATGATGATTTGGCTGATTGTGATTATATGATTTCACGCATTTCGAGGCGATTTACGTGCTTGCATGTAAATCGAGGTTTACGTGCTTGCACATAAATCGAGGTAACCTCGATTTAAGATTTTGCACTGATTTTCTTTGTTTATAGTTTTGGAAATGATTTCATGACATGGTTTTGGATTTGAAAAGGTAAACTCGAGTTCGAGACCCATTTGTTTTGGAAACTCTCGGACTCGAAGTCCATTTAGTTACATTCTCGGGCTAGAGGCCCAATTGGTTCTTGAATTGATTTCGGATTTGGAAATATGGATCGGGCACGAGGCCCATTTGATTTTTGAACTCTAGGACCTGAAGTCCATTTGACTTAACAAGGCATCGGGCTGGAGGCCCAGTTGGTTTACGTATCGGGCTCGTGGCCCAATTGGTTTGCGTATCAGGCTCGAGGCCCAGTTGACTTACGTATCGGGCACGAGACCCATTTGGTTTACGAAATCGGGCACAAGGCCCATTTGGTTTACGAAATCTGGCACGAGGTCCAGTTGGGTTATGAATTCGGGCATAGAGCCTAGTTATGGTTTACGATTGCAATTTCGGGTCGGGGACCCATAAATGGACTTATGGTTCATAACGGTTTATGGGGACCGTCATGAACCTTTGAAAGGTTTTTATGGTTCATGAGGGTTTATGGGGACCGGGCATGAACCCTTGAATGGTTTTGAGAATGTTTTCAAAAGTTTTTTTCGTATACCATCCTTTATTTATGGATTGTCTCCTCTGGGGAGGGTCGTTGGCCTGGGTGGACTCCAGAGTAGTCACGGAGCACTGACTGAGTGGAGTCGCCCATGTTGGGTTCCTTACTCTTAAAAAGGCTATGGATTATAACCCCCAGGGAGGGTCATTGATTTACGGACATTGACCTGGATGGACCCTGGGGAGACTTGGGCTTTGAGACCCCGGGTAGCACGCGCATAGCTCTAGATACTGTGACAGGATTGGTTATATGATATAATGATAAACATGATTTCTTGGTTTTGCGAAATTGTGTTTTATGGATAATAAATGGATTTGGACTGAGTTCCCACATATGTTTACTATGTTATGGATTTCTGTATATGGTTTTGGGCATGTGCCTCTATGGTTTTGGTTATTGAAACATATGAGGTTTGATAAATGGTTTTCCTATGCATGCATGCTTTTTAGTGAAAGGCATAAAGGTCTTTTTAAAAATGTGTTTTACTAAACTTATTACTTTTCGTCCACTCACAGTCTTTCTATTTTCAATGCTCTTCAGGTTGAATACGGTGCAGACTGTATTAATGACCGAGCTAAAGGTTTTAATTTTCCCTAGTTTGACACTCCGTGTCAGACGAAATCAGGAGCGTTCCTCATTAATCCCGGGGGGATTGGGACGGGTCCTGACAGTGTTACTTTATAAATGCCTTATTAATTGGATTGTTATGCTCATGTGGTTCATGTGCTTCCTTCTAATTACTTGCATATCTACCTACTTACAATATTCATATATTTCTTAGTACATTTTTTTGGTAATAGAGCCTAAATTCCAATATAATGCCCTAAAGATACATAGTAAGCAAGAGCAACATCTTTGCTTTCTTCTCTCTAAAAAACTTTGCTTTCTCCTCACTTTAACTCTCACCCAACCGGCCCTATATCTAGGGTAGGGGATTCTTCTTTTGATCTTCACCTCTCGGTGGTAGATCTAAGCAAGACCTCTGCCCTTCTTAACCCTTGTCTTCCCCTCAGCCTTTTTCTCATGTTCCCTTATCTTTTTGGAGGATTTTTGCTTCTATCTATCATCGATAGTGTGGGCATGTTTTTCTCGTTTTTGCTGATAGTGCATATTGCTATTTCTTAGGGCTGCAGGGATGGAAGTGTACCCTGGAGATAACGCTCGCCTTCGGGATGGAAATGTTTACCCCGAAGAGGTCACATAGCACGGTCTTTGTCGAGTAGCCGAGGGAGGCTTGACTCAGATTAGATGTGCTGGATATACATAGATCGGTAAGTGATGTGTTCACTAGATCTGGATTGCCGGCTGGTGATGTGTTCACAGCGGCGGATGCTCGGATTTTGAGCGGTCCTTGAGCCTATTGATATGCACGCGTTGCAGGGATAAACGTGACTCTAAGCAACAAGATATGGAAATAAGTCCCGTGGTTTTGTGGGAATTGTTTTGATTGGTCCATTGAACATATTTGACTGATTTCTTACTATTACTCGTGTTTTATGATATGCATGCATGTTTGTTAAAACTGGAGGGTAAGAAATGTGTTTTGGTAAATGTATTTATCAAACTTTATTTTGTCCACTCATACTTTTACTGTTTTATGCACCCTCCAGGCCAATGCACAGGTACGAGGGCTAGAAACGAGGCAAGCGAGGCAAAAGAATAAATAGACCGTTGCGCACTCAGACACTCTACAGAGTAGGAATTTGACCCCTATCTGTAATAGTACCTATGCTCTGTATTGTCTTTGACTAGTCAAACTTGTGACATCATTGGTCTGTAAAACTTAACTATCCCTTGTCTGATAATGTTTTCGGGATTTGTTGTGTGGTGTATGTATATAAGTTTGGTTACTTTCGGTAATTTTTAGTTATTGTCAGACGGGAGCAGGATTCATCACGACTATCGAGGGATAATCGGGATGAGTCTTGTCAGATAGTGTGGGCATGTTTTTCTCGTTTTTGCTGATAGTGCATATTGCTATTTCTTAGGGCTGCAGGGGGGGTGAATTTGGTTGGTGTGGTGGCGCTGTTTATGTGCGTGTCTTGAGGCTGAAAACTCCAGTCTCTTTCTCGTGGATGAGCATTGATTCGTGTGGCCGTTTTTCCTCACGGGTTAAGGGCTAGGCTTGGGTAGTTTTTTTTTTGGTTTATTTTGTTCTTGTTGTTGTTTTTCTGCTAGTTGATTTAGGTGTTTTCCGTAAATAGTCTCTGTCAGGACCCACCCCGGTTTCACCCCGAAACCCGAGGTAAATCCCGCTCCCGTCTGACTCCCCAACACAACACCTAAGGAACACTTACTCGAACCCAGTCAAACGCAGGAGTAATTACAAACTATCCCAAAATCCTTATCGTTTACAGAGCATAGCACTACATTACAAGAAAAATAAAAACTGAGAAAGTACACGCACACAGAAGCCTTTAAACTCTTCTAGGATCCCTCACGTCACTTCTATGCCTCAGACTCTGCCTCGACGTCAAGACCCCGCGCTAGCTCCACAACCTGGAGGGCAATTAAAACAGAAAATGTGAGTGGACCAGAAAGTACAAAAGTTCAAAAACCATTTTATAAGAAAACCGAGTTAAACCCTCCGTTTTGAAACCACATGCATAACCAACAGTTATAAACACAGTTATAAAATAATCGTTCTTAAACATCATAAGAAACAGAAACACTATAAAATATCATAGGAAACCATAACATGAGTATCAGAAACTGTATCAAACCATAACCACCAAATCATCATTTTCCCGATCAAACCTGCTGGACCTATCCGAGTCTTTAAACTCCCGAGTCTTTAAACTCAATCCAGGCCTTAATAATATCCGAGTCTTTAAACTCCCGAGTCTTTAAACTCAATCCGGGTCTTTAAACCCAATATCCAGATCCAGCAAATCCAATCTCAAAACCATTTGAAAACCATTTACCAAATCCTCATCCAAACCCGAATCCGAAATCACTGGTCCGAAGCCCTTCCGGCGTTCAGAACCGTTATTCCGAACCCAAATCCGGAATACCACTTTCCAATCTTAAAACCAAATTCCGATTAGTGAAATCCGCTTCTAAAATCAAAACTTTGATCATCGAAATCATGTTCCCAAAACCCACTTATAACCATTGAAAACCCTTTATCATTTGAAATCCCAAAACCATAGCATATATTCCAGAAACCAACCATTCCTCGAGAAAACGTGCTGAAACCATCTTTTCTCGAAAAACGTGTAATAATGCAAAACCAACCAAACATATTCGATAAACATAAAATCATGATTTAAAACCATAAGACAATTATAGAAAACAGTTATGCATGCTCGAGTTTAGAGAAAAGGTCCACTCACAGTACTGAGCCCTACTCGCGTCCCGAACGTCCAGCCCGTTCCTCGGCTTCCTCGGGAACTCCCGATCCTGTCAAACACCGTCAAATTACGTCACTAATACATCTACGAACACTCACCTAAAAGCCCTCAAAAATCTCCGGACCAAAGACTTAAAACCCCGGGACCCTACACATTCACCCTCGCGGAACTCAACTCAAACAACTTCCGATTAACCCGAAACCAACTCCATTGAACTCACCATGACTCCTAGACCAAAAACTATGTTGGCCGTTTTCCCATCCGCCGCCGCACGCGCCCCCACGCGCCGCCCAAAATGGCTGCGCGTGGCCCCACGCGCCAGCTACAGTACACCTTCAACCTCACGTCGACCCGGTTCAACACAGTAGACTACAGCTGAACCGGCGTCAACGGTTCTCCGCCGTACCTGCACGATTTCCTTCCCTTTCCTCACCTAAAGCTTCGTCCAGTTCCAATATAACCATTCCACAGCTCCTCAGACCTCGACACCGCCTCAATCCCGTCGACTGAAGCTCGAAACCAGACGGCCAACAACCCCTGTTTCACGGTCCAGCCACCCAGCTCACCACCCTTCACGGTGGCTTCACCAAACTCTGCCCTGAACCTCACTGATCCTAACCCAACTCACCTAGACCTTCGACTCAACCCCAATCGTCACGACTAGCCGTTTGAACATCGCGGCAAAACAGAGCATACAGGTACCCCCGTCGTGCTAACCTCCGCCGTGTACACCCCCGTCACGGCGACCATCCTAGTCGACTCCTAGGACCCTCCTGAACCTCACCCTGACCTCCATTCCTCTCGACTCTAAACCCAACCTCACAACTTTCAAATTGAGCAGCACGGGAAAAACAGAGCAAAAGATCTCACCTTCGATTGCAGCTCCGCCGTGCGCACTGCCGCCTTCCACGGTGGTCGTTAGTCTCCCTGCAACCTCCTGCAGCTTCCCCTGCCTTGGTTTGAGTCACCTCACGGCGTAGCCACCACCTCGAACTCACGGCCTCCCTGTTTCCGTCAAAACTTCTCCGCACCTCCGCCGTGCCGCCGTGCACAATTATACCACCAAAACCCGATCAGCAACTCCCTTTCAATCTCCCGTTCCTCCCTCACTCACCAAAACTCGTCATCAGCCACGATCAGTCCTCAATTCCTCCTCACAAACTCACTCTGTTCCTCTATGTTTGTCGAAGGACTGCACGGTTGCACCCCAATTATTTGGGCTGAGACCACACAGGATTCTCCCAGAATCCTCTACACACATGCCATGTGTCACCATCCACTCCACACACTCCCACATGGCCTAATCCCAGCCGTCCATTCCTTTCTTCTGTGCACAAATCCCAATGTGCCCCAATGACCAAAATACCCTCCTTTTTTACACATTTTTACGGTTTTACCGAAACTTCCTAGACCCGTAACTCTCGCCTCGTAAGTCCGATGAACACGTGCCGCCTGTCGTCGAACTCAGGACGACAAGAACTATCTAACGGTCTTAGGTCAACTTACCAAAACCCGTTCGTATAAAAAGTCAACGTTTCCCCCCTAATTCGCCAAATTACGGTTATGCCCTCAACCTTCCGAACATCACAACTTCCTCCTCGGATGTCGGAATCGGGCGTACCACCTGCCTAAGGATTCGTAACGTCCTCAACTACGTCCTGGTCACTGGTCAATCTCAAATTGACCACCCGAAATAAAAGTCAACACTTCTGCCCGACCCAGGGGCAAAATCGTCATTCTAAGTTCCCGGACCCCTCGGGACCACCTAACCCTTGATTAACCTTACTAATCACACCTTAATCACTCCACTTATCCCTATTCTCGGGACGGGTTGTTACAGTCTCCCCTTTGTAGGTGTTATTTCCCCTTGGTTGGTATAGTCCTCCCTTTGTTGGTGTAGTTTAATGGGGAGTCTTGGTAGTATGTTGTGGAAAACTGAAGAGGACGTTGTGGGAAACTAGAACTCCTTTTAGTTTATCTCTATTATTGGCTTTGTTTGAGTTTATTCTTAGATTAGTAGATGATGTCTAGTTGAAGATTTTTGGATTGTGAAAAATCCTTTTTAGAAATAGTATGTTCCAACTAAAATTGTAATTGTTTTAAAGTTTGTTGAATGAACTATTCTGTTTTGCTAAAAAAGAAGGAGTACATGATAAGCTTTCTATAACCAATCAGAGTGATAAATAGTGCTACAAATTTATAAAGATAAACATATTCCTCAACATGTCAGTTTTGATTCCAATGAATTTTCAAAACGAAAATAATAGTTTGAATTCTCAAAATATTTGACTTTTATTTGGTTAAAATCAAATCATTATTCAGTTACAATTTGAATCAAATAGATTAACGATTTTAACAAATTTATCTGAACATGTAATTATTAATATTATAAACTCATTTTTTTGGCCTAAAACTTAATTTCAATTTACAAAATATTACTATAAAGATGAATCATTTAACTGTAACTATTTACACTTTTAAACTTTAATTCTTCCTATTGAAAAAAAAAACTTAAAACCTGATCGGAATTGTGACGGTTGATAAAGGTTTACCCTTGTGGTCGGGTGTGGGCCAGATTTGACAGTAAGTACTCGAGTGATAATTGCAAATACTAATAGGTGTACGTATAAACTCAGCTTATGATTAAACACATTAATTAGTTTCATCTTTGATTTGACTGAGTTGTAAAATGTAGTCAATTAGCTGAAGTTCTTGACCAAAAAGGCCAAAAAAAACCATAACTCACTTTGGAGACAAATAAATAGTATGGAAAAACGTAAGTACAAAATAAATAGTTAGCGATAAATGTACATGACTTTCGGTACAACAAGATACAAGTGCATGCTAACAAACACATTGTTTCCTATGGCCAAAAGATAATCATGCAAAAGACCGTGCATATACCTGAAAGATTATAAATTAATTTTAAGGTTTAAATTTGAATTTCTTTTCCGGTTTGAAATGATTTTTAAATTGAACATTATACATGATCTTTTTTCTCGTCTACTCTTTTCATTTTGAAAAGTGATTTTTGAATTCTACTTTTATATTTTCTGCCCTTACACTTTCCTTAATTTTGTTTAACTGTTAAATTAGGCTAAATTAATGGAAAACAGAAACACACTGAAAAAATGAGGAAAAAAAAAGGTGGTAAAAAACATTTACGAAGTGGTACTTAAGTAATATAGTGTGTTTCCTAGGAGCACCACATGTGGCTTTTTTTTTTTTTCTTTTTTCTTTTTTTTTCCCTTCGTCTCTCGAGTCGACACCATAAAAGAGGGTGAAATTTCCGTTCATGGGGGACCCTTCCTTTTTCCCTACAAATTCAATATTCGTGAACCATTGACGAACACCCGTTCTCCCACCGTCCGATCCCTACTTCGCCCTTAAATCCAACGGCTGCCTCATCTCGGAATCAGTACAATTAGCTCAAGTACCATCTATCGTCTAACAAGAGAGCTCTCTCAACGTCAAAACCTTTAACGCCAACCATTTTTGGTTCCACAATAATTGTCCTCTCACTTCCAAAAAAAAAATAGAAAATAAAAAACGGGAAAAAAAAACTTCACCGGAGAAAAGCACCGGATCCGTGCTCTCTCAGCTGGGTCGGTTATTTGAATTTGGATCCCGGCACCAAACCCAGAAGTCACAGGTAATTAATTAATGAATTAATCAATCAAATTTTCTTCATGCTTTTTTCTTGTTGTGTTTTTAAGTTTTCCTTTCTTAAATAAGTTTTAATTTTCTCGATGGTTGTTGTTCTTTCATTTACTGTGTATATTGGAGATCTACTTGTTCATCAAGTGAATAGTTATGAGTTGAACTGATGAAGAATTCGATGAACCTATGCGCCCGGTGTACGAGGGAATTTTCATTTTAAATATATGGATGAGTATACATAATTAAGCAATTGTTATGAGTGTGTTTTGCAAGCTCATAAAACACTTAGAGAAGGATAAGGTTTTGGGTTGCGTTGGCTTTAAAAACCCTATAGCTGGATCCATGTTTAAGTTATTGGTTTCAATAGAATTAGGGTTTCACGAGGAGGAGAGAGATGACGTAGTAATATTATTTACCTCCAGTGAATAATTAATTAGTTTTTTTTTTTTTAACGTACGTGTGGTTTTTGCAGTGGAGGCTGTGTTTTTTTTCCTTTCTCTGTAAATCTTTCTCGACTTTTGAATGAGTGGTGGACATATGGTTCTACAGGTCCTGCTAGCTTCAACGTTTATTTTGTTGCCGACAAGTTCAAAGCTCAATAGCAAAAACACTGTTCGAACCTTACTCGAGGTAATAATTTGCATCCGATCAACTTTTTGATGCGCGAAATGTTTCCTTCGCATCTTCACCGTTCTTTTTCTTTTCCTTCGCGAGCAGTTTAATTAAAGGCGTGCATGGGCTTGATAAGGTCGGGGATTTTTGTTCATTAAATTATTTAATGGGTTACTTTTGATTAATCGAAGATCGAAATTACAGGAGTCATTTCGGTGATTTTTGGTGGATGGATATGAGTGGCTATAGGCCTGAATTATCACATGTTGCACAGCAAAGTCGGCGAGATAAGTTGAGATTTCTTCAAGCTTCAAACCCATCTCACCATTTACCCAGCAATCTACCAAACCATCCAATAAACCCAGATGTTGTTCATGTTCGGAATGTGAGAAATGCGAATTTGCTCTATGATCCCACCATGTTCTCCTCCGAAATGCTCAATTTTTCTATCAACGCCAATAATGCGTGTCATGATGAAGATCTAGTTGCATCTGGCGAGACTAGTCAAAGTAATTTCGGGAACTGGAGGAGCCTAAATCAACCCCAAAACCTAGATTGGTCCAGCAATTACGCCCCTAGCAATCACCATAACCACATGTTTGGTAGGGAAGAAAATAACAACAATGCATTTTTCCCGTCTTCCCAGAAACTCCACTTGGGGAGTAGTACAATGCATTTTCCTTCTTCACCTCATCAGCCTCCGCTAAATTACGTAAATGCCCTCAGCGATGTTGTGACATTAGCCTCCACAGGAAGCAGAAGCAGCAGCAGCAGCCAGGACCAGTTGGAAATGACTTCACTTGTGCACCAAAGAATCATGGAAAACGAGCTTGTGCTTCTTCCTAGCTATGCCAACCAATCAAACAGCGCATTGCGTTTCGATGATGGTGCTAATTACAATAATTCGTGGATGGAGAATCGGAGTAATTGGAGTAGCAGTGCTGCTGCTGGTGGCCGCAGCAGTGATCCTAATCAGCAAGGGCTGTCCTTATCACTGTCATCAAATCCGCCCTCTAATAAAAATGCAGTGTCGCAATATGATGTGGATGAGGGTTATAAGGACGTTCAAAATTCGAAAACAAAACCAAATATTATTAGCAAGCAGGCTTGTGAAAAATCACTTCAAGACATTGTAGGGGTGATGACTACTACTTGTGGCAATAGTAGCCGAAGCACGGGGCCTCTTGGTCCTTTCACTGGCTATTCAACCATTTTGAAGAGCTCCAAGTTCTTGAAGCCAGCTCAGCAGCTGTTGGATGAGTGTTGTACCACTAGTGACTCAAAGCGAATGAAAACACATGAGGCCTCTGATGAGAGGATGTCTGGAGAAGCAAGTGCTTCTGCTTCAGCATCTCATGATGCTCTGAATGCAATTGATACCAAAATGCGGAACAAAGTGAACAATTCCGGTGGCTCTTCCTCCACGTTTTATGGTTCGAATGACATCAGCAGTGATGCTGGTGGGGCTGCAAGCATATCTACCGACTCCATTCGGCCGGAGTTCCAACAAAAGAAGGCAAAGCTCCTATATATGCAGGAGGAGGTTAGTGACTCTCTCTCATAGCATTTTGTTTTTTTCCTGCTCCGTAATGAAAATTTAGTATTAAAATTTGGTATATCGATCATTTTTCTAAAGACTATGAAGCCACCAGAGGGAATGCAATTGTTATTTCGATGTAGGTTATTCCGTGATTGTTATGAGAGACTTTGGTTCCTTGATATTTGGCTTTTTAGAGGCTTAGAGTGTACCCATTCCTAAAATTTCTAGATCTAGCCCTTCAACTACCATTAGGGTACACCATATATAAATGGCTACGGTGGGCCCGGGATTATTACTTGATCGATTAGAGTTTCACAAAAGTCAGATTGAATTGATGGACAATAAAATCATGTAAGATACTGAGCTCACGTACTATGGCTTTTGACTATGGTGTGTTTGGATGACAAAAATTTGAAATACCAAAGAGATTGACGTAGCTATATTGATAAGAAATGCACTGTAAAAAAATTAGATAGAGAGACTTGAATTGATTTGACAAGATGCAAATGTAATGCACGGGATTTTTTTGTATATGACCCCTTGTATTGAGTTATCAATGTCTTCATCTCTTCTTTTGTGTGCATTAATGATTGGAAATTTCTCATTCAAACACACTGTTAACGTTGATGACCGGGGAAACATTTGTCTTCAAGCTGTGTATAATCTTAAAATGATTGGAAATTTCTCATTCAAACACACTGTTAACGTTGATGACTGGGGAAACATTTGTCTTCAAGCTGTGTATAATCTTAGTCTTATTAGAGTGCCCTTTCCTCTGACAAAATTGATTTCCCTGCTCCGTAACTTGAGATAGAATTTTTCGGACATGCATTGCCTTCCATAATATTCGAGTACATGCTTTACTAAACTTGCTTGGTGGCAGCATATGGTTAACTGGTGAAACTTTCATCAAAATGCTGAACCCTACAATATTTTGAGACACTATGTATGTAACTAATCATATATACTTCCAAATTGAAAATATAGTATTAAAGATTCACTTATCTTCACCAAAAAAGGGTTTAGCGGTCACAATTTGACAGTTAGTTACTAATCAAAAAAGGGTTTAGCGGTCACAATTTGACAGTTAGGTACTTTGTTTTAGAGCGTATAATACATATATGATCTTTTTTGGGTCGAATTAGAGTGTATAATCTAAGTATATATTATTGCATCGTGCATGTAGAACTTAGAGGGTGGTTACTAAGCTAATAATTTACTTGCAGCTTTTGGGTTTGTATTTTTGTTGGGTTTTGGTTAATGATATGAAGCGTTCGATTTATGGTTGTTCTTGACATGGTATCAAATTCAGCCTTGTTTTGCTGAATCTCGAATGCTTGTAATTAATACTCGATAATCAGTTATTTTATAACATTGATGGTCTAATAATGATTAGGCTTATGATTAAATCTTCGAAGCCAGTCCATTGTTTACATAATGCAATGTTTAGCATTTGAAGTAGTCAAATGTTTGGTACGTATATCATAGCATAGAAAAATTCTCCTGGTGGCGATGTTATTTGACATTCTTATATTAGGCCTTGACATTTTGACAATTTTTTTTTCCTGTTAAGGATTTTTGTTCTTATTATCGCTTGTGTAATTTTGTCATTAATATATATATATATATACATGATTAACAGGTATTGTGGAAAAGTAAGTACACGTTATCGGCGTTTGAAAACTGTTATCTTGCACTTTTGGCATGGACACAAACATCTACTATTAGAAATCCAAACCTTAATTATTGGGGCTTAACGCTTTTTTCAAATCACTCCCTGTATTTGTAGGACCCTGGCAAATTAGCGCTCTAGATTTTCAATTAACAGCAGACACCACTTAATTGTTTTCCAATCACTTTATAAACATGTAAACATGAATAATAGGTAGTTGCCTTCATGTAATGGCCAGCCTACCACATTATTGCCCTAAAAGAAACACCACCCTTTTTCTCCAACAATTGCGTCAGTAATGTAACAAGTAAAACGAAACATATATATATATATATATATATATATCATTGATAAATGGTAACATTTGTTTGAAAATTCAATTCGGTAGTAATTAGTCTTGTGCGTTATGTGGCATTGAAAGGTTTGCAGAAGGTACAAACAATACCATCAACAAATGCAAATGGTGGTGTCATCCTTCGAGACAGTTGCTGGTCTCAGCTCCTCGACGCCCTACATATCCATGGCTCTGAACACCGTATCAAGACACTTCCGGTCTCTCACGAATTCGATCAAAGACCAGCTGAGGCACATAAGGAAAGCTTTGGGAGAGGAATATTTGTCATCAGCAGTGGGTGGTACTAGTACTAGGAGTGGGTGCAGTAACAAGGGTGATAAAAATTTGGGGAAGCTAAAGTATATGGGTGTGGGGTTCCAAAGGCATAATAATATTCAGGCCTCCTGTGGTGGGTCTCATGTCGGCTTCCCTGAACCCCAACAGCACGTCTGGCGGCCCCAGCGAGGCCTACCGGAACGATCAGTGGCCATTCTTAGAGCTTGGCTCTTTGAGCATTTTCTTCACCCGTAAGTATCTTGCTCTTCTTAATTTCATTTTGGTGCCACGAGTAACAACTATTTGTTTTTTTGTAATTAGGTATCCCACAGACACAGATAAGCACATGCTAGCCACTCAAACGGGGCTATCTCGAAACCAGGTAGGGTCTACACTTGCTTTATATCTTTTTTATTTTTTTGGCTCAATCTGAGATTATCTTTCCTTTAATTACATTAAATATATGATAGTGTCTTAGTTAGATTAATATACAATGGTGTTTTCTAGCAACGGGAATTTTATTTCGTATGCATCCGTTATTCAGTTTGGTCGATACAAAAATAAGTAAAAATCGAACTAGACACGAATTAAAAGTTTTGGTTCAGTTCGATTGAATTTGTTATTTCTTTTAGGGCAAAAAAAAAAAAAGAAAAGCTAACCAAATCGCCTGGTTTGGTGCGCTTAGGTTTCACTGTCCATGTTTCACTTGTAAAAAAATCATGTATGTTTTTAGTTTGGTTTGTATATATACATTTTTTTAGAGAAAAACCTGAAGGGTCCAATACTTATTTTTCGTAATATTTCATGTATGGTTTTGGTTCGGTTTGCATAAGTTGTAAATTTATAAAAATAAAATCGAACCCAAACCAAATACCTATTCAATGAGTTTTGCTGGTTTTTTTGATTGCCCGCAACAACGCTAGTGAGTGAAATTGTGAGCGTTACTTATTCTTCTGTTGGTAAGTAATAAACTAGGAATGTAATAATATATGCAGGTGTCAAACTGGTTCATAAATGCCCGTGTGCGAGTTTGGAAGCCCATGGTTGAAGAAATACACATGCTGGAGACAAGAGAAGGCGGGCAAGAGCAAGATCCCACCAACAAAGATGCAAATTGTGCAACTGATCAAGCTACCACCAGCAAGACACACGCACACAACAATGATCACCAATTATTGGAACGCTCAGGAGACGTGGAACAAAGTCATCAGGAAATGAAGAGGTCGAGAGTCGAGTGTAGTGATGTTCCATCAAGCATGGACCCCGGATTGATGGGGTTTGTCCCCTACCAGCGAGGCCGGCTCGAAGTTGGGGGACTTGGAGCCGTCTCACTCACATTGGGGCTTAGACATGGGGTGGAAACTGCCCAACAACAGCAGCAGCAGCAGCAGCATGAGGATCAGCTACGGCGGCAACTTGGAGGTCAAATGATAAGGGATTTCGCTGGGTGATGAATGACACTGGAAATTATATGATACTATTTGAGGCTCCCACATTTTGGTAGACCCTATTACAGGAAAAAGAAAATTAAGAGGTTTTAAATTTGTGGTAGAGCTTTGCATGGGGTTTTACTAGTAGAGCCTCTCGGGACGAACTTCATAAATGATGTGGTAGATTAATTGCCGTTCACTGTTGAAATTTATTCGACAGGCTGTGAAAATATATTATCGATAGTCAGGAAATCGTCTGTTTCTGTCGACCCAAATGAAACCCCAAAACATGAAGGGAAAAAAAAAACGAAGTTCAAATTTGTGCATGCAAACCTAATTTAGTCATTGCAGGTCTACTTGGTGAGTGTTTCTATCTACAGAACGCAACAATATTACTGACACATTTACAAACGGATAATGCATGCATCATCTGCTATTCTCTTCCCTAGTAGGCAAAAATTGATCTCCGGGGAAGGATAAGCTCGGATGAAATGCAATTTGTGAATAGTTTCTCAACTCGTGCGGCACCAATAATGGAGTCTGGGTTATATGGATTGCTTTTGGGCTGCATCAAATTAATAGACTAAACAGAAAAATGATGACTATTCTGTTATAGATGGATTTCTTGGGCAATACTAAATTAATAGATTTAACTGCAAAATGGTGACTATCAGATTTCGTTACTTGATTTGTTTGTTATTTTTACTAATAAGGTTTTCAATTACTTATAGAAGTTAATTTAGTATTAGATTTTCTTTTCCTAGATAAAGGTCATCTGTTATTGATGACATTTTCTATTCTTATAAAAACGCCAACCGTTGTGCTTCCCCCTTGTGGGTGTGGAGCCTAATTCTTCCGTACACCCATGGGCACACATGACACATAATTGATCCCACACTTGCTTGATCGCACACACTTTTTTGGACAGCCATTTAATTCCATTCGATTCAAATAACGGCAATAGCAACAACAGCTTCAAATAGCAGCAATATCAATCTCATCTTCAAACAACAGCACAATAATGATGACACACCACCAGTAGCACAACCCCGACGATTGAGCACCAGCTTAATTAGCAAATTGGGACTTCACAGTGTTACTCTCCAAGTTGAGGGAGAGTTAGAAATCAAATTCAAAATATTTAGTATTCTAATTTGATGTCTACTAGATTTGGTTACTTGATTTACTCGTTATCTTGACCAATAAGATCTCCAATGACTTATAGGAGTTAAATTAGTATTATCCCCATATAAAGGTTTATCTATTACACTTTATGTTACAACCACATAAACCTTTCACATCAATTATTTATCAAAATTATATTTTTGACAATATTGGCTATATTTATTTTTGTAAAAATGATCTTAATCGAAATGATTATTTATGCTAATTAGTTTCGATTATAACATATGTAAATAAAAAAATTTGCTAATTTAAAAAGGTGAAATAAGAAAGTTCTTTCAAAGACGGAATGCAAGTACTGGATATCTACGGTAAGTTAAAGCAAAAAAAAAAAAAAAGTTGTTAATGACAATAGGCACCGAACAGATGTGCACATGTTTTGCTTCTCCAAACACGAGTGCTGGTGGTCTTTTGGGCAAAGACTCTGATGGGTTGCTTCCTCAAACAAGCTGGGATCTTCTTGGGAAGACAACGCCCGTGTCTTCAATAGAGCGTATAATCCAAGGGTTCAAATTAGAATTTTGAAACAAGAGGGGTTTCTCGAGAACTTTGAAAGAATGATTCGATACGCTTGAGTGTCGTTGGATTATAACAAAGAACTTTGTTACTGCTACAAGGAAGGCCATACAATAAATAAAGTATATTGAATTTAGATTTATATAAATAATTGTACAGTATTTTGATGTGATCGATTTTATATATTTATTGATTGTCATAAACTTTTATCAAGTTAATAATGAAATTATATAAAGTTCCGTGATAGAGTTTTATAGAGTCATACTGGTTTCATATATTGTGATTTAGTTTTTAGAAAATTATATTGAGTTTTATGATTTGATATTTTTTTTGGAAGAATTGTCTAATCAAATTATAATTATTTTTTTACTAAAAATTCTCGAACTATAATAAAATAAAATAATATTTCCAATGCTACAAAATAATTACAAAAATATAAAAACTTCTCACGATTGAGGTTGAGAGGCTAGGGCCATTATGCGTCACGTGTTGTAAATAATTTAATGGTTATGTCTATTTATGTAATAGGTACTAGGGGTAGCTTTGTCCTTTTGTATTCATTAATTATCCATCCCTATATAAGGGATAATTAATCCTTGTAAACCCTAATTATAATTCCAAAATAAACAGACGTATTATTTTCTCTCTGTCTTTCCATATTCTCTCTACATTCAAGTTTTCTGATTTTCCTTCACAACACGTTATCAGCACGATCGACTCTGAATCGGAGATTGCCCAAGTGAAGGATCAATTCAATCAAGTAGGTTTTTCGTTTCTTTAAAACTCAATTTTATTTTATTAAATCAAAACCCTAGAAAGCATGATTTCTAGGATTATTAAATTAAAAATGATTTGATAATTATTGAAATTAAAATTTAATATTGAATTGCATATACTATGCTTAAATTGATGCATGAAAAACTTGAATTAATGAATTAACACTGTTTGGATGATTTAATTTTTGATATTTGAGATATTATAATTGATGATTGCTTGATAATCGCATATGGTTGATGTTTCATAATTATTTGATAATTAATGATGGTTACATGATGTTTGATAATTAGTTGAAGCATGATAATTATTAATATATATATATATATATGTTTTGGTTATGATTATGTGTAATTGATGTTTTTGTATCATCAAACAATCAAATTCAATCAATGGGTTTGCCTCCCCACGAAGGTCACAGGTTCATGAAAAAAAAAACATGGAACAAGCCTAAAATTACGCCACAATTGGTGGCCACAAGCCTAAAATTACGCCACAATTGGTGGCCACAAACTTTGAGGTTTGACTCAACTAGGCCGAAGAAAAAAACATAACATCACGCCTGAGAAAAAAAAAACACCTGAGCCCAGAAGGCCCAAAAAACAAAACGGCCCTGAAGGCCTAGGATAAGGACAAACGACCCAAGGGGCCCAGAAGGCCATAGGCCCAAAAAAAAACACAAAAACCCAAGCCCGTCAGGCCTCTCACAAAAAAAAATTTTGCTCAGCCTAGAAGGGTAGCCCGCAACATAAAAGAAAACAATTTTGCCTATTGAGCCCAGAAGGCTAGCCCGAAAAAAAAACAAGCCCAGCAGGCCTCTACCCCCAGCCCAAAATCGATCTGGCCAGCAACCCATCTAATTTTCGGCCCAGAAGTCTTTAGCACAGGGCCCAGGCCACTGCACGGCTCAGCCTAGCCAGCCCAGACGGCTCGCGGCTTCGGCGACAGGCTCGGCTCGGCTCGGACAAAAAAAAAAACAGAATCTTCATTTGCACTTCTCGGGCCTAAAACATACACTCATGCATGCCTGAAGCATTGCAATACCCCTAAATCAAGGACCACAATAACATTTATTTATATTTATGCATATTGTATCTTGTTTACTTGTATGTTTATTTGTTTATTTCATTCTTTATACGTTATTTACCAATGTCATAGGCCACTTGTAAATAAAAGGAACCTGAAGTTTCCTTTATTGATATCCTGAATTATCATACCATGTTATAGAACCTGAAGTTCTCATTAGTTGCTTATGGATGCATTTTTCCCAAAGCACTAATCCTATTCATTAATCTTTGTAGAGCATGGGACATCTCAACAAACTGGATTTAGACGCACTAGAAGTTTCCGGAAGAAACTACTACCAGTGGACTGAAGATGTGAAGCTTCATCTCACTGCCAAGAGAATCCGCTCAACCATCCAGGAAGACAATGTGGTTTCTGAGCATCAGAAGGCGGATGCTATGATCCTCATTCGGAGGCACATAGATCGCGCACTGCAGCGTAAATACCTGGGTCAAGAGGACTTGAGAGCTTTATGGGTTTTACTGGCTGATCGTTTCGATCACCAGAAGGAAATATTCTTGACTGAAGCAAGACATGACTGGCATAACATTCATTTTCAGGATTATAAATGTAACGACCCGTCCCGAGAGCCGAGGATAGCGGAATGGCCGGGAACGGCGTAAGTGCGCGTGTATCGAGGCAACGTCGGAATGGTCTGTGAGTGGACTTTTCTTTCTAACTCTTGATGCATGCATAGATGTTTTTATATGTTTTCTATACTTGATTCTATGATTTGATTTATGATTGTGATGGTTTATGGTTTTGCACGTTTTTCGAGGAAATTACGGTATTTCACGTTTTACAAGATTTGACGGATATTATGATTTGAACCTGGTTTTAATGGTTTGATTTCGGGATTTGAAATACGATTTGATTTCAAAGACAGTAAAAGGATTTCGGAAAAGTGTTTTTGGAAAAGTGGTTTTGAGAAATGGATTTCGGGTTTTTGAATCGGAATTCCGGATGACGATTCAGGATTCGATTCGGGGACTTGAAGTGGATTCTGGGTTTGGGTTCGGAATGGTTATTCCGGATGTCGGCTTACGAAATGATGGTTGCGGACTCGGATCTGGAAAGGAAATGGATATGAGTTTTGGATTTGGATTCGAAATGAGGGTTTGGCTGCCGGAAAGGCTTCGGACCAGTGGTTTCGGATTCGGGTTTGGATATGGATTTAGAAATGGTTTTCAAATGGATTTGGATTGGATTTGCTGGATCTGGTTATTGGGTTTAAAGACCCGGATATTGTGATATGACGGGGGACGGGCTCGGATTGGGTTTAAAGACCCGGATTGAGTTTAAAGACTCGGATATACTGATATTTCCCCCGTAGGCCTGTTGAGTTTAAAGACTCGGATTATTGAGGCCTGGATTGAGTTTAAAGACTTGGGAGTTTAAAGACTCGGATAGATCCAACAGGTTCGATGGATGAGAATGTGGTTTCAATTGTGTTTTGGATTTCACTGAGCTGTGATGATAATGGTTTATAATAACGGTTTTCCGATGTTTTGGGCAGTGGCCCGGATGAAATGGTTTTCGATGGTTTTGGGCTGAGGCCCGGGATTTGAGAAAGGGAAATGTGTTTGGTTTTCATACATGGTTTTATGACATGAAATTGATATGCATGCATTGGTTTTTACGTGAAGGGTATAAATGTCATTGTTTTATGAACTGTTTTTAAACTTAAACTTTATTTTTGTCCACTCACAGTCTTTTCGTGTTTTCGATACCCTCCAGGTCGTTGCGGCACGGGCTGTTGGTCGAGGTAGACGGAGACATCACACGTACGATCCACAGTAGACTTGGCGCACTCTGGGAAGTTCGGAAGTTTTTGAACAGTCGGGTCGCAAATCCCTTGTCCGACCTACGTGTCACATGAAGGTTGGACGTCAGTTTAGCCTTCGTGTCATGCGTAAGTCAGACGAGAGCAGGGTTTAGTCCCTAATCCTGGGGGATTAGGGGTGGGCCCTGACAATAAATCCGTAAACGAATATAACTCTGAGATATGCCGTATCCGGTCTCTTCTCAAGTATTGTGGGGAGGAGCTCACTGAAACCGACCTACTTGAGAAGACTTTCTCTACATTTCCGACCTCATGTATTTTCCTGCAGCAACAATACAGAGAGCGGAAGTTTACCAGGTTCGCGGAGTTGATCACTACTTTATTGCAGGCTGAAAGAACAACATCTTACTAATGAAGAATGATCAATCCCGACCTGTGGGCACTAGTGTAGCACCTTTGCCTGAAGCAAACGCAGTTGCACCTCACGATGCCAACCGTGGGTGGAGAAACAGGGGTCGTGGTAGAGGTGGAGGACGTAACCGTCCAACACATGGTGCACACCCCTATGATCGGGTCCATGGTTACCATGCCCCACGTGGCTGCGGTAATCGACGTGGTGGACACCCCTATGATCGAGCCCAAGATTACCATGCCCCACGTGGCCGTGGTAACCGTGGGCTAGGTCCACGTGGTGGATATCACGCTCATCCTGGTCCGCGTGCTCAATACGAGAGAAACTCTGGTCTGGCCCGTTGCCATCAGAATCAAAACCCACCGGACCTATGCTATAAATGTGGAGGTCGTGATCACTGGTCCCGCACCTGTCGTGCATCAGTCCAAATTATTGCCCAGTATCATGCTAGACGTGATACTCGAGAGGCTAATTTTGCTGCAGGACCAGTCCCCGCTGATACCACCCTTGCCATTGCCGATTTCCAGACTGCAGCTGGACATAATGAGGATTGAGTTATTTACATACCCATGGATATGATCGACATTTGTGCCGTTTTTTTATGCATATTGTTTTTTTTTATTTCTTTCATTACTATTTCTGGATATTGTTTGGTGATTCATATGTATTTTGGACATATTTTGTTATTTGCTCGAATATTATTCAATCTATTTATTCATTTTTTTAATACATGTGATTGTTGATTACTTTAGTTATATTGATGGTTAGGCATGTCAAATGGTGAAATTTGTTGTCTAGCCGACAGTGCTACTACGCACACTATCCTACGTGATAGGTTATTTTTCACAAACTTAATACCTAACCACACCCTTGTCATAACTATTTATGGCAAATCAAACTTGATTGAAGGCTCCGGAAGAGCCCAATTTATGTTGTCCAATGGTACCGTATTTACCATTGATGAAGCCTTATGCTCTCCACGTTCCAGCAGAACGTTATTAAGTTTTAAGGATATTCGAGCTAATAATTATCATGTTGAAACCACAAAAGAAAAGAATGTGGAATATCTTTGCATAACATCCAACTTGTATGTCCGGAAGCGTACATTGGAGAAATTGAAATGCCTCAGGAGTGGACTCTACATGACCACTATTAGAACCATTGAGGCAAATCACATAGCTAGCCGGACGCTACCTAACCCCAGCAACTACTTATTATGGAATGACTGATTGGGACACCCCGGTCAGGGTATGATGCGCCGTATCCTCAATACATCACACGGTATCCCCTTACCAATACATGACACCTGAATCTTACAATCAGACGACCTCAATGCCTATGAAACTCTTTCCAGCTGCTCAATTGAACAATATCACACCATCATATGCAAAGATCGATAAAGACTCTGTCCCTTTCTTGTACAGAATATAAGGGGATATTTGTGGGACCCATCCAACCACCATGCAGACCATTTAAATATTTCATGGTTTTGGTTGATGCATCGACGAGGTAGTCCCATGTGACCCTATTGTCCACACGTAATGCTGCGTTTGCTAAACTCCTTGTCCAAATCATTAAATTAAGGGCCCACCATTCGGATTATCCCATAAAGTCCATATGACTTGATAATGCCGGTGAGTTTACATCGAAATCTTTCAATGATTATTGCATGTCTCTTGGGATTGATATTGAACATCCAGTTGCACATGTTCACACCCAGAATGGTCTCGCAGAAGCATTCATTAAACGATTACAAATGATTGCACGGGATTTGGTTATGCGCACCAAGCTACCAATTTCTGCGTGGGGCTATGCAATTTTGCATGCAGCTATGTTGGTCCGGTTGAGGCCCACTGCCACCCAACCCTATTCCACGTTACAGCTGGTAACTGGGTACGAACCTGATGTTTCGCACTTACGCGTGTTTAGGTGTGCTGTTTACGTGCCAATTACGCCGCCACAACGTACAAAAATGGTACCTCAACGCTGGAGGGGCATCTATGTCGGCTATGAATCCCCCTCCATTATACGTTATTTAGAGCCCTTGACATGCGATCTCTTTACCGCTCGTTTTGCGGATTGTCACTTGGATGAGACAGTCTTCCCGCCATTAGGGGGAGATAAGAACACCAATGTTCCTGAAGAACGACGTGAATTGACGTGGAATGTCTCCATTTTGTCTCATCTTGATCTCGGAACCGCACAAAGTGAGAATGAAGTGCGGAGAATTCTAGATCTACAGAGTGTAGCTAATAATATGCCAGATGCTTTCTCTGATCTTGCTAAAATGATGAGATCACATATACCTGCTGCAAACGTGCCTGCAAGGATAGACGTCCCCGTAGGACGCGCCGTCCCAGATGGACGGGTCGTCCCAGATGGACAAAGTACGGCCATGGCGGCTAACCACTCATATGTCCCCGCCCATAAGCGAGGTAGACCAATAGGTTCAAATGATTCTTATCCCCGGAAGAGGACAAATTTGGCACAATTGAATCCCTTGGATATCACTATATCATCTGATCCATCTCATGAGATAATTCCAGATTATGGGTCTGTCTTAGAAGAGACGACGTTGGGGGACGCCTCAACGTCTGAACCCATTCCCGAGAATAGAGAGATCTCTGCAAACTATGCATGCTTAAATGAGATATGGAATCAGAATGATATTATCATCGATGATATATTTGTATTCGCAGTAGCTACTGAAATAATAACTAGTGTTGATATCGAACCTCGCTCCATTGATGAATGCCAACGTAGAGAAGACTGGCCAAAATGGAAAGAAGCAATCCAGGTCGAACTTGATTCCTTGACAAAAAGAAAGGTGTTTGGACCTGTAGCTCCCACACCTCCCCATGTTAAACCTGTAGGTTTCAAATGGGTATTTGTAAGGAAGCGTAATGAGAAAAACGAGATTGTGAGATACAAAGCTCGTTTAGTGGCGCAAGGATTTTCTCAACGCCCTGGGATTGATTACGAGGAGATGTACTCTCCGGTAATGGACATTATAAAGTTCCGCTACCTTATCAGTTTGGTAGTTTCCGAAAAACTGAGTATGCAGCTTTTGGATGTGGTCACAGCTTATCTCTATGGGGATCTAGATACATAGATATATATATATATATATATATATATATATATATATATGAAAGTTCCTGAGGGACTTAGGCTATCTGATTCAAATAGTTCCAGACCACGGAACGCGCTCTCCATTCCTTTGAGGCGTTCACTTTACGGATTGAAACAATCCGGACGGATGTGGTATAACCGTCTAAGTGAATATTTGATCAGATTGGGATATGTGAATAATGAATTATGCCCATGCGGTGTTTATTAAGAAAACAAGTTTCGGGTTCGCTATAGTGGCAGTTTATGTCGATGACATGAATCTGATTGGTACTCCTGAAGAGATCCAAGAAACCGCTAAGCACCTGAAGTTAGAATTTGAAATGAAAGATCTTGGGAGAACACACTTCTGTCCCGGCCTGGAGTTCGAGCTCCGTGCAGATGGAATTTTGGTTCATCAATCGAATTACATACAGAAGATGTTGAGACGCTTTAATGAGGATAAAGAAAAACCTTCAAGCACGCCCATGATCGTCCAGAGTTTAGATCCTAAAAAGGACCCGTTTCGTCTAGTAGATGACAACGAAGAGATATTGACACCAGAAGTGTCATATCTAAGTGCAATAGGCGCATTTTTGTACTTGGCTCAATGCACTAGACCAAACATTTCATTCGCTGTGAACTTACTAGCTAGATTTAGCTCTGCGCCAACACGCCACCATTGGAATGGCATAAAAGACATCTTCCGATACCTTAGAGGTACAACAGATATGGGCTTATTCTATCCCTATGCATTGAGGAATGATTTAAACCCCCTTGGTCCTCGAAATGATGCACGCCTCGTTAGGTATGCTGATGCAGGTTACCTATCAGACCCACACAAGGCACGTTCCCAATCCGGTTATGTCTTTACCATTGGGAACACAACAATATCTTGGAGGTCTACAAAACAGACCCTTGTTGCTACGTCTTCGAATCATGCCGAGATTTTAGCCCTGCACGAAGCAGTTCGTGAATGCATATGGTTAAGAGCTATTACTGGGCATATTCGAAGTACATGTGGACTGTACTCCACCCATAATGACCGACAGTTATCTACGAAGATAATGCTGTCTGCATAGAGCAGATGAAGACATGTTTCATTAAGGGAGACAACACCAAGCACATTGCACCGAAGTTATTCTTTAACCAACAACAACAAGAACATCGGAAGATTGAGATCAAGCCAATACGATCTCAAGATAATCATGCAGACTTGTTCACCAAGTCATTACCAAAGGTCACATTCCAGCAGCATGTGCGAGGTATTGGTTTAAGTAGACTGGCTGATCTACCCAATCTGTAGTTTTCAGGGGGAGTCAATATCAGGGGGAGTATCCTGAAGTATACCAAGTATCCAGAAGTATACTGAGTATCCCGAAGTATATTCACATGATCATCGTGTACTCTTTTGTCCTACGATCAGGGTTATTTTGTCCCATTGGGTTTTGTTACCTGGCTAGGTTTTAATGAGACACATTTTGGTATGATCACCCTGCTAACAATGTATCCTGAAGATGCCATGATTTGACTCATATGCATTTGCACATCTTTTCCCTTCAACCACGGGTTTTTCCAACTGGGTTTACCCGGTAAGGTTTTGGTGGAGCAACACTAATGCATTATATCTCAAAGGCGGATTATCTACCCGTATTCTAGAAGAGACGACATCAGCTACCTCAGAAGATTCCGATGTGGTCACCTATACGCACGTTGCACTCTTTTTCCTTCGACCAGGGTTATTTTTGTCCCATAGGGTTTTTGTTACCTGACAAGGTTTTAGCAAGGCAACATATATGTGCGTAGCCAACCAGTACCATTACATGAAATATCCAAGGGGGAGTGTTGTAAATAGTTTAATGGTTATGTCTATTTATGTCATAGGTGCTAAGGGTAGCTTTGTCCTTTTGTATTCATTAATTATCCATCCCTATATAAGGGATAATTAATCCTTGTAAACCCTAATTATAATTCCAAAATAAACAGACGCATTATTTTCTCTCTGCCTTTCCATATTCTCTCTGCATTCAAGTCTTCCGATTTTCCTTCACAACATCACGCTACTTTTAATTTTTTTTTATATTCATTTTTATTTTTTATTATTTTTTATTTTTTTATTCAACCAATAAATAAATTCATGTAAAGTTTGTTCTATTTAATTGCTTATAATTTCTATAGAGAATAATATATGTGAGTCGAAGGCTTGTATTTTAATGAGTAGTGAAAAATTTAAAAATTTAAAAATTTAAAAATCGTAAATTATATTTTAAGTTTTGTCAGTAGAAATCCGAGGGTAAGGGGCTAGACAAATCATAAACTTTTCTAAGCATAATTTACAATAAAATGTTTGTAAAACTCCATATAACCCTTCTATTTAATAAAGTTTACAATATTCATTGATATGTTGAATACACCTAAACTTTTATACAATTATGAAATGTCATGATTGAATGCATCTCATTTTCTAATGACCTTATAAACATAAATTGGCTACTCTCAACCTTTTACCATCTTTTTAAAAGTCCTCATTGAATACGTCTAAAACTTTTACAGACATTTAAACTCTATGAAAATCTCAATTGAGTACACACCCCTAAATTATCTAAAAAATATATCAACCCTACTGTCATTATGATATGGTTTTTTCTTTATAATCCAATAAAATTTACACGGATCGATGATGCACTATAATTTAGTCATTCATACATGTCAAACAAATTAATGTTACTGTTAATTTAACATCTCATGGTGAACTGTCCATTTATTTGATATATTCAAGTGACTAACCAGTCTCTAATTTCATTAATTTATCGAATCATGATGGATGCGAAGCTAATTAGATTTCTGTTAGGGGGTAGGGGTGGCTATATTTCTGAAGAGAGCAATATAAGCATTCTAGCGCTGGAGTGCTAGATCCTAGATGTCGATATTTTTTGCAAATAAAACTAATAAAAATGTTGGAATGTTGTCAAAACTTCGAATAGCTTTAGGAAAGGCTTAAACACCTAATAATACTTATATAAAACTAATAAAATCATAAAATGACTTTGATATAATAACTATATTATATATAACCAATGTTCGGCGTCCTATGATGACAGGACCCATCCCGATTATCACCCCAATAACCGAGACGAACCCTACTCCCGTCTGACAAACACACTCAAAGTACCAGAAAATCCTCACAACAACCCACAAAATCATTGCCAGACCAGGGAGAATTAAAATCCAACAAGTTAACAACTATACAGAGCATAGTACAAAACAAGGTAAACATAAATCCTACTAACCGAAACTCCGGTAAAACCCCGAGATAACTCTATGCCTCTGACTCTGCCTCAACTTCAGCCCCAATGCTAGTACCACGACCTGGAGGGCATTTAAAAACCAGAAAAGAGTGAGTGGACTAAAAATAAATAATAGTTCAAAAACAGTGTAATAAATAAACCAGGATTTTGCCCTCCGTTTTAAAAACGTACATGCATAACCAAGTAGCAAAAACAACGATATAAACAATATGCTGATCATTATGAAAACATTATCATTAAAAGCATGAAATACCAATATCATCACCCGATCAAACCTGCTGGATCTATTCGAGTCTTTAAACTCAATCCAGGCCTCAATATAATTCGAGTCTTTAAACTCCCGAGTTTTTAAACTCAATCCAGGCCTCAATATAATCCGAGTCTTTAAACTCCCGAGTCTTTAAACTCAACAGGCCTACGAGGGAAATATAATATCCGAGTCTTTAAACTCAATGCGGGTCTTTAAACCCAATCCGGGCCCGCCCCCGTTATATCATAATCCGGGTCTTTAAACCCAATAATCAGATCCAGCAAATCCAATCCAAAACCGTTTGGAAACCATTTCTAAATCCATATCTAAACCCGAATTCGAAATCACTATGTCCAAGCCATGTCGGCGTCCAGAACCGTCATTCCAAACCCAAATCCGGAATCCCTTTTTCAAGCTTTTAAACCAAATCTCGATTTCCGAAATCCGATTCTAAAACCGAAAACCTTGATTATCAAATAATGTTTCGAAATCCATTCATAATCATTGAAAATGAATTATAGATTTAAGTCCCAAAATTATGGCAGCAAAATCATAAACAGAGCATATCTCGTAAAACGTGCCGAAATACATAAATTCCTCGAAAAATGTGCAAGTACATAAAACAGATATAAACTAATCAATAATCATGAAATCATAATTAAAACCATAAAACAAGTAAATAGAAATAGTTATGCATGCTCAGTTAGAAAACAAACAGTCCACTCACAGTTCCCGAGCACGTCACTCGCTTCCCGTACGTTCCTCGGTCGCCTCAGGGATTTCCCGACCTGTCAAAAGTCACCAATCCAGGTCACAAACACTTCATTTAAGCTTATCCTATTTTCCCCAATTTTCCCGGAATTTTAAACGTAATTAAACGGTACCCTAAACCTTCGAACACAACTAACCCGAGACGATGTCCGATCGTCCCGAAACTTGTCCCAAAATGTTCGTTACATTGATTAGAATAAAAACCATGTTGGAAACTTCCCCAGAACCTGCCCCACGCGCCCTCACGCGCCGCCCAAAGGGGCTGCGCGTGGGCTTCACGCGCCACTACAGTGAGTCACTGTTCATCGTCTTCCTCAGTCGTCGACCGGTCTAAACCGGCGAGGGCGATTCTTCGCCGTTTTCTGTCCATTTTTTTTATCCTTTTTCCACCAGTAGGATTGTCCCACTCCTAGAAACCTATTCCACTATCTAAAAACACGAATTAACGGCTAACAATTACCTCCCAAAGCTCGAACAGAAGCCCAGAAAAACCAGTTTTCCGATTCCGGCCAACCGCCGTCCTTCCAGCCACGAGTTCGAATCCCTGATCTCAACAGACACCTCCTAAGACTGTTAGGACCAAGAAATCGAGTCACCAACCGTCCAACATCCATGACTTTTCATTCAAACCGAAACTGGAAAACAGGGGAACTTGAGATTACCCGTGTCACAGCTCACCGCCGTGAGCTCCGCCGTGGGTCTAACCCGTCTAGCGCCTCTCCTCCGTTCTTTGAACACTCTTACAACTCCAAACTCGGCCGGTTCGAAAGAAACACGACAGCACCACCACCACGACCCTTCTCTGTTTTTCTGAGAAAATCTCACCCTCCTCTCAACCTTTCTTCATACAACTCTCACCCAAAACTCACTCCCCAACCTTCAACTAACCCCTGATCACACACACTCAAACTCAAGGACTCACACACCCTGGGACTGCTCGATTTCTTCTCTCTGTTTACAGTTTCTGTTTTTCCTCAATTGATCGAACACAAACCATTTAATTAAACCGTGAAACCGTGTAGAAACCTCTAGCCAACCACCAGGTGTCCCCCATCTAGTGGACTTAGCCCAAAATATCCAATAAGCACTGTCCACTTGTCCTCATCTGATTGGCTCGCTTCCCAAGGTGTAAAAAGACCAAAATACCCCTAATTGCTCAAATTACGATTTTACCCTTTACTTCCTAGACCCGTATCTCACTCGTTCGATGTCCGATAAAGGCATGCCACCTGTCGTTGTACTCAGGACGTCGAGATCTATCTAACGGTCCTTGGTTTGCTTGAAGAAACCTTGTCGTGCAAAAAGTCAACTTTTTCCCTCTTTTTAACCAAATTACGAAAGTGCCCTCAACCTTCCGAACATCATAACTTCTTCCTCGGATGTCGGAATCGGGCGTGCCACCTGGCTACGGACTCGTGACGTCCCGAACTACGTCACGGTCATCGATCAATACCCAATTGACCGTCCAAACTAAAAGTCAACATTTTGCCCAGTCTAGGGGCAAAATCGTCATTCTGCGCTAACTGTCCAAAAGTAACCAACTAAACACCGATTAACGTACTAATCCGTCATTAATCACATCGCTAATCCTGACTCCCAAGACGGGTCGTTACATATGATGCCAAGGCACTTGGTAATGATGAGCCGCCCAATTATAGAAAAATCAGTAAATCTAGTCAAACTAGCATTAAGCAGCCCCTGGGTGGCGCCAAGGCAGTTGGATGGGCGAGGAAAGATGGACAACTACGTGGTGGAGGTAGGCTACGTTGCCAATTCAAAAATTTGCGAATTTGGAGGAAAGGTTGAGGTGGAAGGGATTTTAGATTGGCTCCATCATGATCTTAAAAAAAGAGAGGAAAGGAAGAAAAATGAGGGAGATGGAGAGGAATGGAAGAAAGAGGAGGGAGCGGGAAAAGGAGAAGGAGAGAGGAAGAGAATACAAATTAAAGAGAGCGGAAAGGAAAAGGAAAATGAGAAGAGAGGAAGAGAGAGGGAGGAAGAGAATAATACATATTAAAATTATAATAAATAAAAAACCGCCTTGACCCCCACATAGGTCCCACCTAACAGCCTAGGCGCTAGGTGCCTTTTCACTTCCCTAGGAATGCCTAACATTATTTTAAACATCATATTTAACATGATACAATATGCATCGATGATTAATAATATAAAATCATAAGCATAAAGGTAAATTAAAACATAGTTTAGTGAAAAATTCGCACCAAGGATACTTTGCTAGTTAAATTGCACTAAAAAAAGTCAAGGATGAAAATATCGATATCGACAGATATATCGCTAGTCAAATTTACGGATATCTCGCCCCAAATATCAGTATCGATATCGATATCGTTTACGGTTAACAAAAATTACGAAAATTCGGTCTAAAAGTTGGATTTGGAATGAAACTTTGGGAAAATTTTAAGTACCCAATAATGGTTATATAGGACTAATAAAAACTGTAAAATGACTTTGATATAAAAAATATATGATGAATAATATGATATAATATGATTCTAACGATGACTAATAATATAAAATCTTAAATATAAACAAAAATTGAAGTGAGTTACTATAATTGAATGTTAAAATAGTTAAAAACATAACAATAAACATACAAAAATTCAATGTAAGAAAAATGATAAAATAAGTTTAAATATATTTAAAATTGGAAAAAAAGGGTGAAAAAATAGGGCCAAACTTTGTTAAAAAATCGGAAGTAATGGATATATTTAAAATTGGACAAAAAATGGAAAAAAAGGTCAACCTTTGTTGAAAAATTGGAAAAAATGAATAAAAAGAAAAAAATAGCTGTTGTAGTCAAAGGAGGACGAACCCAAGACCCCCCAAATGAGAACAAACCCAAGCGAACTCTGCTAGCCAATATTTTGTAAGTTTAAATAACGTCCAATATATAAGTATACATATTCCTCTGCTAGCCAACAGTCATCTCCTACATCCAGTCGGGTCTGCAACTCAGGTTTTCCGACCCGGCAACATGACCCGACTAAATATCCTTTCATTTACTCCGATTTTCACGAATTAATAGTGTATCTTGATTGTTTTGATCATAGGAAAGGATCTGTGGGCTCAAAACAAGATAATTGTTCGAAATTTTGGTGAATTTCCTTCTTCCCCTTTTTATGTACCACCTGTGACGCCCCAGAAATTCGAAAAAGGAAAAAAATTTGGAAACTTTGGGGAAAATGACGATTTTGCCCCTGGAATTGGAGCGAACGGTTGACTTTTTGTTCGAGCGGTCAAACGGACTTTGACTGATGACCGTGACGTAGTACGGGACGTCACGAGTTCATAGACAGGTGGCACGTCCAATTCCGGTATTCGAGGAGAAAGTTATGACGTGCAGAAGTTGGTAAAAGGGGTAGAAAATTGGCTTTTTGATCGGGACCTTGTTTGGACTTTCCGGAAGTACCGTTGGATAGGTCTCGGGACGCTGAATCCGTAGACAGGCGGCATGCGTCAATCGGAATCCGAACGAAAACGTTATGGGTGTAGAACGATTAGGGGTACTTTGGTAATTTGTGAGAACAAGGGTAAAATGGTAATTTTGGTTCAGCTAAGTGTGATAATTCAACAATTCTGATGAGTCAATGTAATTGGTGACTCAAGGCATCCTGGGGTGACACTTGTCACCATGCGGGAAGGCTTAGTGGCTTGAAAGCCTAATACGAACAAACAAAAACCGCCCATTGTCCCTTGTAATTGTTTTGATCAAATTGATCGGTAAGGGGGGACAAATAGATGGTACCTGAGATGGGAAGAGGAAATCAGAGAGAAAAACGAGTAGAATTGAAGGGATAATTGAAAGAAATCGAACTGTAAACCCGAGAACAAAACCCGAAAATAGCTTTAAGAAAGCTTGGATCGAATTTGATGTTGTGCGTGTTTTTGAATGAAATTGAGGTTGTAGTTAGCCTTCTGGGATTGCTACGAGTCGAACTGGATCAAGAACGAAGGAAATTAAGGTTATTTTGGCTTCGAACAGAGAGGGGGAAAGCTTCGGATTTGTGAGCTTGAGTCGTGGAATTAAAGCCATGGAACCATGAAATTAATCAGGGGAATATGTTTATAAGGACCCAACGATGCTTCTTGATGCATCAATTGAATGAAACAAGTGAGAAATTGGGACGATTGGCTGATGCACAGCGCTTCGGTGTTCTTCGCAAATCGAGTTTGAGTCGAAGAGATTGAGGTAAGTTAACACCTAATTGATTGTACAGAACTTCAATTGAGATTGTAACGATGCAAATGGATGGTTGAATTGTAGAAATTGATGTCGAATTGATGGCAATCGAACCGGGTTACCTCGCGGGTCGCAGGACCCGTTTACCAGTTAAACGGGTGAAGGAGGTAACTGTTCATGGCACTGTAGCAGGCGCGTGGCACCCACACGCAGCCACTCCTGGCGGCGCGTGGGGGCGCGTGAGGGGGAATCCCGAGGTGAGTTCAACATGAAACTTGTCCTATTTAATGTAATGAACATTTTTGGTGTTGGTTGCGAGTCGATCGGACACCGTCTCGATAATGTTTCGAGGGTCCGAAGGTTTATGTTACGTATTAAATTAATATGAAATTCCTGGAAAATTATGATAAATTAATATGATGATAATTAGGTCCTTCGTGACCCTGAGTAATGATTTTGGACAGGATTCGGGATTCCTGGCAAGTGTCGGATATTACGGAAACGCGTGTAGCTCGGGAAGTGAACGGGTTGGACGGTGTGTGAGTGGACATTTGCTTTATAAATTGATATGCATGCATAGTTAAATGTTTTACATGATTTCTGACATGATTTGAATTGCAATGATTTGATATGATTATTGTGTGATTTATTGATTATTTTAATCGGTGCTGCGGGCACGTTTTTCGAGAAAATGTGAAATGATTGTTTTGGGCGCAGACCCGGAATTTGTGATTGGTTTTGGCTTGGATTATGAGTTGGGAAATCGATTTACTGGATTTGTGATGTTTTCGGATATGATTTTACGGATTTGCGTGTGTTGAATTATTTAATGATTTTACGGATTGACGAGAAATGAGATTTGGGCATATGGCCCCGTGATAATGGTTTTGACATGGTTTTGATACTTGATTTGACATAATACTTTTGATTGTGTATTGATGTTTGATGACTCCAGATGTGTAATTCCTGGAGGGACTCCAGATGCGTAATTCCTGGAGAGACCGGATGTGTAATTCTCAGTGAGGCTGGATGTGTAATTCCCAGCATTGGATGACGACTCTGGATGTGTAATTCCCAGAGGATCCTCGGATGTGTAATTCCCGAGTTATATGCTTTATTATATGGTGAACTGATTTTATAAAATGATTTAAATGATTCATGTGTTTTTCCCTATGCATGCATAGTTTGATAAACTGGAGGGTAAATGATGTCATTTATCAATGTTTTTTAACGAATATAATTTTGTCCACTCACACTTTTCTGTTTTGTTGACCCTCTAGGCCGTGGCACAACATTCGGGGCTGATCTCGAGGCGGAGGCATGAACGGCAGTTATCCCTTGTCTGATAGGTGCTGAAGGCTAGTTTCGGGACTTCAGTTGACTTGTCAGACGGGAGCAGGACCGGGCACGGTTATCGAGGTCCAGTTGGGACGGGTCCTGTCACCACCGGCCCAAAATACCAAAATTTCGGCGACATTTATCGATATTTTCATCCATGAAAAAAGTAGAGTGTCTACCTCATTCACAATCATTTGTACCTCCATCCATCAAGACACAAAATAATATTGCCTAGTGATGCTACTTCATGAAATCATGTCTTGACCGATGAAACATATTTTATTGCCATAATCCACTTTGGTCAGCAAAAATTAGAGTTTGCTTGGCGTGGGCCTATCCTATCTAGCTCACTGAAGGATTTCATAGGAAAAGCTTAGTGTGTGGGCAATGTTTTGGTAGGGCAAGTCAGTTTTGTGCGGCGAAATAATTGGTAGGGCAAGTCTATTTTTGTGGGCAAGTGTTTGGCTTGGAAAACGTAATTTGGCACGTAATGCTTATGTTAGTCGGACAAGAAGTGCTCGTTGACTAGTTATACAAATTTGATATGACATTTACTTGATATGAAATTTTTTGGAAAATTGATATTAAAATTAATTTGGTATGGGAATTTGATATCAAATTAATGTAATGAAATTAATTTCGAACCGAAATTTGATACGGAAATTAATTTCCTATCGAAATTTGATATGGAAATTGCCTATATAAAGTGGATGGAATGGGCATTCTCAAATCCACCTTCAAGCATACTCAAATCATTTTGCGTAGACTAATCCATGTGCAAGATCGACTACATCCATTTTTTAAAAAACTGGAAGAAAAGGACAAGTGAGAGCCATGTGGCAAGAAGGGTGTAATTTGGTTTGAAAGGGTTGGCAAACTTATTTTACCTTTCCCTTTTCAATTTTCAAATCAACAACCCATGTTCACCCATCCAAAACCACAAAACACAATGTGTCCATAATTGATACAATCCCCGAAGCATAATGTCTCAATTTGAGAATATAATGATTGTTTTACTAATGAACATGAAAATCGGTCGCAACTAATCAAATTGAGGGAAGAAGGAATACAACCAACATGGCTGGCCTCGATCCTATGCACACTGGCAAAAGGATCAGTAAAATTGCCATACTTATATTTCTAATTAGAAACTATTTGATATTGAAGGTGGCGATGCAACAATGTATACATGATGTGCTATCAACATAGGTTGAGCTCCTGTTGGAGTAGCAGCTATCGTGTAACGACCCGTCCCGAGAGCCGGGATTAGCAAAGTGATTAGTAACGGATTAAGTGAGTCTAATTGGTGTTTAGTTGGTTACTTTTGGCCTTTGGGTGTGGAAGGACGATTTTGCCCCTAGTTTGGGCAAAAAGATGACTTTTAGTTCGGGCGGTCAATTGACGTAGTTCGGGACATCACGAGTACGTAGACAAGTGGCACGCCCGATTTCAACATCCGAGGAGGAAGTTATGATGTTCGGAAGGTCGAGGGCATTACCATAATTTGGGTAAACAAAGGGGAAAGTTGACTTTTTGCTAGACTTGTCATTTTCACGTAGACCTAGGACCGTTAGGTAGGTCTCGTCGTCCTGAGTTCAATGACAGGCGGCATGCCTTCATCGGACATTGGACGAACGAGATACGGGTCTAGAACGGTAAGGACAAAACGGTAATTTTGACTCACAAGTAGGGGCATTTTAGTATTTTTGGTGCATTGGGAATTAGGCCAAGCTGATAAGGCCAAGTGTACAACAATTGTGGGATATTTTGAGATGGGCCATGGGATGTTGACACGTGCCCTTTGTCTAGTGGGTTCTAGGCTTGTGCACGGTGTGAGCTTTAAACGGGTTGTGTGTGTGGCCGTGTTCGAGAGGAAACAGAGACAGAGTTGAGAGGAAACAGAGACAGAGTTGAGAGGAAAATCGATTAGGTGAAGGGAGTATGTGAGTGCTGGTGAGTGAAGAAGTGAGATCAGAGAGAGTGTAAGACTGGATGAGTGAGTTGAGGGAGAGATTCGTGAGGAAAACTTGAGAGTTTGAGTGTGAATTCACGGGAAAAACAGAGAAGGATCGAGGTGGTGGTGTTGCTGTGTTGTGATCAAACCCGTGAATTGAAGCTGTGGTGGTGTTGAGAGGTTTAAGGGGAGTCGTGTAGGCACGGCGGAGCTCGCGGTGGTGGCCTGAGCACAGGTAATTCCTTCAACCCGTTTATATGCTCTGTTTTTCCGTAAATTTCAAACGATTAGTCGTGAAGCTAGGGGCTGAGTCGAGGTGTCTGGTGAGGTCTAGTGGACTCAGTAGGGTCCTAGGAAGCTACTGGTTGTGCAGCCGTGGGGGGGGGGGGGGGGGGGGGCGAGTGTACGGGTGGACGGATTGTGGAACAGAGGTTAGTGTTGGTCACGGGTTCGAGTTTGGGACGATGGTTTAGAGGCCGTGTTGGAGTGTTTTGAGGAGGGGAATGGATTCCTAAGATCAGGACGAAGCTTTTGGTGGAAAGAGGGACTGTTTTGGTTGCAGGTTGACAGAGAACTGGTCACGCGGTTCGGTTTGGCTGAACCTGTCTGGATCGCTTGGATGAAGGTTGAAGACAATGAACAGTGCAGGCGCGTGAGGCCCACGTGCAGCCACTTTGGGCGGCGCGTGGGGCATTTTCTAGGGGAACGTTAAACTAGGTTTTTGGTCTAGAAGTTGTAACGAATCTTTTGGGATAGGTTTCGGGTTAATCGGACGTCGATTTGAATTAGTTCCGCGGGATTGAAGTTCTAGGGTTTCGTTTTACGCACGTTTGAAGTTCGGGAAAATTGGGGAAATTAGGAGGACCTTGATGGACGTGTTAGTGATGTGTTTTGGTGACTGTTGACAGGATCGGGAATCCCCGAGGCGGACGAGGAACGTACGGAACGTACGGGACGCGAGTGACGTGCCCGGTATCTGTGAGTGGACCCCTTCTCTATAACTGAGCATGCATAACTGTTTTTAATGACTTGTTTTATGGTTTTATATGTGATTTCATGGTTATTTGAATATGCTATAACTGTTTTACATTATTGCACGTTTTTCGAGAAAGTACGATTTTCAGCACGTTTTACGAGTTACTAGAAAGGTTTGATTTCTGATTATGATGCCATTGTTTTGGGATTTCAAACGATAAATGGTTTTCAATGATTTAAAGGGATTTTGGAACATGATTTTGATGATCATGGGTTTTCAGTTTTAGAATCGGATTTCGGAAAGCGGAATTTGGTTTTAAAGTTGAAAAGTGGAATTCCGGATTTGGGTTCGGAATGACGGTTCTGGATGCCGGAAGGGCTTCGGGCCAGTGATTTCGAATTCGGGTTTGGATATGGATTTAGAATTGGTTTTCAAATGGTTTTGGATTGGATTTTCTGGATCTGATTATTGGGTTTAAAGACCCGGATATTGTGATTGACGGGGGACGGGCCCAGATTGGGTTTAAAGACCCGGATTGAGTTTAACGACTCAGAGTTTAAAGACTCGGATATATTGATATTCCCCCGTAGGCCTGTTGAATTTAAAGACTCGGAGTTTAAAGACTAGGATTATTGAGGCCTGGATTGAGTTTAAAGACTCGGGAGTTTAAAGACTCGGATAGGTCCAGCAGGTTTGATCGGATAATGGTGACTTGGATTTGTGTTTTATCGTACTATTTTCATGATGCCTATTTTGTGAATTATAAATGTTTATATGACGTTCCTTATATGATTTATAACTGTTTTCAGCTAATGGGTTATGCATGTATGTTTTCAAAACGGAGGGCCAAACCCTGGTTTGTTCTAAAATGGTTTTCGAAACTTTTATTCTTTATGGTTCACTCACACTTTCTGGTTTTTATTTGCCCTCCAGGTCGTGGAGCTAGCGCGGGGGTTGACGTTGAGGCAGCGTCGGAGGCATAGAGTACTCGAGAGTTTTTCCGGAGCGTTTCCCACTTTCCGTTGTGCGTGTACTCTGTATCGATTTTTGTTTTCTTTGTTTGTACTATGCTCTGTGTAACGGTTGACTAGTTGGGTGTTTTAAATTCTCCTACGTCTGGCAATGTAATTCGTGATTTTCGAGAGGTTATTTCGGTCTTTCGTTTTTGGGTTGTCAGACGGGAGCAGGGTTTAGTCCCTAATCCTGGGGGATTAGGGGTGGGCCCTGATAATTGGTATCAGAGCATAGGTTTGTGGTTTGTGTCTATTGCGAGGTTGTGTTTAGGTTGTCTCACTGCTTCTATGCCTCTTTCAGCGTGCGGTTGACTATGCCTCCGAGCCGTGAACCCCATCCACGACCTGAAGATGAAGCGGCGAGAGGGACAGAGAGTGCTACCACCTTTTTATTGGATGGTGCGGCGTACGAGTGGTGGTATACCCTCGAGTTGTCTGGCTGGGATGCCCATACTGTGACTTGGGAGACGTTTAGGGAGCGGTTTCTGGAGCAGTATTACCCTCGTTCTTTCCGTTATGCCAAGGAGGTGGAATTCCTGCAACTCCAACAGGGAAGTATGAGTGTGGCTGAGTACGAGCGAAAATTTAAGATGTTGTCTCATTTTGCTCCTGCGTTTGTGGCCACTGAAGCCGAGAAGTGCCGTAGGTTTGAGTTGGGCCTGTGAGGTGAGATACGAGCCATAGGGATGGTTGGATCGTTTGCTACCCTCCGAGAGTTGTCAGACGCTGCAGGGAGGGTTGAGGCTAGCTTGCCGGCACGACGCCGGGAGCCACCTTTTTCTGGAACTTCGAGTCAGAGGACACCGAAGAGAGGCAACTTCAGGAGAGCATCGTCGGCGGGCGATCATCGTTTTGGTAGACCTGGTAGTTTCCACAGTTCAGGGTTCCTTGGTTACCGAGCACAGCCGACTCCGCAAACCAGTGCGACGTCTGTTGCGTCCACCGGGAGACCGAGTGGTGGACCAGGTCGGGAAGTGTGTTACTACTGTGGGAAGTGAGGTCATTTCCGACGTGACTGTCCGTTGTTACCACAGGAGGGTGGTGTAGGCCGAGGAGCGGCGGAGCCCGGACGGAGCAAGGCGTCAGCGTCTGGGACTGCGGGCGCCAGAGGAGGTGGTGGTGCCACTAGTAATTCTAGGGGACATGGTAGATCTGCAGGACCCCTGGCCTAGTGTTTACGATGACTCAACAGAAGGTTCAGTCAGCACCCGGTGCCGTGACAGGTACTTTTACTTTCCTTGGTTGGTTGCGTTGTACCTATTTTGTTGGATCCCAGGGTAGTGTTTAGGACTTTTCCTAGGTGACTTGGAGTGACGAGGTTCAGGATTACGGTGAGTTTCGTTGAAGGATGACGGAAGGAATGGTTGAAAGGAGTGACGATAACTGATCGATATGAGGTGATTGAAGAGAACCCATAATCTAGGATTTGCCTTTAGGACTTTGTTGGTTTATTCCGACAAGGTGGTCGAAGTCGTTGGGTAGTGAGCGGTAGGTAGGATTCCTTTTTGGACTAGATTGTCTCTGGGTTAGGCTTTGAGTTGGGTTTCCAGAAGGTGTGGGTGGTAGTACGTGAGGATGTACTCTATGACTTCTATTGGGTACGCTACATGAGGTATTTTAAAATACCTTTGTTTTATGTTCACAGAGTTTCCTTTGCGTACACCATGAAGTTCTAGTTGTACTGAGAGCGGGTCAGAAGTGTTGAACTGGTAGTAGGGGTAGTAGGGGTGTTGGGATATACCCAAGGTGGAGATGAGAGGTTGGCAACTGTTTAGAGTAGTTGTTTTGGCGAGCGCTGCTTACCGGGTAGGAGACCCCAGGTGTCGGGAACGAGCTGTGGAATTTCGGGACGCAATTCTTTTAAGGAGGGTAGGTTGTAACGACCCGTACCGAGAGCCGGGATTAGCAAAGTGATTAGTAACGGATTAAGTGAGTCTAATTGGTGTTTAGTTGGTTACTTTTGGCCTTTGGGCGTAGAAGGACGATTTTGCCCCTAGTTTGGGCAAAAAGTTGACTTTTAGTTTGGGCGGTCAATTGGGTATTGACCGATGACCGTGACGTAGTTCGGGACGTCACGAGTACGCAGACAGGTGGCACGCCCGATTCCGACATCCGAGGAGGAATTTATGATGTTCGGAAGGTCGAGGGCATTACCGTAATTTGGGTAAACGAAGGGGAAAAGTTGACTTTTTGCTAGACTTGTCATTTTCACGTAGACCTAGGACCGTTAGGCAGGTCTCGTCGTCCCGAGTTCAACGACAAGCGGCATGCCTTCATCGGACATTGGACGGGCGAGATACGGGTCTAGAACGGTAAGGGCAAAACGGTAATTTTGACTCACAAGTAGGGGCATTTTAGTCTTTTTGGTGCATTGGGAATTGGGCCAATCAGATAAGGCCAAGTGTACAGCAATTGTGGGATATTTTGAGATGGGCCATGGGATGTTGACACGTGTTAGTGACGTGTTTTGGTGACTGTTGATAGGATCGGGAATCCCCGAGGCGGACGAGGAACGTGCGGAACGTACGGGACGCGAGTGACGTGCCCGGTATCTGTGAGTGGACCCCTTCTCTATAACTGAGCATGCATAACTGTTTTTAATGACTTGTTTTATTGTTTTATATGTGATTTCATGGTTATTTGAATATGGTATAACTGTTTTACATTATTGCACTTTTTTCAAGAAAGTACGGTTTTCAGCACGTTTTACAAGTTACGAGAAAGGGTTGATTTCTGATTATGATGCCATGGTTTTGGAATTTCAAACGATAAATGGTTTTCAATGATTATAAAGGGATTTTGGAACATGATTTTGATGATCAAGGGTTTTCAGTTTTAGAATCGGATTTCGGAAAGCGGAATTTGGTTTTAAAGTTGAAAAGTGGAATTCCAGATTTGGGTTCGGAATGACTGTTCTATATGCCGGAAAGGCTTCTGGCCAGTGATTTCGGATTCGGGTTTGGATATGGATTTAGAATTGGTTTTCAAATGGTTTTGAATTGGATTAGCTGGATCTGATTATTGTGTTTAAAGACTCGGATATTGTGATTGACGGGGGACGAGCCCGGATTGGGTTTAAAGACCTGGATTGAGTTTAAACACTCGGAGTTTAAGGACTCGGATATATTGATATTTCCCCCGTAGGCCTGTTGAGTTTAAAGACTCTAAGTTTAAAGACTAGGATTATTGAGGCCTGGATTGAGTTTAAAGACTCGGATAGGTCCAGCAGGTTTGATCGGATAATGATGACTTGGATTTGTGTTTTATCGTACTGTTTTCATGATGCTTATTTTGTGAATTATAAATGTTTTTATGACGTTCCTTATGTGATTTATAACTGTTTTCAGCTAATGGGTTATGCATGTATGTTTTCAAAACGGAGGGCCAAACCCTAGTTTGTTCTAAAATGGTTTTCGAAACTTTTATTCTTTATGGTCCACTCACACTTTCTGGTTTTTATTTGCCCTCCAAGTCGTGGAGCTAGCGCGGGGGTTGACGTTGAGGCAGCGTCAGAGGCATAGAGTACTCGAGAGTTTTTCCGGAGTGTTTCCGACTTTCCGTTGTGCGTGTACTCTGTATCGATTTTTGTTTTCTTTGTTCGGTACTATGCTCTGTATAACGGTTGACTAGTTGAGTGTTTTAAATTCTCCTGCGTCTGGCAATGTAATTCGTGATTTTCGAGAGGTTGTTTCGGTCTTTCGTTTTTGGGTTGTCAGACGGGAGCAGGGTTTGGTCCCTAATCATGAGGGATTAGGGGTGGGCCCTGACATATCGGATCCCGATAAGTCCATGGAGATTCTAGAGTGACGACTTGGAAGACGCACTATGACGATAATATGGAAGAGGAGGGGCCGAGGGGGGGGGGGGGGGGGGGGGAGGGGATGAGGGTTTTTGTAACGACCTGGAAAATCTGAAAAATGGAATCTCAGAAACTTTTCTTGAAAATTTACTATTTTACCTTTAATGGTCTCAAATTAGACATTTTACTTGGATTATTGTTTGAACTTTTTGTGCATAGCGTTACGTAGGTCTTGAAGTTCTGAGTCTGTAGGCAGGCGGTGTGTTAGAATCAGAGACTAGATAAGTTTGTTACGGGACTGGACTTACTAAGGGCATTTTGCTAATTTTCCAAGCAAGATATTTTGATTGATTTTTTTGGATGGTGATAAGTGTCCCCTCCTTATGATCTCCTCATTTTGTCCCTTAGATGTAACGACCAGTCCCTAATTTTAGAGATTAATTAAGACTAATTATGGATTAGTGAGGCTAATTGGGGATTAGCCGAGGATTATCAAACGTTCAGGGAGAAATGACGATTTTACCCCTGAACGAGGGTAAAAAGTTGACTTTTGACCCGGGAGGTCCGATCCCCTAGGGCCAAGGACAAGTTGACTTTTGACCCGGGAGGTCCGATCCCTAGGGCCAAGGACCGTTAGGTAGATCGGGTAGATACGAGTCCGTAGATAAGTGGCATGTCGAAATCGGACGTTCGACTGGGAAGTTAAGGCTCACGGAATTTCTGAAGAACTATTTATGACTGCACGTTTATGAGGCAAGGCTGGACTTTTGTCTGGAAGTGGGCCCAAATATTTTCCCTTAGCCCAATGGATGAGTGACAAGTGTCACCCATCCATTGCTCCTAGTACACAGATACATGCACCCACCCTGCATCGTCATCTGTTTCATTCATTCGAACCCAAAACCGTGCCACCCCATCCCTTACAAGCATCCCTCAAACCTCACTTGATCATTGTGTCCTATGAATGAAAAAGGGAGAGGAGATCGGGATGAGCTGGACGGTGGGGAGATTGAGCACCATTGTGAACGATGGCTGTGAAACCGTGCACGGTAAGGTTTTGGTTCAAAATTGGAATATGGATTTTTAAGGGTTCTTGATTGGTTATAAAGATTGGGATGGTTTTCTGGTGGTCTTAGGAGGTGATTGGAATCGAGAACGGGGACAGAGGAGGCCGGAGTCGATGGAGGAGCACGGTGGCAGGCTTCCATTTCGGTTCCTCTTCGAACAGGTATCTTCTGGACTTGGTTTTTAGGTTTTGAAACCATGAATAAATATGAAATGAGTATAGGAAGGTGTAGGAATTGGAATGGACGAAAAAAGATGAATAATAAGCCAATTAGAGGCTTGAACCGGTCACGCCGGTTTGGCCTGGATCGGATTTACAGAACCGGTATGAACCCGGCTCGGCGAGAGGACATGGGTGACTGGGTGCAGGTGTCAGGACCCGACCCTTCTCGGTCAGGACCCAACTATTCTAGCACACTATTGTCCCCTCTAGACTCACTGGCCCGAACCATCCCAGCCCGCAGGGTTTTATTTTTGGGTGCTCACGGTGCAACTTCCAGTAGATCACCCATCATGGGATTGCACCAGCCTCCACTCGCTTAACTTTGGAGTTCCAACCAACCCCAAAGCCACTGCGCACCCAAAAGGCCTCGTGCTAGATAGGTGTGTGCCTACACCTTTAAGGCACACCACCATTCCCCTTCCCAGACCATTCCCCCCTTGCAAGAATGTGGGATGGTTCACCGTTCCCTCCAAGACACGGGTCTTACAATCCACCCCCTCTTAGGGCCCAGCGTCCTCACTGACACACTTCCCGGTTGGGGTCTGCCTCTAGTACCATTCTATAGTGCGTAGCCCCTTTGGGCGACGCGTGAGGGCGCGTGGGGCCTTCTCTCCGATAACGGTCAGCATGACTTTTCATCTATTCAATGTAACGAACATTTTGGAACTGGTTTCGTGTCGATCAGACATCATTTCGATATAGTTCGGGGTGTCCGAAGGTCCTTCAGGTTGATCGCGGATGTAGGTTGTGGCGGAGACCGAAACATCACACTCCTCTTTCAGACACTTCATGTCAGACGCGAGCAGGCATGTCCCGCGTTAATCCCGGAGGGGGGGGGGGGGATTTGGGACGGATCCTGTCATTAGATGCACCGACATGAGTTGTGTGGGTAAGTATATATGTGTGTTTTTGTGTTTTGTGTGGCTGTTTTAATTTGTTTGTGCAAACCTTCACACTCGAGACCATCACATAGGGAGGAGAGGAATAGAACCAGCAAGAGAGAGAGGGAGATGAGAAAGGGTGTGAGGACCCGTGTGTGTAAGACCCGTGTCTTGGAGGGATCGGTGAACGATCCCACATTCCTGTGAGAGGAAATGGTCTGGGAGGGGAATGGTGTTGTGCCTTAAATGTAACGACCCATCCCAAATGTCGGGATTAAATATTATTTTAATTATGATTTAGAATGACTAATCTGGGATTAGTTGAGTGAAATCGGACGAAATGTGCAAAATGACCGTTTTCCCCTTAGGCGTGGGCAAAATGTTGACTTTTAGTTCGGAGGTCAAATAGACTTTGACCAATGACTGTGACGTAGTTCGGGACGTCACGAGTTCATAGACAGGTGGCACGTCCGATTCCGACAATCGAGGAAGAAGTTATGACGTTCGGAAGTTGAGGGGTATTTTGGTAATTTGGTGGAAAAGGGGAAAAATGTTGAATTTTGCGACCCGGGAGGTCCAATGGCGAAGGGCCAAGGACCGTTACATAGATCAAGTCGATACGAATCCGTAGACAGGCGGCACTCCGAAATCGGAGGTTCGACGACGAAGTTGTGATCACGGGAGCAAAATCGATTAACCGAACGAACCGAGGTTTAATTTAAATAATATTAAAATAATGAACAGTGACCGATGATTGTGGACACTTGGAAGAGTGACAAGTGTCACTCATCCCATGTTTTGAGGCCCTTAAATTGTGGATCATGTTTCCCTTTAATTCATTTTTAATTATCTGTCATCTTCATCTTCTTCATTTATTTTCTTCAAAATCGTATACCTCAATCCTACACAAACACCTCTCAATCATCATCCATTGCTTATGACCCGTGAATGAAAGTTGGAGAGGATGTTGAGACGAACCCAATGGTGGCCACAACAAGAACCGTTGTGCACGGTGGCCGGAATTTTGGAAGGTAAACTGTGGGATTCAAATTTTGGGTTTTTTATTTTGATGGTGTTGATCTATTCTAAGCTTAAGATGATGTTCTTTGAGCTCTCACGAGCTTGTAGGTGCAATTTGGGATGGATTTGGACGTTGGAGGTGGCCGAATGATGATTGGAATTCTGGCCGAAACTTTGAAGGGCCATAACTTAAAATCCAGGTACTTTCTGCAATTTCTGGGTTGATATTTGGAATCTTGTGGCTCGCGTAGATGGATTTACATAGGTAGAACGTAGAATTTGGTTGAGAAACGAGTGAGTTATCGAAGTTTGAAGTTTGGGGCATCAATGGAGTTTTCGGCGAGAAATTCCGGCGAGTCGCCTCTGAGTTGACTACTGTTCATTATGACATCAGCGTTGATTTTTTTTGTCAACATTTGACTAGAACTTTGACCCGCGCGTGGGGGGCGCGTGTGAGCATATTGTTAGGTGGGACTAAGACTATTTTAAAGGTTTCGACGATCCGGATCGAATGACGGTGGTTTTGGGTCGATCAGAGATCGTTACGGTTGGTCAAATCGAGGTTTTTCACCCTGGAAACGTGTTCAGGACACGTTGAATTTTCCGGGAAAGTTTTGGGTTCTTAATATGGACTTGTATAGGTTAGTAGTAACCTTTGGGTATGATTTGGACAAGTTTGGAAGTCCCGGTGATAGTGGTATGGCCCGGGAAGGCTTATGGCACGCGTATCGAGGCGGCATCATTGGGACCGGTCTGTAAGTGGACTTTGGTTTTCTAAATCCTATGCATGCTTAACTGTGTTATATGTTTTATATACGTGATTTTCTATGATGATGGTTGTGATTATTGATTTTGCGTATGTTGCACGTATTTCGAGATATATTCGGTATTGCAACTGATGATTTATTGTGGTTTTACGTGCTTGTGGTTTCATGAATAATGTGATGAAATGGTTTTGAAATTAGAAAGATGAACTCGGGCATGAGGCCCAATTATTTTGGAAACCTCGGACTTGGAGTCCATTTGAGTTACGTACTCGGGCCGGGGGCCCAGTTGCTTGATGAAATCGGGCCAGGGGCCCAATTATTTACGAAATTGGGCTGAGACCAATTTGAGTTATACTATCGGGCCAGGGGCCCAGTTGATTTACAAAATCGGGCCAGGGGCCCAGTTGATTTACGAATTCGGGCCGTGGGCCCAATGGTTTACAGAATCGGGCATGAGGCCCAATTGGTTTATAAATGTGATTTCGTGACATGACCCACCCCGATTACCACCCCGATAACCGAGGTGAACCCTGCTCCCGTCTGACAACCCAACACCAAAGACCGAAACACCCGCAAAAAACCCACAAATTACATTGCCAGACAAGGGAGAATTCAAAACATCCAAGAGTCAACCGTTATAAAGAGCATAGTACAATTGAAAAGACAGAAACTGCACGCACAACGGAAAACTAAAAACACTCCGGAACAATTCTAGAGTACGCTATGCCTCCGACACTGCCTCAACGTCAACCCCCGCGCTAGCTCCACGACCTGGAGGGCATTTAAAAACCAGAAAGTGTGAGTGGACTAGAAATAAAATATAGTTTCCAAAACAGTTTCATAACAAACCAGGGTTTGGCCCTCCGTTTTGAAAACATGCATGCATAACTCAGTGTCTGAAAACATTTATAAATCATATCATTTTCATCATAAAAAACACAGCAACATAAACACAGTATGATAAATGGTATAAAACATTAGTAGTAAAGCATAAAATACCAATATAACCATCCGATCAAACCTGTTGGATCTATCCGAGTCTTTAAACTCCCGAGTCTTTAAACTCACTCCAGGCCTCAATATAATCCGAGTCTTTAAACTCCCGAGTCTTTAAACTCAACAGGCCTACTGGGAAAAAATATCAATATCCGAGTCTTTAAACTCCCGAGTCTTTAAACTCAACCCCGGGTCTTTAAACCCAATCCGTGGCCCGTCCCCCGTCAAACATAATCCGGGTCTTTAAACCCAATAACAGATCCAGCAAATCCAATCCAAAAACCGTTTGAAAACCATTTCTAAATCCATATCAAAACTCAAATCCGAAACCACTGGTCTGAAGCCATTCCATCATCCAGAACCGTCATTCCGAACCCAAATCCGGAAATCCACTTTTCAACTTTAAAACCAATTCCGCTTTCCGAAATCCGATTCTAAACTGAAAAACCTTTGATCATCAAATCATGTCTCAAAATCCAGTTAATACTCATTGAAAACCAGTTATCGATTAAAATCCCAAAAGCATAGCATCAAAAGCATAAGCAGAATCTTTCTCGTAAAACGTGCCAACTACGTAAATTCCTCGAAAACCGTTGTCAGTTCATAAAACAGGTATAAAGTATCCAATAATCATGAAATCATAATGAAAACCATAAAACAAGTAATTAAAAGCAGTTATGCATGCTCAGTTATAAGGAAGGAGTCCACTCACAGTTACCGGGCACGTCACACGCGTCCCGTACTTCTCGTACGTTCCTTGGTCTCCTCGGGGATTCCCGATCCTGTCACAAGTCACCAAAACTAGTCACCAACACGTCAACTAAGTCTTATCCTATTTTTACCCAATTTCCTGAATCCTAAAGGTAACTAAACGAGACCCTAAACCTTCGGCCATTTAGAACTAACACGAGACGTTGTCCGATTGTCCCGAGTTGGACACTTCCCCGGAAACTGCCCCACGCGCCCTCACGCGCTGTCCAAAGGGGCTGCGCGTGGGCCTCACGCGCCTGCACAGTAACCACTGTTCATCTTCTTCTTCGATGGTCACCCGGTCTGAACCGGTGTGACCGGTTCTCCATCAACCTCCACCCATTTCTATTCCTTTTCCCACCAAACTCTTCATCCTCTTCCTAGCAACTAATTCCAATCCTAAAAACTAGACATCACATCCTCTAACCCGTCTTCCCAAGCTCGAACCAGAAACCACCCAAAACTCTGTTTCTGCTCCCGGCCAACCGTCCTTCCCCCAGTCACGGCTTCGACTTCTACAGGTTCCTAGGGACCTACTGAACCTAACTAGAACTCACAGAACCCTCGACTCAGCCCCAAAATTCACCACTTTCAGTTTGAACCAAAATGGAAAAAAATAGAGGAAACAGGGAAAACTTACCTGTCGTGCACTGCCGTGAATGCCGCCGTGGCCCAGCCCGTCCAACGTCTCTTCTCTGCCTTCTGACCACTCCCGCACCATAAATTTGAAAGGTTTGATCGAACACAGTAACACCACCACCTCGATTCTTCTCTGTTTTCCACAGAAACTCACACTCACACACACAGGTTTTCCTCACACTAGTTCCACCCAGAACCACTCACTAGCTTCAAAAATCCTCTCTACTCTCACTCACTGGGTCACCAACACTCACACCCTCGACCAGAAACCGATCGATTTCTCCTCCCCAGGCACCGTCTCTGTTTTTCTCTCTTCGCAGAAACACGACTCACACACACAACCCAAATTAAATGTGCCCGTGTAAGTGGCTAGAAACCACCAGAAAACAGCCACATGTCACAATCTTGTGGTCCAAACCCAAAAATATCCAATTAGCACTGCAAACTTGGCCTTAACGGATTGGCCCAATTCCCAAGGCACCAAAAAGACCAAAATGCCCTGTGAGTCCAAATTACGATTATGCCATTTTCCGTTCTAGACTCGTATCTCACTCGTCCTACGTCCGATGAAAGCATGCCGCCTGTCGTAGTACTCAGGATGACGAGATCTACCTAACGGTCCTCGGTCTACGTGTAAAAACCCTATCATACAAAAGTCAACTTTGCTTCCTATTTTAACTAAATTACGAAAGTGCCCTTAACTTTCCAAACATCATAACTTCCTCCTCGGATGTCGGAATCGGGCTTGCCACCTGTCTACGGACTCGTTGTAACGACTCGTCCCGAATTCCGGGATTAGATTAGTCACTAATCTTGATTAATGAGGTTGATCGGTGGTTAGTAGGGCGAAATCGGACAAAATGTGCAAAATGACCATTTTGCCCCTAGTCGTGGGCATAATGTTGACTTTTTGATCGGGCTCTCAAACGGACTTTGACCGATGACCGTGACGTAGTTCGGGACGTCACGAGTTCATAGACATGTGGCACGTTCGATTCCGACATTCGAGGAGAAAGTTATGATGTTCGGAAGTTGACGGGCATTTTGGTAATTTGGCATATTAGGGGCCAAATGTTGACTTTTTGACCGGGAGGTCCAATGGACGAGGGCCAAGGACCGTTACGTAGGTCTCGTCGATACGAATCCAACGACAGGCGGCATGCCGAAATCGAAGTTCCGACGACGAAGTTATGGTCACGGGATCGAGCTCGGTTAACCAAACGAACCGGGATTAAAATATTATTTTATTATGAACAGTACCCGGTGACTGAACACACTTGGATGAGTGACAAGTGTCACTCATCCCTTGATTTAAGGCCCTAAATCTGGATCATGCTTCCATTAATGATTTAAAATACAATTAATCCCTTCTTTTAATCACAACCCTTCATCTCACTCCTAGATTGCATCTGGATCGTCCATCTCATCTCCCCCTTTCCTTTATCTCTGATCACACTCATCTCTCTCACTCTGTTTTCTCTCCCACCCGAAACACATACACACACACACACCACTCATTCGACAAACACACCAGCCCATCTCCTGTGCTTGTGAGAGAGACCAACCCTTGGTGAGGACGGAGAGACGACTGTGGTGAGCTGGGCACGACGGGAGACGGCAGAGTGACGGCAGAAAAGAAAACAGGGAGGAGCAAAATTCCAGAAATTGGAGAATCAATGTGGACTAGTTTTGATCGTCTTAGAAGGATGAAGGATGTCCCTGAGGTCAATTAGGCGTGGAGGTGGCCACGGTGGTGACCACGGCGGCGAGGTAAGCCCCCAACTTGGTATCAGAGCAGGGTTGCTCTATTTGTGCGCACAGGTCGAGGGTGTGATGTCTCTTTGGGCTGCGGTTCGTTATCAACCTGATAGATAGTTTTTGGGTTTTAATCGCGGATAGAGTGTGTTTGGCCCGATACGCCGTGCATTAACGTGTTTCGACCCAAGTGGGGTTGTATGTGATGAACTGTTAATGTGGGATCGTCAGTTCGGTCATGTAATATTTGATTGTTGTGCTGCTAGATGCAGCTAGGTTCAGGGAACCTCATTTGAGTAATGTTCTAAAAATGTGAACCTTAGTGGTGATGGCTAGTGCGAGGGATGTTGGTACATCGGAGTTGGCCGATGACCTTAGTGGTAGAACCCACATTGAGTTGATGGTAGGATTTGAGTTGACGTCTATACGATGTCTAGACCGCGTGGTCGGTCAGGTTGTGAGTTTTATATTACGGAGAGCTGTTGGGTTCGGTGGAACCATAGGGTGAAATTGTGGAACCCTAGTATTAAAAAGGTAAACCTTAATTGTGACTAGTGGGTGAGAACTTGTGCTGCGACGAGCGGCTGAGGTCATGGATGAGCATGTGGATGACTCTAGTGAGTCTAGTCAAGACTATGGGATTCAATCTACGGATACGGTTCTGAGATAAATTATGTGATCCCGTGTTAGATCGGGTATCGGTGTGATGTGAGAATGCGGATCTCGATAGCAATGACAGTTAGTCGGAAGTCATATGGAGATGACTGGCTATCGAGGGTAATTAGTGTGGTTACAATACTTGGGGATTAGGGGACGTTCATGGAACATTCATTTTCCTGATGTGGATTGTCAGAGTGGTGGTACCCATAGTTGTGGGGTACGAGTAGAGGTACGGGATCATCGTTCGGTATGAACGGAGATCCAGGGTTGTCATATTTGCACACAGTGTGCAAGTATGGATGTTGGTATGTTGGTACTTTTGTGCCGATACTAGTATGGATGCCTGTGTGCTGATACTAGTGTTGTCGCTAGTGTGTTGGTGCTGGTACTAGCGTTGGTGCTAGTGTCGGTAATGGTGATGACGACGAGCCACGAGTTGGGGTGTGACTCCGTCATGATAGACATAGGTTCGGTCTTTGAGATTTGGTAGTGGTTGAGTGATGGACTGGATGGGATCCAGTTGAGATTGTGGGGTGTTGGGATAAGTCCCAATAGTGGTGAGATAACCAGCGATGAGTGGATAAAAAGGTATAATTGAGACTTGAGTAATCTTGGGATGACGTCCCCTACGTCATAAGAATTAGTGGATTTGGGGAGTTGTTTGTAACTCCAAAATTGGTGTGATTTTATGTTTTTATAGATGTGGGATTTTGTAATTGAGAACTTGGAAAACCGAGTGTTGAACCTGTAAAGGTTAGGGCGTGCGAACGAAACAATAACGGATTGATTGTGGACACGTGGTTGTCCAAGTAGGTTGGGGATGTAGGGAGTCCAGTGGTTGGACTTGACATCTCGTTGGGAGTAGGTCTGCTTCCAACAAGGTTGGAACCTTAGTTTCGAAGAGAGTTGTAATTGTGGGACGAGAAGAGTGCTCGTTTCCGCATTGGTGATGGGTATTCTGGAGTCATTGGGGTTGATTTCTTGTTTTCTACCCTGGCAGACGTTGATTGTAATTACCAGTACGTTGAACGTGTATTGGTTGGTGGGCCCATGTGTGTTTTGGGGTCATCAGGAGGAGTTACGTATTCGAAAGTTAGGTAAACGGGATTTCTCATTTTCTGCTTGGTGGCAGACGATGTTGTGTCACATGGCGGGGTGAGTGCAGCGAGTTTTGTTTGCATCCACGTAGGATGAGTATTGACGTCATCATTTTGGATCATCCTTGGTTTTTCCTAGGTGGAATGACAAGGATCGATCCGAACTTGGGTATGTGAGTCGTAAATGACGGGACTGAACTTCTTTTCGAAGTGGAGCCCGTATGGTATCTTACTCGAGTGAGTAGGTTTTCGACTGGTCAGATTTTGTCAACCTTAAACGTGTGGGGGTTGGATTGGCTTCCCTATGAAGTCAATCAAGTGTGTTGAGCAGGTAACTGATAGGTTTGGTTTTGATGTGTCTTGGTAGACGTGAAAGAGATTTCGGGTTTTGGAATCGAATTTCTGGGTGACGATTAAGGATTCGATTTGGGAACTTGAAAATGGACTTCCGGATTTGGGTACGGAATGCTTATTCCAAATGCTAGCTTACGGAATAATGATTTCGGATTCAGATTTGGATATGAATTAAAAATGTGATGTCTGGGTTTGGATCCGGGATTTCTTACGAAATTGCGGATTTGGATTCGGAATTGGAACTAGATGATGGGTGGAGTTTCGATTTGTCTCATGCTGGATTGGGCAAATGTACTCCATTGTTGGAACATGTTTGGCTATGACCTAGGTGGTTGTAGTCTGGTCATTAGATAGATGTGTGTACTTCGTACATGGTTCGAGGTACAATACTTTGTAGACTTGTGGTGTCTAGTTATGGTATATGGGTTATACCCGAGGTGTGTCGGTGAGCGTGTTGGTAGCCGGATTGGTTCCGATACCATTGGATTAATCGAGGTCGAGAACCGGACATTGGATACTATGCAATGGGTCATGGTATTTCCGATGAGTCTAATTACACAAAGGTCGTGTGAAATGTTGGTAAGTATAGATTTGAGTCAAAGTAACTTGGTTGCTTGTGTAGCCTTTCGACTGACAACAACTGCATGGTGACAGATTGTCAGGATGTGTCAACATAGATTGTTAAGTAGAGGGAGTAAATACCAGGATAGATTGGTGAGTGAGGAAGGAACTGTCGAGTTGTTGCGTCAACGAAAGGGTAGATTGAACAAGTGGTGTCAATTCGAAACAAGTAGTTTCAGCCATTCGACGGGGTCGAATGTAGTCATTGCGTTATGAGTACTAGTGGTACGTTTGGATGCAGACAAGTTTTGTCTGATTAGTTGGTGTACGGGTGTACACATGTTGAGAGATCGATTTCACATTCCACGGGGTGTTTGTGGAATCAGGGTAGTCGAGTTTCGAGAATGAAACTAATTAAGGAGGGAAGAACGTTTGAGTTTAGATCTGTTGGAATTTCGAGGACGAAATTAATTAAGGAGGGAAGATTGTAATGACCCATCCCGAATTCCGGGGTTAGATTACTCACTAATCTTGATTAATGAGGTTGATCGGTGATTAGTAGGGCGAAATCGGACAAAATGTGCAAAATGACCGTTTTGCCCCTGGTCGTGGGCAAAATGTTGACTTTTTGATCGGGCGGTCAAACGAACTTTGACCGATGACCGTGACGTAGTTCGGGACGTCACGAGTTCATAGACAGGTGGCACGTTTGATTTCGACATTCGAGGAGAAAGTTATGATGTTCGGAAGTCGAGGGGCATTTTGGTAATTTGGCATATTAGGGGCCAAATGTTGACTTTTTGACCGGGAGGTCCGATGGACGAGGGCCAAGGACCGTTACGTAGGTCTCGTCGATACGAATCCAACGACAGGGGGCATGCCGAAATCAGAGTTCCGACGACGAAGTTATGGTCATGGGATCGAGCTCGGTTAACCGAACGAACCGAGATTAAAATATTATTTTATTATGAACAGTACCCGGTGACTGAACACACTTGGATGAGTGACAAGTGTCACTCATCCCTTGATTTAAGGCCCTAAATCTGGATCATGCTTCCATTAATGATTTAAAATACAATTAATCCCTTCTTTTAATCACAACCCTTCATCTCACTCCCAGATTGCATCTGGACCGTCCATCTCATCTCCCCCTTTCCTTTATCTCTGATCACACTCATCTCTCTCACTCTGTTTTCTCTCCCACCCGAAACACATACACATACACACCACTCATTCGACAAACACACCAGCCCATCTCCTATGCTTGTGAGAGAGACCAACCCTTGGTGAGGACGGAAAGACGACTGTGGTGAGCTGGGCACGACGGGAGACGGCGGAGTGACGGCAGAAAAGAAAACAGGGAGGAGCAAAATTCCAAAAATTGGAGAATCAATGTGGACTAGTTTTGATTGTCTTAGAAGGATGAAGGATGTCCCTGAGGTCAATTAGGCGTGGAGGTGGCCACGGTGGTGACCACGGCGGCGAGGTAAGCCCCCAAACCTTTGAGTCTGTTTTCGGGTAAAAATGGCAGCATGGATTTTACGGTGTATCAATCGACCTGGTGATTAGGATGATGCTCTGGAGGATGAAACGAACCTTTGGGGATAGTTTTCGACGGAAATGGTGGTCGGGATCGTGCAAGCACGACAGTTGCAGGTGGCCGGTCTGCACTCCTCCACGAACAGGTAGTGAAACGAGTTTATTTATTAGTTTTTAAACCTCAGATTAACTGGAATTAATGAGACGAAGATGTAGGAACAAACAGAACTGAAAACAATCGAGGAATGACTGAGAACCAATCGGGTCGACCCGCGGGTCACGGCGACCCGGTTGCAGGACCCGTCTACAGCTCGACGATGGTGAACAGTACCCGGCGCGTGGGTTTCACGCGCAACCACGCACGGCGGCGCGTGACGGCGCGTGGGCACGAATCTCGAGGTGAGGTCAACATGACTTCTGTCATATTTAATGTAACGAACATTTTGGGATTGGTTTCGTGTCGATCGGACACCGTCTCGATATTGTTCGCGATGTCCGAAGGTTTTAAATCAAGTTTAAAAATAATTAAAAATTCGTGAAAATTACGGGACTTTGATAGGATGTTAATGATGAGGTTAGTGACCCTCTAATGTGATTTGGACAGGATTGGGAGTCCCGGTGATAGTGGTGTGGCCCAGGAGGGCCGATGGCACGCGTATCGAGGCATACCCTTAAAACGGTCTGTGAGTGGACTTTGGTTTTATAAATCCTATGCATGCTTAAATGTGTTATATGTTTTATATACGTGATCTCTATGATGGTGATTGTGAGTATTGATTTCGGGTATGTTGCACGTATTTCGAGGTGTTTTCTGTATTTCACGTATATCGAGGTTAACGGTTTATTGTGGTTTTATGTGCTTGTGGCGTAATGGCTTAATAAATAATGTGATAAAAAGGGTTTTGAAATTGGAAGGATGAACTCGGGCTTGAGGCCCAATTATTTTGGAAACCTCGGACTTGGAGTCCATTTGTGTTTATGAAATCGGGCCCAGTTACTTGGTGAAATCGGGCCAGGGGCCTAGTTGTTTATGAAAACGGGCTAAGACCCATTTGAGTGATATTATCGGGCCAGAGGCCCAGTTGATTTACGAATTCGGGCCGTGGGCCCAGTGGTTTATAAAATCGGGCTGTGGGCCTAGTGGTTTACAAAATCGGGCATGGGGTCCAGTTGGGTTATAAATGTGATTTCGGGTCTGGGACCTTATGTTTAATAAATATGATTTCGGGTCAGGGGCCCTACATGGAATTGTGATATTTTATGGAGATTTCGAGCAAGGGCCCATTGTAATGTTGTGAAATGACTTAATAAAACTGTTTTCCATATACCATCTGGATACAAGGATATATGATGGTCTCCTCCAGATGTCTGGGACACTGGGGAAGTCACGGTGCATTGCCTGCGAGGGGTCATTGTACGGAGCAGTCGGACCGTATGATGACTCAGAAGCAGGATTGCTATGATTGACGTCAGGGACGTCAGACATCTATGATGTCAGAGATATGGACCCGGAGAGACCCCGGGCAGCACGCGTAGCTTATTAAACCGTGAGATATGACGTCTTGGACGTCCAGCGTCTGAGTCGCTAAGCATCTGGGATGCTGGTGATGGTAATGGTAAATATGGATTAATGAATATATGAAATGGCTTTTCGGTTGGATATGTGTTATATGGTAAAAATGGATTATTGGTTATGAATTGGTATGTCGGGCCGGGGACCCTAAATGGTTTTGGATTTATGGATTTATATTTATGGCTTTGGGCGGTGGCCCACATGGTTTTAATATGACTGGTAGTGGTATTCCACAGTTTTGGGTTGAGTTCCCACACTTGGTTTTAAGTTAACGGTTTTTGGGCTAAGGCCCTAATGGCTTGGTTGGATAAACGTTTTGGTTACTGGTTTTCGTGGCATGCATACGTTTTTATTGGAGGGCATAAATGTCTTATAACTGTGTTTACTAAACTTAATGATTTTCGTCCACTCACAGCTTTTGGTTTTTAATGCCCTTCAGGTTGATTACGGATGCGACTGCAGCAGAGACTGGGACATTGCACGCCTCCTCCATCGATCCTTGCGCACTCTGGATGCCCCGTTTGGGCAGTGGCTTTTGGTTATCCCTTGTCTGGCACCTCTTGTTGGACGGGAGCAGGGCACATTCCACGGTAATCCCGGTGGGATTGGGATGGGTCTTGTCACTCGTGATGTCCCAAAATACGTCACAGTCATCGGTCAATGCCAAATTGACCACCCGAACTAAAAGTCAACATTTTTCCCAAAGTCCAAAAGTAACCCACTAACCACCGATTAAGCTAACTAATCTGTCACTAATCACTTCACTAATCCCAACTTCCGGGACGGGTCCTTACATTTCGGGTCTGGGACCCTATGTTTCATAAATGTGATTTCGGGTCTAGGACCCTATGTTTCATAAATGTGATTTCGGGTCGGGGGCCCTAAATGGAATTGTGATGTTTTATGGAGATTTCGGGCAGGGCCCATTGAAATGTTGTGAAATGATTTGATAAAACTGTTTTCCATATACCATCTTGATATGAGGATATGTGATGGTCTCCTCCAGGTGTTAGGGACACTGGGGAAGTCACGGTGCATTGCCCGCGAGGGGTCATTGTACGGAGCTACCAGACCGTATAGTGACTCAAGAGTAGGATTGCTATGATTAGACGTCTGGGACGTCAGACATCTTGGATGTCAGAGATATTGACCCGGAGAGACCCCGGCAGCACACGTTGCTTATTATACCGTGAGATATGACTTCTGGGACGCTAGGCATCTGGGATGCTGGAGATGGTAATGTGGTAAATATGAACTATTGGATCTATGAAATGGTTTTTCGGTTGGATTTATGTTTATGGATTTGGGCGGTGGCCCACTTGGTTTTGTATTTACGGATTTGGTATCCTACAGTTTTGGGCTGTGTTCCCACACTTGTTTTGAGTTACGGTTTTGGGCTAAGGCCCTAATGTCTTGGTTGAACAAATGTTTTGGTTACTGGTTTTCGATGCATGCATACGTTTTAATGAAGGGCATAAATGTCTTTATGAATGTGTTTATGAACTTGTTCATTTTCGTCCACTCATAGCTTTTATTGGTTTTAATGCCCTTCAGGTTGATCACGGATGCGACTGCAAGAGAGACTGGGACATCACACGCCTCATCCATTGATCCTTGCACACTCTGGAATCCCCGTTTGGGCAGTGGCATCAGGTTATCCCTTGTCAGACACTTCATGTCAGACGAGAGTATGGTACATTCCACGGTAATCCCGGGGGGATTGGGATGGGTCGTGTCAATAATTGTTTAGGTACACAGCCTATCTAGCACAAGGCCTTTTGGAAACTCAGTGGCTTTGGGATCGGGTGGAACTCCAAAGTTAGGCGAGTGGATGTTGGTGCAATTCCATGATGGGTAACCCCTTGGGAAGTTGCACCGTGGGCTCTCGAAAACAAAACCAAGAGGGCGAGGAGGCCCAAAGAGGACGATATCGTGCTAGAGTCGGGTCTTAACCGAGGAGGGTCGGGTTCTGACAAAATGGTATCAGAGCCAAACTTCAACCGGGAAGTGTGCCAGTGAGGACGCTGGGCCCTAAGGGAGGTGGATTGTAAGATCCGTTTCCTAGATGGATGTAACGACCCATCCTGGAAATCGAGATTGGATTAGTGGTTAATGACGGATTAGTGAAGATAATCGGTGATTAGTTGGGTGATCTCGGACGGACGGTGTGAAATGACGATTTTGCCCATAGAATTGGGCGAAAGGTTGACTTTTGGTTCAGGCGGCCAAATGGACTTTAACCATTGATTGTGACGTAGTTTGGGACATCACGAGTTCATAGACAGGTGGCACGTCTGATTCCGACATTCGAGGAGAAAGTTATGACGTCGGAAGGTCGAGGGTATTTTGGTAAATTGGTTAAAAAAAGGCAAATGGTGGACTTTTTAGGCGACAAGTTATTTTCACGCATTTCGAGGACCGTTAGGTAGGTCTCGATCCCCTTAGTATAACGACAGGCGTCAGGCTGTCATTGGACTTCAGACGGTTAAGATTTTGGTTTAAATGCCTTAGGGGAAAAATGGTAAATTGTAAAGAAAAAGGTAAAATGGTCATTTGCTGCATTGGGAATGATGCCCAGTGGATTTATGACACTTGGCTTGTATTGAAATCTATGCCCACCAGATGTGGGACACATGTACATCCTGGAAGGCGGTGGAGCTCTCCTAGCCGCCTCATGCCCAAATTAAAAGGAATGGGTTTAAATTGGGTTGCACGATTATGGAAAAACAGAGAAACAGAGTGCTTGTGTTCTGTGCATGATCGTGAAAGCTAGTGATTAACCTAATTGTCTGTGAGAGATGTGTGGTGCTGTCAAGGGAGAGAACAGATGATGAGGTTGATGGTGGTGCTGTCACGACGGGTCGCCGTGGACGGTGGCCACGACACCGTGAACAAAAGAAACAGAGGAACCCGTGAACCAACCCAGTAAAACTCCTTTGCTTTTCATTCTTTGGCCGTGGGTTGTGAAGAATGATTGGAGGGGGGCCTCGAGTTGCACGTGGTGGTGGCCACGGTGGAGCTTGTGACAGTGATTTCAGGTAAAGCCGTGAAGCCCTCGTTTGAAATTAAAAATGGTGCTTTGAGTTACAGTACTTGTTGGATGTTTTTGTGGTTAAGAATGTGTTTTGGGACGATGAAAGGAATTCAGAGGACTTGAAAACACTACTGGACATGGCTAGGATATATGGCAGAACTGGGTGGCAGGAGACGGTTCAATGAGCTGTGTGGAAGGTAACTCACAAACTGGGATTTTGTGTTTTGATCATAGGAATCGATCAGAATTATTAGGACGAATTAAATGGATTAAAAAGGACTAAATTGGACCAGAAATGGTTGATAAATCGCAAACGCTGGTTCGGGTCTGGATCGGGCAGGTCTAGACCAGTCTGAACCCGGCCTAACCAAGGAAGACGATGATGAGCAGTGCCACGCGTGGCTCCCACGTGCATCCCCTTTGGGCGGAGCGTGATGGCCCGTGGGGCCCCTTTTGGGGAAGTTTTTAACATGACTTTTAAAGTATTCGATGTAACGAACATTTTGGCACCGGTTTCGAGTCGATCGGATATCATCTCGATGTATTTCATGATGTCCGAAGGTTTTAGAGCTCGTTTAAAAATAGTTAAAAATTCGGAAAAATTTTGAGGCTTTAGTATAACCTTTATGAAGTAGTTAGTTACCTTATTATGGGATTTGGATAGGTTCGGAATAACCGGTGATAGTGGATTAGCCGGGAAAGCGTAATTGCACGTGTATCGAGGCGGCGACGGTAATGGTCTGTGAGTGGACTTTGCTTTCTAACTTATGATGCATGCATAAATGTTTTATATGTTTTCTCTATGTGGTTTCTATGTATATGATTATGATCTTGATGATTTACGGGTTTGCACGTATTTCGAGATAATTAAGTATTGGCACGTTTTGCGAGCTTACGATTTATGTTGCGATTTGATCATGGGTTTGATGACTTGATTTTGGGATTTGAACTATATTTCAATGATTTACGATGGATTTTGGAAAAGTGATTTCGGCCTTGAAGCCCAGTTCATGTGATTTCGATAAACGAGATTTCGATTTTGGAATTAGATTTTGAAAAGATGATTCTTGATTCGGTTTTGAAACTTGGAAAGGGAAATTCCGGATTTGGGTTTGGGATGATTGTTCCGGATGCTAGCTGACAGAATCATTATTGCGAATTCGGATATGGATTTTCTTTGATTTTCACTTGGTTTTGGGTTTAAAGTCCCGGAAAATGGCTGGATCTGGTTTTGAGTTTAAAGACTCGGTTGATTGACGGGGGAGGGCTCTGGATTGAACTGTTTTGAGTTTAAAGACTCGGTTATTGTGATATCCCCCGAGGTCTGTTGATTGTGTTTTGAGTTTAAAGACTCGTTCATATCCTAGGAAGGCCTGATTATGCGCATGTGTTTTGAGTTTAAAGACTCTGGCGCACTTGAGATCCAACAACTTGATTGATTGATGTTTTTCACTGGTTTTCACTGGATTTTGTGGCTTAGATGATTTGGATTTTGAGGATTTTTTGGCTTTTGGGCTGAGTTCCCGTACTTTGATGAAGATTTATGATTTTGGGCTGAGACCCCTGGATTTGAATTACAGATTTGAGAAAAGAAACGATTCCAGTTTTCATTGATGGTTTCTGGATATGAAAGGATTTTGTGAATTGGTTTTCATATGCATGCATTGGTTTTTGCGTGGAGAGTATAAATGTACTTTCCTATAACCTGTGTTTAGAACGTATTGATTATTTTTGTTCACTCACAGTCTTTTTATGTTTTCGTTACCCTTCAGGTTGTTGCGGTGCGGGCTGTTGGTAAAGAGAGACGGAGATATCACATATGCGATCCACATTAGATTCTGCGCGCTCTGGGAAGTCTGGAAATTGTGGACGGTTCATTTGGAAATCCCTTGTCCGGCTTACCTGTCACATGGAGGTTGGACGTTGGCTTAGCCTTCGTGTCACACGTAAGTTAGATGGGAGCATGACTTATCCCTTAATCCCGGGGGCAACTTACGACCGTATTGGCGATGGTGCTGCTGGGATGCAGCCGAGGTATTGGCTTGGTGGATGACTCTGGACGAGTCCAGTGCGATTGTGGTATTTGGTTGAGCTTTGAGTTGCTCAGAGTTGTGGATTATGAGGGATGCCAGTTCCCTCGACCCGAGCGTAGATTGAAGGTTTTGGCTCGGTAGGAGTGGAGGTTCGGGGTAGTGTGCTGTGAGCCCTGGATCAGAGATGATGTGCCACGAGCTGGAACACTTGTGACTGGTAGGAGGGGCACATCTTGAGATGCCCTTGTGACCAGTCGTGAGGTGATGGTGTTTGATATAAGGAACCGCTAAGCGATTTGGGATATCTGATGACCATTGGTAGGTCATGTTTTGAGACGGATGATCTGGATGCCGTTAGGTGGATCGGAGTAGCGCAACGGAAGCGTAGTGGACCTATGCTTCGTGTTGGATCGGGCTAGGCTGGTCTGGTCGGGTTTGACCATCCGTGAGGTTGATTTCTTGGACTCATCCTGATGTGTTAGAAAATGCCGAGGTTGGCATTTGGGTGATGTAGAAGCCCTTGCTTGGTGATTTTCTAAGATTGGTGAATGACGAACTCGAGGATCATGACTCAGGAGACCGAGGTGAGTGATTTTTGATTGTGATCCCGAGAGTTGGTTACTCGTATGATAGTGGTGCTCGGAGTTGAAACTCAGAAAGGTTGAGACGCGATCAACAGAAGGGGTGATGATTGACATCCTTTTGGATGGACATAAATGGTGATAACCGACAGGCGAGTTGGTCGGTAAGTTGGTTTGGTTATGAACACGTGGTTGTGAACCGTAGACATTGTGGATTTCCTCAATGTTGTAGAGAAGGTGACGTTTGGACAGTTAGTCCGGAGGTGGTATACTTGACAGGACGCGTCCCAACTGGACGTTGATAACCGTGCCCGGTCCTGCTCCCGTCTGACAAGTCAACTGAAGTCCTGAAACTACCCTTCAGCACCTATCAGACAAAGGATAACTGCACCGATTTCCGCTCATGCCTCCGCCTCTCGATCAGCCCCGAACTTCGTGCCACGGCCTGGAGGGTCATCACAACAGAAAAGGTGTGAGTGGACAAAAATAATATCATTTAAAACACATTTCAAAATATATCATTTACCCTCCAGTTTATCAAACCATGCATGCATAGGGTAAAACATATGAATAACAATCACCGGCTTTCCAGCCAAAACACACGAACAGTATCAAATCCCGGCTCTCAAGCCAAAACATATGACAACATAATCACCTGGCCACAAAGACCAAAACCTGTAATCAATACCAGTACACAATCATGATCAACATCAAACAACACTACTCACAAGTGCACAAACAATCACGCAATCACATCCGCACTACGCGTAGGCCAATATCCAGCCACATTCTCTGGATCAGACACATCTGGGCTCAACCCTCGGGCTCATTCACATCTAGGCGAACACATCCCCAGGCTCAGACACATCTGAGTGGTACATCCAGGCTCTGTCGCATCCTAGAAGCTGGCTTACCATAGAAACAACTCACAATCATATCCCCCAAGCTCCGGTCGTCAGGGTGATCCCCTAGCCCTGACTGTCTGGGCATTCACAATCACAAGGAAAATCATCCCGGCATTACATCGCAAAACATTTCAATCAAATCCTTGACTTCAAACCAAGTCAATTTCATTCCCGACCGGGTCTAAAGCCCAAATACCATTTACACGTAAATCTGTAAAATCTCATTTGAAAATATTAAAATAATCCAAAAATCATCATTGACTCATCAAGTAAGTCACAATATCCTTTTAGAAACCTTTTTGACTCCGGGCCTAGCCCAAAACATCATTCGCACATTTCTTGTAAAACGTGCCCGAAAGACAGATTAAAATAATCATTAAATCACAGATAATCATGCCAAATCTCCATGACATCAGTGCAAGCCAAATCATGCAATCAATCATTTAAAACATTTAACTATGCATGCCAAACCACTCGCTCTCCGAGTTGCCGTGAGTGGCTGCGCGTGAAACCCACGCGCGTGCTACAATGTTGTCTCCTTCGCTCGATTCCCTGCAAACGGATCCCTGCGACCCGCGACGTGACCTGTTTAGTTCTCCATCAATTCGACATCAATTCCTACAATTTAATCGTCCATTAGCATCGTTATAGACCCAATTTAGGTTCTGTAAATCCAATTACATAAACACTTACCTTCATTCCTCAATTATATATCAATTTCTCAACGAACAGTCGAGTTCTGTTCATCCATCGTAGTCCATCAATTCGACCCGTTTTCTTTCAATTGATCCAGCCAATAGCTTCGTGGGAGTCCTCTAAGTATATTTCCAACCTCAATTTCATCCTTCAATCCCTAAAAGATCACAACACAAACCTCGAATTTCTTCTCTGTCACTAGGTCCATTCGGAGCCAAAACATCATCAATTCTCTTCGTTTTTAATCGGGTTCGAATTGCCTTAAGCTCCATAACCTTAATCCAAGGTCAATTTAAAAAATCGTGGTCCCTGGTTTCAAATTTGAAACTTAATCAATTCGAATTTTCATGGGTTTTGGGTTTCAGTTTCTCTGGGTTTTTCTTCCTCTTATTCTCTCGTCTGTACACCCTCTCAATCACCCTCAATTAATCTAACATGGAGAGTTTTCTTGGCTGCTTCAATTAGAGCATAAATCTGCTCTGTTTTCACACACATATATCCATTTGAACCCAATCCACCGCCCAACCGTACACACACACATTTGAACACATGCTTTGCCACCAATCTTCATTAACAAGGTGACAGATGTCACCTTGTGGAAATCCCACGCCCAATTCAACAGGTATAGATGTCCAATTAAGGTTAATTCCTCTGATGAGTCATCAACTGGAAAAAAGACCAATTTGCCCTTCCTTGGCTAATTACCAAAATACCCCTCACAATTCTAGACCCATAACTTTCACTTCCGAACTCCGATTGACGCATGCCGCCTGTCTACAGATTCAGCATCTCGAGACCTATCCAACGGTCCTTCCTAAAAGTCCCAACAAGGTCCCGATCAAAAAGTCAACTTTCGCCCTCCCGTGAGGTCAGCGCGAATCGCTAACGGAAGTAGCACAGATCGTACTGTCGAGGTCAGTAGATGCCATCTTGAGAATTGTGTTTGTTGACGGCGGACTCGAATGATGTACTAGGACGTTGGTACGAGGTACGCTCAACTCGAGAAGGAGTCGGAAGTGTTGAAACTCATAGCAGTGGTGTTGTGGCGTACCTAGTGTTGGTTGAGCCGTGAGTGTCGGCTGGCGTGACGTTAGAAATATCGCGGGTACGAGATGGAATTATGTTGACCTCAGTGCGATTGATATGATCTCCAGAAGAACTAAAAGTTGGTTGAGTTGTTTCGCTTGACTAAGATGTGGTGACAGTTTGGGAACTGTAAGGATAAGTAGGATTGGCAGGTGCTGGACACCGGTAAGAGACCTAGGTGTGAGATCAGTTGGATTTCCCCCAATTAGTTACGTAAGTACGAGATGCAAAATTTTGGGGGAGAAAATTCTTTAAGGGGGGAGATTGTAACGACCCGTCCTGGAAATCGGGATTGGATTAGTGGTTAATGATGGATTAGTGAAGATAATTGGTGATTAGTTGGGTGATATCGGATGGACGGTGCGAAATGAAGATTTTGCCCTTAGAATTGGGGCGAACGGTTGACTTTTGGTATGGGCGGTCAAATGGACTTTGACCGATGTCTGTGACGTAGTTCGGGACGTCACGAGTTCATAGATAGGTGTCACATCCGATTCCGACATCAGAGGAGGAAGTTATGACGTTCGGAAGGTCGAGGGTATTTTGGTAAATTGGTTAAAAAAGGGTAAATGGTTGACTTTTTAGACGACAAGTTATTTTCACGCATTTCGAAGACCGTTAGGTAGGTCTCGATTCCCTGAGTATAAAAACAGGCGCCACGCTGTCATCGGACTTCAGACGGTTCGGATTTTGTTCTAAATGCCTTAGGGGCAAAATGGTCATTTGTTGCATTTGGAATGGTGCCCAGAGGATTTGTGAAACTTGGCTTGTGTTGGAATCTGTGCCCACCAGATGTGGGACACATGTCCCATCCTGGAAGGCAGTGGAGCTCTCCTAGCCGCCTCACGTCCAAATTAAAAGGAATGGGTTTAAATTGGGTTGCATGATTATGGAAAAACAGAGAAACAGAGTGCTTGTGTTTTGTACGTGATCGTGAAACCTAGTGATTAACCTACTTGTCTGTGAGGGATGTGTGGTGCTATCAAGAGAGAGAGAGAGAGAGCAGATGATGAGGTTGATGGTGGTGCTGTCACGACGGGACGGTGGCCATGACACCGTGAACAAAGGAAACAGAGGAACCCGTGAACCAACCCAGTCAAACTCCTTTGCTTCTCATTCTTGGCTCGTGGGTTGTGAAGAAAGATTGGAGAAGGGCTCGAGTTACACGTGGTGGTGGCCACGGTGGAGCCTGTGACGGCGATTTCAGGTAAAGCCGTGAAGCCCTCGTTTGAAATTAAAAATGGTGCTTTGATTTACCGTACTTGTTGGGTGTTTTTGTGGTTAAGAATGTGTTTTGGATAATGAAAGGAATTCAGAGGACTTGAAAACACTACAGGACATGGATAGGATCAATGGCAGAATTATGTGGCAGGAGACGGTTCGATCAGTTGTGTGGAAGGTAACTCACAAACTGGGATTTCGTCTTTTGATCAGAGGAATCGACCAGAATTAATAGGACGAATTAAATGGATTAAAAAGGACTAAAATTGGACCAGAAATGGCTGAAAAACCGTGAACTCTGGTTCAGGTTTGGACCGAGCCGGTCTAGACTGGTCTGAACCTGGCCTAACCAAGGAAGATGTTGATGAACAGTGCCTCACGTGGTTCCCTCGCGCAACCCCTTTGGGCAGAGCGTGAGGGTGCGTGGGGCCCCTTTTGAGGAAGTTTCCAACACGACTTTTAAAGTATTCGTTGTAACGAACATTTTGCCATCGGTTTCGAGTCGATCAGACATCATCTAGATTTGTTTCAGGATGTCCGAAGGTTTTAGAGCTCGTTTAAAAATAGTTAAAAATTCTAAAAAATTTCGAGGCTTTAGTATAACCTTTTATGAAGTCGTTAGTGACCTTATTATGGGATTTGGACATCGGTTTAGCCTTTGTGTCATGCGTAAGTTAGACAGGATCATGACTTAGCCCTTAATCCAGGGGGATTGGGGGTGGGTCGTGTCAATGGAACGGTGAACGATCCCACATTCATGCGAGGAAAATGTTATGGGAGGGGAATTGTGGTGTGCCTTAAAGGTGTAGGCAGACACCTATTTAGCACGAGGCCTTTTGGGAGCTCAGTGGCTTTGGGTTCAATTGGAAACCCAAAGTTAAGCGTGTGGAGGCTGGTGAAATTCCATGATGGGTGACCCCCCTGGGAAGTTGCTCCGTGAGCTCCCAAAAACAAAACCGTGAGGGCGAGGAGGCACAAAGCGGACAATATCGTGCTAGGGTCGGGTCCTGACCGAGGAGGGTCGGGTCCTGACACCGTGCCTTGGGGGCATGGCTAGCAATCCCACACCTCCCGGGGGATCTGGGGGATGCGCTTTATATGTGTGGACACGCATCTATCCAACATGAGGCCTTTTGGGAGCTCACTAGCTTTGGATTCCTAGGGAACTCAAAAGTTAAGTGAGTAGAGGCTAGTGTAATCCCAAGATGGGTGATCGACTGGGAAGTTACACATGAGCTCCCGAGAACAACACCGTGAGGGCTGGGCCTAAAGTAGATAATATTCTGTTGGGGATGTTTGGGTCGTGAAAATTTGGTATCAGAGCCCAACCCCGGTTGGAATTGAGTGTTCCAGCCAGGACGTTGGGCCCTAAGGGGGGTGGATTGTCAGGACCCTTGCCTTAGGAGCATGGTTAGCAATCTCACATTGCCCGGAGTATCTAGGGGATGTGCCTTATATGTGTGGGCGCGTATCTATCCAACGTGAGTGCTTTTGGGCTTTGGATTCCTAGGGAACTCTAAAAGAGTTGGGGCTAGTGCAATCCCAAGATGGGTGACCCACTAGGAAGTTGCACATGAGCTCCCGAGAACAAAACTGTGAGGGCTGAAACCAAAGCGGACAATATCTTGTTGGAGAAGGTCGGGTCGTGACAAAGGGAGAAGAAAAACAGAGAGAGGAAGGAAGGAGGAGGAAGAAATTGTGAGCCTAGAAAATTCAAAAATCCAAACTATGACCTTTACGTATTTTGAGACATTTACACTTCGAACTAAGGCTCCTAGTAGCTTTCTGAAGCTCCCACTGTCCCAGGAAATAAGAAAACTGGAAGGTTGGTACATAGGAAGGACTGGAACACAGTGGTTTGGCCGAGGTACGAAGGTTTGGGTTAGAGATTAAGGTAAGGTTTTTGGAGTTTCAAGATCATGGAACTTATCCTAGGCTAGATTAGATGAAAATAGGCTTTAGAAGTGAAGAAAATGGACAAGAAAATGTGGGTTTCATTTCAGGTTAGGTGGCCTAGGTCGGGTCCTATGCACAGATACATGGGCCGACCCAACTATGGGCATGGGCGACCTACGCAGGGTACGTGAGGCCTATGCGCAAAGACGAGTTAGTTTCCATCTTTCAGGCATTTTGCCACAGGTTTCTAGTTTGTTAGACACTGTCTCAGGGTAATTTTGGGTGTCCGAAGTGCAATGTTTAGGTTTTAAAATTCGTAGTTAAATTACAGGAATTTGGGATTGTATTTTGAGGTTACATGGGACTTTTGTAACCGGTGCAATACAATTTTTGGGAAGCAACACAACCACCAAAACTAGAGAAGAATGTATAGTTTGGGATTAAATTGCAAGGAAAGACTATGAGTGGAATTTATTTTAAATAAATTATTATGCATGCATATTTAAATATTTTATGTAACAACCCGTCCCGGGAATTCGGGTTAAGACAGTGATTAAGATGGGATTAGTAAGCTTAATCGGGGGTTAGTTGGTCCCGATAAGGTTGTTAGCCTAGAATGACGATTTTTCCCTCGGTTTGGGCAAAAAGTTGATTTTTCGTTTGGGCGGCCAATTGGGTATTGACCAATGTCCAGGACGTAGTTTAGGACGTCACGAATCGGTAGACAGGTGGCACGCCCGATTTCGACATCCGAGGAGGAAGTTATGATGTTCGGAAGGTTGAGGGCATAACCGTAATTTGGCTAAACTAGGGGAAAAAGTTGACTTTTGGTACGATCGGGTTTTGACACGTTGACCTAGGACCGTTAGATAGGTCTCGTCGTCCTGAGTTCGATGACAGGCGGCACGTATTCTTCGGACTTACGATGTGTGAGTTACGGGTCTAGAAAGGTAGTGGCAAAATGGTCAGTTTGGGTTCAAAGAGGGGTATTTTGGTCTTTTGGTTGTTTGGGCAGTGTGCAACCTGATCAGGACAAGTGTACAGTGAGATGGGGATATTTTCGGAAAGGGATCATGGGATGGTGACACGTGCAGTGTGTGTAGTGGCTTCTAGGCCGTGCACGGTGTGTGTTCAAATGTGTAACCGTGTGTGTGTGTTTGTGTTCGAAGAACAGAAAACAGAGGGAGAGAGTTGAGAGAATTGGACGGTTTTTGTGTGTGTGTTGTGTGAATTGACGAGTGAGGAGTGACCAGAGATCAAGAGGGAAACAGTGAGAAGGTTAGAAGGTGCGGTGGTTATGTGTGGGTGAGAGGTGAGCCACGGGAAATTAGGGGGAAAACAGAGAACATAGAGGAGTTGTGGGTGGTGGTGCTGCCGTGTTCGATCAATCGAGGCCAGTGGAGGTGTCCAGAGGACGGTGGAGGACGGGAGGAGACACTTACTCACGGCTGAGCTCACGACGGCGACCGGAGGGCAGGTAATTTCTGGTTTCCCTTTCGTTACTCTGTTTTGCCGTCGATTTTCAAATCAAAAGTTGTGAAGTCTGGGGTTGAGTCGACGGTTTTGGTGAGTTGGGTGAGACTCTGGGAGGTTCTATGAAGGGTTTAAGGTAGTCACCGTGACGGGGGGTGATTGGGTTGGCTGGATCGTGAAACAGGGGAGGTGTTCGGGTTTTGTTAGGGTTTAGGTTCGTTACGTTCAGGATCCGGGGATTTTTGGGGAAACTAGGTGGACCTTTGTAGACGTGTTAGTGATGTACTTTGGTGGTTGTTGACAGGATCGGGGTTGCTCGAGGAAGCCGAGGAACGTACGAGACGTACCGGACGTGATTGAGGGCTCAGTACTGTGAGTGGTCCCTTTCCTTAAACTTGAGCATGCATAACTGTTTTTCTATAACTGTTTTTTGGTTTTATATCTGATTTCATGATTGTGGAATATGCTATGTTGGTTTTGCATAATTGCACGTTTTTCGAGGAATAACGTATTTGGCACGTTTTACGAGAACTGTCGGTTTCTGAGTAATAAGCCATGGTTTAGGGTTTCAAGTGATAACTGATTTTCACTGGTTATAAATGAATTTTGGAACATGATTTCGATGATCAAGGTTTTCGGTTTTAGAATCGGATTTCGGAAAGCGAAATTTGGTTTTAAAGTTGAAAAGTGGATTTCCGGATTTGGGTTCGGAATGACGGTTCTGGATGCCGTAAGGGCTTCAGACCGGTGATTTCGGATTCGGGTTTGGATGTGGATTTAGAAATGGTTTTCAAATGGTTTTGATTGGATTTACTGGATCTGAATATTGGGTTTAAAGACCCGGATTATGTTTGACGGGGGACGGGCCCGGATTGGGTTTAAAGACCCGGATTGAGTTTAAAGACTCGGGAGTTTAAAGACTCGGATATATTGATATTTCCCCCGTAGGCCTGTTGAGTTTAAAGACTCGGGAGTTTTAAGACTCGGGAGTTTTAAGACTCGGATATTATTGTGGCCTGGATTGAGTTTAAAGACTCGGGAGTTTAAAGACTCGGATAGGTCCAGCAGGTTTGATCGGATAATGATGACTTGATATTCATGGGTTATGATACCGTTTTATGATGCTTATGCTATGATTTCTATAACTGTGTTTTATAGTGTTTCTGTTTTATGATGAGGTTTACGTGATTACTAACTATTTTTATAACTGGGTTATGCATGTGGTTTCAAAACGGAGGGCTAACCCGGTTTTCTTATAAAATGGTTTCCGGAAATTATTTTCTTATTTATGGTCCACTCACACCTTCTGTTTTAAATTGCCCTCCAGGTCGTGGAGCTAGAGCGGGGTTTCGGCGTCGAGGCAGCGTCTGGGCATAGAAGTCGCGAAAGAGATCCCGAAGTGTTTTAAAATTTTCCGTGTGTGTGTAATTAGTTTATCGGTTTTCTTTCTTTTGTATCTAGAACTATGCTCTGTAAAACTTGACTTCGGGATGTTTATAGTTTCTCCTGCGTCTGACTGTGCTCGTTGAGTGGTTTACTTTAGTTACGTGTCGGGGTGTCAGACGGGAGCAGGATTTACCTCGATTTTCGTGGTGGAATCGGGGTGGGTCCTGACATTTTAATTGGTTTGTTATATGATTTATGATGCTTTGGTTTGATTGCGATTTTGAAATACCTATTTGATGATTTGTTTTTGGAATTATTGACAAATTTTGAATACGTATTTTACGGTATTCTTTGTAATGATGTTTTGGGCTTTGGCCCGAGTTTTGAAATGTTTGATTTGGTTTCTAGTCAATGACATGTGTTTTCTTGATTTTGTGAGTTGTTTTTTCATGGGCAACCATCCTCGGATATTTTATTAGTTCTCAGACGTTCAGTGCATGGCTCTGTTTTCTGAGACTGGTGATATGATTAGGACTCAAACGTCCATAGCTCGGCACTGTTTTCTTGAGTCTCTACTCGGATGCCCAGAGCTTGGCTCTATTCTTTTGAGTGGTTTTCCTACCGGTAGTGTGGTTTACTTATGATGATTGATATTCGAGCATCGAGAATTGGTTAGTTGTGTTCGATCATTATTGCTCATGTCTTGGCATTCTTATATTAATTTGATTTATCGATATTAGTTTGCTTTATGGGTATTTGTGTCTGTATAATTTCTTAACTGGATTTTTCAAGCAAACCTAGGGCCACAGGTTATTTATTCGTATTTCTTGATTCTACGGAGCCCATAGTTTTTGATTTGTTTTAATTGATATTCGATTATTTTAGCTTACTATGTGCATGTATGTTTTTTTCAAAGAAAACGGAGGTTAAAATATTTATGTTTTTCAAACTATATTTTCAAAATGCTTATTTTATCTACTTACACTTTTATTGGTTTTACTTACCCTTTAGGTCGTGACACAGAGACGAGGACTATCTTGGAGCTGGAGGTATAAGCTCTTCACTGTGCACTCGTTGACTCCTTAGGGTAGGCTTTAGTATTTTGAGTTGTATAATACTTATGCTATGTGTGCCATGAATAAATTGGTTGTGGTAATAGAAACGATTATGTAAAGTATCTTTTGTCTGACATTTGGTTTGTTTTATTGATATCGTGTGTTACCATTAAGCGTAGTGTCGAATTTTAGTGTTGACTGTCAGACGAGAGTAAGACCTTTCACAATTATCAAAGTGTTTTCGGGAAAGGCCCTATCAACTTGGTATCAGAGTATAGGTTTATTGTTTGTTGACTGCACTTGTGGAGTGTAGGGTGTGTATTAAGGTGTGTTTATTACAAGAAAAAAAAGCGATGAATATGTCTCTAAGATAAGATCCCCTTGCACCACCTGAAAATGAGACGAATCAGCTTAGAGAGGGCCTGATTATCGAGAGAGATCAGCTTTGGAAGCTACTGATTTTACTGGCAAGGTGGGCCAAGAACATGTAGAGGAATGGATTACTCGCTTGGAAAGAATCTTTGAGGTCATGCGATGTCCGCCGGAGGACATGGTGCTGTTAACCACTTTTCAATTGGGTGGCTATGTATATCAGTGGTGGTGTGGGTTGCAGATGATAGGACGGGATGCCCATACTTTGACTTAGGAGACATTTCAGGATAGATTTTTGAATATGTTTTTCCCTCGTTCATTTTGCGATGCTAGGGATTTGGAGTTCTTGCATTTTTAGTAAAGGACTATAAGGGTAGCCTTGTATGAACATTAGTAGCATCTAAGTTTGTCTCGTTTTCCCCGTCGTTGGTGGAAACCGAGCTAGATAAGTTCTGACGATTTGAATTGGGTCTATGAGATGAAATTAGGGCTAATGTGGCAGTAGGATCCTTTGCCACCCTTAGAGAGCTATCAGATGCTACAATCAGAGTAGAGGCAAGCTTTCTATTGAGGCAACAAGGTGTGCGCTCTGGTCAATTTCATGAATGCTCGTACATTGGTACTTTGAGTCAAAAACCCCAAAGAGGGGTTGTACCAGCTCTGGATCTTTTGGTAGTTATTGTATAGGTTCAGGAAGTAGGGGGACTGGACCGAGAGGTACTCAAAGTTTTGGGTCGAGGCTACATATGCCTACCCATTCTAGTCGAGCTTTAGTACAGTCGACTAGTAGACACGAGAGTAGACCCACATAGTCTCACACGATTTATTGTTATGCTTATGGGGAGCCTGGTCATATCGAAAGGGTTTTTTCGAACTGAACAGGTGTTGGTATGGCAGAACATGATGCTACAGATTATGATCAGGCTTCTGGTATGTCAATAGGGATTCAGACACCGACTAGTGGGACTAGAAGTAGATACAGAAGTCATGGTCGATCTTCAGGGCCACAAGTTAGACTTTTTTCTGTTACACGACAGAAGGCTCGAGAAGTTCCAGGCGTAGTGACATGTATGTTATCTATCTTTGGCCATGATGCATTTTTTTTTATAGATCCTGAGGCTACACATTCATTTGTTTCTCGGGGATTTGCACAATAGATAGATAAGGAGGTATCACCTTTTGGTTGTCATATGGGGGTTAGTACCCCTACCGGGGACGTGCTTGTTGTGAACTTAGTGATTTGAGGTTCTCCAGTGGTAGCAGGGGGAGTTAATCTTGAAGCTAACTTGATCCTTATGGATCTTCATGACTTCAATGTGATATTAGGGATGGATTGGTTAAGTACCCATGGTGCTTCTATCGAGTGTTTCGATAAGAAGGTGGTACTTCATAGCCTAGGTTGGCAGAGGTAGTATTTCAGAGGGAGCATGGAGTGTTACCTTCGAGAGTGATGTTGGCCTTAACATCGGGAAAGTTGTTAAGGGAAGGTTGTCAGGGCTATTTGGCTCATGTGGTTGATAATAGGAATACCCTAGTGAGTAATAAGGAGATACCGGTGGTACGAGAGTTTTTGGATGTGTTTCTAGTGGATTTATCAGGGTTACCACCTCACAGGTAGGTTGAGTTTACTATTAAGTTACGTATGGGTACTCGACCGATATCACAAGCACCATATACGATCGTTCTAGCTAAGTTAAGAGAGTTGAAGGTATAATTGCAGGACTTGGAGGATATGGGATTCATCCAACCAAATTTGTCACCTTGGGGAGCTCCAGTACTATTCATAAAAAAGGAAGGATCGTAGTTTGTGATTACAGACAGCTCAACAAGGTGATAGTGCGGGAATAAATACCCGCTACTTCAAATAGATGATTTGTTTGATAAGCTAAGAAGGGCTAGACACTTTTCAAAAATTGATCTGCAGTCCAAATACCATCAGTTAAGGATAAAGGAGGATGATATTCCAAAAATAGCTTTTCAGACGGGATATGGTCATTATGAGTTTTTAGTGATGTCGTTTGGATTGACCAATGCCCTAGCAGAATTCATGGATTTGATGAACAAGGCATTTCGAACATTCTTGGATCGATTTGTGATAGTGTTCATTAATGACATTTTGGTGTATTCAAAGAGTAAAAAGGCGTGGGAAAAGAACTTGCAGATAATGTTGAATGCACTAAGGGAAATTTAGTTGTATGCAAAGCTCATCAAATGTTAGTTTTGGAAAACTAGTGTTAGTTTTCTAGGGCATATGATATCAGCTGACATGATTAGCATTGATCTTCAGAAAACAGAAGTAGTGGCTAATTGGATTCAACCAAAGATGGTGTCAGAGGTTAGAGTTTTCAGAGATTAGCCTGATATTACAGACAGTTTGTAGAGGGATTTTATTCGATTGGAGCTTCGTTAACTCGTTTGACTAGGAAATGAGTGAAGTTTATTTGGGATGAGAACTATGAGTGGAGTTTCCAAGAACTAAAGAGACGATTGACTTCCGCTCTGATATTGACCCTTCTTGATGATAGTGGGGAATTTGAGGTTTATAGTGATGTATCGTTGCACGGTTTAGGATGCATATTGGTGCAACATGGAAATGTTATTTCTTACACATCCAGAACCTCACAAGTTGAATTATCACACACATGACTTGGAGCTGGCGGTAGTGGTGCACATGTTAAAGATTTCGAGGCACTATTTCTATGGAGAAACGTGCAAGATTTTTTAGATCATAAGAGTTTGAATTATTTCTTCACCTAGAAGGACCTAAACCTAAGACAATAGAGGCGGCTGGAACTGATTAAGGACTATGATTGCAGTATCGAGTATCGCCCAGGTAAAGGCAATGTGGTGGCTGATACCCTTGTCAAGAAGTCTACGGGTTCTATAGATTATATTCGGATAGTATATTTACTAATTCTTCTAGAAGTACGATGGATGGGAGTTAGGCTTGGGATCGATGACTAGGGAGCACTTTTAGCTGGTTTTCACGTGACACCTATCCTTATTGATCAGATTATTGAAGCTCTGTTGTAGGGCCCTACCTTGTGTATTATTAGGATGGAAGTGGAAGCAGGAGACATGCAAGATTATACACTTAGTGATGATGGAGCTTTGTGGAAAATGGGTCGATTATGTGTACTGAAGATGAGGGACTGAAAAAGGAGATTCTCGAGGAGGCCCACAACTCAGTTTATACGATGCATCTTGGTGGAACCAAGATATATAGTGTTCTCAGTGAACATTATTGGTAGGTTGACATGAAAAAAGAGATACCCGAGTTTTCAAGTAAGTGTTTGTATGCCGATAAGTAAAAGATAAAAGAAAAAACCCAATGGAACCTTTGTAACGACCCATCCCGGAATTCGGGACTAGGTTAGTAACTAATCATGATTAATGAGGGTTAATCGGTGGTTAGTTGGGTGGAAGCGGACGAACGATGCCAAATGACCGTTTTGCCCCTGGTCGTGGGTAAAACGTTGACTTTTAATTCGGGCGGTCAAATGTACTTTGACCAACGACCGTGACGTAGTTTGGGACGTCACGAGTTCATAGACAGGTGGCACGTTCTATTCCGACATCCGTGGTGAAAGTTATGACGTTCGGAAGCCCAGGGGCATTTCCGTAATTTGAATGAAATGGGGGGAAATGTTGACTTTTCGATCGGGAGGTCCGATGGCCGAGGACCGAGGACCGTTAGGAAGGTCTCGATGCCCTGAGTCCGTGGGCAGGCGGCACGCGTCGATCGGAGTTCGAATGATCAAGTTGCGGGTCTAGATTTGCTTGGGGGCATTTTGGTAATTTGTCTTTGGAGGGTAAAATTGTAATTTTGGCTTCTGTTTGTACGACAGCCGTGCGCGGCGTGGTTTCCCCTCCCAGAAACAGAGCATGGGCTGAGGGAGTTGTTTTGTCTGCCCAATGAATTGATTATTAACGGGTAGTGGCATTGGGAGAAGGATGTTTCGCACTACAGATTTTGTGCTAGGCGTGCTGGGTTGTTTGTATAGTGAGGTGTTCTGGGCAGTGCACGGGTGACTTCGATTCCGAAGGGGTTCTGTTTACCGGAAGCAATTCCCAGTGGGTTTGAGAATGTGCCCACGGGTTGTCATCCTCAGGGGGGGTGATTAGCTGAGTTGTGAGCTGAGTGAAGTCACTTTGGCGAAGGTTTGAGTGAGAGAAGTGGAGGGATGGTTGCCTGCGTCTGAACTGAAAAACAGAGAGATGGGAACCGTGAGCAATTGATCGTCCCTGTGAGTATGTGAGTTCTGTGAAGTTCTGTGATCAAAGGTGAGTGATCGGATAGACTGGTGAGTGATTCTGGCTGAGAATCGTGTGAGGGCAAGCCTCTGTGCGTGAGTGAGCTCTCAGGGAAAACAGAGACCAGACCATTTTGAGCGATCGACCTTCCCCAGATCAAGTGAGACGCATTGCGTACTGGAAGTGATTTCTGAGGGAGGATTTTGAGTAGGAGAAAAGGGAGAAGCGGGAAGGAGGCCCCAGGAACACTGAACCCGCCCGAAATCCTCAGTTGCAGGCGTGAAATCAAACTTCGAAATGGGGCGGCCCATCATTGGATTCAGGGGTGAGGATGAGCTTCCAGACATCCAAACGCGTCGATTGGAATTGGAAGCGAAGCAAATGGTGCAGAGAGGAGCCCAGGCGACTTCGGGGTTCTGTTCTGGAAATCTCAGTTGAGTTAGTGGGGGTGGTGGAGCTGGAGCTTGCAATTGTGATCGAATAACAGTTTCTGGTGATCCTGCGAAGCTCCTGAGTAAGTCAATTTAAAGGAATCGCTGTGAATCGACGGAATCGAGCGTGGAACGGTAGTCGGTGTTCTTAGATGTCCATCGTCGAGTCGTGAGGTACAAGGTAAGTTCTTACAAATCTGATGTTACAGAACCGTAATTGGACTTGAACCGATGATTATTGAATGCTCAATTGAAGGGCTAGAGGTTGTTTTGGCAAGAATTGGGACGGGTTATCGCGCGGGTTGCCGGACCCGTCTTACAGTGGAAACGGGTGAGAGAGGTGAACAGTGCATGTCACTGTAGCAGCGCGTGAGTGTCACGCGCAGCCACTTGCGGCGGCGCGTGACGGCGTGTGGGACTGATTTTCGAGGTAGGTCCAACATGACTTTTGCCCTATACGTTGTAACGAACATGTTAGCGTTGGTTTCGAAATTATCGGACACCGTTTCGATGTTGTTTCGAGGGTCCGAAGATTTCTATTACGTTTGTAATTAATGATTAATTCCCGGAAAATTATGGGAAATTGGTATGTGGTTATTTGAGACCTTAATGACCCTGGGATGTAATTTCGGACAGGATTCGGGTCTTCTGGAAAATGCCGGAAATTACGAAACCGCGGGCGGCGCGAAACCGAGCCTTAAGAACGGTGTGTGAGTGGACGTTGCTTTCAAAATTTAATGCATGCATAAATTATTTCTATGATTTTATGATCATGTTTATAAGTTGTGGTTGGTTTTGATTTCCGTATTTATACGTATTCGATTCCCGTATTTATACGCATTTTTACTATACATGTGAAATTCCACGTATTTCGAGACTAAGGTCACTCGTATGCTTAATGATGGTTTAATGGAAGAAGTTATATGAAATGGGTGTAAAATTATTTAAGAAGGTTGTTTATGACTTGCGAGTGTGACTTACGATTTTGACACGTTTTTCGAGAAAGTTCCGGATTGGTACGTTTTACGAGATTTTGAGTTATTGTGAATTGATCACTGTTGGTGTTTGAATTGGGGAATTAAAATGAGACTTGTGATTTTGAGGATTTTAAATGTGGGTTTTAAGTATGTTTTTCTTGGATTGTGATTTTGGCAATTATGATTGTGGTCTTGATGTTTTGATAATGAGAATTGAGAAGTGAAGTGATTTCAAGGAATTAAAATGGATTTGAAAAAGGTGATTTCGGGATTGATGCTCGGGGCATAAAAGAACTTCTAGCGGACGAGGTTTCGGTTTTCGGAAATAATAAAGTGGATTCTTGGTTTGGGTTCGGGATGATGCTTCCGGATGCCGGCTTACGAAAACATTATTGCGAATTCGAATTCGGGAATGAAAAAGGATTTAATTAAGTGATTTGGTCTGATTTTGCATGCCCCGTGTTTCACGATGATTTGATTATGTTGGGAAGTATGATTTGGGAAAATGAATGTGGAAATTCGGACCATGCGTCCTGTTGTGAAAAATGTGATTTTGGGTTGGATCCCACGTTGTCGTGATTGATAAACCGTTTTGGGTTTAAAGACCCGTTGAAAATTGCTTGGGGTTTAAAGACCCGTTGTTGTGTTTGAAAACTGTTTTGGGTTCAAAAAACCCGGTGCTATTGCTGGAGCACGTTTTGAGTTTAAAGACTCGGTTAATTGATGACGGGGGAGGGCCCTTAATGAGTTTAAAGACTCGTGAGTTTAAAGACTGGGTTACTGAGATACCCCCGAGGCCTATTGATTATGTTTTGAGTTTAAAGACTCGTTGATATCCCGGGAAGGCCTGTTCATGCGCATGATTTTGAGTTTAAAGACTCGGGCGCACTTGATATCCAGCAAAATGATTGACTTGCGATTTATTGATGATTTCTAATGTTTCAGTTGAGTTGGGCAGTGGCCCGATATATGGTTGTTGGTTTTGGATCATGTTGTGCATTTGGTTTGATTCGTGGTTTTGGGCTGCGGCCCGGTGATTATGATTGCGGGCTAAGACCCGATGGTTGAGAAAGGAAAATGATTTTGATTGTCATATACTGACTTCTTATGTGGAAATTGTAACGGTTTGCAAAATGATTTTTGTATGCATGCATTGGTTTTTACTTGGAGGGTAAAAACGTCTTTCCGTAACTATTTTATTAACTGAATTCCTTTTGTCCACTCAAACCTTTTTGGTTTTTATTGACCCTCCAGGTCGTGGCGCGTTGTTCGAGGCTGTACGAGGGGCGGAGGCATGAGTAAGTACGTGTGGCTATCCCTGGTTTGGCAAGCACTGAGGGCAACTTGGGGTTTTCAGTCATCTTGCCAGACGGGAGCAGGACCGGGCACGGTTACCGATGCCCCTTACGGGGGCGGTCCTGTCAATTTGGTATCAGAGCGCTAGGTTGCTGATTTTGTTGCCACATCATGCCTCCGGAGCGTAAGCCTCGTGCGCGACCTGGTAGTGACACGAGTAGGCGAGGGTGTTTGGGACCTCGTGTTAGATCTCGGGTGAGATTGACCCTGGTTTGAGGGTCAGATGTTGGGTAGTGTACTCTGTGAACTGTGATTTACGCGACTTGCTTGACATAGAATTGGGTGAGATTGGACTCAGGAGGAGTCAAGATGTGGATGTGGGACTCACGGTGAGTCAGTATTTTGGGTTAGGAGCGTGAGATGAGTCACGGTAAGGTACCAAGGCTCGAGAGGAGCCAGAAAAGCTAAGTGAGGAACGTTTGGCACCTAGGATGCCAAGGACCAGAATATGGACAGGCATTGAGGAGCTAGAATTTGTGGCTTGGTTTTGTGGGACGGTGGTCTTGTGGAGTTTAGCTGAGGGTTTGGGGAACTTGGTGTAGTGGTAGTGGTTGAGGATCAGGGAGCGTTCAGGGAACATTCATTACTACTGATGTGGATTGTCAGAATGGTGGTACCCATGGTTGCAGGGTACGGGTGATGACGCGGGATCATCGCTCGGCATGAGCGGAGATCCAGGGCTACCACTTCGCCCACGGTGTGCTAGTGTGGATGTTTGTATGTTGGTGCGCTAGCGCTGGTGCTGGTGTCCGTGAGGGAGATTGTGTGAGCCACGATTTGGGGTGTGACTCTATTATGATGGGCACATGTTCGGTATTTGAGATTCAGCAGTGGTCGAGTCATGGACTGGATGGGATTCAGCAGAGATGGTGAGGTGTTGGGATAAGCCCCGACAGTGATGGGGTGACCAGAGATGAGTGAGGTTTGAGACAGGAGGAATCTTGGGACGACGTTCCCTATGTGATGAGAGTTGGAGGAATTGGGGAGTTGCTGTCAACTCCGAGATTTGGCTCGACCGTAAGTTTTCCAATATTCCCAGAGATGGGGAAAATCATTGGTGATTGGTATTCGGAAGTCATTGGGGTTGACTTCTTACCCTCTGCCCTGGCAGACGTTGATCACGGATACCAGTACGATGAGCGTGTATTGGGTGGTGGACCCATGTGTGTTTTGGGGTAAACGGGATTCCCATTTTCTGCTTGGTGGCAGACGATGTGGGATATTCGGTACGGTGGGTGCAGCGAGTTATGGTTGCACTCACGGAGGATGGATGTTGATGACATCGTATTGGATCATCCTTGGTCTCTCCTAGGTGGAGTGGCATGGATCGATATGAGGTAAATGGAGGGGATCCACAGAGTGGATGTGTTTCGTTGTTGAGTGATTGATTAGGGGAGGAAATAGTTGAGGAATGTTGGGTGGTTGACAAGAAATCTAGGGGGGTGTAAGACCCAATTATCGAGTTCCAGGTGGATTGCCAGCTGTGAGCATGAGTGGATCCTAGGTGGATCTGGATTATGTGGTTGTGGGCCTTGGGTGTGGTGACGATCTAGGATCGTGGTGTTACCAGTCGGGTGACGCGGTAACGGACTCGAAATGTGATCGTCTTGATCAGGCTAGGTGAAGAGCTTATCGCTCTGTTGTGAATGTTTAGATATGAGGATTGTTGGATTGAACTTCTTTTCGAAGTTAATCCGTGCTCGAGCGAGTGGGAATGGTTATGAGTTGAACTCGAGGCTTGACTTGTGGATGAGTGGATATCCAACAGGGTCTAATTGGTCAGTCATAGTGATGGGCGATTGGGATTGGCTTCTTTTCGAAGTCAATCGGATGTGACGTGATAATCGTTGAGCGAGTATAGATTCGGGGTTGGTGCGCCTCGGTAATTGTGAGTAAGATCATATGCCCATTTGGCGTGACTGTACACGCCTTGGCGAGCGTACTTGGATTGGTACATCTTGGATGACGTGTCTGGGGGTTGATTTTGTGTTACTGGCCGGGTGACCATGGGATCCAAAGGGGATGATGAGTTAGAATGATCAATTTGTCGAGTATGAGATTGGACAAGAAACCCGAGTGTCAGGTTGTGTTTGACTGTGCACCTTGTAGTGGACTTGTTGGAGATGGGTGTACGTACCTGTACGGTGTATGAGGATTGGTACCGGACATGCCGAGTGGTATCTAGTGATGGTACGTGGGTGATGACAGTGGTGTGGTTGTACGTGTTGGCATTCGGCTTAATTCCGACACACTTGGTGTAGCTGTGAACTGGAATTTGAGCTTGATATATGCCGCAGGGTTGGGCTTGCCTTGCGAGATGAGATCGTGTTATTGATCTTACGCAACTTTATGTGACACCGATTGGTTGTTGATTACTGCTTTACTAGTGAGGTTTAGTGGTGACCGTTTGGCTGGTAGCGTCAGCACGGACTGGCGAGTGAGAGTTGGTGACTCCCAGTGGGTTTGGATGTTCTGGGCTAGCGTCAGTCACTTGGTGATTGACTTCGTGTTTAAACTTCCAAGGACCTGGAAAGGTTATGATAGGGTTTGGGTGTCGTTGATAGACTTACAAAGTTAGCTCATTTCTTTCTAGTGAGGGAAGATTTTCGTATGGAACAGTGTGCTAAATTGTTCATTCATGAGATTATTAGACTACACGAGACTCCGGAGTCAATCGTATCTAACCGAGATCCGAGTTTTACATCGAGATTCTAGTGGAGTTTGCAGAGATCCTTCAGAACTAAGTTGCGCTTCAGCACTGCTTTTAATCCTTAGACAGATGGTCGGTCTAAGATCACTATTTAGAACTTGGAAGGCATGATGAGAGCTTGTGTATTACAGTTCCATGGGAATTGGGATTACTATCTTACACTGATAGATTTTGTTTATAATAACATTTATCATTCTAGTATCAAAATTGCTCAATACGAGGCACTGTATGGGCGACAGTGCAAAAAATCCCTCTGTTGGATTGAGGTGGGTGAAAGGAAACAGTTGATGCCTAAGGTTATGGACATAACGGAAACAAAATCATAAGTATCAGAGAAAGACTAAACACTTATCAAGACCGTCAGAGAAGCTATGCTTACCTTTGGACCAAAGACCTCGAGTTTGAGGTAGGAGATCTCATCTTCTTGAAACTGTCCCCTCGGAAAGGTATTGTACAATTTGACATACACGAGAATTTGAGTCCCCGCTACATTGGGTCATATGAGATTATTGAGAGGATAAGCCAGTGGCCTAAATTAGCATTAACCCCAGAACTTTCTCGAGTTCACGATGTGTTTCACATTTCGATACTTAGGAAGTACTTACATGATGAGTCACATGTGTTGTAATAGTAACCCATCGAGCTCCGAGAGGATTTGAGTTTGAGGAGCAACTTGTAAAAATTTTGGATCAAAAGAACAAGGTGTTGCACTAGAAAACTATTCCCCTGGTGAAAGTCCTATTGAGAATCACAACGTGTAGGAGGCCACGTGGAAGCTTGAGGAACTAATGCGAGCACAATATTCACTCTTGTTTGTTTAAATTTCGAGAATGAAATTTCTTTAGTGGGCAGGTTGTAACGGCCTGAAAAATCTGAAAATGTAATTTTGGAAACTTTTCTTATAAATTAACTATTTTACCCTTAATGGCCTCAAAGTTTACTTTTTATTAGGATTACTATTTGGACTTTTTGTGAGTACCATTACGTAGGTCTCGTAATCCCGAATTCGTAAATAGGCGGTATGTCAAAATCGGAAACTAGATAAACTTGTTACGGTTCTATACTTATTGAGGGGATTTTGGTAATTTTGGCACAAGGGCATTTTACTAATTTTCCAAGAAATATATATATTTTTTTACTTTTTAGGATGGTGACAAGTGTCCCCTCCTTATTGCCTCCTCGTGTTGTCCCTTGGATGCACCGACATGGGTTATGTAGGTTAAGTATATGTGTGTGTGTTTTGTGTTTTGCGTGGATATTTTGAGTTGTTTGTGCATACCCTCACACCTGAGATCAACATACAAAGTAGTGAGGAAGAGAACCAGCAAGAGAGAGAAGGAGAAGAGAAAGGGAGAGGAAAAACAGAGAGAGAAAGGAAGAAGAAGGAAGAAACTGTGATCCTGAAAAATCGAAAAACTCAAACCGTGACCCCTAGCTATTTTGAGATAGTTACACTTCGAACTAAGGCCCGTAATAGCTTTCTGAAGCTCCCACGACCCGAGGGAACTAGAAAACTAGAATATTGGTATGTGGGAAGGACTAGAACATAGTGGTGCAAGTTTGGTCGAGGTTCAACTGTTAGGGTTAGAGATTAAGGTATGTTTTTTGGAGTTTTAAGATCATGGAACTTTTCCTCTAGTATAGATGAAGATAAGAGTTAGAAGGGAAGAAAATGGATGAGAAAATGTGGGTTTCTAGTTGGGTTAGGTCACTTGGGTCACGTCCTATGTGCAGACCCGCAGGCCGACCTGGCAAGAGGATAGGGACAACCTGCGCATGGCGTATAAGGCCCACGCTCTGGGAGATGATAGGGGCGCATGGGCTACGTACTGTAAGAATCGTGTCATGGGAGGAACGGTGAACAATCCTACAACACTCGGGGAGGGAAATATGAAGTGCCTTATATGTGTGGGCATGTATCTTCCTAGCGTGAGGCCTTTTGGAAGCTCACTGGCTTTGAGTTTAGTTGGAACTCCAAAGTTAAGCGAGATTAGGCTAGAGCAATCCCAGGATAGGTGATCTACTAGGAAGTTGTGCGCGAGTTCCCAAAAACAAAACCATAAGGTCATGATCCAAAGCGGACAATATCGTGTTAGGAGAGTTAGGTCGTGACATTTTGGTATCAGAGCCGGACCCTGGTCGGAAGTATTCCAACGAGGACGCTGGGCCACAATGAGGGTGGATTGTAAGACCTGTGTCTTGGGAAGAACGGTGAACAATCCCACTTCGCTCGGGGAGGTAAAGGTGAAGTGCCTTATATGTGTGGGCACGTATCTTCCTAGTGATAGGCCTTTTGGGAGCTCACTAGCTTTGAGTTTGGTTGAAACTCCAAAGTTAAGCGGAATTATGCTAGAGCAATCCGAGGATGGGTGATCTACTGGGATGTTGCGTGTGAGTTTCCAAAAACAAAACCGTAAGGGTATGACCCAAAATGGACAATATAATGCTAGGGGAGTCGGGACGTGACACATACCGCCTTATCTTGTAATGCAATCCACATGACTTTCGATGTTATAGACACTTTGGTGTAGGTTTCGAGTCAATCGGACACCGTTTTGGGAGAGTTTTAGATGTTCAAAGCATTATGTTTAGGTTTTAAAATTCATAATTAAGTCCCCGGAATTAGGGATTGTATTATGAGGTTGCATGAGATTTTTATAACCCATAAGTATGATTTTTGACATTCGACACAGTCCTCAGAACTAGAGTGGAACGTCCAATTCAGGATTAAATTGTGAGGAAAGACTGTGAATGGACTTGATTTTAATTAAATTAATATGCATGCATATTTAAATATTTTAATCAATTTAATATATGATTTATGTTGCGATGGTTTGATTATGATTTTGAAATAATTATTAGATGATTTTCTAGAATTATTGACTGATATTGGATATGTATTTTACAGTATTCTGTGGAATGATGTTTTGGGCTTAGGCTTGGGTTTTGAAATGTTTGGTTTGTTTTTAAGTCAATGATATGTGTTTTCTTGATTTTGTGAACTGTTTTTTTCACAGAAAACCATCCTAAAATATTTGATTAGTTTTTATACGTCTAGAGCACGGCTCTGTTTTTGTGAGACTGATGATATGATTAGGACTCAGATGTCCATAGTTCGGCTCTATTTTCTAGGGTCTCTACTCGAATGTCCAGAACTCGGCTTTATTTTCTCGAGTGGTTTTTCTATAGATAGTGCTGTTTTGTTATGGTGGTTGATATTCTTGCATCAATGATTAGTTGATTGCATTTGATTATTATTGGTTGTGTCTTGACATTCTCGTATTAATTTGATTTACCACTATTGGTTTGATTTATGGGTAATTGTCTCTATATGATTTCCTAATTGGATTTTCAAGGAAACGTGGGGGCGTCAAGTTATTTATTCGCATTTCTTGATTTTGGGACCCCTTGGTTTACAATTTGTTTTAATCAAGATTTTATTATTTTAGTTTACTATGTGCACGCATGCTTCTTTTTAGAAATTGGAGGGTAAGAATTATGTTTTGCAAAAATGCTTATTTTGTCCACTCACACTTTTATTGATTTTACTTGCCCTTTAGGTCATGACACAGAGACATGGACTATCTTGGTGTAGAAGACAAACTCTTCACTGCACAATTGTTGACTCCATAGGGTAGGATTTAGTATTTTGAGTTGTATGATACTTATGCTCTGTGTGCCATCGATTAGTTGGTCGTGGTAAGGCGAGCAGTTATGTAAAGTATCCTTTGTTTGACAATTGGTTTGTTTTATTGATATCATGTGTTACCAGTGTGGTTAGTTTCGACTTTTACCATTACTTGTCAGACGGGAGCAGGACCTTTCATGATTATAAATGTGTTTTCAAGAAGGGTCTTGTCAGCGGAGATGTGATATTTCGTGAGTTCGCGAGTGGCTCGTTGAGTTATTCTTAGGAAGCTAACAAGCATAGAGAGAAGCTCAAGGAGATGCTGACAAACTATACGAGAACCTCCAAAATGAGTTATTGAATGCCAAATCCAAGAATGCGAACATCAAGGATGAGAATGAGAATGTCGATGCCAGCTACGTGAGGGTCCATTCCACCCTCCAATCGATGCTTGAAGTGATGTGTGCGAGTACGATGGTTATTTCTCTCTTATAGGCTCGATCAGCAGCCTGCCCAACATGCTAACTAGCACCCCGATCAGCCTCCTATTCAAAACTTTTCAACACCTAAGTCATCAATTTAAGATCATTTGTGCCAAAAAAATCAGTAAAATTGGTGGTAATTTATCTAATCATATCTATCAATTAAATGTACGTTTTTTCATGAGGATCTCAATTGTTATAGAAATTATTGATTTATTTGATATATTTGAATGACTAAGCGACCTTATTTGATACATATCAATGTCTATATGACCTCTAATCTTATAAAATAGATAAAAATCATAAAATGACATTGATATATAACATAATACAATATGTATTGATGATTAACAATATAAAATTTAAAAATAAAGATAAATTAAAACATTATTTTATTGATAATTTTGGAAAAAAAGGTCTTTGCTTGTTAAATTGAACTAAAAACAAGTAGAGTGTTATTAGATTCAAAATTGTGTTGATCTCCATCCACCATGACACAATAATTTTCCATGTGATGGTACTGGACCATGTGGAAATGCATTGTTGGACATAGTATTCATATATCTTTTTTCAACTCAGTATTCTTCCTCCATAGATAGACATTTTGGAGAAGAGGGGGCGGGGGGGGGGGGGGGGGGTAATGATTTATCCAATTAACTCATAACCTTGGTAGCCTCCATAATCATATGGAATTGGAGGGGAATGGTTATCTAATTAGTCGTAACCATATTGACTATATGCACTGGTTCATTTAAGTTGTTACTATGATCAATTCCTAAGCTTATAAATTCAAGACTAATAGCCATGGAATCCTAAGAATATTTGTTTTCATGTTCTTCATGTATGTTTCATGTCCTAATCTATCCTTTTCCATCACCCCCAATTCCTACTTCGCATTCTCTTCATCCATGATCAAAATATTAGGTTGCATGGGTAAAGTCTACCTGGTCAATAAATGGGCTGAAGAGTGCCCACATGTTTGGGATACATGTTTATTTTTCCCGTTATTATCCCAACCATTATTCTATTTTCCATCATCATTTGTTTCAACATCATCTCCTCCATAATTATTTGTAAATTTAGCTTGACTTTTTCGTTTAGGGGTAGACATTTTATACGACTCGAAAATTGCACGAAAGTTATCTGGATCTACTTGCACAATTAAATTTTTGGGTCATTTTTAGGTCATCCTATTGTGATGCATCTAATAAACAGGCGAGTTCTGGGCCAACTGACATATTAACCCGTGTAATGACATATTAACTTGTTTAATAAGCATGTTAGTTAGAATACCATATATCTACTTCTTCACCAACCTATATACCTAATAAATATTTATAATTTTAAATCTATTTGGGTTGAAATTATTATATATTGATGGTATTTTGTACTTTTAGGACGTAAAACATAAATTCATAAAGTTCGAAGGACAACTAATATAAATAGGTTAAACAGGTAATATGTTAATTGAGTTTTGAATACGAAATTTTGATTAAATGGGTTATACGGATTATCTAGTTTATTAACAGATAGGATTCAGGTTGGACATTATTGACATGATTATTAAATACTTGAATTTGTGTTGGGCATATTTGGGTAAAATAGAGGTCATGTGACATGACCCATCCCAATCCCCCCGGGATTAGTGCGGGATGACCCTGCTCCCGTCTGACACGAAGTGTCAGACAAGGGATATTTCCGACCTTTGCCCTCCCGGGCTATCAGAGTACGCCAGGATCCGGAGGAGGCATGTGATATCTCGGTCTCTGCTACAGTCCACATCCGATGTCAACCTGAAGGGCAGTCAAAACATTAAAAACTGTGAGTGGACAAAACAAGAGTTTATAAAAACATTTCATAAGACGACATTTGTACCCTCCACTAAAAAGCATGCATGCATTCGAAAAACATTTATCCAAAAACAAACCATATGTGGGACTAAGCCCAAAGCAGATATAAACCAAGGTCGAAAGGACCACAATGAAAACGACTATACGGGCCACTGCCCAAATCCATACGGGACTCGGCCCCAAACCATAAAGAACCCAAGTACACGAGCCACTGCTCAAATCCTGTGCACACCTGTGCACACCACATATCATATATCATATATATATATATATATAAGTCACACAACCAATCCTGTCACGGTATCCAAAGCTACGCGGGTGCTACCCGGGTCTCAATCCGAGTCTTCTCAAAGTCAAGGTCAATGTCTGTAGACCACTGATCCTACTCGAGGTAATAGTAACCATAGCCTTCCTGAGAGTAAGGAACCCAACTGGGGGGTGACTCCACTCAGTCGGTGCTCCGTGACTACTCCGGGGTCCACCCAGGCCAACGACCCTCCCCGGAGGAGATAATAGAAGTAAAGGAAGGTAGATGAACATATATATACATAACATAAACATTCATGACCGATTCCCTTGAACCGTCATGATCCATAATATCCATAATCAGGTAACATGCCGGTTCCCATAAACCGTCATGTACCGTAATAACATAACCAGGTAACATGCCGGTCCTCATAAACCGTCATGTACCGTAATAATATAACCAGGTAACATGCCGGTCCCCATAAACCGTCATGTACCGTAAAAACCAATAAGGGTTCATGCCGGTTCCCATAAACCGTCATGAACCTGGGGATCCATTTAAGGTTCTCTGACCTGAAATCAAAACTGTAAAGTGACTCAGTCTCGTACCCGAACATAGGACATCAACTGGGCACCGTGCCCGGAATCTGAGGTCATATGCCCGAGACAAAACCAAATGGGTCTCATACCCAAGTTTATCCTTTTAGAAATCCAAAGCCAGTTCATTTAAACCAAATAAGAAATACAGACCCGTATAAGCACCGTATAAGGCCGAAACCTCGAAATACGTGCTTATACGTAACCACATACAAATGCACCCATGGCATTACAAACAAGCATTTAAAACATATAATAAACATTTATGCATGCATCAATTTAGAAAACAAGGTCCACTCACAGACCGTCCGAGCTGCCGCCTCGATTTGCGTGCCATACGGCTCCCCGAGCCGATCACCGTCACCGGAACTCCCAAACCTGTCCAAATCGTAATAGAAGGTTACTAACTACTTAATTAACCTCCCACTAAAGCCCCGTAATTTTCCCGTATTTTTAACTATTTTTAATCCCGTACCTAAACCTTCCCAAAATGTTCGTTACATCGAATAGATAATTTCGTATGTTGAACACATCCCCAGAAACCCCACCACGCGCTTCCACGTGCCGCCCAAAGGCCCCTGCGCGTGGGCTCACGCGCCGGTGAACGGTGCATCGTTCCCAACGATCGAACCGGTCTGGGCCGGCCGGTCCGGTCCAACCTCTGCAACTGGACCAGCGTAACCGGTCCAGGCCTCCTTCTCCCTCATTTTCGGTCCGATTTCCTCCATTCCAATTCCTAAATTCCTATTTTCTCATTTCCAATCTATCCCAATCCTTACAACCTAAGAAAACTACCCGAAACCCCTTGGTTCGAAATGGACCTCACGGTCCCATTTTTCCGATCGGTCCCCCACGGCTTCTCAGTCGTTAACCCTCACCAAAACCGTCTTAAAACCTTCCTAGCATCCTAATAATCATTCCCTAACCATTTAAAACCAACCATAATGCTCACATCGAAAAATGAGGAAAAACGGGCTTACCGGGTACCCGATCGGGTTTTGGGCTCCCGCCACCGCCCACGGCGGTTCCAGCCACCAGCTGCCTAAACCTTCTAATGCCCCGAAACATATCGAGACGGTGTCCGATTGACACGAAACCAGTCCCAAAATGTTCGTTACATCGAATAGATAATTTCGTATGTTGAACACATCCCCAGAAACCCCACCACGCGCTGCCACGCGCCGCCCAAAGGCCCCTGCGCGTGGGCTCACGCGCCGGTGAACAGTGCGTCGTTCCCAACGATTGAACCGGTCTGGGCCGGCCGGTCCGGTCCAACCTCTGCAACTGGACCGGCGTAACCGGTCCAGGCCTCCTTCTCCCTCATTTTCGGTCCGATTTCCTCCATTCCAATTCCTAAATTCCTATTTTCTCATTTCCAATCTATCCCAATCCTTACAACCTAAGAAAACTACCTGAAACCCCTTGGTTCGAAATGGACCTCACGGTCCCATTTTTCCGATCGGTCCCCCACGGCTTCTCAGCCGTTAACCCTCACCAAAACCGTCTTAAAACCTTCCTAGCATCCTAATAATCATTCCCTAACCATTTAAAACCAACCATAATGCTCACATCGAAAAATGAGGAAAAACGGGCTTACCGGGTACCCGATCGGGTTTTGGGCTCCCGCCACCGCCCACAGCGGTTCCAGCCACCAGCTGTCGTCCTAGTCCTCCTCTCTCACTCTCCTGGTTCCTCAGATCATAAGGGATGAAGGTTTTGAGATTTTGGGTGAAATGGGATCGGGTGAAAATGGTTTGAAATGGAGAGGAATGATCGATGAAGAGGCAGGTGAGATGCATGAAGGAAAAATGATGTCCATTGGATGGGTGACACTTGTCACTCATCCATTGGGCCTCCAACAAATATCTGGGCCCACTAGAGACAAATGGTCCTCGTAAAACGTGTCGCGGGGAATAGTATCCCGAAACTTTCGTGAACCGTAACTTCGCCGTCGAACGTCCGAATTCGACGTGCCGCCTGTCTACGGGTTCGTATCGTCCTTATCTATGTAACGGTCTTTGGCCCTCGGCCATCGGACCTCCCGGTCAAAAAGTCAACATTTGACCCCTTTTATCCAAAATTACCAAAATGCCCCAAAACTTCCGAACGTCATAACTTCCTCCTCGAACGTCGGAATTGAACGTGCTACCTGTCTATGAACTCGTGACGTCACGAACTACGTCACGATTATCGGTGAAAGTCCATTTGACCGCCCGATTGAGAAGTCAACGTTTTGCCACCACCAGGGGCAAAACGGTCATTTTGCATCGTTCATCCGATTTCGCTCTACTAATCACGGATTAGCCTCACTAATCGTGATTAGTCACTAATCTAATCATGGAATTTGGGACGGGTCGTTACATCATGACACAAACCTGACACGACTTGATCTATTTATAGCCCAACATTGATAGCATCGTCTATCAAGTCAAGTCTACTTTTAACGCCAAGAATCACCCTCTAAAAGACATCTCCTCTTCACTTTCTACTTCTTCATATAACACTATATCAACATTAGCACCTTCTTTACTAGCAATGTGTTTGGGACTAACCTTTTATTGCGGAGAATTCAAATAAAAGTCCTAAAAAAAATGAAATCTTCCTCTATGTGATCGATCGTAACAAAAGAGAGAAAAAAAGAAGAAAAAAAGTGTAGCTGCACATGGAGAAAGAATCATATCAGTGCATGCAGAGAGAAAGAAAGAAGGGCAAAAGGACCGATGGCAGGGGGAGACAGAAAAAATAATGATGATTAAGAGATTCTCAATTGTGTATAGTCTTTTGCAGTATCCATCTTTTGGTGAAATTTTTCCAATTTATAGAAGATGATGATCTCAATTTTCCTTCACTAAATGATGAGTTTGAGATAATTTTTTAACAAAGCATGCAGGTGGTTGTAAAGATTTTGAAAAAAAAGGTCAGTGGTGGCTGAGATGTTTAGGTTTGTCCATTCACTTATTACGATCACTTATTACGATCACTTATTATGAAGGAAATTGACAAAACTTGGTGGTTTGGCAAAATGTTTTCCATGAATAGGGACCCCTAAATACTCTTACAAATTTAGACACTATATAAGCCTTATAGTAATGCTCTAAGAAGAGAAAGGAGAACTATCCCACTAAGTCAAGTTTTTTATCCAGAGAGAACCCAAACTTCATGATATCATCTTCCAGGCCTATCATCCTACACTCCCCGCATCATCCTCCATGCCTCCCAAGAGAGAACTAAGACTTCATGTTCGAACTTCTATTCCTGCTTGAAATCTTTCACGCCCCTCATCATATCGTCGCTTCCATATTCTCACCACTCTCGCTCATCATCAGCCACAACCACGACTGTTAGAGTGAGTGCATCCCTCATCTTTCTATATTTATAATTGTTACTTAATTATTATATTGGTTGTTTTGTGTTTGGTGAATTTATTTAATTATGTATTGGGCGATCCAAAGATGAAAGCAAATAACCAAATGGGAGTGAGTAAGGTTAATTTGAAGGTGTGAGTTTAGAAAATTGAAGTGGGTTGAAAGCAATAGAAGCCATTTTTGGATCTGGAGATTTACAATGAAAATAGATCTAGTCTGATAGTATCCCTATAGTCCAATAGTTCTATAGGGCCCTTATAGTCCAGTAGTTTTGTAGTGCCCCAATAGTCTTGTAGTCTTATAATGCCCCAACAATAATGCAGTTTACTTATAGTATTGTAGTGAAGTTTAACTTCAATGTTATAAATGTAATTGTATGAAATCTCAGGAATGGAACCGATTACAATTATGATTTGTTTTAATGAAAAATGGTTAGGTGTGGAAAGAAGGACACGTATAAAGGAGGTGATATGAAAGGCATTACAATATCAAGGTCTACAACATTTGCTGAGCTTATAAACTGTGTTTGCCTTATTTCCCAACCAAAAAATCACCCTTGAATAGCTGATACGCAAAAACTAAGCATTAAAGTAAACACAAAGTCACACTCAACGCTTAAGGAAATGTATGCAATTAAAAACCCTTTTTTGTAGATGTAGCATTGATAAATAGGGATCGTTCTTAACCGGGGATTGAGGGTACCTAAGCATGATTATCATTAATTAGTTAATTGGAAGAGGAGGGGGGGGGGGGAGGGGGTGGTAAAGGGATTGATTTAAAATTCTTAAGTAATTAAACTAATCTAAACTAATCTAATGTAATATTTACATGGTCAACTCATCTCTAATCTACTCGTTCATAAAACATACCAATTTCCACAAACAACGAAATTCCAACACCTTAGTTTAATGAAATGCATGTACATTATCTTAAGTATGTGCTCGAGAATACGCCCTATACACTTTCAATGATCTAGACTCGGGAATACGCCCTATATCTAATCAAGCATTAAGCATAAACATAACATGGAAGATTATTGAAATCAATACAAAATATAGAACCATAATAAAATTAATGATCAATCCAATAAACACGATATTCAAGTACAAAGAGAAAACTACGGGGTTAAGAGGTTGAGTTACAGTTTGAATCCTCGGGAATACGCCCTATAGCTGCTAGGTGGTTTGACACTCTTGGTGAGACACTCGGGAATACGCACAAGAAATTCCGAATTTATTGAAAAGGGAAAATTGGTTTAAGTTAAGCTTTGGTGTAAATAATGAGCGACCATTACAAATAACATATGTCTCTCTATTTATAGGAGAAAATTAATCTTCAAATAAATAGGAGTTTACAATTTAATTCCTAAAAGAAAAATTATTAAACTAATTCAATTAAAGTCCTAAAGGATAAAGGTAATACAAGTTCTAATTAAAAAGAACTCTAAATCCTAATTAAAAATGTAGAACAAATCTTAATTAAAAAGGATATATAAAACCTAATAAAAAAAGGGAAAATTGGAGTTGCTTATTGGAATAGTAGCAGGAAATGTATTGGTGGAACGCTGTTGGAAATGGCAGTGAAATTCGGCATGCGCGCACTGAAAAAGGGAGCGAACTTCGGCAGTCAACGCATATAGAAAAGGCTGCTGAATGGTTCGGTAGGCGCTGACCAAAACGTCTTAAGGACTCTCAAAATGCTAGCATCGAACTGGGAAATAAGGAGTCAGGAAACGCGCACCGAAAAGGAGAAGAATAGATAGGTACACACGCGCCGAACAACCGTGCTAGTTCGGTTGCTGCTTGCCGAATTGGATTTTGGGTTGATTAAATGGTCTTAGTAGCCTTCTGCTGAAATATATTGAACTTTTTGGTGGCCTCCTTTGTTGTGCTCATAACTTCTTCGTTATAACTCTGATTGAGGTGATTCTTTCACCTAAATTCTCGTAATTTCGAGATCTATCCAATTCTGCACATTTCTCACAAAATATACTATTTTCTACAATTTTTTGGTATTTAAATATTAAAAGATAAGCATAAAGGGTATAAAATGATGCTTAATTCAAGGCTTATCAAATAAGGCTTTGAAAACTCATAATTGTTTTTTTTTTCTTAAAAACAAAAACTCCTAAGCCCTTAACCATTTGTCTCAAATTGTATCAACATAAGTATGACATCAAAGATTTACACTAACAAGCTATATAGCATATAGAATTCAAAAGTTAATACATCATAACAAAATGCCTTGAAAAATAAGACAACCAGTAAACTTGGTAAAATGTATCTCAACATGAATAAAATAAGTATGAATAAACTCACATGAATATGCACTCATAATTTCCACTCAATGTGTATAGGGTTTGTGTTTTCACTCAAGGTATGTGAGAAAGATGCTCAAATAAAAGAAAGTAAGTTACTTCATAAAAATTTTAAACATAAACCATAAGATAGTGAACATACTTGCACAAATGAACCAAAATCATAAGCGTACACAAGTGAGAGACACAACTAATCAAATTTTTCACATCTCGAGGATCATAAGGTCTTAATTTAAGGTTGTAATGGGGCTAGGTGTGGAGGCATGGATTTTTTTTGGATAGTGGTCTTAAATTTTATTCCAGGACTTACCAAAGGCTCCATCACATAGGCGTAAGTGCTTCGAATACCCACACACTTAGATTTTGCTAGTCCCTAGCAAATACTTGAACGTGCTTGAGCATTGTAATTAGGAAAAATACCGAAATCTTCAATGTTTCCAAATTCACAAGTATAAAAGACTAAACTTAAACTCAAACTTATTTACCGTTCGAGAGATTCAAAACATTTTTTTTTTATTTTTTTATTGTTTTTCTCTTTCCTTTTTTGTATCAATTTTTTTTCTTTCTCTCTATTTTTTTATGCAAAAATTAAGCATTAAAGTAAACTCAAAGTCATACTCAATACTTAAGGAAACGTATGCAATTAAAAATCCTTTTTTGTAGATGTAGCATTGGTAAATAGGGATCGTTCTTAAACGGGGATTGAGGGTACCTACGCATGATTATCGTTTGATTGGTTAATTGGGGGTAAAGATTGATTTTTAAAGTTCTAAGTAATTAAACTAAACCTAGACTAACCTAATCTATTATTTACACGTGGTCAATTGTAACGACCCGTCCCGGACTTCGGGATTATCTTAGCGATTAATGACAGACTAGTGAAGTTAATCAGTGATTAGTTGGGAACTTTCAGACGAACGGTGCAAAATGACGGGTTTACCGCTAGAATGGGTAAAATGTTGACTTTTAGTTCGGGCAGTCAAACGGACTTTGGCCAATGACTGTGACGTAGTTCGGGACGTCACGAGTTCATACAAAGCTGGCACGCCCGATTCTGGCATCCGAGGAGGAAGTTATGATGTTCGGAAGTTCGAGGGTATTTTGGTAATTTTGGTTGAAAGAGGCAACCTGTTGACTTTTTATACAACATGGATTTGTCACGCATTTCTAGGACTGTTTGGTAGATCATGATCCCTTGAGTACAACAACAGGTGACACATTGTCATTGGACTTCAGACGGTTCAGTTATTGGTCTAAACGTGCGAGGGGCAAAATGGTAATTCGTGCACCAAGGGCATTTTGGTCATTTGATGGCCTAGGGATCTGTGCCCAGTGAAATTGGGACACTTGGCTGTTTTGGATGCTGTGACCACCAGATTTTGGGCACATGTTCTTCTCTGGATGGTTGCAGAACCTTGCACAAGCCGCCTCACATTGTTTTAAATGTGTTTGTACACGGTTTGGGCAGAAACAGAGTGAAACAGAGGATTGAGAGTGAGACCGTGAACCAAACCTTTATCCCTAACCCGTGATGTGAGAAGGAAGGTGGAAGGGGAGATCGAACTGATGAGGATGGTGATCATAGTGGTGGGCCACGACGGCGAGGGGTGGTGAAAAACCTGAAAAACACCCGTGAAGTCCCTTGTTTGAGTTTGAAAATGGTAAAGGTGGATTGAAGGGCTGATGATCGATGTGGTTCACTGGGTGTTGTGCCTGAGGTTGTAAGGAATTGATAGAGCCTGTTTTCGAAACCTGAGTTGAACGGTAAGTGCAATTCCCGTGAAACCTTCTTTTAAGTTCGAAAATGGCAATTTTGGTTGTGATAATTATTGACCGAAATGGTTATTTGGTTGAGGTTTTGGACATCAAAAGAAAGCTATTGGACGTGGAATTAGAGGCAGAGATGGCTGGAGCCACGGAAACCGAAAGGAGAAAACTCGAAGGAATGTTACTTGATCGGGGAGGTACTTTCTCACCCTGATTTTCATGTTTCAGTAAATAGATTAATTGGTTAGGTTAGGACGAAGCTCTTGGGACAATTAGGAGTGAAAATATGGAAAAACGAGGGAAAATCGTGACTGCCGATTTGGCTGGACTGGCTTGAACTGAACTGGTTCAAACGCGGATTAACCAAGGTTGAAGATGAACAGTGCTAGCGCGTGGGTCCCACGCGCAGCCCTTTAGGCAGCGCGTGAGGGCGTATGGCACACCTTTTGAGGAAAGTTCCAGCACGACTTTTAAATTATTCAATGTAACAAACATTTTGGGATTGGTTTCGAGTCGATCAAACATAGTCTCGATATGTTTCGGGATGTCCGAAGGTTTTAGGGCTTGTTTAAAAATGGTTAAAAATGCGAGAAAATTACGGGGTTTTAGTAGAAGCTTTATGAAGTAGTTAGTGACCTCATTATGGGATTTGGACAGGTTCGAGAAAGCCGGTGATGGTGGATTAGCTAGGAAAGCATAAGTGCACGCTCATCGAGGTAGCGACGTAAACGGTCTGTGAGTGGACTTTGCTTTCTAGCTTATGATGCATGCATAAATGTTTTAAATGTTTTTTACATGTGATTTCTATATTTGTGATATGAAATTGATGATTTACGGTTTTGCACGTATTTTGAGATATTTACGTAATGGTACGTTTTATGAGATATGCCTTTATGTCGTGATTTGATAATGATTCTGATGCTATGATTTGGGATTTGACATATAATTTGATTTTAATGATTTATAATGGATTTTGGAAAAGTGATTTCGATAAATGTGATTTCGGGTTTTGAAATCAAATTTCGAACATATGATTCGGGATTCGGTAATGGAACTTGAAAAGTGGATTTCTGGATTTGGGTTTGGAATGATGATTCCGGATGCCAGCTACGGAATGATGATTCCGGATTCGGATTTGGAAATGGATTATGGATATGATTTCTAGATTGGAATTGAGATATCAAATGAGGATTTCAGATTTGGTTTTGGAATTTGATTTTCGATTGATTTTTGGATTTTATATGATTTTCACTTGGTTTTGGGTTTAAAGACCCGTTGATACTTGGTTTTGGGTTTAAAGACCCGGATATGGCTGGATCAGGTTTTGAGTTTAAAGATTCGGTTGATTGATGACGGGGGCTGGACCTGGATTGATATGTTTTGAGTTTAAAGACTCGGTATATGTTTTGAGTTTAAAGACTTGGTTATTGTGATATCCCCCGAGGCCTGTTGATTGTGTTTTGAGTTTAAAGACTCGTTGATATCCTGGGAAGGCCTGATGATGCGCATGTGTTTTGAGTTTAAAGACTCAGCGCGCTTGAGATACAGCAACTTGATTGATTGATGTTTTACTTTTGTTTTTCACTGGGTTTCGGATGTTTTGGGAAGTGGCCCGGATGATTGGGATTTGTGGATTTTGGGGATGAGTTTCCGTAAGTTGAATGTTGATTTATGATTTTGGGCTGAGGCCCTGGGTTTGAGAAACGGACTTGAATAAAGAAATGATTTCTGGTTTTTCGTAAACGATTCTATTATTTTGGAAAAGAAATGGTTTTAAAGAAATAGTTTTCGAATGCATGCATTGGTTTTTCGTGGAGGGTATAATTGTCTTTTCTTATAATGCTTTCTGAACTCATTATTTAGTTTTGTCCACTCACAGTCTTTTATGTTTTAGATACCCTCCAGTTTTGATGCGGTGCGGGTTGTTGTTAGACAGATAGAGACATCACACACGCAATGCACAATAAGTTATGCGCACTCTGGGACATCGGAAGGTGGTTTTGGTACATTGGTCTGGTATCCCTTGTCCAGCATACGCGTTAGATGGAGGTTGGACGACAATTTAGCCTTCGTGTCACATGTAAGTTAGACGGGAGCATGACTTATCGCTTAATCCCAGGGGATTGAGGGTGGGTCATGTCAACTGGTATCAGAGCTGGATTTGTGCGCTTTACGGGAGGTGTTTGGTTCCCGCGTACTTTGGCATTGTGATGCTGCTGTCAATGTGATGTCTAGACGCGGAACAGCCCATCGTCAACCTGGACACGCGAGTGATAGTATGTTAGTTAGTGGCTTAGTTAGTGGCGAGAGCACGAGCGTGAGGTGTTGTCTGATACTCGGTGTGTGGTGAGATGTATGCCGGCTTGGGGTCAGAAAGGATAGTGTGCTTGGTACAGGATTTGCTCGATGGTTGGACATTCTGGTCGGATGTGTGCCAGAGTGGTGAACTCGGCTTGTAACCAGTGAGATACGCTTGTTGGTTGGCTGGTCGTCATGTGAGGCCCGGTGACAGCCTGTTGAGTCGGATGATACTCGTGGGCCGGTTGGACCGGTTGATGGCGGCCTGTTGGGCCGGATGGCGATTGGATGACGATAGTATGAATTTATGACCCTTGGTCAGTTTCGTTGAGATTGGATTTGTGCGGCTACGAGTAGCCGGATGCCTCGAGTTATGAGGACTGGTTTGGTAACTGTGCGTACCTTAGTGAGAAATCCTAGAGTAAGTGCTTAGTTGTTGTGGCTTGGGTCTGTTTACGGTCGAATTGGAGATGGTGCTGCTGGATGCAGCCGAGGTAATGGAGGGTTTGGTGGAGGACTCTGGACGTGTCCAGTGAGATTGCGGCGTTTGGTTGAGCATTGAGTTACTCAGAGGTCAGTTTTCCCGACTAGAGCGTAGATTGAGGGTTTTGGCTTTGTATGAGCGGTGGTTTGGAACTGGTGTGCTGTGAACACGAGATAGGGATGATGTGCCACGAGTTGGGATACTTGTGAACAGTAGGATGGGCACCTCATGGGTTGAGAATGTGGCCAGTCGTGAGGTGCTGGTGTCTGGTAGGAACCACTAGTCGAGATGGGATAGTTGATGACCATTGGTAGGTCATGTTTCGGCACGAACGGTTAGGATACCATTAGTTTGATGAGAGTAGCACAACAGATATGCGGTGGACCTATGCTTCATGTTGGATCGAGCTAGGTTGGTATGGTTGGGTTGACCATTTTGTGGACTGTGTTGGACGGTGTCGGCATATGCCAGGATGGCATGTGGTGATGCCGAGGCTGGTACTTAGTGATTGACGATTTCGAGGAAAGTGACTCAGAAGTCCAAGGCGAAGGATCGTTGATCGAGGATCTCGAGAGTAGTAGGGCCCGGAGATGAACCTCAGAAAGGTTAAGATGCGATAATCAGAAGAATTGATGATTGACATCCTTTTGGATGTGCATAAACTGTGAAAACCGACATGCGAGTTGGTCGGTGAGTTGGCTTGGTTACGGACACGTAGTTGTGATCCGTAGGAGTTGTGGATTTCCTAAGTGTAGTAGTGGAGTTGACGTTGGACGGTTAGTCTGGTGGTGGTATACTTGTTGGCGGTGAAGTCCCATGGTTGGTATCTCGGAATTAGGAGATGTTGTGTAGATTTCGAAGTTGGTGTTAGATGTTGAGTGTCGATTTGAGAGACTTATTGGAGGAACTGCAGGAGTTGTGACCCCCTTTGGTCGTGGACACGTGTAGATGTGTTCAGGAGTAGAGAGAGCACTTGGTGACGCCAAGTTTGGCATGTGTGGCGAGTGTCATGGTTGGGGACCATTGTGAGTTCCGTTGTAGGATGATGGAAGGATGATGGAACGAATACGCCTTATATGTCAATGGAGGATGGTGAATTATGAAGGATGGTATAGTTTACTGTTGCACAAGAAATCTCGAATTTATTGAAAAGGGAAAATTGGTTTAAGAAAAGCTTTGGTGTAAATAATGAGCGACCATTACAAATAACCTAAGTCTCTCTATTTATAAGAGAAAATTAATCCTCAAATAAATAGGAGTTTACTATTTAATTCCTAAAAGAAAAATGATTAAACTAATTAAATTAAAGTCCTAAAGGATAAAGGTAATAAAAATCCTAATTAAAAAGAAATCTAAATCCTAATTAAAAAGGTAGAACAAATCTTAATTAAAAAGGAAATAGAAAACCTAATAAAAAAGGGGAAAATTGGAGTTGCTTGTTGGAATAGTAACAAGAGATGTGTTGGTGGAACGCTGCTAGAAACGGCAGTGAAATTCGGCAGGCGCGCACTGAAAAAGGGAGCAAACTTCGACAGTCAACGCCTGGTCAACACATATAGAAAAGGTTGCTGAATGGTTCGGTAGGCGCTGATCAAAACGTCATAAGGACTCTTAAGATGTGAGCGTCGAACTGGGAAATAAGGCGTCAGGAAACGCGCGCCGAAAAGGAGAGGAATAGATCGGTACACGCGCGCTAAACAATCGCGCGCCAGTTCGGTTCCGGCTTGCCGAATTGGATTTTGGGCTAATTAAATGGGCTCGGTAGTCTTCTGCCGAAATCTGTTGAAATTTTTGGAGGCCTCCTTTGTTGTGATCATAACTTCTTCGTTATAGCTCCGATTGAGGTGATTCTTTCGCTTAAATTCTCGTAATTCCGAGCTCTATCCAATTCTGCACATTTCTCACAAAAGATATTATTTTCTATATTTTGTTGGTATTTAAACATTAAAATATATGCATAAAGGGTATAAAATGATGCTTAATTCAAGGGTTATCAATCACTCAGATTGAAGTTCTCAATTCTTTTAACATCCGTCGAATACAAGAAAATTTAAATTTTGGATGATGATGATGTCCAATATTTCTTGAGGTACTCCAGTGAGACCATAGGATCCAAAGTTGTGTCCTTACTAGTTAGTAGAAAAGAAACATAAGTGGAAAATATTATAGGGTGAATTTAGCTCCAAATGCAAATGGCATAGGTGAGAGTAGTCAAGTTATCCACGAGAATGCAAATGGGATTCAACATCAAAGACATAAGCCTGGGAATGATACGATAAAAATGATTGATTTTGATGGATTTCTTCACAATGATGCAGATGGATTGAGTGTACAAAGAGAAGTAGTGGGTATCTGACAGGACCAATCCCAATCCCCCCGGGATTACCTTGGAATGTGCCCTGCTCCCGTCCAACAAGGGGTGTCAGACAAGGGATAGCCAAAAGTCACTGCCCAAACGGGGCTTCCAGAGTGCGCAAGGATCGATGGAGGAACTTAAAACATGAGTAATAGTGTGAAATCAATCAAGTACGATTAGTGGACCGATAAAATCAAAATACGTTTTCCCATGGTCCATAAAAACTCATGTTCATCAAATCAGTTCATGACGTAAAGCATCATGTTTTTAAATCATCTGTTATAAAGCCTCTGGACAAAAATATCAATAAATCATAATACCACCAATCCTCAATATCCAATCTCAATATCCAATCTCAATATCCATATATCCCGTCACGATATCAATGCAACGCGTGCAAACTCGGTGTCTCACGTCCGAGTACATCCCTCAGGATCTACGACGTCTGGGGGGATATCAACTCTAGGATCAACGACGTCTAGAGGATATCATCATAATCCCACGCTCCTGCGAGTGAGCCTCCCTTGGAGTTACTCATCTCCAGGCAGTGGATCGTGACTACTCCAGGATTTACGACGTCCGGAGGAGACTATCAAATCATAGAGGATGGTATATGTGGAACAGTCACCAAATCCAGTAATCTCATTTAAAAATCATTTATGTCTCAAATCAAGTCAAAAACATTTCAATAGGGCCTATGCCCGAGACATAGCTTTCACAAATCAAGTTCCACGAAACCATTATAAAATAGTGTCCAGAATTCACTTTATAAATCAAAATCATCAATTTAATCATATTCACATGTGACTCCAAATTCGAGTCAAAATCACTATTCACTTGGGTCTCAAGTCCAAAATATCATTTTCACGCAAATCCGTGCAACCGTAATCCAGAGTTGCCACGATCACGTAAATCCATGAAAACAATCCTTGACTCATATTCTGAGTCCAAATATCATTTTTAATTCCCTGACTCATAACCTGAGTCAAAACATCATTTTCAATCCGGGCCTAGCCCAAAAACATCAATTTCATCATTTTTCGAAAATCGTGCCAAAATATAATACAATAATCATAAAACCGAGAAATCACCGGATTGAAACATCAATCATAATAAATCATATAATAAAGCATTTAAATCATATATGCATGCATCACGGTTAGAAAATAAAGTCCACTCACAGTCCTTCCTAGCTGTCGCCTCGATATGCGTGCCATAAGCCTCTTCGGGCTAATCCGACCTCTCGCCGGAAAACTCCATTGATGCCCCAAACTTCAAACTTCGATATCTCACTCGTTTCTCAACCAAATTCGACGTTCTACATATGTAAATCCATCTACTCGAGCCAAGGATTCCAAATATCATCCCAGAAATTTCAGAAAGTACCTGGATTTTAAGTTATGGTCAATCAATGTTTCCGCCAGAATTCCAATCATCATTCCGGCCACCTCCAACGTCCAAATCCGTCCCAAATTGCACCTACAAGCTCGTGAGAGCTCAAAGAACATCATCCTAAACTTAGAATCAATCAACACCATCAAAATCAAAAACCCAAAATTTGAATCCTACGGTTTTACCTTCCAAAATTCCGGCCACCGTGCACAACGGTCCTTACCGTGGCCACCATTGCGTTCGTCTCAACATCCTCTCCAACTTTCGTTCACGGGTCATAAGCAATGGATGATGATTGAGAGGTGTTTGTGTAGGATTGAGGTATGTGGTTTTGAAGAAAATAAATGAAGAAGATGAAGATGACGGATGATGAAGAATGAATGATGATTAAGGATGATGAGGAATGATTAAAAAATGGATTAATGGGAAACATGTTCCACAATTTAGGGCCTCAAAACAAGGGATGGGTGACACTTGTCACTCATCCAAGTGTTCACAAACTCTGATCACTATTCACTATTTAATAATATTTTAATCGAAATCCCGGTTCGTTCGGTTAACCGATTTCGCTCCCGAGACCACAACTTCGTCGTCGAATCTCCGATTTTGGCATGCCGCCTGTCATTGGATTCGTATCGACGAGACCTACATAACGGTCCTTGGCCCTCGTCCATTGGACTTCCCGGGGTCAAAAGTCAACATTTGGCGCCTTTTCAGCCAAATTACCAAAATACCCCTCAACTTCCGAACGCCATAACTTTTTCCTCGAATGTCGGAATCGAACGTGCCACCTGTCTATGAACTCGTGACGTCCTAAACTACGTCCCGATCATCGGTCAAATTCCATTTGACTTTCCGATCAAAAAGTCAACATTTTGCCCACGACTAGGGGCAAAAAGGTCATTTTGTACATTTTGTTCGATTTCGCCCTACTAATCACCGATCAACCTCACTAAATAAGATTAGTCACTAATCTAATCTCGGAATTCTGGACGGGTCGTTACAACCTTCCCTTCTTAAAGAATTTCGTCCCCGAAATTCCATCTATCCGTAATCGACATCTACCTCGTGGAAAACAAATTGGTTTCACAACACGTGTACATTCGTACACCAACTATTCAGAAAAAAAACTTGTCTGCACTCAAACGTACCACCAGTACTCATAACGCATTGACTACATTCGACCTCGTCGAATGACTGAGACTACCCGTTTCGAATTGACACCATTTGTTCAATCAACCCTTTCGTTTAACCAACAACTCGACTGTTCCTTTCTCACTCACCAGTCTAACCTGGTATTTACTCCCACTGGGGGTCATCAGACCTCACTCAACAATTTACGTTGACACATCCTGACAATCTGTCACCATTTGGAAGTTGTTAGTCGGAAACTGACACTCTACTCATTTGTGGCTACATAAGCCACCAACTTACTTGACTCGATTATACACTTACCAACATTTCACCCGACTCGTGAGTAATTCGACTCATCGGAAATACCGTATCCAATGTCCGGTCCTCGACTAATCCAATGGTATCGGAACCAATCCGGCTACCAACACGCTCACCAACATACCTCGGGTATAACCCATCGACCAGACTACAACCACCTAGGTCATAGCCAAACACGTTCCAGTAATGGAGTACGTTTGCCCAATCCAGCATGAGACAAATCGAAACTCCACCCATCATCTAGTTCCTAATTCCAAATCCGAATCCGCAATTTCGTAAGAAATCCCGAATCCAAACCCAGACATCACATTTTTAATTCACGTCCAAATCCGAATCCGAAATCATTATTCCGTAAGCTAGCATTTGGAATAATCATTTCATACCCAAATTCGGAAATCCATTTTCAAATTTCAAAATCGAATCCTGAATTGTCACCCAGAAATTCGATTCCAAAACCCGAAATCTCGTTCACGTCTACCTCGACACACCAAAATCGAACCTATCGGTTACCTGCTCAAAACATTTGATTGACTTCATAGGGAAGCCAATCCAACTTCCACACGTCTAAGATTAACAAAAATTCCGACCACGTCGGAAACCTACTCGCTCAAGTAATAAACCATACGGGCTCCACTTCGAAAAGAAGTTCAGTCCCATCATTTACAACTCACATACCAAAGTAAGAGTGATAAACTCTCCCCCTATCTGGATCATCAAGATCACGACCTAGATTCGACACTGCGTCCCTGACTATAAACGTCACGATCCGGCTCCACCTAGGACCCACACAGTTAACTACTAAATTCCAAACCATAGGGTCTTACACCCTCATCTAATTTGCGTACTGTCACAACTTTCGACAGCCAACCCCCACAACTAAACAGATCAGTCATCGACGAGATACGCCGAGACTGCAGATTTTCACTGATTACCTCGTATCGATCCTTGTCATTCCACCTTGGAAAAATCAAGGATGATCCAAAACAATGACGCCACAGCTCCTCCTACGTGGATGCAAACAACACTCGCTGCACTCAGCACGCCATGTAACCCAACATCGTCTGCCACCAAGCAGAAAATGGGAAATCTCGTTTACCTAATTTCGAAACACGCAACTCCTCCTGATGACCCCAAAACACACTTGGGCCCACCAACCAATACACGCTCAACGTACTGGTAACTACAATCAACGTCTGCCAGGGCAGAAAATAAGAAGTCAACCCCAATGACTCCCGAATACCTATCGCCAATGCGGAAACGAGCATTCCTCTCGTCCCACAATCACAACTCTCCTCGAAACTAAGGTTCCAACCGTGTTGGAAACTGACATGCTCCCAAGGAGATGTCAAGTCCAGCCACTGGACTTCCCACATCCACAACTCACTTGGACAACCACATGTCCGCAATCAATCCATTACCCAGACCTCATGTCCGTTAATAACCATTTACGCGCATCCAAAATGATGTAATTCATTACGATTTTGTTCTCATATCTCAACCTTTATAAGTTCAATACTCGGTTCTCCAAGTTATTTACAATCACAGAATCCCACATCTATACCACCAATGGTTTCCCTCGTCTCTTCCAATTCTAATCATTTCCATGTGCTTTCTGGGGATATTAAAAACATACAATCACACCAAACTCGGAGTTGCCAACAACTCCCCAAATCCACTAATTCTCATGACGTAGGGGACGTCATCCCAATATCACTAAAGTCTCAATCATACCTTTTTATCCACTCATCAGTTGTCATTTTACCACCGTCGGGACTGATCCCAACACATCACAATCTCAACTGGATCCCATCCAGTCCATCACTCAACCACTACCAGATCCCAAATACCGAACATATGTCCATCATGACGGAGTCACGCCCCTACTCGTGGCTCATCGTCATCACAATCACCGATACTAGCACCAGCGCTAGTACCAGCACCAACACACTATCAACCACACTAGTATCAGCACACATGCATCCATACTAGCATCAGTACAAAAGTACCAACATACAAACATTCATACTTGCACACCGTGTGCAAATATGACACCCTGGATCTCCGCTCATACCGAACGACGATCCCGTACCTCTACTCGTACCTCACAACTATGGGTACCACCTTTCTAACAGTTCACATTAGGATAATGAACGTTCCCTGAACGTCCCCTGATCCCCAAGTACTGCACCCACACTAATTACCCTCGATAGCCAGTCATCTCCACATGACTACCGACCAACAGTCATTGCTATCGAGATTCGTATCCACACACCACACTAATACCTGGCCTAACTCGGGATTCCATAATTTATCTCATAACCGTACCCGTGGGTCGAATCCCACAGTTCTGACTAGACTCACCAGAGTCATCCACATGGTCATCCATGACCTCAGCCGCTCATTGCAGCACAAGTTCTCATCTACTAGTCACAACTAAAGTTCACCTTTTTCAATCATATACTAGGGTTTCACAATCACACCCTATGGTTCCACCGAACCCAACAGCTCTTCTTAATATAATCCACAACCTGACCGACCCCGCGGTCCTGACATCGTAGAGACGTCAAATCCAATCCTACCATCAACTCAATGTGGGTTCCACCACTAAGGTCATCGGCTAACTCCGATGTACCGACATCCCGTACACTAGCAATCACCACTAGGGATCACATTTTAGACCATTACTCAAATGAGGTTCGTCGAACCTAGCTGCACCTAGCAGCACCACTATCGAATATCACATGACCGAACCGACGGTCCACATTACCAGTTCATCACATACAACCCCACTGGGGTTGAATCACATTAACGCAAGGTGTATCGGGCCAAACACACTCTGTCCGCGATTAAAACCCAGAAACTATCTATCAGGTTGATAACGAACTGCAGTCCAAAGAGACATCACACCCTCGACCTGGGCGCACAAAAAGAGCAACCCTGCTCTGATACCAAGTTGACAGGACCCATCCAAATCCCCCCGGGATTACCGTGGAATGTGCCCTGCTCCCGTCCAACAAGGGGTGTCAGACAAGGGATAACCAAAAGTCACTGCCCAAATGGGGCTTCCAGAGTGCGCAAGGATCGATAGAGGAGGCGTGCAATGTCCCAGTCTCTGCTGCAGTCGCATCCAAAATCAACCTGAAGGGCATTAAAACCAATAAAAGCTGTGAGTGGACGAAAATTAATCTTTAGAAATACATTTATCAAAACACATTCTTACCCTTCAGTTTTCACAAACGTGCATGCATAACATAAAACATGAGTAATAGTGTGAAATCAATCAAGTAAGATTAGAGGACTGATAAAATCAAAATACGTCTTCCCATGGTCCATAAAAACTCATGTTCATCAAATTAGTTCATGACATAAAGCATCATGTTTTTAAATCATCTGTTATAAAGCCTCTGGACACAAATATCAATAAATCATAATACCACCAATCCTCAATATCCAATCTCAATATCCATATATCCCGTCACGATATCAATGCAACACGTGCAAACTCGGTGTCTCACGTCTGAGTACATCCCTCAGGATCTACGACGTCTGGGGGGATATCAACTCTAGGATCAACGACGTCTAGAGGATATCATCATAATCCCACGCTCCTGCGAGTGAGCCTCCCTCGGAGTTACTCATCTCCAGGCAGTGGATCGTGACTACTCCAGGATCTACGACGTCCGGAGGAGACTATCAAATCATAGAGGATGGTATATGTGGAACAGTCACCAAATCTAGTAATCTCATTTAAAAATAATTTATGTCTCAAATCAAGTCAAAAACATTTCAATAGGGCCTATGCCCGAGACATAGATTTCACAAATCAAGTTCCACAAAACCACCATAAAATAGTGTCCAGAATTCACTTTATAAATCAAAATCATCAATTTAATCATATTCACATGTGACTCCAAATTCGAGTCAAAATCATTATTCACTTGGGTCTCAAGTCCAAAATATCATTTTCACGCAAATCCGTGCAACCGTAATCCCGAGTTGTCACGATCACGTAAATCCATGAAAACAATCCCTGACCCATATTCCGAGTCCAAATATCATTTTTAATTCCCGGACTCATAACCCGAGTCAAAACATCATTTTCAATCCGGGCCTAGCCCAAAAACATCAATTTCATCATTTCTCGAAAATCGTGCCAAAATATAATATAATAATCATAAAATCGAGAAATCACCGGATTGAAACATCAATCATAATAAATCATATAATAAAGCATTTAAATCATATATGTATGCATCACGGTTAGAAAACAAAGTCCACTCACAGTCCTTCCTAGCTGTCGCCTCTTCGGGCTAATCTGACCTCTCTGGGTCATCCTGACCTGTCCAAATCATATCCAAAGGTTACTACTAACCTATACAAGTCCATATTAAGAACCCTAAAATTTCCCGAAAAAGTCAACGTGTCCCGTACACGTTTCCCGAGGTGAAAAAACTCAATTTGATCAACTTAACGAGCTCCGATCGACCCGAAACCACCGCCATTGGATCCGGATCGACGAAACCCTTAAAATGATCTTGGTCCCACCTAAAAAGACGCTTCCACGCGCCCCCACGCGCGGGTCAAATTTTAGTCAAATGTTGACCAAAAAAGTCAATGATGACGTCAGCAAAGTCAACGCTGACGTCATCATGAACAGTAAGTCAACGGTCAGAAGTCAACGGGTCAATTCGCCGGAGACCGAGTCAACTCGGCGGCGACTCGCCGGAATTTCTCGCCGGAAAACTCGATTGATGCCCTAAACTTCCAACTTCGATATCTCACTCGTTTCTCAACCAAATTCGACGTTCTACCTATGTAAATCCATCTACTCGAGCCAAGGATTCCAAATATCATCCCAGAAATTTCAGAAAGTACCTGGATTTTAAGTTATGGTCAATCAATATTTCGGCCAGAATTCCAATCATCATTCCGGCCACCTCCAACGTCCAAATCCGTCCCAAATTGCACCTACAAGCTCGTGAGAGCTCAAAGAACATCATCCTAAACTTAGAATCAATCAACACCATCAAAATCAAAAACCCAAAATTTGAATCCTACGGTTTTACCTTCCAAAATTCCGGCCACCGTGCACAACGGTCCTTACCGTGGCCACCATTGGGTTCGTCTCAACATCCTCTCCAACTTTCGTTCCCGGGTCATAAGCAATGGATGATGATTGAGAGGTGTTTGTGTAGGATTGAGGTATATGGTTTTGAAGAAAATAAATGAAGAAGATGAAGATGACGGATGATGAAGAATGAATGATGATTAAGGATGATGAGGAATGATTAAAAAATGGATTAATGGGAAACATGTTCCACAATTTAGGGCCTCAAAACAAGGGATGGGTGACACTTGTCACCCATCCAAGTGTTCACAAACTCTGATCACTATTCACTATTTAATAATATTTTAATCGAAATCCTGGTTCGTTCGGTTAATTGATTTCGCTCCCGAGACCACAACTTCGTCGTTGAATCTCCGATTTCGGCATGCCGCCTGTCATTGGATTCGTATCGACGAGACCTACATAACGGTCCTTGGCCCTCGTCCATTGGACTTCCCGGGTCAAAAGTCAACATTTGGCGCCTTTTCAGCCAAATTACCAAAATACCCCTCAACTTCCGAACGCCATAACTTTTTCCTCGAATGTCGGAATCGAGCGTGCCACCTGTCTATAAACTCGTGACGTCCTGAACTACGTCAGGGTGATCGGTCAAATTCCATTTGACCGCCCGATCAAAAAGTCAACATTTTGCCCATGACCAAGGGCAAAAACGGTCATTTTGCACATTTTGTTCGATTTCGCCCTACTAATCACCGATCAACCTCACTAATTAAGATTTGTCACTAATCTAATCCCGGAATTCTGGACGGGTCGTTACAGTATCCATTATTCATGTTCGTCTCCATTGGAGCATGAACATATGACGTTATCTGAAGCTTTTATTCTAGAAAATGGAAGACAAGAGCTGGAGCAGTATATGACCAATTTAGGGGTAGTAAATGAAGAAAAAGTCAATTGTGATTGTGGATACTCAAGAGTAAGTTGGTCTCCAAGGTTAGTACTGGGTAAACTGTTTACATCCAAGAAAGCGTTGAATAGGGAGTTGTAGTTGGCAACAATTAATGGTTACTTTGAATAGAAGGTATCTCATTCCTCTAAGGATCAATTTGGGGTTAATTGTTGACAGACTGGGTGTTTATGGCGTGTTCGTGCACACTGATTTGGGGATGGGAACTTCATGATCCCAAAATGCAAACTGGTGCATGAGTGTGATTTTCAGTTTTTAAATGACAACCATCGGCAAGCATCCATAGCGTTTATTGGAGAATCTCTCAAAAATAAGTTTAATGATTCATGTAGTATATATATGCCAAATGACTTAAGGATGGATGTGAAACACAACCTTCGTGTTAGCATTCCATATTCAAAAGGATAGAGGGTAAGGGAATCAGCTTTATAGCTAATTAGAGGGTCACTGAAAGACTCGTATGCGCTTTTACCTCTTTATTGTTATCAATTAGAATGAATGAATTCAGGCACAAAGACATACATCCTAACTTATGAAAACAACTACTTCTTATATTGTTTTTATGGTAATTAATGCATCTATAAGGAGGTTCAGGTTTTCAATATGGCCAATTATTGCTGTTGATGCGACTCATATGAAGTGCAAGTATAAGGGTGTACTATTCGTTGAAAACGCTTTTGATGGTGATCGCGACATTTATCTCATTGCATTTGGAATTGGGGATTTGGAGACAGGCACTTCATGGGAGTGGTTTTTCAATATATTTCTATCAACCATTGGTGAATGTCCAAATCTTGTTGTCGTTTCTAATAGGAATATAAGCTATGAGAAACTGTTGAGGATAAAATTCCCTTTCTAGCGTTCTGGGCCTCAAAGAAACCCGAAATAAAAAAGAAAGACGATGTTTTCTATTTCTAGCACATGAAGAACAACATGAATAATAGTTTTCAATTGAAAAAGAATGATGAATTGCTAATGTATTTTGAGCAAACTCCAAAATCTTATCATGTTGCTGAAGTTCATCATCATTTTCGGAAGATTGCGGAAAATCAAAGAGTACCCAAGTATCTTAAAGAAGAAAACTTTTGAAGGTGTTCAAAGGCTCATATGGATGGTCATCGCTACATTGTAATGACAACTAACATAGCTGAATATGTGAACTACATAGCTGAATATGTGAACTATGTTTTTCGATTTGCAAGGAATCTTCTAGTGGTACATTTGATTGATGAAATTGTTAACGTTCTTGTGAAGTGGTTTAGCAAATGTCGTGATTTGGCTACAAAGTGCACTACTACTTTGTGCCCTGATTTTGAGAAAAAAGAAGTTGAGGATCTATCACCATGAATGTGATTCGGCTGAATCATGAAGATTATAACGTTGTACATGGGGATTTGGATGGACTTGTACAATTGCGCAACAACACATGCACGTGTAGGAAGTTTCAGCTTGAGCAGCTTCTGTACAAGCATGTTGTGGCAGTATGACAGGACCCATCCCAATCCCCCCGGGATTAACGTGGGATGACCCTGCTCCCGTCTGACACGAAGTGTCAGACAAGGGATATTTCCAACCTCTGCCCTCCCGGGCTATCAGAGTACGCCAGGATCCGGAGGAGGCATGTGATATCTCGGTCTCTGCTACAGTCCACATCCGATGTCAGCCTGAAGGGCAGTCAAAACATTAAAAACTGTGAGTGGACAAAACAAGAGTTTATAAAAACATTTAATAAGAAGACATTTGTACCCTCCACTAAAAAGCATGCATGCATTCGAAAACCATTTATCCAAAACAAACCATATGTGGGACTAAGCCCAAAGCAGATATAAATCAAGGTCGAAAGGACCACAATGAAAACGACCATACGGGCCACTGCCCAAATCCATAAGGGACTCGGCCCCAAACCATAAAAAAACCAAGTAAACGAGCCACTGCTCAAATCCTGTCCACACCTGTGCACACCACATATCATATATCATATAAGTCACACAACCAATCCTGTCACGGTATCCAAAGCTACGCGCGTGCTACCCGGGTCTCAATCCGAGTCATCTCAAAGTCAAGGTCAATGTCCGCAGACCACTGACCCTACCCGAGGTAATAGTAACCATAGCCTTCCTGAGAGTAAGGAACCCAACTGGGGGGTGACTCCACTCAGTCGGTGCTCCGTGACTACTCCGGGGTCCACCCAGGCCAACGACCCTCCCCGGAGGAGATAATAGAAGTAAAGGAAGGTAGATGAACATATATATACAAAACATAAACATTCATGTCCGGTTCCCCCCTGAACCGTCATGATCCATAATATCCATAATCAGGTAACATGCCGATTCCCATAAACCGTCATGTACCGTAATAACATAACCAGGTAGCATGCCGGTTCCCATAAACCGTCATGAACCTGGGAATCCATTTAAGGTTCCCTGACCTGAAATCAAACCGTAAAGTGACTGGGTCTCGTGCCCGAACATAGGACATCAACTGGGCACCGTGCCCGAAATCCGAGGTCATATGCCCGAGACAAAACCAAATGGGTCTCATACCCGAGTTTATCCTTTTGAAATTCAAATCCAGTTCATTTAAATCAATACAGAAATACAGACCCGTACAAGCACCGTATAAGGCCGAAACCTTGAAATACGTGCTTATACGTAACCACATACAAATGCACCCATGGCATTACAAACAAGCATTTAAAACATATAATAAACATTTATGCATGCACCAATTTAGAAAACAAGGTCCACTCACAGACCGTCCGAGCTGCCGCCTCGATTTGCATGCCATACGGCTCCCCGAGCCGATCACCGTCACCGAGACTCCCAAACCTGTCCAAATCGTAATAGAGGTTACTAACTACTTAATTAACCTCCTACCAAAGCCCCGTAATTTTCCCGTATTTTTAACTATTTTTAAAACCGAACCTAAACCTTCCGATGCCCCGAAACATATCGAGACGGTGTCCGATTGACACGAAACCAGTCCCAAAATGTTCGTTACATCGAATAGATGATTTCGTATGTTGGAACCTTCCCCAGATTCCCTGCCACGCGCCCTCATGCGCCGCCTGAAATGGCTGCGTGGGCTTCACGCGCCAGCTACAGTACCCGCTGACGTCAGCATGACGTCATCTGACAGCTGTCAAGTCTGACATGTCAGACTCTGACAGGTGCCACGTGTCATGCTCCCATTGGTCCACGTCACTGTACTGTCAGTGCCACGTGGCAGTCTGACATGTGCCACGTGTCATCACGGCACTGGTCCACGTCAGTGACACGTGTCGCACTCCTATTGGCCCATTACATGTCAGCTGACATTGTCAGATCTGACAATGCTGACGTCATCCCTGACATGATGATGTCAGCAGGATCACGTCACCTGTCATCTCTGTCCTCCCGCGGGTCGACCCGAATACCAGTAACCGGGTCGCCGTGATCCGCGGCTTGACCCGGCCGGTTCTCCCTGCTCCGGCCACCATTTCTCCTCCCGTTTGTCCCATTCTACTCGTCTCAATCTAACCTAGAGTTCTATGGGTTTAAAAGCTAGAAAACGGGTTGAGGTAATTACCTGTGATGCCGAGAACAGTCGCCCAGCTTTCGGCCGTCCGTCTAGGCTGCACCGCCGTCCTTAGCCGTTCCTTTTGATCCTATTAGCCTCCTCGAGTCCCCAAAAATCCAACCAAATCATTAGTTTCGATCCAAGACCCATAAAACCCAAGTTTTGAATTTCAAACCCCTAACCTACCTTTTCGGGTTTCCTCCCGCCGTGAGCCGCCGTGGCTCTGGCCGTCTGCCACCGTCCAGCCTCTCAGCCCTCCGCCTCTCACACTCCTCACGATCATATTATCTCCTAGGGAATGGTGGTATGTGTGTGTGCTGCTTGGAGAAAAATGAAGAAAATGGTGAAGGGGGGGGGGGGGGGGGGTTCGGGTTTTAGGAAAAACAAAGAAGAATGAAGTGATGATGAAGATGGTGAAGGATGAAGGATGAAGGCTGATCGGATGTGAGGGAGATGGGATGGAGGGTGTGGATTTAAAAATGAATTTGGAATGGATGGTTAGGATTAATGGTTGTTAGGTTTAATTATAAAATAATTAAAATAATAATATTTTATTATATAGATCCACCAATTGGGGGATCAAGTCAATGGGATGAGTGACACTTGTCACGCATCCATGGGGCCCACCAAAATATCCACCCAATCAGATTTCGCCCAAAACGTCCCCGTCTCGAAGTTCGTGCATAGTGAAATCGAATTTCCGTGACCCATAACTCTCTCGTTCGAAGTCCGATTTCAGTGTGCCGCCTGCCTATGGATTCGTATCGTCCTCATCTACGTAACGGTCTTCGGCCCTCGGCCATCGGACCTCCTGGTCAAAAAGTCAACTTTTGACCTCCTATTCACTCAAATTACCAAAATGCCCCTAAACTTCCGAACGTCATAACTTCCTCCACGAACGTCAGAATTGAACGTGCCACCTGTCTATGAACTCGTGACGTCACGAACTACGTCACGGTCATCGGTCAAAGTCCATTTGACCGCCCAAACGAAGTCATCGTTTTGTCACGCCGAAGGGCAAAACGGTCATTTTGCATCGTTCGTCCGATTTCGCCTAACTAATCATTGATTAGCCTCACTAATCGTGATTTGTCACTAATCTAATCTAGGAATTTGGGACGGGTCATTACAACCTTCCCTCCTTAATTAATTTCATCCCCGAAATTCCAACCGATCTAATTCTAACCGTTCTTCCCTCCTTAATTAGTTTCGTACTTGAAACTTCAACTATCTCGATTCCACAACCACCTCGTGGAAAGTAGAATCGACCTCGAAACACACGTGTACACTCGTACACCAACTAACCAGAATAAAACTCGTCTGCAACCAGACATACCACTAACACTCACGTCGTATCGACTACATTCGACCACGTCGAATGACTGTAATCGTACGTTCCGAATTGACATCACTTGTCAAATCTACCCTTTCGCTGACATAAACTACTCTACGGTTCCTTCCTCAATCTCTAACCTATCCTGACGTCTGCTCCCATTGAAGTTACCAACCCGCACTCAACGATCTACGTTGACACCTCCGACAAACTGTCACCACTTGACAGTCGTCAGTCAAGACTAACACGATACACTTGTGGTTACACTAACCACCAACTTACTCAACCATGAGTGAACATTAACCAACCATGCACTCGACCTGTGTGTAACTAGATCCATCGAAATACAATGACCCACTGCACAGTATCCAATGTCCAGTCCACGACCTCAACTAATCTGATGGTATCAGAACCTATCCGACTACCAATACGCTCACCAACATACTACGGGTATAACCTATATACCGTCACCAGGCACGACAAGTACACCCAGTATCGTACCTTGAACAACGTACAAAGTACGTTCATCTACCCATCGACATACCACCACAATAACCAGACCACCTAGGTCGTAGTCAAACACGTTTCAATTATGGAGTTCATTCGTCCAATCCAGCATTAGAAAAATCGAAACTCCGATCCATCATCTATTCCCAAATCCGAATCCGAATCCGAAATTTCGTGAGAAATCCCGAATCCAAACCCAGAAATCATATCCATAATCCTGTCCAAATTCGAATCCGAAATCATCATTCCGTAAACTAGTATTAGGAATAACCATTCCGAACCCAAATCCATAAAAAGAAAATCCATAGTCAAGCTCTAGAATCAAATCCTGAATCGTCACCCAGAATCCGATTCCAAAACCCAAATACAGAAATCCTCTTTCAAGTTCCAAAATCAAATCCTGAATCGTCATCCAGAAATCTGATTCCAAAACTCGAAATATCGTTCACGTCTACCGAGACGTATCAAAACTGAACCTATCGGTTACCTGATCAACCGATTACACACCATACATTAGATTGGCTACATAGAGAAATCAATCCCAACATCCACACAGCTCTAAGGCTGACCATATCCGACCACGTCGGAAAACTACTCATCGGACAACTACTCAGGTGAGTAATAAGTCATATGGGATTTACCTCGAAAAGAAGTTCAGTCCCATCATGCTCCACTCAACATCCAAGTAAGAGTAATAAACTCTCCACCTATCTGGATCATCAAGATCACGATCCAGATCCATCACTACGTCAAACGACTATAGACGTCACGATCAAGACTGTGGGTCCTCCCCAATCACCTCGTATCGATCCTTGGTATTCCACCGTGGAAAATCAAGGATGATACAAGACTATGACATCGAGATCCATCCTCGTGAATGCAAATAAAACTCGATGCACTCACCACACCACGTAATCCAGCCTCGTCTGCCACCAAGCAGAAAATGAGAAATCTCAGTCACCTAACTTCGATATACACAACACATGCTGATGACCCAAGACAAATCCCGGGTCCACCAACCAATACACGATCAGTGTACTAGTGGCAACCAACAACATCAATAACATCTACATCATCTACCACCATCAATTATGGTAGAACCTGAGAAGTCACCCAAACGACTTCGAAATACCCAATACCAATGCGGAAAACCCGCATTCCTATTGTCACCTCAGTCGCAACCTCTCGCGATTCTGAAATTCCAACAAGATTGGAAACAACATACCCGGACATCAACCACGTGTCCCCTAACCAATTTAACTCTATTTAAGATCCACTCCTGAACCACAGATACCGAATATATGCCCATTACGACGGATGTGACTCGACGTCATCACAATCACCAGCACTAGCACCAGGACTAGTACCAATATCATCACCTGTCAGCATCAACACACAAGCATCCACACTAGTATCAGTACTAACACTAGCACACCGTGTGCAAACTAACAACCCTGGATCTCCGCTCATACCGAGCGACGATCCCGTACCTCTGCTCGAATAGGAGAAACTCTGCCTCCCTCGTACCCAACACCTCTGGGTACAATCACCCTGACAACTCATACGAGAAAAGGAAAACGTTCCCCGAACGTCCCCGATTCCCAACAATCGTAACTACAACCACTCTCGGTAGTAGTGCCTGCCACACACTCGTGCAGACCTCACTACCAGACATCACTATCGAGACTCCGCATCCAACGGAATCAACCGTTCGTACCAACCATTTCGTCTCCCACTCAGGGATTCCATCGACAAGTACCAACCTTGATACCTTGTCCCACCAATCACTAACCAGCCGTACTCCGACTTACCCAAATGTCGTCTACCAGGTCGCCCACGACCTTAGTTGCACCAACAGTCGATCACAACAGAAGTAGTACGACAACCAACTCGGTCTAATCGATTACCATAACCTCGACTGCAGAGTGCAAGTCCCAACACAGCTGACATGACTAAGCCGACTAACGAACCCAAATCCGAATAGTCGTCAAAGTCACACCACTTGCCAACTCACCTATCGGAACCATACACATCCTACCTTGGGATTCCACGATCACACCTAGAGTTCCACCGAACCCAACTGCATAAGGCAGTATAATCGAAAATCTGGCCGACCCCGCGGTCCGACATCGTAAAGACGTCAATCCAACTAGGATTCCACAAAACCGACAACTAACTACCGACCGCAGTAAATCCATCTAACCCAACCAAAGTCCGACCATCGAGTAGTCGCAACTCCAAACCAGTCGTCGGAACCGATCCTACGACATCGTGATGATGAAGAATGAAGTGATGATGAAGATGGTGAAGGATGAAGGATGAAGGCTGATCGGATTTGAGGGAGATGGGATGGAGGGTGTGGATTTAAAAATGAATTTGGGATGGATGGTTAGGATTAATGGTTGTTAGGTTTAACTATAAAATAATTAAAATAATAATATTTTATTATATAGATCCACCAATTGGGGGATCAAGTCAATGGGATGAGTGACACTTGTCACTCATCCATGGGGCCCACCAAAATATCCACCCAATCAGATTTCGCCCAAAACGTCCCCGTCTCGAAGTTCGTGCATAGTGAAATCGAACTTTCGTGACCCATAACTCTCTCGTTCGAAGTCCGATTTCAGAGTGCCGCCTGCCTATGGATTCGTATCGTCCTCATCTACGTAACGTTCTTCGGCCCTCGGCCATCGGACCTCCCGGTCAAAAAGTCAACTTTTGACCTCCTATTCACTCAAATTACCAAAATGCCCCTAAATTTCCGAACGTCATAACTTCCTCCACGAACGTCGGAATTGAACGTGCCACCTGTCTATGAACTCGTGACGTCACGAACTACGTCACGTTCATCGGTCAAAGTCCATTTGACCGCCCAAACGAAAAGTCAACGTTTTGCCACGCCGAAGGGCAAAACGGTCATTTTGCATCGTTCGTCCGATTTCGCCTAACTAATCATTGATTAGCTTCACTAATCGTGATTAGTCATTAATCTAATATAGGAATTTGGGACGGGTCGTTACACAGTATGTTAATTCTTGAGGGTTAATGTCTACTTGTTTGCTACTCAATTTTATACTAGAAATACATGGTTGAATGCTTATTCCGAAACTATTTATCCAGTTTAAAGAGATAGGTCAGCATGGGTAATACTAAAAGAAGTCCTCAATCAAGCTATTCATCCTCCCATATGAAAGGTCATGCCCGGTCACAGGAAGAAGTTAAGGATACCATAAGTAGGAGAGGGTTCATATACCTATAAGTGTTCAAGGTGTAGTAGTCCGAGTCACAATAAAATAGCATGTAAAGGCCAAGTACCACTTCGTACTCAATCTTAGAAAGCATTAGTAAAATTAAAGGTTGCACATAAAGGACAATATTTTGTTGAAAGCATGTGTCATCTATTTAGGTTCATTTGATATTTGTTATTGGATCTTAGATTATGTGTTGGCCATCATTTTTTGAAGTTCTATGTAATCCATATGTTGCCTCAATGTTAGAGTGGGACCATGTAATTTTAGATTATATCATTGAATGTGTTTTAGTTTCAATCAACAGTATTTCCACGTTTTCTCCTAGATTTTAATCAGAGGATGCTACTTGTTGTCCTAATAGTCTAGTAGTGTCCCCATATTCTGCTTTGTGCTATTTGTATGTTTTTCTTGGGATTTTGTTTAAGAGGATGCTACTTGCTATCCTCATAGTCCGATAGTTTCCCTATAGTCTTCTTTGTGCTATTTATAAGTTTTTTCCTAGCTTTTTTTAGAGGATACTACTTGCTATCCTCATAGTCTGTTAGTGTCCCCATAGTCTGTTTAGCACTATTTCCATGTTTTCTCTTGGATTTTTTTCGAGGATACTACTTGTTGTCCTCATAGTTTGAAACTGCCCATATAGTCTACTCAGTACTATTTTTAAGTTTTTTCCTTGATATTTTTAGAGGATGCTACTTGCTGTCCTCATAGTCAGGTAGTGTCCCTATAGTCTGTTCAGTGCTATTTCTATATTTTCTCCTAGATTTTTTTTCGGAGGGGTTCTATTTACTGTCATCATAGTCTGGTAGTATCTTGATAGTCTACATAGTGCTCTTTCTAAGTTTTTTCCTGGATTTTTTTTTCAAAGGATGCTACTTTCTATCCTCATAGTCTGGTAGTATCACCATAGGTTGTTAACTGCTATTTCTTTGTTTTCTTAATTTAAGGATATGAACGAAGGAAAACGACAACTGACATTAGTGGTAGTAACTCGAAGAAACACATACCCATATTAAAAAACGTGAAAATAGGTACCTATTTTACAAAAACATGTTGTAGAACCTAATGGTTCAAGTAAAAGAAACATGTTAAGAATTGCATTTTCATAATATCCTTGAAATACGCCTATTCGAAATCTTCACAGCTTGACCTTTTTCCTCGCTGCTAGAACATGATTGTTATATTCCCGGTTTGAAGAGAGCTCAACTTCACACACTTTATCTGAAGTAATAAGGTCCCATTTTCTCTTTGAATCCACAAACATGAGATAGTTACGACATATCTAAAACCCTTTTCCTCTTGTAGCAAGCATCTCATGATGAAACTTATCACTTTTCTTGAAATCGTCAACTGCCATTTTTATTAGCCTCAACTTCCTTCTTCAGTGCTTCCAACTAGGTAAATCTATATTCACCCTTCATAGTTTGCTTCATCTCTTGATAAATTGCCACACTCGGATTGTCCTTTAGCCTACCCATTTGATGCATGGATGTTAACTTTGAGCTCCTACCACCCTGCTAAATTAGTTTGGTGTCTAATATTATTCCTCACTTCATATATGGGGCCTTTAGGGTCGTCTGAATCTTCTTCACCACCAGATGACCTGTTTGGAGGGATGGGAGATGAAAAGGGGGGGTGGGTGGGGGGTGTGGTTGTTTAACGAAGTGTTGTTTAGAGGTGTAGGGAATTCCACGTGCCAGGAAATGTCCCCATCTTACAATGAGCCATCACTTCTTCGCTGGTCAGTCTTGCCCTTTTTTTTTAGTTCTTCCTTTATTTCCTTTGCTTCCTCTATCATCATCTCCATTGTCTTCTTTATCAACTTCCTCTTTTGCTATAGCTTTCTTCAGGGAGATGAGGAGGGGGGGGGGGGGGGGGGGGGGGGGGGGGGGGGTGGGGTGTGGTGGTTGTTTAACAAAGTGTTGTTTAGAGGTGTAGGGAATTCCACTTGCCAGGAAATGTTCCCATCTTACAATGAGCCATCACTTCTTCGCTGGTCAGTCTTGCCCTTTTTTTTTTTTCGTTCTTCCTTTATTTCCATTGCTTCCTCTTTCATCCTCTCCATTGTCTTCTTTATCAACTTCCTCTTTTGCTATAGCTTTCTTCTTCTTATAATAATCAAGTATCGCTCTCGTAAGAGAGTCACTAGTTTTTTCAAATGAAATTCTTCCCCAAGGATATTTGTTCCACTCCTCCATATTTTCCAAAAGTTATAGGTGATAAAGGTAAAAAAAAGTGGAGGTTTCCCTTCCAAGGAACATCATTTCAACAAAGTATACAAGGGCTAATTTGAGTTTATCTTTCGAATCCTCACATGCCTTGAATGCCTCCTCAACCATGACGATTTTAACATTCTTGTGAGTCTCAAAGTACTTCTTCTTCAGTCGACTATTTTCATCAAATGATCTTGGTTATGAAGGCTTTCCATTCTTAAGCCCCGTTATTCAGCATAAATTCACAAGTACATCAAGTAAAAACAATACCCTATTAAATTATTATAGTCCAGTGCCCATTATCTTGCGCAGCAACAATCCATGCACTGGCGTGGCTCCACTCAAGGGCATCTATACCCATGTGATGACCAAAACAAGTGGCCTGAAACTGAACCAATCAATTGAAACCAAGTTCATCTTTTATCTATTTCATACATCTCCTAATCTGATAAAGGTGTTGTACATTTGTTGAGAATATCTGCTCCTCTGATATGACTATACTATAATTCATACTTGATCTGCATAATCAATCATCCATCAAATGAGTTTAGTAGCACACTATCAGAACACAATTAGACCATGAAGACACTATCAGACCATGAGGAGGCTTTCAGACTAAAAAAGTACTATTAGACTATAAGAATACTATCAGACTACTTGGGCACTATCAGACTATGAGGAAACTATTAGATTACATGGATACTATCAGAATACAAGGGCATTATCAAACTACAAGAGCACTATCAGACTATGAGGACACTATCAAGCTACAAAGGCACTATCAGACTATAAGGACACTATAAGACTATGAATACAGAAAATAAAGCATATCATTATCATACCTATGCCAGTCTTACTTCCAAATTGAGTATACAAAACCAGGATATGAAGTATCAACTCAGCGTAACGTGCAATAACAATTGAAATCACTGAACTCAACCTTACAAACTAGGACAAATGTAGCAATAATATGCTATATGTAGCAATGAATTCACTAAAAAAATTCAAGACCAAATTGATATTCAACACAATCTTCAGTATAACTAACTGATCACAAAAACCATAACTAACTGATCACAACGAACTGAAAATCCATCCAAATGATCTTCAAAGCATAAACATATCGATGTCCGGATGGTTAAATTGTTAAAAACCATAACCATATCAGTCTCATAGATGGTTATGTTTTTAACAAACCATAACCATATCATTCTCATCAATATATGTTATGCTGGGAAGCCGGTTTTTAACAACTCAACCAAATCGATGTCCAAAAACTATAAATAACTTATCACAAAAACCATATGTGATCCCCAAAGCAAATTGATAAAAAATCTCATGGTAATTAACAACTTATTATTACAGAAAATCATCAACCAAAAACTGTAGAATTTTTATCAATAAGCCAAAATTACATTATGCAGCAACATATAAGGATGCAGTTCATCAAGTACAATATGAGAGCATCAACCCAAAATTTCAGAATTTTTTCATCTTAACATGCTAAGCAACAAAATGGTTGATGCCCTGTTATCAAAATTTCAACATTTCGACAACCCAACCTAGATTTCAAAGTTATAATTAAGCAAATATTCAAAAAAATTAGAGCTAATATTCGAAGAAAAATCTATTGCACAAATTCTTTATCTTAACATACTAAGCAAAGAAATGGTTGATGCCTATTTATCAAATAATTAAGCTAATATTCAAATTAGATTTGAGTTAATATTCAAAGACAAATGTACTCAGCTAGTCACGATTTATTTCTTGCTGGGTACTAGGTTGGTGCATTCATGAAGAAGAATAGAGGAGATGTTGGTTGCAATTTGGAGGATATGGTAGTCACGATTTTTGGAAGCAAGTGGTCGCAATTCAGAGAAGCAGGTGTTCATGGGACTGAGAAGAAGAGGTTCATGATTTGGAGAAGATGGGCATACACAATGTCTTTCTTCCTGGGGATTAGGTTACTGCAATGACGGAGAAGAATAGAGGAGAAGAAGGTTTTCTCGATTTGGAGAAGAAGGTGGTCGATTCCATTCTCGGTGGCTATTGGGTTCTCCTGATGTGTAGAACGGAGAAAGAACAAGGTAGGAGAGATTTGGAGTCTAGGGTTTTTTGTTGGCTGCGTTCAATTGCATATTTTGACTATCAGGTTACTGTAAGGTTTATATAGTGTCTAGATTTGTAAAAATATCTTAAGGGCCCCTATTTTTTAATATATTTTTGCCAAAACACCTAGTTTTGCCAATTTCCCTATTATGAATCTATGATATCAATTTGGGTTTTCAAAGTACAAATTAATTTTGATTATTGTGATGATAATTAGGTTAATTGACAACAATAAAGAGTACTTATCTCGCCCAGTAATCCTTCTTCATTGATCCAGCCAGAAACCTTATGCAATTTCACCTTCAATGTCATCTCCAATTTTTATCTCCGTCTCTACTTTATACACTACAAGAAAATTGCTAATTTTCAACAACAACAAAACGTCGCAAATTACGTTTTGATGCTTGGTCCAAATGTTGTATATTGAGATGTTGCAAAAAGTTGGACTCATTTGCAACGTTTTCTATTGTCATAATAAATGGCACTTGCAACAAACGTAAAATGTATAGATTAATGTTGGCGGTAGATATAAAACATTGTGTTCTTTAACCAATAACAATGTAGAAACGTTGTTTTTCCTCCTCTAGCTACATTTTTAAAATGCTATATATTTTTTCACTGGTAACGCTTTAAAATGCTGCGAAAGATATTATACGACATTTTCCAGTTTTCCCTTCAATGGTCATTTGGAACATAATCTTACTATTGATTTTGATGCTCTATGTATCTATAAAACCCTTAATAATCCATAAGCTTCTTGTGCCAATAAAACCTTCTCAATACGCAGACTTAAGGCATTGTCCAGATTTGAGTGTATTTATTTTCGTATTTTCTCAATAGCGTCTTCATCTTCTTCATTATTGTTCCATTTCTTTAAGCTCTCTAAAGACAATCCCAAACAATATTTGGTATGTTGCCTCGTCTGATGTACTCCAATTCCTTTTCCAATAACAAAGTAATTAAAAAACCAGTGCAAAGAAAAACAAAAAGCCCACTCACTCTATTATATCATAATAATTCTAATAATTGCAAAATACACGCTATGAACTAAGAACCCAATTCAATGACTTCTAATCGCACATATACACGCACATGATAAATATTCATACTCATTTCACTCGTAGACCATGAATCATTCAAGCATCAGCCAACTATGGCTTCCTGAGGCTTCCTGATGCGTGGAAATACAAATTTTTGGCCAACTTCTTCTTTTTCTATCTTGAAATAGGGAAGAAGGATTGAATTTTTTTTCTTCACTTTTGTTTCTCTGCAATTAATTAAGGATATGACAACAAACCCCAAATACAAATTGATTAAAAGCTTTGGTGAAAAATAATCAAAATTAATCAATTTTTTTGAATGGGAATAATGAGTAAGCATATTTTATAAAATATTTAATATTTTTAGATATTTTTTTAAATTAATATAATTAATATTGAGTTAGGAAGCCTCATTTGATTTTTTTCGTCTTTTCAGTTGGCATTGGGACGACCCTGACACCTATTGCATCATCTATCCAATCATGTCAACTAAGGCCAAGCATCGCCCTCACTTTCTACTTCTTCATATAACACTATACCAACATTAACACCTTCTTCACTAGCAATGTGTTTGGGACTAGCTTTTATTGTGGAGAATTGAAATAAAATTCTAAAAATAAAAAATGAAATTGTCCTCTTATTGGTATTTGAGCTCAACAGAGTCAATTCCAATGAATCAGAGAAGATGGAGCTTTGTGACTTAGGATCTCAGGTATGATCTTTCTAACTCAAACGCTGAAAACAATTAGGTTTAAAGTAGTTTAGAATTGATTGAATGTTATATGGGGATGAAGATTGGATTGAATATGAATGAGAATTATGGTATATCTTTTGTCCACACCAAGTGTTTGATAATTTTCTTGTTAGCTCATTCCTTAAGCAAAATGTATGAATCTTCTTCTTCTCATTAATTGAATTTAGTATAATGAGTCTAGTTTAGATACTAGCTCAGAAACGGTTACAATGTGATGTCACACACACATAGTGTAATCAATGATAGCTTAGAATCCAACATTCCCCTCTAAGGTATTCATTGATTTCACTCCAAGCGTTCCTCTTAGGTAAGCAAGCCTATATTAGCTAGTGCCTTAGTAAAGATATCAGGTGGCTACTCCTCTGATATGCAATAAAACAAATAAATTTCCCTAGCCTGTATAGTTTTCCTGATGAAATGAAATTTTTTATTTATGTGCTTAGATCTCTAATGGAAAATAAGGTTCTTAAACACAGCTATGGTGGAGGTATTGTCACATGAAATAGGTATAGGCCTAGTATGCTCCTCACCCAAGTCTTTTAAGGTAAACCTCAACCATTTAGCCTGTGTAGTGGCTTCTGAGGCACTCACATACTCTACCTCAAATGTGGACAATTCCACATGGTGCTGTGTAACTGATGCTAATGAAAATACACCACTTCCAAATGAGAAAGTATATCCTGAAGTTCTTCTCACATCATCAATGCTCCCATTCCAATCAGAGTCACAATATCCAACAAGAGTAGCTTGTGTTCCTTTCTCATACTCAATTCCATGAGAGATGGTACCTTAGATGTACCTCAAAACTTTCTTTGTTGTCCCAAAGTGTTTATTTAAAGGATTGTGCATGTAACTAGACAATAGGCAAGCTGCAAACATAAAGAATGATCTTGTTGTAGTTAAATATAGTAAACTTCTAACCATTTATTCATATAAACCTTCATCTGTTGCCTATGAGCCATCTTTTCTATAGAGCTTGTCATCTATAGCAAGAGGTGTGCTCACAGGCTTGTAGTCCTTCATGCCAAACTTGTCTAACAAAGTTTATGCATACTTCTTCCGATGAATGAATATGCAGTTTCTAGTTTGGATAATTCCCATGTCTAGAAAATGACATAAAAGTCCAAGATCTACCATCTTATATTTGTTTATCGTGTCACTTTTGAATTCTTCCTTCAAAATCTTACTGTATACAATGCCATCGATATATGTGAACATAATTAGGGTCCTACCATCTTCTATAACCTTCATATACAAGGTTGCTTTACTAAGACTTCTCAAATAGCCACATTTGAGTAGATGGGTTTCTATGCCCCCATACCAAGCTCTGGATGCTTGCTTAAAACTATAAAGAGCTTTCATTAATATATAGACCTTCCCATGTTCAAATTATGTCTCATAAATCTCAGGTTCCTCCACATACGCTTCTTCTTCAAGAACCCAATTTAGAAAAGTAGACTTGACATCCAACTTTTTTAGGCTCCATCTTTTATGTGTTGCCAAGGTAATAAGAGTCCTTACAGTGTCCAACCTAGCTACTAATCCAAAAGTTTCATTAAAGTCTATCCCAGGCTTTTGAGCATAGCTTTTAGAAACCAGTTTAGGTTTGTGTTTTTTAACAGAACCATCCAAGTTGAGCTTGGTTTTGTAAACCAACTTCACACCAATATCAGGTTTGTCACTTGGTCTTTCAACTAGCTCCTATATTGAGTTCTTCTCAATCATGTCTAACTCAGATTCCTTGGCTTTCCTCCAAGCCTTTTCCTTAGTTGCATTCACATAACTCTCCGGTTTTATGATTGACATAAGACATCGTGCATATACTTCAGGCAGGCTTCTTAGTTTCATTGATATATTAGTAGGAGTAGAAGATCCAGAATTGTCTGATTCTGGTGTTTGGGGTTCTGCAGCAACCACAATAGTGTGTCTTGCAGGATTTTTGTCTGAATCCTCATCAAACCCAGCTGGTAGTGTTACACTAACTTCATTCTCTACTTTCCAGTTCCAGCTTGCTTTTTCATTAAATATTACATGACGAGACCCCTCTCAAAAAGTTTAGATAACCATGAGGGATCCTGCTCCTGTCTGGTAGTCATTACTCAAAAACTCATAAATAGTCTCAAACGATTCTCAAGAACCATAACACAATCTAACTGTATGGCTAGGGATAATTTTACATTCTTTCATCTCACTATATCCAGAGCATAAGTTTACAAAAACACTCAAAACACAGAATTTTACCCGAAAGGTCAATAAGTACACAAAGTCTCGCTTATGCCTTTACTCATAAATAGGTCTCCATCTTTTTACCATGGCCTAGAGGGAATGTAAAAGCATAAAAATGTGAGTGGACGAAAATAACTGTTGAAAAAACACATATTTTGAAAAATACGTTTATACCCTCCGTTTTTTATAAAATTTGCATGCATACAAAATCATCTAAAACTCAATCAAATCAAAACACCGTGTATGACCTCGAAATATGTGAAAAATATTCCCAAAGCAAATAACATCAGTAAACCAACATAACAATCACAAGATCATCACAACGGTCACATAAAGTCAACTGATGAGCACTTATTTTGATCATCTTTTTATATTAATTTCCTTTGCATTTTACTTTTTTAGAACCTTAATCATGTCATTTCTAACTCACTTTATGAATTTTAGGTACTAATGGCAAAAATATGAAGAGTTGAAGTCAAAGCATGGAAAATATGTTGGACCCAGGACCATGTCTTTGGATCCCAAAGCATGTCACCAAGACCCCAACCGTGTCACCAGAACCATATTGATGTCATTGGACCTGACCATGTCACTGATGGTGTGCCTGTAACATGGGCCTGCCCATGTGCCAAGATGTGTGCTAGGTTGTGTGCCAATAACATGTCACTGGCATGTTTCCAGGACATGTCCTAGTCCCTATTCCAAGCTATCGGGTCCCCAATCAAGTGTAACAACCTGTCTCTAATTTTAAGGATTAATTAAGACTAATTAAGGATTAGTGATGCTAATCGGGGATTAGCCGAGGATTAACGGACGTTCAGGGCGAAATTACGATTTTTTCCCCTGAACGAGGGAAAAAAGTTAACTTTTGACCCAGGAGGTCCAATCCCTGAGGGCCGAGGACCGTTACATAGATCGAATCGATACGAGTCGGTAAACAGGCAACACATCGAAATCGGACGTTCGACGAGGAAGATACGGGTCACGGAAGCTTTGAGGAACTATTTACGGTGGCACGTTTTATAAGGCACGATTTGCTTTTCTCCTATTATGGGCCCCAGATATTTTCCCTCAGGCCCAATGGATGAGTGACCAGTGTCACTCATCCATTGCTCCCATTACACAGATACATGCACCCCTTTGTCTGTGTTCTTCCAAACCAAACCCGAAAACCTTTGAACCCAAAACCATATCCCTCGTCCCCATTCGATTATGTCTGAGGACAGAGTAAGAGAGGGACTGAGAGGTGGCAGTAGGACGGCCAGCCGCCGTGGACGGCGGTGGAAAACTCAGAAACCAGGTAAACCGATGACCCTTTAGATTTTGAAATTTCAATTTCAGTTTTGGGACTTTTTAGATGTCCTCTAATGAGTAGATGGTGTTAAAGGGATTAGTACGAGTTTGTGGCGATCAAAAATAGAGGAGGAAGGCGGTTGAACAGCGTTGGAAGGCGGTTGAAACTTCGGCTGTGAAAGTCAAATCGGAAAGGTGAGGGTTTGTCCCATTTTTCTTAGTTTTATTCACACAAATAGACTCCTAGGATTGAAAGGAATAGAATGGAATTGAAAGGGGAGGAAATGGACCGAAAATGAGAAATAAATGGAGTTGGACTGGTCGAATCGCTGAACCGGCCATACCAGCTGTCGCGAGGAAGAAGACGATCCTATAGCTGGGCGCGTGGCTCCCATGTGCAAGGGTTGTTGTAGGCGCGTGTGGGCATGTGGCCCACCTTTTGGGGATGTGTTCAACATACAAAATTATCATTTTGATATAACGAACATTTTGGGACAGGTTTCGAGTTGATCATATATCGTTTCGATATAGTTCGGGATGTCCGAAAGTTTAGGATCGACTTTAAAAATAGTTAAAAATTCAGGAAAATTACAGGGCTTCAGTGAGAGGTTAGGTAGTTAGTAACCCTATAGTATGATTTGGTCTGGTTTGGGAATCCTGGTGACGGTGATTAGCGTGAGGAGGCTTACTGCATGCAAATCGAGGCGACAGCGTAGGATGGTCTGTGAGTGGACCTTGATTTCTAAACTGTGATGCATGCATAAATGTTTGATATGTTCGACATATGTGATTTCTATGATGATGTTGGGGATATTAGTGATTTACATACTTTCATGTATTTCAAGGTAATTTACGTATTTGCACGAATATCGAGGTTTACGGTTTTGCACTGATTATACGTGCTTATGGTTTCAGAAATGGTTTAATGAAATGGTTTTGGATTTGAAAAGGTAAACTCGGGCATGCGACCTATTTGTTTTGGAAACCCTCGGACTCGAAGTTCATTTCAGTCATGTTATCGAGCTATGGGCCCAATTGGTTCGTGAATTGATTTCGGACTTGGAAATATGGAATCGGGCACGAGACCCATTTGATTTACAAACTCTCAGACTTGGAGTCCATTTAATTTAATAAGGTATCAGGCTGGAGGCCTAGTTAGTTTACCATTCGGGCCGGAGGCCCAGTTGGTTTGCGAATCGGGCTTGAGGCCCAGTTGATGTACGAAGTCGGGCTCGAGGCCCAATTGATTTAAGTAATCGGGCTTGTGGCCTAATTAGTTTACATGATCGGGCTTGAGGCTCAATTGGGTACGATATAAGGCTTGGTTTATAAATGTGATTTCGAGTTCGTAGACTCTAAACGGATTTGGATTTGGAAAGGATGGATTTATGGTTTCATGACGGTTTATGGGGACCTGGCATAGATCCTTTGAAAGGTTTGAAATATTTTGTGAATGATTAAAAAATGGTTTTTTATTTACCATCCTTTATTTTATGGTTTGTCTCATCTGGGGAGGGTCATTGGCCTAGGTGGACCTCGAGGTAGTCATGGAGCACTAACTGAGTGGAGTCGCCCCCGTTGGGTACCTTACTCTCAAGAAGGCTTATATGGATTATAACCCCTAGGGAGGGTCAATAATCTGCGGACATTGACCTGGGTGGACTCTAGGGAGACTTGGGATTTGAGATCCCGGATAGCACGCGCGTAGCTTTGGAAACCAGGACAGGATTGGTCATATCATATTGGTGAACATGATTTCTTGGATTTGTGAAATTGTGTTTTGTGAGTATTAAATGGATTTGGGGAATGATCCACATACCCGGATTTACGGTTTTGGGCTGAGTTCCCACATATGGTTGCAATGAATTATGAATTTGAGTAAAAGGTTTTGGGAAGGGACCCGTATGACTTTAATTTACGGAACTTGGGGCTAAGACCCTAATGATGGTTATTTGAACATATGATTCGATAAATGATTTTCGTATGCATGCATGGTTTTTAGTGAAAGGCATAAATGTCTTTATGAAACGTGTTTTTATGAACTCATTTATTTTTGTCCACTCATAGTTTTCGTTGTTTTTAATGCCCTTCAGGTTAAACACGGATGCGGAATGTAGCAGAAATCGAGATATCACACTCCTCCACCGGATCCTGGTGCGCTCTGGAAGCCAGTCGGGCTAACGGTTTGAATTATCCATTGTCTGAAACTTCGTGTCAGACGGGATCATGACACATCCCGTGTTAATCCTAGGGGGATTGAGATGAGTTGTGACAAGTGGTTTCAGAGCAGGTTTACTTTTGTGGTGCGCACAGGTCGAGGATGTGATGTCTCTATGGGCTGGTATGATAGTTAGTAGGAACGTATCGTGGATAGTTTTGGTTCAGTATTTAATTCTTGAGTATGTCATAGTTCTGTCGTGGGTTGGCAGTGTGGGACCCTATAGAGGGATGAACGTAATAGTACTTTAGAGTTTTGAACGTGGGACGGTTATGTCAGGATCGTCTACCAGACTACCACGATGTTATAGGGTCGGATATGACGATAGTATAGAGTTGTAACCATCATATGGTCTGAGTTGTGATTTGTGTTATGGATAGAAGCTGGATTCGGGGAATCCTAATTGAGTTGAGGGTAAGATTGGATTGACGTCCACGCGATGTCAGGACCGTCGGTCGGTCACGTCATGTCAGCTTTAGTAAAGGGACTGTACTTTGCAGTCGAGGTTGCATTAATCAGTTAGACCTAGTTGGTTGTCGTACTACTTTAGTTGTGATGGATAGTGAGTGCAGCTTAGGTCATGGACGACCTGGTAGACGACATTGGTTGAGTCGAGTTACGATTGGCTAGAGATTGGTTGGACAGGTTACTAGGGTTGGTACTTGTCGATGGATTCCCGAAGTGGGGATACAGAGTAGTTAGTAAGGGCGATTGATTCCGTTGGATGCGGTGTCTCGATAGCGATGTCTGTTGGTTGTGTCTGCACGAGATTATGGTGGGCACTACTATCGAGATTGGATGTGTTCATGGTGGTTTAGAAGTGGACGACATGCGGGGAATGTTCATTTTCTAGTACGAATTGTCAGAATGGTCATACCTGGAGTTGTGGAGTACGAGGGAGGAAAAGTTCCTCCAACCTGAGCAGAGATTTAGGATTGGTTTGATTCACACTCCGCGTGGCGGTGATGCGATGACGATAACGAGGAGAGACGACGAGCCACGACTTGAGGGTATCCCAGTCGTGACGTGCTTATGGTTGGTTACTAGCACTACACGACGAGGAGGACTCGTCGGCTAGTGTAGATTCTTACGAGTTATGTCGAGATGACAGAGATGATGGAGATGAACTGGGTGGAACTCAGCAGTGGTTGAACCGGGTGGGGATGTTGTCCTTATAGTGTTTGAGATGACTAAGTTGGGATTAGACATAATAATATAAGTGGACGACGTAAGTACTGTTGTGGGATATACCTGGATGGGTGATAGGTACCCTAGTTCATTGTGGACGGACGTCACGAGTGTTCGGTGCTGGATTTTGATCCCATAAGGGTTAGGACATGCGAACCAGTATGCCGACGTGAACAGTGATGGAAGAAGCCGAAGAGAATCAATGGAAGTGTTTAGTTCGGAAGAAAAGGACTAAGCATTACAGTAATTATCAGAGAATACTCTTAGTCGGAGAAGGAGGCTTCTCGTTTTTTGCTCTTTAGTAGATGGTGCTTGGTGACACAAGATGACATAGAATGAACCTTGATGTCATCATCTTCGATTCTCCTCGATTTTTCCCTAGGTGGGATGACGAGGAATGATATGATAGCTAAAGGGTTCAAAGAGGATGTAAGAACCGAACACCTAGGCTGTGGGCCAAATTTGATTGACGAGTAAATGGTGTTTAGCCTCACTGGATGCGACGAGTGAGTGTCCGAGGTAGTGGACCCACTATGGATCGAGTCGTGTGGCAACGATCAAGATGATCGAGATGATTGAGGTGATGGTAGCGACCGGGAGGCAAGTAGGCCGAGGTCTGGTCGTCATTGAGGAGAATGGTACTGCTGATTATGCAAAGCTAGAAGCAGAGGAGAATCATATTGAGAGACAGTTGAAAAATCTCTAGAGTGGTTGGTGAGATGAAAAAACAGAGGTTGGATATGGGAGCGTAAAATCTGTCTTGGATATGAAAGTAGAGATTGTGATGGATTGAGGTTTGCTGGTGACAGACAGTTGAGGTCCGAGCCTTAGTTGGGGCATGGACAGTGCGTGATGGAACGTTGCCTGAGTGCAGTCCTTGAGTAGGCCGGGTGTTTCCTTGATGAGTAATGGACATTGGGAGATGGGATTGGCCACGAGTCACCAATATGTTTGAGGCTGAAATTACTAGAGAGGATGGGTGTTTTTTCTAATGTATTCTCCGATGGAGCGCTAGATGGACATGAGATGGCGGTCAAATTAAATCCGATAATGACATTTCGATAAGTACCATGACCGAATGTGTTCCGACATGATGATAAGGTGATTGAACACGACTACTCTGTGCTCGAGCAGAGTGGATTGGTAGGGTTCAGTGATTGTTGTGAGTGGGGGGCTCAAGCCCTGGATGACTAAGGGAACCCTACAGTGCAGACGTGTTATCTCTGCTGAGACAAGTGTTCGATTGGGGTCCAGATACACCCAGGATGGGTGAGATGTCGAATGTGTTTCGACAGAATACATGATGCAGTCGTTACAGCTCGAGTGAGTCTAGATTTCAGAGTAGGTCACGGAGTGACATGAGATACGATATGGGGACTCGAGAGCGAGTCGAGATTAAAGTAGCGCAGTGGACCTGGGAGTTGCGGGAGTTTCCGGCTGGTCACGAGGTTTGTCAGTGGGATTGGATTCCGTATAAAGTCAATCGAACATATAGGGGTGATGGATTAAATAGGTATCCGATGCGTTCAGATTCGTAAGGATTGATGGAACTCTAATGGGACTTAGTATGAGTATGAGAAAACGAGAGCATTGGAGGATATGAGTACCGAGGTCGGTAAAGGGCATAGGTTTGAGTATGACCTAAGAGATGTGATTTGTGTCATTCTGATGGCAAGATCCATAGGATGTTATCGGATCGGATACTGAATACGATGTCAGCTTCGATTATCAGATGAGAAGAGCCATCAGGTTGAAAAGCCGACTTGATGTCAGCTTGGTATTGCTAACCTATCAAGAGTGAGTGACAAGCGAGATCGACGACTGTTGACGTCTCGAGTGAGACTTACGAGCTAACGTGTGGTTTCTCGAGAGTGAGTTGGAGCTTTGGAAGCTCCGGTGACAGTGCGTATCGACGAGTACGGTGGTTATGGCGGACGTGTACTTTTACACGAGAGTGCCCGGGTTGGGGACACGATTGGATTCCACCGTTTGGTAGTGGAATTGGGTCGGTTGAATTTCAAGGAAGAAATTATTTAAGGGGGGAAGGTTGTAACTACTCGTCTCTAATTTTAAGGATTAATTAAGACTAATTACGAATTAGTGAGGATAATCGGGGATTAGCTGAGGATTAACGGACGTTCAGGGCGAAATTACGATTTTACCCATAAACGAGGCCAAAAAGTTGACTTTTGACCTAGAAGGTCCAATGCCCAAGGGCCAAGGACCATTACGTATATTGGGTCGATACAAGTGTCACTCATCAATTGCTAACATTACACAGATACATGCACCCCTTGTCTGTGTTCGTCCAAACCAAACCCGAAAACCATTGAACCAAAAACCATATCCCTCATCCCCATTCGATTATGTGTAAGGACAGAGTAAGAGAGGGACTGAGAGGTGGCATCAGGACGGCCAGCCGCCGTGGACGGCAGTGGAAAACCCAGAAACCAGGTAAACCGATGACCCTTTAGATTTTGAAATTTCAATTTCAGTTTTGGGACGTTTTGGATGGCCTCTAATGAGTGGATGGTGTTAAAGGGATTAGTACGAGTTTGTGGCGATAAAAAACAGAGGAGGAAGGCAGTGGAACAGTCCTGGATGGCAGTTGAAACTTTGGTCGTGAAAGTCAAATCGGAAAAGTGAGGGCTTGTCCCATTTTTCTTAGTTTTATTCACACAAATAGACTCCTAGGATTGAAAGGAAAAGAATGGCATTGAAAGGGGAGGAAATGGACCGAAAATGAGGAATGAATGGAGTCGGACTGGCCGAGCCGCTGAACTGGCCAGAACAACCGTCGCGAGGAGGAAGACGAGTCTATAGCTGGGCACGTGGCTCCCACGCGCTGGGGCTGTTGTAGGCGCGTGTCACGTGGTCCACCTTTTGGGGATGTGTTCAACATACGAAATCATCATTTAGATGTAACGAACATTTTGGGACAGGTTTCGTGTCGATCAGACATCATTTCGATATAGTCCGGGATGTCCGAAGGTTTAGGTTCGACTTTAAAAATAGTTAAAAATTCGGAAAAATTATGGGGGCTTCAATGAGAGGTTAATAAGGTAGTTAGTAACCCTCTAGTTTGATTTGGACAGGTTTGGGAATCCCGGTGATAGTGATTAGCCCGAGGAGGCTTACGACATGCAAATCGAGGCTATAGCGTTGGACGCTCTGTGAGTGGACCTTGATTTCTAAACTGTGATGCATGCATAAATGTTTTATATGTTTTACATATGTGATTTCTATGATGATGTTTTGGATATTAGTTATTTGCATACTTTCACGTATTTCAAGGCGATTTACATATTTGCACAAATATCGAGGTTTACAGTTTTGCACTAATTATACGTGCTTATGGTTTCGGAAATGGTTTAATGAAATGGTTTTGGATTTGAAAAGGTATACTCGGGCATGAGACCCATTTGTTTTGGAAACCCTCGGACTCGAAGTCCATTTTAGTCACGTTATCGGGCCAAGGGCCCAATTGGTTCGTGAATTGATTTGGGACTTGAAAATATAGAATCGAGCATGAGACCCATTTGATTTACGAACTCTCAGACTTAGAGTCCATTTGATTTAATAAGGCATGGGGCTGGAGGCTCAGTTGGTTTAGGATTTGGACCGGAGGCCCAGTTGGTTTGCGAATTGGGCTTGAGGCCCAGTTGATTTACGAAGTCGGGCTCGAGGCCCAGTTAGTTTACATGATCAAGCTTGAGGCCTAATTGGGTACGATATCAGGCTTGAGTCCCATTTATGGTTTATAAATGTTATTTCAGGTTCGGATACCCTGAACGTATTTGGATTTGGAAAGGATGGATTTCTAGTTTCATGATGGTTTATGGGGATCGGGCATGGATTCTTTGATAAGTTTGAAAGATTTTGTGAATGATTACAATATGATTTTTCACATACCATCTTTTATTTTATGGATTGTCTCTTCCAGGGAGGGTCGTTAGCCTAGGTGGACCCCGGAGTAGTCACGGAGCACTAATTGAGTGGAGTAGCCCCCGTTGGGTACCTTACTCTCAAGAAGACTTATATGGATTATTACCCACAGGGAGGGTCAATGATTTACGGACCTTGACTTGGGTAGACCCTGGGAGACTTGGGATTTGAGACTTCGGGTAGCACACACGTAACTTTGGAAACCGTGACAGGATTGGTTATATGATATTGGTGAACATGATTTCTTGGATTTGTGAAATTGTGTTTTGAGAGTATTAAATGGATTTGGGGAATGATCCACATACTCGGATTTTCGGTTTTGGGCTGAGTTCCCACATAAGGTTGAAATGAATTATCAATTTGTGTAAATGGTTTTGGGCAGGGACCCGTATGACTTTAATTTACAGAACTTGGGGCTGAGACCCTAATAATGGTTATTTGAACATATGATTCGATAAATAGTTTTTGTATGCATGCATGACTACGCCCAAACTACGCATTAAATTAAACACGTAATTTGAGTATTGTGCAATTTAAACCCTTTTTGTGTAGATGTAGTATTGGTAAATAGGGATCGTTCTTAACCGGGGAAATTAGGGAACATTAATAATGTGTTAGTGGGAGATGAATAAAAGAATAATGAATTAAAGAATTAAAGAATAAAGAATTAAAGGAATAAAAGAATAAAAGAATTAAAAGAATAAAAGAATAAAAGAATAAAAGAATAAAGAAGGGGGGTTTTGAAAAGATTTATAACTAAATTAAAGAAAACACTAATTAAGAATTAAAATGCAAATGCTCATGCTAATTGGAATTTACAAACCATAGAGTAGTTTCATAGACAAAACCCACACTTTTACGTAAGTAATTTCGAATTAACAATCACATTATTTAAACTACTCCTAAAAATAGACTTCTTTCTAACATTTTTCTCATAATAAACCAATCACGAAATCCTACCTTCATCATCTCAAATACTTACATATATCTTTCAATATTATAAATGCATCAACCATTAATGTGCGTCAAACATCAATATGCTTCAAACATTTACAACATGATTTACCTTAAGTTTATAATTAAATGCGCCGACAGCGATCAACATTTAATCTCTTCAATTCTACTCTAAGTGCACCGACAACGGATAAAACACTTAACATCAAATTGAAGTTTAAGCACTAAAACATATGAAGTAAAAGAAATTCAAAAAGTAAAACACATGGAGATTGCATTCTTACTTACAAATGTTAGAAAGAAAATACCAAGAACAATAGTAAAGAAGAAATGAAAATAACATAAAAATAACATAAATTACGAATAAGAATTAAAAGAAAACTAATTAATAAGAAAATCTACAAGAAGTAAAAATGGTCCCCAAAAATGTCTCTCAAAAGAGAGAAACAAAAGAACTAACTAAGAACCAAGAACTAAGAACTAAGAAAGAAATGGAAGAATGAAACTAATTGGGGACTCCCCAAATACATGAAATGACCTCCCTATTTATAGAGTGAGTGCCACAATTGTTTAATTAAAAGTACAAAATTAAAATATAAAAATAGCAATAAAATAGTACATGAAGAAGTGATGGAAATGATGAGATTGGGTGGGAAAAGATGCTGATTTTGGGGCAAATATGCTGATTTTGGGGAAAAGTGGCTGATTTTGGGGAAAAGTTGCTGATTTTGGGGCAAATATGCTGATTTTGGGAACTATTGGGGGGTTGCTGGATTTTTGGCTTGGGCTGCTGGATTTCAGCAGCTTCCCACCGAATTTTCTTGCGATTTTCAGTGGTTTCTCATATTTTGTCCATAATTTCTTCGTTATAATTCCGATCGGGACGATTCTTTCACCAAAATGCTCCAAATTCCAAGCTTTATTTATTTCTACAAAAATATCACAAAATAAATTAATTTGTCTAATTATTTATTATTTTAATATTAAAAGTCAAGTATAAAGGGTATAAAATAATATAAAATAACGCTTATTTGAGGACCTATCAAATACCCCCACACTTAAACTTTGCTAGTCCCTAGCAAATACTAAAATTAAACTACGAATTCAAAACAAGTAACCTTTAACCATTTGTCTCTATATTTCATTATTACAATCATAGCATAAAAGATTTTCACTTAAATCATTTAAGCATATGGAATTCAAGAGTTAATATATGGTAACAAAATGTTTTAACAAGTAAGATAATGAGTAAATATGGTGAAATGGATCTCAACATGAATAAAACAAGTATGAATCAACTCACAAGGATATGCACTCATAAATTCACTCAATTTTGTAAGGGTTTGTGTTTGCACTCAAAGTATGTGAGAATTACTCACATAATCGAAATGAAGTACTTTTGCAAAATCTCAAACAAACACCTCAAGATAAAAACAACACATACTTGCGCAAATGAACCAAAACTATAAGCTTACTCAAGTGATTAACTCAACTAATCAAAATTTACCATCTTATGGATCATAAGGTCTTTACGAAGATTGTAATGGGGCTAAGATTCGAGGCAAGTAAAATATAGGACAAGTGGTGCTCAATTCGTTCCAAGACTCAATAGACTCCCAAAACGTATCATAGCTTCCCAACCTTAGTGCAATGATGTCAGTAATCCATCTCTTCGAACATAGGCCTAATTCCATCATGTTGGGCCTCACAATCATTCTTTGTGTCGGATTTACAAATGTAAGGGATTTAACTCAAACATTACATAACCAAACCTTATTACCTTGATCGATACTCAACTTTTTTTTTTTGATTTTTTTTTATATCAAGGTAATAACATGTGTCAATAATACAACAAAACTTGAGTCGGTAAATCCAAATAATTCACATAAAAGTCTTTTCAACATCATTATTTTCTCCTTACACAATCAATATGTCTTCAACCGAGTTCTTGGAACAAGGGTAAATGACGTCTATACTAAGCTCAAGTGTTTAGATAATCATGGTGATGAAAGAAAGGCTTAATGTGGGCTAGAAAGGGTTAAAACTAAGGGGGGTCGCAACTTGTGCCCACAAAATAGGGAACATGGATGTTTGAATTTGTGGTGTTAACCCTAATGCCTTAATCATATCCAAAATCAGAGAGTTTATTGACTCAAAAGCTTTGAAAATCACATAAAATAAGTTCTAGTACTCTAGAGTTCATTAAAAAACTATGACAAGCAGTTATGAGGCATATGTATATCAATTTAAACAAAGAACTTATGAATCACTCATCAAAGATGTATATAAAGTTCTAAAGCTCACATAAGGTTCATATGATTCATACTTATCTTATCATGCTCGTTTATATGCCAATTTACATGCATTATCTTCAAGTTATAACACTTAATCACAAAATATTAACAAACAAATTCAAGTTGTAGTGATCTTCTTTATAGCCATAACATATTCATTTCCGTTCATTTATATCATTGACAAGTTAAATGGCAACTTAAGACTCATAAAAACACTAAGTTAAAAGATTCAAGAAAACAAAATTTTTTTTTTTCATTTTTTTCACCTCTTTTTTTTTATATTTTTTTATTAATTTTTTTTAATTTTTTTTTGTTTTTTTTTTCGTAAGAAATACTTAATAAAAAAATTTCAATTGCACAAATAAAAAAAAACTCATAAAAATACTAAGTTAAAACAAAAAGATTCAAAACAGTAATTTTTTTTTTGCCAATTTTTTTTATTTAATTTTAGGTGAAATTTTTTTATTTTTTTTTATTTAATTTTTTTTAAAATTTTTTTTTTTTGAACATTCAAAATTGTAAACCATTCCCCCACACTTAAATTCTACATTGTCCTCAATGTAGGAAAATACGAAGTAATTAAACATAGAATCAAAGTAAGGAAGATGATTTACGAAAATAATAGGAAAACATTAAATAAACAAAGTAAAAGAGAGTGAAGGGTAAAAGGATAGCAAATCTGTATTGATGACTCCTTCACATCCCGAGAACACATTGGGTTGCCTCCCAACAAGCGCTTGAAGTTTAACGTCCATCCAGCCTAGACAGAGATGCAAGTTAGTTAGTCAGAGATGTACGTTAGTCAAGAATGCAAATTAGATATGCAAATTGAAGTTAAGGATGCAATTTGAGTTAAAGATGTAAGTTAGAGGAAGAGTGCAATGCAAGTTAAACTACATATGCAAGTTAAGTGAAAATGCAAGTTAAATGAAAGATGAAATGCAAGTTAGAATGAAAGATGCAAGTTAGTTACACTAAAGATGCAATTTAATTTTGTCATGACAAATAATGTAAATTAAGATATAAACAATATTTAAATGTCGGGGGAAGTCAAAGATATATATGGTTCACATAGCTTCAAAGTTTAGATGGAGACTTATACGTCCGTGCGGCCAAAGTAAATATCTTGGATTAATTCAACTGTTTGGGCAAGTTCAAAGGTGACCAGGTTAGGAAGAATACACATAAGAGGCAGGGCTAATTTCTTAGACCTAAAACCCGTTATGAGTACCGTCTCTTGTCCTAGACATCACCCTCGAAAATTTCTTACTCCAGAGAAATTAAGATGACTCAAGTGTTAACAATCACCGTGGGTGAGAGTTAACAAAAGAGTCTTCGCCGATAAAGATCAAAATCTAAATTTCGAAACACAAGTGATCTACATATAGCCGAGACTAATGCATGAATGCAAGAACTATTTACAAGTTTTTTTTTTATGCACAATTTACAAATATAACATGACAATTTACGTATGAACAATTTATACAAGTATGAACAATTTATTTACAAGTATGGTTTTATTCACAAGTAATGATATTTACAAAACAATTTCTCATTAACAAACTAACATAAGTATAAGATTTATTTAACAATTGAGATTTACACTAACACAACGTGAAGACAAGAAATTTAAATTTTTTTTTTTAAAAAAAAATTATTTATTTTTTATTTTTTTTGGAATTTAAAAATTAAATAAATGAAGAATTTTTTTTTTTACGAATTTTATGCTTTTTTTTAAATTACAAAACAATATAAAAATAAAAATAAGGAAAAGTGAATAATTACTATAAGCATTTATGAACATTTAAAAAGAATGAACATTATGTACAAGTATGAACAAGAATAATATAACAAGTAAGAGAATTATAAACAAACATAAATGAAAGTCTATTATGAACAAGTATGTATGTATACTATGAAATATAAAAGTTATGAACAAGTATAAAAGGTAACAAGTAACATAAATACAACATTTATTTACAAGTATGAATTAACACTAACATAAAGCTAAGATAAGATTTTTTTTTTAATTTTTTATTTACTTTGATTTTTTTTTAAAATTTAAATTTAAATTTTATCAAGACATAACCAAATAAATAATTACATAAGAATAAAATAAGTGTAATCAAAAAGTTAATGGAATAAAAAGTTAATGAAATAAAGTTAATGGAATAAAAAGTTAGTGGAATAAAAAGTTAATGGAATAAAATTAATGGAATAAAAAGTTAATGAAATAAAAAGTTAATGGAATAAAAAGTTAATGGAATAAAAAGTTAGTGGAATAAAAGGTTAATGGAATAAATTTAAAGTTAAAGGAATAAAGAAAAAGTTTATGGAATAAAATTAAAGTTAATGGATTAAAGAAAAAGTTAGAAAGTGTAAAGAAAAAAAATTAAAAGTAAGGAAAAGTGAATATGTACAATATACATTTATGACAAGTATTAATTTTAATATGAACAAGTAAAAGTAAAAGTAAACAAATGAAATTAAATTATGAACAAGTATCAATTTTAATATAAACAAATAGAAAACAAAAAAAAATTATGAACATTTATGAACAAGTATAAATTAGAAATTAAGAATAAGTAAAGTATGAGCATTATAAACAAAAATAATAAGAACAATAATAAGATGGATAAATATAATATTAACAAAAGTAAAATTTATAAACAAGTATAATATGCACAATTTATATACATACACTAACAAATTAAAAATGATTTTCAATTTCCCCGGCAACGGCGCCAAAAATTGACTACGCCCAAACTACGCATTAAATTAAACACGTAATTTGAGTATTGTGCAATTTAAACCCTTTTTGTGTAGATGTAGTATTGGTAAATAGGGATCGTTCTTAACCGGGGAAATTAGGGAACATTAATAATGTGTTAGTGGGAGATGAATAAAAGAATAATGAATTAAAGAATTAAAGAATAAAGAATTAAAGGAATAAAAGAATAAAAGAATTAAAAGAATAAAAGAATAAAAGAATAAAAGAATAAAAGAATAAAGAAGGGGGGTTTTGAAAAGATTTATAACTAAATTAAAGAAAACACTAATTAAGAATTAAAATGCAAATGCTCATGCTAATTGGAATTTACAAACCATAGAGTAGTTTTATAGACAAAACCCACACTTTTACGTAAGTAATTTCGAATTAACAATCACATTATTTAAACTACTCCTAAAAATAGACTTCTTTCTAACATTTTGCTCATAATAAACCAATCACGAAATCCTACCTTCATCATCTCAAATACTTACATATATCTTTCAATATTATAAATGCATCAACCATTAATGTGCGTCAAACATCAATATGCTTCAAACATTTACAACATGATTTACCTTAAGTTTATAATTAAATGCGCCGACAGCGATCAACATTTAATCTCTTCAATTCTACTCTAAGTTCACCGACAACGGATAAAACACTTAACATCAAATTGAAGTTTAAGCACTAAAACATATGAAGTAAAAGAAATTCAAAAAGTAAAACACATGGAGATTGCATTCTTACTTACAAATGTTAGAAAGAAAATACCAAGAACAATAGTAAAGAAGAAATGAAAATAACATAAAAATAACATAAATTACGAATAAGAATTAAAAGAAAACTAATTAATAAGAAAATCTACAAGAAGTAAAAATGGTCCCCAAAAATGTCTCTCAAAAGAGAGAAACAAAAGAACTAACTAAGAACTAAGAAAGAAATTGAAGAATGAAACTAATTGGGGACTCCCCAAATACATGAAATGACCTCCCCATTTATAGAGTGAGTGCCACAATTGTTTAATTAAAAGTACAAAATTAAAATATAAAAATAGCAATAAAATAGTACATGAAGAAGTGATGGAAATGATGAGATTGGGTGGGAAAAGATGCTGATTTTGGGGAAAAGTGGCTGATTTTGGGGAAAAGTTGCTGATTTTGGGGCAAATATGCTGATTTTGGGAACTATTGGGGGGTTGCTGGATTTTTGGCTTGGGCTGCTGGATTTCAGCAGCTTCCCACCGAATTTCCTTGCGATTTTCAGTGGTTTCTCATATTTCGTCCATAATTTCTTCGTTATAATTCCGATCGGGACGATTCTTTCACCAAAATGCTCCAAATTCCAAGCTTTATTTATTTCTACAAAAATATCACAAAATAAATTAATTTGTCTAATTATTTATTATTTTAATATTAAAAGTCAAGTATAAAGGGTATAAAATAGTATAAAATAACGCTTATTTGAGGACCTATCAATGCATATTTTTTAGTGAAGGGCATAAATATCTTTATGAAACGTGTTTTTATGAACTAATTTATTTTCGTCCACTCACAGTTTTCGTTGTTTTTAATGCCCTTCGTGTCAGATTGGATCGTGACACATCCCGTGTTAATCCCGGGGGGATTTGATGGGTCGTGACATCAAGTTCCTACTTGTGTTCCATGTCTTGTCATGTTTTTGCCCACATTTGTGTGCTATGCCAGCTGAGAACCAGGTGCCGTGCCAACTGAGTACCAAGTCATGTTCCAGTGACAAGTTTTCAGATTATCTTCCAGGTTTGTTCCACTTGTTCTAGCGTGTTCTCACATTTTCCAGCGTTGTTCCAAGCATGTTCCATCTTTGTTCCAACGAGAACCTATCTAGGACCAATCACGTGCATTACTTTGTTCCATCACATGTCCCAGTGACATGTCACTGTCATGTTACTGGTGACATGTCACTAGGACTCTCGGCTAGGCCTATCAACCACACTCTTTTTGCGACAAGGATTAATTTTGTGATAAGGACTAATTTCCAAGTCCTGTTGCGATTAGGAGAACAAAGCAAGTTTTTCACTCCTTCTTTAACTTGGATTTGACCAATGACTAAAGCATTCAAGATTTCCACCTTAAGCATGGATTTGAAGTCGCTCAAGGACTTAAAAGAAGGGTTCCTTGTGACTCAAGGAATAGTTTTCCTTATAATTTGCAATTAGGGTTTTTATAGTTTAACTAGAATTTTTATTCCTTTTTTTTTAGGACTTTGTAACCCTATATAAAGGGATAGTTTTCTCTTTATTTGGGCCAACATCAATTATTCAAATACTACTGTTTTTCCAAGTTTTAAACCTATCACTTTTCCAAATTAAATACAAGTTCTTATTGTCGTATTCTATCTTTATTGTTTTTCCATCTTTGCTAAGTTCCATATGAATTTTCAGAAAGCTTAGTGAATAACAAAACACTTATTCCAATCCACCCACTTTGGCATTCGTCTACGTTTTCATAGATTCCAAAAGTGTAACTACTCCTCATTCCCCTAAGTTCTTGAATTTAATCTTGGTTGTGTTTTTAATTCAATACATGTGATGGTTTATCTCTTTTAATGTTTGTAACATTTAATTCAATCTCCATGTGTTTTACTTTCTGAATTATACAACGGTCATAAGTTTTGTGCTTAATCTTGAAATTAATGCTAAATGTTGATCGCGTTTTTGGCACATTCAGTCAATAACTAAAGGTGAATCATATTGTAAATGTTGATCGTGTTTTTGGCGCATTTACATTATGACGACTTTATGATGGAAACCAAGGTAATGAAGGTAAGATTTCGTGATTGTTTAAATATGTGCAATATTGGTATGAAGACATGGTAAGTGGATGATGGAGTCGCATGTATATATGTTAGTTAGGAGTAGAGTAAATAATGTGATTGTTTATTTGGATTTGCTTAAGTAAAAGTGTCAGTTTTGTCTATGAAACTAATATATGGTTTGCAAGTACAAATTAAAATGAGCATTTGCATTTCAATTCTTAGTCGTTAAACGTAACTTCAGTTACACACTTTTAAACCCCCCTTTATCTTTATTCTTTCTTCTAACTGTTTTCAATGTCCCTCAATTTTCCGGTTCAAAACGATCCCTATTTACCAATACTACATCTACACAAAAAAGGTTTTACATTGAGTAATACATTAATTGAATGTTAATAACTATACCTTACATAAGTGAATCAATTTTTGTCGTCGTTGCCAAGGATTTGAAAATCATTAAAATGTGTTAGTGTAAATATACATTGTGAATATCATTACTTGTATATAAAACAATATATGGTAATAAAACCATGCATTAATCCTGGCTATATGTGTATTACTTGTGATTCTAGGTCTAGATTTTGATTTTTAATAAAATAAGTGAAGTCTCGTTTTTAATTCTCACCTAAACCCTTCATGGACCATAAAATCCATGAGTTTGAGGGCGGTGTTTATTAACACCTGAGTTATCTTTGAACAAACACTTATCTATCTTGAGTAAGAAATTTTTGAAAGGGATGCCTAGGCAATGAGACGACACTTGTGATGGGAGTTGGATTGAGAAGAGAACTTCGGGGAGTTCCAAAATCAATCCTACCTCTCGCGTTTCTTCTCTCTAACCTGGTCACTTTTGAACTTTCCCAAAGAGATGAATAATGGTTTAGGGTTATGATTTGTAAAGTAGTTTGTCTCAAGTAAGAAATTTCCAAGGGTGATGTCTAGGATAAGAGACGATAGAAAAAGACATCAATAGAGTTTAAGCCTTGGGATGCCTTGAAATTACCCATGTGTAAGACCCGTGTCCTGAAGGGAACGGTGAACGATCCCACATTCCTGCGAGGGGAATGGTGGTGTACCTTAACGGTGTAGGCACACACTTATCTAGCACGAGGCCTTTTGGGAGCTCAGTGGCTTTGGATTCGATTGGAACTCTAAAGTTAAGCGAGTTGAGGCTGATGCAATTCCATGGTGGGTGACCCCCTGGGAAGTTACACCGTGAGCTACCAAAAAAATTGTGAGGGCGAGGAGGCCCAAAGAGGACAATATCATGCTAGAGTCAGGTCCTGACTGAGGAGTGTCAGGTCCTGACAGAATGGCATTAGAGCCAGACCCCAGTCAGTAAGTGTGCTAGCGAGGATGCTGGGTTGTAAGACCCGTGTTCTAGAGGGAACGGTGAACGATCCCATATTCCTGCGAGGGGAATGGTCCAGGAGAGGAATGATAGTGCGCCTTAAAAGTGTAGGCACCCACCTATCTAGCACGATGTCTTTTGGGAGCTCAGTGGCTTTGGGTTCGGTTGGAACTCCAAAGTTAAGTGAGTTGAGGCTGGTGCAATTCCATGGTGGGTGACCTCCTGTGAAGTTGCACCATGAGCTCTCGAAAACAAAACTGTGAGGGCGAGGAGGCCCAAAGCGGACAATATCGTGCTAGAGTAGGGTCCTGACCGAGGAGGGTTGGGTCCTGACACCCTGTCTCTTATGTTTATTCTTTCTACCTTGATTACTCTTAGACTTAGACTTGCCCAAAGAAATGAACCATGCTTCGAAATCTAAGACATCTACTTGGGTCGTACGAACATAGAAGTCTCCATCTAAACTTTGAAGTTATGTTTTCCATATATCCTTGACGTCCCCAACGTGTAAATATTGTTTCCTGTAACAGCCTGAGGGTGGGTCCTATCACTTCCTATTAAATGTTTTAGAGTTGCATGAATCTCATGACACTTTTCTTCAAGTTTTATTTTGCGGGTATTGGTAGTGCCCCTTTTGGTTACTGACTCCTTAACCCTTCATGATGTGTGGATTTCATCACCACACACTGTAGACTAAGTGAATCTATGGACATGAGGTTGTGGGCGGAGTTTGTAAACACTTGGGTTTGGTAAGACAACCTTGAAAACTTCCATCGGTTGGTCATGGTGTCTATAAGGGTTATGACTGGTGACAAGTTTGGATCTAAGAAAGAGAACACTAATCGAGTATATGCCCTAGCTAAGTTAGCCTTGGGGTGTTCTCGAAATTATTCATTTCTTCTTTCTTCTAACCGTTTTCAATGTCCCTCAATTTCCCAATCCAAAACGATCCCTATACCAATGCAGTAATTGAGAAATGCATTAATTGAGTGTTAATAACTAGACCTTGTATAAGCGAACCATCAACCCATCCTCGATGCTCAATATTAATCATTGTAAACTAGGGAAAAGCGCTATTTGTATCTGTATTTACCCCTTCTATGGCTCACACTTGTTTTATTGGGAAAGAGCCACTCGGGATACAGAGTCAGCTCGACGTCCAAATGGAAACTAGCTTAGGATACAGAGTTCAGCTCGATGTCTGAGTCGCCATCACCATACCAGTCTCAGGATATAGAGCCCAACTCGATAACTGAGACTAACTGATCAACAACCATCATGAGGAGGGTTTTCCACATCACAACATATCACATCACAATTATCAAGAAACACACTTTTATAACACATAGCCATACTTCAATCCCAAATCCACAATTTAAGTAAAACTCGGAAATATAATCTAACATCAAAGAAAATCTCGAAAAACGTATAATAATATAATTTTCATTAAATCGTCAAAAAGCACATGGAAACCATAATCAATCCAACATCAAAGAACATACATTCAGAACATAACTATAAAATTTCAAACCAATTTGACAATTCAAACCCCAGGCTCAAGCCCAAAACACAACTTAAGTAAAATCTCACGAAATGTACACTTAAATAATTCTTGTAAAAATTACCAAAAATCATAAAAAAATCATAATTAACCCATATCACCAAAATCCTATAGAAAAGCATTAAAATACGTAAATATTCATGCATAATATTTTAATAAAAATAAAAATCCACTCACAGTCCGATTTCGCCATTTATTCTTGTTTCGAATGTTCTTTGCTGACTCCGGACGCTACGTCTCCTATCAAAAAAATCATAATTACAGGTTACTAAAGTACCACGAACCGTCACGTAACCTCCTAGTATGATCCCTAAACCTATGCGAAAATGTCTGTAACATAAAAAACATCAAAAAACATGTTGATGGCATCTGGAGGCACAAGAAACGTGCCCCAATGAACCACCAGAAGCTACTGTGCATGGTGGCACGCGTTAGCATTATTCATCATCTTCTTTCATCTATTTCTCCTAGTTTTGGGTCGACCAACCCAGCGAGCCTACCCGACAACCCGACGCAGTCGTAACTCCCTCAGTTTTAATCCTTTTTTCCTCCTATTCAGTACCAAACTACGCTAAATCATTTCAGAAGAGGATCCATGGACTCAAAGCTGTAGAACTTACCTCACAAGTCGTCCACCAACCTCTAACATTTCGGTCGTCCGTCACGTTCACTGTTTGGGTGGTATCCACATCCAAACTCCCTTATTTGGACTCCAAAATGATCCAAATGGACCTTAAATACTCTCACTGAATTGGTTGCAGGTTCCTCTGTCAAAACTCAATGAAGATGTTCAAACATGAGTTTTTCTCGTTTCTCCAGTTTCTTTCACTCTCTCTCGGGTCTAAGCAAGACAACCTATTTTGTTCTCTTTTTCTTCCTCCTACCTCTTCAATCTTCTTTCCTTTACTAACTATAGCTTTCACCCTCTCTCCCTCTCTATTCTTCACGGGTGTCTTCTATTTTTTTTTCCAAAGTTCCCAACACACCCCTACAAGTTCACACATGAGTATGGATATATAATTCCTACAATGTGAGTCGATGCACCAAAGAAAGAACTAGAAAAAAGCTAGACAAGTGTCAACATCCTTATCACTTGTACAAAAATTACCAATTTACCCTTTAAGGCAAGATTACTAAAATGCCCCTACATGCTTCAAACCAAAACAAGTTTATCTGAACTCCTTTTTCGGTATACTGCCCAGCTACATATTTGGGAGTTTGAGACCTTCATAATGGCCTGTAGAGAATGTCCCAAAAATATCCAGATCAAAAGTCAACCGTTGACCCAACAAGGGTAAAATGGTAATTTCCTTTTTAACTTTTCCAATTTTACCCTTCTCAAGGTTCTAGGCCATTACATTACACACCTTGAAACCATGATCTTCTTGGTTTTCAAGTTGAAGACTCTATAGCCCTTCTCACATGTTCCATAACCAATGAACACACACTTCATTGAGGAATCATCCTGGTTTTCAAGTTGGTTCGAAATGTGTGCATAGAATATAGAACCAAAAACATTCAAGTGTCTCACTTCTAGTTTTCTTCCACTATAGACTTCAAAAGGAGTCTTCTTTTGTACTACTTTATTAGGAAATCTATTTAGCAAGTACTGCTTCAGCCCAGAAATGATAAGGCATGCCCTTATCATGTAACATGGACTTGGACATTTCAATCACAATCCTGTTTTTTCTATTAGAAACCCCATTCTGTTGTGGTGAGTATGCCATCATGAGCTGTCTTGAAATTCCTCCATATTCACAGAATTGCTGAAAGTCTTATGATGTAAACTCACCTCCCCTATCAATTCTTAGTTCTTTTATCTTGTACCCACATTGAGGTTCACTCATAGTTTAAAACTTTTGAATACATTAAAAGCACCTGATTTTTGTTTCAAAAAATATACCCAACACATTCTAGAGTAATCATCTATGAAGGTAATGAAGTACTTGTTAACTCCCATAGTTTATGTTTGCATAGGTCCACACAATCAAAGTGTATAAGCTTAAGTGGAGTGGTTGCCCTCTATGCTTTGTGACAGGACCCGCCCCGATCCCACAGGGACCACAAGGGGACGTGCCTTGCTCCCGTCTGACACCCAGTAATTCATACCAATTTTAACCTCAAAACATCAAATGCATAAATAACCAAATTAAAGTCATACATCAAATCCGAATTAAACGAATGTCAGACAAGGGATGAAATCCAAAATTACAAGTTGCGAGCACGACACTATAGTAAACCTGCGGGTACACCACCCAACAGGGGTTCAGGTACGCAGAAGTAGACCTATGCCTCAGCCTCAGGTTCCTCCTCTACCTCAGTATCACGACCTGGAGGGGTTACCAAAAACATTAAGGGTGAGTGGACCGAACTCAAGTTTATAAAATCATTTGATAAGTAAAACATATAATTTACCTCTCCGTTTTCCAAACATGCATGCAGCATCATTTAAAATCATAAATAATATAATATGAATCATAAGGCATGTAATAAAACCATAACCATAATTTTAGCCACTGCACTATACACTCCAATCCGACATCCCTGATGTCTGACGTCCCTGACGTCAATAAGGTCACAATCACAAGGCTACGCGTGCCACTCGGGTCTCAACTTCCGAGTTCAATCCCCGAACCCTGTTCGGGTACAGCATCCCCGATGCTTAGCGTCATAGACGCTGGACGTACTAGACGTCCGTGACCTCTCCGGGGTACCTCATCCGGAGGAGAGAATATAATATGGAAGGATTTATACAGTGCAGTACTAAATACATTTTATTGATATCCACATGCAAACATATATGTATACATAGGTAAAATCTGAACCGATCGTTACGTTTCATCAAACGGGTCTCATGCCCAAATACCATGAAACGTGCCATAACCGAAATCTCAATATCATCAAAACCATTTATAGATTCCAGCATGTGAACATATAAGTAAATCGGAAAACATTTAAGCATGCAAGGGTTTAATGAAAACGGGCCCACTCACAGTACAATCCTGCTAGAAACCGAACGTATACCCTCGTCCTGGTACAAATGTACAATCCCTGTCAAGTCCAAAGTATTCGTAAAGGTCAATTTAAACCCCCAACATTCAACCATGAAAGCCTAGGCCAAAACCGGCCCGGGAAAGCTGCCCGAACGCGCTTCCCAATGCAATAAACCTCATTTTGACCAACTTAATGATCTCCGATCGACCCGAAACCACCGCCATTGGATCCGGATCGTCGAAACCTAAAGAATGGTGGTGGTCCCACTAAAAGTACTGTTCACATGTGCCCACATGCGCCAGTCAACGCGTCGGTCAACGCAGGAACAGTCCCTGCTGACGTCATCGCTGACGTCATGCTGACGTCATCTGACAGCTGTCAGGTCTGACATGTCAGACTCTGACAGGTGCCACGTGTCAACATCCGATTGGTCCACCTCACTGATCTGTCAGGCCACGTGTCAGATCTGACATGTGCCACGTGTCAGCACGGCACTGGTCCACGTCACTGACATGTCAGTGCTGACTGTGCACTGACATGTGACACGTGTCGGCTCACGGTTGGTCCACGTCACCTGACAGTCTGACAGGGTGCCACGTCATCACCTCTGTCCTCAGACGGGTTGACCCGTATCTCTGCAACTCGGGTCGATCAGACCCGCGATCATGACCCGGTCACCATTCCACTATTTCTCAATCATTTTTGTTCAGGTTTGTTCCTAACTACTCGTCTTAATCCCAGAAACAGTTCTATGGAATCAAAATCGAGAAAAACAGACAGGATCGAGGGCTTACCTCGAAGAACAGAACCGGTTTCCTGTCGCCGTTTAGTCACCGTCCTGATTACCTCCGGTCACGATAACAAGCTCAAAAGGTTCCTGGCAGTCCCTAGAGTCGATTAGGATTCATAGAGAACAAAACTAAACGTGGGAATTCGAGTTACCAAAATCTGGGTTTAAAACCGTTTCGGGTTTTGAAACCGGCTCACCTCGCCGCCGTCTGCCGCCGTCCACCGCCGTGCCTCCCTCCTTCCCCGTGAGTCCAGCAACACACAGACACAGAGAATGGGTGATGAGCTGGGGTGTTTGTTCAAATGGACAGAATGTGCATTTCGGGTAGGAAATATAAAGAATGGAGGGAAAGAAAACGGACGGTCCAGATTTGATCTCAAGGATGAGATCAATGGTTCAGATTAGATCTAGGGTACTTCAATCAATGGCTGAGATCAAAAGTGGATTTTAATGCTATTTAATCCCATAGTGGATCTGATCCAATCTAGCCAATGGGTGAGTGACACTTGTCACTCACCAGGTGTCCTCCAATCAGAATTTTTAGAATAAAATATTCGACACGAAAACCGAGACACGAACCTCCCGATTTCATGTTTCTGACCATAACTTCCTCGTACGATGTCCGATTTCGGCGTACCGCCTGTCTACAGACTCAGGACGTCGAGGCCTACCTGACGGTCCTTGAGTCAACTGAAAATTAGTTTCCAAAAGAAAAGTCAACATTTTCCCCTCCCGGAAGTCCAAATTACGATAATGCCCCTGAACTTCCGATAGCCATAACTTCTTCCCTGATCGTCCGAATTGGACGTGCCACCTGTCTATGAACTCGTGACGTCCCGAACTACGTCACGGTCATATGTCAAAGTCCGTTTAATTCATCAATCAAAAAGTCAACAATTGGTCATACCCATCACAAGGGTAAAAGCGTCAAATCACACATTAAATTACAATATTGAAATCCTCGAATTTCCGGGGTGTTACACTTTGTCTCTATCAAAGCCCTCTATGTGCTACTTCTCCTGATATGCACCCTTCACGCACTTCATTGTGTTCTACTAGGGTAGGCAATCCATATACCATTTTCCGTGATTGTAGAGTCTGCAGGCTGCTGTAATTTAGGTGCCTAAAATGTATGTGTCATAGCCTAGAATTCTCTTCCAAAATAGCCCTTTGTGCCACTAAATGCACACATTCAAGTGAGACTGGAAAGCATCTGTTCCCTAACTGGGAAATAGAATCTACACATTGTAGAATCTCATCATCTTCATAGATCTCCACACTTCTATTACCAACCTTAAGCAATATTCGTGCTCTGCCATTTGTCCCATACCCAGAAGATTAGCATCTAGGTCAATAACTATGATTACATTATGAAAACGATTCTCTCCATTTTGAGCGTTAATCACAAGTGAACCCTGCCTTGTGGCTATACTAAGTCTCTAGTACCCATTTCACCTTAGAAATTATGGATTTGTCCACATTGATCAGTAGAGACTCGTGTGAGGTCATGTGATTGCTAAAAACACTGTCGACATTCCAAACACCACTTTCCTTATATATTGTAGCTGAGTGACATGCATAGAACATCACTCTGTTCTTTTCCTCTACATGTTCCTGGTCGAGTTGGTCTCACTGTTCCTTTCCATCAGCTTCTAGTGTTCTTTCATTCAGTCCAACTTCAATGTACTCCCAGAAATCATGGGCCGACATAATGGTACACATTTGAATACTCAAAAACTCATAGTATGTTCCATAAAAAAGAGAAGCTTGTAGCTCTCTACCCATAGCTACCCATTTAGAGACTAACTACTTAATCATAGTGTAATGTGAGTCTTCCACATATGACACCCCAGTATGCACGATCAAGTATCAATCTACTCTGATACCATGTTGGTAGTCGATTCCCGTGGATCGGAGAAGATGGAGCTTTTCGGCTTAGGATCTCAGGTATAATCCTTGTAACTCAAATGCTGAAAATGATTGGCATTAGATTTAGAGTATTTTATGATTGATTGAATGCTATTTGTGGATGAAGATTGGAATGAATATGAATGAGAATTATAGTATATCTTTTGTGCACACCAAGTGTTTGATGATTTGCTTGTTAGCTAATTCCTTAAGAAAAATGTATGAATTTTCCTCTTCTCAAAATGGTTACAATGTGATGTCACTATTGTGGAACCATAAATCACCGAAAAATTGTGAAGCTGGCACTTGGCCCATAAATGGTTTAATGTCTAATTTTCCCCTAGTAATGACATTAACGGCTTACAGAGATCTGTAAATTAAATAATAAATTTAACAGTTGCATATGTTATTTAATCGGGTTAAAAGCCTCAATAATATTAATATTCTCCTCGAGAATTAACTGTCATTATTCTTAATAATGAGAAATTATTATTAATATTAAATTATCATAATGAGCAATTATTGTAATTATTAAATAATGTAATTAAATAACAATATATTATTTATTAATTATTAATTATAAAATCAACCAACCAATCAAAACGCTCCGCGGCTCCCAAGGATTCTCTATAAATAGAGACGTTCATTTTACTCTCAAGGTAATTCGACTCAACGCTACTTAATCTCTTGTGATTTCTCTTTCAAAACCGACTTAAGTATTAAAGTGTTCTTGGTCGAACAACCTCCTAGGGCCTCTACCAGAGCAAACGATAGGTTATAGTTTTCTGTTTGCAGGGATCAAGGAGAATTTTACGAGTGTGAACGAATTCTGCTACAACAACTATGATGACAATTGTCAGGACCCGTCCCAAATATCACCTCGATACCCGGGACGAACCCTGCTCCCGTCTGACAATCACACTTAAAGTACCAAAATAGCCTCAACCACAACCATAAGAATAACTATCAGACAAGGGAGAAATATAATACAACCGTAAATCAGAGCATAGCTTATACAAAACAGGCACAAAAGTCCTACTAGGCTAATCTCGTAACGGAAGAACGTCGTAAGCTCTATGCCTCGGTCCCTGCCTCAACGTTCACCCCAGCGCTATCACCACGACCTGGAGGGTAAGTTAAAACAAAAAAAGTGTAAATGGACTAAAAGAAATAAAAGGTCTAAAACACGATTTAAGAATAAAACAGTTTAAAGAAAAAAAATAAGGTTTTTCCCTCCGTTTTAAAATATGCATTCCTAACTAAGTACCAGGAAACCACAATATAAAACAGTATAACAAGATCATATCATAAAAACAAATCCACCAATTCCAAAGTCCGATCAAACCTGCTGGGTTTATCCGAGTCTTTAAACTCAAACCAGGCCTCAAATGTAATCCGAGTCTTTAAACTCCCGAGTCTTTAAACTCAATAGGCCTACGGGGGTAATATCATAAATATCCGAGTCTTTAAACTCAATCCGGGCCCGTCCCCGTCAATCAGAATCCGGGTCTTTAAACCCAATATCCAGATCCAACAAATCCAATCCAAACCAATTTAAAATCAATTCTAAATCCATCTCCAAACTCGAATCCGAAATCCCCGGTTCGAAGCCCTTTCGGCGTTCAGAACGGTCATTCCGAACCCAAATCCAGAATTCCGCTTTTTAAACCGAAAATCGTGATTACCAAAAATCATCTTTCATAATCCATGTATACTGAAGCAGAGAAGTGTCGTAGGTTTGAGTTGGGCCTGCGAGGTGAGATTCGAGCCATAGTGACGGCTGGATCCTTTGCTACTCTCCGAGAGTTGTCGGACGCTGCGGTAAGGGTTGAGGCCAACTTGCCGGTGCGATGCCGGGAGCCACCATTTCCGGGAGTTTCTAGTCCGAGGACACCGAAAAGGGGCAACTTCAGTGGAGCGTCGTCGTCGGGCCATGATCGTTTCGGTAGACCTGGTGGTTTCCAGAGTTCAGGATTCTGTGGTTACCGAGCACAGCCGACTCCGCAAGCTAGTGCGATGTCTGTTGCGTCGACGGGGAGATCGAGTGGTCCTTCTGGACGGGATGTTTGTTTCTACTGCGGGGAGCGAGCTCACTTTCGACGTGAGTGTCCACTGTTACCACAGGAAGGTGGTGTAGTTCGAGGAGCAACGGAGCCTGGATAGAGTACAGCGTCAGGGACAGCGGGCACTAGAGGAGGTGGTGGTGCCACTAGTAGTTCGAGGGGACGTGGTAGAGCGTCGGGATCTCAGGCCCGAGTGTTTTCGATGACACAGCAGGAGGTTCAGTCGGCACTAGATGCGGGGACAGGTATTTTTACTATCCTTGGTTGTGTTGTACCTACTTTGTTGTTGGATTCCAGGGTAGAGTCTAGGATTTTCCCTAGGTGACCTGGAGTGTTATGGTGAGTTCCGTTGAAGGATGACGGAAGGAATGGGAAAGGAGTAAGTGTAATTGATCGATATGAGATTATTGAAGGAAGAGAACCCACAATCTAGAGTTTGCCTTTAGGACTTTGTAGATGTATTCCGATAGCAGCCGAGGGAGATAGGTGTTCCTGTTGGACTAGATTGTCTGGGTTAGGATCCGAGTTGGTTTTGGAAAGGTGAGGTGGTAGTACGTGAGGATGTACTCTGTGAATTCTATTGGGTACTCTTAAATGAGGTATTTTAAAATATCTTTGTTTCCTGTTCATAGGGTTCCCCTTGCGTACACTATACAGTTGTAGAGGTACGGAGAGAGGGCTAGACGTGGTACCTGGTAGTTGGGGGTGGAGTGAGATACCCAAGGTGGAGATGATAGACAGGAAACCCAGGAGTGGGTTTTGTTAAGCTAGTATTGATTACCGGGTAGGAGACCCCTAGTGTTGGGAAAGAGCTGTGGAATTTCGGGGACGAAATTCTTTTTAGGTGGGTAGATTGTACCGACCCGTCCCAGAAAGTAGGGTTAAGACAGTGATTAGTAAAGGATTAGTGAGCTTAATCAGTGGTTAGTTGGTCTCGTTGGGGTCGTTAGTATAGAATGATGATTTTGCCCCTGGTTCGGGTAAATAGTTGACTTTTCGTTCTGGTCAATTGGGTATTGACCGATGACCAGGATGTAGTTTAGGACGTCACGAATCCATAGGCAGGTGGTATGCCCGATTCTGACATCCGAGGAGGAAGTTATGATGCTCGGAAGGCTGAGGGCATAACCGTAATTTGACTAAAATAGGGGGAGCAGTTGTCTTTTTGGACGATCGGGTTTTGGCACGTTGACCGAGGATGGTTAGGTAGATCTCGTTGTCCTGAGTTCGATGACAAGCGGCACGTATTCATCGGACTTACGATGTGCGAGTTACGGGTCAAGAAAGTTAGTGGCATAATCGTAAATTTGGGTTAAAAGGAAGGACATTTTTGTCTTTTGGCTGTTTGGGATTGTGCACACCAGATGAGGACACGTGGTGGATATTTTGGAAAGGGACGATTGGATTGTGACATGTGGCAAGTGTGTAGTGGGTTCTACACAATTGTGCACGGGTCCAATAATTTTGGATTTAACCGTGCAATGTGTGCTGTGTGTGTTTGTTCGCAGAGAAGTATAGAAAACAGAGGGAGAGAATTGAGAGAATTGAAGGGTGATCGTGGGTATTGGTGAGTTGTGAGTGTGTGAGAGTGTTCAGAGGGTGGAAGAGTGAACTGGTGAGCGGTTGGGGGGAGTGAAATCGTGCAAGAACACGGTGGTCGGGGCAGTCGATTTTCAAAGAAAACAGAGAAGAACTGAGGGAGCTCGTGGTGGTGGTGGTGGCCGTGTACGGTGCAAGGGTGCAAGTGGGCTCGTGGTGGTGTCGTGAGGGGTGGAAGGAGTCGACTAGCCCCAGCGGAGCTTGCGACGGCAACTGACGGACAGGTAATCCCTCATCCCTTTATCTTTGCTCTGTTTTGCCGCCAAGTTTCAAATCGAAAGTCGTGAGTTTAGGGGTTGAATCGAAGAGTCTAGGGAGGTCTAGGGGACTCAGTTGAGGCCTAGGTGTTTTCTGGTTGTGCTGCCGTGACGGGGGAGTACACGGTGGAGGCTAGACGACGGAAGGTGCCCTATGTGCCCTGTTTTTCCGTTTTACTTCAATTATAAAGTCGTGAAGTCTGGGGTAGAATCGACGATTTTGGTGAGTTGGGTGTGACTCAGTAAGGTCCTAGGAAGAGTTTATGGTTAACACCGTGACGGGGGAAGACCTGGGTGGCCGGAGAAGGAAACAGGGCAGTGTACGGGTTTCTGTTCGAGCTTGAGTCGATAGGTTTGAGGGTGAGTCGAGGTGATTGGAGTACGATAATGGGTAGCCTAGGACTAGACAAAGCAGTGGGTGAAGGAATGAGGTGTTTTGGTGCAGGCACGGCGGAGAACCGTCCTCGCCGGTTCAAGTTGCAGGACTGTGTCGAACCCGGTCTACTCGAGGTAGACGGTGACACTGTAGCAGGCACGTGAGGGCCACGTGCAGCCACTTTTGGCGGCGCGTGGGGGCGCGTGCGGCGGTCTTTGGGGAAGGTGTCAACTAGGTTTTTGGTCTAGGTGTTGTGACGAGTCTATTCGAGGTGGTTTCGGGTTAATCGGACGTCGATTCAATGTTGTTCCGCGAGGGTGAAGGCTTAGGGTTCCGATGCGTTACGTTTAGGACCCGGGGATTTTTGAGGGAAATTAGGTGGACCTTCGTAGACGTGTTAGTGACGTGCTTTGGTGGTTGTTGACAGGATCGGGAGTTCCCGAGGAAGCTGAGGAACTTACGAGACGTTCGGGACGTGATTGAGGGCTCGGTACTGTGAGTGGACCTTTTCCTTAAACTCGAACATGCATAACTGTTTTTCAATAATTGTTTTATATGTATATGATTTCCTGTGTTGGATTTATGATGTGGTTTTATATAATTGCATTTTCGAGAAGTAACTATTTGACACATTTTTCGAGGAAGTTCGACTTTTGGCACGTTTTACGCGAACGTCGATTTCTGAGTAAAATGCCATGGTTTTGGGGTTTTCAAAGGATAATTGGTTTGAATGCTCATAAAGGGATTTTGAAACATGATTTGGTGATTAAGGGATTTTCGGTTTTAGAAACGGATTTCGGAAACGGAATTTAGTTTTAAGTTGAACAGTGGATTTCCGGATTTGGGTTCGGAATGACGGTTCTGGATGTCGGAAGGGCATCAGACCAGTGATTTCGAATTCGGGTTTGGATGTGAATTTTGAAATGGTTTTCAATGGTTTTGGATTGGATTTTCTAGATCTGGATATTGGGTTTAAAGACCCGGATATTGATTGACGGGGGACGGGCCCGGATTGGGTTTAAAGACCCGGATTGAGTTTAAAAAACTCGGGAGTTTAAAGACTCGGATATATTGATATTTCCCCCGTAGGCCTGTTGAGTTTAAAGACTCGGGAGTTTAAAGACTCGGATATGATTGAGACCTGGATTGAGTTTAAAGACTCGGGAGTTTAAAGACTCGGATAGGTCCAGCAGGTTTGATCGGAAAAGAATGGTTTGATATTCACGGTTTGATGTTCTGTTATGTTTTCTGTAACTGTTTTATAGTGTTTCTGTTTCTTATGATGTTTTATGGTGATTGATTTATAACTGTTCTAATAACTGAGTTATGCATGTGATTTCAAAACGGAGGGCTAAACCCGGTTTTCTTATAAAATGGTTTTAGAAACTTTTCTTTTATTTATGGTTCACTCACACCTTCTGTTTTACATTTCCCTCCAGGTCATGGAGCTAGAGCGGGGTTTCGGCGTCGAGGCAGCGTCTGAGGCATAGCAGTCGCGAGAGGGATCCCGGAGTGTTTTAAATCTTTCCGTGTGCGTGTATTTAGTTTTCGGTTTTCTTTCTTTTGTCTTGAGTACTATGCTCTGTAAACTATTAATTTCGGGATATGTGATATAGTTTCTGTCAGGACCCACCCCGGTTTCACCCCGAAACCCGAGGTCAATCCTGCTCCCGTCTGACTCCCCGACACAACACCCCAGTAAAACTCACGCAAACCCAGTCAGACGCAGGAGTCAGTAGACAACATATCCCAAAGTTATCGTTTATAGAGCATAGTACGAAAATACAAGGAACTAAAAACCGATAAATTACACGCACACGGAAGACTGTAAAACTATTCCGGGATCCCTCACGTCCCTTCTATGCCTCGGACACTGCCTCGTCGTCAAGACCCCACACTAGCTCCAAAACCTGGAGGGCAAGTTAAAAACAGAAAATGTGAGTGGACCATAATAAAAGAAAAGTTCTAAAACAGTTATCAGAAAACCGTATCAGAAACCATAAACATCAAATCATCATTTTCCGATCAAACATGCTGGACCTATCCGAGTCTTTAAACTCCCGAGTCTTTAAACTCAATCCAGGCCTTAATCATATCCGAGTCTTTAAACTCAAGGCCTACGGGGGAAAATCAATATATCCGAGTCTTTAAACTCCCGAGTCTTAAAACTCAATCCGGGTCTTTAAACCCAAGCCGGCGGGTCCCCCGTCACATATATCCGGGTCTTTAAACCCAATATCCAGATCCAGCAAATCCAATCCCAAAACCATTTGAAAACCATTTACCAACCCACATCCAAACCCGAATCCGGAATCACTGGTCCGATGCCCTTCCAGCATCCAGAACCGTCATTCCGAACCCAAATCCGGAATCCACTTTTCCACTTTAAAACCAACTTCCATTTCCGAAATCCGTTTCTTAAAACCGAAAACCTTTATTATCGAAATCATGTTCCAAAATCCCTTTATAACCAATGAAAACCACTTATCCATTGAAATCCCAAAAACCATAGCATAAATTCCAGAAACTAACCATTCCTCGTAAAACGTGCTAAAAACCAATTTCCTTGAAAAACGTGTAATAATGTAAAACCAACCAAACATATTCGATAAACATAAAATCATGATTAAAAACCATAAAACAATTATAGAAAACAGTTATGCATGTTCGAGTTTAGAGAAAGGGGTCCACTCACAGTACTGAGCCCTACTCGCGTCCCGAACGTCCAGCCCGTTCCTCGGCTTCCTCGGGAAATCCCGATCCTGTCAACCACCGTCAAATTACGTCACTAATACGTCTACAAAAACTCACCTAAATTCCCTCAAAAATCCCCGAACCGAAGACCTAAAACCCGGGACCCTAAACATTCACCCTCGCGGAACTACACTCAAACGACTTCCGATTGACTCGAAACCAACTCCATTGAACTCACCACAACTCCTGGTCCAAAAACCCTGTTGACCACTTCCCCATCCGCCGCCGTACGCGCCCCCACGCGCCGCCCAAAGTGGCTGCGCGTGGCCCTCACGCGCCAGCTACAGTACATCCCCTACCTCGAGATGACTGTGCTGAACCGGCCGCCGTGGCTTGGACCGGCGAGAAGCATTCTCCACCGTCCGGCCACCAATTCACTCCCTCTCTTCTCCTGCAGCTTCGTCCAGACACCACGAATCCATTCCCCACACTCTCTTGGTTCGATTCGACTCCCAGCTTCACGACTGAAGCTCAAACCAGACGGCCCTTTTCCCTCTGTTTCACGATTCACCTGTTCCGGTCACCCCCCGTCACGGTGGCGACACCAGACGATCCCTAAGGCTTTACTGAACCTAGAACCAATCTCCGTTACCCTCGACTCACCCCCAAACTCGTCGACTCACCGTTTGAAGTTCACGGCCAAACAGAGCACCAGAGTGTTCATCTTTGCCTAAGCCCCGCCGTGTACGGCCCCGTCACGGCGACCATCCTAGTCGACACCTAGGACCCTCCTGAACATCACCCTGACCTTCTAACCTCTCGACTCTCAGCCAAACCTCACGACTTTCCAATTGAACTTTCACGGGAAAACAGAGCAAGGAAGCATACCTTTCGATTGCAGCTCCGCCGTGCGCACCGCCGCCTACCACGGTGCTCGTTGGACTCCTTGCAACCGCCTCAGCCTCCCCTCGCCTTGGTTTGCCTCACCTCACGGCGTAGCCACCACCTCGAACTCTCAGTCTCCCTGTTTCCCCCCAAAACTTCTCCGCACCTCCGCCGTGCCGCCTTGCACGATTGCACCACCAATTCACGACCACCAGCCTCCCTTCAGTCTCTTGTTCCTCCCTCACTCACCAGAACTCATCACCAGCCACGATCACTCCTCAATTTCTGCTCACAAGCTCACTCTGTTTCTCTTGTGTATCGAAGAACTGCACGGGTTGCACGAGTGCACCCCAATTATTTGGGTTGTGCGCGCACACGAGAACGTCCCAGAAACCACTCCACATTGGCCTCATGTCACCATCCACTCAATCCTCATCCCACTTGGTTAAACCCCAGCCGTCCATCTCCTTTCTCTCTGCACAAATCCCCAGAAACCAAAAAGACCAAAATACCCTCCAGTTTTACACATTTTTTACGGTTTTACCAAAACTTCCTAGACCCGTAACTCTCGCCTCGTACGTCCGATGAATACGTGCCGCCTGTCATCGAACTCAGAATGTCGAAAGCTACCTAACCATCCTAGGTCAACCTACCAAAACTCGATTATCCAAAAAGTCAACTATTCCCTCCTATTTACAATTATACCCCCAACCTTCCGAACATCACAACTTCTTCCTCGGATGTTGGAATCAGGCGTGCCACCTGCCTATGGATTCGTGACGTCCTAAACTACGTCCTGGTCACTGGTCAACCCTCATTTGACCACCCGAACTAAAAGTCAACTCTTTTGCCCAAACTAGGGGCAAAATCGTCATTCTACACCAAAGTCCTTATCGGGACCAACTAACCACCAATAAACCTCACTAATCACACCTTAATCACTATCTTAATCCCGGCTCTCGGGACGGGTTGTTACAGTTTCTCCTGCGTCTGACTGTGTTGTGTCGGGGTGTCAGACGGGAGCAGGATTTACCTCGGTTTTCGGGGTGAAACCGGGGTGGGTCCTGACAGAACCACAACACGGCACAACCACCACCACAGTCCCACGGCTCCTCTGTTTTCTCTGAGAACTCGAACATCCGACCACCGTGTCTCTTGCACGATCACACTCCCAAAACCCGATTACCAGCTTCCTCTCTTCTCTCTGTCACTCTCACAATTCACCAAACACTCACCCACACACTGAATCGATCACAAACTCTCCCTTTCTTCCTCTCTGTTTCTGTTTTTCACAGCACAAACACGATTTAATTTTGGACACTTTGTGGCCGTGTACATTTTAGACACGCCTAGAACCATCCAGCAAAGCCCACGTGTCCAATTTCTCATGGACATCAGCACAAATATCCCACTCCACTCAAGCCACTTGTTCCTATCTGATTGGGCCTTAAGGGAAAAAGACCAAATTGCCCCTAGGTTTAGAAATTACTATTTTACCCTCAAACTTTCCAGACCCGTAACTATTTCGTCCGACGTCCGATGACAGCGTGCCGCCTGTCGTTGTACTCAGGACGTCGAGACCTATCCAACGGTCCTCGGTCTACGTGAAAATCACACGTCCACTAAAAGTCAACATTTTCCCTTAATTAATCAAAATTACGGTAACGCCCTCAATCTCCCGAACGTCATAACGTTTTCTCCGATTGTCCAAATCAGACATGACACCTGTCTACGGACTCGTGACGTCCTAAGCTACGTCACGGTCAATGGTCAGCACTCATCAAACCTGTAAATAAAAAAGTCAACTTTAGCGCACTATTCACAAGGACAAAATCTTCCTTTTATACAAGTCTTTTACAAAATTACATTTGTACCCTTCCTGAAGGTACGGGTTGTTACAACAATGCTCCATCAGGAATTGAGCTATATCTAGACTAGTACTATTCTGACACCTTGCATTCTTGCACTCCAAGTAATCCCATTATGTTTTGTAATTTGTTGAGCTGGTATAACAACATCCTCACACTCATCTTGGGCGCCACCTCACGGCTGTGCCTACAATATGATGCACACACATACACACTTAGTGTAATCAATGATAGCTTAGGATCTAACGCCTCTATGTGACTGATCGCGACAAAAGAGGGAAAATATGAAGAAAAAACGTAACCATACACGGAGGAAGAAACATATCGGTGTAGTAGAGTGAAAGAAAGAGGGATATGACTGAGGGAGGGAAAGGGAGATTTTGGAACCATAAATCACCAAAAAAATTGTGGAGCTACCACGTGACCCATAATTTCCAAAATGTCCAATTTGCCCATGGCAATGACATTAACGGCGCACAAACAGCCGCACGTTAAATAATGTATTTCTAACTAAATATATTATTTAATCGGGTTAAAGTCTCAATAATATTAATTACATTATTCTTAATAATGGAAAATTAATATTAATATTAAATTACTTTAATGATCCTCTGAGCAATTATTATAATTATTAAATAATATATTTTATTAATAATATATTATTTATTAATTACAAATTTAACCGACAAATCAGAATGCTCCGAAACTCCTAAGGCTTTCCTATAAATAAGGAAGCTCATTTCATTCTCAAGGTAAGTCGATTCTTCGCTTCGAAGTATTTCCTTTTCCTTTCACAAAACTAACTTAGGCATCGAAGTGTTCTTAGTCGAACACCCCCCCAGTTAATCGATCGAGGCAATGATAGCTGATTGTTTGCCGTTTAAAGTATTTCCTTTTCCTTTCACAAAACTAACTTAGGCATCGAAGTGTTCTTAATCGAACACCCCCCAGTTAATCGATCGAGGCAATGATAGCTGATTGTTTGCCGTTTACAGGTATTGTGAAGACTTTTCACGGCGAGTACGATTTCTGCTTCAATAAAGATGTTGATTGAGAGATTCTATGTATAGCCTTCTGGGTTGCCATATATCTTTTGAAATCTTTCCAATTTCCAGAAGATGATGATCTCAATCTTCCTCCACCGAATGATGAGTTCGAGATAATTATTTAACGAAGCATGCAAGTGGGTTGTAAAAGTTCTGCAAAAGATCGAGGTCGGTGGTGGCTGAGATTTTTGTTTTTGTCCAATCACTTATTAAGATCACTTATTACGAAAATATGGATGATATCAATTTGGGTCTTCAAATTACAAATTAATTTTGATTTCTGTGATCGGTAATTAGGTTAATTGACAACAATAATAGAGAGTACTCATCTCTCTCAATCATCCTTCTTCAGTGACCTTGCCAGAAAACTTATGCAATTTCACCTTCAATGTCATCTCCAATTTTCATCTCCATCTCTATTTAGTTAATGTATTATTAAAATTTTACAGTTGGCATTTGAAATTTTATTTTATTCTTCCTTAATTTGAGTAAATTTTGAGTCTCTAGGTGTAGTTGGTCTGATGGCGGTTTGCTTAAACAAAAGTTTTCGGTGGAAATAGTTAATATTGGTTAACATTGTAAAATTGGGTGAAGTATCGGCATAACGTGAAAATTTCGGAAATTTTTTTATATCCCTCATATTTTTATACCGAGATCTTAAAATCTACGTATATTCATGAAAGTATCGCATATGTTATAGTTTGTTTACTCCATAACTTGATTTATGATTTATATAATACATGTCTACCAAAAAGTGGATAAAAACCGTGATTCATTATTGTATATATAGGAATTAGCTACCAATAACTTAATCAGACAATATTACACACTGCGTTATTCAGAATTACATTCCATTCCCCAAACCCAAGTTCAAACTGTTTAATTAATATCAACAAGACGTACTATAGCTAATACACCACACATACTTAGTTACAACCACAATCTCAACTGATTATTACGTAATAATTGCTATTAGTTTACCCACCCCCATTATTGTTATCACCCTTGCTATTGAAATCCTGCCTAGGAAGGTGATGGTGGTTGTCGACACTGCTTCCAGGATACTCGCCAACTTGGCCGACGGTCCCTCCTCGTCTAGCTGCCGGCCGCCACTGATATCCGTCGTGTTCATTTGCAACAAAGGAAGGACTCACCATCACCATCAACATTAGCGCAACAGCCACCAACTTCATTGCTGATCGAGCTTTTAGATATTCCTAACTTCTGTTATTCTGAAAACAAAATCTGATCAACATATATATATATATATATATATATATATATACATATATTCATGCAAGTAAATATAGATTAATTGTCTAGTAATTACAAAATAATATAGATATACCTATCCAAAATAAGACGCTACTGAGAGGTCGATGTGAGACTACTGAAGAAGAAGTTTTAGGGGATTTATATAGAGTCTGAATAACATTTTAACAATATTTAATTAAATTTGGTGTGATGGGGTCTCCACCTTATGAAGCAAGGGTGAGTGGTATGCCCACACAATCTAATCCATAACAAAGATATTTTAAAGGGTACTTAACTTATAAGTCTTTATCAATATATACGTTTATTTAAAAATTTGCATATAGAAAAATTAAACTTATAACGTATCAAAGGACTATACAATTTAAATAGATCATAATTTTTATATAAATTACAACTAATGTTATCCAATTGTAAATTAGTCCAGCAACAATCTAAAAAAACACTTACCAAAATCCATAATGATTTCAACATTACTTTTTTATTTTTATTTTTTCGTTATAAGATTATATTGAGGATTATGAAAACATTACTTCTATTTATAATTTTTTTACTTGCTCATTTTAAAAGTAATATAAGTATCTAATCTAATTTAAAGTAAAATAGTTAAAAACAATAATTCTTCAACAATACCTTTCAATTTTAATTTTAAATTTTAAATTTTTTTATCTTCCGATATTAAATAATTTGGTTAATTTCGTATAATTTAAGGTTTAATTCTTGAATCACAAAATTCAAGAATTAAACTCTATGTGGTACAATTTTCCACCACCATCTCACCCCTTGCTCATTTTAAAAGTAATATAAATATCTAATCTATTTTCAAGTAAGATAATTAAAAATAATATTTTTTCAACAATACCTTTAAATTTTAATTTGTTTATCTTCCGATATTAAATAATTTGGTTAATTTCGTATAGTTTAGGGTTTAATTATTGAATTTTGTATATCGTATAATTTTACACCACTATCTATATAGTATACACATATAATATTTATTATATGCATAATATAATAAATGCCCAAGATGCCCAAAAAAATCAAACACTAAGGGGCACATGAGACCAAGAGGACAAAAGAAGACAATATTATTTTTAATTATTTAAAAAAATTCTCAAAAACTCATCATCCATCCTCTTTATTGAGATATAAAAGGGTCGATGTGAAATTTATTGCTTACAAATTCTATTTAGGAACTTTTGAATAAAAAAGTTTGAAGGAAGATCTTATTTTGTTTAATATACGAATATTAAATATTTTAAATAAAAGTAAAAGTTGTTAAGGATGTAACAATAATTTACTCTTTTAAAAATATAATTTCTGTCAAATCTTGCCTCATTAATCAAAAGTGAAATAGTTTTTTGTCTTTGTGGTGCTAGAAATAGGAAAACTCCACGCTCAGCGGCGGCAGCAGAGAAAGAGCAATATATAATCATACAAAACCCAAGTCGGAACAAGTGATTTGTCAAGTGGCTCAATTTTAGGTGAGACATTTGGTAATTAATGAACGTTTTTAGGTTTAATAATTTCCATGTTGCTGAATCTATTATCATCAGTATGTATATCCATTTGAGCACTCAACACCGATTGGATTTCAGCCTCTTTATTTTCCACTATCTGCATGCAACAGTGTCACTGCCTCAACAGAACAAAGAAAGAGGCTGACTCACTACTAAAAACAGCGGTCTTGCCCTGTGAAATAGACGGAAATTCGTCGGGCAAACAATCAGCTCCAGCGAATCTTCATCGGGCAAACCTCGTCAGGCCACTGTCATTGGACATGATGTTGCCCGCCGAAAAAAATGACTCCTACAGATGATGTGAAACTTGCCTGAGGAAGATAAATGGTCGCGTAAGGTTCATCGAGCAATCCCAAAAGTCAACATTTCTTGCCCGACATAGACAAGACCTAAGCGGGCAAAATTCGTAAACCTTTTTCGGCAAAACATTTCAGTTTGACGGGCAAGTGACAAAACTGCGACATTAAACCGTCGTATTCTTAAATTCGGCAATATTCCACCAAATTTTATGATATTGGGCCCGACGAACTTACACATTTCGCAAGGCAAAGTGTTGAATAAACGGTCGCACGGCAAAGTGTTAACCCTCAATATTGAATGATCAGAGAATCTGATCTGTGCACTTTCGCATCATCTTTGAAAACATCCACTCGGGCATGTCGATGTCTGCAGCATTCAGCCTGTTAAAATAATTACTTTTAAAATTAATGAGATAGGGAGAAGCCCTAACTACATTTTTAGCACATGACCCCCAAGTAGTTCCAACAGGAAAGAAAATGGTATAAACCCCCAATGATCATTCTGCAACCCAGATTTATTATTGGGTTATATTTTCCCCTTAGACAGTTCATGGCAGGAATTAAATGTAAAGGACAGTGTAGACTACATGAACTTTATGTTGCATAAACTCCGGCTTGGCAACAGGTTTATTAGTTAACTTTACTGAGTGGCTAAAACCTAAAAGTGGCTAAAAAATGGCAGACTTAGCTTCACTTGCAAGCTTCACTATTCCAAAAAAGTATGGTAACATAAAGAGACAGCAGGACATACTGAAAAGCTCACAAATAGGCTGTACATGTTAGTTCTTAAGCAATCTGATTGCACTAAGTATATAAGAGTAGCAAAATGAAAGCACCTGAGTGAGGTGGCACTCAAGGGAAGTATGGGGATTGGTTTTAACTGATTCAATTAACTTGGGGAGCAAGATGAACATGTGTCATCTTGATAAGTCACAAATTAAGCATCATTTCAACGTTATTTCTTATCTCTTTTACTTATCTTTTGATTATAATCATTCAAACAATATGAGGAAATGATCTCTTTTGTAAAGTTTGTGCAGATTGCTTAGTTGAGGTTTAAATCATGTTTTACAATGAAATGTAATCTTTCCAAGGCTAAATCTTTAAGGACTCATCAAGGACTCATAAAGGGCCTCATCATCTCCCATTTACATGACCAAGATCCACCAAGACCCTAAAAGTCACGGCCTAGCCCCTAAAAGCCCACAAAATGCGGTTAAAAATGTTTTAGGGGGTTTACTTGTGCATCAAGTAACTTTCGACGAATTTTCCTACCTTTCTCAATGAGGAATGACATGGATTGACTTGGATAAGAAGACTTAATTATATTCCTAATTAGATCTTGAAGTTAAAGAGGCAAGAAACAAGGAAAATGAAGTTTCTTGGAAATTAAGAAACCATCTTGTACATGGCTAGAGTTAATTAACTTCCCTAGCCGCAATTTATCATGTTTCCTTTATTTTAGGGCAATGTAATCTGATTTAGGATAGCATTAAATGAATTCCTAGTCAAAGAAAAAGTCAAGAAGTGGAAAGAAGGAAGGAAAGGGACTCCTTGTACAAGAAGGATACAAAAAACGGCCAACTATGGTTTTTCACAAAAAAACAAGGAGTTTTCCTCCTTGTTTTGGGGCTGTTTTTCCTTTTCTTTGATGGAGATGTTAGGGCAGGTGTTTGGGGTTATAAATACATGTTTTCTCATTATTTTAGGGGGTCGAATTTACCTCTTGAAGGTCCCCAAAACTCTGTCAAAATTCGTACTTCAATCCATGTTCTTAGTTTAGAGTTTTGTAATTTAATTCAAGCACTCTTTATAATTCAAGCATCTTCAAATTCAGCACGTCTACCATGAGGAGTTTTCCTTCATCTCTTTTAATCATTATCCTTTTATTATTTCTTGCTTTATTTATATTTGTGCACCTTTTAATTATGTGCTTATTTTATTCAATAATGTTTGAGTAGTGTAATTAGGGCTAGGGTTACTTGAAGCCCTAGCCATGTTAGTTCGTGTTTGATTTCTGGCTCTTGATTATGATTGCTATGAATGCCTGGATTTGCTGGATTAGTGCGCTTCATGAACTCAATTTATCCTTATAAGCTTAGCTACCTTATTTGTGTATCATTGCCGATGTAATTGCTTGACGGATCACCTTGATGTTTGTATTCACCCTGCAATTTGTAGCATCGCGTTTAAGAGGGGGAATCTTATTCGTAATCTAAACTCATGACTTCCTAGGTCTGCATATCACTTTTCTAGGGACAGTGTAGTGTCATTAAATCTTCTTTATGTTTCATGCATTATCACGCACCATCGATAATAGTTGTTTAAGGGCGGGCACATCACGCTTAAACATGCAATCTAAGAGAAGATAATATGTGTGGGGTGAACCTTAGCCGGACCCCTGCACTGGCACTTAATTCAGATACATGCATAGTAATCTAATCAAGGAAATCTAACGGAACTATAATTGGTAAAGGTGGATAGAAACCCTAGCTCGACTGAGTTAGTTATTATTAGTTAATTTATTTCATTCATAAAACATAACAAACCCCCCATTGCATTTTAATTACTCCACTTAAGTCAATTGAGTTAAACGGAATTGGATATCATTGAGAAAGTCTTCGTGGGATCGACCTTTGCTTGCATCTATACTCTCTACACGTCTTGTGCACTTGCAAAGTTTGTTACACGTAGAGATTTTTCCTAGTACATCTTTTGTGCTTGGTAAAATCTCTATCAAGTTTTTGGCGTCGTTGCCGCAGACTTGTTCCTCAACGGTGTCCATTTTATTTGATTCATTTGACTTAGTGGTTTTTCTTTTTGTTTTGTATATAACCTTTTTCGTTTTTTTTATTACATGTTAAGGACATGGAATCGTGGAATAGCTATTATTCTTCTCAAGGTTGGGCCTACGATGTAAGACCCGTGTTCTGGAGGGAACGGTAAACAATCTCACATTCCTGCGAGGGGAATGGTCTGAGAGAGGATGGTGGTGTGCCTTAAAGGTGTAGGCACACACCTATCTAGCACTAGGCCTTTTGGGAGCTCATTGTCTTTTGGTTCGGTTGTAACCCCAAAGTTAAGCGAGTTGAGGCTGGTGCAATTCCATGATGGGTGACCCTCTGGGAAGTTGCACCATGAGCTCCCGAAAACAAAACCGTGAGGGCGAGGCCCAAAGCGGACAATATGGTGCTAGATGAGTCGGGTCCTGACCGAGGAGGGTCGGGTCCTAACAATTTGGTATCAGAGTCAGACCCCGACTAGGAAATGTGCCAGCGAGGACGGTGGGCCCTAAGGGGGTGGATTGTAAGACCTGTGTCTTGGAGGGAACGGTGAACAATCTCACATTCCTGCGTGGGGAATGGTCTGGGAGAGGATGGTGGTGTGCCTTAAAGGTGTAGGCACACACCTATCTAGCACTAGGCCTTTTGGGAGCTCATTGGCTTTGGGTTCGGTTGGAACCCCAAAGTTAAGCGAGTTGAGGCTGGTGCAATTCCATGATGGGTGACCCCCTAGGAAGTTGCACCATGAGCTCCCGAAAACAAAACCGTGAGGGCCAGGCCCAAAGCAGACAATATGGTGCTAGATGAGTCTGGTCCTGATCGAGGAGGGTCGGGTCCTAACATACGAGCCCTATGCAAACGTTCATTCGGTTCCAAGTCATCAAGGGGGATGGGCATACCCCCAAGATTATATGGTGCTAGATGAGTCGGGTCCCGACCTCATAAAACACTTCGGGATGCACTAAACGAGGCCCGATCTCAAAGAACACTCTGGGAAGCCCTCTTAGAGGACAAGGAACTAGAGCACCTTCGACTTAAACTTTTTTGGGAGCTCGATTGGGATGATGAGGATAATGATGTGTATGTCCCCTTACCACCCACGGACAGTACCAATGAATGCACCTCGGGTCATGCTCTTGATGTTCATGAAATAGACCCGAACCCACTTCAAGTTTTGGCCGCGGTAGCTGAAATTCCAGCACCTATCCTTGAGGTCCCTGAAATTCCAGCACCTATCCTTGTTGCCTCAAGTCCTCAAACAGCTCTTATCCTTACTTTTCCAGGGCCTTCCTTATCCTTATCTTCACCATTTAAGTTCCTTACTCAATTTAGTTGTTTTGGTGAGAAATTTGTTGTTGTGCCTAATGTTTTGTGCAGGTTTAATGATACTTGTAGGAGGCAAGATGAAGGAAGTATCAAGATGGTGGTATGCACGTTTGAGACATTCAGTTCCACCCAAGGCTCAAGGCCACGGCCCAAGCAACCCAAAGACCCTCCATGGCCCCCACACTTTGATCATTATGCTTACTTGTCTATTGGGATCAAGCAGTTTTTACTTACATTCAAATCTTTATTATACTTGTTCCCTGAAATCTTAATGTCTAGGAAGTGGATTTCTACTTGTTGAACTAATCAATTCATTTATGTTGCAGGCAAGATACCACTAAAGGAGGACCCGGTTTGGAGCCCCTCAAGTGCCTCTTGAACCGCAAGCATCCTAAGTGCTCAACTTTACCCTGGTTTGTTTCCTCTTTCATATGGACGTTTTTTACCTTCTAACTCATGCTTTTGTCTTCCTTTTATGCTCAAAACATTGAGGACAATGTTTCATTTAGGTTTGGGGGTATTGGACTTAAGTTTAGGGGTACACAACTCTGTTTCTGTTTTGAAATGCTTGCTGTTTTTTTTTATTTTCTGCTCTTATTTCCTTGCTGTTTTTTGTTTTCTGTTTTGAATTCTTTGCTGTTTTTTGTTTTGTGATGCTAGTTTTTATGCCTAAACATGTTAATATGAATGTATAGAACATGAGAATTACTTGTACTTACTCAGAATCATTGCCATTTCCATTGAACTCACACTTGCACTTCACGATACCATAATCAAGTGATTAAGCAACCAAACCAATTGAATTTGAGCATACTTAGAAAATTAGTGGAGACTACCATTGTGAGATTTTTGAGCTTGATTTCCTTTATTTCTCAGTGATCTACATGTTTCTACTCTCAAACACTTATCACTTTGTTCATAATTGCGTGATCTCTTTCTATTTGCATTGATGTTTAAGGAACCATATCTATTGGATGCTCTTGATTTGATGTATGATTGTTTATGAGATGTGATATAGGCTATGTGTGTTTTAGCTCCTAAAGCCCCTTCTTTTCCCTATCCAAATTGCATGCTCCCTAAGCCCCTTTGAAGCCAAACACTTTGTAAGGACCCGTCCCGGAAGTTGGGATTAGCGAAGTGATTAGTGACGGATTAGTGAGGGAAATCGGTGGTTAGTTGGTTACTTTTGGTGTAGAATGATGATTTTACCCTTAGTTTGGACAAATTGTGGACTTTTAGTTCGGACGGTCAATTGGGCATTGACCGATGACCGTGACGTAGTTCGGGACGTCACGAGTCCGTAGACAGGTGGCACACCCAATTCCGACATCCGAGGACGAAGTTTTGATGTTCGGAAGGTTAAGGGCACTTTCGTAATTTGGGTAAAATAAGGGGGGAAAAGTTGACTTTTCGTACGATAGAGTTTTTACGCGTAGACCGAGGACCGTTAGATAGATCTCGTCGTCCTGAGTTCAACGACAGGCGACATGCTTTAATCGGACGTCGGACGTCGGACGAGCGAGATACGGGCCTAGAATGTGAGAGGTAAAACCGTAAAATTGAACACGAGGGGCATTTTGGTCTTTTTGGCACATTTGGATTTGTGCAAAAGAGATGAGGACAAGTGTACAGTAGGGATTGGATATTTTTGACTTAGGGACCATGGGATTTGGACACCTGGCAGTGGTCTAGTGGGTTCTAGGCAGTGCACGGGTTAAATTAATTGGATTGTTCGAGTGGTAACCGTGTTCGTAGAGGGAAAAAACAGAGAGTGAGATTGAGAGAGGAATTGATCGATTACAAGAGTGTGTTGTGTGTTCTGGTGATCAAGAGAGTGAACAGAGACTGAGTGAGAGGCTGGTGAGTGTTATGGGGAGGTGGTAAGGTTGTGAGAGACTTGGAACTGTGAGGAAAACCAGAGAACCCAAACCTATAACCACCGTGCACGGTTGTGCACTTCCCGTGATCAAACCATCAATTGGACCCGTTGTTGCGTTGAGAGGACTGAGGAGAGTCGAGTAGGCACGACGGAGCTCACGGTGGCGGCCGGGACGCAGGTAATTCCTCAATTTCCTTTCGTTACTCTGTTTTCCCGTTTTGATTCAAACGGTAAGTCGTGGCTTTTGGGGCTGAGTCGAGGTGTTTGGTGAGTTCTAGTGGACTTAGTGGATTCCTAGGGAGCTTCTGGTTGTGAAGTCGTGATGGGGGGAAGACCTGGTGGTCGGGTAAGCTTGTACAGTCCTCTGTTTTTACCGTTTTCTTCAATTTGAAAGTCGTGACGTTTGGAGGAGTGTCGACGGTTTCTAGTGACCGTATTAGTTCTAGGAAATTGTTAGGAACCTTAGGTATCGACCTAGAGCCCTACGGTGGCCGAGGGTGGCCGGAGACAGAAACTCGACATTTCTGGGTTTTCTTCGAGCTTTGGTTGTTAGGATTGTGTACCGTTTGTCATGAATTAATTAGTGGAAACAACTACCCAGACAAGGACGAGACTAGGGGGATCAAAAGGAGTGAAAATGGATGGAAAACAGCAAGGAACTGGGAACGCCGGTTCAGACCGGTCGAGTGGCTGAGGACGACGATGAATAGTGTTCCTGTGCAGGCGCGTGAGGCCCACGCGCAGCCACTTTGGACGACGCGTGGGGGCGCGTGCGGTGGTTTCTGGGGAAACGTCCAACTAGGTGTTTGGTCTAATCGTTGTAACGAGTCTTTTGGGATAGGTTTTGGGACGATCAGACGTTGTTTCAGGTTATTTCTACGAGGTTGAAGGTTTAGGGTCCCGGTTGGTTACGTTCGAAGTTCGGGAAAATTGGGGAAAATTAGGAGGACCTTCGTTAACGTGTTAGTGACGTATTTTGGTGACTTGTGACAGGATCGGGAATCCCCGAGGAGGTTAAGGAACGTACAGGACGTACGGGACGCGAGTGACGTGCCCGGTAATTGTGAGTGGACTTCTTCCTTTAAACTGAACATGCATAACTGCTTTTAATTACTTGATTTATGGTTTTATATGTGATTTCATGATTATTTGAATATGCTATAACTGTTTTACATAATTGCACGTTTTTCGAGAAAGGCTTGATTTCTGATTTTAATGCCATGGTTTAGGGATTTCAAACGATAAATGGTTTTTAATGATTATAAATGGATTTTGAGACATGATTTGATGATAAAGGGTTTTCGGTTTTAGAATCGAATTTCAGAATAGCGGATTTTGGTTTTAAAGTTGAAAAGTGGATTTCCGGATTTGGGTTCGGAATGACGGTTCTGAACGCCGGAAGGGCTTCAGGATGGTGATTTCGGATTCGGGTTTGGATATGGATTTAGAAAAGGTCTTCAAACGGTTTTGGATTGGATTTGCTGGATCTGGTTATTGGGTTTAAAGACCCGGATTATGATTGACGGGGGACGAGCCCGGATTGGGTTTAAAGACCCGGATTGAGTTTAAAGACTCGGGAGTTTAAAGACTCGGATATTGATATTTTCCCTCGTAGGCCTGTTGAGTTTAAAGACTCGGGAGTTTAAAAACTCGGATTATATTGAGGCTTGGATTGAGTTTAAAGACTCGGGAGTTTAAAGACTCGGATAGATCCAGCAGGTTTGATCAGATGTTTATATTGGTATTTTATGTTTTACTGTTAATGTTTTATAACGTTATCATACTGTGTTTATGTTACTGTGGTTTCCGTGATAAAAATAATGTGATTTATACATGTTTTCAGAAATTGGGTTATGCATGCATGTTTTCAAAACGGAGGGCTAAACCCTGGTTTGTTTGATAAATGGTTTTTGAAACTTTTATTCTTTTTGGTCCACTCACACTTTCTGGTTTTTAATTGCCCTCCAGGTCGTGGAGCTAGTGCGGGGGTTGACGTTGAGGCAGCGTCGGAGGCATAGAGTTGTCCTCGAGTTTTCCCGGAGTTTTTCTCGGCGTGTTTTCAGTTTTTCCGTTGTGCATGCAATAACTCTGAGTAGGACTCTTGTCTTTTCATTTGGTACTATGCTCTATTTAATTGTTGACTCTGGGTTGTTTTGACTTCTCCTTCGCCTGGCAGTGAAATTTGTGGTTTTCGTGAGGTTGTTTCGGTCTTTTGTGTTGGGTTGTCAGACGGGAGCAGGGTTCACCTCGGTTATCGGGGTGATAATCGGGGTGTGTCCTGTCACACTTAGCCGTTTTGTTCCTCACCTTCAATATGACTTAACCAAGTTTTAAACCGTTCATAATGGCTACACCCTATAATCATAACTTGTGTCAAGGTTGCATCAAATGAGATTCATGGTGAGGAGGAAATATGTTGATGTTTTGTGCTACTTCTACTCATGTGATGGAAGTATGTTTGAATGGAAAAGATCGTTCGTTTATTTGTAAAGTGGGGAAGTTATTGCATGATCTTGGCTCAGCTCATATACAAAAAATGTATCAAGTTCATTAGTGAAAAGAAAAACAAAATTTGTGATTAGAAAAAAAAAAGCAATGAACTTAGAGTTGAGTCAAGTGAGCCATGTACCTCAATTAAAGCATTTTTGTGAGCTTAAGCACAATTTCATCTAGACTCAAGGTCCGAGTCATGACTTCTCATGCCTTGATGCGGTTTAGGTTCTTTGAATTCCAACTTTTCTTTCTAAACCCACGAACCTAGCCCCATTACAACCCTTGAATGAAGACCTATTGATCTTGTGAATGGTTATGCAAAGGATTAAGGTACGTATCTCTGTTCTTAAACTTCAATTCCATCGTGAGATCATATTTTCAGATAAAGTGCTTTTCTTCATTGAAATTCATATGTGATTAACTTGGTTTTCTTTACATAAACTCTTCACATATGCTTGTTGAGTGAAAGCCTTAGGATTCTTGAGCGTATTGAGTGATGCCTAGTAAGGATTAGAGTAGAGGCGAAATCTTTCTAGGGTGTTTAGATGACATTGTTTTTTAGTTTGATCACTTGGGATATTGGTATAAACACTTGACACCTTGAGTTCACGGTTATGACATGTTTCTTGGTTTGTGTGAGTTTTTTTTCTATTCTTGATTCTTATTAATTTGTTGATGCATGATTTCTAACATCTTTTGTGTTAAGTAAAACGTTTGTGGGTATCGTGCTGCTATAACCCTCAGGAGACAAAACTCCTCCTACTAGGTGAACCTAGAGGTTTAAATGCTTATCTTAACAAGATCGAGTCTTTTATTTAGTTGTTTTTCTAAGGGACTAGCAAAAGATAGGTTTGGGGGTATTTGATAAGTCACAAATTAAGCATCATTTCAACGTTATTTCTTATCCCTTTTACTTATCTTTTGATTATAATCATTCAAACAATAGGAGAAAATGATCTCTTTTGTGAAGTTTGTGCAGATTTCTTAGTTGAGGTTTAAATCATGTTTTACAATGAAATGTGATCTTTCCAAGGCTAAAGCTTTAAGAACTCATCAAGGACTCATAAAGGGCCTCATCATCTCCCATTTACATGACCAAGATCCACGAAGACCCTAAAAGTCATGGCCTAGCCCCTAGAAGCCCACAAAATGCGGTTAAAGGTGTTTTAGGGGGTTTACTTGTGCATCAAGTAACTTTGGGCGAAGTTTCCTACCTTTCTCAATGAGGAATGACATGGATTGACTTGGATAAGAAGACTTAATTATATTACTAATCAGATATTAAAGTTAAAGAGGCAAGAAACAAGGAAAATGAAGTTTCTTAGAAATTAAGAAACCATCTTGTACATGGCTAGGGTTAATTAACTTCCCTAGCCGCAATTTATCATGTTTCCTTTATTTTAGGGCAATGTAATCTGATTTAGGATAGCATTAAATGAATTCCTAGTCAAAGATAAAGTCAAGAAGTGAAAAGAAGGAAGGAAAGGGACTCCTTGTACAAGAAGGATACAAAAAACGGCCAACTATGGGTTTTCACAAAAAACAAGGAGTTTGTTTTGGGGCTGTTTTCCCTTTTCTTTGAGGGAGATGTTAGGGCAGGTGTTTGGGGTTATAAATAGATGTTTTCTCATTGTTTTAGGGGGCCGAATTTACCTCTTGAAGGTCCCCAAAACTCTGTCAAAATTCGTACTTCAAACCATGTTCTTAGTTTAGAGTTTTGTAATTTAATTTAAGCACTCTTTATAATTCAAGCATCTTCAAATTCAGCACGTCTACCTTGAGGGAGTTTTCTTTCATCTATTTTAATCATTGTCCTTCTATTATTTCTTGCTTTATTTATATTTGTGCACCTTTTAATTATGTGCTTGTTTTATTCAATAATGTTTGAGTAGTGTAATTAGGGCTAGGATTACTTGAGGCCCTAGCCATGTTAGTTCGTGTTTGATTTCTAGCTCTTGATTATGATTTCTATGAATGCCTGGATTTGTTGGATTACTACGCTTCATGAACTCAATTTATGCTTATAAGATTAGCTACCTTATTTGTGTATAATTGTCGATGTAATTTCTTGACGGATCACCTTGATGTTTGTGTTCACCCTGCAATTTGTAGCATCACGTTTAAGAGGGGGAATCTTATTCGTAATCTAAACTCATGACTTCCTAGGTCTGCATATCACTTTTCTAGGGACAGTGTAGTGTCATTAAATCTTCTTTATGTTTCATGCATTATCACGCACCATCGGTAATAGTTGTTTAAGGGCTAGCACATCACGCTTAAACATGCAATCTAAGAGAAGATAATATGTGTGGGGTGAACCTTAGCCGGACCCCTACACGGGCACTTAATTCAGATACATGCATAATAATCTAATCAAGGAAATCTAACGAAACTATAATTGGTAAAGGTGGATAGAAACCCTATCTCGACTTAGTTAGTTATTATTAGTTAATTTATTTCATTCACAAAACATAACAAACCCCCCATTGCATTTTAATTACTCCACTTAAGTCAATTGAGTTAAACGGAATTGGATATCATTGAGCACGTCTTCGTGGGATCGACCTTTGCTTGCATCTATACTATCTACATGTCTTGTGCACTTGCAAAGTTTATTACACGTAGAGATTTTTCCTAGTACGTCTGTTGTGCTTGGTAAAATCTTTATCACATCTTCCTATAGGTCTATGGCTAGACTATTTCTATTGGTTAAAATGTCATCATAGTGACATCATGAATTGTAACTGTTTTTAGTTGTTAGCACGGCTAGAATCAGAGAGTGAGAATGGGTGTGTAATTGTGTGAATCAGTAGAGTGGAAAAGAAAAAGAAAAAGTTCTGAAAAGAGTGTTGATCTGCTCATAGGCATTTTTACAAACAGTTGGTGTGTATCACAGTGCATTCCACTCTTCTTCCAAACAAACATCATTACAATTCATCCATAATCATCCTACATACATTCTATACCTAAATCTTTTCCCAAACGTTTTAGTGTAAAGGAATTGGATCATTACCTTTCATCAAAACATTGCAATTTCATTTTACAGTGCGCTATTCTATTGGTGCATTGTTCCATTGAACGATCAAAGCTTACCTACAAAGCGCAGAGGAGTTAGCATTCGAGTTTCAAAAGCCAAGATGGTATCAGAGCAGTGAATCGATCTGATTTACTAGGCCCTAAAGCAGTGAGAAGTTGCGTCATAGTGTAAACTTAGCTAACAAGCAAAGGTATGGCTGTTGCGGGTGGGGATCTACGGGTTCCACTGTTCGACGGTTCTAATTATGATTTTTGGAGCATTAAAATGCGCACAATTTTACGAACTCATGATCTATGGGAGTGTGTAGAGAAAGGATTGAATGAAGACTTACCTGCTGTTGCAGCATCATCAGAATCTGCAGATCCAGGAGCTGTTTTGCCTCCAGTAGTTAATAGGCCAACTCGAGCTGATTACATCAGAGATGCTCGTGTTCTTGGGATGATCCAAAAAACCGTGGTGGACTCCATTTTCTCAAGGATCTCAAATGAACAAAGTGCAAAGTCTACCTGGGATCTGCTGAAAAGAGAAAATAGAGGGGATGAGAAAGTGCGTGCAGTAAAGCTTCAAGCACTTAGGAAAGACTTTGAGTATGTAAGAATGAGTTATGATGAGTCCTTCTCAGTCTACATGTAAAGACCCGTCCCAAATTATCGAAATTAATTAAGACTAATTATGGATGTATGCATGCTTTTTAGTGAAAGGCATAAATGTCTGTCTTTTCATGAAACTGTTTTTATAAATTATTGGTTTTGTCCACTCACAGCTTTTCGTGGTTTTAATTCCTTTCAGGTTGATCGCGGATGCGGACGGTAGCAGAGACCGAGACATCACACTCCTCCTCTGATCCGGGTGCACTCTGAAAGCCCCAAACGGGCTAAAGTTGGAACTATCCCTTGTCTGACACTTCGTGTCAGACGGGAGCAGGCGAGTCCCGCGTTAATCCCGAGGGGATTTGGGACGGGTCCTGTCACTACACATCTAGGCTGTACACCATTTTGGATCAGATGAGATCCTATGGTGAGGAAATAATAGAAAGAAGAATGGTGCAGAAGATCATGATCAGTCTCACTAAAGTCTATGTTCCTATTGTGCCAATCCTTGAAGAAACTAAGGATTTGGACACTGTTAATGTGCAGACACTGCTAGCATCTATACGAGCATATGATTAGAGGCTGGAGATGCATTCAGAATCTCACACAGAGAAGGCATTCTTTGCATTAAGTGTGAATCAAGGAGCACATGACAGAACACATAAGCAGTTTGGCAGGGGCAAGCTGAATTACATGGGAAACAAAGGGTGGAAAGGCAAGCCCTACAACAATGAAAAAAAAAATCAAGGTACTGAGGTTTCTAAGCATGTTTTTGGCAATTCCACTAACTTTAAAAATCCCTGCAAAATATGTGGAAAGCTGCATTATGGTGAATGTTGGCTTAAGAATAAACCTAAGTGTTTTAAGTGCAATAAACTGGGCCACATTGCAAGAAATTGTATGGTAAGGCAAGTGGTCAATATGGAAAAGCAAGAGGAAGAAAACAAGGATGGAGTGATGTTTTATGCCTGCAATTCTGCAACAATTTCTTAGGGGAGAGGAGTGTGGTATGTGGACAGTGCTTGTAGTAACCACATGACTTCACATGAGGCACTACTGATCAATGTGGACAAAACCATTATTGTTAAGGTGAAAATGGGGACTGGTGACTTGGTACAAGCTACTTGACAGGGCTTACTAGTGATTAAAACACAGAATGGTGATAGGGTCATTAATCAAGTAATGTTGGTTCTAGGACTTGATGCCAACTTACTCAGTATTAGACAGATGGTGGAACATGGCTACTACCTCATATTTGGAAATAACAGTGCAGAAATCTATGAGGATGATGAAATGTTGCAGTGTGTTGCCTCAATTCCTATGCTGGGAAACAGGTGTTTTCCACTATCTTTGGACTGCATACAGACAGTAGCTCAGAAAGCAACAGTGGAGGTGAGTTCAGAATTACGGCACATACGTTTTGGCCATTTGAACTATCATAGTTTGCATAAGCTACAGACACAAACACATAGTTCAGGGACTTCCTATCCTAGAGGGAAATCAGGAAGTGTGTGAGGGGTGCATATCAAGGAAGCATTATGTGGAATGCTTTGATCAAGACAAAGCATGGATGGTAACTTTACCTTTGGAGCTGATTCACACAGATCTGTGTGGACCGATGCAAACAAAAACTATGGGAGGTAACAAGTACTTCATTACCTACATAGATGACTATTCTAGGATGTTCTGAGTTTATTTTCTGAAGCATAAGTCTGGTGCATTCAATGTGTTCAAGAAATTCAAGTCTATGTGTGAATTACAAAGTGGATACAAGATAAAGACTCTAAGGAGTGATAGGGGATGAAAGTTCACTTCACAAGAGTTTCACAACTTCTGTGAAACTGAAGGAATCACAAGACAACTCACTGTGGCTTACTCACCACAACAGAATGGAGTGGCTGAGGGGAAGAATAGGCCAATGGTGAAGATGGCTAATTCTATGCTTCATGACAAGGCTATGCCCTATCATTTTTGGGCTGAGGCTGTAAATACAGCAGTGTACCTGCTCAACAGGTGTCCTACAAAGGTCTTAGAAAAGAAAACACCTTTTGAGGTCTATAGTGGAAGGAAAGCAGGGATAAAACATCTAAAGGTTTTTGGGCCTATCTGTTATGCTCATATCCCTACTCAACTAAGACAGAAGTGGGATAAGTCATCAGTAAAATGTGTGTTTGTGGGCTATGGCACCTGTGAGAAAGGTTATAGGTTGTATAACCTGAAGACAAGGAAAATCCTGGTGTGAAGAAGTGTAGTTTTTTAATTAGAGGGCCTACTGGAATTGGGAAGAAGTTAAGGAAGTTAAAGTTGTACTTCGTGGTGTGTTTGAACAAGCAAAAGGAACAGAAGCTGTTGAGGGGTTAACTGAAGGGACAGAAGAATCTCAAGTATAGGAATCTGAAGATTCACAACCTACAACTTCAAGCAATACTCCAGTAAAACTGAGAAGTTTGACATACATCTATGCTAGGTGTCATGTGTCCATCATAGAACCTGAAACCTATCAAGAAGCATCTAAGGATCAAGTTTGGAGACAGGCCACAAAAACTGAACTAGAGATGATTGAGAAGAACTCAACTTGGGAGCTGGTTGAGAGACCAAGTGACAAGCCTGTCATTGGTGTAAAGTGGATTTACAAGACCAAGCTGAACTTAGACGGCTCTATTCAGAAGCACAAGGCTAGATTAGTGGCTAAAGGGTACTCTCAAAAGCCAGGAATAGATTTCAATGAAACCTTTGCACCAGTGGCAAGGTTGGATACAATCAGGACATTTATATCTTTGGCAGCACACAAGAGCTGGAGTTTGCATCGGTTGGATGTAAAATCTGCCTTTCTAAATGGAGTACTGGAGGAAAAGGTGTTTGTGGAACAGCCTGAGGGGTTTGAGACAGAACCAGAAGGAAGCAGGGTTTACTGATTGCATAAGGCTCTCTATGGTTTAAAACAGACACCAAGGGCCTGGTATGGAGAGATTGACACTCATCTGCTCAAGTGTGGCTATGAAAGAAGTCCTAGTGAGGCTATATTATACATCAAGACCACAAGGGAAGGAAGGATACTCATAGTGTCTTTATATGTTGATGACATCAACTACACAGGAAACTGTGAGGTCTTGAAGGAAGAATTTAAAGGGGAGATGATGAGCAAGTATGAGATGATAGATTTAGGCCTTCTACATCATTTCCTTGGCATGGGAGTTGTTCAAACCAAGGATTACATCTTCATACATCAGAAGAAGTATGCTCAAACTCTCTTGAGTAAGTTTGGCTTGAAGGATTGCAAGCCTTTTAGTACCCCTCTTGTTGCAAATGATAAGTTGTGCAGATAGGATGGTTCTGAGACTGTAGATGAAGGGATCTACAGACAGATGGTGGGTAGTTTCCTATATCTAACAGCAACCAGGCCTGATATTATGTTTGCTGCTAGTCTCCTATCAAGGTTTATGCACAAGCCCTCTAAGAAGCATTTTGGAACTGCAAAGAGAGTTCTAAGGTACATTTCAGGTACCATTGCTTATGGGATTGAGTATCAAAAGGGGAAGTTAACCACTTTGATTGGTTTTTGTGATTCTGATTGGAGTGGAAATGTTGATGATATGAGAAGTACCTCAGGGTGTGCCTTCTCATTTGGAAGTGGGATTTTCTCTAGGGCTTCTGTCGATCAGCACAGTGCGGCTCTATCCACGGTTGAGGCAGAATATGTGAGTGCCTCAAAGGCAACTGCACAAGCTAAATGGCTCAGGTTTGTCCTAGAAGATTTTGGGGAGGAAGAAACTGAACCTAAAACTGTCTACTGTGACAATACAGTTGCTATAGCCATGTCCAAGAATCCTGTCTTTCATCAGAGGTCCAAACATATCAAAAGAAAGTATCATTTCATCAGGGAAGCAATACAAGCTGGTGAGATTGATCTGATCTATTGCAAGTCTGAAGATCAACTTGCAGATCTGTTCACTAAGGCTTTACCTAAGGAAAGGTTCTCATATATTAGGGACAAGCTTGGAGTGAAATCAGTGAATTGCTTAGAGGGGAGTGTTAATTCCTAAGCAATCAACTGATTGCACTAAGTATATGAGAGTAGCAAAATGAAAGCACCTGAGTGAGGTGGCACTCAAGGGTAGGGTGGGGATTGGTTTTAACTGATTCAATTAACTTAGGGAGCAAGATGAACATGTGTCATCTTCCTATAGGTTTATGGCTAGACTATTTCTTATTTGTTAACATGTCATCATAGTGACATCATGAATTGTAACTGTTTTTAGTTGTTAGCATGGCTAGAATCAGATAGTGAGAATGGGTGTGTAATTGTGTGAATCAGTAGAGAAGAAAAGAAAAAGAAAAAGTTCTGAAAAGAGTGTTGATCTGCTCATAGGCATTTTTACAAACAGTTGGTGTGCATTACAGTGCATTCCACTCTTGTTCGAAACAAACATCATTACAATTCATCCATAATCATCCTACATACATTCTATACCTAAATCTATTCCCAAACGTTTCAGTGTAAAGGAATTGGATCATTACCTTTGAGCAAAACACTGCTATTTCATTTTACTGTGCACTATTCCATTTGTGCACTGTTCCATTGATCGATCAAAACTTACATGCAAAGCAGAGAGAAATCAAGTTAGCATTCGAGTTTCAAAAGCCAAGAGTACAACTGAACCATTCGGTAAACTTTAGTAAAGAAGTAGCGCATGTCCAAACTCAAGAAAGAATCAAAGAAAGAGAAATAGCTAAAGTCAATCAATCAAAAAATAATTCTTCCAATATAAGAAGATGCTAAACGTATAGAGTGCATACCACTTTGCTAGCTTCTGGATCCTCTCTTCCATTTCCATTTGAGAAACTCGTGGCTTTTCCATAACATCTCCAAATTCATCAAAATTCTTAAATGCAGCTCTTTCCACCTCCAAACTATTGTCATATGATCTTCTAGGGAAATCCTTATGACGTTTAGTTGCACTTCCACTTCTAGGAGTAAATCCTCTATCAGTGGTTGTCTCAGCATTGATGGGGTTCTTGTGAAGTCCATCTTCATTTCTAACACCAGCGTTCCCTCTCTCAAAGGCCTTATCTACTGACTTGCAAACAGTGAGGTCAACTTTAGCATTTCGAGTCATTGTACTTAGACCTCTGGAGTCCAATTCCGGTTCTAGCCTGCTAGTATATTTTGACCTTCTTCCATCTCTAGCGTCTCCCCCTGCCTTTTCCTTTTCCTCCTTGCTGCGATAAATACTATCAAATTCATCCTTAAATCCTCTAACTAGTTTCCATTTGCCTTTTTCCATCGTTCTATTTCTATTTCCGAGTGGCTCATATGGCTTTGTAACTTTTGACCCCTTCTCTTTGTTTGAAGGCCGTTCAACCTCCCCCAATTTTTCACGCTCTTCATTTCTTTCAGACAATAGTCTCCTGGAAACACCTCTATTTCTCGAATTAGGCTTTGGATTCTCTTCCTTTGATCTTTGCTCCTTATCTCTGTCACTTCTATGTCTAACTGTCCACATAACCTTCAAGTACTGATCAAATGATGGCTTAAATTCAACTTCTTTATCTAGAATATCACCACCAACGGACAGGTTATCAGACCCTTCCTTCTTATATAAAAAATTAAATTAAATAAACATATTTTTAAACGAATATAATTGAAATAATAAAATAAATAAAATAAATTTAAGAAAAATATTTCTAAAAAGTTAATATTTTATATAATTAAAACTAAATTAATATTTTACAACGTCCTATGTCTAAGTGTTCGACAGTTGGTCGGGCTGCTAGTCAAAGTGGCCAGGGTCCTAGGCGGCCTACTAGCCTAGGTGCTGAGGCTGTCATAGAGGAATATCCATTTCATGGACACACAAACCTTCAAGCACCGCGTCAAGGGTGGCTTTGATGGTTGCAATTTCGCCCTTGAGGATCTTGTTCTCACTCAACCAAAGTTCCGAAAACACCCTTAGCACTTGTCGGACAAGAGATAGCTATATTGATACCCACTCATGCCTCCGCCTATTCATCAACCTCGATCTTCATGGACATGCATTTAAAATAGGTCTCGATAAAAATAAATCTTTTACCCTCCAATTTAAAACATACATGCATAACACAAACACAAGAATAACCAGATTTCAATTTAAATCACATGGAAAATAGTGGGACCCGCAATTCATAACCTGCATTAAAACCCGCCGCCTTCATTTTCCAATATCAAACACAACCCAATACTAAAATCTCAGGAATTACGCATCTGAGGTCAATTTGGCAATTACACATCCAAAATCTACTTAGGAATTACACATCCGACCCCTCCCGGAAACTACACATCTAGATCCTTTCCAGAATTACACATCCGGGCCTCCCATGAATTACACATCCGGGGCACTGAACATGAAATCAAAACATTAGTTTTAAAAACAAGTCAAAACAATTTCTAATAAGGTCTCAAACTCAAAACATCGCTTCCACACAAATCCATAAAATCATGTCCAGAAATTAATAAATAAATCCACAAAATCATTAGTAAATCATTCCAAATCATTACTAAAATCATTACAATCAAATCATGCAATAAATCATATAAATACTTTAACTACACATGCATCACAATTTATAAAACAAATGTCCACTCACATACTGTCCACGTAGTTGGATTCCGAACTGTACGCTCCTCCGTAAATTCCAAGAATCACCAATCCTGTCAAAAATAACTACAAGGGTTACTAACGTCCAAAATAAGCTCACATTAAAATCCCCTAATTTTTCGGAATAAAATATGTTCTTATAAACATAACATAGCACTTTGGACATCCACAAATATACCGAAACGGTGTCTGATCGACTCGAAACTTGGATAAAATGTCTGAAATATCGATTACATTAAATACCGTGTTGACCGTACCTCGAAAGTCCCCCAAAAGCCCCCGTCTGCCGGCAAGCCCCATGCAAGTGCGACTCACGTGTTGTGCCTGTCACCTTCAAGCTGTTCTGGGTCGACCTGCCGGCCTGTGCGTAGAGCCCCACCCAGTGAGCCAACCTAGTTGGAAACTAGTCTAAAATCAACCAATTTTTGTGTCCAATTCATCAATATTGTTCTAATCAATCCCATAAGCAAGAATTTGCAATCAAAACCTATAATTATTACCCCTATTTTAATGCCCAATCCCTAGATTTTCAGCCAAGCTTCTAATTCTTTAATCCACGTCTTCTTGCATCCCATTATATTCCTTCAAACCTCAAATCAAATCGGCAAGGACCGAATATCACAATAATAGCCTCAATTTAACGTTCTCAGGTCCAAAAATGGAAATTTGACTTTAAGGTATACAGTCATGAAATTCGCGTTATCGGGTCATCAGGTCTAAGACGTTCTCCCTCAACTGATTATCTAGTGTTATTCTCCTTGTCCTTTCTTTTCTTCCTCTTCGAATTCCCTTCTATGTTTTCTCTTAATTCCCAGGTGAAGATCAAAGTTTAATGGCTTTTTGGTTTGAGTTTTCGGTTGCAAGACTTACAAACGTATAGGAACACCATTAGAAGGGACCACAATAGTGCCACCAATCCTGTCTTTAGAGTGACAGGTGTCACACAACAAAGGAGGTGAGTCCCACCAACTGAGGACTCATATTGTAATCCAAAAAAGATAATAATGCCCTTAGTAATCCAAATATCAAAAATATCTTTGACCATTTTAAACCAATAACAAACCCGTTTGAACACTGATTTCAACGTCCCACTGTCTATGGATTCAGGACCTCGAGACCTACGCAACGATACTCACAAAAAGTCTAAAATATTTCCCAAATAAAAGCCAACTTTTGACCACATAAAACAAGGGTAAAACCGTCAATTTACATTCAAAATGTCAAGCATTATATTCCACACATTTATGGGGTGTTACATCTTATGCTTGCTCATTTAGTCTGGAGGTTCTCAAAGTTTGTCATGAGCTCTGTGACACCCTCGAGATTGGCTCCCCGAGAAGTACTTGAAGATCCACTAGATCCTAAATTATTGTGTTCCCTAGGATGATCTTCCCTGGATGTCTATCATAGTGTCGCTCTAGGATCTCGATTGACCTCCTAGAGTCTAGTAGTTGATGGACTTATGACACCTCGTTGTACTACTAGGACGTCTTAGCTTGTGCTTGGTGGATGTCTTACGTAAATGGTGCTAGCTGCCTAGTTGTCGTCACTAGTGTAGACTATCACCCAGACATCGACTTCCGTTCACCATCAACTTGGCATTTCGCTCGTACTCCTGCTGGTGCACATACAATCGCGAGCCCTTGTGGTAGTTGAATTTCTTCGCTCCCTGATAGGAAATAAAAAAACACAAATATATAACTTATTCTATCAAGGATAAAATTTTCCACATGCACAAATCAGAAGAATGGTATAGTAATAAAACACATGTTGATCCCTTGAGGACTTGTTCAACATATTATCCCCTCAAATCAGACTTACTAACTCAATCAAAGAATCAAAACATTACTTAGATATGCAAGACACTAATGACACAAAGAAGACAAAAATGAAGATTTGAGATAAGATAGTTCGTAAAAGCACGGAAAGGGGGAGGGGTTTGTTGTTTATGTTTTGAAATCGAAATGTAAACAAGTATGTAAATTGTAGGAATATAAAATCAAGCAAGGGAAAAATGTTGGTTCTCTAAGATAACTATGGAGAATTTAGATGCAGTATCCACCATTGACCAATTACGCATGTAACGTAATTTTCAAGTTTATATTACTATGGAACTTTTGAAGTCGATGCCCATGCAGAGGCTCTGAGGTTGATTCACTCTACATATTTTATTCTCTCTTATTTAAAATATTCTTGGCATGATTTGTTCCTTATAATGCCTATCAAATTTTATCAATAAGATTCAAGAAGAATAAAAAGAATTAAAAATCGCATTATCCCTAGAAAAGTGATATGCAGAACTAGGGTGTTATGACTCGAATTACAAGCAAGATGTAAGACACTACCTTCGATGCTAACAATCACAAGCAGATGTGCTGTAACAACCCGGTCCAGAAATCAAGATTAGATTAGTGGTTAATGACGGATTAGAGAGATTAATTAGTGATTAGTTGGGTGATTTCGGACGGACGGTGCGAAATGACGGTTTTGCCCCTATAATTGGGTATATAGTTGGCTTTTCGTTCGGGCGGTCAAATGGACTTTTACCGATGACTGTGGCGTAGTTCGGGACGTCACGAGTCCATAAACAGGTGGCACGTTCGATTCTGACATCCGAGGAGGAAGTTATGACGATCGGAAGTTCAAGGGTAATTTGGTAATTTGGTTGAATAAGGGCCAATGGTTGACTTTTTGGACGACAAGGAATTCTCACGTATTTTGAGGACCGTTAGATAGGTCTCGATGCCCTGAGTACAATGACAGGTGGCACGCCGTTATCGGACGTCAGACGGTTTAGTTAAGTCTCTAGTTATGTGAAGGGCAAAATGCTAATTTAAGCATTAGGGGCAAAATGGTCTTTTGGTAGCCTTGACTTGTGTGAACAATTGGATGAGGACATCTGTCTTTACTATAATGGATATTTCACCAGAAATTTGGGATATGTAGACACGTGGGCTGCTTCTGGTTGGTTCTAGCCATTTCCCACACTTTTGATCGATTAGCATAAAACAGGACAGCGTAAAATCGTGCAGGTTGGTTCAGTTATGTGAGCTCAAAGCTGGTGGTGTGTGTGTCTGAGTGAAAACCAGAGAGATTAGGGGGGAAGAGTGAAGAAGAAGGGAGAAGACAGTGAGGAGGAAATGGAGAAAACAAACAGGGTTTGCACGGTTTGTTGAAAACAGAGAGTGTGAGTGTGCAGTGGGTGACCCTGGACCCATATTCTTACCAAGCTCACGATTTTAATTGCTAGTTGGGAAAGTATGTGGTTGGGGAGTGATCGAGGATGGTGGTGCCACCGTGGAAAGCCGTCCACGACGGTGACTCTGGAATCGTGGAGAACAGAGACAGGGAGGAAGGCCCGTGAAATCCTACCTGTCTAAACCTCTCAAACTCCATCCTCAGTTGATGCTTTCTGAATGAAAGATGACAAAAGAGGCGAGAGGAAGCCATTGGTGGGCACGGTGAAGCTCGACGGTGGCAATTCCTGCAAAATGCTCTGTTTTGGTTTAAATGGAAATCGGATATTTGGGAACGAGATGATCCTTTTAATGACAAGGAGGAGGGTCAGGAGAGTCAAAAAAGTCGAATAGGGCCAAGCTTGGGGCTTGTCGTGGAGGCGGCCGTGAAACCCGAAAAAGGTAAGTATGGGTTTGCAAATGGCAACTTGTATCTAGATGGTTGCAAACTAAAATGATGGATCAGGTGAGGTTATGGAAGTTGAAAGGAGTTCAAAGGGATCAAAAGCGAAGCCTAAAGTGTCCGGATGCACGAAAACTCAGAGGAGGAAGAACTGAACTTGTAACCTCGATTTGGAAGGTATGATTAAGTGTTAGTTTTCATATTCTGAAATCAGGGTTTGATAGGAAATAGGTAGATGAAACTGGTAGGCTTAAAATGGTTGAAATCGGACCGAAAATGGACGTCAAACTGCCCTCGCCGGTTTGGACCGGTTTAAACTTATGAGATTTGGACAGGTTCAGGAAAGCCGGCGATAGTGGATTAGCCCGGGAAGCATAATTGCCCGAGTATCGAGGCAGCGACGCTAATGGTCTGTGAGTGGACTTTGCTTTCGAACTTATGATGCATGCATATATGTTTTTATATGTTTTCTATATGTTATTTCTATATGTTGTGATTTGATATTGATGATTTACGATTTTAGCACGTATTTCGAGATAATTACGAATTTGTACGTTTTACGAGATTTCGATTATGTTGTGATTTGACCATGGTTTTGATGATTTGAATTTGGGATTTGAAATATGATTTGATTCCAATGATTTAAAGTGGATTTCGGAAAAGTGATCTCGGGCTTGGAGCCCTGTTCATGTGTTTTCGATAAAGATTTCAGTTTTGGAAAGATGATTCTTGATTCGGTTTTGAAACATGAAGGAAAACTTCTGGATTTGGGTTTGGGATGATGGTTCCGGATGCTGGCTTACGGAATCATTGTTTCGAATTCGTATATGGATTTTCTATGGTTTTCACTTGATTGATTGAAAAATGGTTGTGGGTTTAAAGACCCGTAAAATGAAAAGAAAAACCGTTGGATGGGGTTTTGAGTTTAAAGACTCGGTTGATTGACGGGGTAGGGCCCTGGATTGATGTGTTTTGAGTTTAAAGACTTGGTTATTGTGATATCCCCGGAGGCCTGTTAATTGTGTTTTGAGTTTAAAGACTCGTTGATATCCCGGGAAGGCCTGATTATGCGTATGGTTTTGAGTTTAAAGACTCAGGCGCACTTGAGATCCAGCAACTCGCGTGATTGATGTTTTTCACTAGTTTTCAGATGTTTTGGGCAATGGCCAGGATGATTTGATTTTGATGAAGTTTTGGGACTGAGTTCCCGTACTTGATAAGGATTTATGATTTTGGGTTGAAGCCCTGGATATGAATTGTGGATTTGAGGAAAGGGAATGATTCTGGTTTTCAATGATGGTTTTGGCTATGAAATGGTTTTGTGAATTGGTTTGATATGCATGCATTGGTTTTTAAATGGAGGGTATAAATGTCTTTCTTGTAAACTATTTTCTACTTATCCTTTATTTTTGTCCACTCACAGTCTTTTTATGTTTTAGATACCCTACAGGTTGTCGCAATGCGGGCTGTTGGTCGAGAGTGACGGAGACATCACACACGCGATCCATAGTAGATTCTGCGCGCTCTGGGAAGTCCGGATGTTTTTAAACGGTTTTTTTTGGAAATCCCTTGTCCGACTTACGTATCACACGGAGGTGGACGTCGGTTTAGCCTTCTTGTCACACGTAAGTTAGACGGGAGCATGACTTAGCCCTTAATCCCGGGGGATTGAGGGTGGGTTGTGTCATGTGCAATCAATTATTCATTTATAGTTTATGCAAACAAGTTGATCACACTCTTAGGCATTAAACATACATGAATATATAGTCATCACAATCAAATTCAGCATCCATGGCAAAACAAATCAAGAGCTAAAATCAAGTTAAATTACTATCATTACTATGGCTTAAAGTAACTATAATTCTAATGGAAACTACTCACACATAATGGAAAAACAAGACATGATATAAGTTTGAATTAAAAATTACGACAAAATAAAGTAAGGGGAAAAGGAAAGACCATGAACAACCATGACAGAGGCACAACAAGTGTTCTCTTCCCAAACTCCACCCTCAAGCCTTCTTCCAAAATCACAAGGAAAAACAAAACTATAAAATTTAAACAGTTTTTGCTGCTATGATAAAATTAGGGAAGAAAAAAAAAACCTTGAGCAGTGAATCTATGTAACATCCCGGATATTCGAGAAAATGAAAAATGCCCACTTTTCCTTAAAAGTCAAAGTGTTGACTTTTATCCAAAAAGTCAAACAGTTAACTTTTTGTTATGAACATGTTTTAAGAATTCAGAGAAAACTGTTACGATGGTGTCGTGCTCTTGAGTCCGTAGACAGGTAGCACGGTAAAATCGGAGGTCAGATAAGACGGTTATGGGTAAAAAAGTCGTCAAGCCACTATGACATTTTTAGCCATAGATGACACTAATTATACGACGGTTTAAATTAAAACTGTAGTCTTATTCTGAGAAATGACAGTTTTAATTAAAACTGTCATCTATGACAGTTTTTTTCCATATTTTGAAAACTAATAGACAACATTTTTTGATAAAGGTGCTGTCTATGATTGTTTTTCTAGCATTTTGGGAATTAATAGATGACAATTTTTAATAAAGTGTTGTCTATTAGAATCTATTAAAGGGAGGGAAATTAAAATTTAGCCAAAATGTGAAAGCGACAATTGAAATTGCAAAACATGCTCCTTACTGTTCATCATTTAAATTAGTTGAAGCTGAACAAAAGGGCAAAATGTACAAAAGGGCGAAGTGTTTCACTTTGAAACACCAAGGGCACCGAAACACCTAGGGCGAGAACGAACTGATGAGGAGGCCGGGCTGCGCGAGGAGTAGCGATGGCTATGGGAAGAGCGGCGATTAGCCCCTGACGACGATTCCCTCCTTTTCGGCGTGTGGTAGAAGTCGTTGGCGACAGCAAACACTGACTATCGAACTTTGACCATTGCTTGCTCCTTCGTCACGTGTCTTCTGAAAGGTCTCTCAATTACATTTTTAAAGGTAGGAAATAAGGCTATTAAAATGATTGGCCGTTTATTGAAACAGTTCAAAGATTAGGGTTGAAAACTAAAAGAATAGGATGAGAGCTGACTTATTTTGTTGGTTGGGTCGTTGAAGTGAAGTTCACCATATTTTGTTTTTTGCTGTAGTTAAAAGTGCTCAAAAATGAAGATAGGGAGGCTCTAGAGTTAGTGATTAAGGTTGTAGGACTTATGGATAAAATATTTTACCAGGTTTATAAATTCTTACACATGCATGGATAGATCATGAAACGAACACTTCGACCTGTGTACTTCGACCCTAAAGTTCATAAAAACATTTTACAGAAAAAGACATTTATGCCCTTCACTTAAAACTATGCATGCATTCGAAACCCATTAACTCCAATATAATAAAAACCATCTAGAAAACCAAATCATTAGGGCCTTAGCCCAAAACCATAAATCTAGTCAAGTGGGAACTCAGCCCAAAACCGTAAATCAAAATCGTGTGCGCCACTTCCCAAATCCACAAACACAGCAATACTATTTCACAAATCTAATAAATCGGTAATCCAAATACTTAATGTTTACCAAATACCCATCCTCGGCATCCCAGATGCCTAGCGTCCTAGATGCTTAACGTCTCAGACGTCATATATTCTAGCGGGAGACTATAAAACGGATTTTAACACGGATTTTCAATGTTAATCCCTTTTAACACGGATTTTCGATGTTAATCCCTTTTAATCTTGTAAACAGGTAGACTATATATATATATATAGTTAACAACATAATAATCAAAAATTGAAAATACAGAGTTTAAAGCAGTGGATTAGAAAAAACTGAATATAAAAACGAAATAAAAATCATATGAAAATGTACTCACATATATTGATCTTGTCAAACTTATGTACAGGAACAGCAAACAACACACTCAAAGTTTTACAAACTAGTTACACACTCATACTCTTGCACTTGCACTCGTATCTTACACACTTACAACTGAGCTCTAAGGCTCTTTAAATAGCAAATGAAAAGAGAAAAAGTAGAGCCATGTGTCAGCTGATGAAAGGACTGAGCAAAAGCAGCCTACAATTATGAGCGGCATCTTCACTTTTGACTTTTGCCATTAACAAGCGGATACTGTGGCCGACAAGATAAAAAGTGCTACATGAGGAAAATAAGAATTGATACTATCAGTCCAAATCTTATCTTATCTTTTCTTCACAGGTGCATTACATGCTATTTTGTTTTTTGTTTGATAAGAGGGAAGATTTCGTAGTAATCATCTTCATTTTCAAACCAACTACACCTATCAGCTGCATCCTGCAGAGAGGATGCTGCCTCAGACTTCATTTCGATATCATCATCATTCATATCAAGTAATTTGAGAACTTGATCTTTCAGATCCTTTTTTGAACAAGAAGTAGGAAAAGCCTATATTAGAGACTTAAGCTTATCTGCCTTGGAAGAAGAAGATGAACAAGGACTGTTAAGAGTTGAGAGATTTTTCTATCAGACAACAAGATGGATAAATTTTTTGCTTTAAAATTTTGAGGTATCAGGTGATCAATGTGAAATTTATCCCACCAGCGAATAAAGATTTTTCTTTCGAGTTGAGGGATAAAAAACTACAAGTCGTCATCATCTTCGGTAAAACTATAATCCCTTTTCAGGATCCATGGGAGTTCATAACTAATCAAGAACCAGAGGAATAATTTTATTTCCACAGAATAGCCATTATTTTCCTTTTTAAATATTTCAGAAAAGGAAGGGGCTATCTCCCAGGGTAAGAATTCAGCATTGGGTCCCCATACCAGAAACAAGGCTTGAAACCAGTTAGGAATCTCTTTCAGAGTTCCAATTTTCAAGTGAATAAACCAAGTGTGAGAAAAGCGAATATTTTGAAAACAAAATATTTGATCCCAGGCTTTCTGATAATCCCAGGAATTAAATCCTTTAGGGCTCATTTTAGAGCTTTTAAAATAGTGCATTTTAGAGAGGTTTTCTCCCTAATATTTGAAAGTGATTACTTTCAGAATCACTAATTTGGAAAAGGCAATCATATCGTTATTCTCGCTGCGATAGCGATGAACAACTTCCACAGATCCGGTTTCTATCAGAAGTCGTTCATACCAGTATCTTGGTTTTAAAAATCCACGGATGTGATCACAAAGGTATTTTTCACCTACATATCTAGGAGAAGAGCGAATATCGTGGTTTTCAATAGGTGTAATGGGTATGACCATAGTTTCACGGAATGGGTTGCTGGCAACTGCTTTCTCGCGCCCTTTAGAATAAGGTAAAGCTGAAGAGAGAGGAGTTGGATTTATAGTAGCAGAACTAGGTTGGATAGCAGAAGATGCTTTGTTGGAAATGGCTAGAGGTTTTTTATGAGGATGATACATATTGGGAGTTGGAGAATCAGATCACGAAGGTTCAGGAATTTTCTAAGTAGTGGATGGCAGAGGCTTATTCTTGGGGTAGAGGACAAAGTAGTCAAATTTTCCCGAGGGTTCTCCAAGAAGGCCAACCTCTGGATCAGACAATGAATTATGTTCGCCTTTAATATATTCAACATCAAAATCAAAAGCAGGTAAAATTCCTTGCCATCTGGCAAAGATTTGTTTAGATGATAAGTTCTTAACATCCTTCAAAAAAATATCTTTTGCTGCTTTACAATCCACCCTAATCAGGAATCGTTTGTCAAGAAGATCGCTTTCAAATTTGGTGACTGAATGAACTATAGATAATAGTTCCTTTTTTACTGTCGAATAATTTTTCTGCGCTGGCTTCCAGATTCTAGAAGTGGAAGATATTCCAGGGTCTCTGGGGGTCCAAATCTTAGTACCATCTTTCAAGGTATTCTCAATTCTTGTCGTTTGTAAGAACAAATTGGTGTAGTTATTTTGGTGTATGACCGCTGTAATTCCACTTTGTACAGAAGCTTCCTGTACGCCATCCTTGTATGGAGAGGCTATGGTTCCTTTGGAATTGATGTTGATTGATTTGGGAGGTGGATGCACAGATCTTTCGGCTTTTCCGTCACAAGTTGTATAAGTCTTAAAAGGATTCCATATTGTACTTATACACTGAAGGTATTCAGTAAACTTGTACCTTTTTTGTATACCATTCAAACCACGGAAAGAACCAGCTGTTAAAACCCTTTCCTTTCATAAAAGAATAATGAAGTTTGCACAAAATATTTCGTCATTCTTCGCTATAGGTTGTTTCTAACCAGCTTCTTCTGGTTTGGTTTTCTATACTTAAGTAATCTCGTTCTACGATTTTTATATCTGATTCGAACCTAGAGATTACACAGATGTTAGATTCCACATGTTCCCATGAAAAAATCAGGCTGAGAAGGTAATTCCTCAGATTTCTTTGAGGGGGTTGCGGCTCCTGTATTTTCAACCTTGTAGTAGGGATGATAAACATGATCTTTGGTTTTTCTTAACCCTTCAAATATGAGTCTTTCATGATCCTGTTCATAAGAACTTTGAGCTCTATAAGAGCTTGATCTTGGAATGCTTGGAATGGTTGGTCTAGGGTAATCAGTACTTCTTCTACCTAGACTTAACCAAGTCAACCTATCGTTATCGAAATGTATTTCTACATCTCCATCGTCATACTGACTTATGCGACTTGGTTCCCTATTTTGGATTGGCTGAGGGGGAGTTTCATCATGTAGTCTCCATGTTTCAGGGAACGTCACTTCATTCCAATTTATCATTTTTGGTACCACTGTGCGAGCTTTTCCTAAATTAGCCTAGAACAGAATGGTTTATCCCTTACTATCCATTAATTTGGCACGCAGTACAATGGTATTCATTACCTTGTAGGAAATTCGGTAAATTATCGCAAGGTTTTGAGATCCAGGTTCCATGTCATACCCTTGAGTATCTATACTAAGAGTAAGAGTTTTAAAACTCCGGGATCCGTTAAAGACACAAAAAAGTTGGGGTAACAATTGAAATAAATTGGCCCCTCACTTAAGGATGACTCTATTAATCCTAGCATGGAATTCACAAAGTTTCTGTGTCACTTATCGCGTAGACAGAGGAAGATTGATGTATTTAATCCTGTATAGGTTAGCGGTTTCACCGCAACCTGTATCAATCCAATATGCAAATAGTTATGACCCTTGTTCAGATGCTGATCTATTTGCTGTTGAGAGAGCAAATAAAAATCTGCATTAGCATCAGTGACAAAAATGGTTTTTTCAACCGTTTTGATTGAGTAATTAGATTTAAATTCAAAGGTTCCCTTTTGGTAAATATCACCTGTAGGACTTTTGTAATACTCTAGTTTTCTAAATCCTTTTCTACGTTAAGAATTGTTACCTCTTCAACATTCTTAACCCGCATTAACCTAGCACTGTCATTGCTACTAGAGACGCTACTGCTACCAACAGATCTCTTGCTCAAAGATCCATGTAAACTGGTCATCAGAAGAGAGTTTCTATAGTTTATTGAATACCTTCAGTGTATAAGTACAATAGGGAATCCTTTTAGGACTTATATATATCACGTATATATCACGGTCTAAGCAACGCGTGCTGCCCGGAGTCTCTCAAGGTCAATCTCTGACATCCCAGATGTTTGACGTCCCAGACGTCTAATGATAGCAATCCTGCTCCTGAGTCACCATACGGTCTGGTCACTCCGTGCCATGACCCCTCGCAGGCAATGGATTGTGACTTCCCCAGTGTCCCAGACATCTGGAGGAGACCATCCTCATATCCTCATCTAAGGATAGTAAATGCGAAACATCTTTATAAAACCGTTTCAAAAAATCTCAAAGGGGCCATGGCTCGGACTTTCCATAAAATCATCATAAAACCATTTATCCAATCCATAAATGGGTCCCCGACCCGAAATCACATTTATAAAACACAATTGGGCCTCATGCCTACTTTCGCAAACCAACTCGGCCCTCGGCCCGATCATATGACTCAAATGGGTCTCAGCCCAATATCTCCTTAAATCAAATGGACTTCGCGTCTGATAGTTTCCAAACCAAATGGGTCTTATGCCTGAGTTCATTTTTCCAAATCCAAAACCATTCTATTAAACCATCATTGAAAACACAAGAACATATAAATCCAATATAAAATTATACGCCTCGAAATACATGAAAATACGTAACTCATAATTACCACAATTATACATATTCAAGGCATTCAAAGCATAGATATAAAACATATAAAACAGTTATGCATGCATCATATTTATAAAACAAAAGTCCACTCACAGACCGTCCTAGCTGCAACCTCGATACCCGCGCCATAAGCCTTTTTGGCTACATCACCATAAACGAACATACTCGAAGGTCACTAACTACTTCAATTAGCCTTAACATTAATCCACCAAATTTTCCTAAATTTTTAAACATATTTAAAATAGAACCTACACCTTCGGACACTCAAAACTACCCTGAAACGGTGTCCGACCGACTCAAAACTTGTCCCAAAATGTTCGTTACATCGAAAGGATAAAATAATTACAAGTTGATTGTGCCTAGAAATATGGGCCCACGCGCCCTCACGTGCAGCCCAAAGCCACTGCGCGTGAAACCCACGCACCGATGAACAGTGTCATCCCTGTCCTCGCACCAAACCAGTTCAAACACAGTTTTCTGATTATCCGGTTCGACCAAACTGACGAACCGTTGCAACCGGTTCTCCACCATTTTTAACCCAATCTTAATCCCGTTAATTCCTACTTGATCGTTTGCATCCACTAACTCGATCTACGTAATTAAAACGATGGAAAAGTGTCTAAAACTACCTGTTCGAATCGATGAACAGTGGCCGTCACTTCCAGTCCTTCCCTGAGCCTGTTTAGCCATCCTTCGCCTTCGGTTCCGATCCCAATCAACTAGTACGACCACTAGGAAATAGTTCCAGTCGTCAAAACCGATCGTCAAACCTTAAAACCCAATATCAAATTTTAAACGTAACTCACCGTATCGGGTGCCTTACCCCCGTTGTTGCTCCACCGTGCCTCAACCCTCGCTGTCGATCTCCACTGACTCACACAACCACCAGAAACACAGCCCAATCAATGAAAGCTTTCCCAAACGTCCAAAACTAGAAATCCAACTGAAAACTCGAATCAGTTTACCTATTTCCCCCGTTCGTGACCCCTGTCGTCCACGACATCCTGCCGCCTCCCACGACTCCTTCCAGTCCCTCACTCGTCACCCTCAGGTTTTCTCAACCGACCAAGCAAGGGGAGGGGATGACTGAGGTGGTTTGGGTTTCTGGATGGTTCGAAGGGATAAATGAGGATGAAAGGCGGTGGCATGCATGTATATATGTTCAGGAAGCAATGGATGAGTGACACTTGTTACTAATCCCTTGGACCAGGTGGAAACATCTGGACCCACACTAAAGGAGAATTGATAGCTTGCCTCGTAACACGTGCTATTGTAAATAGTATCCAAAATCATTCGTGACTCGTAACTTTCCCGCCGAACGTCCGATTTCGACAAGCCGCCTATCTACGGACTCGTAATGAACCGATTTACGTCACAGTCATCGATCAAAGTCCATTTGACCACATGGGTCAAAAGTCAACATTTTGCCCTCTCCACAAGGGCAAAACTGTCATTTCACCTCGTTTGCCCGCTATCTCTCGACTAATCCTCGCTTAGTCGCACTAATCCTTAATTAATCGCTAATTAATCCCGAAATTTGGGACGGGTCGTTATAGATGTTGCATAAGACATTTGACTACTAAGAGTTTGTGTGCACCTGCATACCCAATTCTTGTTGCATGAAAAATTGGGATGCTTCTGTTTTGTACGAAAGTGGTGTGCTTGCTAAACAAATTTCTGAAAGTTTCCCTTTGGTATGATTTATCTTGACTGGACTGAAGTTTGTACTGAATGTGGCATCATTTATAGTTTGTTTGTTCTATAGCAGTGGACTTCTTGTTCCCTCCACCACACAACTAGCCCACCCCCTCCCATTTTTTTACTTTACTTCTCTCTTTCTTTAAAACTCTTGTTTCCATTAATATTAAAAACTAAAATTTGTGCATTTTCTATCAACAAGTCATCTCTTAATGAAAATGCAGTATTTTTTAAAACTGAAAATTCAGCTATAAAGTTGTTTCCTGAAGCTACAAGATCGGTTATTGAGTGGAAAAAACTTGAATACAAAGCTCTATTTTCTATGCTGAAACTACCTGGTGCAAACTTCTATCCCCTAGACATGGACAAAATGGTATATATTGTATACGTTTATTCTGTTATAGAGATGATTGTACAATTGAACTTATATAGCATAGGTTTAGGGAGCATATGAAATGACTGTACAATTGATTTGCATGACCTAAACATGTACTTAGCTATATAGCTAACTCTTGATTTTAGGATTTCAATGTACGGCTATCTTTTTGGTTTTCATTTGATTTAAAATAAAAATCATGTTTAATGGATTTGTTGTTATTGATTGAATTTTTTTTATATGTGAATCGACAACAGGTGCCCAAAGAATTGGCACATGAATGCCATTTTTTAATAAGATTAAAAAGTTTCATACAACAGTGAATTACTATTGTCTTAATTATAAAAAAGTTGTCGTCTAAAAGTATATTATACAAAATCTCATTAAAAAAAACTATTGCCTATGTTATCATAGATGACGCTTTTGCTGAAAAAGTGTTGTCTGATATTGCATTAGACTACACTTTTACACAAAAAGCGTCGGCTTGTGCACCACTTGACGACACTTTCTTGCATATAATGTGTCATCTATATTAAGCTTAGATGACAGTTTTACTGAAAAACCATCATCTGATGCAGCATCAGACGACAGTATTTCAGTAAAACTGTCGTCTAAGGGCTCAATAGACAATAGTTATTCTAGGTTGGTTGTTTTTTTTTTCAAACAGACGACGGTTTTTCTGAAAAAACCGTCTTCTGATGTTACTTTAGATGACAGTTAATAACTGTCGTCTGATATTATTTAAATAGATGACACTCACAAAGACATCACTTTTTTTTGCAATCAGACGCCACTTTTTTGATGTCGTCTAAGGGCAAAAATGCCATAGTGAGGGCATGTTGGTAATTATATATGAAAGGTATTTTGGTCTTTTTATGAAGACGTAGAATGTTCTAGGGCCTTCCACAGTTTTCTCCATTTTCCCTCCACAACTCCTTCCACTGACTTAAAAAACTATATATATATATATATATATATTTGTGTGTGTATCTGTATGTGTGCTTAAGGGGGGTTCAGTGTGTGGTGGTCGAAAGGGGAGAAAATAGAAACTAGCCACCACCGTGTGAGAGAGGCTAGGAGAAGAAGAGAAAAGGCAAGGGAGATAAAGGGATGAAATTTTGAGGAAGAAAATGAAGAAAAGAGGGTATGATGAGTAAGAAAATGAGATGAAAACAAAGGGACCCATAGGTCCCTAAGTTAGGTTTTCAGTTGAAGGACAGGAAACCAGCTAATGGGCACTTAAGTGTGCTCCTGGTGGTGGAGCAACTCTTTTGAGACAAGAAGGGACGACTCTGAATGTGAATAAGTTACAGAGCTGGTCCTGGACTCCAAGGCTGAAATCTTGGAGATCCGAAGCTTGAGATTAAGGTACATTTTCTTCGTCTTCATGTCTTAGATCTTCTTTTGGGCCAGGGAATATGAGATTTGATGTTTAGATTGGACTTGAAATGACTGTGTTATGATCGGGTAACCATCACGGGTCGAACAACGTGGTTGTAGTAAATGGGTCGACCCATTTATGGTGGTATGTGTGGGCGCGTACGATGGCGGTTCGTCGTCGATTCAACACGAAAGTTGTCCCTTATTACATTCCGGATTTTTTAGTATATTGTTTGAGTGAGTTGAACATCATTTGAGATAGTTATGAATATTCAAAGTTTTAAGGGTTATGTAAATTCGTAGAAAAAGTATGATAAATGGGAAATATGTTATTTTGGGTATGAGTTAATTCAAAGACAACTACTGATGATGAAGAATCAGACTAAAATATATAAAATTTATCTAGATATTTTGGGTGTATGTTGAAGGTATTTAGTGTATTAATTATAACTAATTTGGGTACTAAAATGGTAAGGCCTTGGATATAGAACTAGAATGTGATTGTGAATATTGTGTATAAAATTTAATTAGAGAATTATTGAAGGTAATTTAAGGCTTATAATCAAATTATGTGAATAGTTAACATTGGTAACAATTAAGATGAAAGGCACGTTTATTAGAGAAAATATGTGTATACTTAATATTACGGTTAAAGAAGTAACCTTATGTGTAAATAAATAAGACAATGAGTAACTTGATGGTTATATGCGTAGTTAGTAATGTGAAACCATAAGATGGGATGAAACGTAATATATCAGATGATTTATACTCGATGTTATGTGTGGGAGGTTAACTTGGTTATCAAGTGTTCTTAAGTACTAATTAGTTTGTAAACAACATGGGATAAAATGGTAAATTCTTCTCCTTGTTGGGGAAGTGGGTCAAACGTGGGCGGAAAACCCACAAGGTGGGAATAATTTAGTTTATTTAATGAAGAATTGAACCGAGTTAATATTATAATATTCCTTGTCAGATAAAGATTGTCAAACGGGAGCAGGGCTAGTTCGGATTTCAGGGTAATTAGGGACAGGTCCTGTCAATCTAAGGATCCTATAAAAAGGGATGTGAATCCCTTAGAATTTAAGAAAACAATATGAATAGGATTCCCCTAGATTTTAGGACTAAAATTCCAATTCCAGCAAGAGTTTGAGAAAAAAACATAGAATTAATTAGGATTCCCTTTCGCAGCAAGAACTTTGATTAAATCTTCTAGGTCTTTCTTGCACAACAAGCTAGTTTCTAGAGTCTTCCAAGATTGCATGTACGTCACACAATGAGCTTGAAATTGCCTTAGGCATTGGGAACATAGCTGGAACGATTATGGCCCCAAAACAACTATAATGGGTATTTTGAGAAATTTCTAGAACATACTCCAAAACAGGTCGTGGGAGTGTCCCTTGATAGAGTGTTCAAAGATTGTTTAGAAGTACCCTATTGGTGAAGAAGGTGCACTCAAAAGATCACGGGCACATAGGTGACAAATCAACCATCTAATGAGCCTTGAATTAAGCATCATTTAATGCCCTTTATACTTATCTTTTAAATTTTAAATACCAAACAATTGTAGAAAATAATATATTTTGTGGATAAAAGTGCATAATTAGATAGAGCATGAAAATACGAAAATTTAGGCGAAAGAATCACCTCAATCGGAGTTGTATTGAAGAATTTATGATCGAATAAAGGAAGCCAACAAAAGGAGCAAGGAAATTCGGTAGCCAGCTACCTAAACCATTTAAAATAGCCTAGACGACATTCGGCAAGCCGCTACCAACCTTGCGCATATTCGTTTGGCACGTATGTACCGATATCCCCGATTACCTTTCGCGCACATTTCCTGCAGCCATATTTCGCTATTCGACGCACGCCTCCTGAACGTCCTCAACCAAGTTTGGCCCGCGTTCACTGAACCTTATTTCTGTCTCCCAAGTCACGTTGACAACGCATTTACCACAGAATGGTAGCCCTGACGTCGGTGAACGCCTACCGAACATCCTCCCTTCCTCCAGCAATGCCCCACCGAGTCGATTCCTATTCAATTTCCAACACTATTTTCCTTCATTTTTGAGGAAATTTATCCAATTCAAGCTTAGATTTCTTTCCTTTTCTTTAGGAAACCTTTTTAATTAGTTTTTTTTATTACCTTTATCATTTAGGACTTTAATTCAATTAGTTTAATCATTTTTCTTTTAGGATTTAAATTGTGAACTCGTATTTATTTGGGGATTAATTTTCTCCTATAAATAGAGAGGCTTAGGCTATTTGTAAAAGGTCGCCCATTTTTATACCAAAACTCTGCTTAACCAAATTTCCCTTTTCATCAATTCGAGATTTTCTTATCAAAATCCAATCACACCATATTCTATCATAAGCACATTCATCCGCGACATATAGGGTAGTTCCCGAGTGTCTCACCAAGAAGTGTCGACCATTTAGCATTCATATGGCAATTCCCGAAGAGAAAAATTGTAATACAACCGCTTTACCCTGTCATTGTCTTTTGTTATTGAATAATCGTTTTGTTGGATTGATCTTTAATATAATTATGGTTTTATATCTTATATGAATTTCAATAATCTTCCATGTGTTTCAATATCTTGGTTTTTGTTATACTTGTATGTTGTGCTTAATGCTTGATTAGATATAGGGCAGTTCCCGAGTCTAGATCATTGAAAGTCTATAGGGCAGTTCTCGAACACGTACTTGAGATAATATGCTTGTTTTCCGTAAAACTAAAGTTATGGAATTTCGTAGATTTTGGAATTGGCATAATTTATAAATGAGCTAGGTTAAAGATGAGTTGACCATGTAAATAATAGATTAGGTTAGTTTAGATTAGTTAATCACGTTGGATAATAGAAACAAGCAACTACCCCTCTAATTAATTAATCAAACGATAATCATACTTAGGTACCCTAAATCCCCAGTTAAGAACGATCTCTACTTATCAATACTACAATCTACAAAATAAGGTTTTAATTTGTATATGTTTTTTTATTAAGTGTTGAGTGTGAATTTGTGTTTAGTTTAATTCATAGTTTTAGTATATCAATTTTTGGCACCGTTGCTGGGGATTCAAATAATCTCTTGTATGATTTCGTTTATGTATATATGTTCATAATGTAAATATTATATTCGTACATATTTTCATACCTGTATATAAATTGTAATACTTTTTGTTAGAAACGTTTTCTTTGTAAATATTTGATTAAAAAAAATCCCAAATTAAAATTAAAAGAAATAAAAAAAATTATTTTTCAAAAAAAAAATCCCAAATAATCTAAGGAATAATTCGTTTTTCAAACTAGTCTCGGCTATATTTGGATCACTTGTGCTCGGAGTTTAGATCTTGATATTTAATGGAATAAGTGAAGTTTCATTTGTTAACTTACTCCTAAACCCTTCATGGCCCTTAAAAGTCATGAGGATGAGGCAGATTTTGTTAACACTTGAGTTATCTTTGAACGAATACATGTCCAACTTAATACGAAATTTTCAAGGTGATGTCTAGGACATGAGATAATGCATGCTATAGGCCAGCTCTGAGAAATAGGATTTCGGAGTTCCAAAATCATGTTCGCATTGAGAAGTAGGACATCGTAGTTCCAAAATCATCATCCCCTTGCATGTATTCTTTCTACCTGGTCATTTTGGACTTTCCTAGACGGGGATGATGGTTCAAAATCCAAGCTAATGACTTGGGCCGTACGGACGTAGAAGTCTCCATCTAAACTTTGAAACTATGTGACCTATATATAACTTTGACTTCCGAACGTATAAATTGTTTCCTATTAAATGTTTTAGAGTTGCATGAATCGGAAAACCTTTCTCTTCAAAATCTTACTTTCGGGAACAGGTAGCGCCCCTATTGTTTAGTTTCTCCTTAACCCTTCGTGATGTGTGGATTTCATCACCACATACTGTAGACTCGAATCTATGGACATGAGGTGGGGAGGAGGTTGTAAACGCTTGGGTTTGGTGAACCTCTTTTTTGAAAACTTCCATCGGTTGGTTATGGTGTCTAGGAGGGTTATGACTGGTGACAAGTGGGGCACTAAGAAAGAGGACTCCAATGGAGTACATACCTTGGCCTGATTAGCCTCAGGGTGTTCTCGAAATTAGGCCTTGCTTCTCATTACATCTATCCCAACTGGCCATGATTAACGTTGTATGGTGGAGGGGATTAAAATCTGTTTATCAGTACGCGCAGGGCGTACGCCCATGAAAGTATTATGAGAAGCGAAGTAGGAAAGTTATTCATGTCACTCTAATAGTCTATCTATTACATTGGTAGATTGCATACCCTTCCTGCGGTTTCATGATGCTCGGATTTCATCACCGGGCCCCCTATGACTAAGTGAATCTGGGGAAGTGAGATCAAAGGTGCAGGCAACTCTTTTCATGCAATGTCACGTAACTCTTATGTCTTATGCAGGTTCTAAAGATTTCCCTCTTATGGATTCACACCATTCTTCATGTAAACTTTTATGTGTTGCATTGATTTGGACGTTTTTGAACTTGTGTTTTTGCATATTATTGCCGTGATCTACCTTGTATATTCTTGGTTATACTCTTTACTTCTTTACTTACCTGCCTATAACCTGTTCTTTACACATACAAATTTATGTTCTCTACATTTCGTGCCTATCTATCTCGCTTGCCCATTTGACAGGACCCGTCTCAGCCCCTCTAGGACCACCCGGGGACATGCCTTGCTCCCGTCTGACACGCAACCCCAGAATACCAAAATCACCTTTAAACAATTCAACATGAACAAATTACGATAAATAAGTTCATACATAAGTCTCAAGGGTTCAACAATGTCAAATAAGGGATAGTTCGAAATAAAAATAATGAGCACGACATCTAGGTTACACAGGATGCCAACCTACCCAAAAGAGTGTACATGTGCGCAACGTCTGGTCTACGCCTCAGACTCTGGGTCGTCGTTTTCCTCAGTAGCATGACCTGAAAGGGTCAGTAAAAAAATAAGGGTGAGTGGACCGAAAATATAAAGTTTATAAAACAGTTTAAGCATAGTAAACATACGGTTTTACCCCACCATTTTCAAATCATGCACGCATCAGAGTCATAATCCATAATAACATAATATATATAGTCATAAATAGGATAATCATAATCATGAAATTAGTTGCACTATACATCCCAACCCGGAAATCTCAGATGTCTGACGTCCAAGACGCCTAATAAGGTCATAGTCCCAAGGTTACGCGTGTCGCCCGAGGTCTCAATCCCGAGTCCTAATCCCGAAACCTGTCTAGGTATGACATCCCAGATGCTTGACGTTCCAGTCTTCCAATGTATACAATCCTGCTCTTACGTCACTGTACGGTCCGGTCGTTCTGTAGAATGACCCCTCGCAGGAAATGCGCTGTGACCACTCCAGGGTACCAATAGTTGGAGGAGACATTAAAGCTAAGGTAGGTCTATACAGTGTAGAATTTAAGAAAAATCATCGAAAACCGTGCTTGATTCTGAAAATAATTCATATACTAACCAGACAGGACTCAAGCCCAACATCTCGTAAAACGTATGAAATAGTAAATCTTGGTATCCAAATACTTCAATTAAAATCATAAAATAAAGTAATCAAAACAGTTTATGCATGCAAGTGTTAGTGAAATCAAAGGCCCACTCATAGTCTGGTCCCGCCGTTAAACCGAACGTATAAACCTGTTGTGATGCTATGGTACAGTTCCTGTCATGTCCAAAACATATGCAAAGGTCACTATGGGTTCCTACAAACTCATACCTAAGACCTACGAATAGTATCGTCCCGAAAACACGTCCCGGGCATACTTCTCGAGGAAATAGACCCAATTTTAACCAACCAAATGATCTCCGATCGACACAAAACCACCACCATTGGATTCATATCATCGAAACCTTAAAAATAGTGCTGGTCCCACCTCGAGAATTGCTCCCACGTGCTAGGTCAACGCGTGGTCAACACTGATCAACGGTGCTGACGTCATCGCTGACGTCACCTGATAGTTGTCAGAAATGACGTCATCAGCTAATGTCACTGTTGATGTCATGTCTAACACATGTCAGACCCCTAATAGTGCCATGTGTCACCCCAGAATTGGTTGCAGGTCTAACAGGTTTGAGATGCTGACGTCATCATCCCTAACCTCTAGCCGGGTCGACCCGGGTTCTTGCAACCGGGTCGACCCGAGTTCCTGCAACCGGGTCACCGCGACCTGCGACTCGACCTGTCCAGTTCTCCTTCGTTTCAAGTCCATTTTCTATGCAATTTCTTCCTACATGCCCGTCTAAGTCTAGCCTAGTTTTCTATGGATCCAAAAACCATTCAAAAGCTCGAGATTTATACCTGTAATTCAAAACCCGCATCCCAGTCTTCCTCCATCGTGTTTTTCAGTTTCCGGCCGCCTGGGTCCACGAAACCAGCACCAAAAAACTCTTTCTAGAACATAGAATGGTTCCTAAAAAATTACATCGAATATACATGTCAAAAATAGAGGTTTTGAAAATGAGAGAAAATGGGTGGCTTCGGGTTTTTCGGCCTACCTCCGTCATGGACGGCTGTGAGCTCCTCCGTGTCGTCTCGTCCTTGTCTCATTGTCACACCCTCGCAGTCAAACACTCATGGGCTCCCTCAGTTAGTTAGTGATAGATGATGGTGAAGGTTATGGATGAGAGGAGATGATAAAGATGGAACTGATGATGATGAAGGGTAAGGATGAAAGGAGATTTAATGGGATGAAGATGATGGACAGTGGGAGGGTTTTTAGAATAAAAAAAGGGGTAACCAATGGGATAAGATCCACATTTTGAGGGAAGTTAGCCATGAATTTTCACTCATCCAAGGGTCCATAATAATTCAGCCATTTAATATCATTTAAATCGAATCCCGGAACGTAAGTTTAACCGATTTCATTCCTGTCACCATAACATTTCGAACGTCCTTTTTCGACGTGCCACTTGTCTACGGACTCGTGACGTCTCGATCTACGTCACGGTCATTGGTCAAACTCCTAAAAGTCTCCCGAGAAAAAAGTGAACTTTTTCCCCCTAGGGGAAAAATGGTCATTTTGTGTAACAACCCGTCCCGAGAGCCAGGATTAGTGAAGTGATTAGTAAAGGATTAGTGAGCTTAATCGGTGGTTAGTTGGTTACGTTTGGCCCGTTAGCGTAGAATGACGATTTTGCCCCTAGTTTGGGTAAAATGTTGACTTTGAGTTCGGGTGGTCAATTGGACATTGACCAATGACTGTGACGTAGTTCGGGACGTCCCGAGTCCATAGATAGGCGACACGCCCGATTCCGACATCCGAGGAGGAAGTTATGATGTTCGGATGGTTGTCGGCATTACCGTAATTTGGGTAAACGAAGGGGGAAAAGTTGACTTTTAGCACGATAGGATTGTTATACGTAGACCGAGGACCGTTAGGTAGATCTCGTCGTCCTGAGTTCAACGACATGCTGCATGCCTTCATCGGACATTGGACGGGCAAGATACATGTCTAGAACGGTGAAGGGCAAAACAGTAATTTTAACTCAGAGGGGCATTTTGGTCTTTTGGTGCATTGGGATTTGGGCCAATCTGATAAGGCCAAGTGTACAAGGGAAATTGGATATTTTGTGAGAGGGCTTGTAGGATTGTGACATGTGGCAAGGGGCTAAAGGTTTCTACACAAGAGTGCACGGTGTGTGTTTTAAATTTGTGCAGTGTGTGTTCGTGTTTGTTCGAAGAAGAGAGAAACAGAGGGTGAGATTGAGAGAAACTTGAAAGTTGGCCGTGTGTGTTGGTGTGGCTTGGTGATTGAGTGAGTGAGTAGAGATCGAGAGGGAGGTAGTGAGTGAGTTGTGAGGGCAACTCGTGTGAGTTTGAGTGTGTGAGGAGTGTGTGAGTTCACGGGAAAACCAGAAAACAGAGAGGGTGTTGGGTGGTAGTACTGCCGTGTTTGATCAATCGAGGCTGGTGGTGGTGTCCATAGGACGGAGGAGGACGAGAGGAGTCACATAATCATGGCTGAGCTCACGACGGCGATCGATAGGCAGGTAATTTATTTCCCCCCGTATCTTTGCTCTATTTTGCCGTGGAAGTTCAAATCGATAGTCATGAAGTCTGGGGTCGAGTCGAAGGGTTTGGTGAGTGTTAGTCAACTCAGTGGGGTCCTAGGAAGCTGCTGGTTGTGCAGCAGTGATGGGGGATTGCACGGCGGAGGCCAGAACGACGGTGAGTTACTGTGTTCTCTGTTTTTCAGTTTGGGTTCAAACTTAAAGTCGTGGGTTTTGAGGCTGAGTCGAACTGTTTTAGGGGTTTTAAGGAGTCCAGTGAGTTGTTTTTAAGCTTAGGGTAACAATTTGAGGCTGGGGAAATGGACGGGTGGCCGGATTAAAGAACAGGGGTACGGGTGGTTTTTGTTTCGAGCTTGGGACGTTGAGATGTAGGCTGTGTTGGGGTGTTTGGAGTAGGGGAATCGATTACTGGGTAGAAAACGTTGAGATTGGTGGAAAGAGGAGCAGAAATGGTGGACGGACGGCGGAGAACCGGTAACGCCGGTCCGGAACAGTGCACGGGTTCGAAGGTTGCAGATGAACAGTGACTGTGCAGGCGCGTGAGGCCCACGCGCAGCCACTTTGGGCGGCGAGTGGGGGCGCGTGCGGCGGTTTTTGGGGAAAATTTCAACTAAGTTTTTGGTCTAGATGTTGTAACGAGTCTATGAGAATAGGTTTCGGGTTAATCGGACGTCAAATCGAGTTAGTTCCTCAAGGTTGAAGGCTTAGGGTCTCGGTTCGTTACGTTTAGGATCCGGGGATTTTTGGGGAAAATTAGGAGGACCTTAGTGAACGTGTTAGTGACGTACTTTGGTGACTTGTGATAGGATCGGGAGTCCCCGAGGAGGTCGAGGAACGTGCAGGACGTTCGGGACGCGAGTGACGTACTCGGTATCTGTGAGTGGACCCCTTCTCTATAACTGAGCATGCATAACTAATTTTCTATAATTGTTTTATGGTTTTACTCATGATTTCATGTTTATTGAATATGCTATGTTGGTTTTACATAATTACACGTTTTTCGAGAAATGTTTGAATTCTGATTTCGATGCCATGGTTTTGGGGATTTCAAATGGTAAATGGTTTTCAATGATTATAAAAGGATTTTGGAACATGATTTTGATGATCAAGGTTTTCGGTTTTAGAATCGGATTTCGGAAAGCGGAATTTGGTTTTAAAGTTGAAAAGTGGATTTCCGGATTTGGTTCGGAACGATGGTTCTGGATGCCGGAAGGGCATCAGACCAGTGATTTCGGATTCGGGTTTGGATATGGATTTACAAATGGTTTTCAAATGGTTTTGGATTGGATTTGCTGGATCTGGTTATTGGGTTTAAAGACCCGAATATTGTGATTGACAGGGGATAGGCCCGGATTGGGTTTAAAGACCCGGATTGAGTTTAAAGACTCGGATATATTGATATTTCCCACGTAGGCCTGTTGAGTTTAAAGACTCGGGAATTTAAAGACTCGGATGATTGAGGCCTGGATTGAGTTTAAAGACTCGGGAGTTTAAAGACTCGGATAGGTCCAGCAGGTTTAATCGGATAATGATTGTTTGGTATTTATGCTTTATGATATGGTTTTATGATGCTTATGACGTGATTTCTATAACTTTTTTTATGATGATTTTGCAATTATTTTTATGACGATCCTTATGTGATTTACCACTGGTTTCCGCTCATGGGTTATGCATGTATGTTTTCAAAACGGAGGGCTAAAACCCTAGTTTGATTATAAAACGGTTTTCGAAACTTTTATTCTTTATGGTCCACTCACACTTTTCTGTTTTTAATTGCCCTTCAGGTCGTGGAGCTAGTGCGGGGGTTGACGTTGAGGCAACATCGGAGGCATAGTGACCCCGTAGTGGTTTAAGTTTTCCGTTGTGCGTATGTTTTGTGTATCGCTTTTTGCTTTCTTAGTGTGGTACTATACTCTGTATAACTGCTGACTCCGGGATGTTGTAAATTCTCCTGCGTCTGACAATGTAATTTTGTGGTTTCTGTGAGGTTGTTTCGGTCTTTCGTTTTTGGGTTGTCAGACGGGAGCAGGGTTTAGTCCCTAATCCTGGGGGATTAGGGGTGGGCCCTGACATTTTGCATTAAAATATTATTTATAAAATTTCGAGTCGTTACAACGTACCGACCTGAGATAATATGCTTGTTTTTCGTAGAACTAAGGTTATGGAATTTCGTAGATTTTAGAATTGGCATTATTTATGAATGAGCTAGGTTAAAGATGAGTTTACCATGTAAATAATAGATTAGGTTGGTTTAGATTAGTTAATCACGTAGGATAATATAAACAATCAACTACCCTTCTAATCAATTAATCAAATGATAATTATGCTTAGGTACCCTCAATCCCCGGTTAAGAACGATCCCTACTTATCAATGCTACAATCAACAGAAAGGGGTTTTAATTTTCATTTTTTTTATTAAGTGTTGAGTGTGACTTTGTATTTATTTTAATGCCTAGTTTTAGCGTATCAGTATCGCTGATCCAGGATATGTCCAGGATATGCCTCGGGATAGGTTCTTGGATGGTTCTTGGCTAGGACATCTAGACATGTCCAGGATCATGGGCAGAGCTCAAGAAGGTGTGGCATGGACTTGGCTTGGCTTGTCCTCGAACCCATGTCTTGGACCCGAAAGGGTAGGTTTTGTTGCTTTAAAGTAGCACCCCACAAGGTCCTCATACGTATCAAGGGACATGTCTAGGACATGTCCAAGACTGAGTTTTGGACTCAGTTCATCATGTGATAACTTATTCATTTTAATTCTAATTTGAGCCATTGTTTGCATTCTTCTCTGAATCAATCTACCTTTCCAAATCTACACAAGTCTCACAAGATAGAAAATTTTCTCTTGTTGATTGCATAAGCTCACTCAAAAGATATAGAAATATGGCATTAGATGATATCAAAATGATGCATAAATAATGATTGAACGAATACCCCAAAACCTACCTTTTTTCTAGTCCATTAGCAAAAAGAAAAACAAAGGACTCAATCTTAATTAAGTTACAAAATTTAAACCTCTAGGTTCTCCAAGTAGGATTTTTGTCTCCTTAGGTTATAGCAGCATGATACCTACAAACGTTTTACTTAAAAAACTAAAATTCTAGACACAATACATTAAACAAGCTAATAGTAAATAAAGTTAGTATACATGCTTTGCAACACTAAAAGATATGTCATAGCCGTGACTATAATGTATCATGTGTGAGTGCCAACATTTTAAGCAATCATGTTCAAAAACAACTTCAACAGAGCACCCTGGAAATATTTCACCTTGACTCTATTCCTCACGAGGAAGTTCTCTTTCACACAAGAATCCTAGGCTTACACTCATTCAAACATATGTGATGAGTTCATGTTATAGAATTCATGTTTAGTCACATATGATTATCATTGATGATAATTAATTTATGAAAATAAAGATCTCGTGAAATGAATTGAAGTTTAAGAACATAGATACATACCTTAATCCTTAGTATGATTGTCCATAAGATCAACTAGGTCTTCCATCAATGCTTGTAACAGGGCTAAGCTTTTGTGGTGTAGAAACAAGGGTTAGGATTTAAAGAACTTGAGTTGTGCCAAGGCATAAAAAAATATGACTTGAACTTCGAATTTTTGAATTGAATCCTTGCTTGAGGTCCACGGCCTTGTGCCAAATTATTGGATGATTGTGAGCTTCTTAACTCACTTGGCTCAATCATTTCTTTATTTTGAATTTTTTTATTTTCTTGATATTTAAGGTTTCTTTTCTTTTCTTTTCTTTTGAATTGAATCAAGATTCATGCAATGACCTCCTACCACTTCTATATAGCTCGTCACTTCTTGAAATTTTGAACTTTGAATGCTAATGTCATGGAATTGGCAATACTTACTTTTGCACTTCTCACTATCAACATGATTCTCATTTAATGCAACCTCAACACAAGCTCAGATGATAAGGTATGGGCTTAAGGAATGGCTGAGTATTTGTGTAGGTTGTAACTTGGGTGATGAAAGAAAAGGCCAAGTGTTTGGCTTCAAAGTTGACTTACGGAGCATGTAATTAGTAATGATAAAGCCTTTAGAGATTAAGCATAGATAGCCTACATCACTTTTTATGGAAAACCACACATCAAATCAAGAGTATCTATATGATTTTAGTTCTTTAAAAATCAATGCAAAGTGATGTAGTGAGATCATGAATTACGAACAAAAATGATGAGTGTTTAAGAAAGCAAATAAGTAAATTACTCAGAAAGAATGGAAATTGCCTCAACAAGGAAGTCTCCACTAATTTTCTAAGGTTCACTTAATTTCAATTGATTTGTTCACTTAGTCACTCAAAAAATGGAATCTGTGAAGTGCATATTGCAAAATGTTTGACTGTGGCAAGACTCTTAGTAAAGCAAAGATAGTTCACACTATATGTCTGTTCCTATTAATATGTTAAAGTACTATAACTAGCAAAAATAGAAACGGAAAAACAGAATTGAAACAAAAATCTGACTGTGTACCCCCAAACATAGTAGTTTCTATATGTAAAGTCTGAATCCTCACCCCCAAACCTAAATTGAACACTGCCCTCAAAGTGATAGGCATCAATCAAGAACAAAAAAGAATTAAGGCTCAATAAATAAAAACAGAAACATTAATGGTCGAGAGATACAAATTAGGGCTAGGCTAGCTCCTAAGAGTGCTTTATTTAACGGCTGGGCATGATGTGGCACAGCCTACTATGTGTGGCTGGTCAGAGGGAGGCTAATAGGACTTATGATGGGTTGAGAAGAGCCTCTAGGTAGTCCTTGAGGTGATGGTCATTGGCCTTGTAAAGCTTGATGGGATGTTGGATCTTAATTACATCTTACGGGGGCACATGAGTAAAAGCGAAAGGACCAGACCACCAAGGTCCTTGAGGTGATGGTCATTGGCCTTGCCCTGAATTTATCAGACGTGAAAACCCTTGGTTTTCTCCTAATAAATCTGAGAACTTTCTAAGGCCTCATTCTGAAGCTCATCTAACTTTCTTAGGTGCAGTTTTCTTTGACATCTGTTTGATGACCCAAAAGGCCTTATGCTTAAGTTCCACTGATAAGTAGCAGCCCTTGCTGAAGAGAAGTCTGAATGGTGACATGCCTATGGGAGTTTTGTATGCTGCCTATAGTGCAACCTTGAGGCGGGAGGACCAATATTTAGTGCATCATTGAGACGAGAGGACCAATATCTTTTGTTAGGGCTCAATATTTTCTCCAATATGGCCTAGATCTCATAGTTAGAAGCTCTCGCTTAGCCACTCGTTTGAGGATGGTAAGGCATGGCTATTCTGTGAGTGACATAGTACTTCCTCATTAAGGCTTCAAAGGATCGATTACAAAGCTACATGCCTCCGTCACTTATGATTGCTCTTGGTGCGCCAAACCAAGCCATGATATGACTATATGAAATTCACAACTACCCTTGAATTTTATTGGGGATTGCTTCCTTCTACTTTGAGACATAATTAACCACAAGCAAGATATAGAAATAATCAAAAGAGTTAGGGAACGGTTTCAACAAATCAATACCCCACATGTCAAAGATTTCCACAATGAGTACAGAAATTAGAGGTATCTAATCTCGTGGGCCTAGGTTACCTTGCCTTTGGCATTTATTGCAGGTGAGAAAAAAGTCATGGTGTTCTTGAATAAGCTTGGCCAGTAAAAACCACTTTGAAGAGGGCTGTCTTTTTATGCCCAAAATGGCCTCCACACGCTAAACTATGGCAAAAGGTTAGGATGGACTCATCTCATCTTCCGGGACGCAACTTGGAATGACTTGGTATGGGCAGTTCTTCCATAGGTATGAATTATCCCATATGTAGTACTTGGCTTGTTTGCCCAACTTATTCTTTTGGTACCTGGTTAGACACTTAGGAAAACACTTAAAAAAAGATTGTTAATGAGATCGATATATCAAGGATCAATTTCCATGGCTACGAAAATTTGCTCATCTGGGAACGTGTCAAAGAGAGGCAAGTGGTCAACTTCTTCATTAGACCCGTGAATCAACCTGCTCATGTGATCAACAAATAAGTTCTCACTTTCTTTTTGTCTCAGATTTCAAGGTCAGCCTCTTGGAAGGGGAGCGTCCACCTTAGTAGCTGTGCTTGGCTTCCTTCCTAGTGAAAAGGTACACCAATGCTACGTGGTCCGTGAAATTGGGTGTCATTTAGTGCTTTACTAGCATAGTAAATGACGTGGTGAAGCTTGTCAACATGCTATCCTAAAATAGATCCTACAAAAAATCTGAAAGCATAACATATAAGCTCAAATGGCAAGTCCCAACTAGGTGGCATAATGATAGGGGAGGCCGTGAGGGTGTTGAATGTCTCACAATAGTCCTTGCTGAAATCAAAAGTTGTGTCCATAACGAAAAGATTGCATAATGGTCTATTTATTTTTTAGAAGTCATTGATGAAGTGGCAGTAGAAACCAACATTCCCTAAGGACGATCTTACCTTTTTTATGGATGTAGGGTAGGGTAGCCTTTTCACTACGTCCAACTTGGCATTTTCCACTCTTCATAGGACAACTTGTATGCGGCTCACCAATTTTGGATAAGAAATTAGATAGATAATCTCAACATCCAATAGCTTAAGGACTTCTTTCTTCACATCCTCTTTCATAGGCGGGTTGAGCCGTCACTATGCCTTCCTTAAGGGCTTGGCCTCATCTTCAAGTAAGATCTGATGCATACATTTGGATGGACTAATCCCTTTTATTTCGACTTTTGTAAACCCGAGGCTGTTTGATTGTCCTTTAGAACCTCCATCAAAGTATCATCCTCTACCAAAATTAGGTTAGAAGTAATAATAACCGAAAAACCTTGATTACGTCCTATGTAGGCATACTTCAAGTGATCCAACAGTGGCTTGAGTTCTAGAGCAGGGGCTATCATGATGGATGGTATGTCTTCTTCTAAAAAGGAGGAAGTTTCTTAATCGGGTGTTGCCAAGAGGCATAGGATACAACATTGAGAAATTTCAGGTCCTCAATGACTCCTTCATCAACGTGTGCCTCCAATGGTGCATAATTGGTGATGGCCTTACCCATGTCATTTTTTAAGTATGAGTTAGCCAAGGCCTTCCCAAGGAGGATGTCCATCGTGTCCAAGAGGAAGTCAATGATAGGCTTGGTTGGGTATTAGAAAATTTCATTAATGGAGAAGGCTAGTTTCTTATCTAAAACCTTTATCGAAACTTGGCCATTCTCCACATTAATCATGAAATTTTCCATGGCTAGCAATGGTCTCCCAAAAAATTAAGGGGGGCTCGTCATTCTGGTCAATATGGCCCTTTTTAAGTATGCAGAAATCTTCTGGAATACATGTGTCACCAATTTGTACAAGGACATCCTCGAGTACTCCCATAAGATGAGTTACATATGCTTTGGATAATCAGACAAATAAATGTGTCGGTTTGAGTGGTCTTAGATTGAAGGACTTGAAGATGTGGAAGGGCATGATGCTCATTGAGGTGCCCCTACCACATGAGTAATGATTAAACCATCTAGTTTGAATGACACACGAGATTGAGGAAGGCCTTGTATCACTAGCTTTGAGAGGAAACTTGAGGAAAGCACCCAAGCATGCCATAGGGACATCAATGATGTTGCTAGTGTCGAATCCACGCTTCCTTGTCACCAAGGCTTTGAGAAGTTTCACGAGTCAAACAACAAGGTGATGTGGAGCTTATTTAGTATGGCATGGATTTGTTCTTGGAACTCCTAGTCCTTCTTATTGTGACTTTAAAATCTATGACCAAAAGGTACATGGGTGTTAAGATCTAACTCAAAATGTACGTGCTTAGTTTTTCTGAGAGTTAGAGTGGGAGTGTTACAGTTAGAAAGTTAGAGGCCACTTTCATTAAGACTTGGTGAAAATGGGGCTTGAATATGGCACTAGATGTGCTGGGAACAGCAGGGTCTGAGGCCATGGTGGGTGCAGCTGGGCTAGTGATCACAAGGCTATGCTGAGGTGGAAGGGCATGTCATGAGTGTGCATGGGACATGTTGAGGTGCAATTCCAAGGTGATGTCCTTGGTAACCTAGTCTAGATGTTGGCTGGTACACGACGTGCAGAGGTCGAGCATGGTGCTATTTTTTTATAACAAGGCAAGTTCGCCTTGCCATGGTTTAGGGGCTCTCGGCAGAGCAGAGTTTTTCACAGCATGTAGTAAAACCAGGTGCTGGTACTCTTCTTTAGCTCCCACCTTAGAGTTTCCCTCATTAGTAGGATGCACAAAGTCTTGGATCCTTGTCCTACTCCTCAAGGTGATTGTATTAGCAGTAGGGTGATGAAATCCCTTGGGGTTAACCGTGACTTGGCTTGGCAACATTCCTTACTCTTGTTGTTGCATTTGGGTTGCAAGTTGCCCATGTTGCGTCTCCATGTTGGTGATGGCACTCTCGATATCGAACTTAAATGCTTGAGTTCTTTGGGCCAAGCTCTGAATTAGGTCTTCCTAAGGCACGGCGCCACTGCCTTGTGGTTGTGAGGTGCACGGTGCAGTATTTGTGGGGTCGTGGGCAAAGAAAATTCAGATGGTGGATTTTGTATGGCTTGAGGATTGTTCCATCGAAGGTTAGGATGGTTCCTCCGCTCGGGGTTATACATATTAGAGTAAGGATCATTACATGGCCTTGGGCCATTGTTGAAATCCCCTACAAAGTTGGCTTTATCCACAGTTAAACACTCATGGGAAGTATGTCCATACATCGAGCATACCTCACAAATTGGTACTTCTTTTTTTTCTTCTCGCTGTATAGCTTCTTGACCATTGCTGTGAAATGAGAAATTGGATCTTCTTAGCCGTGTGAATGAGTACTAGTAGTAGGTTTAGCGGCTTGCCCCGTCTAGCTGAATTACTTCTCACCTTGGGCTATGTTGTTGAACGATGTCCTTGCATCCGCAATCGTACTCTACAAGATACCTTGTGATTGTGAGTTAACCATTGTGTGATCACTTGTTGTCAAACCTCCGTAGAAGTATAGCATTAGGTGATGGCCATCAATGTCGTGTGGACACTCCAGAAGCATCTAATTGAACTTTCCAAATATTCCTAGAAGGGTTCTTCCCATCCTTTCTGATGGGCCATGATCTTGGCGTTGAACCCATTAGTCTTCATAGTAGGGTAGTATCGTGTCATAAACATTAAAGATAAATCCAACCACGTATGAATGGAGGCACGCACCAAGGAGTAGAATCATAGCTTGGCACGATCCTTAAGACTGAAATGGAAGAGCCGAAGAAGAATTTTTGCTTCAGTCATGCAATGTATGTGCAAAGTGCAATATACTAGGACAAACTCCTTGTTATGCAAGTGTGGGTCCTCGCTTAAGAGTCCATGGAATATGGGTAACAACTGGATTGCGCCATACTTCAATTCGATGTTTGCCACTATAGAATCAAGAAAGACAATAGAGAATTGATCTTCCATGACATGGGGGATGGTAAACTCAATAAGGATCCACGTGGCTAGGAATGGCACTAGGGCATGATCATTGGCATTCCCTGGATTGGCTTTAGATGGGCTAGGGTGTGGTGAACCGTGACTGAAGAGGCCTTTGAGGATGGACTAGAACTAGAATCATGTGTAGATCGTTATATAGATGAAGGCATAAACTAGTACCTAGTAAAATAAAGAGATAGATTGAATTAAATAAAGTGGACACTATTGAGGAACAATTTCTTGGAAACAGTGCAAAAGAAAACATGATAAGAAACAAAACGTGCACAAATATGTAACTTATTTTACATAGGTTAAAATCTTTGAAAGTGCACAAAATTAGAAGAGTAGTATAGCATCAAAGTATAAGCCATTGCCTCAAGGACTTGTTCAACAAATTATCCACTAGACTTACTAACTCAATCAAAGACTCAAAACAGAACTTAGATATGCAAGACTCTAAAGAAACAAAGAAGATAAAAAAACAAGACTTGAAAAGAACAAGAGACAAGACTTGAGACAAGATACTACATAAAAACGTAGCAAGGGATAGGGGTTTGTGTGTATCGTTTGAAATCGGAATGTAAACAAGTAACTAAATTTTAGGAATATTAAATGCATCTCAGGTAAAACGTTGGTTTTCTAAGATAACTAAGGCGAATTAAGGCACACTATCCACTAGTAACCAACTAACGCCTTTAACGTGATTTTCATGATTAGATTATTTTGTAATTTCTGAATCCGATGTCCATGCAGAGGACCTGATGTTGAGTCACTCCATATATGTTATTCTCTCTTACTTAGCACATTTTAGGCACGATGTGTACCATACAAAAAGAACAAAGACAATTTAATGGAATTGCATTATCCCTTAGCAATGATGTGTAGTATTAAGTTGTCATGAATAATATTACAGGGGTGATGTAACGACCCGTCCCAAATTCCATGATTAGATTAGTGACTAATCACGATTAGTGAGTCTAATCCGTGATTAGTAGAGCGAAATCGGGCGAACGATGCGAAATGACCGTTTTACCCCTAGTTGTGGCAAAACGTTGACTTTCCATTTTGGCAGTCAAATGGACTTTGACCCATGACCGTGACGTAGCTCGTGACGTCACGAGTTCATAGACAGGTGGCACGTTCAATTCCGACGTCACGAGTTCAAATGTTGACTTTTTTACCAAGAGGTCCGATGGCCGAGGGCCAAAGAACTTTACGTAGATAAGGACGATACGAATCCGTAGACAGGCGGCACGTCGAATTCGGACGTTCGACGGCGAAGTTACGGTTCACGGAAGTTCTAGGTTACTATTCACGATGACACGTTTTACGAGACAAAAAGTGCAGTTTTGTCTCTAGTGGGCCCAGCTTTTTAGATAGCCAAGGGATGAGTGACAAGGGTCACCCATCCACTGGCCAATCTCACACATACATGCATACCATCCCTTCATCGATCATTCTTCATTTCAAACCCATTTTCCCGATCTCATTTCTCTCATCTGTGCAACCCAAACATCCAACCCTCACCCTATGATCATGACAGAGAGACCAGAGGGGGAGAGGAGGACCGGTGAAGCGTGGTGGCCGGCCAGGACGAAGCCACCGTGCACGGTGAAGACCCAAACCTGAACGGGTACCCGGTTAGACCCAAATCACCCATTTTGTCGATTTTTACATTATGGATAGTTTTGGTTGATTAGGGAATGTTTGTTAGATTGTTTAGGGTGTATAGATATGGTTTCAAATGGGGGTTGACGGCTGTGAAGCATGGGGACGGAATCGGAAAACAGGGGTCGTGAGGGGGTGATTTTTATGGATTGATTTAGGAGGTTTTAATTGGTTTTGTTAATTGGAATAGATAGGAAACTTGAAAATAGGAATTTAGGAATTGAAATGGAGGAAAACAAATGAGATTTGAGGGAGTAGGAACGCTGAACCGGTTCTTCCGGTTCAGCACAGTGACCGGACCGGAAAACCAGAAAAAAAAAACCGGTTTTCCTGAGGTTGATGGTGATGAACAGTATTTTTGACCTTTTAGGAGCGCGTGAGGGCGCGTGGTCCATAATTTGGGAAAGTGTTCAACACTGGAAATCTTCTATTCGATGTAATGAAGATTTTGGGACTAGTGTCGTGTCAATCGGACATCGTTTCGATAATTTCGGGGTGTCGGAAGGTTTAAGGTCGGTTTAAAAATTGTTAAAAGTTCGGGAAAATTACGGGGCTTTGGTAGGAGGTTAATTAAGTAGTCATTAACCTTCTATTAAAATTTGGACAGGTTTGGGAGTCCCGGTGATGGTGATCGGCTCGGGGAGCAGAATGGCACGCAAATCGAGGCGGCAGCTCGGACGGTCTGTGAGTGGACCTTGTTTTCTAAATTGGTGCATGCATAAATGTTTATTATATGTTTTAAATACTTGTTTGTGATTCCATGAGTGCATTTGGATGTGTGGTTACGTATAGGCACGTATTTCGAGGTTTCGGCCCTATACGGTGCCTATACGGGTCTGTATTTCTTTATTGGTCTAAATGAAAAGGTTTTGGATTTCTCAAAGAATAAACTCGGGTATAAGACCCATTTGGTTTGATCTCGGGCATATGACACTATTTACGACCTTCGAGTCTAAATCGTGGTCGCGACGGGTGCTATGTGCACGACGATCGACGATACGACGCTCGCCTCCGGATTGGGATGTGTTCCTTCCGGAGAGGTCACGATGCACGATTCGTGGTCGGGTAGCCTGGGGAGGCTCGACTTCGGAGTGCTGACGGTTCAGGATAGCGATCGGTGATGAGTGCACCATGATCTTGTGGTGGTCGCGTCGGTTGATTCGTTCACGGCGACATATCTGGATTGAGAGCGGTCCTGGATGGATGGTTGCACGCATCACTATGATCAGAGTCGTGACTGACCCTTAGATATCGGGCACGGTGCCCAGTTGAGTCATATGTTCGGGGACGAGACCCAGTTTTTTTACACTGATGATTTCGGGTCAGGGACCCTAGATGGATTTCCAAGTTCATGACGGTTTACGGGAACCGGCATGAACTCTGGAAAGGTCATTGTGGTTCATAACGGTTTATGGGAACATGCATGAACCTTTGTCAGGTCATTCTGCTTCATGTCGATTTATGGGAACCGGCATGAACCCTGGTTAATGGATATTATGGATCATGACGGTTCAAGGGAACCGGGCATGAATATGTATGTTATGTATATATATGTTCATATACCTTCCTTCACTTGTTCTATTATCTCCTCCGGGGAGGGTCGTTGGCCTGGGTGGACCCCGGAGTAGTCACGGAGCACCGACTGAGTGGAGTCACCCCCCAGTTGGGTTCCTTACTCTCAGGAAGGCTATGATTACTATTACCTCGGGTAGGGTCAGTGGTCTACGAACCTTGATCTTGACTTTGAGAAGACTCGGTTGAGACCTGTGTAGTACGTGCGTAGCTTTGGAAATCGTGACAGGATTGGTTATGCGAATTATATGTATATATAATGTATGCTATATGATATGATATATGATGTGTGTTTACACAGGTTTTGGGAAGTGACCCGTACGGTTGAGTCTTTATGATTCTTTTAATCTTGGTTTTGGGCTTAGTCCCACATATGATTTCATTTGGTTAAATGGTTTTCGAATGCATGCATGCTTTTTAGTGAAGGGTACAAATGGCTTTCTTATAAACTGTTTTTATAAACTCTTGTTTTGTCCACTCACAGCTTTTAATGTTTTGACTGCCCTTCAGGTTGACATCGGATGTGGACTGTAGCAGAAACTGAGATATCACATACCTCCTCCGGATCCTGGCGTACTCTGATAGCCCGGGAGGGCAAAGGTCGGAAATATCCCTTGTCTGACACTTCATGTCACACGGGAGCAGGGTCATCCTGCACTAATCCCGGGGGGATTGGGATGAGTCCTGTCAGCATGGTATCAGAGCATAGGATTGCTCATAGGATGCTTATCAGAGCGGGGTTGTCTCTATTCGAGCAACCGCGGAGTTCTTGGAATGTACGCAGGTCGAGGATGTGATATCTCAAGGGGCTACAGTTCGTGGTCAACCAGATAGTTGTGATGCCGATACGATAGTTAGTAGGATTGGATCATTTTTTTCGGCACTAGATGCCAGGGTTGCCATAGTTCTTTCAGGGTTGGCAGAGTGGGACCCTATGAATGGATGAACGTAAACGGTACTTTTGAGTTTTGATCTGGAGACGGTTAGTTGGGATCGTCTTCACGATGTCGTAGGATCGGTTCCGACGACTGGTTGGGAATTATGACCATCCGATGTTCGGATATGGTTGAGTAGATGGATTAACTGCAGTTGGCAGTTAGCAGCCAGATTCGAGGATCCTGATTGGACTTACGGTAGGATTGGATTGACGTCATTACGATGTCAAGACCACGGAGTCGGTCAGATTGTTAATTTTGCTGCTTTTCGCAGTTGGGTTCTGAGGAACTCTAGTTAGTGATTGTGGAACCCTACCTTGGGTGTATGGTTCGGCAATGTGAGTTGGCGAGTGGTTTGACTTTGACGACTATTCGGATTTGAGGCCGTTAGTTGGTCTAGTCATGCCAGCTCTAGTGTTGGGATTGCACTTCGTAGTCGGGGTTGTACTTATCGGTTAGACCGAGTTGGTTGGCGTGCTACTCATTTGTGGTTTGGTACAACTAAGGTCATTGGCGACGTGGTAGACGACATTGGTTGAGTCGAGTTGCGACTAGTTAGAGTTTGGTTGGACAAGTTATTAGGGTTGGTACTTGTCGATGGAATCCCTGAGTGGGATACAGAGTGGTTGGTACGGGCGGTTGATTCAGTTGTTGTAGAGTTTCGATAGCGATGTCTGGTAGTGAGGTCTGCGCAAGTCTGTGGCAGGCACTACTACCGAGGATGGTTGTAGTTACGGTTATTGGGAATCGGTGACGTTTCCTTTTCTCGTATGCGTTATCAGGGTGACTGTACCTAGAGTTGTCAGGTACGAGGGAGGCAGAGTTTCTCCTATTCGAGCAGAGGTACGGGATCGTCGCACGGTATGAGCGGAGATCCAGAGTTGTCAAATTTGCACCCTGTGTGCCGATGCGGATACTGATGTCTGTGTGCCGATACTGATACTGGTGATGATACTAGTACTGGTACTGGTGCTGGTGATCATGATGACGGTGAGTCACGAGTCGGGATGTGACTTCGTCGAGATAGGTATATGTTCGGTATCTGTGATCTGGGAGTGGATCACGGATAGAGTTAAATTGGTGCTAGACACGTGGCTGATGTCATAGTGTGATGGTTCTGGTATGGTTGGAGCTTCGGAATCGCGAAAGGTTGCGATTGAGGTGACGAGAGGAATGCGGGTTATCCGTATTGTTATCGGGTATGTCGAAGTCATTTTGGGTGACTTCTCAGTTTCTACCACGGTAGATGACGGTAAATTATGGCATATGATGGTAGATGATATTGATGATGTAGATGTTGTTGGTTGCCACTAGTACACTGATCGTGTATTGGTTGGTGGACCCGTGGTTTATCTTGGGTCATCAGGTGGAGTGAGTATATCGAAGTTAGGTGACTGAGATTTCTCATTCTCTACTTGGTGGCCGACGATCTTAGGTTACATGACGTGGTGAGTGCAGCGAGTGTGGTTTGCATTCACGTAGAATGGATTATTCGATCATTCTTGATTTTTCCTCGGTGGAATGACAAGGATCGATACGAGGTAATCAGTGAGAACCCACAGTCTCGGCGTGTCTCATCGTTGACTGATCTGTTTAGATGTGGGAAATGGATGAGGACTTTGGGCATTGTGACGATTCTCGATCGTGAAGTTCATGGTCAGGTGATGTAATGATAGGATTGGATCGTGATTTTGAGGATCCAGATGGGTAGAGAGTATATCGCTCTTACTTGGATGTTTGAGTTGAGGATGTTGGGACTGAACTTCTTTTCGAGGTGAATCCCGTATGGTATATTACTCAGGTGAGTAAATTTCTGACGAGGTCGGATTTTGTCAGCCTTAGATGAGTTGATGTTGGGATTGGCTTCCCTATGAAGTCAATCAAACGTATTGTGGTAATTGTTTGAACAGGTAACTGATAGGTTCAGTTTTGGTACGTCTCGGTAGACGTGAACGAGATTTCGGGTTTTGGAATCAGATTTCTGGATGACGATTCAGGATTTGATTTTGGAACTTGAAAGAGGATTTCTGGATTTGGGTTTTGGAATCAGATTCTGGGTCACGATTCAGGATTTGGTTCTAGAGCTTGACTGTGGATTTTCTTTTATGGATTTGGGTTCGGAATGGTCATTCCTAATGCCAATTTACGGAATGATGATTTCAGATTCGAATTTGGACATGTTTATGGATATGATTTCTGGGTTTGGATTCGGGATTTTTTACGAAATTGCGGATTCGGATTCGGATTTGGAAACGGATGATGGGTTGGAGTTTCGATTTGTCTTATACTGGATTGGACAAGTGAACTCCATAATTGAAACGTGATTGACTACGACCTGGATGGTTGTAGGCTGATCGATGGGTAGATGTACGTACTTTGTACGTTGTTCAAGGTATGATACTGGGTGTACTTGTCGTGCCTGGTGACGGTATATAGGTTATACTATTTGTAGGATGGTGAGCGTGTTGGTAGTCGGATTGGTTCTGATACCATTGGATTAGTTGAAGTCGTGAACTGGACGTTGGATACTGTGCACTGGGTCACGGTATTTCTGATGGGTCTAGTTACACACAGGTCGGGTGAATTGTTGGTTAGTGTATACTCAGGTTGAGTCAGTTGGTGGTTAGTGTAACCACAAGTGTATGGTGTCAGTTTTTGACTGACGACTGTCAAGTAGTTGCAGTTTTTCAGATGTGTCCGCGTGGATTGTTGAGTGGAGATTTAGTAAGGAACCGTCGAGTTGTTGTGTCAACGAAACGGTAGATTTGACAAGTGGTGTCAATTCGTAACGTATGGCTACGGTCATTCGATGTGGTCGAGTGTAGTCGATGTGGCGTGAGTGTTAGTGGTACGTCTGGGTACGAACGAGTATTATTCTGTTTAGTGGGTGTACGGGTGTACACGTGTCGTGAGATCGAATTATTTCCACGAGGTGGAGGTTGTGGAATCGAGATAATTGGAGTTTCGAGAACGAAACTAATTAAGGAGGGAAGAACGGTTAGATTAGGTTGGTTGGAATTTCGAGGACGAAATTAATTAAGGAGGGAAGGTTGTAACGACCCGTCCCAAATTCCATGATTAGATTAGTGACTAATCACGATTAGTGAGGCTAATCCGTGATTAGTAGAGCGAAATCGGACGAATGATGCGAAATGACCGTTTTGCCCCTAATCGTGGCAAAATGTTGACTTTCCATTCTGGCAGTCAAATGGACTTTGACCCATGACCATGACGTAATTCGTGACGTCACGAGTTCATACACAGGTGGCACGTTCAATTCCGACGTCCGAGGAGGAAGTTATGACGTTCAGAAGTTTAGGGGCATTTTGGTAATTTTGGTTAAATGGGGTCAAATGTTGACTTTTTGACCAAGAGGTCCGATGGCCGAGGGCCAAAGACCGTTATGTAGATAAGGACAATACGAATCCGTAGACAGGCGACACGTCGAATTCGGACGTTTGACGGCGAAGTTACGGTTCACGGAAGTTCCAGGTTACTATTCATGACGACACGTTTTACGAGTCAAAAAGTGCAGTTTTGTCTCTAATGGGCCCAGCTTTTTAGATAGCCAATGGATGAGTGACAAGTGTCACCCATCCACTGGCCAATCTCACACATACATGCATACCATCCCTTCATCGATCATTCTTCATTTCAAACCCATTTTCCCGATCTCATTTCTCTCATCTGTGCAACCCAAACATCCAACCCTCACCCTATGATCATGACAGAGAGACCAGAGGGGGAGAGGAGGACCGGTGAAGCGTGGTGGCCGGCCAGGACGAAGTCACCGTGCACGGTGGAGACCCAAACCCGAATGGGTACCCGGTTAGACCCAAATCTCCCATTTTGTCGATTTTACATTATGGATAGTTTTGGTTGATTAGGGAATGTTTGTTAGATTGTTTAGGGTGTATAGAGATGGTTTTGAACGGGGGTTGACGGCTGTGAAGCCTGGGGACGGAATCCGAAAACAGGGGCCGTGAGGGGGTGATTTTTATGGATTGATTTAGGAGGTTTTAATTGGTTTTGTTAATTGGAATAGATAGGAAACTTGAAAATAGGAATTTAGGAATTGAATTGGAAGCAAACGGACGAGATTTGAGGGAGTAGGAACGCTGAACCGGTTCCGCCAGTTCAACACAGTGACCGGACCGGAAAACCAGAAAATAACCGGTTTTCCTGAGGTTGATGGTGATGAACAGTGTTTTTGACCTTCTAGGAGTGCGTGTAGTCCATAATTTGGGAAAGTGTTCAACACGGGAAATCTTCTATTCGATGTAACGAAGATTTTGGGACTAGTGTCGTGTCAATCGGATATCGTTTCGATAGTTTTCGGGGTGTCGGAAGGTTTAAGGTCGGTTTAAAAATTGTTAAAAGTTCGGGAAAATTACGGGGCTTTGGTAGGAGGTTAATTAAGTAGTTAGTAACCTTCTATTAAAATTTGGACAGGTTTGGGAGTCCCGGTGATGGTGATCGGCTCGGGGAGCCGAATGGCACGCAAATCGAGGCGGCAGCTCGGATGGTCTGTGAGTGGACCTTGTTTTCTAAATTGGTGCATGCATAAATGTTTATTATATGTTTTAAATACTTGTTTGTGATTCCATAAGTGCATTTGGATGTGTGGTTACGTATAGGCACGTATTTCGAGGTTTCGACCCTATACGGTGCCTATACGGGTCTGTATTTCTTTATTGGTCTAAATGAAAAGGTTTTGGAATTCTAAAAGAATAAACTCGGGTATAAGACCCATTTGGTTTGGTCTCGGGCATATGACACTATTTACGACCTTCGGGTCTAAATCGTGGTCGCGACGGGTGCTATGTGCACGGCGATCGACGATACGACGCTCGCCTCCGGATTGGGATGTGTTCCTTCCGGAGAGGTCACGATGCACGATTCGTGGTCGGGTAGCCTGGGGAGGCTCGACTTCGGAGTGCTGACGGTTCAGGATAGCGATCGGTGATGAGTGCACCATGATCTTATGGTGGTCGCGTCGGTTGATTCGTTCACAGCGACATATCAGGATTGAGAGCGGTCCTGGATGGATGGTTGCACGTATCACTATGATCGGAGTCGTGACTGACCCTTAGATATCGGGCACGGTGCCCAGTTGAGTCATATATTCGGGCACGAGACCCAGTTGTTTTACACTGATGATTTCGGGTCAGGGACCCTAGATGGATTTCCAAGTTCAAGACGGTTTACGGGAACCGACATGAACTCTAGAAAGGTCATTGTGGTTCATGACGGTTTATGGGAACCGGCATGAACCTTTGTCAGGTCATTCTGGTTCATGACGATTTATGGGAACCGGCATGAACCCTGGTTAATGGATGTTATGGATCATGATGGTTCGAGGGAACCGAGCATGAATATGTATGTTATGCATATATATGTTCGTATACCTTCCTTTACTTGTTCTATAATCTCCTCCGGGGAGGGTCGTTGGCCTGGGTGGACCCTGGAGTAGTCACGGAGCACCGACTGAGTGGAGTCACCCCTCCAGTTGGGTTCCTTACTCTCAGGAAGGCTATGATTACTATTACCTCGGGTAGGGTCAGTGGTCTACGGACATTGATCTTGACTTTGAGAAGACTCGGATTGAGACCTGGGTAGCACGCGCGTAGCTTTGGAAACCGTGACAGGATTGGTTGTGTGAATTATTTGTATATATGATGTATGGTATATGATATGATATATGATGTATGTTTACACAGGTTTTGGGCAGTGACCCGTACAGTTGAGTCTTTATGATTCTTTCAATCTTGGTTTTGGGCTTAGTCCCACATATGATTTCATTTGGTTAAATGGTTTTCGAATGCATGCATGCTTTTTAGTGAAGGGTACAAATGGCTTTCTTATAAACTGTTTTTATAAACTCTTGTTTTGTCCACTCACAGCTTTTAATGTTTTGACTGCCCTTCAGGTTGACATCGGATGTGGACTGTAGCAGAAACCGAGATATCACATACCTCCTCCGGATCCTGGCGTACTCTGATAGCCCGGGAGGGCAAAGGTCGGAAATATCCCTTGTCTGACACTTCGTGTCAGACGGGAACAGGGTCATCCCGCACTAATCCCGGGGGGATTGAGATGGGTCCTGTCAGGTGATGTAAGCCACTAACTTCGTTGTTAATAAACCCAAGTAGATGATCAATTATACAAGAAATCATTCATCAATAATTTTGAAACAAGTCAATCACACTCATATGCATTAAATATACATGAAAATAATAATCACAATCGTATTCACATCCATAGCAATAAAAATCAAGAGCCGAAATCAAGTTAAATGACTATCATGGGTAGGGCTTCAAGTAGTCCAAATTCTGAAGGAATCTACCCACACATAATTGAAAAACAAGGCATGATATAGGTTAGCATTAATAATTACGATGAAATACAAGTAAAGGAAAAAGGAAGAACTAAGACACTGAGCCACAACGAAACCACAACAAGTCAGCTCTCCCCAAGCTCCACGCTTAAGCCTTCTTCCAAAATTACAAGGAAAAATGAAACCATAAAATCTACACTGTTTTTATGGCTAAGCTAAAATTAGGGCAGAAAAGGGAACATGGACCTGTGTGCTTAACGCTTCTATAAATAGGGGTGTGAATCCTCTAGAATTTAGGAAAATAATCTGAATAAGAGTCTTTTTTGCAGTAAGAAATTTGATAAAATCTTCTTGGCCTTTCTTGCATGAAAATTTCATAGCCTGTCGCCCCTAGCATGATACTATCAGCTTTGGGTCATACTCTCACAATTTTGTTTTTGGGAACTCACGTGAAGCTTCCTAGTGGATCACTCATATGGGATTGTGATGTGCTATTTACTAACACATAATTTAATACCCTACAAAAGTCGTAGTATATAGTATAGGATAAGAAAGAATAGTTCTACGCTAGGGATTAAAGGGCTTGCTAACTAGCTGTTAATACAGAAATCGTCCGGACTTGTAGAATTCCATCTTGATCCCTACAAACAATAACAAGAAATAATTGGGGTTAAGGTTGAAGCCCGGGGGGTGTGGTTCAACTAAGAACACTCTGATGCCTAAGTCGGTTTAATCGAGACAAATAAACCAACAGAGTTTCAGTATGAGTTTTGAATTACCTCCTGAAGTGAAGAGAGACCATGTATTTATAGTGGAGTCTTGTGGGTCACCGGAGCGTCTAATTGGTTGAAGGAGATAGTGTTTAATAGGTGATTCTACTGAGAGAAATCACCATTATTAATTATATAAATAATAATAAATAACTCACAGATAGATGATTTATTATTGTCATTGATCTGATTAATTAATATATTTAATTGATAAATATATTAAATTAATACAAAGATCGTGGGATGCCGTCATCGTATTTACCAGGGGTAATATCGACATTAATGAGTTCGAGCCACGTGACAGCTGCATACTTTTTTGGTGATTTATGGTTCCACAAATGCCCCCGCATCACTTAGGAATTCAGGGAATCCTATGGGATATAATTTTTATTGTGGTCCCGATTAACCATTATTTTACAGAAGTAGGACTCCGTTTTGCTTCGAGCAATTGAAATTCTGATGGACCTCGATCTTATTTCAATAAGAAGTTTTTAGGCTTGAAGTCTTGTAATTTATTTTTGTAGCCCAATGGATGATTAGTGTTAGGTTATGTTCTTTATTTAAATGGGGGTTACAGTAGCTTCCATCTTCAATAAAAAAAGAACACTAAACTCTAGCATTAACCCTCTATTGGTGGAGAGCGATCGTCACTATCAAGGCAGTGCAGCGGGTGAAAAATTTTGTTGCTTCCTTATTTTTTCTCATCTCTGATGTCTTTGTGCTGGTTAAAGATCCAAGTGGGTTGCAAATGCTAAGAAGGCTAAATTGGTAGGGTCTGTGCAGAAGGTGTGTTGGTACATGCACGTCAATTGGGGCTGACCTACGTGGTAGCGGCGCCTAACGGACGCAAGGATTGTTGGCAACTCTAGTTGGCGGTGCAAGCGGCAAAGCTTGGAGCCCTTCACAATTTTTTCTTTTCCTGTCAGAAGATAGCTTCTATTTTTTTTTTGGTCGCTGCAGCATGATAGCCATGTTAGACTTTGATTTTTTTTTTCCGTTTCTGCAGCTTTCAACAAAAGCTATTAGCTTTTGTATGTTTAATATATATTTAATATATATATATATATATATATATATATTTTGTTTAGCTTCGATCTTTTTCATATTCTGAGAGTTGTGGATGTCCGATTGCAACGATTCAGTTTGTAGAGTACTATCTAATGGCCTTTCCGAGACTTGTTAGAGCTTTCCACTTCAAGAGATGGAGGACTTGATATCAAGACATTCTTCCAGTTGACATGCTTGTAGTGCTTTGTGGATGAAAGAACTTAGCGCATCGACGCACTTGTCATCTTCAAGTGCGGGCGGAGCCAACATCAAGGTCTTCAACGGGGGAGGTGCAGTAGAATACAACGCGAGATGCAAAAGAGCGTAAGGCGAGGTGCAGCAGAGTGCAAGACGATGTGAAGTTGGGTGCCAAGCGAGGTGCAGTAGAGTGCAAGGCGAGGCATGCTGCAAGTGCGAGGTGATCAGTCCCATCACTTGTAGTACGACATGTCACAATCCAGTATGAGGCTTGTTCCAACTGCAAAGCAATGTGTGTTGCAGCTACAAGGTGAGATGTGCCTCATCTTCAAAGCAAGGTTTCCCATGACGCGAGGTAAAGTGCATGTGGTGCCATGAAGTAACTGAAGCTTTCTAAGGAGTTGCTTTGGATGACGGATGACCTTCTAGAGACTTGATCTTCAAGGCCTTGTTGATCTCAAAATGGGGTGTACCAAGGCTGAACATAGAATGGAGGATCAATCATGCCCCGCCCCTCCCCCCCCCCCCCCCCCTTCCCCCCGCAAAGCTCGAGACGTTTCACATCATCGCCTAATTGGCATAAGAAAGCTTGAAGATGCCATCATCTGGACGCTGAAGCCAAGTGGCGGGAAGACACATGACACCAAACCATTGTTTCGTCTTGGAGTTGAAAGTCAAGCTGCTTTGTAGCCGTCGCCGAGTCAAGCAATGGTGAAGTTGCTTTTATGAAGCCAACTATACCAAGCAGGCAATGTTGAGGAGGTTGCCCCCATTGTTTGAAGAAGGTCATAGACGATGTGTCACTGGAAGTCAACGATGAGATGATCGAAGGCCTCCAAGGCTTGCTCATATCTTGACGGAGAGACTTTGAGGCCGTGCCACTCCTGATGATGAGCTTTATGATTCTTCTTAGCTCGTAGCTTGATCGTAGCATTGAATACATGTTTGCGCATTCAACTTGTGAATTGCCAACTTCTTTAATTTTAATTAACAGAAGCCTTCCATTTTTTTTGAGTGTTTGTGATTTTCGGTAGATTTGACCTTTGTGTATAAATTTGGTATTCTGACTTCGTTTTAGCTCTGAATTGAGTATCGTTGGTGGCGTTGGAAAGCTGACTTCTATATATTTTTGGCGCCATCAAGCTCTCTTCTAGCAAGTAAATTCTAAGTTGTGTGCTGGAATTTGTAGTCGCGCGCACTAAGACATTTGCCTAAGAGTTTTCATGACATGACCCGGCTATTGCTCCCCTTGGTGGGGTTGGGAAGCGATATTTAGTAGGTTTTCCAATTCCAGCAAGTCCGTTTGTTGGGTATGAGTAACAGATATTTGGGAATGTGCTTGAGTAGTATGTATCTCATTGTTGGCCAATCGCATTGAACTTAGTCGTCAAGTTGCTTGAGGTGGTGACTTAGCTCTTTGAGGTGAAGGCTGTACTTTCCCTTTAGAGAGGAGCTTTGAGTCCTTCAAAGGTGAAATCTTTAAGTGTTCTGCCTATGGATGCCTTTGGTGCTTAACAAGGCGCAAGTACCGATAGATTGCGAGTTGAAGGGATTATGGCTTTGACGAACAAGGATGTTGATTCGTCACATAGCGATTGCCTTAACGCGTTGCAGGACAATTTCCTTGATGCGTGTCAGGGTTATTTCCTTGATGCGTCGCGAGGGGATTATTTTGATGCATCATGGGGCGATTTCCTCGTTGCTTCGTGAGCGATGTGTTGCTTTGTGTCAGAAGGCTTGGCTACTTCATGGGTCGAAGACATTGATGCTTTGTGAGCAAAGGACTTGATGCTTCGAACGAAGGTGTTGACACTCATCGAACGAATGCGTTAACGCTTCACTGGCTGAGTTCGTGGATTGCTTCATGGGAGAAGTCATTGATACTCTTGGTCGAACAATTTGATGCTTCACGAGCCAAGGTGTTGGCACTTCATGGGGCGAAGTCTCAGCTGTTTCGCTGGTTGACCATTTCGGTGCTTCACGAGCAAAGGTTTGAAGTGCTTTCTTGGAAGAGGCATAGAGTGCTCCGCATGGCGAAGGCTTTGGGTGCTTCACATGGCGAAGACTCAAAGTGCTTTACTGGGCGAAGGCTTAAGGTACTTCGTTGGCAAAGGCTTGGAGCGCTCCGAGTTCCTTGCATGGCGAAGTGGAGTGCTTCGCGTGGTGAAAGCTTCAAGTGCTTTGCATGGAAACGGCTTTGAGTGCTTTGCGTGGCGATGGCTTCAACTGCTTTGTGTGGCAATGCCTTCGAGTGGATCGCATGGCGAAGGCTTGGAATGCTTCGCATGACGAAAGATTCAAGTGCTTCACACGACAAAGATTCAAGTGCTTCATGTGGCAATGGCATCGAGTACTTCGCATGGCAAAGATTTTGTGTGCTTCGCACGGCGAAGGCTTTGAGTGCTTCGCGTGGCGAAGGCCCAGGTTCTTTGTGTGACAAAGGCTTTAGTATTCTTTGCTTTTGCAAAAGCTTAGTATGCTTCGCATGGCGAAAGCTTGGATTGCTTCCCGTGGCAAAGGCTTGGAGTGCTTCGCGAGGTGAAAGCTTAGAGTTCTTCGCGAGGTGAATGCTTAGAGTTCTTCGCATGGCGAAGGCTTAGAGTACTTCGCATGGAAAAGATTTGGAATGCTTGATGGGGCGAAGGCTTAGAGTGCTTCGTGTGGTAAAGGCTTAGAGTGCTTCACGTGGCGAAGGCTTAGAGTGCTTCACATGGTGAAGGCTTGGAGTACTTTGGGTGGCGAAGGCTTGGAGTGCTTCTCATGGCGAAGGCTTGGAGTGCTTCGTGAGGAGAAAGCTTGGAGTGCTTCATGTGGCGAAGGCTTTGCACGACGAAGGCTTCGAGTGCTACGCACGGCAAAGGCTTCGAGTGCTAGGCACGACGAAGACTCCGAGTGCTTCCCATGATGAAAGAATCGAGTCCTTCGCGTGGCAAAGACTTTGTGTCTAAGCTGCACTTGTACTCTAAGTGTACAACTTTTTTTTTTAGGAGTCACTTGGAGGTGTGTCATGGGACATGGTCCAACACTTGAAATTGATGATGTATGGTTGAATCTGGTACCGAAAGTTGTCTCCCTGACCATCATCGCATTGGATTCCTTGGAGGCATTGATCCAGCATCTTTCTAACGTCTTCAACATGTAGTATGCCTTAATGAGGGCAAGAGTAACGTCAAATGGGGTAGTGTCGACTTCTCAGGATCTCCATTGTCGAAGTGTGTAAGCATGCTAGTGAGTATGTCCCATCCTTCTCTCTGTGGTGGCCAGAATGTCTCAAACCTTCATTAACTTGTCCACTTGAGCAGGTGTTTGCAATCTGGGAGGTCATGTCATGTCGTTGACTCCTTACTCAGTGGGTGTGTCTTTTTTCTCCAAAATCATTTAGCGAAACGTCTCGAGATATTGTCCAGCAATTAACGTGTTCCTTGCTAGTGCGTTTTAGGAGGTTCCATTGCCTTTCGCGAGGTGTGCTGCGTCTCTTGGTAGCTTCTGACATTCTGAGGCCTCGCTGAAGTCATTATAGGAGCTCTGATAGGACTTGGTCTTAGCTGTTTAGCTGTTTGACTTGCTGTGATGGGTCATGTTGTGGGTGGTAATTTTGTAGCACCTGCGCATGTCATGTAAGATGTCAGGACTTATGCCTCGAACTCTGGTGGTCAGCTGTCACGTCTCGGTCTATGTGGGCTCGAGTGCATCCTAGTGCATGGTGTGCAGAGTGTTAGGACTCATGTCTCGAGCTCTAGTGAAAAGGTGTCACGCCTTATATTTCATGCACATGAGCGCATCCTCATGCAGTGCATGTTATGCAGAGAATTAAGACTTACGTTTCGAGCTTTAGTGGCAAGGTGTCACTCCATGTCCTTTATGGGTTTGAGCGCATCCTTATGCATGGTGTAGGTTTTTCATAGGTTTGACATGGCATGGACGTCGTATCCACGATCTAGCACCCTTTCTTGCATCATGGAAAATTTCGATTTCATAACAGGTCGCAGTTCCCATTAGGGGTGATTCAGTTGAACCTCTGGGATTCCGTTGAGCAGGTTGCTCTTATCATAAGTCGTTGTGAAGAAGGCGGTAGGCCTGTCAGATCGTTCATTCTTCAAGTTCTTGCCATATACAAAGAACGATGAACGATGAATAATGAATAATGAACAATAATGATGTTTTTCTTGAAAAAACTGGAGAGCATGCATTGAGTATTTCTCAATTCGGCTCTCAATGAAAGCACCAGTTGTTGATGCAGAAATCGTCCGGACTTGCAGGATTCCATCTTGATCCCTACACACAATAACAAGAAATAATTGGGGTTAAGGTTGAAGCCCGGAGGGGTGGTTCAACCAAGAACACTCTGATTCCTATGTCAGTTTAATCGAGAGAAATAAACCTGTAGAGTTTCAGTATGAGTTTTGAATTACCTCCTGATGTGAAGAGAGACCATGTATTTATAGTGGAGTCTTGTGGGTCACCGGAACGTCTGATTGGTTGAAGGAGATAATGTTTAATAGGTGATTTTACCGAGAGAAATCACCATTATTAACTATATAAATAATAATAAATAACTCTCGGAGAGATGATTTATTATTGACATTGATCTGATTAATTAATATATTTAATTGATAAATATATTAAATTAATACGAAGATCGTGGGATGCCGTCATCGTATTTACCAGGGATAATATCGACATTATATAAGTTATGAGACATGTGGTAGCTGCATAATTTTTCGGTGATTTATGGTTCCACACTAACATGAAAGGAAAAAGAAATGACGATCAAATAAAATGATTAAAATGAGGGGAAATGTGAGACTGGGATTTAATCTAAGGAAACTAATGCAAATGTAATGAAAATTATGGTAAGGATGGAATGTGAGAAACTAGCTAAATGTTCAATCTCCACACACCATATATATGCACATGAATTAATTTTCCAGAAATTTCTTTACACACTAGTGAAGTATAATGTCTAGAATTAACCAAGAACCGCACTAATTAATCCTGTTATTTCCCATGAGTTTATCAAATTAAACTTCGTGTCGCTTTCAAATCATTCTCTACACATCATCTAATCATGAACCGCAAGTGAAATGAATATGTAGAGGTCATTAAGCTCTATGGAAAATTTAGACATTATCTAGGTAAAACATCCGTATGAATCGTATCTTAGTTTAACCCAAATTTTGCTTAACATTACCAACGTCCATTGATAGTAACTACTTGTGAATATAAGATCATAACTATTAGATGAAATTCTCTTATATTCTAGCACCAAATCCTAGCATGTGTACTATGTTTTTTGTCCTAACAAGCATACTAGAATATGTTCTCCATCAAACAGTTAAGTAAAACATAATCACCAATGATAAAAGAAATTCTGAATTTAATTAATTCGTTGAACACATGTTTGGGGCTTTGAAATCACCCCTAACTATAAAGAAATTAGTTACACATATTCATTATATTTGAAACGCAATACATAATCAAATATGAAACTAAAATAAGACAAATAAAGAAAAGATAGAGAGATGAATGACAAAAAACACAATCACAATTGAAATGATGGAAGAGATGGATATGTGGTTGTTGTTGCGCCGCTGCCAAGTAAAAAAGGGTGGGCTTGTCTTGCCGCCAACTTGAGGAGAGTGCAGAAAGACTGCTCTTTTATTATTTTACACAGCCAAGAGCCGCCTAAAAATTGGAGAGTTGCTACCTTTTTATTTCCAAGTGAGGTCTAACTTGAAAGAGAGAGCCTCCCATTTTTGTGTCAAAACGTCGTCACTAATGACCAAAACTTCCCTCTTTATTTCCTAATAATTCTCCTCATAAATCCTCTTTATTTGTTGCATAATTCCCCCACTTATTATGCTGTTCCCTTTCTTTTTCAAATGTCCATCCAACTTATGACTGAAACTGCCACTTCCAAAATGAATGAGAAAACTTTTGGAACAATAAAAGTGTTTATGCCCAATTGATTATGAGTTGAATACTGCAATTGATGTAGAATGAATGATATAATGAATTGAGGAGAGAGATGAATATTTTCTATTTTCAATGTTGTAAAGTGGTTGCCTCTTTTGTCTACCCATTAATGAAGTTATTAATTCTCGAGCAACCTGACCTTACTTTACTAAAATGACCATAACTCCTTATAGAAAATTCCAATTAATGAACCGTAAAATGCACTAGAAACTAGACTTGTATCTTTCCAGCGATGTATGGCTCATCAGCCAGTTATTCCTAAGAATGTACATTTTATTCTGAGAAGTCGACACCTATGCTGCAGTCTTTTTCAACGTTTTCTTTTTTAACTTCCAAAACAGCAAGACATTAACTCCTTGTGTAAAAAGCTTCCAAAAAGCCTACAAAACATAAAAACATCTTATGTACTACGAAATCATAGGAAAACATGCTAAGAAAAGTATTGGAAAATAAGATAAAATGTGACTTAAATATGCTTCTATCAGATTGCTTTATCCCAACCTCGCTTAGCTTTAAAGTTCTAATCAAACCCAAAGCCAGTGAGGTCCCAAAAGGCCTTGAGCTAGGAATATACATGCCTACACATATAAGGCACTTCACCTTTCCCTCCCCGAACGATATGGGATTTCTCACTGTTCTTGCACCTTTGACCATCAGCAGTCTAGGAACACCCCTAGCTTTGGCTGCCTGGGACGCAAACCTCGAGCATTAGCCATTTGGGAACACCCGTAGCTATGGTTTCTTGGGACATGGGTCTTACAATCTACCCCCTTCTATGGGCCTAGTATCTTTGCTAGTACACTTCCGGCCGGGATCCAGCTCCAATACCATTCTATCACAGCGCATTTCCCTTAGCACGATATTGTTTGTTTTGGGCCATCCTCTCACATTTTTATTTCTAGGAGCTCATGTACAACTTCCAATAGGTAAACCATTATGGGATTGCTCCAATCCAACCTCGCTTAATTTTGGAGTTCCAACTAAACCCAAAGTTAGTGAGTTTCTAAATGGCCTCGCGCTAGGAAGACCCGTGCTAGGAAGACCGTACTTAAACATTTAAGGCACATCACCTTCCCCCGCCCTTCGAGTGATGTGGGATTACTCGTCGTTCTAGCTCCTCCGAGCATCGGCCGTTTAGTAGCACCCTTAGCTTTGGTTTCCTAGGACACAATCCCCAAGCATTAGCCATCTGGGAAGACCCCTAGCTTTAGTAGCTTGGGACACAGATCATACACAAATGCATCTTCTAGAGTCCTCCAAGGTTGCCTGGTGCCCACTTCATTTGTATCTTTTAACTCAATCTCTTTATCTTTTTTAGTTACTAATTTATCTCCTCATCTATACAATGGTCGTCTTATGGTTCTAGTTCATGCTCATGCTCCCGTTCTCGGATCATCTCAAGTCCATCCTCAAGGGCTTCTTCCATTCATGGCTCACCACCACCTAGCCCACGCTTGGCCAATCTAGCAAAGGTTAATGATCGTGCCCTAGTGTCACCGAATGCCATGCACCTCTTTTACTTGTTTTCCATCCCCCATGCCGTAGAAGGCTAATTCCCTATGATCTCAAGCACTCCGTCTTTCCATCCCCTAGCAATATGGGATTGGTCACTGTTCTTGCTCCTCCGAGTACCAACCGTCTAGGAGCACCCTTAGCTTCGGCTACCTGGGACACAACCCCCGAGCATCAGCCATCTAGGAATACCCTAACTTTGGCTGCATAAGACATGAGCCTTACATAAAGGCAGCTTCTAGAGTCTTCCAAGCTTTCCTAGTGTCCACTTTATTTGGATCTTTTAACTTAATCTCTTTATTTTTTTAATTACAAATTTATGTCCTCATCTATGCAAGGCTCCGCTCATAGTTCTAGTTCAGGCTCAAGCTCCCCTTCTAAAACATCTCAAGCCCATACTAAAGGGCCGCTTCCATTCGTGGCTCACCACCACCTAGCACATGGATGGCCAATCTAGGGAACGTCAATGACTGTGCCCTAGTGTCACCACTAGCTATGCGGCTCCTTTAGGAGATTGTTTTTTCTGAGTTTAAGCAGGCAAATTTTGAATTAAATCTTTGCACCATATGCATGCTACCCACATTCCATGGACTCTCGGGTGAGGATCCTCACCCCGCATCTCAAGTAGTTTGTCTGAGTATATGCACTGCTCTATGTATACATGGCATGATCGAAGTAAACATTCGTCTTCGGTTGTTCCATTCCAAAGCATGGTTATACTCTTTGGCCCCTGATACGCTAAAGTTAAGCATTAAAGTAAACATAAAGTCACATTCAATACTTAATGAAAACATATGCAGATTAAAACCCGTTTTTGTAGATTGTAGCATTGATAAGTAGGGATCATTCTTAACCGATGATTGAGGGTATCTAAGCATGATTATCGTTTAATTAACTAATTAAGGGGGTAGTAGATTGTTTCTACTATCTTACGTGATTAACTAACCTAATCAAATCAAATCTAATCTAACTTAACCTAATTTACTGTTTACATTGGTCAACTCATCTTTAACCTAACTCATTCATGAATTCTTTTAACTTCAACCTACAAAATCCTCTCATTCTAGCCTTATGAGTTATTTGTGTATTATCTTAAGTATGTGCTCGGGGGGGATAGCCCGACTTAGACTTTCAATGAATTAGACTCGGAGACAGCCCCACTATCTAATCTAGCATTAAGCACAAACATACAATCATAACAAAAACTAGAATCATAGAACACATAGAATATTGAAATCAATACAAATCATAAAAATAATAATAATAATAGAAATAAGTTCATAAACAAAGATATTCAAGCACAAAAAGATAACTATAAGGTAAAGAAGATGTGTTACACTTTTTCTCTTCGGGACACCCTAAGGATACGAAGTGATTGGGCACTCTTTGGTGAGACACTCAGGGATAGCCTGACTATGCCACAGATGAAGGTGTGGTGGATGAAGTATGGTATAATTAACCGGGCACGAGAAATCTTGTGACGACCCGAAAATTCGAACAAGAAAAATTTGGAAAATTTGAAGAAAATGACGATTTTGCCCCTCGAATTGGACGAACGGTTGATTTTGGTTGGAATGGTCAAACGGACTTTGACCGATGATTGTGACATAGTTCGAGATGTCACAAGTTCATAGACAGGTGGCACGTTCGATTTCGACATTCAAGGAAAAAGTTATGATGTTCGAAAGTTCAAGGGTAATTTGGTAATTTGACTAAAAAGGGGCAATTTGTTGACTTTTCAAACAACATGGAATTTTCATGTAATTCGAAGACCGTTGGGTAGGTCTCGAGACGCTGAGTCCGTAGATAGGGGGCATGCGTCAATCGGAATTCGGATGAAAAAGTTACGAACTTCGGAATGCTAAGGGCATTTTTGTAATTAGCCATGAAAGGGCATTTTGGTCAATTTTGTCATAAGGGGCAAATTTTTCCTTTTGCTAGTGTGGATGAGTCAATTACTTAGTGACTCATTTAGTGCATATAGTGACATCTGTCACTCTAAGGATTTTATTATTGTTGGCGGTGAACGGTTCGAATGAAACACTTGGATTGTAAAATTGAGACAGAAACAGAGGAAGGTATCCAAGGCAACAATGAATCCCCTAAACTGAAACCGTGAGACTTAGAGTAGAAGTGAGAGTGAAATTGTGAGGAACTAGAATAGAGAAGGAGAGAAGATGACGGGAACCATGGAAGCAAACCCGAAAGCCCAAACCCGTGGAGTTCAAATATTTAAAAAATTCAAATTCTAACTTAGAGGCCGTGATGACTACAACTGAGGCTTGTGTGACCTTTCTGGAACTCTTCTGATTATGACCATATCAAAATCGAAGAGAATTGATCAAGAATTAATTAAGAACTGAACCGCGACGGGTTGGAACTGCCATGATTGAGTTCGATCATACAAAGGTATGTTCAAGTTAAATTGAATCTGAATCCATGGTTAGAATGAGTCTATGATGCTTCCTAACTGATCAATTTAAAGAAATCAATAACAATTGAAATGATTGAATGATGAACATTCTTCGAAAATTGGAGTTGGGTGGGATAGTTGGAAGTAATTAGAGTTGGAATTGATATAACAGACCTCTAATTCATGTGTTTACGATGCTACTGGACATTTTAATTACAGAAAACAAGTTGGAATTGGACGAGATTGAACTGGGTCAACACGCGGCTTGAACGACCCGTTTAACAGACTGTCGAATGAGAACGATGAACATTGCTTGCACTGTAGCTGGCGCGTGGACTTCACGCGCAGCCACTCACGGCAACGCGTGGGACCGAATCTCGAGGTAAGTTCAACATGAAACTTTCTCCCTTTAATGTAACGAACATTTTGGCACTAGTTTCGAGGAAATTGGATATCGTTTCGATAATGTTCAATGTATCCGAATTTTTCGTATACATTTAAAATATGTATTTAAATCACGGAAAAATTGGGGAAAATTATATGAGATATATTGAAGTGTTAGTGACCCTCGATATTGATTTCGGACAGGAATTATGATTTCCAGAATTTACGGAAAAACATGCAGCTCGGAAGCGGGCCATTTGAATGGTGTGTGGGTGCATGGACACGTATTTCAAGGGTAAATTGGTCTTCTTCAAAAAGTTTCGTCAATCTGAATTCTATGTTGGTGATTTCAGATCGATTGGAGATCGTTTGATATTCAATTAGAGGTCTTTAACCTCGGAAAGTGTGTTCAGGACATGTTTACTGTACCGAGCTTCGTGAGGGATATAGAACGTTAGTGACTGTCAGATGTGATTTGGACAAGCCCAGAGACTTTGGATTAGCTTCGGTATGACATACGACACGGATTTTAAGCGCGCATCGTGGACCGAGTATGAGTGGACATTTTTTTTAGAAATATGATGCATGTGTAAGTGTTGTAAATGCTCTATTATTTGATTTTAGTTAAAATGATTGGATATCATTACTTGATAAGTTTGTGGATTTAATTATCGATTTATGAACGATTTTATGCATTTGAATTAAATGGTGTTTTGGGTTTGAGACACAATTGGATAATGATTTTGACTTGGATTTGGAGATAAAAGTGAATTTGAAAGAAAGAATGAGATTTGATGTAATTTGAATACCGATTTGGTATGATTGATTTGGATAAATCTGGAATTATGAAATGAGTTCTCGACACCGTTTTCTGATGGTTTTGTGGAAACGGCTTATGAAAGCTATGTTTCAGGAATAGGCCCGGTTAAAATGTTTAGGCATGATTTGAGACATAATTGGTTTTAAAATGAGTTTACTGGATTTGGTGACTATTGCACATATACCATCCTTTGTGATGAGTAGCTCAGATGGGAGGCTCAGGCTCAAGAGTGTGAGATTATGATATCACCTGGACATCGTAGATCCTGGGGATATACTCGGATAAGAGACCCTGAGTTGCACGCATAACATTGACATCATGACAGTTACTTGGATATGGATATTGAGATATTTGTGTCCAAGTATTTATATTATGATTTGTATTACTTTCATACGATTTGATTTCTATGCATGCATGTTTACAAAACAGAGGGTAAACTGTGATTTTTCTTAAATCATATTTTGAAAATGTTTAATTTTGTCCACTCACAGTTTGACTGCTTTAATGACCCTCCAGGTCGTGGCATAGAGTCCGAGGCTGATATTGAGGATGAGGCATAAACAGTACCATTGCGCACTTGGATACCTTTCGGGGTAGGACTTGGTACTTTTTCTGTACAGTTATATATATGCTCTGTAATATCATTGACTAGATAAAATTTTGTCTCACCAGTTATGTATAGGTACTTATCCCTGGTCTGACAATGTTGTTGTTTGAACTTACGTGTAAAACAAAAAGGGTCACTTTTGGTATTTTAAGTTTGATTGTCAGATGGAAGTAGGGTCCTTCTCGGTTATCATGATAGGTCCTATCAAATTGGTATCAGAGCATTAGGTTAGTGGTATGTACATTGTAAATTGAGGTGCATAAGTTATTGTACTAAATTATGCCTCTTACAAATAGACATGCCTCCGAGACGTGAGCCCCGTGCATGGTCTAACGACGATATCGTAAGAGATGCTGAGAGTGCAAGTATTGAGTAAGCCTAGTGCCTAGTGGCTACTGCGTTTAGTATTGGGGCAGATCCTGAGGAAGCCCACCAGTGGATCGCTCGTATTGAGAAGATCTTCACAGTTATGGAATGTCCCCCAGAGGATCAAGTCTTGTTGGCAACCTTTTTACTGGATGGTGGCTCGTATCAATGGTGGTATACTCTAGAGATGTGAGGTTGGGTTGTTCAGACAGTGACTTAGGAGACCTTACGAGAGTGCTTCCCTGATCAGTATTATCCCCATTCATTTCGCGATGCTAAAGAGTCCAAGTTCCTACAGCTCCAGTAGGGGAGCATGTAGGTAGTGGAGTGTGAGCAGATTTTCCAGATGTTATCACGCTTTGTTTCTGCGTTTGTGAGTACCGAGGCAGATAAGTGTCGCAGATTTTGGCCTGCGAGGTATGCGACCTATTTCTCAAGCTCCATATCGTATGACACCAACTGAGTTATGGGAATTGAAGGTGCACTTGCAAGACCAAGTAGACATGGGATTTATTTAGCTGAGTGTATCGCCTTGGGGAGCCCTAATATTGTTTGTGAGGAAGAAGGATGGTAGTCTGATATTATACATCAATTACAGGCAGCTCAATAAAGTGACGATCATGAATAAGTATCCCTTACCTCGAATAAATGATTTGTTTGACCAGCTGAGGGGAGCCAAACACTTTTCGAAGATTGACCTTCGATACGGCAACCATCAGTTGAGGATTAAAGAAGAGGATGTCCCAAAAACAGCTTTTCGAGCTCGATATGGTCATTATGAGTTTTTAGTGATGCCATTCAGGTTTACTAATGCACGTGCGGCGTTTATGGATTTGATGAACCGGGTGTTCCAGCCATATCTGGATAGTTTTGTCATTATGTTTATTGACGATATATTGGTATAATCTAAGAGTGTGAGGGCGCACAAGAAGCATTTGAAAGTTGTGCTTACTACACTGAGGGAGAACCAGCTTTATGCAAAGTTGAGTAAAGGCCAGTTTTGGTTAGCTAGTGTAGGCTTCATGGGACATGTGATTATAGCTGAGGGTATTCGTGTGGACCCCCAGAAGATGGAAGCGGTAACCAATTGGGAACAACCAAAGACAGTCACTTAGATTAGAAGTTTCTTGGGCTTAGCTAGTTATTACAGACGATTTGTCGAGGGATTATCTAATATTGCTGCTCCATTGAATTGGTTTACTATATAGGGAGTCAAATTTGTTTGGGATGCGGACTATGAGCAGACTATCCTGGAACTTAAGAGGCGATTGACATCTGATCCTCTATTAACCCTTCCTAATGAAAGTGGGGGTTCGAGTTGTATAGCGATGCTTCTTTGCAGGGTTTGGGGTGTGTCTTGATGCAGCATGGGAAAGTGGTTGCTTATGCTTCCCGATAGATAAAACCCCACGAAGTGAATTACCCCACACATGATTAAGAACTTGCAGCAGTTGTACATGCCTTAAGGATTTAGAGGCATTACTTATATGGCGAGACGTACAGGATTTTTATTGACCAGAGTCTGAAGTACTTCTTCACACAGAAAAATTTGAATTTGAGTCAAAGACGATGGTTAGAGTTGATTAAGGATTATTATTGCACTATTAAGTACCATCCAGGGAAAGCTAATGTGGTAGCTAATGCCTTAAGTCGGAAGTTAGCGAGTTCTGTAGCACATTTGAGGATGATTCACATAATTTTACTGGTTGAACTCCGTAATCTTGGGGTTATCCTTAGAGTTGATGATCATGGAGCTTTATTAGCCAATTTCCATGTGCGGCCTATTCTTATGGATCGGATTATTGATGCTCAGTTTCAGGATCCTACTATTTGTATTCTTCGAATTGAGATTGAAGCCGGGGAGAGGAAAGATTATACGCTTAGAGATGATGTATCCTTATTGAAGAAGGCCGGTTATTTGTACTTGAGGAGGTGGCACTAAAGAAAGAGATACTTGAGGAGGTTCACAGCTCAGCTTATCCAATGCATCCTAGTAGAACCAAGACGTATCGTACTCTCCGAGAGCACTATTGGTGGACTGCTATGAAATGGGAAATTTCTGAATATGTTGGTAGATGTCTGATATGTCAACAGGTGAAGGATGAGACATAGAGACCTTACAGAGCATTCCACCCGTTTCCGATTCTTGAATGGAAATGGGATCACCTAACGATGGATTTTGTGTTTAAACGTCTAAGGACGCTAAAAGGACATGATGGAGTTTGGGTGATTATGGATACACTCACGAAGTTAGCGCATTTCTTGCTAGTGTGAGAGGACTTTCGGATGACGCAGTATGCCGAGTTTTTTATTGATGAGATCATACGTTTACATAGTACTCCTGAATCTATAGTCTCGGATCGAGATCCGAGATTTACATCGAGGTTTTGGCAGAGTTTGAGAGAGCCTTCGGGACGATACTACACTTTAGCACTGTATTCCATCCTCAGGCCGATAGACAGTCTGAGCAGACTATTCGGACTCTGAAAGATATGATGAGAACCTGTATTTTACAATTTCTGGGCACCTGGGAGTCGCATCTGGCACTGATGGAGTTCACTTATAATAATAGTTATCAGGCTAGTATTGGCATGACACCCTATGAAGCTTTGTATGGACAATAATGTAGAACGCTCTTATGTTGGACTGAAATGGGCGAAAGGAAATTGTTGACATCGAAGTTGGTAGATATTACCAAGGAAAAGGACCTATTGATCCAAGACGAACTCAAAGCATCCCAAGACCAACAGAAGAGCTATGCCAATCGCTGAACCAGAGACCTCGAGTTTGCAGTAGGGAATTGGGTATTCTTGAAGTTATCCCCTTGGATGGACATTTTTCGGTTTGGAATACATAGGAAATTGAGCCCACACTTCATTGGGCCATATTAGATTGTAAAGAGGATTGACCCTGTTGCATACCAACTAGCTTTACCCTCAAAGCTTTCCAGAGTCCACGATGTATTTCATGTATCCATGCTTCAAAAGTACCTTCATGATGAATCTCACGTACTAGAAGAGCAGCCTATTGAGATCAGGGAAGATTTATGTTTTGAAGAGCAACCTGTACAGATTCTAGACCGTAAAGACAAAGTGCTTCGATGAAAGACTGTTCCTCTTGTGAAGGTACACTGGAGGAAATACAATGTAGAGGAAGCTACGTGGGAACCTGAAGCATAGATGCGAGAGCAGTACCCCTACTTGTTTCATTAAAATTCGATGACGAAGTTCCTTAAGGGGGTAGATTGTAAGGGTCCTGAAATTTAATTAATGTAAATTTGGAAATTTCAATGTAAAATGTATTTTTGTCCTTATATATGTATTGTGGTTAAATGTTGACTTTTGACCCGAGAAGTTATTGGAAATTTGACCAATACCCATTACGTAGATCGAGACGTTACAAGTCTGTAGACATGCCACACATTGAGATCGGACATTGGACGAGGAAGTTACGGGTCAAGGAAGGATTTAAGAACTAGTCACGATGACACATTTTATGAGGCTTTGACTTTTGGAAATTTTTCATTGGGCCCTAAAATATCTGAAATAGATCAATGGGTGAGTAACACTTGTCACTCATCCCATTAGCCCTGCTTCCCATATACATACATTCCTCTCCCCTCCCCCCTCCCTCTCTCTCCTTCTCATTTCTCCTTCTTCATTTACCTGAAAACTAAAACCCACCAATAAACATCATCTTCCTCATCCTTTCATGTTGCTTGAGAGGGAGATTGAGAGTGAGGGAGAGACTGACGGTGACGGTGGAGACAAGAAGGAGCTGCCTGGAACTCAGAAACCAGGTAAATCCGAGAATCCTTTTTGGCTTGAATTTCGGATTTGGGTTTGAATTGATTGTGATGACAGGACCCATCCCGATCCCTCGAGGACCACCCTGGTATGTGCCCTGCTCCCGTATGACAATTACTCAAGAGTGCCGCAAATACCCTTAATGGGATTAAAGTTTAATAAATAAAACAACCAGTTCAAGTTCTACATTGTTAGACCAGGGATAATTATTTTACACAAAAGTGAGCACATATATCAGTTTACAAAAATGGTGCTCAACCTACCCAAACAGGTGTATAGGTGCGCAATGTAAATATATATGCATTAGCCTCTGGATTAGTGCCTCCCTCGGTGTCACGACCTGGAGGGGTCAAAAAACATTTAAAGAATGAGTGGACCGAAAATAAATAATAATTCCAAAACCATTTAAGGAAACAAATAGAGGTTTTTCCCCTCCGTTTTCAAACATGCATGCACTCAAGTCAAATCATAAGGAATGTAATCAAATCAATAAGCAATATAAATTAATATAAAATAGGATATGTGTAATAGTAATAATACACCGTTTAACCAATCCCCGGCATCCCAGATGTCATAATGTCAGGGTCCTAAGGCTACGTGCGCCACTCGGGGTCTCAATCTTGAGTCCTCCCCAGGATCCACCAATGTCCAGGTGACATCACCGGACACTCTCCTGGGTGATATCCATATCTCGCAATCTTTATCCTGAGCCTCTCCTCAGAGCGGCCCATCTCAGGTAATGCACCGTGACTACTCCAGGATACTAAAAGACATCTGAAGGAAACAATAACCAATAAAGATGGTACGTACATTGTAATAGTAAAACTAGTGAAAATCCTGTTTAAACCGTTTTTCAAAATCTTTTTTTGACTCCAAACTAGTCAATATATAATCCAGACAGGTCTCAAGGACAAAACATCGTAAAATAGTCCATATTCGACATTTTAAATCCAAAAAACTATCAATGATCAATACCAAAGTAATCCAATTCAAATCATATAAAGCAGTTAAAAACAATTTTGTATGCATTCATTTTAGAAACCAAAGATCCACTCACACACGCTCCTCGCTACGCTAACGAATTGCGCTGTAACTGCCCCGAAGCTAAACCACAGTCTCCGGGCCTAACCAAAACACATCCAAAGGTCACTAACAAACTCTACAAGTTCAAACACTAAACTCCCAAAAAGTTTGATACTGGGAACGCGTCCTAAACACACAACCCGAAACGTTAAACCCTAAATGACCTATCAAATGATCTCCGATCGACCCGAAACCACCACCATTGGATCTAGATCGTCGAAACCTTTAAAATGGGATTGGTCTAACCTGGAAATACGTGCCCATGTGCCTCCACGCACGGGTCAAAGTCCTATTTAACGCTGGTAAAAAAGTCAATAGTGATGTCAGCAAAAGTCACCGCTGACGTCATGGTTAACGGTCAATGCTGACGTCATCAAAGTCAATGCTGACGTCAGTATGATAGGTTTAACACCTGTCAGATCTGACACGTGCCATGTGTCACGCGCTAAATGGTCCACGTCTCTCACACGTTAGTGCTAACTGGACCCTGACCACTACCACGTGGCAGCATCCCATTAGCCACGTGGCCTGATATCCTGATAGGTGATGACGTCACCCTACTGACATCATCATCTTCAACCTCTCGACCAATCACCCGTCTTCACTATAACTGGTCTCCTAGACCCGCAACCCAACCCTATCTTAACTTCCCAGTTCTACAACATTTTACGTCATTTTTGTCCCTATGAACTCGAAATCTACCTATAAACACCCTATCGAATCAAAATCATAAAAAGCTAGAATTTACCTCCCAACGATGAACAGTAACCGTCGATTTTCCAAGTCGGTTTCCCGTCGATCCTGGCATTCTCAGTCTTCGAAATCAACACCCACGAGTTCATATTGAACCTAAGAACATGTTATGGTCATTAGAATCCTCCATAAAACCTTAGAAATTCGAGTTTAGATTTTGGGTCCAAAAATGGGTTTGCGGGTTTACCTTGCCCATGTGCCCTCTGTCGTGCTCATCCATCTCTGTCATCTCTCCACGTCCCTTCTCTCTCACTCTCTCATTTAAACACACAGAAGATGATGGTATAATGGTTGGGTTGGGGTGGTGAGTGTTTATGTGTTTGGGTTTTGGAGGGTTTCGGGTTACAAAGAGAGAAATAAGAGAGGAGAGATACATGAACCGAAATCAGATCCAAAAGAAAGAGGGAATGGGCAATTGGGATGGTTGACACTGTCACTCATCCATTGGTCCACTCAGATATTTTGGGCGAATTAAAAAGTGACAATGTACACTCGCCTCGTTTTATATGAATAGTTCCTGTATTTGTTCGTGACCCATAACTTTTATGTCCGATGTTCGATTTTATCGTGTCGTCTGTCTACGAACTCGTAACGTCTCAATCTAAGTAACGGACATTGGTCAAAGTCCAAAAAGTGACCAGGGTCAAAAGTTAAAGTTTTCCCCTTTTCTAGGGGCAAAATGGTTATTTTACATTAAATTTCCAAAATTACAATTTAACGAAAGTTCGGGGTGTTACATGTGATGCCATTCTAATGTTTGGGATTGATTCCTTGGGATTGGACGAGTCCACAGGAACACAAACAAAGGAGAAAAGGCTGCTCGAATCAACTGGGTTTCGAGTTTGAAGATTAGGTAAAAACATCAAGCTTTGTTGAAGCTCTTGAGGTATGTTCTTCCATTTTTAAGGCCATATTATTATTCTTGGGTTGATTACGAGTAGATAGGTAAAAAATGGTGAGTTTTGGTGATCAAAGGAGGAAGAACCAGTCGGGTTGAGTCGTGGGTCGATTGACCAGTTACAGGGTCACAGGTCGACCCATCTGAAGATAGGAGACGATGATGTGGCTTGTTGTCAGTCCACATGGAAAATCAGGTGATGCCACATGGAAACTTGTTAGGTCCAATAAGAATTGATGTGGCAGTGCCACGTCAGACATGTCTGACCACGTGGACCAGTCAGGTGGTGCCATGTGGCAACTTATCATGGGGTGTCTGTGTGACATGGGAGATTACGTGGCAGTCCACGTCATCCTGTCAGACCACGTGGAAAACCAAGGTTGGTGCCATGTTGCAGGGTGTCAAAGCTGACGTGGTAACTAACGTGGAAAGTTGTCAGGAGCTATCAGATGTTAGACTGGCATGACGTCAAAGTGACGTGAGCGTTGACCACCGTGATCGACGTTCACCGGCATTGATCTCCGTGGACAGAACTTTGACCGTGCTTATGGGTGTATGGACATGTATTTCGAGATTAAATCAGTCTTGTTTGAACGATTTAGACGATCTGAATCCAATGATGGTGTCTTCAGGTCGATCGAAGATCGTTTGATAAGTCATTTAGAGATTTTTATCCTCGGTAAGCGGGTTCAGGACACGTTTACTGTACCCGGCTTTGTGAGGGTTTATTGTATGGATTTGTATAGAATATTAGTGACCCTCAGACATGATTTGGACAGCCTCAGAGACTTTGGATTAGATTCGGTGTGACATACGGTACGGATTTTGAGCGCGCAGTGTGGACCGAGTGTGAGTGGAAGCTTGTTTTTGAAATATGATGCATGCGTAAGTGTTGTAAATGCTTTATTATATGATTTGAGTTCAAATGATTTGATATCATTACTTGATGAGTTTGTGGATTTAATTATCGGTTTTTGAACCATTTTACGGTTTTTTGTGAAAATGGTGTTTTGGGTTTGAGACCCAATTGGATAATGATTTTGACTTGGATTTGGAGTCAAACGTGAATTTGAAAGAAAGACTAAGATTTGATGTAATTTGAATAACTATTTGGTATGAATGATTTGGAGAAATCGGGATTTTTGAAATGAATTCTAGACACCGTTTTCTGATGGTTTTGTGGAAACGGCTTGTGAAAGCTATGTTTCGGGCATAGGTCCTATTAAAATGTTTAGGAACGATTTGATACATAAGTGGTTTTAAAATGAGTTTACTGGATTTGGTGACTGTTCCACATATACCATCCTTTGTGAATTGGATTGTCTCCTCTAGACGACATAGATCCTCGAGTAGTCACGATACACTACTTGGAGGAACTCTGAATGAAGGCTCAGGCTCAGGAGTGTGAGATTATGATATCACCCGGATGTCGTAGATCCTGGAGATGATAACACCCTAGACGTCGTAGATCCTAGGGATGTACTCGGAGATGAGACCCCGAGTTGAACGCGTAGCATTGACATCGGACAGTTACTTGGATATGGACATCGAGGATTGGTTATATTGTGATTTAATGATATTTTTGTTCAGATATTTATATTATGATTTGAATTACTTACATACAATTTGATTTCTATGCATGCATGCTTACATAACGAAGGGTAAACTGTGATTTTTCTTAAATCCTATTTTATTAATGTTAATTTTTGTCCACTCACACTTTGACTATTTTGATAACCCTGCAAGTCGTGGGGTAGAATCTGGGGCTGATACTGTGGCTGAGGCATAAAGAGTACCAGTGCACACTTGGATACTTTTCGGGGTCGGATATATATAGGCTATGTAATATCGTTGACTAGTTGAACTTTTATCTCAACAGTTATATATAGATACTTATCTCTGGTCTGACGATGTTGTAGTTTGAACTTTTCTCTAAAACAAAAAGTGTCACTTTTGGTATTTTGAGTTCGATTGTTAGACGGGAGCAGGTTCCTTCTCAGTTATCGGGATGGATCCTGTCATAATTGTTTTTCGTCGTCTATATGTCATCGTCTAGATATCGGCTAGCATGCCATGTTCTACATGCAATAATTTCACTTTTCAAGTCGCAGTGTGCCACTAAATTCCCAAATAGTGGCCCACGCGCCCACATGCGCTACCTATAGTCCCTGCATATGGGACTCATGCATGGGGCACTATTCATCATCCATGTCCTTTCGCCGACCCATTTTTTGACAAACTGTGTTGCTTGACCTGGCAACCATGACTTGGTTCAAAACCTTCATTTTTCATCCTTTTCTCGAGTTTCAGATGTCTAAAGTCTTCTACTAGATTTTAGGGAAAGATTCATAACTCGTAGACAACAAAAACTAACCTCATTAATAGGGTCTGAATCCAAGAACATTAGTCATGATTCCAATGTCCCTTTTCATCTCGTTCCAGTGTCCAACAACTGCCCTTCATGCCTCAAGATGATCGAAATTGCGAGTCCACGGGTTCATGCTCATTCTCACCTTTTCCTCATTTCTTTCGTGATTTCCTCCCTCATCTCTATCTCTCTACATTCCTCCATTCTCTTCATTCTCCTTTCTTTTCTTTTTTCCTTCTGGGTTCCCCTCTCTCTGGTTCTCCCTCACGATTGGAGAATGGTTGCACTCAATTTTCCTTTTTTGGTTTCAGCCCACCAAAACCCACACTTTACACACCCAAACACACATATAAAACATTCTAAGTTAGTGGAGAATTATGGAAAGGACCAGAATTGTCTGGACACTTTTCCCTTTCATAAAATATCCTATGGTAAAATTACCAAAATACCCTTAGTAACAAAATTAACATATTACCCTTGCCTAGTTTTTACCCATATCGAATCCATCAAATGTTCGATTTCATCAAGCCGCCTATCTATAGACTCAGGAGGTCGAGACCTTCGTAATAGTCTTTGCAGAAAGTTTAACAAATACTCAGGTCAAAAAGTCAACGTTTGACCTTCTGAGGGCAAATCGTCAATTTCACATACTTTCCAAATTCTATTTTCTACGAATGTTCGTGTTGTTACAACCTGCCCTCCTTGAAAGAAAATTCATCCTCAAAATTTGGTGAGTGGGGTTTAGCTGTAGTTAACACACCAACGGGTTCCTTAACAGGGAATCGTTCCAAACTAAATGTCCATGCTCAAATTGGACAACTGAGTTGCTTCAATTTTGTTTAATGCATTGATTTCCTATTGAAAAGAAACACACAAGGAACCCCAGGATCTCGTCTAATCTAACTACCTTACATGGGAAACCTCGGAATTAAATACAGCATCGCCTGATCATGTTCAAGAATCGTACGTATTACGTTTGGACATGTGATGACCCGGAAATTCGAAAAAATGAAATTTTGGAAAATTGGAACGAAAGGACGATTTTGCCCCTAGTTATAAGGGCCAAAAGTTGATTTTTGACTCGGGCTGTCAAACGAACTTTGGCCAATGACTGTGACGTAGTTCGGGACGTCACGAGTCCGTAAACAGACGGCATGCCGAAATCGAAGTTCGGATGTAAAAGTTATGGACCTTGAATAGTGAGGGGCAATTTGGTAATTTTTCAAAGAAGGGCAGGATGGTAAATTGGACAGGTAAATAGCTGATTCAGCCGTGATTAGTGAGTCATTGGATTCATGAAGTGACATCTGTCACTTTATGAATGAGAATGGTGGCAAAAAGATATGTGTGTGCGGTGGTGAAGTTTAAAAGGTAAAACAAAAACCCACGTATGTGTGTGTTTTGAGAGAAAATAGAGCAGTGATCGATTTATACCTCCACCCACGCAGGAATCGATTCTGATTTGAGGAATTGAGAGTAATTGAGAGAGGGAGAACAGAGAATTAAACGAGGATGAAGGGAGATGAAATTGTGAAAGAAAACCCAAACTCAAAACTTATACATTCGAATTGATCAAACTTGAATTTGGGATTAAAGCTCACAATTGACCTTGGATTAAGCTTCTGGAGCTCAAGGCGAGTCGAACCCAATCAAGAACAAAGGAAATCGATGGTGGCTTGGCCGTGAACGGAAGTCCTCAACCCCTCGAAAATTCGAGGTTGAGTTCAGATAATTGGAGGTGAAGGATCTCGAAATCGATTTCAAAATCATCTTTAAAATGAGTCTGCGATATTCCCTAACTAATTAATTAAAGGAATCGATGAATATTTGATGAACTTGGATGATGAACATCCTTCGAAAATTTGAATTAAGTTGAATTTGTTTGAAGTAATTAGGATTGAAATTTACGTTACAGACCCATAATTAAGGTGATCTTGATGCTATTAAATGGATCAATTGAGGAACTCAAGTTGAAATTGACAGGGATTGAATTGGGTTGTCTTGCGGGTTGTAGGGACCGAATTGCAGAGAATCGGGCTGGGGCGACGACACTGTTCATTGGCGCGTGGCTCCCACACGCAGCCACTCCCGGCGGCACATGAGGGTGCATAGAGCCTTGTCTCAAGGTGAGTTTAACATGACTTCGAATCCTCTCAATGTAATGAACATTTTGGCACTGATTTCGAGGAATTCGTATACCGTTTCGATAGTGTTCTGTGTATCCGAAGTTTTAATATACGTTTTAAATACGTATTTAAATCCTAGAAAAATTAGGGAAAATTATATGAGGTATATTGAAGTGTTAGTGACCCTCGATAATGATTTTGGATATGAATTGTGATTTCCAGAGTTTACGGGAAAACGTGCAGCTCAGAAGCGGGCATTTTGGACGGTGTGCGAGTGGAATTTTGTTTTATAACTGTGATGCATGCATAAATGTTTTAAATGCTTTATCATATGATTTGAATTGAAATGCTTTGAATGATGAATTGATATCATTGCTTGATGATTTTGTAGATTCAATTATCGGTTTACGTATGATTTTACGGATTTGCGTGAAAATGATATTTTGGGCTTATATTGATTTTGACTTGGATTTGGAGTCAAAATCAATATATGATTGAATTGATGGTTTTGACTTATAAAATGAATTCTGGACACTGTTTTATGATGGATTTATGGAACTTTCTTTGTGAAAGCTATGTCTCGGGCATAGGCCCTGATGAAATGTTTTTTACTTAATTTGAGACATGAATGGTTTTAAAATGAAATTACTAGATTTGGTGATTGGCCCACACATACCATCCTCTGTGATTACGTCGTAGATCCTGGAGTAGTCACGATACACTGCCTGGAGATGAGTAGCTCCGAGGGAGGCTCAATCTCAGGAGTGTGAGATTATGATATCCACCAGATGTCGTAGATCCTGGGGATGATATGACCCCAGACGTCGTAGACCCTGGGGATGTACTCGGACGTGAGACTCCCGAGTTTGCACGTGTAGCATTGACATTGTGACAGTTACTTAGATATCGAGGATTAGTTATATTTGTGATTTATTGAGATTTTGTGTCCAGATACTTTATATCATGAACTGATATGAACTGATTTGATAAACATGAGTTTTAGAGAAAATGTGTGTTTTGATTTTATCGGTCCACTATTCATACTTGATTGATTTCACACTATTACTCATGTTTTATGATATGCATGCATGTTTGCGAAACTGGAGGTAAGATTGATTTTCCTCAAATGTATTTATAAATGTTTAGTTTTGTCCACTCACACCTTATCTGTTTTATTGACCCTCGAGGTCGTGGCGCGATGATCGAGGCTGATTGGGAGGTGGAGGCATGAGTGGGCACAGGTACAGTTATCCTTTATTTGGTAAGTGTTGAGGGTAATTTCGGAACTTCAGTTGACTTGTCAGACGGAAGTAGGACCGGGCATGGTTATCTATGTCTTTCGGGGACGGGTCATGTCAGGACATGTCAATATCTCATTACATTCTTTCGGGCTTGACCTCTAAGAGCTGAGTAGAGCTAATTATTAACTCAAGCACAAGTTACAATGAACAACAATGCTTTACACAAACTTACATCTTGAACCTTGTATGTCAAGATCTCAAGCAGTTAGACATCACTTTAGGTCACATAACCACAATTAGTTTTACAGCTTTCTTATCCAAATAGGGTCCCACATTTTCCCAAAAGTCTTACACATCGGTTCAAGGCAATTACTTGGACATAGACATGCAAAATGCCAAACAAAACATTCAGTTCACCCAACTAGTAGTCTTAATAATCAATCTAGATAAATTACCTCACAAACAATACTACATACTGCCAAATTCACATACAAGCACCTACACAACAATAGTAACAGGCTGAATCAAGCAAGCATCCATCTTATATTCACAAATCAATTTGAGTATTAATCGCATTGCCTACTAGTACGACGTGCACACTAGTATCCCAAGTATCAAACATCTGGGAACATCCTTAATTTTGATTGTTTAAGAAACATAAGTCTTTAATAGTGGGCACCAATCATGGGCCAAAGCACAAGTCTCATAATTGTACACAACCCCTGACTTATATCCACATCATACCATGAAGTACTCATATCTGACTCACGCAAAACTCTATCTTAACATCAAATTAATCATAACCAAACTTAGGTCTCCAACCATAACCTGAGTTCCATCCGAACTCTGATCCATTACTTAAGATTGTACTCAACTAGTTCATTTTTCAATTTCTCTCCTTACCATAGTTCTCAATTCCGACCTTTTTCAAGTCGTAATGCCGCATCCTATTCCATGACATTATCGTCAATATTCTTTCTTTAATCTAACGCAAAACCTTCAAAGGGTGCTAAGATACCTATTTCCTCGACTCTAAGCTCATAACCAGACACATAAAAACCTCACTAATTATCATTCCCCTTTTCACATCTGGTTGACCATAATACCTTCATCGTGTGTTCCAGGATCTGGAAGATCCTCTTCGATTAATCATCTATCTGAGAATGAATAGCATAGCTACAATGTAAAACCTTCTGGTGCATTCCTGTAAATTCGACTAGAATCTTGATTAAATCTTTGGGTTTAGTTTCTCCTACTACTTGTATCTCCATCTACAACCATGCAAATATTATCACTACTTCTCTGGATTTTTAGAGGCCGAAATACAAATTCTATTGTTAAGTGAATTCAAAATCGACTTAGGGGTACAACCTTCTTCCAAATTCCACTTAGCTTCTACCCCTTATTTACTTGCTTAATGGCATACCACAATATTTTCTCCATTATCTCTGTCACCTATCTTTTCAGGCCAGTTAACTAATAGCATTTCTCGTGTATGTTGATACTCCTTAGCTCCTCCAAAAGCTTCATGTTAAAACATAGATTCACCAATGTTCTATCCAAGTATTATCCATTACATAAACTTCTTTTAGACAATATTTCACAATTCTTAACAGATTCACCTAACCTTGTTATCTCGAATTCAGGTCCTTTTAGATTCTCTGAGTGAAGAAATACCTTAACCTCTTGTAATTCGTGAAGTCTTGCATTTAACTCTAAGGAATCGTACCTTCCAACCTCTAACTGTAGTTATCAGTTCCAAATCATAGGTTAGATAGTCTGACTCGCAAGGTTTTAGTGGTCATATACCTAACAACATTTTTTATCACCAAACCTCCATAATTTATGGACATGTAAACATACAAAGAAACATAAATAAGCAGTCAATCTAGTCTCACAACACATGTCGTTGTCTATGAAACCACAACAACTCTCACACATTCTTTAGTCTACAGAGCACAAGTAACAATGTACTAGGGATTGGTGTACAACTCAATTCCTTTTGCGGCTCAATATCCAATTTGTGAACCATTAAGTTTCAAGGGTTTTGCTCCCATCAAATTTTCCCAGGTCCAGAAATTTTCTCTTCACTTCAACTTTCGCGTCAACAAATCAACAAGTTGTAATAGTAGAGAGCCTTCATTTATTATGCTACCAATCCTAAAACTTCTTAACTCCCATTACCACTCCACTTTGTTAACAACATTTCATGTCCCACGGAGTTACACTCGACAATCAAATCTAACCCATAATGAAAGTACACAATGGATCCCTCTATCAGTGTAATGATCCTTATTACAAACTAATTCAAGAATGGTCACTAGGATATTCAAATCACAATTTAAATTCCAAAAGTATCCATCCTTTCTCAGTTGTTTAATAAACCATTTACTCATTGCACGGGGTATTTATCTCATACTCATTACCCTTTCGTATTACTTGAATTTAGTACACAATTTCATGTATACTTAGCAACTAGAATTACCGAGCTCGTAACAGCTCGTCAGTTCCACCCCAAACCTATATCCATGAATCAAACTGTAACAACACCTTCACATTCTAGCTCTTCTCGAGCTTTAATGCCACAACTCCGTCTATAAAGACCACCAAATTCAAAAAATAGAATTTGGAAAAGGAAATTAAAAATAACAATTTTACCTATTGAAGGTGAAAGTTGACTTTTGGACCTATGTACTTTTTGCGTTGTACTTGAGAACCGTTGCGTAGCCCTCAAAATCTTAAGTTCGTAGACAAGTAGCATGTCGAAATTAGAGGTCGGATGAGTTTAGTATGGGTCTTAAAAAATATCAAGGGCATTTTGGTAATTTTTCCAAAAGGCTAGTTTGCTACTTTTACATGATGGTTTCTAGGTTGATCTAGAACCTTCTTCCACCCTTATCCCTTAGCCTTCCACCGACCTTCCTTGTTTTATATATGTGTGCAGTCTAGTGTGTGGGAGAATTCGGTGAAGAGGGGCTAACAGGAAAGAAAAAAAAGTGCAAAGAAGAAAAAGGAGAAAGGACGGAGAAAGAAAGGAAAAAAGAGATGAGCGAGAAAGAGGAGATAGGGAACTGACAATGAAAGGAAGAAAATGGGATGAGAAACAAGGTCTAGGCGACCCCAGAACTCGAACCCGTGAAGACCAATGATGGTTGTGGACTCTTGAACAGTTTGAACCTTCTTGGTGATTAGCCAGGGATGCTAGGCTACGAAATGAGTCCATGGGATCATTTTGAGATAGAAAGAGGGAAGGTTTGGGCCTAGTGAGGTTGCTGGCAGAATCCTAAAGCCATGGCCAAAAGCCACGAAATTGGGACGCACAATCGAGGTAAGTTTTTCTGCTTTTGACTCTATGGATCTATACCTGGGATTGAGTAGATGTGATTAGGCTATTACAACATGAAAACCAGATGTAAAAATCAGGTTTTACAGTCAGGTTGAACTCGTAGGTCGGGTGACCCGAAACCAGGCAAACGGGACGACCCATTGGAGGTTGAAGGTGACCAAGTGCAGGCACGTTAGCAACACGAATCGGGACCTTCGCCGATGCGTGAGGGCGTGTACGGCCGTTTCTGGTGGTGTAATCAACACGAAAGTTCTTCGTCTTAGAGTCTTAAATATATTGGTATAATTTCCATGCTAATTGGAAATCATTTGATTATAGTTTTTGCTATCCAATCTATTATGTTTAGATACTTTAAATTGGCTAGAATTATGAGTAATTAAGATGAACCAAGGGTTATTGGTACACGATGACACGTATGATAATGTCATGATGCTGTGTTATCAAATATGATATTATGATATGACTCTCTTCGTGATTTATGGAAAATATGAAGGAGAGGTTTTGACAAAGGATTTGTGTATAAAGATATCAATTGAACTATTAAATTAGTTCTTATGAAAAAGTTATTATGTGAACTAGTATATGGTTGGGATTTATACTTTCAATTTAAAATGGGTTAAAAAACGAAATGGGAGAATAATTGTGTATTTTGAATAGATAATTGAGTATTTTAAATAAATGGTTATTAGTTTGTTTTATAATCGACTTTATAAATTGCAATAAATATAATATAGGATATAAGACCTGGTTATCGTTAAACTAGTAGTGTTTGCTACTTGTTAGGGTGAGTGGATTGGACGTGGATGGTAACCCCGCAAGGGTGGGTTTAATTTGGTTAATTTAATACGGTTATGGAGAAAAATGGAGATATCTCTTGTCTGAACAAAGTTATTGGACGGAAGCAGGACCGGCACTTTTTTCAAGATAAATTTAGGGATGGGTTCGGTCACCTTCATTCCAATATCTTGACTAATGTCCAACCTATTGAAATTTTAGTTCAATATTCGTAATCCATACCATGCCTAATACTCATAGTCGTTAACCAAAACATCACTACACACGTCGGATCCAACATATAGCCTCTCATAATCTTTAAACCTCATACTAGGGAGACGTAGGAATGTATCATCTCTAAGTCCAATATACCAGCAAATACAATGGCTTTCACTACTAAGCTCACTTACTATTCACTATGCAACTGATAATCCAAATCCACTTGCTGCCTTAATACTCTTGGGCCCCTATGCTTGTCTCACTACTAGGCCGTGCACGAGGCTCACATCTCAGAGGCATGACAATTGTAAGCGGAACCCAAACCTAGGCTCCAATACCAAGTTGGCAGGACCCGTCGTAATAAACATCTCGAAAATCACACCCAGACCATGCTTCCTTTTGACAAGTAACCCAACATATCATAGTTACCCATGTCACTCTTTAAACTAGGGATACTCGTACTCTCGCTATTTTATGCCCCTGCTCCTTGAGCAGCCTCAATTTATGTGCAACAACCCTAAAGGGTTTCAAAACCAAGAAAATGTGTGAGTGGACGAAACTCAATATTAAAAAATAATAATTCGAAAACACAATCTGTTTTCTAAAACTATACATACACATGATAAACCATCAATTCTAGGTTAAAACTGGAACATAAGTCACGAACCTCGAAATACAAATAAGTAACCGCAAACCAATCATTATTCGTAAAACTGACTCATATATGAATTATCAACACATAACAATAACAACTCACATAGGACCAACCCTTCCTCGATGCCTAAATTTCATCATATATCACATAACCACTCGAGGATACAGCACCCAAGGGTCCACTCAAGGATACAACATCTGAGCGCTAATCACATATATCACATTGCACTGCTTGTAGGCCAACCACTCGTGAATATAGCATCTGAGTGGCTGCTTAGGGATACATCGTCTGAGTGGCCGTATAGGGATACAGCATATGGAAGTACTCCAGCAATCTAAGGAGGGTTGTTTATATCACCACAGTCCACACATATCCAGAAATCACGCAATCATATCACATATCAATTTCATAACCAAAACCATGTTCCGAAATCCACAACTCAAACCACAAATATGGAGAAATCACATACTTCTAACACATTTCAATTTCACAAATCAAATCCATGTTCAGAAACCGGGCCTAAGCCCAAAATATACTTTATACCAAAATCTGGTAAAACGTGTCATCAAAATAATCCATAAAATCTTCAAAACACATATACCAATCCCCATAAATCAACTATCATCAAAATCTTGTGCGAAATTCATATCGAGTCAAAAATCAATTCCAAAATTCAGTATAACCCAAAACATAATATATGTAAATTCCGTGTAAAATGTGCATTTTAAATAATTTGTAACTTCACCAAAAATCATATAAAAATCTCAATCAACCTTCATCAAATAAATCACATAAATAAACATTGAAAACATGTAAATATGCATGCACAAAAATTTAGGGAAAAAAAAGTCCACTCACACCTGGTCCATGTAGTCCGATACCAACTTGCACGTATTTTCGTAATTCCTGAAACTATTCCCACCTGTAATAATTCACTTGTATGGTCACTAATCATCCCAAATAACTCACACTTTAATCCCTTAATTTTTCAGAATTTTTTAACGAATTAAAATAATACCTAAATCTTCGGACAATTAAAACCGCCTCGATACGATGTCCGATAATTATCCTACACGCTCTTAACATGTAGTACTAAATTCTTTTCACTCAATAGGACTAGAAGCAGGATTTGCAAATAACTCTGAACTTGAATAGGAAAAATATAATTTTGTGTTCCTTGCTAATTTAAGAAACCAACACTCCCACAAGGTATTAAACATCAATCTTGCCCCTTTTGCATGCATTGTTCTTGACTGGAAAGAGATCGCAGGAAACTTTCTACATGAATTACGAACTCTTATTTATTTTGTTTTCTTAGACGATTTAGCTACCTTGTTTTCTGTATCTGATTGTTTCTTATAGGTCTTCAATATCCATTGTAGACATTACACTGAGCTTCATTCTTCTACGTCTTCTTCTGAATTTTTTCTGTGAGCTTCCTTTACTATTTGCAACATTTTCGAAGTATAGTTAAAGGGGAGAAAACACAGAACTTTCAATTTTTTTTAAGTTCAAAAATTATTTTACTGTGTTTTTGCACCCGTGACATACTTAGAATCCTTTTTTTAATGGAATATACATAGAATACTAATATTTCTTAATGTTTAATGCCATTCAAAATCTACTTGCAAGTTTGGAACTCTCTTTCTTTTACTGTGACGTTTTTTGTGGATGCTAATGAATATTGAGGAAGAAAGAGAGAAAACTAGAAGCAACAATTGACAAAATGGAGAGCAAAGTGCATAAGTAAATAATGAAATGAAGGAACTTGAGTTAAAATCTAGCAGATTTAAGGAATTAGAGGAAAATTAAGTACATTTATTTTTGTAATGGTGTTGGTTCTTTTGTGAGTATACGTCCGCTTAAAATGTTAACTTGGGAAATGCTAATTGTTGACTTCGCATAATGTTTAATAGGTACTGGCACGAGTTCCTTATCTTCTTCTCAATTACTTCCGATCCTTCTCTAATAGTTGGGATTACAATCTTATAGAAAGTATATTTTTTCTATATATTTAGAATCATGCTATTAAATTGTTCCCATTTGCCTCATAGCAGCAACTAATTTGTACAAGAATTACATTCAAACACGATGATGAGGAGAAGGAAAGAAGAGGAGGAATAAGGAAAGGGAGAAGCCACATGATTACATTTGATTATAAAAGGAAAGGATTTTGGTCAATATTGCAATTTGATTCAGTCTGTAAACTAGAGGAAATTATAGGGATGTAAATCTTCCAGTTTACCTTGAATAGCTTTGCTTACTTAGAATAGCTTTCTCAACTCTGTATAAATCCTATGTACATCAGCATATTTGATATATATGATATACACAATTCAAGATCTTTTCATAGTATCAGAGCACCGATCTTGGTGACTCTGCCCAAACCTTCCGCTACCATCATCAACCGATCCATAAACAACCCACCAACAACACATACCACAAACATCAGACGAATCAATCATAATGAGTGATTCAAAAGCATCAGAAACAGAAAACATTACCTTTGACCCACTTACCTTACATCATTCAGACTCACCAGGTCTCGTGCTTGTCTCCAAATTACTCGAAGGCCATAACTACGGCCAATGGAGCAGGTCAATACAAATTGCCTTGAGTGCAAAGAATAAATTGGGCTTCATCGATGGCACCATCAAAGCCCCCGCAACAACTGATGCAAAATTTCCCATGTGGCAACGATGCAATGACATGGTTCTCTCATGGATTCTACAATCCGTTCACCCTGAAATCGTTGGAAGCATCCTCTACTGCACCACGGTATCAGAGATTTGGTGTGATCTACGGGAACGATTTTCCAGGGCAACGAATCCCGAATTTATCAACTCCATCAAGAAATAGTAGAACTTCGACAAAGCCAGCTTTCAATCTCTGAATATTACACAAAACTCAAGGCTATGGGGGATGAGTTAGCCTCATACCACGAGCCCATTACCTGCACCTGCGGGGGAGCTGCCAAGCAATCTGCAAGGGATGAAAAGGAACGTGTTATGCAGTTCCTAATGGGGCTGAATGATTCGTTCTCCATGATTCGAGGCTCGATCCTTTTGATGACACCTCTCCCAGACACCCGGCGCATCCATGGACTCGTTCTTCAACACGAGTGGCAGATGGATGTGGCTAGCCGCCGGGATGCTCAGCCCAATGTCCACGTGATACAAAGCAGCCGCTTCAACGGTGCAAAATCTAGCAGCGGCGGCGCAAAACCCATCGGCGGCGACGCAAAATCTGGACCAGGAGCAAGCGATGTCGGCGATCGCGACAGACACCCTTCCTCCTACTCGCGACACACCCTCAAGTGCACATACTGTGATGGTGATACACACACGGTAGAATGATGCTTCTATCTCATTGGATTTCCAGTAGGCCACAAATGGCATGGAAAAGAGATTAAACCCAAAACCCACAAGGCAGCAGCCCATCATGCTGAATTGGTTACTAATCCGGTCCAATCTACTACAAACAACCACTCAACTCCTGCCGTCGGCCCAGTTTTCACAGCAGAGGAACACAAACAATTACTTGCATTGTTGCATAACAAATCTGGTACTTCCTCATCATTTTTGAACGCCACAGGTACTATTTCACCCACATCTTCTTTTTCACAACATGATCTTCCATCAACATTGTAGCGACCCGTCCCGAATTCCGGGATTAAATTAGTGACTAATCTTGATTAGAGAGGTTGATCGGTGATTAGTAGGGCGAAATCGGACAAAATGTGCAAAATGACCGATCTCCCCCTGGTCGTGGGCAAAATATTGACTTTTTGATCGGGCGGTCAAATGGACTTTTGACCGATGACGGTGACGTAGTTCAAGACGTCACGAGTTCATAGACAGGTGGCACGTTCAATTCTGACATTCGAGGAAGAAGTTATGACGTTCAGAAGTCGAGGGGTATTTTGGTAATTTGGTTAAAAAGGGGCCAAATGTTGACTTTTGACCTGGGAGGTCTAATGGACGAGGGCCAAGGACCGTTACGTAGGTCTCGTCGATACGAATCCGTAAACAGGCGGCATGCCTAAATCGGAGATTCGACGACGAAGTTGTGGTCACAGGAGCAAAATAGATTAACCGAACGAACCGAGACTCCGATTAAAATAATATTAAAATATTAAATAGTGATGTTGAATCTGGATCCTTGGATGAGTGACAAGTGTCACTCATCCCATGTTTTGAGGCCCCTAAATTGTAGATCATGTTTCCCTCTAATTGATTTTTAATTATCCATCATTACCCTTAATCATCATTCATTCTTCATTATCCGTCATCTTCATCTTCTTCATTTATTTTCTTCAAAACCATATACCTCAATCCTACACAAACACCTCTCAATCATCATCCATTGCTTATGACCCGTGAATGAAAGTTGGAGAGGATGTTGAGACGAACCCAATGGTGGCCACGGCAAGGACCATCAGGCACGGTGGCCGGAATTTTGGAAGGTAAACCGTGAGATTCAAATTTTGGGTTTTTGATTTTGATGGTGTTGATCGATTCTAAACTTAGGATGATGTTCTTTGAGTTCTCACGAGCTTGTAGGTGCATTTTGGAACGGATTTGGACGTTGGAGGTGGCCGGAATAATGATTGGAATTCTGGCCAAAAATTTGAATGGCCATAACTTAAAATCCAGGTACTTTCTGAATTTTCTGGGTTGATATTTGGAATCCTTGGCTCGAGTAGATGGATTTACATAGGTAGAACGTCCAATTTGGTTGAGAAACGAGTGAGATATTGAAGTTTGAAGTTTGGAGCATCAATGGAGTTTTCCGGCGAGAAATTCCGGCGAGTTGACTCGTTGACTCTGACTCGTTGACTTTTACCAGTTGACTTACTGTTCATGATGACATCAGCGTTGACTTTGATGACATCAGCGTTGACTTTTTGGTCAACGTTTGACTAGAACTTTGACCCGCACGTGGGAGCGTATTTTTAGGTGGGACCAGGACTATTTTAAAGGTTTCGACGATCCGGATCCAATGGCGGTGGTTTAGGGTCGATCGGAGATCGTTAAGTTGGTCAAATCGAGGGTTTTCACCTCGGGAAACGTGTACGGGACACGTTGACTTTTCCAGGAAATTTTAGGGTTCTTAATATGGACTTGTATAGGTTAGTAGTAACCTTTGGGTGTGATTTGGACAGGTTTGGAAGTCCCGGTGATTGTGGTATGGCCCTGGAAGGCCTATGGCACGCGTATCGAGGCGTATCGTTAAACGGTCTGTGAGTGGACTTTTGTTTTATAAATTCTATGCATGCTTAACTGTTTTATATGGATTATTGGTTGATGAAATGGTATTTCGGGTCGGGGACCCTAAATGGTTTTGGATTTACGGATTTATGTTTATGAATTTGGGCGGTGGCCCACATGGTTTTAATATGTATGGATGTGGTATTCCACAGTTTTGGGCTGAGTTCCCACACTTGGTTTTGAGTTACGGTTTTTGGGCTAAGACCCTAATGGCTTGATTGAACAAACGTTTTGTTACTGGTTTTCGTGGCATGCATACGTTTTTATTGGAGGGCATAAATGTCTTATAAATGTGTTTAATGAACTTAATGATTTTCGTCCACTCACAGCTTTTATTGGTTTTGATGCCCTTCAGGTTGATTCCGGATGCGACTGCAGCAGAGACTAAGACATTGCACGCCTCCTCCATCGATTCTTGCGCACTCTGGAAGCCCCGTTTGGGCAGTGACTTTTGGTTATCCCTTGTCTGAAACCTCTTGTTGGACGGGGAGCAGGGCACATTCCACGGTAATCCCGGGGGGATTGGGATGGGTCCTGTCAAACATCCTATTGGATCATAGACAATGGTGCCATAGACCATATTTCTGCTTTTGCACCCTTACATCCAAAATGTGAGGGCTCAAATACTTTTTTGGGGTTACCTAATTGGGATCGTGCAGCCATTACACACAATGGAACAGTAAAATTATCAGACACCATGACTCTTGATGGAGTACTTCATGTTCCACAATTTCGTGTTAATTTATTATCTGTGAGCAAATTAACTCGGGGATTAAATTGGAATGTGAATTTCTTTGATGATCGTTGTGTTGTGCAGGACGTGGTTACGAGGAAGACGATTGGCCAGGGCAAGCATTTTAATGGCCTTTACTATCTTCAAGCCACCCACAATCCACACCTCGCCCACCATGTTCAACACACATCTGCACTTTGGCATCAACGTTTGGGACACCCATCGTCGGCGCCACTTCAACATTTGTCCACCACCAATTTCGATATTGTTTTCGATTCCAACCATTTTTGTGACATTTGTCCTTTAGCTAAACAGACTCGTTTAAATTGTCCTTCTACTTATTCACATTCAACTCTTGCACCATTTGATTTAATTCATTGTGACATTTGGGGACCACACAAAACCCATACTTCATTGGGGGCCCGTTATTTTTTAACTATCGTCGATGATTTTACTCGTTTTACTTTGGTTCATCTTCTGAAATTCAAATCCGAAACTCAATCCTTGTTAAGATCTTTTTTTTCTTGGGGCAAGACCCAATTCAATGTCTCCATTAAATCATTTCGCTCCGACAATGGTGCCGAATTCTTATCCCTTCGCCCACCCATTTTTTTAGGACCACGGCGTCTCTTTTCAACACTCTTGTCCTTACACCCCTCAACAAAACGGTGTGGTCGAACGCAAACATCGCCACCTTTTAAATGTGGGGCGTGCCCTTCGTTTCCAAACCAACATTCCTTTACGTTTTTGGGGGGAAAGTATCCAAACTGCTTGTTACCTTATCAATCACCTTCCTACACCAACTCTCAACCACCAGAGCCCTTACGAACTTTTACATCATCACAAACCGGATTACTCCCTTCTCCGCGTTTTCGGTTGCCTTTGCTACGCTGCCAATCTCGTTCCCAAACACAAATTTGATGCTCGAGCCCGTAAATGCATTTTTTTCGATTACCCCCTCGGTCAAAATGGCTACCGTCTCCTTGATCTTGCCACCCAACAATTTTTTTTCCTCTCGGGACGTTATTTTTTATGAGTCCCACTTTCCCTTCTCCCATTTACCTCCCACGGATCAAGACGACAGTCTAGTCCTTCCTTCCCTTTCCCCCGACTCCATTGTCCCACCCACCGACCCACAACCCCAGCCCATGGCCCAGCCCACTTCACCCACAGCTCACATCCACTTACCCGACCACTTTCCCCTCTCAGACCCAGAATCCCCAACGCCCATCTCTTCTTCTGTACCATCCCATTCCCCTGATCCCCTTGTTCCCTTTTCCATCTCAATTCCGCCAGACTCTACCCCATCCCCTACTGCTCTCCCTTCCGCGACCCCTTCATCTTCCCCAATTAATTCCCCCCCACCCGGCCTCTTCCCACCCCACCGACTCTCATTTCTTCCCATCGCCACCCATTCCTGCGCCCCTCCTCCGTTGCTCCATGCGACCCACCAAAACCCCCTCCCAGTTTCGGGATTTTGCCAACCACGCCGTTCTGCTTGACTCGGCCACCGGCTCTGCCCCCACGTCCAGCACACGCCACCCTCTCCAACGATATGTGACTTTACACACTTTATCTCCTGCTCACTAGCAATTTGTTCATCATGTCTCCCAGATTGTTGAACCCACTTCCTATGATGATGCTAAGACTAATCCCCACTGGGTTGCGGCTATGCAATCTGAAATTCAGGCTCTTTAGGACAAAAATACATGGTCCCTTGTTTCCCTGCCCCCTGGCCATCGAGCCATTGGCTGTAAATGGGTCTTCAAGGTCAAGTACCGGTCTGATGGCACTCTCGAGCACTACAAAGCTCGTTTAGTTGGCAAGGGTTTTACCCAGCGCGAGGGCATTGACTATAAGGAGACCTTTGTCCCTGTCTCCAAGCTCATCACCGTTCGCTGTCTTCTCTCGGTGGCTGCCGTTCGTCATTGGTCTCTGCATCAGATGGATGTCACAAATGCTTTTCTTCATGGTGATCTGCTTGAGGAGGTTTACATGGTCCCTCCGCCCAGGTTTCATCGACAGGAGGATTCGCTGGTATGTCGCCTTCACAAATGCATATATGGCCTCAAATAGGCCTACCGAAGCTGGTTTCACAAGTTCCATTCTGCCATCCACAACATCTGTTTCATACAATCCCGGGCAGACTATTCTCTCTTCACAAGGGTTAGAGGTACTTCACTCACTGTTATCCTACTCTATGTTGACGATATGATCATTACAGGTAATAGTGATGAAGACATTTGTGAACTAAAGTAGTTTTTAGGCCACTGTTTTCGTATTAAGGATCTTGGACCTCTCAAGTACTTCCTTGGGGTCGAAATTGCACGGTCCAAATCAGGGATTTCTTTCTGTCATAAAAAATATACACTAGACATCGTGGAGGATGCAGGTTTGCTTGGCGTAAAACCTGCCAAAATTCCCATGGATCCTGATGTGACACTACTACCGACAAAGAGTGAACCCTAAAAGACCCTACTCGGTATCGCTGGCTAATTGGCAGATTGATTTACCTTACAATCACCAGACCGGAAATCCCATATGCAGTGAACACACTAAGCCAGTTTATGCATGAACCCCGGCGTCACCATCTGGACATAGCCAATCGCCTCTTGCACTACCTTAAGGGAGCTCCGGGTCAAGGACTTCTGTTTCCCGCACACGGTCCTCTGCATTTGCGAGCATATTGTGATGCCGATTGGGCTAGATGCCCAATTACACGGCGATCCGTAACTGGGTACTGCATTTTCCTCGGCCACTCCCTCATCTCATGGAAGAGCAAGAAACAAGTCATTGTTTCTCGATCATCCGCCGAAGCTGAGTACCGTTCCATGGCTGCAACTACCTGTGAGTTAACTTGGCTGCGGTATTAGCTCCGGGATTTACGTGTTGAACATCCAAAACCAGCCACCTTATTTTGTGACAACCAAGCTGCCCTTTACATTGCAGCTAATCCAGTCTTTCATGAGAGGACAAAGCATATTGAATTGGATTGTCACACTGTCCGTGAACGTATTCAAAATGGTGAGGTCCAAATCGGCCATGTTCAAACCAAGAGTCAAATAGCAGACATCTTCACCAAGCCCCTACAAGCACCAGCATTTCTTTCTCATCTCGGTAAGTTGGGCATCATTGACATTCATGCTCCACCTTGAGGGGGAGTGTAAAAGGAAAGGATTTTGGTCAATATTGCAATTTGATTCAGTCTGTAAACTAGAGGAATTATAGGGATGTAAATCTTCCAGTTTACCATGAATAGCTTTGCTTACTTAGAATAGCTTTCTCAACTCTGTATAAATCCTATGTACATCAGCATATTTGATATATATGATATACACAATTCAAGATCTGAATAAAAGTTCTTCGTTAGTACGTAGTACAAGAATCTTCTAGCGCATTTGGGAAGTTGGAGGTATGTAATTAATTTTATATCATTTTCATTTTGACAACTAAAATGTCAAGTTTATGAACTTAGTGAAGGTAATTTAACTGCATATTGTATCTTTTCGTTTCAAATTTTCTCCTCAGGTAGTAATATTTCTATTTTTTTCTGTCATCCATTATTTTTCCATTTTCCATTTCCAATTGTGAATGCAGCTCTCTTTCTAAATCTGTTTTTTTATCTTACATCATATTTCATTCGACTCAAGCTATGATTCATTCGTTCATTCAAATCCGTTTCCCAATACATATCAACTAATTATAATCAAATTAATCATTCTCTGTCGTGCCTTTGTTGCATTTAATCTGTGTTGTTTAGGCAAGCATGTAGATCATTTCAATGAATGGAGACCTTGCAAAGTGGTGTGGATTTGAGAAAAAAGCTTGGTTAGTCTTATGTCAGTTTTGGTTGTCATTCAAAAATATGTTGGCATTTACTTGGTAGTTAATCTCTATTATTCAATTTTAATTTTGAATAGAAATTGAATACATGGTTTTGATTTTGGCAATTTGAGGATTATAGATTTTTTTTTAATTTTGACAAATTGAAATTTTGAATTTTGAAATTGGGGCTTTTGTATGAGTAATTGAGACATTGACATGCTAGTTGCAATTACGGGAAGCAAGGTTAGTAAATGGTTATGTTTTGCTAATTATTGATATTGAATGTTTGATTAATTGGGTAAAGATGTTTTTTTTACATGTGCACTGTATGCTTATATGAATTTCTAATCATCAACAATATGTTTTCTTTCATTATAATGACGGATCATAATCGAAATCCTAAGAAATCAAAGTTAAAGAGTTTTTTGCTTATTATATAGAAAAGAATGATTCATCAATATCAAGTAGCAAGCCTTCAAAGTCTTTATCCAATCCAATTCATGATGAAACTCATCCCAAGTCTCATATTGTTAAGTCTCATATAGAAAGGATTGAGTCTCAAAGAGCCAATAATTGAGTCACTGTTAGATTGGGCCTTTTGGGTTTACCGAGGATGGACCTGGTAGTGTATATTCTGGTTTGTGTCTGAAGACCCTGAGTTCATGAGTTGTTTCAGGTTTCCTTTCTTTGAGATTACTGGTTTGACGAACCTTACATGGCAGAGGAGTAACAGGCCGAACTTAGAGGGAGTTTTGAGTATGGTGAGCAGCCTATATAGATCTTTGTTCAAGCAAATTAGGTACTATGCCGGATGACTATTTTTCCCTTGTCTGTGTACAGTGGAGGGATCTTGACGTGTAGGAGACCACGTGGGAGCCAAGGCACGAGTACATGCATAGTATCCACAACTATTGGGGGTATGTATAAATTTTGGGGATGAAATTCTTTAATGTGGGGGGGGGGGGGGGGGGGGGGGGGGGGGGGGGGGGAAGGGGTAGATTGTAATGACCCGACTTTCTTTCATCGTTCTTTTCGTAAATTAATTTGTGAAATGACCATTTTACCCTTTTAGTGGGCCGAATAGTCACCTTTTGTTCAGGATCACCGTTGAGGCTCTTTCTTGGATTATTGGGTAGGTTCTAGATTTAAGAGTCCATTGACAAATGACACGTGTGAATTAGGGTTCGTTTGAGGATTGTACAATTTTTGGAGCACTTATTGATATTTTAGTCATTTGGGCAATGGAGATATTTTAGGAAATGGATAAGGGTTATCCATATCTGTACTTTGTGTTCTTTATCCATTTCACCATACACCACATTTCCCTTCATTTTCCCTCATTTTTCTCCCTTGGTGCCCATGGAACCCAAAACCCAAAACAACAATTATACTTCCATTTCTCCATGTTTAATCCTAAAAGTAAGGTTGGTTTTTATTTCCTGGCACTCTTAAGATCATAATCATAAAAAAATCGAAAGAGGAATGACGCAGGAAAGGTTTAGCTCGAGAAGGAAGGAAACCAGAATCTTTCGAGCATGATGACGGAAAATTCAGGTAAGCTCTCTCAAATATGAGTTTAGTTTTGGATTCCTTGACTCGAGTAGATGGATTTAGATTATTGGAACGCCCAATTTGGTTAAGATTTGAGTAAGTTATGAAGTTTTGAAGATTTGAGCTTCAATGGCGGTTTCTTGCGACCCGTGACGGTGAAGCATGGCGGTGTCGATTACCATCTCCAGCAGGGGTGATGACATCATTGATGATGTCAGGGGTGATTTTGGATTCCTTGACTCGAGTAAATGGATTTAGATTATTGGAACGCCCAATTTGGTTAAGATTTGAGTAAGTTATGAAGTTTTGAAGATTTGAGCTTCAATGGCGGTTTTTTGCGACCCGTGACGGTGAAGCATGGCGGTGTCGATTACCATCTCCAGCAGGGGTGATGACATCATTGATTATGTCAAGGGTGACACCATCAATGGCTTCAGTAGTGACAACATCTTGTCAAGCCACATCATCTTGTCAGGCCACGTCATCTTATCAGGCCACGTCATCTTATTAGTGCCACATCATTGTCAGTGCCACATGGCAAGATGACATCAGCGCCACGTCTAGGGGTGATGTCGGCAGCCACATGGGCGCATGAGGAAGGTCGCTAGTCTTTTTCTAGCCTGTGGCCATGCATAGGCTTGAATCCCGAGACATGGCGATGCGTGTCTTATAGTTTTTGATTTCCTGAATCCAATGACAGTTTTTTCGGGTTGATCGAAGTTCGTTTAGAGATAGTTTTGGACGTTTTCAGCCCCAGTTGTGTGTTTAGGGCACACGTACTATCCCGAAAATTAGGAAATTTAAAGGGAAGGTTATTTGGGATGTTAGTAACCCTTGGGTGTGAATGTTGATAGACCAGGTATCTCCAGAGGCTAGGTAGTTTGTGACTACGGCTTGGGGGATTGTTCCTAGTCACTCAACACATCATACGTGTGGCGACTTGGGAAGTTGAGAACTAGTTGGTCGAGATTACATGTATTTGTGTTCAGGTTTCCAGATGGATTTATATACGGGGATTACAAGGATAAGTGACAGGACCCGTCCCAATCCCACTGGGACCACCCAGGGACGTGCCTCGCTCCCGTCTGAAAATGACTCCAAACATACCAAAATTACCCTTAAATAAAAACCGAATACTCAAATAGATAGATAACGTACAAAAACAGTGTTTAAAGCGATACTGTCAGACAAGGGATAGTAAATAACAACATGTGAGCACAATAGTCAGAGTATATTATTCGGTGCTCAACGTACCCACAAGTGGGTGTACAAGTGCACAGCTAAGCAAACTAAACCTCTGCCTCCTCCTCCGGGTCCTCCTCCTCTATTTCCGTGTCAGGGTCTGGAGGAGTCAGTAAAACAAGAGTGAGTGGGCCAAAAATAACAGTTTATAAATCAATTTAATAATAAAATAATCATAAGGTTTTACCCCTCCGTTTTCCAAATCTTGCATGCAGTGAAAACATAATGTTATAATGAAATCATAACCATAAAACCACAATAATAATCGAAAGGAGAAACTAACATATCAGTGCACTGTAAAACCCAACCCAAATGATGTCACGGTTCTAAGGCTACGTGTTGCCACTCAGGGTCTCACACCCGAGACTCGCTAGGTACATCAGCTCTCGGTATCCCGGTCACTGCCCGAGGTATATGAACATGCCTTCCTGAGAGTAAGCAGCCCAACGGGGGTCAACTCCACTCAGTCAGGGCCCCATGACTACTCCAGGGTCCACCCAGGCCAACGACCCTCCCTGGAGGAGACAATATACACAGGTAGGAAAGTACAGTACAATAACAGTATAGTTTACCCTATGTCCCCCCGGACATCCCAAACAAAATCCACATATAATCCAGACAGGTCTCATGCCCAAAACATTGTAATATCATATATAAACAGTTCATATAAGACTCGTCGAAATCATAAGTGGAAATAGTAAAAAAGTTTATGCATGCAAGCCTTTTATAAATCAAACAGCCCACTCACACTCGGTCCTTGCTGCTCAACGATCTCTAAAACCTGTATTAATATACCTGAGAGTTACTTAAGAACCCTATAACTTCAATACCAAGACCCTAGAATAGATCCGCCTCAAAATTGCATCCCGAGCACTATTCCTGATGCTTCAAACCCCATTTTGACTAACCTAACGATCTCCGATCGACACGAAACCACCTTCATTGGATCCGTATCGTCGAGACCTTGAAAATGGTACAAGCCCCACCAAAATCACTGTTCACACGCACCCCCACGTGTCTGGTCAACGCTGCTACAGTACCGCTGATATCAGCATGACGTCATCACTGACACTTGTCGGGTGACACGTGGCATGTTCTGATTGGTCCCTGGTCTGACAATATCTGATAGGATGACGTCATCATGACGTCGGAAGTGACGTCAGCATGATGACGTCATCATTGCTACAGTACCGGGTCAGTCCTTTTTACTGGAACCGGGTCGCCGTTGACCCACGGCTTGACCCGATTCCACCGTACGTTTCTGGCCACCATTTTCGACAGGGTTCATTCCTATAGGGTCGTCTAGGCCTCTTCTATGGTTCTACAACCTCAAAACTGGAAGAAAACGAGAAGAAACTCACCAGGGCCTTGCTGAACTTCACGGCCAGAAAGCCGGTCGTCGTCTCCAGCGATCCACGCCGTCTCAGTCTTCCAAAACAGTCCCAATCAGCTCGTCTTTGATCCTAGGGCATGTCCATAACCAAAGGATCGATTTCTAGGCATTAAAACGGGTTAGTTCGAAACAGGGAACAAAAACGGGCTCTCGGGTATTGGGCCTTACCGCCGCCGTGTCGCCGCCGTAGCCTTCGCCGTCTGTTCAGTCGTGCTCCTGGGGTCCTCACGATGTCAACTGGAGCTCCACTTGAGTCGAGGTGATGGGAATGTGGGGTTTTGCTTCTTGGACCCGATTCCTCTGTGTTTCGGGTCTGAGTTTTGAACGGGTTTTCCAGGGCAGGGAAATGGGCGGTGGTCGCTGGTGGTGCACGGTGGTGATAAGGAGATGATGGTGGTGCTGTGAGTGGTCGGCTGGTGGTGTGAAGTTTGATGGTTTGTGGGTTTGGGTCGAGAGAAAATGGAAGGGAAAATGGGTTATACGGTTTAGGGGGGATGGATGTGTTTGTGCGAAGGGATGATCGTGCATGAAGAAGAAAAAGCAGAAGGAATGGAGGGTTGAGATGGCTTGGAGCAGAGATCCAATGGCTAGGGTTGATTGAGGGGAATTAAATTAGCATAAAATGGGTAAATAGTTGTAAGGTTGCTTTATTGGAATAGTGTTGACTTGGATGAGTGACACTTGTCACTCATCCGCTGGTTTGATTCAAATCCGAGTTTGGCACGGATTCCCATAATTAATTAATATTTTATTCCGTTGTTCTCGGTTTGTAAATTCCGCTAAAACGCTTCTGTGACCATAACTTCTTCATACGAACTCCGATTTCGGCGTGCCGCCTGCCTATGGATTCGTGACGTCCCGATCTACGTCCTAGTCAAAAGTCCAAATTGTTTCCCGGGTTAAAAGTCAAAGTTTCCCCCCTCAGGGGCAAAATAGTCTTTTTACATTAAAATATTATTATTCTTGGTTCAGGTCGTTACAATCTACCCATCTTACAGAAATTTCGTCCTCGAAATTTACTCAAATAAGTGTGGGTACTGCCCTCTCATCAATTCCTCGGGTTCCCATGTCGCTTCCTCCACATCGTGGTTCCGCCATAGCACCTTAACCAATGAAATCGTCTTGTTCCTTAAGACCTTTTCCTTCCTATCCAGAATCTGCACTGGCCGTTCCTCGAAGCTCAAATCTGTCATCAGTTCCAGTGGTTGTTCTGGCAGTGCATTAGAGTCATCCCGAAGATACTTCCGTAGCATAGATACATGGAATACGTCATGTACTCGGAAAGCTCCGAAGGTAGTGCTAAACGATAAGCCACGGACCAATCCGCTCGACAATCTCATAAGGCCCGATATAACGGGGACTCAGTCTCCCACGTTGTCCGAATCGGAGAATCCCTTTCCACGGCGATAGCTTTAAAAAGACAAAGTCACCAACCTCAAACTCCAAATCTCAGATCCGTCGATCCGCATAGCTCTTTTGACGATCCTGGGCCGCCTTCAATCTTTCCCAATAACTCAAACTGTCTCCTGGGTCATATCCATCAAATCCGGCCCCACTGCGGTTCTTTCCCCGATCTCCATCCAGCATACAGGTGTTCTGCACTGTCGACCATACAGTGCTTCATAGGGTTCCATCCCTATACTCGCATGGTAACTATTATTGTAGGCAAACTCCATCAATGGCAATCGATCAGCCCACGAATCCTGGAATTGCAACACACAGGCTCTCATCATGTCCTTGAGAGTCTGTATTGTCCTTTTAGACTGTTCGTCGGTCTGTGGGTGGAATGTTGTACTGAAGTGCAATTTCGTACCCAAAGTAGTTTGTAGACTCCTTCAAAATCTGGAAGTGAAACGCGGATCTCGATCCGACACGATCAACTCCGGGGTACCGTTTAGTCGGATGATCTCATTAATGAATAGCTGGGCCAAACGGTTGGGCTTGTACGTCTCACATACAGGTAGAAAATGCGCTGATTTGGTCAATCGGTTCATGATCACCCAAACCCCATCAAATCCACTCCTTGTCTTCGGTAACTTGAAGACAAAGTCCATTGTAATGTGATCCCATTTTCATTACGGGATTGGAAGTTGCTGCATAGCCCCATACGGACGCTGCCATTCTGCCTTGACCTGCTGGCAGATCAAACACTTGCTGACATACTCAGCTATCTCCCTCTTCATCCCTGGCCACCAATAGTAGTCCCGGAGAGTACGGTACATCTTCGTCCCTCCTGGATGCATAGCATAGGCCGAACTGTGTGCCTCGTCTAAAATCTCTCTCCTGAACTCGTGGTACCGCAGGTACACACAATCTCCCAAGCTTCACCAATGCTCCATCGCCCCGGATGGAGAAATCCTGTCTCTGTCCGGACCCAACCTCGTTTCTGTAGTCACAGAGTATCTGGTCCTGTAGTTGAGCCTCGATGATCTGTCGACCAACACCGGTCGCATATGAAAGCTAGCCAACAAGGCTCCCTGATCGTCCATCCCTAACATAACTCCGCTCTTCCGGAGTTCCACTAGCAAAGGGAGGTACACCAACCTCAGGTGTGCAACTGATCCCACCGACTTCCTGCTAAGCGCATCAGCCACGACATTCGCCTTACCAGGATGGTACTCAATTGTACAGTCATAATCCTTTAACAATTCTAACCATCTCCGCTGCCACATGTTGAGTTCCTTCTGAGTGAACAGATGTTTGAGACTCTGGTGGTCGGTGTATATCCGGAATGTCACACTGAACAGGTAATGTCTCCAGATATTTAGAGCATGAACCACCACTGCCAATTCCAAATCATGAGTAGGGTAGTTCAATTCGTGCGTCTTCAGCTGCTGAGATGCGTAGGCAATCACTTTCCCATTCTGCATCAATACACAACCCAAGCCCCTGCAGCGATGCATCACTATAAACCACGAACTCTCCACTGTTGTCTGGTAATGCAAGGACAGGTGCAGTGGTTAAACGGAACTTCAATTCCTGAAACTCTGTTCACACTGCTCGTCCCACACAAACTTCACCCCTTTTCGTGTTAACCGAGTTACTGGTGCGGCAATCTGGGAGAAACCCTCCACGAATCTCCGATAGTAGCCTGCTAACCTAACAAAACTTCGCACTTCCGTCACCGTGGTCGGTCTTGGCCAATTTGTCACAGCCTCAGTTTTCTGAGGATCCACGCTTATCCCTTCGGGTGATATGATGTTGACCCAAGAATCCAATACTATTTAGCCAGAATTGGCATTTGCTTAACTTGGCATATAGCTGCTCCTGTCGTAGTTTACCCGAATACCAACTATAAGTGCTTCTCATGAGCCTTGACACTCTTGGAATAAACCAAGATGTCGTCAATAAACACGATCACAAATTTATCCAAGTACGCTCGAAAGACCTGATTCATCAAGTCCATGAATGCAACTGGTGCATTCGTTAGTCCGAAAGGCATCACCAAGAACTCATAATGCCCATACTTCGTCGAAAAGCTGTTTTCTGAACATCTCCCTCGGCTATTCTCAGCTGATGGTATCCTGACCTCAGATCTATCTTGGAGAAGTATCGTGCTCCTCGTAACTGATCGAACAAATCATCGATCCTGGGTAAGGGATACTGATTCCTTACCGTGGCCTTGTTCAACTGCCGATAATCCACACACAACCGCAAATTACCCTCCTTCTTTTTCAACAAATAAAACCGGCGCTCCCCATGGTGATGTACTGGGTCGGATAAACCCTAGATCCACCAGTTCCTGTAGTTGGATTTTCAATTCCCGTAGCTCTGCTGGTGCCATACGATACGGTGCTTGTGAAATCGGTCGAGTCCCGGGGAGTAATTCGATCGTGAAATCGATTTCCCTGGGTGGTGGTAATCCAGGTAAATCCCTTGGAAAGACATCAGGAAATTCCCGCCACAATCGCAATATCCTCAATTCTCAAAGATTCATCCGTAGACTCTACCACATAAGCAAGATAACCCTGACACCCCTTCTGTAAAAGTTTTGTAGCTGTGAGTGCAGATATTACCTTGGGTGATGCGTCTCCACACTCTCCCTAAAATATCACCTCTGGCAATCCTGGACCTCTCAAAGTCAATCGCATGTTACTACAGTCGATGAGGCGAATTATACTCCGACAACCAATCAACTCCAAGTATCACATCGAAGTCGTGCACATTCATAAGAATCAAATCTGCTGGAAACTCGATTCCTTCAATCTCCACAGGACAAGCTCGTATCTCCTGGTTCACTTGGTAGGTCACACCCATCGATGTCCCCCACACCCATCTCGTGCTCAAGTGCGGTCACCTCACACCCCAAAAGACCCGCACAACGCGGTGAAATAAAAGAATGAGTTGCTCCCGAATCCATCAATGCACGAACAACAATACCATAAATGTGTACAGTACCTTTCAACACTCCCGGAATGGATCTGGCATGCTGCTGGGTGGCAGCATAAACACGGGCCATAGACTCTGCAGGTCGTCCCCGTCCTCTAGCTCCTCGATCACGGCCACGCACAACACCGCGTGTCCGGCTGCTGGCAGTCTGGGATGCTGAGCTCTGTGATGGCATAGTGATGCCCCGAATCAGTGGACAATCAAAAGCATAGTGCCCCGGCTCACCACAACCGAAGCATGTGACCTCCCTAGGTCGACCCCGAGTATCTTCCTGGTAAGGTGCTCATCGGTGAGTACGGCTGCTGCCAAAACCCCAAAACGCTGTCCAGACTGCTGAGGACTCCTGAACTGACCAGAACGTCCTCGGCTGCCCGAAGATGAAGATCCACCAGAATGTCCTCCCTTCGAGCCCCGACGGCCCGAGAATCCCAAATGTGGGCGATCACGTCGCCGTGTCTCCCCCTCAACTCGCTGACGTGATAGAATACTATTCTCAACCCTGGTCGCCGCATCAGTCAGATCCCTCATGGTAGCAAAGGGCGTCGCAGTCACCATCGCTTGAATCTCAGGTCGCAGGCCCCACTCGAATCTGCTACATCGGTCATCTTCGGTGATCACGAAGTTCTTAGCAAAGCGAGACAACATTAGGGAAGGTCTCCTCGTACTCTGCTACGGTCTGGTCTCCCTACCAGAGTTGCAGGAACTCTGCCTCACGGGCGTTGCGAAACCACCGTGAATAAAACTGGTTGAGAAACAGCTCCCGGAAGGTCTCCCATGGAATGGTGTGAAACGGTCCAGCCGGCCAGGACAAGGTTATGCCACCATCGATAGGCGCTCCTATCCAGTAGGAATGTCGCCAGTACGACACGCTCCTCCGGTGGACAGTGCATGACCTCGAAGATCCTCTCCCAGCGGTCAATCCACTGGTGTGCTTCCTCGGGGTCGGTCCCCCCACTAAAGTGCGTAACACCCCAGGCGCTGGGCCCGTTCAATGCTCGCAGTATCTCCATTCCCTCCGTTGCCCTCGTCAACACGTGCACGGGGATCACGTCGGGGAGGCATATCCAACTGTTAAGAGGCAAACAGGTTAAAAGACATCGAAAAACGACCATGTACAAAGTACAAACCGCTAACCTAGTACTCTGACTGCTAATCCTAATGCTCTGATACCAAGCTGACAAGACCCGTCCCAATCCCACTGGGACCACCCGGGGACGTGCCCCCGCTACCGTCTAACAATGACTCCAAACATACCAAAATTACCCTTAATAAAAACCGAATACTCAAATAGATAGATAACGTACAACAGCAGTGTTTAAAGAGATACTGTCAGACAAGGGATAGTAAAATAATAGCACGTGAGCACAATAGTCAGAGTATATTATTCGGTGCTCAACCTACCCACAAGTGGGTGTACAGTGCACAGCTAAGCAAACTAAACCTCTGCCTCCTTCCTCCGGGTCCTCCTCCTCTATTTCCGTGTCAGGGTCTGGAGGGGTCAGTAAAACAAGAGTGAGTGGGCCAAAAATAACAGTTTATAAATCAATTTAATAATAAAATAATCATAAGGTTTTACCCCTCCGTTTTCCAAATCTTGCATGCAGTGAAAACATAATGTTATAATGAAATCATAACCATAAAACCACAATAATAATCGAAAGGAGAAACTAACATATCAGTGCACTGTAAAACCCAACCCAAATGATGTCACAGTTCTAAGGCTACGCGTTGCCACTCAGGGTCTCACACCCGAGACTCTCTAGGTACATCAGCTCCCGGTATCCCGGTCACTGCCCGAGGTATATGAACATGCCTTCCTTAGAGTAAGCAGCCCAACGGGGGTCAACTCCACTCAGTCAGGGCCCCGTGACTACTCCAGGGTCCACCCAGGCCAACGACCCTCCCTGGAGGAGACAATATACACAGGTAGGAAAGTACAATACAATAACAGTATAGTTTACCCTATGTCCCCCCGGACATCCCAAACAAAATCCACATATAATCCAGACGGGTCTCATGCCCAAAACATTGTAATAGCATATATAAACAGTTCATATAAGACTCATCGAAATCATAAGTGGAAATAGTAAAACAGTTTATGCATGCAAGCCTTTTATAAATCAAACAGCTCACTCACACTCGGTCCTTGCTACTCAACGATCTCTAAAACCTGTATTAATATACCTTAGAGTTACTTAAGGACCCTATAACTTCAATACCAAGACCCTAGAACAGATCCGCCTCAAAATCGCATCCCGGACACTATTCTCGATGCTTCAAACCCCATTTTGACTAATCTAACGATCTCCGATCGACACGAAACCACCTCCATTGGATCCGTATCGTCGAGACCTTGAAAATGGTACCGGCCCCACCAAAATCATTGTTCACACGCGCCCCCACGCGCCTGATCAACGTGTGGGTCAACGCTGCTACAGTACCGCTGACGTCAGCAGTGACATGTTTGTACGATTTGTTTTTGGAAATCCCTCCCGGTGGTGGTTTTGCATTAGGGCTACTTTGGAGGCGGAGGCGGAGGCGCTATCTACATTTGTGCGTCATTTTGGTGAGTACGGGTTAGAGTTGTACCCTTACTTTACCGTTATCCCTGGTCTGACACGTTTGTACGAGCATCTTGGGAATTTTCGTTTATTTTTTCACACGAGAGTTTAACTAGGCACCCTCATTTAGATACCGTATCAATAGTGGTTACAATGGACCGGATTCGAGGGGTCTTAGAACCCTTTTGCAATATTTTTCAATTACATTAATCTCTACTTGTATGTATTAATATTGTCAAATTTGGTAAGTCTGTTTCTTTTGTTTTACTTATTGCTTTCTATTTTTCTATTATGATGCCAATATCGCTTCTAATTATAGAATTGAAATTTGATTGCATCCATATTTGATTTGCAAACTTTTGGGTGATTACTAAGTCATTATATAGCAAGTTTTAGATTTGATTATCATATTGCCCAAATATGGTCAATTAGAGATGAGTTTAGGCCATCAAGTTAGAAAGGAATCAATTTAATTTGTGGAAGGAGAGACTAAGTACCCATTGTGATTTGTGGGTGGTCTTAGGCCTGATGAATATAATGTGGTGTGTACCTATTGGATATCAATATTTAAACTCCTCCATTTCCACAGTAATTCAAACCGTCTTTTTTGACATTGAAAAAGAAAATAATACTCCACTAAGTAAGATCATGTTTAGCAATGGCTTAAAAATATAGGTTAAAAGGTAAAATTTAAGAATTTTTGGATAAAATTCATCTTCAGTAAATATCCTAAATGCCAAATTTTGGACATAACTAAAAGGCAGGTAGTTGTAGATGAGATGGGTGTTGAAAACTTATCGTAGAGAGAGGGTTTGGACTTTGGAATTGTGCCAGATCTCACTTTGCAATGGCGAAATAGGGGGAAAATGTGTGCCCCCCCGCCGTAAATAATAAATTTGATTGCAGACCTAATATTCAACATATCCCCCAACGATGATTTGACTGATGTCAACAATTTTTTAAAATTAACAAGTCCAATGTTCCCACACAACAAATTGAGTGTGCGCGTGGTGGTTTCATCTGGGCCGGCCGGTTCGTCGAAGCTACAGGGAAGGCTAATAGCACCATCACCATTCACCAACCTTCTTTGCTCTTGAAAATATTTCTTTAATATTCATTCCACTTTAATGTCAAAGTAGCAATTAATAATATGGAGCATGTTGGAATTAAACTAGTAATTCTCGAAATAGAAAGCTTTGCCTCAACGTCTTAATCCCTCCAAAATTCTATAACATTATCAATACATACTATTTAATATTGAAAGTTTATGTACAAGATCTCATTTGGGGGAGAATTTTTATTTTTGCGAATGCCATTTTATGCTTACTGCTTATTTATGATAGAGGATTGTTCTTCTTAAAATTTTAAGAAGAATTAGTTATATAGTTATATTTTTAATACGCTATATAGTTAAAAGAATAGAGAAGTTTATATTTTTATTTTGGTATGCATGAACTTTTTTTAATTTAAAAAATGCATAAAACCTACCAAAGAAGGCATCAAATTCAAAGAGAAAGCGCAAAGTTATTTGGGACGATCAAACAATACTTTTTATATGAAAAAAGAATAATACAAAGTTCGAGTAGCTTTTTGATGTAATATTTGATTCCTTGTAAAAGACAAGTCCTAATTTGTGTGACATGCATGGTATGTTTTTTCTCAGTTGAATTCAATGTCCTGCTCCTGCACCATTTTCATGAGGTCACTCTAGCTAAGTATGACATTCTTTCGTAAGATTATAAAATAAGTGGAAGCAACAAGCTATTGGTGTCACTAGCAATAGACAAAATGATTAAACAAGTCTCTTAAGACAAGATTGTGATGTAAGTTGTGACCAAATGGAATCCAACCAGCCATAATCCTCCAATTGCATACCCTTCTCTTCTTGCTTGTCTCTTACCCAACAACTCATGTAATAAACCAAAACATGACCAATCAAATCAAGAAGGTGATGAATCATAATGCAGAAATCTGTCATCCATAATCAGATCATCAGTGACCTATTTTCGAGCCATGATTCATGCTCTAGCCCCTTTCTTCCCTGTTATGATCAATTGGGGCCGCCTACACGATCGACCTATTTCTAATATAAAGCAAATGACATCAAACTATATGTACAGAAAGTACAGAAGCAAGACAAATAATCTTGGATAAGAACTATTTATATAGTCCAATTATAAACAGAATTGAACATGGATTGATCATACCATTCTGGCAAGAACTTTCATGATATCTTCGATGGAAGGCCGGTGGAGAGGATCATCGTCCACACAGGCCTTGGCTAAAACAGCCAAGCACAAAGCCTCAGCAAGAGGGTAGTCATCCAACTGTGGATCCATGAAGCTCTTAAGTTGATCAAGAAACCCACCTTCACTAGCTCCCCCTCCCAAAAACTTAATAGACTCTTTAAATAGCTTACCATCAATGTCCTCTCTCGCTGAGATGAGCTCAAGAACAACTACGCCAAATGCAAAAATATCCACCTTCTCGGAAGCTGACCCATGTATAAGATACTCTGGCGCAACCCATCCTCTGTGATTTCCCTCTGAAGACACAAAGGGAGAGATGGTTCCGATGTTGGACAGCTTTGCCCTCCAATTCGCTGTCACGAAAATGTTCCGTGTATTTATGTCTAAGTGAGCACATGAAGGGAATGTGCAGCAATGCAGATAGTGAAGACCAGTAGCAATGTCAAATGCAATTTGTGCTCTTCGGTACCACTTTAGAGAAGACGAAGAATTCGACAAGCAGTTTCTTAAGCAGCCATTTCTGGGGTATTCAAACACTAGATAAGACCAGGACACATGATTTTCTCCATAAGAAACAGCCTCCAAGTTCAAGATGTTGATGTGGTTGATCTTCGAATGCACATCTATGACGTGGCTTGTGTCTTCGAACTTCATCTGCTTGATCATCACCTCTACACTGTTGATCAAGCCTCGATACACAAAAGATCCAATCTTGTTTTCTTCATTGAAATCCCTTGTGGCCCTTCTGAGCTCATCTAAGCTGTAATTGAACAGAGAGTACTTTAATCCAGCGAGAATGTCTGGAGATAGACATGATGAAATCGGAGAACTCCTTCCTGTATGCTCCAGTTTATGCGGGCTTCTAACTGCTGAACATGAAATTGGTGAGCTTAAGGTAGTAAAAGAATGAAGCTTTTCAATCTTCCATTTCTTCGAGGTCCTTTTGTACAAAATTATGCATGAAACCAAAGCTGCCAGTAGCAGAACAAGCCCAATAACAGAGCCAGCTATGTACAATTTCCTCACTAATTTTGGGTCTCTATTCGATTTTTTCACAGGAAATGTGGGAAGAAAATCAGGAGCTGTAGGTGGAGACTCAATGTTCAAGTCCAAAACTGGAGCTGCTCTCAAAGGAACTAAAACAGTTGTGTTTGGAAACACAGTTTGGAGTGGTTGCATATTATTAACAGACCATAAATCTTCAGGAGAGATCCCAAACTTTCGGCTCAAGATTATCGGGCGGTCCCCTTCGATGAAAGGGTATGTGACAAGATACTTGACTCCGCTGGTGGTGGCTAACTTATCAGGACAAGCACATCTTAGAGGCACATGAAGTTGAGTGCCAATTTGAAGCCTTTTTTCTTGGGGCAAGTTTTCTTCACTAAGTGTAAAGGACTTAACCAACCCTTCAAAAACTCCACAAGCAATTTCGGTGAATGTTGTGTTTTGGCAAACCATGTAGCTGAAACTGGCCTCAAAATAATGGCCAGAGCAAGAACACGTAATGGGGATGAGAACTTCTCTGCCTTGTGTGAGAGCATCAGAAGGAGAAGTGAGATTGTTGAGATGAAGTAGCTGATTAGGGCTCATTTGAAACAAGTCTGAGATATTTGAAATGGTGTGGAAATACGGGTTGGCCCGGTAAACCAAGAATGTGGAGCAAGAATTGTGGAACATGTTGCAAATATACCTTGAGCCTGAGTTGGTAGCAGCAGAAGCACAATCAGATTGATCATAGTATTGCTGAGCATGGGTTAAATTTAGGCAAATTAAAATGAGAAAACATAGATGAATCATGGTTTTCGGTTGTGGAAAAATGTACATTTAGGTGTGGTTGGTTGGTGACCATAAGAGAAAAGGAGATGGGAGGATGATATGCTGAATAATAAATGGTAAATTGCATGTTAATATTCGAAGGTCCGGCCAATATGCATAATCAGAAATATAGTCAACTTATAATATAAAGGAATATGCAACCACAAAGTGCCACAAACGGCCGGCTACAACAGCAATAGCCAGATGGGAACAGATTATACTACAAATACAATTTGACTTCTTTCTGTGTTTTTTGCATCAACCTTCAACAATCTGATAGACTAATATAGGAAGTATATATATGTAAACTGATATGAGTGTGCGCGTGGTGGTTCCATCTGGGGCCGGCCGGTTGGTCGAAGCTACATGGAAGGCTCATAGCACCATCACCAACCTTTTTTGCTCTTGAAAATATTTCTTTAAGATTCATTCCGCTTTAATTTTAATATCAAAGTAGCATTTAATAATATGCAGCATGGTGGAATTAAACTAATAATTCTTGAAATAGAAGGCTTTGTCTCAACGTTTTAACCCCTCCAAAATTCTATATATTTAAGACATTATCATTACATACTATTTAAGATTGAAAATTTCTGTACGAGATCTCATTTGGGCGTGAATTTTTATTTTGGTGAATGCATGATAGAGGATAAGTAAACCGTACCCTAAATGTCACAACCTATATGTAATATTTTACACACATTTGGGTTTTAGGGTAAGTATATGATATAGAAAGTGATTTCATCAGATGAATTTGAGCAATCCCTTTTCTAATAATTTTCAATTTTCTATTGTATTTGTTGATACAAGAAATTGACTAATTTAAACTTGCTTTGCAGATCGCCTTTGCTGCTTCCCTCGAGATAAGAATACCGGCACAGGAAGATGATGAGAGCAAAAAGACACTTCGACTTAGTAGTCTCCGACGCTTAAAACAAGATTCAAAAACAATAACTTTCAATATTTAATTTTTCTTGGATTAACTTACTCCTAAATCATTTTGACACCAACAATGTCGAGAGATAATGGGAGATACATATGTTGAAGCAGAAATCGAACCCGCCGCGAAAAGTTCTCACAATTCCTGCAAACAGCAAACAATTAGCTATCGTTGTCTCGATCGATTTACCCGGGGGGTTGTTCGACCAAGAACACTCCGATGCCTAAGTTAGCTTTGAGAGAGGAAAAGGATATACTTCGAAGCGAAGAATCAACTTTACTTGGAAATGAAATGTGCCTTGCTATTTATAGGGGTGAATGAAATGTTCAATTTCCATAGTTTCGATGTCGGACAAATGCTCATCAATTTGCATGCTAACACGTGTTATACAAATCGAGGGTGGAGAGGCTTCCACATGTCATTCTGGTTTGGGCCATGTCCGGTGCTTGTGCTTACAAGTATTATTGCCAAGGGCAATTTGGTCATTTTGAGAATTATGGGCCACGTGGCAGCTCCACATTTTTCCGGTGATTTTGGGTTCCACAAATGCCCCCACATCGATTCGGTATTCAGGGAATCCGGAGGGATGTACATTGTTTGGAGTCTTATATTACCGGGTTACCAGTTACCGTTGGGTTCAAGAATCGATTCAGTGTTTATTTGACGATTTTGCCCCTGGTTATAAAGGTAAAAAGTCCATTTTTAGTTTTAGAATGACTATTCTGGGTTTAGTGGTGTGAATCGGACATAATGTGCAAAATGACCATTTTACCCCCAAGCATGGGCAAAATGTTGTCTTTTGAACCGGGGGGTCCAAAGGACGAGGGCCAGAGACCGTTACGTAGGTCGAGTTGATACGAATCCATAAACAGGTGGCATGCCGAAATCGGAGATCGGATGCGAAGGTTATGTGTCTACGAAGGCGAGGGGCATTTTCGTAATTTTGGAAGCGAAGGGCAAAACGGTCTTTTTGAGACAAGCGAACGGTGGACGCTGACTCATGCTACCTACCAATGATTCTTGCTGCTTTGTCTAGACAACATGGAGGAAATCAAGGATTTTAGGGACCCTAAACCCTTAATTAGGGAAAACTCAATCATTTTGTCCAAACCTTGATTTTGTTAAATAGCAGAGCAATTCGATTGTGAGAATGAGAGATTAGAGAGTCTGAATTGGAGCAAAACAAACACAAAGGACAGAGGGTCGCTGGTTTTGCAGATTTTCGAAATTTTGGAAATTTGTGGTAAAAATTCGAATTCGAATTCGTGAGTCTTGAGGATCAAAATTGAGGCTGGATTAAGTCTCCTGGGACTAATTCGAACCGATCCAAATCAAAAACGGGGAGGATTGAGGCCGTATCGAGCAAGAACAGAAGCTTCAAAATCCTCGAAAAATCGAGCTTGAGTTCTACTAGCTGGAGGTAAGGATTTATCAAATTGATCTTGTAAAATCGTTCCTTATACTCTCACGATGTCACGTCGTGGACGGAGTTTGGCCGAACAGTCGACGGGGACTTGGTGGTGACTGAGTGCACTTGCGGACGTGACTAGTGAGCATCGGTAGGCAGGATCACACCTACTGTGACTCTTGCTAGTACCACATACATGCTCGCCATGCGTCAAGATGCCGAGAGACCTAGCAAATTTGTCCTGTGGGAGCGTGGCGGTTTTCGTGGCCTAAGTCCATTCCGAGGGAAAGATATGGATTTTGAGAAGCCTGAAGACCTCATGGAGTGGAAGGCTTGCAATCAAAATTCCTTTTCAAGCGATGTTCTCGTGGAACTTGGCGACAGATGTTCTTCTAGAGTTTCGGGACATGAGCCGGCTACTCTCTCCATGAATGGCAAGAAGCTTTCAGACATCCCAAACAAGGAGTGGTTGTGCGTTCCACTGTGCTTGAAGGAGACCGTTGTTCAGAAGAAGGACAATAAACAAGGACTTACTGGTTCTTGGGAGAAAAAACCATGCCGAGCAACTTCTTTCCTAACCCATAAGCATACCGAGCAACTTCTTTCCTAACCTTTCCGTTCTGGCCCTACGAATGTGCCATCTTGATGCGAAGGGCAGGCAGAAATGGAAAGTTATGTTGTTGATGTGAGATTGCGATAACTAAGATAACTTGAGGTCTCAATTTCACATCGGAAGCCAAAATGGGCGAGTTGGAGATGAGCCGTGCAGAGAGGATGCTGATAGAAAATGAGCGAGATATCACTCGAGATGAGCTCTCCCTGCTGCACAGAAATTTGCAGGACTCAGAAGGCTTTGATGCTTCGATGACGAAGGCTTGAATGCTTCGCAGGGCGAAGGCTTGGATGCTTCGATAACGAAGGCTTAGGTGCTTCGCATGGCGAAGGCTTAGATGCTTCGCAGGGCGAAGGCTTGAATGCTTCGATGACGAAGGCTTGGATGCTTCGCATGGCGAAGGCTTAGATGCTTCGCAAGGCGAAAACTCAGATGCTTTGATGACGAAGGCTTGGATGCTTCGATCATGAAGGCTTTTTACACTAGAGAGAATAAGCTTTGAAAATTGTACATGGTGAACAAATCAATTTGTTAATCTCATTTCATTGATACTTGAATTCAGAAGGCAACTTGAAAAGCAAAATTGAAAAGCTCCATAGAGTTTTATGTCTTTCTAATGTTGACTTGCGTCTAGTTGATGCGGATCACCTTTGACGCTGGCTCGTTTGACTCTTTGTTCTCCATGTGATTTACAGTCTTGTTTCTGTACAATGCCCCTCCCTCAGGAGATTTCGGAGATATCTTTCGAAAGATATACATGTGCTGATATTGTGCCCATAACATTCATGATAGGCGCACCATTTGGTTTTATCAGCATTCTCTTGATTGCCTTTGACTGGCTCTGGCCTCTTAAACCATGGCTTGTTCTTAATTTCATTGTGGATCTGATGGGCTGGTAAAGATAGCTGCAAGTTAGGCTTCCCCATAACTGGCGTTTGGGAGTGTTGCCCTGCCTTTCGCTTGTTGAGCTTTCCAGTTGCAGACTTTCCATGGGGTTCATCCTCATCGGAGGCCTTTTCGCTAGTCCCAGCATGGCCATGAGTATGAGCGGCGCGCTTCTCATCCTCCCAACTTGCATGTCGCTCTGCTAGCGAAAGTATTTCGGAAAGACTTCGCGCATTGCTCATGACGATGTCCCCGTAAAGCTGGCTGTCTCGAGGGAGTCCTTGCTTGAATGCCATTGCCGCAACAAAGTCATTACAGCCGATAATGCGAGATTTCTCCTCACAAAATCTCCGTATGTATTGTCGCAGAGTGTCTTTTGCTCTCTTTCGGACAGAGAAAAGATGGTCGTCTTTCACCTCGATTGTCCGAAGTTGTGCGTATTCCTTCACAAATGTCAAAGCCAACTCTTCGAAGGACTCAATCGACCTCGGGGGGAGATGATTGAACCAAGTCATGGCTTGGCCTTGAAGGGAAGGTTGAAAAACTTTGCACATGAGCGCATCGTTAGACCTGTGGGGGATCATGACTCCTCGAAAATGATCTATGTGTTTTACTGGGTCGGAGGATCCTTTGAATGGAGTGAAGTTTGGTGTTGCGAACTTCTGGGGGAATGGCTCCTCCTCAATATCCCTTATGAAGGGCGTAGAGAGCTGTATTTGGCGACGTAGATCGTCTTCTAGATCGCCACCTTGTTGAGCACGAAGGTGCATGTCCAGCATTTTTTGAACATCATTAGCCCGCAATGCTCCTTGCTGAGCCGATGAGTCCTCTTTTGCTAATTGTTGAGAAACTCCTTGAGCTTCTCCCCTTTTACTGTCGTGGGCAGATCGTTTTGGGTTTTTGTTTTGAGCTCGAAGTTGCCCCCTGCCCCCACGTGAGTGCTGTGAATGCTCTGCCCATAAAGTTGCCTCAGTCCGACCTCCTAGCCGTTCACGTACTAACGGCTTTAGGCGTTGTGGGATTTTTGCTTGATGAGCGTGACTTTCTTCTCCAGAGTTTCCCAGCGAAGTATCTTGTGACATTGTTTGGCAGCGGGCCTGCTCTTTCCTAGGTCGTCCCTGGGCATTCTCTTGTCGGCCACGTGACGTAGATCGTCCGTCCCGCTCCTGGATTGGTCTCCCTGCTAGGAGTTGCTGCAAGAGCTCTGACTGAAGTTGGATTTGTTTGCTTAACCCTTCAACTTGCTGCGCCAAATTGTCTTGGGGAGGTTGGTGACGACTTCTCCCTAAGATGTCATGACATCCGTCCAGAAAGTCCTTTAGGACCATGTTTGTTGTGGGTCGATCATGTCGTGATGCATTTCCCATCAACCTCTCATTCGCTTGTTTGAAAGTCGAAGTTCCTTCCCCTAGCGCGGGTACTTGGTTAGCTGGAGAGGGGAATGCTCCAAAACTGAAGGTTGGCCTCCCTTCGAGTGTCTCAAGGGGCGCTTCCATAGACACGCGCCTGAGTTGAGCTGGGCGCTTCTCCGGAGTTTCTATGTGAGCTTCATTCCTCGTCTGAGCTGTTGAGGCAGAAATACCTTCTCCGGCTGACTGAGCGGATCGACGAGCCTTAGCCATGTCGATTCGAAGAATTTTGAATTTGGAAAGCTGTTGATGGGTAATTTGAACAACGTTCAGAATCTTCGAACAATGTCGATGAACGACGAACGAAGAGAGATGAACGATGAACAATGTTCAAAATCTTCGAACAATGTCGATGAACGACGAACGAAGAAAGATGAACGATGAACGAATTCTTGATGAGTGATGAACAACGTTCAAAATCTTCGAACAATGTCGATAAACGACGGACGAAGAAAGATGAACGATGAACAAATTCTTGATGAGTGATGAACAACGTTCAAAATCTTCGAACAATGTCGATAAACGACGAACGAAGAAAGATGAACGATGAACAAATTCCTGATGAGTGATGAACAACGTTCAAAATCTTCGAACAATGTCGATAAACGACGAACGAAGAAAGATGAACGATGAACAAATTCCTGATGAGTGATGAACAACGTTCAAAATCTTCGAACAATGTCGATGAACGACGAACGAAGAAAGATGAACGATGAACAAATGAGAGAGCTTCTTCTGAGTATAACTCAATAGCTCTCAATGAAAGCACCAATTGTTGAAGCAGAAATCGAACCCGCCGCGAAAAGTTCTCACAATTCCTGCAAACAGCAAACAATTAGCTATCGTTGTCTCGATCGATTTACCCGGGGGGTTGTTCGACTAAGAACACTCCGATGCCTAAGTTAGCTTTGAGAGAAGAAAAGGATATACTTCGAAGCGAAGAATCAACTTTACTTGGAAATGAAATGTGCCTTGCTATTTATAGGGGTGAATGAAATGTTCAATTTCCATAGTTTCGATGTCGGACAAATGCTCATCAATTTGCATGCTAACACGTGTTATACAAATCGAGGGTGGAGAGGCTTCCACATGTCATTCTGGTTTGGGCCATGTCCGGTGCTTGTGCTTACAAGTATTATTGCCAAGGGCAATTTGGTCATTTTGAGAATTATGGGCCACGTGGCAGCTCCACATTTTTCCGGTGATTTTGGGTTCCACAACATACATAAACATAAGGTGCCTTCTTTCAAATGAATGTGCTTCCAATCTTCCATAGGAAGGTAGTAAAAAAGGATTGGTTGTTGACCGTTACATTTATATATGGTTGTACGGTCCACCCTTCCCCGTATAGTAACTAGTAGGTGCGTAAGTACTTATGAAAGCATGGCAGCATATTGGGACGATGAATTTAGTTTTCCAATGCATTCAACAACACCTATTTCATATAATGTAATATGATACCATTTCATAATTTCTCATTTTAAATCTGGATGAGTGATCGTTTCCAAAATGAAGCTGGATACAAAATTGGAACAGACAATTCACATCACATGCCCACGTTGAACGCCCTTTGACGTATTGGCGGGCCAAGGTCCAAAACTTTACTTTAATTAATTAAATATATATTAATTTACTTACTTTTTAACCAACATTAAAAATAATTTATTTACTGTTACTGATAATTCAAATTTCTTATTAGCATATTATCTTTTTATTTTTTAATATTAATTTATTTTTTCAATATTACCCTCATAATTTAAATTCATATTATCTTTTTTAAATACAAGAGTTTCATAATATCTTACCTACTTCATTTTTAATATAATTTATTTATTAAGTGTTTTAATTTTTTTTTTATAAATTGAGTCATCTTCTCTGCTGGTAGAAAACATATAATCTAATTAAAAAAAGTAAAAGATATATAATAGTACGCACAAATATAAAATAAGTTTATTTGGTAGTAATATCTTAATAATGTTAAGGTATAGGTAATATACCTTTGATGAAATCATAATTTTGTAAAAATTACTAGGTTATTATTATTATTAGTATTTTACGAACTTGTGAAAGGAGTTTTTTTTTTCCAAGAAATACCTTTTTTATTAACTAAACACGAGAAGAAACGCCAACATCCGTAGCGAGAAGGTTATACATCCAAGTTGGTTCCAGACCGGTCCAAACATGGTACCCACTCATACACTTTACATGGTTAGCAACAACATGTGCCACCATGTTACACGCCCTAGGGGCAAATTGGAAAGGAATCGACAGAAAAGACTCACAAAGTACATATATATCATGAAGGATGTTGGTAAGAGTACCATCAGTGCCCTTCTTGCATAACAATTGAATCAGCTGTAGTGAGTCAGATTCCACAATTACAGTAGTATGGCCAGCCGTCACACAAGACTCCAGACCTGAACGAACAGCCAAAGCTTCCGCTTGAAGAGCCGACGAGCATGCAATCATACCAGCCCCCCCCCCCCCCCCCCGGCCCCCTCGAAGGAACCTAGCCAAGATCGTAAAACCCAGCCATAAGCCCCCTTGTGTGTGCCTCTAGACCAAGCTCCATCACAATTGAGTTTGAGGACTCCGGGAATGGGACGCTGCCAACCTTGGCCCTGTACACGCTGACAAGGCCCCGCTTTTTCAACCATAACCACCTCACCAACCACAGTCCCCTCAATTATGGCCTTAGAGAACTCGGATATCTGTCGAAAAAACAAATCTAGAGTTGTGGCTGGAGATTGTAAAGTATGCTTAAAGCATTGTTCATTACGTGTTTTCCAAATCCGCCAACAACCAAAGGCAAGCATCTGGAAGATATTCCCTTCATCCTCTTTGTTACCATATTTGACTTGTAGAGCGTGCCAACAGTCACGAAACGAAAGGCCTTGAAGAGTATCAGTCACCAATTGAAGCGGTCCTCCATACCAGAAAGTTTGAGCAAACTGACAAGTGAAAAAGAGGTGGGACTCTGACTCCTCCTCAACCCCACATAACGGGCACACCGTCTCCACATTTACTCGTCGACGGGTCAGATTCTGACGGGTAGCAATATATCCACGACAACAAGTCCAAATAAAGTGCCTGATTTTGTGTGGTACGTTCAGGCTCCAAATATGTTTCCAGATGCGTTGCTGCCCATTGGCCGTACTAGTCTCCCCACTACCTCTTCCAAATAACTCACCATTACGACACAGCTCCGTAGCCAATAAATACCCAGAGTGAACATTATATCGACCATTCGTCGAGAAGTGCCAGACATAACGGTCAGAACACCCATACTTACTTAACGGAATAGAGAAAATGGCATTAGTGTCCTCCTCATCAAACAAATTTGCCACCAGGCTAGACAACCATGTATGGCTAATAGGGCAAATCAACTCATTAACCAAATGTGGAAGGTTTGGATTAAGAGATTTTACCTTAAAGGGCCGGGCAACTGGAAGCCATGGGTCCGATCGAGTGTGAATTAGGGTCCCATCCCCTATATGCCAACGAAGGCCCGACTTCAGGATACGCAACCCCTTCAAGATGCCCTTCCAGCCCCATGACGACCATAGTGGAACTTGTGAAAGGAGTTGAAAACATTACTTGTGAGTTAAATTGAATGAACCTGTTTACACAAATAAAGAAAATTTGATGACTGGACAAATGAGAAAATACCTTTTAGATAGAGAAATTTACTCAATATTGGCTCATTATTTGGAAAAAAATAATAATAATGTGACCTATTATGGAGGTACACAATAATATCAAATAAAAACGCCTACCTCACCAAAATCGATTAGCTCAAATTTTTACATAATGAAAGTACATCAAAATAATAAAAAAAGAAACCATTCCTTTAAATTAGGTATATAAATAATTAAATATATACCTGGAATCGACTGAAAATAAACAAAAGACTTAAGTTGAAGAAAGCTAGAGGAGAATGTGCATTGGGGTAGCATAGTTTTTTGTGTTTCTTGATTCCAGAGTAAGCATTTAGTTTTTGTTTGAGAGAGTCATAGCGGTGTCTTAGTGTTCGTTTGCTCATTGAATTAGTTTGTGAATCTAGATCTAGGTATTTTGTTTGTTTCTTTATTTGTTTTTATAATTTTGATATGAGTTACTGAATTTAAGTTATAAATGAATTTAATAGTTGAACAAGTCCTCTAGTGATAATGATTTGTTCAAAGTGACTATATTGTTCGTATATTTGATAGTAAAATTAAATTAGAAAATTTAGCAAAAAATGGGTATTTTGAGATGTTGATTTCACAGGGTATTTTGAGACAAAAAGTGGGTTTCAAAAAGTATTTTGCAAAATCAAATTCATAATCCAGCTTGAGATGACAGTTAGAATTTAAGTAAAACTTTTATTTATTAAACATGAGAAGTTCAATAAAAAGATTGTAGGAAAAGTTACTGAATAAGTTGAGCTGTTGGGGCAAAATTAACAGAGAAAATTTGTTGCGTGGGGTCAGTGGACTATAATAACTAGCAATATCATGCGGTCAGTACCACCTGTACGAATAATTATTTATCATGGACGCCGAGAAAGTAAAATATATTTTTGTTATTAACGGGGAGGGAAATTGTTATTAAGATGTTTTTAACACTCAGATGTGAAATACAGGCACCAAATAATATTAGTAAAAACAAAAAGAGGGTACTATAATGCTAGAATCTCCTAAATCACCGGACTCAGAAGTTTATTATCGATTGCATTCTTAAGAAGCGCACTATATTTTTGGAGACTATTTAATGTTATCTTCGATATCTATGAATCGGCTAGGCGCTTTCGATGATATTTATAGACAGACTAATTTTGCTGTTAATGCCCTAATTGACGATGGCCATTCTCAACAATCCTCTCGCACCTTCTTCCTTATCTAAGGCTCTTAGCTTTGATAGGATTGGTTTAGATCTGCTTCAACACCAAAGGCTTTTTTATCTAATTCCCTTCTTTCATCCAAAAATAAAACCTCATATATTTATTTTGTAGCCACCAATTTATATATGTTTAATTTTATTATATAATATTTCATTAGAAATTTTATATTTGACAATTTTAAATATTGTGAAATCGCGTATGATGATATGCATACAGCGCCACAATGCCTCTCGGAGGCATAAACTTGAAATTCTTTACTAACCCCACACCAACCTCCAAAAATACAGCTAAGAGACGTTCAAACTTAATTAAAGTGCGTGACGCATAGATCCACTCAAGTATATATATATATATATATATAGATATATGAAATCCGCACCCCTAATAATTAATTATTTCAAAGAAATCGTCACGAACGACGTAAATCCGATGGAGTCTACTTCGTAGAAAATTGGAGAAATGAAGCCAACACAAAGAACTCATATGGTAAATATTTTAATGTAGGGAATTACAAATTGTCCATTGACTACTAGCTGGAAAATCTCATTGCCATCTAGCTAGGTTCTCTTTTTCAAACTAAATCTCTGCTCCCTGAGAAGAAAAATGTGTAGACCGAAAGAAGAAATCAAACTTGAAAATCTTTTGATGTTGAAGAAGACTTGCTTGTTGTTTCTGCATTCATACTTGACGTACGGCCACCTGACTCATGTCCCTATATATACATAAGCAAACTCAACCCTCTTCCTCAAATACAACTTCAATCCAAGCTTTATCGAACAGCTAGCAGGATCCATTATATTGAAGCTTATAAAATGGTGAAACTTGCCACCATAACCTTGTTTCTCACTTTCCTCATTGTCCTTGTTTTGATGCTTTCGTGCCAAGTAACATCTGATGACCACGACGATCATGATAATAATGAAGTTGGTAAGTGATTGCTCATTATGTGTTTTGGAGTTTTAGTTTTTCTATGACATACATCGCCTAATTTGCTGCTAATACTATTACGGATGTCGTCGGACATAATTTAACTAAATCCACACATATATATATATATGTATATATTTAATTTAAGTCGACATAAATTGTGCATGCACATAATTTTATGAAGTTCTTGCTACTAGTTAATAATTATACTGCTTCTAATCTTTGTTGATGTTGTTGATGGTGCATGCGCAGAAGATGAGAGGGAATTTAATTATGAAGACGACAGTGAGAGAGGGCCGACGCGATGGGGGGAGATACGGAAAGAATGGAGCACGTGTAGCAATGGATCAATGCAGTCGCCGATCGATCTCTTACATGAAAGAGTTGAACTTGTGTCAAATTTAGGGACACTAGAGGGTACTTATAGGCCTTGCAATGCCACTCTCAAGAATAGGGGCCATGATATGATGGTAAGTTTAAACAAGCATCATCTAACACAAGTGCTATTACATTAAGGCTAGGTTTAGGAAAAAGGTGTTAGGAACAAATATTATGACCTCTTTGTTTTTTTAATTTCTTGTTTTATTTTTATATTTGAGATAGGTGAGAAAAAAGATGAGTAAGAGTGAAGAAAGGCTATATATATAAGATAAAGTTAGAGAACAAATACAAAAAAAAAATTACGCAAAATAAATCTTCCTCCTCATGTTCCACAAATCTTCCCTTTTTTAATATCTTCCTCCTCATGTACCACAAATCTTCTTCATCCATTTTTTAATCTTCCTCACCCATTTTTTATCTGTTATACTTTCTTTACATTTTAAACAAAAAAGCATAAACACTGAAAAAAAAAACGAAATTATTATCAAATAAACCCTTAATTTTGTGTTGGATGATAAATTAATTTGTTTGTGGATGCAGTTGAAGTGGGAAGCTAATAATGCCGGTTTTATCCGACTGAATGGGACTTTGTATCAGCTCAAACAATGCCACTGGCACTCATCTTCTGAGCACACCATCAATGGAAAGAATTTTGACTTAGAGCTCCATGTGGTTCATGAGAGCGTAACCGGAAAGATCGCGGTGACCGGAATCTTGTATAAAATTGGAGAGCCGGATCCGTTTTTAACATCGGTAATATAAAAACTCCATATTTTTATGTGCACATTAATTATATTTATTGACTGCATTGCTGATTACAGGAACATGTCTGACATAATTTTTGTACTTACTATGTCTTTGTGTCTAGTTGATGCATCATCTAGAAGAACTCTCAGGCACTAGGGAAAAGCAGGAAGTGATTGGCATGGTTGATCCAAAGAAAATAAGAACAAACAGTACAAATTATTACAGATATATTGGATCACTTACAGTTCCTCCTTGCACACAAAATGTTCTTTGGACCATTCTTGAAGAGGTCAGTTCATTTCCTCCATCTCATTTTCCCACCAAAATATCGAATACATTTGATTGTGACATGCGTAACTTTTCTATTTGACTCATCATCATCAGGTGAGGACTGTCTCAAGAGAACAAGTGAAATTCCTCCGCGTAGCGGTTCATGATGTAAGTCCGCTTATTGCTCCTTTACGAGATCACGTTTGATAACGTACTATTTTGTTTTTACATTTTCCGCGTGACATATAGAGAAAGTACATGAGAGAAATTAATATGAGAAGTGCGGTGGTGGAATGGGGAGGGAAAAATAATGAAGGAATAAGGACAATTAATTTATAGGTTCTTGTCAATATATACGTTTATGTAAAAACTTGCATATAGAAAAATTATATTTATAGGTCATTTGACTCGTCAAAAATCAATACAGTTTAAAATATATTTGAATTTTTATAAAAATTACAACTAATGTCATCAAATTACAAATTAGTCCAATAACAATCTAATAAGCATATACTAAAATCTATCACAATTTCAACATTTTTTTATAATTATACGATTATATTGAAGATTATGAAAACATTACTCTTATTTATAAATTTTTTTTCACTTGTTTATTTTAAAAGTAATATGAGTATCTAGTCCAACTTGATGTAAGATAATTAAAAACAATAATTCTTCAAAAATACTTTTAAATTTTAAATTTAAAAATTATTTATCTTCCTATATTAAATAATTTGATTATATATTGTGTATAGTATAGGGAAAATTTCAAATTTATTGCTTACAAATTCTATTTAGGAACTTTTGAATAAATAAAAGTTTGAGAGAATGTCTTATTTTGTTTAATATACAAATATTAAATGTTTTAAATAAGACTAAATGTTGTCAATGATGTAGCAATAACATGGAAACAAAATGTAGAAAATGAAACTCGCAATTAAAAATAGTTTTTTGCTTGTTTGTTTGTACCTTTTAGTTTTCAATTTGGTTATCTTACCTTCTACATTTGTTCTCTCTCTCACTTTCACCATATTCTTCCTCAATTCTTTCCTCATCTGTCAAGTACAAAAATTGGAAACTAGAATGAAAACAAAACTATTGATTATCGAACAACACCGAAAGTTTATGATTTTCTTTTGCATGATATTTGGTGCGGTGTGAACTAATGTGGAGGATATCGCAGGAGTCAGAAACGAATGCAAGACCTTTGCAACCGAAAAACAGGCGCGTAGTGCAACATTACAAACCAACAAATGAGGAAGACGACTGAATCAGAAAGTATCACCCTCATCACTAATAAATGCAGCAGGTCTTCAAATTTGGAGGAATTTTTCATGGTTTGGCATACCATTCTCCATTTCTTCTCAGAGTTTTTGGGAGCTTAGAATTTGGCCATGTTAGATTACTGTTAAAGTATTGTTACATAAACAATTCGTTTTAATTTCAGAGTATAATTATTTGGGACGATCAAACAATATCTTTTATATATAAAAAGAATAATACAGAGTTCGAGTAGCCTATTAATGTAATATTTGATTCCTTGTAAGTCCTACTTTGTGTGACATGCATAAATAGTAGGTGGTATGTTTTTTTCTCAGTTGAATTCAATGTCCTGCTCCTGCACCATTTTAATGAGGTCAATCTAGCTAAGCATGACATTTTTTCGTAAGATTAAAAAACAAGTGGAAGCATGGTGTCACCAGCAATAGACAAAATGTATTAAACAAGTCTCTTAAGACAAGATTGTGATGTTAGCTGTGACCAAATGGAATCCTACCAGCCATAATCCTCCAATTGCATACCCTTCTCTTCTTGCTGGTCTCTTACCCAACAACTCATGTAATAAACCAAAACATGACCAATCAAATCAAGAAGGTGATGAATCATAATGCAGAAATCTGTCATCCATAATCAGATCATCAGTGACCTATTTTCGAGCCATGATTCATGCTCTAGCCCCTTTCTTCCCTGTTATGATCAATTGGGGCCGCCTACACGATCGACCTATTTCTAATATAAAGCAAATGACATCAAACTATATGTACAGAAAGTACAGAAGCAAGACAAATAATCTTGGATAAGAACTATTTATATAGTCCAATTATAAACAGAATTGAACATGGATTGATCATACCATTCTGGCAAGAACTTTCATGATTTCTTCGATGGAAGGCCGGTGGAGAGGATCATCGTCCACACAGGCCTTGGCTAAAACAGCCAAGCACAAAGCCTCAGCAAGAGGGTAGTCATCCAACTGTGGATCCATGAAGCTCTTAAGTTGATCAAGAAACCCACCTTCACTAGCTCCCCCTCCCAATAACTTAATAGACTCTTTAAATAGCTTACCATCAATGTCCTCTCTCGCTGAGATGAGCTCAAGAACAACTACGCCAAATGCAAAAATATCCACCTTCTCGGAAGCTGACCCATGTATAAGATACTCTGGCGCAACCCATCCTCTGTGATTTCCCTCTGAAGACACAAAGGGAGAGATGGTTCCGATGTTGGACAGCTTTGCCCTCCAATTCGCTGTCACGAAAATGTTCCGTGTATTTATGTCTAAGTGAGCACATGAAGGGAATGTGCAGCAATGCAGATAGTGAAGACCAGTAGCAATGTCAAATGCAATTTGTGCTCTTCGGTACCACTTTAGAGAAGACGAAGAATTCGACAAGCAGTTTCTTAAGCAGCCATTTCTGGGGTATTCAAACACTAGATAAGACCAGGACACATGATTTTCTCCATATGAAACAGCCTCCGAGTTCAAAATGTTGATGTAGTTGATCTTCGAATGCACATCTATGATGTGATTGTGTCTTCGAACCTCATCTGCTTGATCATCACTTCTACACAGTTGATCAAGCCTCGATACACAAAAGATCCAATCTTGTTTTCTTCATTGAAATCCCTTGTGGCCCTTCTGAGCTCATCTAAGCTGTAATTGAACAGAGAGTACTTTAATCCAGCGAGAATGTCTGGAGATAAACATGATGATGTCTGGAGATAGACATGATGAAATCGGAGAACTCCTTCCTGTATGCCCCGGTTTATGTGGGCTTCTAGCTGTTGAACATGAAATTGGTGAGCTCAAGGCAAAAAATTAATGAAGCTTTTCAATCTTCCATTCTTCAAGGCCCTTTTGTACAAAATTATGCATGAAACCAAAGCTGCAAGTAGCAGAACAAGCCCAATAACAGAGCCAGCTATGTACAATTTCTTCACTAATTATGGGTCTCTATTCGATTTTTCACAGGAAATCTGGGAAGAAAATTAGGTGCTGTAGGTGGAGACTCAATGTTCAAATCCAAAACTGGAGCTGATCTCAAAGGAACTAAAACAGTTGGGTTTGGAAACACAGTTTGGAGTGGTTGCATATTATTAAAAGACCACAAATCTTCAGGAGAGATCCCAAACTTTCGGCTCAAGATTATCGGGTGGTCCCCTTCAATTAAAGGGTATGTGACAAGATACTTGACTCCGCTGGTGGTGGCTAACTTATCGGGACAAGCACATCTTAGAGGCACATGAAGCTGAGTGCCAACTTGAAGCCTTTTTTCTTGGGGCAAGTTTTCTTCACGAAGTGTAAAGGACTTAACCAACCCTTCAAAAACTCCACAAGCAATTTCGGTGAATAATGTGTTTTGGAAAACCGTGTAGCTAACACTGGCCTCAAAATAATGGCCAGAGCAAGAAAATGTAATGGGGATGAGAACTTCTCTGCGTTGTGTGAGAGCATCAGAAGGAGAAGTGAGATTGTTGAGATGAAGCAGCTGATTAGGGCTCATTTGAAACAAGTCCGAGATGTTTGAAATGGTGTGGAAATACTGGTTCACCCGGTAACCAATAATGTGGAGCAAGAATTGTGGAACATGTTGCAAATATACCTTGAGCCTGAGTAGGTAGCAGCAGAAGCACAATCAGATTGATCATAATATTGCTGAGCATCGGTTGAATTTAGGCAAATTAAAATGGGAAAACATAGATGAATCATGGTTTTCGGTTGTCGAAAAATGTACGTTTAGGTGTGGTTGGTTGGTGACAATAAGAGAAAAGGAGATGAAAGGATGATCTACTGATTAATACATGGCAAATTGTTGTGAAGAATTTAGGAGGGAGTGAATTAGAGAAGGAGGTAGAGGAAGAAAATGTTCTTCTTGAATAATGAGAGTGTGTTATACAAGACTAATTAACCCACTTATATTTGGTTAGGGTTAATATAAGTACAATTACCTATCTACCCCTTGTACCCGTTTACATAAATAGACATATCACTTAATACAATTTACAACACTCCCCCTTGGATATTTCATGTAATGGTGTCGTTGGACCACGCACCTATGTGTTGACTCGTTAAAACCTTGCTAGGTGACAAAAACTCTATGGGACAAAAATAACCCTGGTTGAAGAAAAGAGTGCAATGCGCGTGTAAACGATCACATCGGAATCTTCTGAGATAGCTGATGTCGTCTCTTCTGAAATACAGGTAGATAGTCTACCTTTGAGATAAAATGCATTAGAGTTACTCCACCAAAAACCTTGCCCGGTAAACCCAGTGGGAAAAACCCGTGGTCGAAGGGAAAAGATGTGCAAATGCATATGAGCCAAATTATGGCATCTTCAGGATGCATGGTTAGCGGGGTGATCATACCAAAATGTGCCTCATTAAAACCTAGCCAGGTAACAAAACCCAATGGGACAAAATAACCCTAGTCGTAGGATAAAAGTGTACACGATGATCATGTGAGTATACTTCGGGATACTCAGTATACTTCTGGATACTTGGTATACTTCAGGATACTCCCCCTGATCTTGACTTCCCCTGAAAACTACAGATTAGGTAGATCAGCCAGTCTACGTAAACCAATACCTCGCACATGCTGCTGGAATGTGGCATTTGGTAATGACTTAGTGAACAAGTCTGCATGATTATCATGAGATCGTATTGGCTTGATCTCAATCTTCCGATGTTCTTACTGTTGTTGGTTAAAGAAGAATTTCAGTGCAATATGCTTGGTGTTGTCTCCCTTAATGAAACCGGTCTTTATCTGCTCTATTCATGTAGCATTATCTTCGTAGATAACTGTCGGTTCATTATGGGTGGAATTCAGTCCACATGTACTTCGAATATGCCCAATAATAGCTCTTAGCCATATGCATTCACGAACTACTTCGTGCAGTGCTAAAATCTCTGCATGATTCGAAGACGTAGCAACAAGGGTCTGTTTCGTAGACCTCCAAGATATTATTGTGTTCCCAATGGTAAAGACATAACCGGATTGGGAACGTGTCTTGTGTGGGTCTGATAGGTAACCTGCATCAGCATACCCAACGAGGCGTGCATCATTTCGAGGACCAAGAGGGTTTGATTCATTCCTCGATGCATAGGGATAGAATAAGCCCATATTCATTGTACCTCTAAGGTATCGAAAGATATCTTTTATGCCATTCCAGTGGCGGCGTGTTGGCGTAGAGCTAAATTTAGCTAGCAAATTCACAGCGAATGAAATGTCCGGTCTAGTGCATTGAGTCAAGTACAATAGTGCGCCTATTGCACTTAGATATGGAACTTCTGGTGTCAATATCTCTTCGTTGTCATCTGCTGGACGAAACGGGTTCTTTTTAGGATCTAGACTTCAGACGATCATGGGCGTGCTTGAAGGTTTCGCTTTATTCTCATTAAAGCGTCTCAACATCTTCTGGATGTAATTCGATTGATGGACCAGAATTCCATCTGCACGGTGCTCGAGCTCCAAGCCGAGACAAAAGTGTGTTCTCCCAAGATCCTCCATTTCAAATTCTAACTTCAGGTGCTTAGAGGTTTCTTGGATCTCTTCAGGAGTACCAATCAGATTGATGTCATCGGCATAAACTGCCACTATAGCGAACCCGGAACTTGTTTTCTTAATAAACACGCATGGACACAGTTCATTATTAACATATCCCAATCTGATCAAATATTTACTTAGACAGTTATACTATATCCGTCCGGATTGTTTCAATCCATAAAGTGAACGCCTCAAACGAATGGAGAACGTGTTCCGTGGTTTGGAATTATTTGCATCAGATATCTTAAGTCCTTCAGGAACTTTCAAACATATCTCTATTTAGATTCCCTATAGAGATAAACATTAACTACGTTTATAAGCTGCATATTCAGTTTTTCTGGAAACTACCGAACTGATAAGGTAGAATAATCATTATGACATTCGTTATGGGAGAATACGTCTCCTCGTAATCAATCTCAAGGCGTTGAGAAAACTGTGCACCATTAAATGAGTTGTACATCTAACAACTTCATCTTTCTCATTACGCTTCCTTATGACTATCCATTTAAATCTCGCAGGTTTAACATGGGGAGATGTGGGAACTACAGGTCTAAACACCTTCCTTTTTATCAAGGAATCTAATTTGACCTGGATTGGTTCTTTCTATTTTAGTCAGTCTTCTCTACGTTGGAATTCATTCATCAACGAAGTAAAGTTCGATTTCATTTCTAGTTATTATTTCGATAGCTACCGCGAATACATATAAATCATCGATGATAATATCATTCTGATTCCCTATCTCACATAAGCATGCATGATTTACCGAGATCTTTTTATTCTCGTGAGTGGGTTCAAACGTTGAGGCGTCCCCCAACATCGTCTCTTCTAAGACAGACCCATAATCCGGAATTATCTCATGAGATGGATCAGATGATATTGTGAAGGGATTCAATTGTGCCAAATATCCTCTTTCAGGGATAAGAATCCTTCGAACCTATTAGTCTAACTCACTTCTGGGTAGGGACATATGACTGGTTAGCCGCCATGGTCGTACCTCGTCCGTCTGGGACGACACGTCCTACTGGGACGTCTATCCTTGCAGGCAAGTTTGCAGCATGTATATGTGATCTCGTCACTTTAGCTAGATTAGAGAAAGCGTATGCCATATTATTAGCTACACTCTGTAAATCTAGAATTCTCTGCACTATGTTCTTATTTTGTGAATTCGGAGATTAAGATGAGACATAGTGGGGACCTTCCACGTTAATTCACGTCGTTCTCCAGGAACATTTTACGCTCTTATCTCCCCCTAACGAAGGGAAGATTGTCTCATCAAAGTGACTATCCGCAATATTGTGGGAATGAGATCGCCTGTCAAGGGCTCCAAATAGCGTATAATGAAGAGAGATGCATAACCGACATGTATGCCCCTTCTTTGTTGAGGTCCCATATGTGTACGTTGTGGCGGCACAATTGGCACGTAACTGCACACCTAGAAATGCGTAAGTACGAACCATCTGGTTCATACCCAGTCACCAGCTGTAACGTAAAACAACGTTGGGTGGCATTGACCTCAACCGGACCAATATTACTGCATGCAAAATTGCATTGCCCCCGCTAGAAACTAGAAGCTTGGTGCACATTACCAAGGTGAATTAGTGTTTCTACGAGACCATTATAGGTGTGAACATGAGGAACCAAATGTCCATCAGCAATCCTAAGGGGCATGCAATAGTCATCAAAGTATGTCGATGTAAACTCTCCGGTATTATCGAGTCTTATAGACTATATAAGAGAATTCGGGTGGTGTGGCCCTCAATGTAATGATTTGGGCTAAGAGTTTAGCAAACGCAGTATGCGTGTGAACAAAAGTGTAGCATGTGACCACTTTGTCGGTATCTCAACCTGAACCATGAAAGTTTTCAGAATGGTCCGCATAGTGGTTGGAAAGTCCATAAAATTTCCATTATATTATGTACAAGAAAATGGTGGAGTCTTAACTCATCTTTGCATATAATGGTCTAATATTCGATTTCTGCTAATGAGCAAACTTGGCATAATATCTCATTTAACACAAAGGTGTTTATGAGTAAGAGGATGCCCGTGCAATACATTGAGGATACGGCGCATCATTACTCTGACCTAGGTGTCCCAACCGGTCATGTCATAATGAGCAATTGCTCGTACTAGTTAGCTTCTGGCTAACTTTTGGCGAGCTTCAGGCTAGCTTCTCCAGTGTATACTTCTGGTCATACTGATTGGAGGTTATGCAAAGATATTCCACTTTCTTGTCATTAGTGTTTTCAATGTGATAACAGTTGACTCGAATATCCGTAAATCTCGACATTGTTTTTCTGGAACTTTGGAGAATAAAGAATCTTATTGATGGTAATTCAATACCATTCAACAATGTTCTTTGGTTATATCTCTCGGAGTATAACATTGTCAACCAGACAATAAAGTCCCCAAAAAATATACATATTTATAGATTTAATTCAATGGGTCACATGTATGAGAATAAGTGTTTGCATTGAATTAAATCTTACTCGAGCGAGAAAAAAAAACATGTTCCAAATGATATTTATACATGGATTTGAAATGCTTAGAATGGATGATGGGTCATTCATGTCTTGCTTCAGGCAAGAAATTATCCCTATAGTGGTTAAACTGCTCTTCTAGAGTCTATATAAGGGACAAATCATTGCATTTAATGCTTTGAGAAAACTCATCCATAAGCAGCAAATAAGAACTTCAAGTTCTAACAAATGGTATGATAAATCAGATTTAAAATGTAAAATCTACTTGTTTTACCATGTCGAGTGAATTCATGAAGGAATCTGCAGGTCTCTTTTTTCTTAACTTTGCCGAAACTACAGGTTCGATGATTAGTATGGACTATGAGCTCATTTATAAATCTCTAGTTTATTGATGAACATCTGATTCATTTAAACACATACATTTTCTAAATAAAATAAATATATAAATTTAAAATCATTAAACAATGTAATTAAATAGCACGTAATAATAGTTTGAATGAATGTTTCTGGCATAAGATGATTTCTTACGTTAAATAAATACTTTGGGCATAAAGTTTAAATAAATTGACATAATGCTTCGAGCATTAAGATCCATGCTTCAAACACATAAGTGAAAAATAAAGAAAAGAAAGAAAAATAAAATGTTTTCTTTTCTTTTCAGAATGTGATGGTCCGATTCATATGGTTCGGTTCGACTGGACCGTTTGATTAGAATAATTTGGTTCAAATAGACTAGTTCTGTTTGATTAGACCGATTTGATACAGTTAGATCGATTTGATATGATTGGACCGATTTGATCGGAGCAGACTAGGTACGGCAAATCTAAGTCATGGGCCTTTGGTGTTTGTAGGCCTTCTGGGCCTAGTCCAACCTTCTGTTCTTGAATTAAATTGGTATCCTTCTGGGCTTGGACTGTGTAGCCTTCAGGGCTATGAGCATGGACTCAACTTAATGGCAATTAATTTATGTCAATAGTGATAATTAAGTTGTGTAGCCATCAGGGCTTGCATTGCAGTCGTTTAAACTGTTATTCCGTTGGTAATTACCATCGTTATCATCATCCATTACCACAGTAATCAATTGCCCAATACATCATCCATTATCATCATAGCTTATAATCATCATATTATTCACATCATTGTCATTGCATCATACATATATTCATATATATCATATATCGTCATATGCATCATGTATATCATCATTATAGATACATCATATGTATATCATCATATCATAAATATAATTATCATGCGATATGATCATGTATATAATGAGGAAGGATGGACCATCAAAGTTTCTTTTATATTTTCCACTAATTGTGGCACAAAATGAGGAAGGATGGACCATCAAAGCTTTTTTTATTTTTATTTTTTTTTATATTTTCCACTAATTGTGGCATAGAATGAGGAAGGATGGATCATCATAGCTTCTTTTATATTTTTCACTAATTGTGGCACAAAATAAGGAAGGATGGACCATCATAGCTTCTTTTATATTTTTCACTAATTGTGGCACAAAATGAGGAAGGATGGACTATCTAAGGTTTCTTTTATATTGTTCACTAATTGTGGCACAAAATGAGGAAGGATGGACCATCAAAGCTTCTTTTATATTTTCTACTAATTGTGGTGTTTGCAACCTCATGATGAACCATCAATTCAACAAATAATCATGGTGTTTGCAACCTCATGATGAACCATCATGATGAACCATAAAATCATGGTGTTTGCAACCTCATGATGAACCATCAATTCAACAAATATGGAACGAAAAAATCATGAAGATTATGTCAAATAATTCAATTTAACTTATCAATGATCATTAATTCATGTGATTACAAACATGAAACGAAAAATCATGAAGATTATGTCAAATAATTCAATTGAACATATCAATGATCATTAATTCATGTGATTACAAACATGGAACGAAAAATCATGAAGATTATGTCAAATAATTCAATTGAACATATCAATGATCATTAATTCATATGATTACAAACATGAAACGAAAAATCATGAAGATTATGTCAAATAATTCAATTGAACATATCAATGATCATTAATTCATATGATTACAAACATGAAACGAAAATCATGAAGATTATGTCAAATAATTCAATTGAACATATCAATGATCATTAATTCATGTGATTACAAACATGATAATTATTGATTCCAATCAAATTTGGATTTAGAAAACCTACTTGATTGGATTTATCCTTCTCTTGAGCAATCACCGATTTGGAGACGATCGTGTTGATTGGATTTATCATTCTCTTGAGCAATCACTGATTTGGAGACGATCGTGCTGATAACGTGTTGTGAAGAATTTAGGAGGGAGTGAATTAGAAAAGGAGGTAGAGGAAGAAAATGTTCTTCTTGAATAATGAGAGTGTTATACAAGACTAATTAACCCACTTATATATGGTTAGGGTTAATATAAGTACAATTACCTATCTACCCCTTGTACCCATTTACATAAATAGACATATCACTTAATACAATTTACAACACAAATTACATTTTAATATTCAAAGGTCCGGCTAATACGCATAGTCAAAAGTATAGTCAACTTATAATATAAAGGAATAAGAAACCACAAAGTGCCACATATGGCCGGTTATAACTACAAATTCAATTTTTCTTCTTTCTATGTGTTTTTTGCAATCAAGATCCTTTATCAACCTTCAACAATCTGATAGACTATTATAGGATGTACGTATATGTAAATTGATATGTATAGTTATAGTTCAACTTAATTTTTTTTTTAATCTCTGAATAGAGCTTGTATATTCCTTTTATTATGGTGATTGCCTTCATATGGATATGTGTACTGATCGGCCCTATTCTATGCCTTGTTCATGGTATCAAGAGCCCCCTTGTGATCAATTTTTTTTTCTATCTGCTTCTTTGGCCTTATCTTCCTCTATGCTATTCTTCCAGCTCATTCTCTTCCGTTGGTTCTCCCAATCATGTTGGATCCAGGTAACTATCCTCATTGGCTTGCCCAAATCATGCCTCTCTTTCGCAGCTACGACCTGCACAAATATATTGATGGAACCTTCCCTACTCCACCTCAATTCATCATTGATGACAAAGCCAAGGACAAGGACCTAATTCTTATCCCCAATCCTACTTTTCGTGACGGGTTTCAAACTGACCAAATGTTCCTCTCTTGGATCAATGGCTCCGTTTCTATTTCTGCTCTCGACCTCGTGGCCTAAACCACCACCTCTAAATAGACCTGGAAAGACCTTGAATGGTGCTCTGTCCAATCCTTTGAATCACGGATTTTTGAACTTTGCAAGGAACTCTTGAAGATAACTCGTGATGATTAGCCCATTGTCGATTGGTTTGAACGTTTGAATTCCATCATGCAGAATTTGACACTTTTCAGCGATCCAATTTCTAATAAGAACCTTGTGAATCGTATCCTTGCGACAACATGGCTGCAGTATGAGAACACCATTTTGGTGTCCTTTCTAGTGACAAACCAATTGATTATTTGGGTTTAGAATCCCTTTTTTTTTGGGTAAGCGGGATCTCCAAGACTCTCTTCTTCCTTCTGATTCTAGTGCTACTGACGTGGCTGCCTCAAGCACCAATCATGAGTTTCATAATAGCAGCGGTGATGACAATCATTCTTGTTCCTCTCGTGATTCCTATTGTAGTGGCTGGAGGAATTCTGGGCAATGCGATGATGGTGGCTTTAGCCGTGATGGCAACTCTCAGCGTGATTTTGGTTGATTCAATCATGATGGTGGCTCTCAGCGCCATCATCATAGGGGGAGTTCTTTCTCCTCATAACATGGAGGTGTCAGTGTGTTGCGACCCGAATCCCCTAGCACGATATTGTCCGCTTTGGGCACATGCCCTCACGTCTTTGTTTTTAGGAACACACGTGCAACTTCCCAATAGGGTACCCATCTTGGGATTTCTCTAGCTCATACTCGCTTAACTTTGGAGTTCCAATCAAATTCAAAGTCAGTGAGCTCCAAAAATGTAACGACCCGTCCTAAATTATCGGGATTAATTAAGAATTAATGACGAATTAGTGAGGCTAATCAGGGATTAGCTGAGAATTAACGAACATTTAGGGTGAAATTACGATTTTGCCCCTAAACAAGGGCGAAAAGTTGCCTTTTGACCTGGGAGGTCCAATGACCGAGGGCCAAGGACCGTTACCTATATCGAGTCGATACGAATTCGTAGACAAGTGGCACGACAAAATCGAACGTTCGACGGAAAAGTTACGGTTCACAGAAGTTCGAGAGAACTATTGTACGTTTTACGAGACGAATGCCATTTGGCATTAAGTGAGCCCAGACATTTAGGGACAGGCCCAATGGATGAATGACACTTGTCATCCATCCATTGCCAACCTAAATTGATGCATGCATATCACCCCAATTTCATCCCCATCTTTCCATTCGACCAAAACAACCCGATCTCGCACAAACACCACCCCATACCACCCCCTTCCGTGATGACTGAGGGACTGAGAGTGAGAGGGAGGTTGAGGATGGGAAAATTTTGACGAGTGGGTAGCAGGACCGCCGTGGATGGCGGAGGGAAGGCAAAACCGCACAGGTACGGTTTAAAGTTCAATGTTCGACCTTTTGAATTAGACCTTTAGGATTGGTTTTGATGTTTTGGTGATGCTCAAGAGGTTGGTACGATCATGTAGCGATGGTCGTGGATGAGGAAGGCTAGCTGAGCAGCCCATTGGACGGCCGGGAAAATAGGGCTGTGAGTTCGAATCCACACAGGTAATTTCTCGAATGCTTTGTGTGTTTTGGGGCCGTAGAATGATAGGAAACTTTGACACAAAGAGATTATGATTGGATTGGACGAAAAACGGACAAAAATTGGCAACCATCCGTTGGTTTACGAATTCGAGCTTGAGGTCCAATTGATTCTAGTATCGAGCTTGAGGACCAGTTGAGTGTGAAATCGGGCTTGAAGCCCCGTTAGTTGTGATATCAGGCTAGAGGCCCAGTTGGTTGTGAAATCGGGCTTAAGTCTCAATTTGGTTTATGAAATAAGAACTCGGGTTTACAACCCCATTGAAATGAGAATTTGGGCTTGAGTCCCGGTCATATTTGAATTTGAATCGGATTTGAAGAATCCTGTTGAGATGTTAGGGTATGAAACCCAACTGAACCATGATTTGAAAGAAAGTATATTATTATGTATATACCCTCCTATATGAGTTGATTGGTCTCCTCCATACGTCGACCTATAGAGTCACGATCCACTACTCGGAATGAGTAATCCCCAGAGGGAACACATTCTAGGAGTGAAAGATATAATATAGTCTCGAACTGGGTCCGGAGACAGTTATCCAGACATCGTAGATTCTGGATGTTGGGAAGAGCCTCCCAGACGTCGTAGATCCTGGGGGTAGACTCGGAGTGAGACCCCGAGTAGTATGCATACTTATATGGATGAATTGTGACAGATATCAAGGATCCGTTCCCTAGGGGCTGTGTGCCCCGAGTTGGCATCTAATATACCGGGGATGGGTCATATATGTATATGTATATGTATATTAGATTTCACTGAGAATGGCTTTGGGCTGAGACCCAGGTGAATTGGATTTGGGCTGAGTCCCTATGAATTTGGTTTTGGGCTGAGTTCCCATGTACTTGATTTACATTTTCGGGCCAAGGCCCTAATAGTTTTGTGAATGTTTTGATAAATGGTTTTCGAATGCATGCATGCTTTTTAGTGAAGGGCATAAATCTTCTTTTCCTGAAATTGTCTTTTATAAACTCTTGATTTGTCCACTCACAAATTTGATGTTTTTAATGCCCTTCAGGTTAATCGCGGATGCGGGCTGTAGCAGAGACCGAGACATCATACTCCTCCTCCGGATCCTGGCACTCTTTAAAGCCCCGGTGGGGCTGAGTCGGGAATTATCCCCACACAAGCAGGCCCATCCCGCGTTAATCCTGGGTTTTTAGGACGGGTCCTGACACAAAAAGCCTCGTTGCTAGGAATACATTGTCCACATATATAAGGTACTTCACATTTCTATCCTCGAGTGATGTGGGATTGCTCAACGGTCTTGCTTCCCAAGCTCATGGGTCTTGCTCACTATTCTTGTTTACCAAGGTCACGGGTCTTACATTCCACCCAACTTGGGGCCTATCGTCCTCGTTGGCACACTTCTGGTTGGGTCCAACTCTGATACCACTTTGTCAAGACCCGAATCCTCTAGCACGATATTGTCCTCTTAGGCCCACGCCCTCATGACTTTATTTATGGGAACTCACTTGCAATTTGTGAGTAGGTCATCCATTATGGGATTACTTTAGCCCAAATTCTCTTAACTTTGGAGTTCTAACCAAAGCCAGTGAGCTCCCAAAAAGCCTCGTTACTGTGAAGACATTGTCCACACATATAAGGCACTTCACCTTTCCTTCCCGAGCGATGTGAGATTGCTCATCGATTTTTCTTGCCTAGATCATGGGCCTTACTCACCGTTCTTGCTTCCCAAGGTCACGGATCTTGCTCACCATTCTTACTTCCCAAGCACACAGGTCTTACACAGTGTGCTAGGTGCCTACCCTGGGTCCAAGTCTTCATCTTAGCCTAATCTCTAGTGCTTTTAGTGCTATGGTTTCGAGCACAAAGCGTTGGAATGTCCTACACGGGTTCAAGTACGCCCTTTGGAATCTCTTGTACAACCATGGCTTGTGGATTCTGATGCTAATGTTCATGCAGGTTACCAATAATTGGACCTTCTTTCTAATCCTAGTGACTATTGTGAAAGTGATCAAGTTTTTGGTGTGATTAGAGGAGTAGGTTTGGAAATTGCTAAAGTCGACACCTCTTTTGCTCAAAACCTTAGTTCTACTTTCTCTTTATCTAACATCCTTTTTGTCTTTATGCTTCCTCTGACAGGACCCATCCCAATCCCCCACGGGATTACCATGGAATGTGTCATGCTCCCGTCTGACAAGAGGTGTCAGACAAGGGATAACCTATTGCCACTGCCCAACCGGGCTTCCAGAGTGCGTAAGGATCGATGGAGGAGGTGTATGATGCTCAAGTCTCTGCTGCAGTCGCATCCGGAATCAACCTGAAGGGCATTGAAACAAAAGCTGTGAGTGGACGAAAATAAACAAGTCTGTTTAAAACATTTATAAGACATTTATGCCCTTCAGTAAAACCATATGCATGCACCATCATTTTAAATCATATATCATATAATATGAACCATAAGGCATATAATAAAACCATAACCATAATTTTAGCCACTGCACTATACACTCCAATCCGACATCCCTGATGTTTGACGTCCCTGACTTCAATAAGGTCACAATCACAAGGCTACGCGTGCCACTCGGGTCTCAATTCCGAGTTCAATCCCCGAACCCCGTTCGGGTACAGCATCCCCGATGCTTAGCGTCATAGACGCTGGACGTACTAGACGTCCGTGACCTCTCCGGGGTACCTCATCCGGAGGAGACAATATAATATGGAAGGATCTATACAGTGCAGTACCAAATACATCTTATCGATATCCACATGCAAGGCATATATATATACATAGATAAAATCCAAACCAATCTTTAAGTTTCATCAGACGGGTCTCAAGCACAAATACCGTGAAACGTGCCATAACCATAATTTCCATATCATCAAACCGTTATTTGTTTTTAGCATGTGAATATATATAAAATGTAAACCAGAAAACATTTATTCAATTCCATTTTAGGGTCCCCGACCCTCAATCACATGAAGAAATCAACTGGGCCCCAGGCCCGATTTCATAAGTTAACTGGGCCCCTGGCTCGATTCACAAGTTAACTGGGCCCCTGGCCCGATTTTACTTTATTCAAGTTCGTAACCGTTTCATGAAATCATATCCAACCACATTTATGGAAATCAGTGCAAATCCAGAAAACCTCGGTTTACGTGCAATTACGTAAATCACTTCGAAATGCCTGAAATCATTTGAATTCACCGATATCCAAAATAAATCATTTAATCATAATTATAACAATCATGAAACAGTTATGCATGCATCGAATTTATAAAACCAATGTCCACTCACAGACCGTTTAACCGAGCGCCTCAATACGCGTGTCATAGGCCTTCCCGGGCCACACCACTATCACCGGGACTCCCAATCCTGTTCAAATCACATTAGAGGATTACTAACCTCATCATTAACATCCTATTCAAGTCCCGTAATTTTCCCGAATTTTTAAGTATTTTTAAACTGGATTTAAAACCTTCGGACATCCCGAACAATATCGAAACGGGATCCGATTGACACGAAACCAACGCCAAAATGTTCGTTACATTGTATAGGACAAAAGTCATGTTGATCGTACCTCGGGATTCGCACTCACGCGCCCCCACACGCCGCCGCAAGCGGCTGCGCTTGGAAGCTACGCGCCAGCTACAGTACCCGCACAGTCATCCCCTTTGCCCGTTTGTCTGGTAAACGGGTTGAAAAACCCGCGAACATACCCGACTCAATCTCATCGATTCGACCTCAAATCGATCCGTTCTTTAAACTGATCCCTTCTAATCCATCTCCATTTAAGTTCTGTAAATCGAATTACACAAATTAGGGTATATATCTCCACGACTCACGATCGATCCTCGACGGGTTTTCAATTCGGGTTTCACGATTTCGTCCCTGGTTTTCAAATTAATTCATTCAGTTAGCATCGTGAGAGTGTGAGGAACATTTCTACAAGATCAATTTGAGAATTACTTACCTCAACCCATTGAACCCAAGCTCGATTTTGAGCTGCCATGGAAGCTCAGTTCTTCCTCAATCCGCCACGGTTTCTCTTCGTTCTTGCAGCAAAGATGATCGTTTTGATCCCAGAAGACTCAAACTAAACTCCATTTTGATCGTCAATTCTCCAAAATTCCGATTCTCGAATTACATTTCCCCTCTCAGTCCCCCGTGTTCTCCCTCAGCCAATTCCTTCCCCAAATCACTAAATTTCCATTTGTGCAATCAATTGTGGAAGGAAGATTGACAATGGCCAGAATCCAATTCTCACCCCTCTGTTTTTTGCTTGTTCACGGGTGAGGGAGTGAGGACTGATCAGAAATAGAAGGGAGAGATGAGATGGACGGCTGTGATGCAATCAGGGGTGTGAGATGGATGGCTCAGATCAAAAGCAGGGATTTAATCCTAAATAATTATATAGTGGAACTTTAGCATATAAATTATGATTAGTGGAACAAGATCCAATCTAGCCGTTGGATGAGTGACACTTGTCACTCATCCAAGTGTCCTCCAACAACCATTTCAGAATAAAATAATCAACACAGTTACCGAGACGTAACTTCCCCGATTTCACGATTCAGACCAAACTTCCGTGACCCATAACTTCGTCGTCGAATCACCGATTTCGGCATGCCGCCTGTCATTGGATTCGTATCGACGAGACCTACGTAACGGTCCTTGGCCCTCAGCCATCGGACATCCTGGTCAAAAAGTCAACATTTCCCCTTATTTCATCCAAATTACGAAAATGCCCTTGAACTTCCGTACATCATAACTTTCACCACGGACATCGGAATCGAACGTGCCACCTGTCTATGAACTCGTGACGTCCCGAACTACGTCACGGTCATCGGTCAAAGTCCATTTGACCATCTGAATTAAAAGTCAACGTTTTACCCACGCCTAGGGGCAAAACGGTCATTTTGTACAATTCGTCCGAAATCACCCAACTAATCCCAGATTAGTAAATCAAAATTAAATATTATTGAATCCCGATATTCGGGATGGGTCGTTACATCCTCTATCTAGTGTTCATTAATCATTTTTGTCTTGTCCATCATTACCATTTTTCCCTTTTTCTCGATCATTTTCATTTGCATGATTTAGACCAGGAAGATCCTTTTTCAGGGGCCGAGTAAGAATGGCCTACATCCTTTCCTAGTGGGTTCCTTTATTCACAAACGTGGCATTCCCATTGTCCTCATCGGTACTGGTGTTAGTTTTCCTCTCTAGTATTCTTGTTTTAGTCATATGTCGTTGTCCATTTTCTAGCATTTATTATCGCAGAATACATTGCATCTTACTTGTAAATTTAGTGAGTCGGGTTTTATTCATGTCCTCTTGGTAAAAGTCATAAATTACCTTTTGAATTATCCAATTATTTATATACTAGTCCTTTAGATTAATACATTCAGATGTTTGTACGTCTCTTTCTTTGTCTATTTCTAACTTTCGTTACTATGTGATTTCTGTTGATGATTTTTCTCGTTATATTTGGATTTTATCCCATTAAATTAAAATCTAATGTATTCCACACATTTGTGCAGTTTAAACAACTTGTTGAGAATATGTTCAATTCCAAAATTAAGTCCTTTAAAATGGTGGTGGTGGTGAATATATTAATAAACATTTTCAACATTTTTTATTGTATTAGGACATTTTTCATTGTTTCTCACGCCCTCAGCATCCTGAACAGAACGGGCTCGTTGAATGTAAACACTGTCATATTGTTGAAACTGGGGTCACTCTCCTAGCCTATGGTGACATGCCCTCCACTTATTAGGCCAAAGCTTTTCACAGTGGTTTTTTTTCTCTCATTAATCGTTTTCTGTCTTGTCTTCTCGGCCTTATCTCTCCATATCATCTTCTTTTTCATTGTGCTCCTGACTATAATTTCTTTAAAAAATTTGGTTGTCTTTGTTTTCCCTATCTTCATCCATACAATATTGATAAATTAAAACTTCGTTCCACTCCTCGTGTCTTCTTAGGTTATGCTTAAATCAACATGTGTATTGTTGTTTGGATTTTCTACAGGTCTTGTCCTTTTTCACGACATGTTGTGTTTGATGAACATGCTTTTCCATTCAAGAATGTCGTGTCTTTCACAAAGGCCTCTCTGGTCTCATGACAGGACCGTCCCCTGAAGGACATTGGCAACCGTGCCCGGTCCTGCTCCTGTCCGAAAAGTCGACTGAGGTTCCCAAATTACCCTCAGCACTTGCCAAACTAGGGATAGCCACACACGTACTCACTCATGCCTCCGCCTCTCGATCGACCTCGATCAACGCGCCACGACCTGGAGGGTCAATAAAAACACAAAAGGTTTGAGTGGATGAAAATAAATCAATTCTAAAACATGTTACAGAAAAGACATTCTACCCTCCACGTAAAACCAATGCATGCATTCAGAAATCATTTCATAATTCATTTCATTTCCAATATAATAAAATTGTGTATGAAAATCAAAATCATTTTCTTTGCTCAAACTTCAGGGCCTCAGCCCAAAATCACGAATCAAAAGCCAAGTACATAACATAACCCAAAATCCATCAAGTCATATAAACCGGGCTATTGCCCAACACATCCGAAATCATCAGAAATCAACAGTAATTCACAACTCAATCAATCTGCTGGATCTCAAGTGCGCCCGAGTTTTTAAACTCAAAACCATGCGCACAATCAGGCCTTCCCGGGATATCAACGAGTCTTTAAACTCAAAGCATAATCAATAGGCATCAGGGGATATCACAATAACCGAGTCTTTAATCTCAAAACATGTCAATCAAGGGCCCTCCCCCATCATCAATCAACCAGGTCTTTAAACCCAAAACGTGATCCAGCAATAGTACCGGGTCTTTAAACCCAAAACCATTTGTAAATCACAACAAACCCAGAATCCATTGTAAACCAATTTCCCAAGTCAAATCCGAGATCACACTTAATCGAAATGGAACTCATGTCCGAATTTCACATTCAAATCCCCAATCATATCTGTCATCCATTCCCGAATCCAAATTCGCAATAATGATTTTGGAAGCCGGCATCCAGAACCATCATCCCTAACCCAAATCCGAAAATCCACCTTCAAGTTTCCAAAACCCGAAATCTCGTTCATCAAGGCCACTTTTATGAACTGGGCATCAAGCCCGAAATCATTTTTCCCAAAATCCGTTTTAAATCTTTGAAATCAAATTATATTTCAAATACCAAATTCAAATCACCAAAATCACGGTCAAACCACAACATATTCAAAATCTCGTAAAACGGCCAAATTCGTAATAATCTCGAAATACGTGCCAAAACCGTAAATCATACTCACAATCATAGTCAAAATATCATCAAAACATGATACGCACAAATCATATAAAATCATTCATTAAACCATCATGAAAACATAGGAGAAATCATAGTCTCGAAATACGTGCAATTACGCATTGCATATTGAAATACGTATAAATATGGAAATCGTAATTGCCATAAGTCATAATCATAATCATAGAAATCATAAAAATAGTTATGCATGCATTAAATTTTAGAAAGCAAGTCCACTCACACACCGTCTATATCGTTGGCCTTTCGAGCTGCACGCGTTTCCGTAATTTCCGACATTTTCCAGGAATCTCGAATCATGTCCGAAATCATTCTTCAGGGTCACTAAGGACTCAAATAACATCATCCTAATTTCCCATTATTTTTTGGGACTTAAATATTAATTAAAAACGTAACGTAAAGTTTCGGACCCTCGAAACAATATCGAAATGGTGTCCGATTAACTCAAAATCAATGCCAAAATGTTGGTTACATTGCATAGGACAAAAGTCGTGTTGAACTCACCTCGAGAATCGAACCCACGTGCCCTTACGTGCAGCCGTGAGTGGCTGCGCGTGGGAGCCACGCGCTGCTGCAGTACCGGGTACTGTTCATCATCTCCGCCCGAATGACTGGTAAACGGGTCCGGTTACCCGCGACTTGACCCGGCTGAGTTCCTTTCAATTTCAATTCCTTTTCTTCAATTGATCCAGTCAAAAGCATCATTATGAAGCTAATTAGGGTTCTGTAAGTTAAATTTCATTAGGACTTACCTTAAGTCGTCAATTCGAGCTCGAGTTTTCGAAGACCATTCGAACACTGTTCCTTCACCAAGGTTCATCGATTTCCATTATTTTCCTTCAATTGATCAAACCAAAAGCTTCATAGGATCATCATAAACTTGTCTTCGACCTCAATTGCATCGTCTAACCCCTCCAATCATCTGAACTCCACCTCGAATTTTTCAAGAAACTGGAACTCCCGTTCGAGGTCAAAACACGATCAATTTCCTTCGATTTTTTGCGTGGTTGCCGTCGACACAAGCTTAAGAAGCTGTTTTTTATCTCTGTTTGGGCCCTCTCAACTCACAATTTAACATTCGAATTTTTCCCTCTATTTTTTAGTTTCCACGATTTCGGTTTTCCTCTCTGGTTTCTCAGTTGTTCTTCCTCCCAGAATGACTTCTAACCTCTCTGTTTTCAATCCTTACATCACAGTAACTCGTGGGAATCTCTCAGTCCCTCAGTCTGTGTTTCCCGCAAATGGCCCACAATCAAAAACAATTCCCACCCGTGCTCTGTTCTTCACAGTACACACAGCACGCCCAGCATCCTTGTGCTTACACTCAGCCCAAAACTGCCACTAATCCAGCCTTTCTCAGTGACAATTGTCACTTACGTTGTTAAAAAATTCCCTCAAAGATCCACTCACGGCTGTTTCAAACTACACCCTTGAAATTACCATTTTGCCCCTTCTTCACATAATTACCAAGATGCCCTTCCTCGTTCTAGAATCATAACTTATCCGTCCGAGGTCCGTTTTTGGCGTGCCACCTGTCTACGAACTTAGGGCATCGAGACCTACCTAACGGTCCTCGAATTGCGTGAAAAATAGTGGTCGAGAAAAAAGTCAACAATTTCTCCCTTTTCGACCTAATGACGAAAATGCCCTCGAACTTCCGAACATCATAACTTTCTCCTCGAATGTCGGAATCGGGCGTGCCACCTGTCTATGAACTCGTGACGTCCCGAACTACGTCACAGCCATCGGTCAAAGTCCGTTTGACCACTCCAGCCAAAAGTTAACCGTTCGTCCAATTCCAAGGGCAAAATCATCATTTTCTTAAAGTTTTCCCCAAATTTTTCTTTTTCGAATGTCCGGGTCGTTACAACATACCCCCCCTTAAAGAATTTCGTCCTCAAAATTCCAATTAGTGGGTGCCAATATTTTCCCGAGGATACATGTCTAAGATAATCCCGAAACATAATCAACCTCAACCGGATATGTCATATCCAGCTTATAGGAATCATACAACCAATCTCAACCTCTGTAAACCCCTGCCCCATGGGCAGTCATACCATATACTTACTCAGAATACGTAGCTTAGCTCACGTTCGAGTCCACACAATCCAGGAAACACAAAAATCCGTCATATCTTCTCAATCAAATGTCATCCGCTCGTGACATGATACATCCTTATGCATATGTCACCAGGCCAATAACTCATAAGATTCAATAACTCGGGGACTCATTCCCCTCACTAGGTTAATTACACCATATCCCTTTTCCAGGGTCACTATGTATAATGATTTTAACCTTTCCTCCTGATACCTTCCTATTACCAATAAACACTCAGTACAATCATTCATACTATATCGCAAATCACATCCCTTTCTTAACTTCGACTTCACCATCACCAAGTGTGATCCTGCAGTTGGACTCCAATATTCCCAATAATCAGAAATCATGTATTACTCCAATCCTTAAGTGACCAAACATGACAACTTCTCCCCAAATAATACCTGACCCGACAATGCAGTCGTTAATCTCAATGTATCCCGACCATCGTCTTACCACAGATTAAGCCTTTCTTTTTATCAATCATTACTAATCCTGATGGTCGATACAGTATTCGTACATTCCTTCCCAAAGGCATATGACCTCTGCATCCTCAACCCCGTGGGTTGATCTCAACTCATACAAGGAAGGTCAACTTCTGAGGGTTTAACTAGTATCAACACACGACTCATCGAGTCCCAAATCTCGTGGTAACCTCTCATTATACACACAGAAGGGATCATCATCAAACATAAGTCACTATTTCTCCACTTGTAACCATTCTACCTCAGTTCTCATTTCCAATAACTCTGACCTCCTTCCGGGTCAATCACTATAACTGGAAAAACATGGTAGAGAACCCCATGCAATCCTCTGTGGTCTCCATCAAATCTCAGACCAACTCATGTTCCCCAACCTACTCTGGTCTATTAGACCTAACACTTATTCAACTATCTCTCTCTGTGAGGGCATTCAATACATCTGTTCAGTACATTACACGTCCATTGGTACATGTAAGTACACCAACCAATCATCAATCATGGTGCCATATACTATTTAAATGTGGTCAGAATATCTGACTCATCAGCTCACAGATAGAACCGGTCCATTTGGCTATCCAAGGGTATCACCATCAACTAACCTTAGCCATATCAAATCTGGACATTATCTTTTTCTCTCTTTTACTTAGAATCGACAATCACCACCATGTTGGCCTCTCTTAATAAGGTCAGTAATCACAACCTTCCCACGAAACCACAAATCCTTAACTCATGATACAGGATACTTATCCCATACTGTTACCTTATTAAATTGTCCATAATCACATGTATGCTCAGATCATCGTAAACTCAATTTCTCATCCTGGAAAACCTCAGGAAATACGTTGAAAAATCTGTGCATCCTCAACCCTCACTGGTCTCTCATACACGAAGCACATACACTACACATATGGCCATCAAACTTTGAATACCTTATACCAACCATCTGTTGGTTGTGAGGATCAAAATCATCCTAGAGGGTAACACCCTCGAGTCTCCCTGAAACAGAACCTCTGGAATCCTAGACTCCACATATCACTCCATAATCAACATACTTGATAGAGGTCTCATGAGTCATCAACCCATCCAATCCAAGGATTTCATCCAATTCATCCAAATCTAAGTCGGCCACTAGGCGAATAACACCAGTCATCCTGGGTAACCTCACGTCGATAGGACTACCCCCCTTAAATCTCACCACTTTTACCATATATAATTACCAAGGTTACCACATAACTATTATCAAAGTATCACATCGGTTCAACGACTTCCATACCATAACCGTTCACAAACAACGCCATATCCGTCCAATAGCCAATCTCAAGACATGGAAGAGTGGATAGCCCGGGACCTACCCAATACATACGTTCTGGTTAAACTTACATCATGACCATAAGTAATAGGTATCCAGGTCATCGTTCCAGGGCTACTCAGGCTTCCTAGGAAGGAATTGAAAATCCCCGGGCATGTGGTCCCAACTGACCAAGCCCCTATGATCCATTACGGGCCCCACCAACTCTTCCCTCGCCTGTCATATCAATAGTCAATATCGGAGCCAATCCTCACTCGACCACACCCCAACAGTGTCATCTCACTATCAATCTATATAACCAATTCTTTATGATGTGACAAGACGACTCACAATCATATCTATTACTGTATCATTACCCTTATTACTTTGTTTCCCAGTGGACCTAACTAGCGTCCCACTGAACTGGACTAACTCCCGAGTCCAACTCCCTATATATCTCGGGTCTCCACCCGAGCCTCAGTCACTAATGAACCTTACGTGTCCCATGAGTACAATAAACAAAGGTAAGCAAAACTAATCCATATATTTATAACCCATCAGTACCTGAGCCTATACCAGTCCTTGGCATCCCCGGTGCCAACATTCCTCAATCAGCCTTTCTGGCTCCTCTTGAGCCTTGATACTTTACCATGACTCATCTCAAGTTTCTAACCAATATCCTGACTCATTCTGAGTCCCGTATCCATATCTTGACTCCTCTTGAGTCCAATCTCATACCAATGTCGCTGAGTAGGTACCAATGGTCAACCATATCTAATACGACCGAGAAGGCCTAAGAGATATCCCATCACATTTCAGACTCTTCAAATACACATTCCACATAAGGAATTCACTGAGAATAAGCGCATCATGAGTACAACTTGCCCAATTGTGCAACCTTCCTAGTCTCTGGGCTCATTCGTTCCTGGGATCCACACAATGCTATGTCTAATAAACAGTAGATCACAGTGTACGCTAAATAACATCTGACCCTCAATTCAGGGTCAATCTCATCCGAGATCTATCACGAGGTCTCGTACACCCTCGTCTACCCGTCTCACTACCAGGTCGCGCATGAGGCTTACGCTTCGGAGGCATGATGTGGCAACAGAATCAGCAACCTAGTGCTCTGATACCAAGTTGACAGGACCGTCCCCTGAGGGACATTGACAACCGTGCCTGGTCCTGCTCCCGTCTGACAAGTCGATTGAGGTTCCCAAATTACCCTCAGCACTTGCCAAACAAGGGATAGCCACACACGTACTCACTCATGCCTCCGCCTTTCGATCGACCTCGATCAACGCACCACGACCAGGAGGGTCAATAAAAACACAAAAGGTGTGAGTGGACGAAAGTAAATCAGTTCTAAAACATGTTACAGAAAAGACATTCTACCCTCCACGTAAAACCAATGCATGCATTCGGAAATCATTTCATAATTCATTTCATTTCCAATATAAGAAAATCGTGTATGAAAATCAAAATCATTTTCCTTTGCTCAAACCTCGGCCTTAGCCTGAAACCATAAACACGGGGCCTCAGCCCAAAATCATGAATCAAAAGCCAAGTACATAACATAACCCAAAATCCATCAAGTCATATAAACCGGGCTATTGCCCAACACATCCGAAAACATCAGAAATCAACAGAAATTCACAAGTCAATCAATCTGCTGGATCTCAAGTGCGCCCGAGTCTTTAAACTCAAAACCATACGCATAATCAGGCCTTTCCGGGATATCAACAAGTCTTTAAACTCAAAGCATAATTAATAGGCCTCAGGGGATATCACAATAACCGAGTCTTTAAACTCAAAACATGTCAATCAAGGGCCCTCCCCCGTCATCAATTAACCGGGTCTTTAAACCCAAAACATGATCCAGCAATAGTATTAGGTCTTTAAACGCAAAACCATTTGTAAATAACAACAAACCCAGAATCCATCGTAAACCAATTTCCCAAGTCAAATCTGAGATCACACTTAATCAAAATGGAACTCATGTCCGAATTTCACATTCAAATCCCCAATCATATCCGTCATCCATTCCCGAATCCGAATCCGCAATAATGAATTCGTAAGTCGGCATCCGGAACCATCATCCCGAACCCAAATCCGAAAATCCACCTTCAAGTTTCTGAAACCCGAAATCTCGTTCATCAAGGCCACTTTTATGAACTCGGCATCAAGCCTGAAATCGCTTTTCCCAAAATCCGGTTTAAATCTTTGAAATCAAATCATATTTCAAATACCAAATTCAAATCACCAAAATCACGGTCAAACCACAACATATTCGAAATCTCGTAAAACGGGAAAATCCGTAATAATCTCGAAATACGTGCCAAAACCGTAAATCATACTCACAATCATAGTCAAAATATCATCAAAACATGATACACACTAATCATATAAAATTATTCATTAAACCATCATGAAAACATAGGAGAAACCATAATCTCGAAATACGGCAATTACACATTGCATATTGAAATACGTATAAATATGGAAATCGTAATTGCAATAAGTCATAATCATAATCATAGAAATCATAAAAACAGTTATGCATGCATTAAATTTTAGAAAGCAAGTCCACTCACACACCGTCCATATCGCCCGCCTTTCGAGCTGCAGGGTTTCCGTAATTTCTGGCATTTTTCAGGAATTTCGAATCCTGTCCGAAATCATTCGTTAGGGTCACTAAGGACTCAAATAACATCATACTAATTTCCCATAATTTTTTGGGAATTAAATATTAATTAAAAACGTAATGTAAACCTTCGGACCCCAAAACAATATCGAAACGGTGTCCGATTAACTCGAAATCAATGCCAAAATGTTCGTTACACTATATAGGAAAAAAGTCATGTTGAAATCACCTCAAGAATCGAGCCAACATGCCCTCACTCGCCGCCGTGAATGGCTGCGCGTGGGAGCCACGCGCTTCTACAGTACCGGGTACTGTTCATCGTCTTCGCCCGAATGACTGGTAAATGGGTCTGGTTAGCCGCGACTTGACCCGGCTAAGTTCCTTTCAATTTCAATTCCTTTTCTTCAATTGATCCAATCAAAAGCATAATTGTGAAGCTAATTAGGGCTGTGTAAGTTAAATTTCATTAGGACTTACCTTAAGTCGTCAATTTAGAGCTCGAGTTTTCGAAGACCATTCGAACACTGTTCCTTCACCAAGGTTCATCGATTTCCATTCTTTTTCTTCAATTGATCAAACCAAAAGCTTCATAGGACCATCATAAACTTGTCTTCAACCTCAATTGCATCGTCTAACCCCTCCAATCATCTGAACTCCACCTCGAATTTTTCCAAAAACTGGAACTCCCGTTCGAGGTCAAAACACGGTCAATTTCCTTCGATTTTTGCGTGGTTGCCGTCGATACAAGCTCAGGAAGCTATTTTTTATCTCTGTTTGGGCCCTCTCAACTCACAATTTAACATTCGAATTTTTCCCTCCATTTTTCAGTTTCCACGATTTCGGTTTTCCTCTCTGGTTTCTCAGTTGTTCTTCCTCCCAGAATGACTTCTAACCTCTCTGTTTTCAATCCTTTCATCGCAGTAACCTGTGGGAATCTCTCAGTCCCTCAGTCGATGTTTGCCGAAAATGGCCCAAAATAAAAAACAATTCCCACCCCGTGCTCTGTTCTTCACAGTACACAGCACGCCCAGCATGCTTGTGCTTCCACTTAGCCCAAAACTGCCACTAATCCAGCCTTTCTCAGTGAAAATTGTCACTTACATTGTTAAACAATTCCCTCAAAGATCCACTCACGGCTGTTTCAAACTGCACCCTTGAAATTACCATTTTGCCCCTCCTTCACATAATTACCAAAATGCCCTTCCTCGTTCTAGAATCATAACTTATCCGTCCGAGGTCCGTTTTTGGCGTGCTTCCTGCCTACAAACTCAGGGCATCGAGACCTACCTAACGGTCTTCGAATTGCGTAAAAAATAGTGGTCGAGAAAAAAGTCAACAATTTCCCCTTTTTCGACCTAATTACGAAAATGCCCTCGTACTTCCGAACATCATAACTTTCTCCTCGAACGTCGGAATTGGACGTGCCACCTGTCTATGAACTCGTGACGTCTCGAACTACATCACAGCCATCAGTCAAAGTCTATTTGACCGTTTGAGCCAAAAGTCAACCATTCGCCCAATTCCAAGGGCAAAATTGTCATTTTCTTTAAGTTTTTCCCAAATTTTCCTTTTTCTAATGTCCGGGTCGTTACATCCCATCATCCAACTTCACCCTCTTTCCTGAAAATTTACCATGTATTGTCCTCCCCTCACCAACACCACCCAACCTTTCTCTTCGATCCTCTGACCCATCTTCCATCGACCCTCTTACCCTTGTGGCCTTACCTCCTAGCTCCTTACACATATGGTCTCCATCCCACCTACCCCCAACCGACCCCTCTTCTGCAATATTCCAGAAACCTAAACCATGCTAAATGCACCCATCCCCTCCCCCATCCCCATTCCCCCGTCACCACCTCCCGCCTCTCAAGCAATCCATTCCACATCCCCATCTGACAACTCAACTTCCCCTGCCCCATCTCCCGTCACGCTAAGTCTCCAACCTCGAATGGTAACACGAGATATGCATGGTATTTGGAAACTCAATCCTGAGTATGTATTTGTTTCTGATGTGACTAATCTTTCTGTTAAGCCTTCTTATTTTAGCGAGGCATAGAAAATTCCTTAATGGTGTCACGCGATGGCTGAGGACTTTAATTCCTTACAATGTACCGTCACTTTGACTTTATTTCCCTACATATCCACTATGAATGTGCTTTCTAACAAATGGGCTTTTAGCATCAAATTCACGTATGATGGCTATATTGAATAGTACAAACCCCGTCTTCTTGCTAATGGCTTCCATTAGCAGGCTAGCATTGATTATGGTGAGACCTCTAGTTGTGTTGTTAGTCACTCCAATATCCACCTGGTTATTGCTTTCACTGTTCCGTTTTTGTTGGTCCATGCATCAACTTGATGTTCAAAATGCCTTTTTGCATAGTACATTATCTGAGGAAGTATATATGTACCAGTTATCTAGCTTTTTGGACTCTCAGCACCATGATTATGTTTGTCGCCTCAAGAAACTCTCTTCAGTCTGAAACAGGCGCCTCAGACATGCTTTCAGTGTTTCTTATCCCATTTACTGCGTTTAGGCTTTGTGACTTCCAAACTAACTCTTCTATGTTTGTTTTCGCTGCCAACTCTACTCTTATATACATGTTGATATATGTTGATGATATTCTTCTTACTAGGAATGATGACAACTTATTATTACCTCTTTTATTGTCAATGTGGGTACTCAGTTCTCTATTAAGGATTTGGGTCGTTTTCACGATTTTTTGAGTATAGAAGTCACTTGATCCTCTATTGGTTGCATCTCTACCAATCCAACTATATTTTAGATTTGTTGAAGAAGATCCATATGCTTGATTGTAAGCTTATTCCCACTCTTGTTGTTCTGGGCCTTCGTCTTCATCTTCTAGAGGGTGACCTATTCTCAGATATTTCTCAATATCATAGCATTGTTAGGGCCCTTCAATATCTTACTCCCACTCGTCTTGATATTACCTTTTTTGTTAATTAGGTTTGCTAGTTTATGCATAAACCTACTACTGCAAATTAGATTGCAGCTAAGCGCATTTGATGTTATCTGATGGGTACCCATACTCATGGTCTTCTCTACCGTTCCAGTAACACCACTCGTATCGCTTTCTCTGATACTTATTAAGCTGGTGATCTCTATGATCGTCACTCTACTAGTGATTATTGTGTCTGTCTTAGATCTAATATTGTCTCTTGGAGCTCCAAGAAACAACGTGGTGTCTTTCAGTCTAGTACAGAAGCGGAGTACCATCTACTTGCTCACACTTAGGGGTGGCAATGGGATGGGTCGTGTCGTGTCATGAATTCTGTTTTACCCATTTATGCCCAACCCGAATCCGACCCGTTTAATAATCGTGTCAAGAATGTCCAACCCAAACCCGACCTGTTAATGACCCGTGTAACCCGTTTAACCCATTTAATAAACATGCCATACTCAAAACCGAATTAACATATGACCCGTTTAACCCGTTTAACATGTTTAACTTATTTAAATTATAAGGTTTAATAGATATTTAGGTAGGTAAATGGGTAGATATAGGGGTTAGTAATGACATGTTTATTAAATGGATCAATATATAAGCTAATATACGGGTTAACCTGTTAACTCGAAATCTACCCATTTATTAAACGGGTTAACATGTCATTATACGGGTTAACAGGTTGACCCAAAACCCACCCGTTTAATAAACGGGTCATAACATGTTGACCCGAAAATGACCCGAAATTTTAATCGTGCGGGTTGATCCGAATAAATTTCGTGCGGATTTCGAGTCGTGTCAAAAATTGCCACCCTTACTCACACTACTATGACTTTTGCATGGCTCCGCTCTTTATTTGCTAATCTCCACCTCCCACTCTCTCCTCCTTGCCTTTGATGTGACAACATCACTTCTATCGCTTTAGCCTCTAACTCGATCTTCTATGCTCGCACTTGCCATGTTGAGGTTGTGTACCACTACATTCGTGAACAAGTTCGGGCTCATGATGTATGTATTGATTTTGTTGCTTCTCATGATCAGTTAGCAGATGTTTTCACCAAAGGCTTATCTCCTCCCAAGTTGCTTAGGTTTCTTTCCAAGCTTCATCTGCTCCCTAAGACTACTCTCGCCCGGCTCAGCTTGCACGCACAAGGGGGATGGTGATAAATCAATATAGGAAGTATGCATATATGTAAATTGATATGTATGTATAGTCAACTTACCTTTTGTATCTTTGATTAGGGCTTGTAGATTCCCTGCATAATGAAAATTGTTTATATGAAGCTTGTGTGCCGATTGCCTATTTCTCTTCCTTGTGAGAATTCTTTCACAGTCCACACTCTGTTAGAAAATATAACTATGATCTCTAATGTTGAGTGGAGAACTATAAATTCCATATATGTAATTTCTATAGAAGGTAGGTTTTAATCATTTAAGAGAGTTAAATAAATGAAAACGGATAAGTTGTCCAAAACAAATTAAAAATCAAATGGTGTTGTAAATAAATGTATTTATAATGGCAATTACATATAAGGGTATATATGTTATTTGTCTATTTCTTTAACCCTAGTATCTATTGCTGCTATATTATTTTGGTTAATGGGATATATCATATTCTTCTAATAGCCTCCACAATTGAACGTTCTTTATTTGTCTCTCTATGAATTATTCAAATCATGATCGTTAATCAAGGGAAGGATCATCAATTAAACAAAGTATGTTTTCGAAATCAAAATCAAATTTTATGTTGCAATTTCATTATTATTGTTGATTAGGACTTGAAACTTATAATTTAATGGATTGCATGCGGATGTTACTATTATGAGATGATAATTGAATTGGAACCTTGCAGATGATGATGATGTTATCATAATGTGCATCTCCAAGCCGCAAGGCTTGGCGCTACAACAGAAACCATCATGACCTTTGATAATTGCATATGATGTTTGAACTTTGAACCATTCACTTATGTCCTCGTCTGCTTCTGGGATAATTGTGGGTATCATTGGTATCACGTCTATTGCATATCATAGGTATCATGGTGTTTGGCGCATGATAATGGCTTTGATCATGATGTGAATGATAATTATGCAATCACCCAGAAGGTTGTAGCATGCTTGCGGCTGCCATCTGGGGAAACGATCCCATGGCATGATGAGCAAACCCTAAACCCAACAATTAACATGCATGGGCTCTTGGTTGGTGAAGCCTAGAAAATCCAAGGCCCACAAGGCCCAAACCCAGAAAATCCAAGCCGGTCCAAGCCCAGAAAATGCAAGCTGGTCTAAGCCCAGAAGGCTACTCCCAACCCAAGTAGGGCTAGTAGGTTTGAAGCCCAAACCCAACTGATCATAGGCCATGGGTCACTGGTTGGCTCGACCTGAACCATTCCAATAGAATTGTACCATTCGAGTCAACTTGGTCAATTCGAGTATACTCAAAATACAACATCACCTGAAGTGCCATGTGTTATCATGCCATGTCACTTGAAGTGACACATGTCAGCATGACGTGGCACTTCTTGACATGTCACCTAAAGTGCCATGTCAACATGCCATGTCACTAGAAGTGTTAAATGAAGAAAAATTAAAATTTCTTTTATCATGGAACAAGTGCGTTAACAACTAGGCTACTTCTGTTACTATGAAAACAAATATCACAACTTCTATTTTAAGTACCAATGTAAGAAACATTTGATTAACATATTAAACCATTTAATGCTAGAAGTATTTATTTAATGCCTGAAGTATTAATTTAACTAATTCCAAACATTATGTTAGATTTTAATTATTAAAATGTCTTGCTTCTTCATATCATATGAGAGGAAACACGGATATTTTAATGCAATAGAAATTCATAAACAAACCAAAAGTTCATAAAGCTTACGAACAAAATAGAAGTCTATAAATGAACCATGAGCTCATAAATAAACGAGTAGTTCATACTAAATACTGAACCTATAGATTCAATAATGCCATAAAACAAAAAGGAAATATTTTTCTTTTAATTTTATGAGTTTAATTATATAATTTTTGGAATTATTGGACACTGTTTGGGCTTAGTTCCGAATACCTAATGTGTTATGTTTAATAATTAATTGTACTTTAATTATTTCTTTAATTGTCCCTTAATTTTGTTTGTATTATGAACCTATGATGTTTGATCGTGATAGATTTGATGGTGGTAATAAAATGCCTATATGTTAACACAAAATCATTTGAATAATGGAAACCATGAAGAGTTTGGAATTATATAATCAAGGTTATAGTTATAATTGCATATTCATGGTTTTAAGTACTTAGGAAAGGCCTAACTAATTATGAGTATCTAAGACAGTTATTATACATAATATAATTACTATCTTGATTATTTTGTAATCATGGTTTTGAGTACAAATTGTTGAGTATGTAATTCCCATTGTGTTAAATTTAGCTAGTTATATCCAAATTTTACGTGTGGATAGTGGGAAATACAGATAAAGATAATATAGTGATTTTAATACTTTGCTCATGGCTGCTAAATAAGTAATTTCCACCACTTGACGGGGTTAGCGAGTTGGATATGGGTAGTAACCCCACAAGGCGGTATTAATTTGGTTTAGTTGATAAGATTTGGAGTCGGATTAAAACTTATAAGATCCCTTGTCTTACATGAGGATTGTCAGACAGGAGCGGGTCCCTTTTAAGTTCGAACAAGTTGAGACGGTTCTTGTCACTAATAATACCATGTGACAACTATATCAAACCAATCCAAGGTGATTGAGGGACATGACAAATCCCATCTTGTGTTGTCAAATAGTACTGAATTACCATAAATGAGGTATTATATTCTCCAAGTTCTAGAAGAACATTATTGAGATTTAATGATATTTGAGGTAACGGTTATCCCATTGAAATCACTAAGGAAAAAGAAGTGGAACACCTTTGCCTAACCTATAAGCATATATTGGAGAAGTTAGCATGTGGTACTATTTTCCACACGCAATGATGCATTTACTAAAATCTTAGCCTAGATCATTAAATTGAGGGTCCTACCACTTGGATTATTTTATACAGTTTATAATAATTGATAATACTTGAGAGTACATACTGAAATATTTTGATGATTAGTGATGTCCCTTGGGATTGATGTTGCAGATTCGGTTCCTCATGTTCACACCTAAAATGGTTTCGTAGATCACTCACTAACCTTGGTTATGCCCACCAAACCCCCAATTTTTGTGTGGGGCTATGCAATTTTCGATGTAACAATGTTGGTTCAGTTGAGGCCCACTCCCACCCAACCCTAATCTGCCTTACAGTGGATGACTGGCTACAAACCTGAATTTCGTACTTACATATTTTTGGGTGTGTATTTTATGTGCCAATTGCTCCGTACAATAGATAAAAATAAGGCCCTAATGTAGGAGGGGCATATATGTCGGTTATGCATCTCCCTGCCATTATATGTTAGTTAGAGCCCTTGATAGGTGATCGTTTTACTACTAGAATTGTGGATAACCACTTTAATGAGATAGTCTTCTTATCGTTGGGAGAAGTTAAGAATGTCAGTGTTCTGGAATAACGACGTGAATTGACGTAGAATGTCACAACTATGTCTCATCTTGATCCCCGAACCACACAAAGTGATAACAAAGTGCGAAGAACTCTAGATCTATAGTGTAACTAATAATAAGCCAGACACTTTCTCTAATCTAGTTAAAGTGACGAGATCATATATATATACCTGCTGCAATTGTGTTTGCAAGGAAGGACATCCTCGTAGAAGGGTGATGAACAAAATTATATTTCTCTCAAGTGCATGAACCAATGTGATTGTATAGCAAGAAAATGTGAGTATCGTACCCACAATGACTTATAAAGTTTACTAATTAAATCCAATTATGCAATGCCCTAAAAAACTAAAAATAAAATAAAGTTGCTAAAATGGAAAATAAGAGATCAACAAAAAATTTTGGTTTTTGTAAACAAGTAATTTAAATTGAAAATAAATGAAAGAAATTTCTATGATTGATTTTTGTAAACATGAATGAAAATACTAGGTATCTTATTTTACCATACAATTCAATTCTATCTCTTAAATTAACTTAGTGAACAATATTCAATATAGCTTCTAGGATTCGTTCCATCTATATTATGATTATCTGTTAGGTGTCCGGTTGTAATCAAGTATTCTTAATCATCAACTTAACCATGGTGTCTAGTCTAAGTAAAAAAATATCCATTAAGTTCAAAAGGAACATTCAGAATCAAAAAGTGTCTTAGCATGGTATCTGCATCAACAACAATTCTTTCATTCAATAGAGCTATCTCAAGGCTTGGCATATGGTGTCTACTATAACCTTATCTCATAAAATCAATAAATTTATATCAATGATGGCTAGTCCAAAACATAAACATATAGATAAGATTAAACACAAAGAATGAAACTAGAAATATTGAATTGACAAAATAAAAGTTAACTAAGGCCTGGAATTTTCATGTCAGGTTACATCAAATTCCTATCAAGGAATTTAGCTACTCCTAATCACCATTCCAACAAAAATTATAATTATAAAAAACATAATTACAAAATCTGAACAAGAAATAGAAAAAACCCTTAGAGACTCCCTTTGGTGTCGATTACTCCTTCGGTTGATCGTCAATGGCAATGGAGACTTTGAGAACTTTTGATCAAGATGGGTGCTGTGATATTTCTTTCTTTTTCTTGCTTCAGCCCCCCTTTTTGCTGCTGCATTTCTTTTCTTTTATAACCATCCAAACTCTTCATTTCTACCCCCTATCAATTGCATTATATTAAAGGCCTTATTTTCTTAAGGATGTTACATTCAAAATGGCAATCAATTGTCCCCGAAGAAATTAGAGCAAGTTATGACTGAAATAGAAGTGCATTTAAGGGCCCCAAAACGTCCTTGAGCCGTCCAAAAAGTTACTTTCCAAGTCTTGTAAGTTGTGATGCTACTTGTTAAAAATTGAGCAGAATTTTTTGGCTGACCTTTAGGTACGAAAACTAAGATAACAACTTCTCAAAAAGTCGAAATCATGAACCAGAAAATTCTCCAAAAACTAGACTTCCATAGCTTTCCAAGCATGTAAAGCACATCACCCATCTCATCCCGAGGAATTTATGGCATCCAAAAGAGTATGGTTATTTTACACAGTAAGTTTTAGCTTCAGCAATTCTTTTAGCTTCCATACCATACTCCAAATCCATTATTGGGATTAATTATCTATAAAACACAAACTAAACTCATAAGAAAAAAAATTCCACGAGAAAACATAACATAAAACCTAGTTAAGAAGGGCATTAAATACAAATAAATTTGATGTTATCAGAGGCCTCATCCTAGATGGACGAGTCGTCCCAAATGGATGAGGTATAGATATGGTGGCTAACCAGTCATACGTCCCTACCCAGAAACGAGATACACTAATATGTTTGAAGAATTCTCATCCCTAGTAGAGGATAATTCCAGATTATGGGTATGTCCTAAAAAAGATGACATTAGGGGATACTCCAAGTTTGAATGCACTCTTGAGAATAAAGACATCTCAGTAAATTATGCATGCTTATGTGAGATTAGAAATCAAAATAATATTATCATCTATGATATATTTGGAGAAATGGTCCCCCAACTAAACCACCAGTTTAGCAAGCGTACCTGTATTCCATTTTTGACTTTTTTGATCCCTAATCTTCCGCCAAATCAACATCACTAGTCTCTATGTCTATAAAACTCACGAAATTTGATAAAAACGACATGTTCCTAGCACATGAGCGAAACAAAGAGGTTATATGCGAAATTTCACGATATTGAGTTAAACGTCTCTCTCTCTGGGTTGTGTGAAAACCAGAAGCACGACGCAACCCACAACCCGCAACCCACATTGGAATTTCTAGGTTAGGACTAGGGAAGTGGTAAGAAAAGAGTGCAGGGGAAGATTACTATAGTTTGATTTTGATATGGTAGCTATTGAAAGTGGTTTTTAAGTTCGATTCAGGTGGTAATTTGGGTGGGTTTCAAAGAAACGAGTTTCTTCGTTGCAGACGAGTAGGGTTCCATTTTTTTGTGGTTCTTCTCATGGCCTCAAGTCTGTTTCGGTGGGAAGGTGTGAAGCCTAAATATGGTAAGTCTTAGAAATTTCAATATAAGGTTGTTGTTGGTTTTAGTTTTTTGAAAATGGACTTTAAATTTTGAATTTTATTGGTTGTTAATGGTTTTGATATATATTAATGTATTGTCACCTCACGGTGGCATTGCTACTACTGCATTAGATGTGTGCAAAAAATGGGGTTTTCGGTTCATTGAAACCCTTTGTTATGGATGGACAAATCCAAGAAAAAAATAGAGACATATTGTTGATACGCTTGATTGTTTAGAATAGGTTTTTTTTGCAGCAATGCTATTTTGTTTTCTCTTGTTGTTCTGATGGATAATACTGTTGACTGTCTGCTGGTTTTGATCATGTAGCTTGAAACCTTTGATGTAAATGTGAGTTATGTGATGGATTGTGATGTTAGTGTTAGGACATTATGTGATGTTAGTGTTAGGAAGTTATGTGATGATAATGTTAGAAGTTATGTGATGTTAGTGTTAGGAAGTTATGTGATGGTAGTGTTAGGAAGTTACAAAGGAGGAAAAGTATGTTATATAGAATCTGAACTTTCTATTTTCGCAGAGAGTACAAAATTTTTCACTTTCGAAATGAACCATTTTGGAGCAACTTCTCAAGCTCTCTCTCAGGTATTTCATCATCATATTGTTCATATGTGTGTGTGTGTGTGCGCGCGCTTCAAATTACTATTTTCTATTTTTACATAGAATGTGTAAGTATATTGCCGTATACTGATGTGTGTGTGGGATGTATACTGTTGTTTTCTGTTTTTTCATACAATGTGCATGTATATTGCTCTATGTGTGTGTGTGCTTCAAATTGTTGTTTTCTGTTTTTTTTTTTTCATATAATGTGCAAGTATATTGTTGTATACTGGTGTGTGTGGGATGTATAGTACTGTTTTCTGTTTTTTCATACAATATGTATGTATACTACTGTATACTTATGTGTGTGGTTGATTCAAACTGCTGTTTTCAGTTTTTTTAGGGAAAACCAGCACAATCTGCATCCCACCCCGCGTTAAGAACATCTCCTTGATTGCATGTTCAAGCAAAGATGCATAAACCATGGAAAATATGAAGACCATCACTTTGTTACTTTGCCCTATCTTTTTACGTCTTTGGTATTGTAATCTCTTTTGAAATCCTTGACATTGTAATCTTTTTTGAATTGATCACTTTGGATTGTAATGCACACTTTAGATTGTAATGCATCTTGAGATTGGTTGTTATGCCTCTTGAGATTGTAATGAATCTTGTGATTGTAATGAATCTTGTGACTGTAATACATTTTGGTTTCTTCAATGAAGTCATGAAATTGTTAGAGAACAACAAATGAAGTCATGAGATTATAATGCATTTTGGTTTCTTAAGATTGTAATGAATATTTGTATGCCTCTTCAATGAAGTCATGATATTGTTAGAGAACAACAAATGGTTTCATGCATTGAAACTTCATCTTTTTCATAAAGCACTTAACTAAAACACCAAACACAACCAACAACAAAAATTGAAATGATAACACAACAACAAGCAGCAAGAACAACAAATGGCCTTCCACATTACTTTCACATGCCTTCCAAGTCACTCACAGTCACCAACTTCACCAACAACATCAATAACAATAGCACCACCAACCATGAAACAAACAATCCTCCACATATTTTTTCCTCCCGTTCTTCATAGCTCGAGGTCCGAATACCCAAATTTGTTGCTTCATTCCTTAGTTTTCTATTTTGGCCCTCCAACTCCTTTTTTTTCATTTTCCAAAACTAGTAATTTTTCTTCGAATTGCATCTTTTCTTCTTGTAGTGTAGTAATCTCATTTTCCATTTCTTTTAGTCTCCTTAGCAATCCGAGAAGCACCTCATTTCCTCTTGGGCAAGTTTCTTTGTCCACCCACTCCCAAAAATGTCATCTCTCCTTCTTGTTCTGAATTTTTTTTTAGCATACAATACACACAAACAAAAAATTTCAAAATGTCAAAATTATAGCAAAACAACAAACACAAACAAACAATTTCAAAAATGTTTACTTACTCGATTGTTCTCACAAGTTTCAAACCTTCTTCCAGGATTCAAATCGGTTCATGAGGTGTGGGGTTTCATCAAGCCACCACACTTACATTGCTTCACTGTCGTGAATTACCCACCTACCATTGCTGAAGATGACGAAGACATCTTCAATGAAGCTTACTTTCTTTCTCTTATTCTTCTTATTCTTCTATTCTTCTTCTTCTTCTTCTTTATTTTTTCCTTGTTTCTTTTTTCTAATTCGGTTAATTCAGAGAGAGAGAGTTTATATTAGCCCCCAATTTGGCGCCAAAATTCGCTCCTCTGCTAGTTCTTTGTTTCCTAGCACCAATACATATTTGCGGACAATATTGCCCTTGTTTTTAACAGAAACTATCAGCCATTTTAACGGAGGACTAGTGATGTTGATTTGGTTGAAGGTTATGGATAAAAAAAAAGTCAAAAAATGGAATACGATGACGCTTGCTAAACTGGTGGTTTAGTTGATGGACCATTTCGCCAATTTTCCCTATTAACTTATATACAAAACTCATAAATATATAAACAAAAGAGTTAATATACAAGTTATATATAACCCTACATATATATATATAAACTAAATTATATATATATGTACCATATATAAGTGCTAACTCATATATATATATCATATATATTTATATATGTTGAGAGACCATTTCTCCAATTTTTCTTATTAACTTATATACAAAACTCATTTATATATATCTATATACAAAAGGGTTAATATACAAGTTGGTACATATATATATATATATATATATATAATTTTTATACTAAATCTTATATGTATATTCATATATACATACATACTATATATATGCATTAATTTATATACATATAATTTATCATATATATGTACTCTATATATATGAGTTAGTACATATATATAGCATATAAATATATATGATAAATTACATATATGTATATATATATAGTTTTACATCACATAACACGTTCTCCATTTGTTTGAGGTGTTCACTTTACGAATTAAAAAAATTCAAACGAATGTGGTATAACTGTTTAAAGGACTATTGATCAGAGTAGGAGATGTGAATAATGAATAACGCATATATGGGTTTACTAAGAAAACAAGTTTTGGGTTTTCTATTGTGGCAATTTATGTCAATGACATGAATCGATTGGTACTCCTGAAGAGATAAAAAAAACTATTAAGCACCTAAAGTTGGAATTTAAAATGAAGGATATTAGGACAACAAACTTTTATCTCAGCGTAGAGCTCGAGCACTGTGGATGGAATTTTAGTCCAATCAAATTACATCCAGAAGATGTTGAGATGCTTTAATGAAGATAAAGTGAAAGCTTCAAGCATGCCCATGATTATCCTTACCTAAATTCTAAGAAGGGCACATTTTGTCCCGCAGACAATAGTGAAGAGATATTGACTCCAGAATCTAAGTGCAATAAGAGCATTATACTTGGCTTAATGCACTAGATAGGACATTTCAATCATTGTGAATTTGCTAGCTGGATTTAGCTCTTTGCCAACATGCCAAACAAAAGATTGGAAGAAAAAAAAAGTGAAAAAGGTTGAGATTTGGGTGAGTTATGACCGGGTCAGGTCACCAGGTTGGGCGAACCGAAAACTAGAGAAACAGGCGAGGAAGTTGAGTGAATAGTGCTAGTGTGTGGGCACCACGTGTAACCACTTTTGGTAGAACGTAGGGGCTCATGTTAGCGTATCTCGGGATGTGACCAATATGTTTTTCAATTCTTTTGATGTTACGAACATTTTGGCGTTGTTTTGGAGGCAATTGGACACCGTCTCGAGGTAGTTTTGGGTGTCCGAAGTACGTAGTTAAGGTTAAAAAATTAATATTTAATCCTCGAGAGTTAGGATTCATACTAAGAGGTTATATAAAGGGTTTGTGGGACTTTAGTGACTTGAAATTATGATTTTGGATAGGAGACATAACCCCCGGAGTTAGCGAGGAACGTTCAGAACAAGAATAAACGGCGAAATCGCACTACGAGTGGACTTTTATTTTTATTAAAATATTATACAAGCATATTTATGTATTTAAAATTTTTTTCTATATGATTTTCACTAATATTTGTTTGATAAATATTTTTCGATAATTTTTAATGGTTTTACGAAAATTGTCTTATTGCATGTTTTACGAGATATCCTTTGGATAATGTTTCTGGATTTTTCTTAAATTGTGGATTTGGGTTGAGTATGGTTCAAGTGTGTTTTTGGGCATAGGCTTGGGTTACTGAAACATGGTTGTGATTATGAAATTGATGCGTGAAATAAATATGTGATTTCTCGAAATTCGTGCATTGTGAATAAGTGTGTGGTAACAACCCTCATCAGGTTGCATGTTAGTTGATTCATCAGTCTCATACGTTGAGTAAAGCTATGTATCATGAGACTGGTATTGTGATGGCGACTCAGCCGTCGAGTTGGGCTTTGTATCTTGAGTTGGTATCCACTCGGACATTGAGCTAGGCTCTGTATCCCCAGTGGCTTGTCTATCGGCAGTGAAGTTGATGTGAGAATTGATATAGAGAATCGAGGATGGGTGGATTGTGTGTTGTTGATGTGATGGTTCGTGTGTATGGTTGTTGAGAAGGTTTATTGTTACAATTTTCTTTATCTAAGTTTTCATGCATATCGAGGTTGTGAACTATGTTATATGGTCACTAAGTTTTAAACGATTTTATATGCATGCTTTGTTTTATATAAAAATGGAGGGTATAAACCTATGCTTTTAAAAATATGTTTTCAAACGTTATTTTCATCTGCTCACATTTTTATGGATTTTAATTTCCCTTCAGGCCATGGCACGAAGACGAGACTTATTTAGGAGCGGGGGAATAAGCGAGATTTTGGTGTATCAGTAGACCCTTAGGGTAAAAATCTTTTGTTTTGAGCTATGTTATAAACTTATTGTAACAACACGGACCTTTGAGGAAAGTAAATTTAGCAAAATTGGGTAAAATGACAATTTTTCCCCTATTAAGTCAAACTATTGACTTTTTGATCGAGACATTTTTGGGAATTCCGAGAAGATCGTTATGTAGGTCTCGAGATTCTGAGTTCGTAGAAAAATGGCATGCCAAAATCAGAGATTGTATGAGGTTGTTTCGGGTCAAAAACCCTTAAGGGTATTTTGGTAATTTATGCTTAAGAGCATTTTGATCATTTTCTAGAATAACCTAGGGTACTCTGGAAGGTTCCAATGTTCTCTTCCCATTTTTCTTCCATACTGCCGACCTACCCTATGTGTAAATAAATATATATATATATATAACAGTATGGGGGGAAAAGAAAAAGAATTAGAGGATTTGGGGGTGGTCGGTGGGCTTCCACCGAAAGGAAGAAAACATACACCCACCACCAACTCGTGAGGGAAATATCGGAAAGAATGAGGGGATGAATGAAAAAAAAAAGTGGAAGGAAGGGAGGAAAGTGAGGAAAGAAGAGGCTTGGAATTGGTACGAGTACAAGATCACGAAGACCTTGAAAACAGGCCGAGGAGGAAATTGTGAAGTTTCTGGTGTGGGGTTATTAGTCCTGGGACAAGGGACGTAGTAGTAGGTGTCTGTGCGTGTCTCTGATGATCATATGGTGGTTCTGAGATGAGGAGAGGGTTGCTGAACACAGGAATTTCCCAAACTGGAAGGCACGACCACGGACGATGTTCGGAGAGTTTAACAGCGCATTTGAGGTAAGATTTTCTTGTTCAAAGATTATAGATCCCTTCCTGGCTTCCCATAGATGATGGTGGAAATTTAAAACATGATAAAATAGGAAAAAATTGTTGGTTTTGAGTCGAGTTGAACTCACGGGTCGAATGACCCGAATGCAAAAAAAAAAACTGGTCTGAGACCTAGGAAGAAGATGAACAGTACCCTGTGTGTGAGGACCATACGTGAGGCCTACATGCAGGGACTTTTTTGGGCGCTTGAATTGGATTTTGGAAGCTTGGTCAACACGAAAGTTCATCTTCTTAGTACTACGAGTCCAACGGTACAATTTTCGAGGTGATCAGACATCGTCTCAGGGTAGTTTTGACTGTCCGAATATTTAGATGTTATTTTAATTCATTTAAAAGTCCCCAAAAATTATAGGATATGCGAGTTTCGGCACAGTCAACAGATAGGCGGGGTGATAGAACTTCGATGCATCATTGTTTTAGTTGTGAAGAACTTGGGCATATTAGTAGATATTTCCAGAATTGCTCAGGTGGGGGTACAATAGGACAAGTCCGGTGAGGTTATGAACATACTTCTGGTACATTAGGCAGAAGTTCGAGACCAATTAGTGGAGCAGGAAGTAGATCGAGAGGACGTGGCCGTTCTTCAGGGCTACAAGCTCGAGTGTTTACAATGAGATGACTAGAGGTTCATGAAACACCAGGCGTGGTAACAGGTGTGTATTTACTTTCGGGTGTGCGTTACGAGTTTTGGTAATTTCAAAGTACACATTTATTGTTTCGTGGGAAATGATGTATATAGGGTCAGGCCTCGAGTATTTGGTTCTTCGATTAGAATTTAAACATAGGTTAGAATATTGGATTAGATTTAACGGTAAATTTCAAGGGTAGAATTTTTTTTTTCAGGAGGGTAGATTGTAACGGCCCGGAACCTCGATAAGGGTAAAATTAGGAAAAATAAAGAGGAAATTACTATTTTGCCCTTATAGGGTCAATGGTTGACTTTTTGACTGGGATAGTTTTTTGATATTCCGTAAAGGTCGTTGTGAATATCTCAGCCTCCCAAGTACGTCGACAGGCGACATGCCAAAACTTGAGTTCTGACGAATTCATTTTGGATTTAAATCGTATAAGGGCATTATGGTAATTTTCCAGTAAAGGCATTTTAGTAATTTAATTGGAGGATTTTTCTTATGGATGATTGAGATAGGGACAAGTGTCAACTTAGCTCATATGAGAGTATGCAATTGACTTGGACATGTTTGTGTGGGTATGTGGATATTTTTAAGTTTGTGTGTGTTGTTCATCCAAGAAAATGAAAAAAAGAAACAAAAACCAAAGTGGGAGAACTAGGAGAGAAAAGAACAGAATAAGAGGATAGAGGGAGGACGAAAAATAGAAAGAAGAAGGGAATGTGATGAACTTAGAACCGAGAGAGAGAGAGAGAGAGAGAGAGAGAGAGAGAGAGAGAGAGAGAGAGAGAGAGAGAGAGAGAGAGAAAGAGAGAGAGAGAGAGAGAAAGAGAGAGAGAGAGAGAGAAAGAGAGAGAGAAAGAAAGAAAGAGAAAGAGAGAGAGAGAGAAAGAAAGAGAGAGAGAGAGAGAGAGAGAGAAAGAAGAGAGAGAGAGAGAGAGAGAGAGAGAGAGAGAGAGAGAGAGAGAGAGAGAGAAAGAAAGAGAGAGAGAAAGAAAGAGAAAGAGAGAAAGAGAGAGAGAGAAAGAAAGAGAAAGAGAGAGAGAGAGAGAGAGAGAGAGAGAGAGAGAGAGAGAGAGAGAGAAAGAAAGAGAAAGAAAGAGAAAGAAAGAGAAAGAAAGAAAGGAAGAGAACCCGAGAAGAAACAAACTTGGAGTTTGGTGGTATCTCTGAATTTCGACCTAGAACCTTAAAAGTCAGGTTATAGAATTTGTAAGTAGCTGACTAGAATTTGTGGAGGGCAAAACCACCCAATCTGCAAGGGTGACGAGCGACCGAAAGAGTGGGAGTCGAGAATGAGTTTTAAGGTAAGTTTCATGAGTTCTGAATGCATAGATCCCTTCATGAGTTGATTTAGAGAAGATTCAATGAAACATAAGTGAAAAAGGTTGAAATTTGGGTGAGTTATTATCGGGTCTAGTAGCCGGGTTGGATGACTCAAAAACCAGAGAAACAAGCGAGGAAGATGAGTGAATAGTGCTAGCACATAGGCACCACACGAAGCCGCTTCAGGTGGCATGTACGGAGTACGTGCTAATGTGTCACAGGATAAGGCCATCATGTTTTTCAATGTTTTCGATGTTACAAACATTTTGACGCAAGTTTTGAGACAATCAGACGCCGTCTCGGGATATTTTTGGGTGTCCGATGTACATAGTTAATGTTAAAAATTAATATTTAATTCTCGCGAGTAAGGATTCATACTGGGAGGTTATATAAGGGTTTGTGGGACTTTAGTGACTTGAAATTATGATTTCGTAATGACGATTTTCCCTTGAAAGTCAAATAGTTGACTTTTGCCAAAAATGAAAATGTTGAATTTTTAATCGGAACATCTTGTAGATATTTCGAAAAGACTATTACGAAGGTCTTAACTTTCTGAGTCTGTGGACAGGCGGCACGCTAAAAATTCAGGTTGAATGATTTTGATATGGCTAAAAAATAATCGAGGACATTTTGATAATTGTTGTTAGAAGAGCATTTTGGTCTTTTTACTTGGAAGATATTTTGATGATTGTCACTTGTCTAGAAAACTTTGGACATTTCCCTCCCCAAACTGCACCGACTTACCTATTGTTTGTGTGTGTGTGTGTGTGTTATGGTTTTCGGTGGAAGGTGATCAAGAGTGAGGGAAACCAGGAAACCCACAACCCGTGAGAAAAATGAGGTAGGAAATGGGAGAGACTTAGGGAGAGGAACATCGAAACGAGTGTCCTCGTGTCTTTCTAAGGTCCCTAAGATTGCCCTAAGCCCAAAATCAGGGGGATTGGGGCGCTGGATCGTGATGGGAAGGAACTATCACCATGGGCGAAAGTTCATGGTGTTGAACCGTGTGCTAAGTTGAGTTTTACTTGGTTATGATGTTACAGATCCTTTTCTGGATTTAATTAGACTAAATAGGACGTATAGTATGTGCAAAATAGTTAAGAAATGGCAGTTTTTCAGTCGAGTCGTGATCGGAGGTTGGACGACCCGAATTATAGTGAAACAGGTCGTTTGGACGTAGACGACGACTGATGAAAATGAGTGGCCCGCATGTGTAGAGAGTCTCCACAGTTCGGGAGCGTGCGTGCAACGGAGTCTCGCCATCCGGTTATAAGTTGGTTGTTGTGTAAGTAGTTTTCTAAATATGTTTTAAGGATTGTTTTGGTAATAGGCTTAGTTCATAAGTTATTACTTATTGTGATTAAGGTGTAACTATATTGAATATTAATTTATCTTTATTGATAATGGGATTCGTGGAAATATGATAGAGAAATTGAATTAAAGATTTGCGTTTATGTGATCAAACGATTATTACCTAGCTTACTATTTGAGTATAGTTTATTACAAGAATGTAACCTTGATAATACTACGGAATATATAAGTAATTATCAACGAGATGGTTATTTTAATAATGTTTGTAGTAAACATTTGGGATTGCAATTGGGCTAATTCTAAGTAAAACCGAATATACCGTTACGTGACGGGGTTAGTAGGTAGGATGCGGGGGGTAACTCCGTAAGATTGGACCCAATTTGATTACCTAGATACGATCAAAAATTAAGATCCCTTGTTCGATAAAAATTGTCGAACGGGAGCAAGACTGGTCTGGTTTCCATGGGTTTTAGGGATTGGTCCTATCATAACCCCCAGAGTTAGTGACGAACGTTCAAAACGGGAATAAACAGTGAATCACACTATAACTAGACTTTTTTTTTTATTAAAATATTACGTATGCATATTTATGTGTTTTAAATGTTTTTTATTTTATTTCGGTGATATTTGACTGATAATGATTTTTTTTGTCTTTTTTGACAGTTTTACGAAAATTGTCTTATTGGACGTTTTATAAGATCTTACAATGACAAACTTGAAAAGAAGATGTTTAATTTCATAATTAACTATTGGTTTAAATAATCAATGGTTTGTAGTTCAATGTAAAATATATAGGGATTGTAGGGGAGTGGGAAAATTTTTCGAAATTTTTTATACAATATGTCAGGGTTCGAATTTGAGACAAATTGTCTACAAGTCAATATTATAACCAACTAAACTAGACTCACTTGACTATTTAATTTCGAATTTAAAACAACTTCTAATATAAAATTATTTCAAAAATTAAATATTAAATAAGAGATGATATATACAATTAACTCAAGAGGATAATAATAAAAATAAAAACAATCAAAGTTGTGCGTACTCTTCTTCCCTGGGCGGAATCTTGTAATTGCAACTCAGCCGCAGTAGTACAGCCACAGTAAATATAGATGTCGTCAATTTTATCAAGGAATGAGAGATGGCTAAGGTTAGGATTTGATAAAAGATTGGTGTTCCATAAGATAGTTTCCGAAAGGATACATTCTAAAAGAGCCAAAGGGACATGGAGAAAGAAAAATAAACCCAGCCGCCTAGCAGCGCCCAATAGCCTGGACGTGCCCAACGCCGCCTACTGGTGCCCAACACCGCCTACATGCCCACGTAATTCTCTGATGAGCTTTTTCTACGTTTTATACCAAAATCGAGACATCGACATTCCGCATAACCCACCTAGAATATTCCATAATACGTGGATACAAAGACAAATATGTTTGATTGTATAATTATATGGGTGAATTCACCATAAACACACAAAAAGAATATGTAATATACATGGGTGGGTATAGCACGATTCGATACAGATATTCACAATTCAAATCCAAACCGTTAAAATCTTAACGGTTCGATAGAGTTTAGATTTTCTAAAATTAGAAATAAAACTATTTCGATCCAAAAAGTCACTAACGGTTCGGTTTAGATCGAAACGGTTTTAAGTCATTTAGGCATAAAAAAAAAGGTTATAAAAAAAATTAAGGATATAAAAAACAACCGAATAATCAATACTCAAAATTTTGTATATTAAGTTTGCGGAGATTGGGTTTGCAAACATTATCACTATATTAAAATTTATCAAACAAATATTACCACTTAATATTCTTTTATTATATTTTTATATGGGTATACATGTATTTATCTGGATATATTTAGGTATCTTTTTATTTTTATTTTGTACTAAAAATAGATTGAAAAATTAATATATTTCTTAACGGTTCGGTTTGGATTTAATGAATTTTCAAAATGAAAATCCAAATCCAAACCTTTACTAACAAAACAGTTTGGATTCTCAAACCGTTTGACTTTTATCTGGTCAAATCTAAACTGTTAAATAAATAAAGATTTGAAGCGGATCGGTTTGCGGTTTTAACAGATTTATGTCCACCTCTAGTAATTTAGCAAGGACAATAATTGGACTCTTGGCATCCTTACTTTTCCAATAAGATTAAAATATTTGCATAGTTTTTTTAATCAAATTCATTATATATGCAGTTTTTTTTTGTGTTAATTATAAAATATAAACACTTTCATAGGTTAATTGAAAGTAAGGTGAATCTTTTGCTTAGTTTGAATGATAATAAATTCTAGATTACTATGTTGTGATCTACACCAAACTAAGTACAATTCTTAATATATTCTTTTGAATTTTGCATTTAGCATCATGCACTCTTTAAAACATTATAATATTGATCCTCTACTAGTTATTTTATTAAAAGTAGAATTATGTAGTGATATGACCATGGTGGGACACACTATTTAATTTAAAACTTTTTACTCAAAATGCCCCAATGAACTTTAATTTTAGTCTCAGAATGGATTCTAAATACGATTTGGCCTAAAGTCATCTCCTGAAATCTTTTTTCTGTTTCAAGTTGCTTCTTTTCTGACAAGTATCTTAACTTACTGTTAAATTCAAGGATAAAGTGCTCAATTTCTACACAAATTTAGTTATGAGAGGCCCCAAAATACGTGACTCGCTTCGATGTCCTCATTCACTTCACTAGACTACACATACTTTCTCATTAATTTCCGGCAACAAAGGTCATCTCACCATCTCCATTATCTCTCTATGTTCTACACACTCACAATCATTTGCGCCTCCCAACAAACCACATGCCAACACTACCTCTAACTCTCACTCTCTAGAAACAGTCATTCTTCATGCCTTTTCATTTGACACCCGCCGCCTCTCCTTCTTCTGTACCTACCACAACATTCAATCCTCTGTCGTTTTAGGCTCCTCCACCAGCTCTAGCCACTACTTCGTCGATCTCCGCCTCGGCACCCTACCTTGCAGGCTATTACTTCTTACCGGCAGTGATATGTTGTGGCTCACCTGCTCTGCCTGCACCGCTTGCACCAATCTCTGTAAGTTTAGCTTTCTTCGTCCGCCACTCATCCACATTTCCCCCTAACACTGCTACAATTCCCCTTGTGAACTCGTCCCCTAACTCGATCCGAGTCCATGTAACCACACCCATCTCCACAACTCTTGTCGCTGCGAGTACTCTTATAGTGAGGGTCAGGAAACTTCTGGATACTTCTCCAAGGAAACAATGACGTTAAATGCCAGCTCCGTGAGACAAACCAAACTTCCCAATTTATCGTTCGACAAGTCTGGTAATGGTGGCACCCTCATCGGGAACCACATTAATGTTTAGGATATTTTCAAAACAAGGGGGTTTGTCAAAAGTATTTGAAAAAATAGGGACCCCTAAAATACACTTACAAATCTAGACACTATATATATATATATATATCTTATAGTAACCATCCCACTAAGTCCGTTTTCCTTTTTTTTCATTCAAAGAGAGAACCTAGATTTCATGATATCATCTTCCAAGCCTACCATCCTTCACTTCGCTCATTGCATTCCATGCCCAAGAGAGAACCAAGACTTTTTGTTCCAAATTATGTTTGTGCTTGCAATCTTTCACGCCCCACATCATATCTTCGCTCTTGTCATCTCATCACTCTTGCTCATCCATAATTTGTGAGTTCAACCTTCATCTGTATATAACCATAATTTGTGCTTTAATTATTATTTTGGGTGTTTTGTGCTTTTTGAACTTGGTTAAATATGTGTTGGGCACTCAAAAGATGAAAGCAAATAACCAAATGGGGAGTGAGCAAGGGTAATTTGAAGGTGTGAGTATGGAAAAATGAAGCTGGGTTGAAGGCAATGGAAGCCATTTTTGCAGATATGGAGATCTACAATTTCCGCTCTGATAGTAACCCTATAGTCCAACAGTTCTATAGTACCCCTAGAGTGCCCCTCTAGTCCAGTAGTCTTATAGTGCCCCAACAATAATGCAATTTACTTATAGTATTGAAGTGAAGTTAAACTTGAATGTAATAAACGTTATTGTATGAAATCTCAGGAATGAAATCGGTTGCAATTATGGTTTGTGTCAATGGAAAATGGTTGAGGTGTGGAAAGAAGTACACGTATGAAGGGGGCGATATGAAATGAATTATAGTACCAAGTCCTACAAGGTTTACTGAACTTATAAACCGTGTTCGCCTGATTGCCCAACCAAACAACCCTGTTGAATCACTTAGATTAAAGTTCTCAGTTCCTGTAACATCCAACGAATACAAGCATATTGAAATTGTGGATGATGATGATGTCCTATGCTTTATTCCATATTTGTTATTGGACCTTATATTGTGTGTTAGCCATCATTTTTTGAAGTTCTTGGTAATCCATATGTTACCTCAATGTTAGACTGGGATCATGTAATTTTAGATTATAACATTGAATATGTTTTAGTTTCAATCAACAATATTTCTATGCTTTCTCCTAGATGTTTTTCAGAGGATGCTATTTAGTTCCCTCATAGTCTGGTAGTGTCCCCATAGTTTGCTAAGTGCTATTCCTTTGTTTTATCCTGAATTTTAATCAGAGGATGCTACTTGCTATCCTCATAGTCTGGTAGTGTCCTTATTGTCTGCTCAGTGTTATTTCTATATTTTCTTCTGGATTTTAGTCAAAGAGTGATCCCAAGAATGATACTTGTTGTCCTTATAGTCCTGTAGTGTCCTCATAATCCAGTAAGTGCTATTTATATGTTTTCTCCTGGATTTTAGTCAAAGAATTATACTTGTTGTCCTCATAGTCTTGTAGTGCCCTCATAGTCCAGTAAGTGTTATGTCTATGTTTTCTCTGGGATTTTAGTCCAAGAATGATCCGAAGAATGATACTTGTTGTCCTTATAGTCCTGTAGTGCCCCTATAGTTCAACAAGTGTTATGTCTATGTTTTCTTTTGGATTTTAGTCAAATAATGATACTTATTGTCCTCATAGTTCAGTAGTGCCCCCATAGTCTAGTAAGTGCTATGTCTATGTTTTCTCCTGGATTCAAAGAATGATACTTGCTATCCTTATAGTCTTATAGTGCCCCCATAGTCTAATAAGTGCTATTTCTATGTTTTCTCACTCACACAAGGTTATATTTTTCAACAACAATACCAATTAATTGAAGGATAAGAACGAAGGAAAAAAAAATCTGACATTAATGATAGTAACTCAAAGAGACATGTACCTATATTTAAAAGCATGAAAATAGGTGCCCATTTGACAACAGTAGATTGCAGAACCTTATGGTTCCCTAAAAAACATGTAAAGAAATGCATCATCCTATCATCCTACCAACAGTTTCCTTAATAGTCTTGACTATGAGCTTTGGCTAGTTGTATGCATCATCCCATCATCCTACCAATAAGCCTTCCTTTGCAAAGCTTCAACTGCCAACTTCAACCTAAATACTGGCACTTTATGTTGGGCACATACAGTCGCCACAGGCTTCCCAGAAACCAAAACCATCTTCAAAGCAAACACACCACAAGAAAACCTAAAATAAAACATAACAATGTCAATGTCATCAACATAGTTAGAGAAATCAACAAGGATCATACGTATTTCAACTGCCAATAACCCATAATAATGGATGCTCAAGTCTAACCCGTCATCCTGTTGTGGAATGTTGTTTTGAACCCTCTTATAGGTCCAAACCTTTGGGCGATAGGGTGAAAGAGGATTTTTGACTCTTTTCAGAGTTGGAAGATCATACAATCCATGTCAGGGCCCGACCCTCCTTGGTCAGGACCCGACCCTCCTTGGTCAGGACCCGACTCATCTAGCACAATATTGTCCGCTTTGATCCTCGCCCTCACGGTTTTTTTTTTCAGGAGCTCATGGTGCAACTTCCCAGGGGGTCACCCATCATGGAATTGCACCAGTCTCAACTCGCTTAACTTTGGGGTTCCAATCCCCCCCAAAGCCACTTAAGCTCCCAAAAGGTCTAGTGCTAGATAGGTGTGTGCCTACACCTTTAAGGCATACCACCATCCTCTCCCAGATCATTCCCCCTCGCAGGAATGTGGGATTGTTCACCGTTCCCTCCAGGACACGGGCCTTACAATCCATCCCCCCTTAGGGCCCAGCGTCCTCGCTGGCACACTTCCCAGTCGGGATCTGGCTCTGATACCAAATTGTCAGGACCCGACCCTCCTCGGTCAGGACCCGACGCATCTAGCACCATATTATCCGCTTTGGGCCTCGCCCTCACGGTTTTGTTTTCGGGAGCTCATGGTGCAACTTCCCAGGGGTTCACCCATCATGGAATTGCACCAGCCTCAACTTGCTTAACTTTGGGGTTCCAATCCCCCCCAAAGCCACTTAAGCTCCCAAAATGCCTAGTGCTAGATAGGTGTATGCCTACACCTTTAAGGCACACCACCATCCTCTCCCAGACCATTCCCCCTCGCAGGAATGTGGAAGTGTTCACCGTTCCCTCCAAGACACGGGTCTTACAATCCAATCCGAGGAAGGGTCTATATAAGCGGTTGCATCGTCACTACAACTTCTTTCTGGGAGGTCTTTGATAAGCATGAATCAAACACTGTAACAGTCTTGTGTTTGAGGTCCAATTGAATAGCCACCCAATGATCATTCCTAGATATATATATATATATATATATATATCAAATAGATGTGTCTTCCTAATTTCCAAGGCTCAACAAAACCTACTGGGAAAACACCTGAAACATAGCTCTGTATAGCATTCATATTTCGGGGGAGGCAACTAGTTCTAATTCTACCTGTAAAGCCTTCATTTAACTTCCACTTGTCTTTCTACTAGAACACATAGCATAAACCAAGGCAAACTACTATACTAATTTGAATTGGTTATGTGCCTAATTATCTAAAAGACATCCCTTAACCACATCAAAATATGGAACAGTTTTATGCTAAACATCGGGTATGGAACAATTTTAAGATAAACATCTGGATTCCATCCAAAAAGGAACAAATTTGAGAAAACAAATAAACTTCTGGCCTTAAACACTTAGACATGAGTTCATGGTTTGTATAATCCTACCAAGTAGTCTGATAGCAGCACCCAAGGTTCCCCCAATTGCAATGAGATCATTTATGATCGAGGCACGCTCCCCTGCTTCTACAGCTCCCACATGCATCTCTATTATATGTGTGCCATACTCCAATGAGTACTCTTCCGAAATAACCTTCCCTGAAGAACCATCAAATTACGAGAATTATATGCCATCTGGAGAGCTATATTTTATTGAAGACTTAACAAATGATGGTGATGAAAATCCCCGATACAATATCAACACTTTACGCATGTAAAGAAGCTAATTTCCTAACGAAATAAAGTTAATTAACTCCGCTTTTAAATTTATTAATTGCGTTATTTTCTTTTTCTTGTTTTCGGATTCAATGATAGTGGGAGCATGAATTATATAGATTTCAAACTGACTTCGTCTTTTACGAGTGTCGAATCCAAAACTATAGTACTAATGGCTCGTCATGTTATTTTTATAGCAATAAGAACCTAGTTTTGGCATCCATATTTGTCACCAGGTGGACTTTCACTCATCTCTACCATTTACTACTCAAATGTCTAAACAGTGGATTACTACAACTAGACCATGTACCCATCTACACCTTTGCATTGAAACAAATCATAATTCCAACCAATTCCATTCCTGAGATTTCATACAATAACATTTATTATATTCAAGTTTAACTTCACTACCATACTATAAATAAACTGCATTAGTGTTGGGCATTATAATACTATTGGACTATAGGGGCAGTATCAGACTACTGGACTATAGGGGCACTATAGGGGTACTATAGAACTATTAGACTATATGGTTACTATCAGAGCAGAAATTGCAGATCTCAAGATCTGCAAAAATAGCTTCCATTGCCTTTAGCCCAACTTCATTTTTCCGGACTCACACCTTCAAATTACCCGTACTCGCTCCCCATTTGGTTATTTGCTTTCATCTTTTGAGTGCCCAACACATATTCAACCAAATTCACAAAGCACAAAACACCCAAAATGATAATTAAGGCACAAATTATGGATATAGAAAGATAAGGGTTGAACTCTTAAATTATGGATGAGCGAGAGTGATGAAAAGACAATAGCGAAGATATGATGATGGGCGTGAAAGACTGCAAGCACGAACATAAGTTGGAACAAAATGTCTTGATTACCTCTTGGGCATGGAAGGCAATGAGCTAAGTGAAAGATGATAGGCTTGGAAGATGATATCATGAAATCTAGTTTCTCTTTTCGAATAAAAAAAAAAAGCGAAATCACACTTAGTGGGAAGGTTACTATAAGATATATATAGTGTCTAGATATGTAAGTGTATTTTACGGGTCCCTATTTTTTCAAATATTTTTTACAAACCCCTTAGTTTTGTCAATTTCCTTTAACGTTTTTACCCGTACTGGCTTACCATTTTGCCCTTGAATTTAAATATAAGTTGGGATAATTAACATAAAAGGGACAACTAAAAGGGAAAAAGGAGTTTCAGGAGGCATTTTGGAACAAAATTGAGTTTGAGTTCATGGCCAATTTTTAAATTAAACTTAAAATTCAAGGGAGTTAAAAATCTAATTTAAATGAGTGACAAGTAGATATTAAGTAAAAATAAATAAATATTGACTTATTAAATTATTGATTAAAAATTTTAAAAAAATTTTCATTATATATATATATATATCCCTCTCTTTCTCACCTCCCAAACCCATCTTCCTCCGAGCTACCCCAATTTATTCTCACTATCTCTCACTTTGGCATTATGTGTTTGAAATCTTCACACCCAAATTTTTTTTCTTCATTTTGGGTTTTCAATTTCTTATCTCTTTGAATTATGGGCTTTACATTATATATGTTGATACTAAAACTGGACCCAATTAGAGTTGCCTCGCTAAGCTTGACGAGCTCTCCATAGTGGTAGGAACACTTGCATGGAGAAGGTAAAGGCAAAGAAGTACAGTTGGGTGCCGACTTAACAATTTCTGATGCTTAAGTCAATTAAGTATATAGGGTACTGTAATAATTACGGAGTATAATGGCAAAATTATCATTACCTTTTAAAGGGAAAATTTTCTTGTATTATGGTAATATTGAATGTTTTTTTATGAGACATTTTGATGTCGGATAAATGTCCCTGATTCTTGAATTGACATGTGGTCCTGATGGTCTTAATTAGCCTAGGGACATGTAGGCCGACCAGTTCTGGTCCACCTAGAGGCTTTTGGTGTCTTTTCTCCATGGTTGTGTTGGTGGTATGCACATGATGTTTTAGATGTAACGAACCGACCCAAAATTTTGTGATTATTGAGAATTAATCGAGGATTTTCGAGATTAGTTAGGTGAAATTACGATTTTATCCCTAGGCGTAGATAAAATTGATTTTTGACCTGAGTGGTTATTTACACGTTGATCGAGGTCTATTGGGTAGATCGAGGGATTTTGATTACATAGACAGGCGGCACATCGAATTTGGACGTTGTATGGTGATTTTACGGGTCAAAGACAGTTTAATCAGATTTACAATTTCATATTTTACGAGACGACTTGATTTTAGTTGTTTTTAAATGGGACCCAAAATCTCTAAGTCTAGACCATAGGATGAGTGACAAGTGTCATTCACCCCATTGGCCCATATCCCTACACATGCATCTACATCTCTCTCTCCCTTTGGTTTGAGAACACCCGAAATCCTTCCTACCCATTTCTATCACTGTCTTCCTCATTTCTTTTGGTTTGAGGGAGGTAGAGTGTAAGGGAAAGGCTGTGAGAGATCGTAGGACAGAGAATGATGAAGGAATGAGGACAAGGGTTGTTGGAAATAGGTAAAAACCAAGAACCCATATAGCTTTGATTATGATTTTTTGGTTTTAGGCATTGAAACTCGATTTTCTGATCACCTTAACCTTCTCCGGTTTATGCGAGCTTAAAAGGTCAAAACGAAAGAAAGTGGATGCTGGAACAGCCCTATGAGGAAGCTTGAATGTGACCCGTGGAGTTTGCGCTTAGTTGGAGGAATTTAAGGTGAGTTTTCTCATTCTTAAGGCTATACATTAGTTCCTGGGTTGATTGCGTGTCTATTAGAGGTAGAATGGTGGATTTTGGATGAGTAATGGCGAAGATAGGACAGGGTTAAGCATACGAATCGAACGACTAGGTACAAGGTCGCGGGTCAACACGACTAGAGGTAGAAAACGATGACGTCAGTAGGTGATGTCATCTTATCAGGCCACACTTGCAGTGGCTGATTGTGCCATGTGGCATCTTATTAGAGGTGACATGGTATGATGATGTCAGTAAATGACGACATGATGATGTCAGCAAGTGACATGCACCTGATACGTGGCACCTATTAGGTGGTGCCATGTGGCAGGTTGTCGGAATCTATCAGATGTCAGGTGACATCAGTAGCTGACGTCGGGGTTGACTAGGCACGTGTAAACTTTGACCGGCACGTTTGGGCGCATGGGCTTGAATTTTGAGGTGAAACCTATCTTGTTTCAAAGGTTTTGACATTCTAGATCCAATGGTGCTTGTTTCAGGTCGATCAGAGATCGTTTAGTTGGTGTTTTTTTTTGAGGATTTTCTCCATAGGAAGCGTGTCCGAGACACGTTTTTAGTTCTGGGATTTTTATTGGTTTCTTATATAAACTTATATGGATTGTTAGTGACCATCAAGTATAACTTTGATAGGCTCAGACGTCTCGGAGGCTTCAGATCGACTTACAGCTCACATTTAGACCGAGCGTCGGTACTATGAGTGGACATTTTCTTTCATAACTATGCATGCTTAAATATATGTTTTTACTGGTTTTATGGCATGGTTTGACCTGATTATGAATATGGTTATGATTATTGGATAATGATTGGTTTGAATATATTATCGCTGAGATTTCTGGATTATTAATTTTATCATGGTTTTTGGAAAACTGGGATTTGGGCTAGTGCCCTAGAGTTAAATGTTTTGGGTTGGTGCCCGAGTTTAAAGTGTGTTTTATATCAATTGGATACTATGTTCTAAATTAGTCAGCCTCAGGGGATTGGATCGCCATTCTGGAGTTGGACTCCGTTGATACCTAGAGACGGACTCGGACGTGGTCAGAGTTGGGATCGACACGTGTCGATGGAGTTGGACTCTATGGATTCATAGTTGTCTATCGGTAGTACAGATGTTTGGCTTTTAATAATTGTGATATATGCAATTGTTTTCAAAACGGCTAAGAGCGGGTGATTTCAGCAAAATGTGGGCTATAAGGCCTTTATATATTTATGTGATTTCGGGTTGGACCCTTGGTTTATATATATATTGTGATTTATTTGAAAAAAATGTTTTAATTGACTATGCATGCATGTTTTATAAAACAGAGGATTAAAGGTATATTTTGGAAAATGGTTTTCCAAAGCTTTGTTTTTGTCCACTCACACTTTTATTGGTTTTGGCACCCTTCAGGTTGATCGCGGACGCGAGCTATGTAAACGCTGAGGCATCATGTGGATTTGCTTTCTCTGACTGTTCTGAATAGGTTGTGGTAGTATATCTTGTCTGACACGATGTAGGTATGTTTATTTAACTTTAAGGGTAAATTGGTCCTTTTACAAGGGTGTGCCAAATAGGATCAGATCTTCCCACACTAATCGAGGGAATTACGGGGAGGGTCCTATCAATTTGGTATCAGTACACTAGGTTGCTCTCCGTGGGGTCGCACACTGAGTGTACACAATAGTTTCGTCTCAGACTTGATGCCTCCACGACTACAGCCCCGTCATTAGCCTAGTAGCAAAGATGAGGAGATAAAAGTTAGACGGGAATGGACCTTGGATTGGGTTGGTTAGACATTGGATGTCGTGTTTAAGTGGGGTCAGACCCCAAAAAGGGTTGGTTATCGTATGGGCCCAATGGCTTGGAACCGTGAAGTTACTGGTTGATTGGATCCTAGGATGGTGATTGTTTGGATTTTGGTGACCGATGGTCGGTTAGAGTGGATGTGTTGTTGGAAACAGTATGGGTTGTTAACAACCCTTATTCAAGAACGATTGAACAAATTACCAGGAACGTTTACTGATGGATCGGGTCCCGGAGGATCGATAAGTGGATCTCACACTTTGAGAGGATTGTGAGGGAGATGGGTTGACCTCCTAACCGTATGGTTCCGATAGCAACATTCTTCTTGGGTGGGTCTGCATAGGTTTGGTGACATACATTGCTATCTACGGGTTTAGATGTGACTATTGAGACTTGTGCGACGTTCGAGGAATGTTTCTTACATCATATTCGCCCCTAGTTTTATCGGGATGCCTCGGAGGCAGAGTTCATGCATTTGGAGTAGGGGTATATAACTGTGGCTCAGTTTGAGATGAGATTTCTGGATTTGTCTCTGATCGCACAGGGTGTGGTAGTTACCGACAAGATGAGGATTTGACGGTTTGCATTTGGTCTTCAGAATGAGACTCAAGAAAGGATGCTAATTTGAGGATTCACCACACTCCAGATTCTGTTGGATGTGGCATCTCAGACGAAGATGAGCCAATCGAAATCCGAGCAGCAATCGAGTGGTTCTAGACGACGCAGAGGTACCGATGGAGCTTCAACGAGGGGCGTTTCTAACTCCAATTCTTTGATGTGGTAATCGTGCGGATTGTAGTGGTTAATGAGCGGGTCGTGCGATAGTCAGTTGAGATTACAGTTATCCTTCATGTCCGGTGGGACTTTTAGAGACACGTACTACACCTAGAGTGATGATAAGTACCCCATCTTACCTTGGTTGGGATGCATGAGTGTCGATGGATTGCAGGATCACACACTCCTTTATCCTTAGAGGATTTACACTTTCTGTTTGAGAGTTGATCCCACTGGGTTAGGGCATGGATGTTAGTACTCCGACCAGTGCGATGCCAGTTGTTATTTCAGTACTCCACGAATGTTCGATTCAGATGGAAGATTTTGATCGCAAGACAGATTGGATTCCCTGGATATTTTTGGATTTGGACATGATTATAGAGATGGATTAGTGGACTACCATCATGCCTCTGTCGAGTGTTTTGAGGAACCTTTAACTTTGGTAGTCCTGACTTGCCACGGTTGGTCTGTTGTGGGGACCAGGGGATACTTCCTTCGGAAGTTATTTCAGCTTTGGAAGTTGGAAAGTGACCACTTAATGGCTCTTAAGGATTTTCGACACGTGTTTTGATGTTATGGATATCTCAGTGAGCTTGGGAAGATATTGGCTATGCATAAATTTTCAAATGCGTTGTCGGAGGATTTTCAAGGTTGCCATCTCGGGAGGAGGTTCCAAGTACTTATCCTATTTCGCAATCATTGTGTCGGATGGTACCAGGACAATTGAAAGTTCAGCAGTAGGATTTAGTGGATTTGGAGTGCATTTGACTAGTATGTCATCTTGGGGAGCTCAATGCTATTTGTACGAAAAATGGATGGTACCCTGAGACTTTGGATTGACTATCGACAGCTGAACGAGGCAATAGTGTGGAACATGTATTCCTTATCGTGGAAGTGGTTAGTGAACTTTCTTCATTTGTTCGTCACTTCCGGGTTTCATGGATGTATAAGCTCGTCTGAGGAAAACTACGGCCATGGGAAATAGAATAGATCACTATATTAGCTATCAACATATATTATTGGTTGGTGAAGGAGATTTCTCCTTTTTCGCTTCTTTGGTAAGAACTTATGAGTATGCCTACAACATGGTTGCAATTTCTCTCGAATCTGAAGGTCATTTAAAGGGCTTAACACCCAGGTTCTGGGCCAAATTTAAATGAATTGGGGAGCAGAGGGTGCTTGGTGTTGTATGACGTTGATGTGCACAGTATGGAGTTATATTCACTTCCGAGTTGGATGAACTTGGAATTCATCAGTTGAAGATTAAGGAATTGGATATTCCTGTAATTGTTGTCGGACTCGGTATAGGTAGTATGGGTTTTGGATTGCACCATATGGGTTGACTAATTCCCTAACAACATTGATGGAGTTGATGCACCGAGTCTTTCGAAATTGTCTAGTTCTTTTTGAAAATTAGGTTATTGATAATATCTTGATGTGCTCAAGGAATGCGTAGGAACATGTGGAATATCGAAGCCTAGTATTAAAAACCCTCAAGGGAAGTAGTGTTGTGCAGAGTTGAGCGAGTATAAGTTTTGGTGGACTAGTGTTAGTTTCCTGGTCATGATTTTATTGTTGAAAGATTAGTGTGGATACTCGGAGGACCGGGGTAGTATTGGATTGGCGTCAAATAACTATGCTGATCGAGATTTGGATTCTCTCAGACTAGTTGAGTATTACGGGTGTTTGGTAAAGGATTCCTCCGGGATTACAGATTGTCGACGCGATTGACTCAGAAAGGAGTCAATTTGGTTGAGATGATTATTTTGTGTGAGCAGATATTTCAGGAATTGAAGAAACGATTGACTAATGTTCCTGTTTGACTCTCCTAAACGATAGAGGGAGTTTTCGAATTTACAGTGTTGCATTCATACAAAGGTTTGGGATATGTACTTATGTTGCACATAAAGGTAATTGCTTGTTTTGCTAGGTAGTTGAGATATCTTGAGATAAATTACTTTGCTCATGATTAGGAGGTTGTCGCGATAGCACATGCACATAAGAGTTGGATTCACTATTTCCTAGAGAGATGTGCAGGATCTTTGTAGATCACCCGAGTCTCATGTATCCGTTTACTCTGAAGGAGTTGAACTCAAGGCAGAGGAGTTGGCTAGAGTTGGTTAAAGATTTGGACGATACTACTGAGAATCATTCGGGAAGAGGTGAAAGTGGTAGCCGATGCATCGAATAGGATGTTTGCAGGTTCATTATATCTTGCTTGTACCGTTCATCTACCTTTGATGTTGGAACCCTGGAATGAGGGAATTTATGCTGGGGGGTAGATGACAATGGAATGTTATTAGCCAGTTTTGACGTGAGACCCATACCACTTGATCACGTGATTTCAGCACAACTTAAGTATCTGACCCTTTGCATCACCAGAATGGGGTCGAATCAGGTGATCGATAAGACTTTTCGTTTAGAGGTGGTACGTCTTGGCAGATATGGAACGATTGGCCTTGGGGGTTAACTGAGAGCTTAGATTAGCTAGAGAATTGGTTGGTTTGCCTCTGGAGTTCTCGATGTGTATGTGATTGGACACGTCTCAAGTGTGGGTCGAGTGACTAGGAGAACTCAGAAAGGAATTTGAGTTTAGTATGCGAGTGTCCATATCTGAGATTGGACGGACTAGGTCCAGTGTTGGGTCATATGGGCATGGTAGCCATATAAGAGTCGAATTGGATCCGAGATTGATGAGGTACGATAGTCGGATTGGATCCGAGATGGACGCAGTATGGTAATTGGATTGGATTTGATGTTGAGTTTTCATTGAGATACTTAGATCAAATGTCGAATATTGTACTCTAGAGGAGAGGGAATTTAGAGGGTTCGGTTATTGTGCGAGCTTGGAGCTTGGGGCCATGATTTGTTACCAAGAGGAACCCTGGATATAATGATCTGCTAGGTTCTCGACTAGAGCAAGTATTCGATGTGGCCAGGATACACTCGATATAAGTGGGGATACTAGATTAGGACTCGAGAGGAGTTAGGAACACAGATTTGGTCTCTAGGAGAGTCGAGATACCAAGAGAGGACTCTAATACGAGTCGAGTAATTGGTAGGGAACTCGGACAGAGATAGTGGAGCCGATGGGTTACCAGTTTGTCAACGTTATTGACCATTGGGATATTCTTGTGGAATTGGACTTGGTGATTGCTCAGTGGGAACATAAATGTCAAACTGGGTTCTGAATTGCACCTATGTGGGTGGAAGGTGGAGTCAATGAGTATTGACTCCTCGAGCGAGGTTTGGGAGTTGATTTAAGTTTTAGTGGCAGTTCAATCATTCACTTGCTAGGTATTGTAACTGAGGATGAGTTGGGATGTCGCATTAACAGTTGTATTGTGGTTAACGTCGGGTGACGTTTGTTCCTGTGTGTACTGTAGATGGTTTCTGAATGTGGACGTGCACGTGGGAGCCTCAGGTCGGAGGTAGTATTGTATTTCCACAACTTTGGAGGGGGGTCTGTGTGAATCGCGAGGATAAAATTTTTAGAGTGAATTTCGAGGATGAAATGTTTATAGTAAATTTCGCATACGAAATTTTATATGGAAGGTAGATTGTAATGACCCGACCTGAAATTTTTTAATTATCGAGAATTAATCAACAATATTTTAGATTACTTGAGGTCAAATGACAATTTTTCGTCCAAGTCGAGGAAATGTTGACTTTTGACTCAAGAGGTTATTTGCACGTTGACCAAGGTCCGTTGCGTAGGTTGTGCGATTTTGATTATATAGACAGGAGACATGTCGAATTTGGACGCCGTATGGTGATTTTACGGGTCAAGGACAATTTAATCGGATTTACAAGTTCACGTTTAACTAGACAGCTTGACAACTGTCACTCACCCCCATTGGCCCATATCCCTACACATACAACTACATCTCTCTCTCCCTTTGTTTTGAACACACCCAAAAACCTCCCTACTCATTTCTATCATTTTCTTCCTTATTTGTTCTGCTTTGAGGGAAGTAAAGTGTAAGGGAGAGGCTGTGATAGATCGTAGGACAAAGAATGATGAAGGAATGAGGACAAGGGCTGCTGGAAACAAGTAAAAACTGAGAACCCATATAGCTTGGATGTCAGGTTTTGGATTTTGGTGTTGAAACTCAGTTTTCTAATCACTGTCACCTTCTCTGTGTTCATGGGAGCTTACAGGGTCAAAAATTGGAAGAATGTGGACGCTGAAACAACCCTTGGAGGAAGCTCAAAGGTGACCCATGGAGTTTTAGCTTGGTTGAAGGACTTTCAAGTGAGTTTTCTCATTATTAACGCTAAAGATCAGTTTCGGGGTTAATTGTAAGTCTATTGGTGGATGAATGGTGGATTTTGGATGAGAAATGGGAAAGATAGGACCAGGTTTGTCAAGACCTATCCCAAATCCCCCAGGATTAACGTGGGACGTGCCTGATCCCGTCTGACACGAACTATCAGACCAAGGAAAATTTCGTCCTTAGCCCAACCGGGACTGCCAGAGAGCGCCAGGATTAGGAAGAGGAATGTGATGTCTCGGTCTCTGCTACAACACGTATCCGTTATCAATCTGAAGGGCATTAAAACGACAAAAAGCTATGAGTGGACAAAACAAATAATTTATAAAACCATTTTCATAAAAAAAAAAATGTTTATGCCCTTCACTAAAAGCATGCATGCATTCAAAAACCATTTCTCAAACATATAACACGGGGCCTTGGCCCAAAATCTAATTCAAGTGGGAACTCGTCCCAAGTCCAACACTTGTGGGTCTCAGCCCAAAACCATCTCAGTAAAATCTCACATACAATACATATATATATAACCCTTCCTCGGCATCTCATGTGCCCAAACAATAACTAATCACGATATATCTCTAAATTTACACACTACTCGGGGTCTCACTCCGAGTCTACCCCCAGAATCTACGACGTCTGGGAGGTTCATCCAAAATCCAGGATCTACGATGTCTGGAGGACGGTCAGCGGACCCAGTTCGAGACTATACCATATCTCTCAATCCTAGAATGTGCTCCCTCTTGGAGTCACTCATTCCAAGCAGTGAATCGTGACACTTCAGGATCAACGACGTTTGGAGGAGACAAATACGCTCATAAGGAGGGTATATACATTGTCAGGACCCATCCCAAATCCCCTCAGGATTAACGCGGGATGCGCCTGATCCCGTTTGACACGAAGTGTCAGACAAGAGAAAATTCCGACTTTAGCCCCACCGGGCTTCTAGAGTACGCCAGAATCCGGATGAGGAGTGTGATGACACGACCCACCCCCAATCCCTCCGGATTAAGGGCTAAGTCATGCTCCCGTCTAACTTATGTGTGACACGAAGGCTAAATTGACGTCCAACCTCCATGTAACACGTAAGCCGGACAAGTGATTTCCAAAACGAACCGTCCACAAGTACTGGACTTCTCAGAGCGCGCACTCTACTGTGGATCGCGTGTGTGATGTCTCAGTCTCTCTCTATCAACAGCCCACACCGCAACAACCTGGAGGGTATCAAAAACATAAAAAGATTGTGAGTGGACAAAAATAAAGGATAAGTTTAGAGAACCGTTTATAAGAAAAGACATTTATACCCTCCGTTTAAAAACTAATGCATGCATATAGCATCAGTTCACTTTCAAGATAATCAAAACCATTTATGCAAATCGAAATCATTTCCTTTTCTTAAATCCCGGGCCTCAGCCCAAAACCATCAAAATCCGTATCATCCGGGTCATAGCCCAAAACAGCGGAAAACCATTATTGAAAACCATCATTATCGGAATCGGCATGAACCCTGGAAAGGTTGTTGTGGTACATGACGGTTTATGAGAACCGGGCATGGAGGATGTTATATATATATATAATATATATATATATATGAATGGCATGGATGCTATAGATCATGACGGTTCAGGGGGACCGGGTATGAATATTTATGTTATGTATATATGTATTCATATACATTCCTTTACTTGTTCTATCTCCTCCGGGGAGGGTCGTTGGCCTGGGTGGACCTCGGAGTAGTCACAGAGCACCGACTGAGTGGAGTCACCCCCCAGTTGGGTTCCTTACTCTCAGGAAGGCTTGGATCGTAACCTCAGGACGGGTCATTGGTCTATGGACATTGACCTTGGACTCTGAGAGACTTGGGTTTGAGACCCCGGGTAGCACGCACGTAGCTTTGGAAACCGTGACAGGATTGGTTGTGTGAATTATATGTTTATATAATTTATATGATATATGGTTATGAGATATGATATGTGATATGCACAGGTTTTGGGCTGAGTGCCGTATGGATTTGGGCAGTGACCCGTATGGTTGATTTCTTTATGGATTTGGGCAGTGGCCCGTGTATTCGGTTTCATTTACGATTTTGGGCTAAGGCCCTAATGAACGATTTGATAAATGGTTTTCGAATGCATGCATGCTTTTTAGTGAAGGGTACAAATGTCTTTTAATAAACTGTTTTTATAAACTGGTTGTTTTATCCACTCACAGCTTTTAATGTTTTGACTGCCCTTCAGGTTGACAGCCGATGTGGACTGTAGCAGAGACCGAGATATCACATACCTCCTCCGGATCCTTGCGTACTCTGATAGCCCGAGAGGGCAAAGGTCGAAAATATACATTGTCTGACACTTCGTGTCAGACGGGAGCAGGGTCATCCCGCGTTAATCCCAGGGGGATTAGGATGTTGAAAGCCAATGGACTCCTTTCCAACCATCAAACCTGCTGGATCTATCCGAGTCTTTAAACTCCCGAGTCTTTAAACTCAATCCAGGCCTCAATATAATCCGAATCTTTAAACTCCCGAGTCTTTAAACTCAATAGGACTACAGGGGAAATCAAAATATCCAAGTCTATAAACTCCCGAGTCTTTAAACTCAATCCGAGTTTTTAAACCCAATAACCAGATCTAGAAAATCCAATCCAAAACCATTTTGAAACCATTTCCAAATCCATGTCCAAATCCGAATTCAAAATCACCATTTCGAATTCCAAGCCGAATCCGGAATCATCATCCCGAATCCAAATCCAGAATCATATCCATAATCCATTTCCAAATCCGAATCTGAAACCATCATTTCGTAAGCCAGCATCCGGAATAATCATTCCAAACCCAAATCCGGAAATTCACTTTCAAGTTCCAAAACCGAATCCTTTTTCCGTAATCCGATTCCAAAACCTGAAATCACGTTTATCGAAATCTCTTTTCTAAACTGGGCTTCAAGCCCGAAATCACTTTCCAAAATCCATTAGAAACCATTGAAATCAAATCATATTTTAAATCCCGAAATCAAATCATCATAACCTTCATCAAGCCATAGAAGAAAACCATATCTCGTAAAACATGCAATTACGTAATTTATGTCGAAATCGCATGTAGAAAACATAGAAATCACATGTAGAAAACATATAAAAACATTTATGCATGCATCATAAGTTAGAAAGCAAAGTCCACTCACACACCAGTCCTGCTACCGCATCGATACGCGCGCAAATACGTTTTCCCGGCTAATCCACTATCACCGGCTTCCCTGAACGTATCCAAATCCCATAATAAGGTCACTAACTACTCCACTAAGCTTCTACTAAAGCCCCGTAATTTTCTCGAATTTTTAACTATTTTTAACTGAGCCCTAAAACCTTCGGACATCCTGAAACATATCGAGACGATGTCTGATCGACTCGAAACCAGTGCCAAAATGTTCGTTACATCAATTACATCATTTCACATGTTGAAATATTCCCCAGAATAGGCTCCACACATCCTCATGCGCCACCCAAAGGGGCTGCGCGTGGGAGCCACGTGCCCAGCACAATCGTCTTCTACCTCGAGTGAACCCGATCCAGCCCGAATCGGCGTGTCTGATTTCCGTCCAATTTCAACCCTTTTTCCCCTCTGTTTCCACCATTATTTTCTTCCTTCCATTCCTACTTCATTTAGCTATTTAACATGGAAAGTTAGGGCCTGAACCTTACCGTCTCGATGCAAGGTATAACTAATGCTCTGCAACCATGTTCTGCAACCATTCTCGACCTCCTAGAGTCCTGTTTTTGGTCCCAATCAACCTCGGGAACCGTTAGAAACAAGGTCCAGGCATCATAATCAGTCAAGAAGCCCTATAACTAACAACACCAATTTCGAATTTAAACGAAACATCGGGAAACTCACCGTACCACCGCCGTCGTGCACTGCCTTGGTTACCATTGCATTTGTCCCATCTCCTTATCCATGTTTCCTTCACTCCTTACGGGAAAATGATGAGGACCAAGGGAGCTTGACTAGGTTGGTACATGGGTTCTTCTGTTCTCTATTTTCACGGTGTCGTGACCACCGTCCACGACGGCCCGTCGTGACAGCACCACCATCCTCCTCCTTTGTCTAATCTCTCAGCTTCCTTCACAACGTATGCAACATGGTTGAAGATTGAAGGAAATAGTGGGGTGAGTTCCTCACGGCTCATGCTCTGTTTTCTTTTGCTTAACCCCCAAAGTCGTGCAATAATCATTTAAAATGTGAGTCAAATTTGAGAGACGGTGATGAGGATTCTACATCCATCCAGAGAGGGCCACGTGTCCAACTCTCTGTGGACTCACTTCCCCATGGCAGCCACATGTCCATTTATCACTGGGCTCAGATCCCAAGGCCCCACAATGACCATTTTACCCTTATTCCACAAATTACCATTTTGCCCTCAAGTTCCTAGACCTGTAACGTTGTCATCCAAACTCCAATTGACACGTCCCGCCTGTCGTTGTACTCAGGAAAGTGAGACCTACCTAAAGGTCCTCGAATTATGTGAACATAACTTGTCGTTTAAAAAGTCAACCATTTGCCCCTTCTTGACCAAATTACCAAAATACCTTCAAACTTCCGAACATCATAACTTCCGAATCGGATGTCGGAATCAGACGTGCCACTTGTCTATGAACTCATGACGAACAAAAAGTCAACCATTTTTCCAATTCCAGGGGAAAATTCTTCATTTTGCACCGTCCGCCCGAAATCATCCAACTATTCACCGAGTATCTTCACTAATCTATCATTAACCACTAATCAAATTTCGATTTCAGGGACGGGTCGTTACAATGATGTCTAGATCTTCGCTACAGTCCTCATCCGCGATCAACTTGAAAGGAATTAAAATGAATTGAAAGCTGTGAGTGGACAAAACAACAGTTTATAAAATCATTTTCACGGAAAGAAGACATTTATGCCCTTCACTATAAAGCATGCATGCATTCAAAAACCAGTTATCAAATCATTAAACCATTAGGACCTTATCCCAAAACCTAAATCAAACCAATCATATGGGCCACTGCCCAAAAACCATACCAGTGGGACTCAGCCCAAAACAAATACATGTGGGGACTCAGCCCGAATCACATCACGTGGGTCTCAGCCCAAAACCAATTCTCGACATCCCTGATGCCTGACATCCAATATGTAACAATCCCAACACTGTCACGTGTCCAAACTACGCGTGCTACCCGGAGTCTCAAATCCCAAGTCTCCATAGGGTCCACCCAGGTCAATGACCCGCAGATCAATGACCCTCCCTAGGGGGTGGTTTATCCTCTAGCAATCCTGCTCTTGAGTCACTATACGGACTGGTTGCTCCGTGCAATGACCCCTCGCAGGCAATGCCCCGTGACTACTCTAGGATACTATGAGATGTCTGGAGGAGACAACCCACCACTCCAGGATACTACGAGACGTCTGGAGGGCATTCGTTTGTGAGGATGGTATACGGAAAAACGTTTTCATATTTCATTTCTAAAACCATTCAAAGGGCCACGCCCGGGTTTTCCACAAACCATTGTAAATCTAAATCCATTTGGGTCCCCGACCCGAAATCATGTTTATATACCATAACTGGGCCTCATGCATGATTTCATAATCAACTGCGTCTCAAGCCCGAATTCGTAAACCAATGGGGCCCCCAGCCCAATCGTATAACTCAAATGGGCCTCCAGCCCGATTTCTCATTAAATCAATTGGACTCCAAGTTCGATAGTTTCCAATCAAATGGATCTCATGTCCGATTCCATGTTTTCAAATCCAAAACCATTCTATAAAACCACCCTAGAAAACACAGCACGTAGAAGCACCGTATAAAATCGGAAACCTCGAAATATGTGCAAATACGTACATAATAAGTACCACAATCAAATGCACTAATGGCATCATAAAACATCTTCTAAGACACTTATAAAACATTTATACATGCATAAATTTAAAAAGAAAGGTCCAATCACAGACCGTCCAAAGCCGCACCTCGATACGCGTGTCAAAATGCCTTCCCTGGACAAACGCTGTCATCGGGACTTCCGAACATACCAAAAATTTAATAGAGGGTTACTAACTACTTAAATAACCTCACATTAAAGCCCCATAAATTTCTGGAATTTTTAACTATTTTTAAAGTAGATCTTAAACCTTCGAACATCCCGAACTATATCGAGATGATGTCTGATTGACACGAAACCAATCCCAAAATGTTCGTTACATCGAATAGATGAAATTACATGTTGGAACCTTTCCCAAATAGTATTACACGCGCCCCACTTTCCGTCCAAAGGCGCTACGCGTGTGGCTCACGCACCAGCACAGTAGCATCTTCAACCTTGCGACATAACATGTCTAAATCGGTTCTGCAATTCCGGTCTGCCTGGACCGGCGTGACCGGTCCAAGGCCCTAATTCCCTCATTTTTTGTCCAATTCGATCCAATCCAATCCTAATCTCTATGTTTCAATCCTAGCAACCTTCCTAAGTGATTAGAACTAAGAAAAACGGTCTAAAACTCCCTGGTTCAAAACTTCACGGTTCAAATTTCCCGATCACCCCATGGGCTGTTCAGCCCCTCCCATCCTTTCAAAACCTCCTCTAAATCTTCCTACAAACCTAATAAACCTCAACCAAATACCCAAAACCATCCATAACTTCCTAATCGATAATTTGAATTCAAAATACAAAACCAAGTTCTTACCTTCCCTCCGCCGTGCACGGCGGCTCAGCCACCTCCTCGCCGTCCTCAGCTCAACATCCACTCTCTGTCTACTTCGTAGATTGAATCAGCTGAGGGAAAAGATTGGGATGATGGTTTGATGGGGATTGGGTGAGATCGGGTTGTGTGGGTTTGCTTTGCACGAACAAGCATGGGGTGAAATGCATGAATCAATTTGGGTGGGCAATTGATGAATGACAAGTGTCATTCATCCATTGGGCCTGCCCCTAAATATATGGGCCCACTTAATGCCAAATTGCATTCATCTCGGAATTCGTGCAATAGTTCCCTAGAACTTCCGTGAACCGTAACTTCTTCGTCGAACGTCCGATTTCGACATGCCGTCTGTCTATGGACTCGTATCGACTCGATCTACATAACGGTCTTTGGCCCTGGGCCATTGGACCTCCCGGGTCAAAAGTTAACTTTTACCCTCATTTAGGGGCAAAATCGTAATTTCACCCTAAACGTCCGTTAATCCTCAGCTAATCCCCGATTAGCCTCACTAATCCGTAATTAGTCTTAATTAATCCCTAAAATCAGGAACGGGTCGTCACATACATACTAGTATGGAAAACAACAAATGAGACTCACGCCCGATACCACAAATCAACTGGGCCTACAGCCTGAACTTATGACTCAACGGGGCCTCTAGCCTGATTTCACAATTCAACTGGGCCTCAAGCCCGAACTCACAATCAACTGGGCATCATGCCCGATACCTCAGGGTCAGTCACGATTCCGATCATAGTGATGCGTGCAACCATCAGTCTAGTACCACTCTCAATCCTGGTATGTCACCGTGAACATATCAACCGCCGCGACCGCCTCTAGATCATGGTGCACACATCACCGATTGATTTCCTATACCGTCAGTACTCTGAAGTTGAGCCTCCAGTGGCTACTCGACCACGGGACGTGCATTGTGACCTCCCCGAAAGGAACACATCCCTAGTCCGGAGGCGAGCGTCATGTCACATGTCGCCGTGCACATAGCACTCGTCGCGACCACAACTCAAACCCGTAGGTCATCAATAGGGTCATATGCCCGAGAAAAAACTAAAACCAAAAGGGTCTCATGCCAGAGTTTACCTTTTCAAAACCATTTCATTTAAACCAATACCACAAATGCGTATAAGCCCGTGTAAAACTGAAAACCTTGGAATACGTGCAAATACGTAAACACGCACACAAATGTACTCAGGGCATCACAAAACATGTATTAGAACACTTATAAAACATTTATGCATGCATCGATTCATAAAAGAAAGTCCACTCACAGACCGTCCCAGCTACCGCCTCGATATGCGCGCCATATGCCTTCCCGGGCTAATCACCGTCTCCCGGGTTCCCAAACCTGTCCAAATTGTATTAGAGGGTTACTAACAACCTCATTAACCTCTAGGTGAAGCCTCGTAACTTTTTCGAATTTTTAACTATTTTTAATCTCGATCCTAAACCTTCGGACAGCTCGAACTATATCGAGACGATGTCTGATCGACTCGAAACCAGTCCCAAAATGTTCGTTACATCGAATAGATGATTTCACATGTTGGAACCATCCCAAAAATCCTCCCGACGCACCGCCTGAAGGCCCTACGTGTGGGCTTCACACGCTTGTACAGTAACCATCTTCAACCTCCAACCGAACCGATCCGGCCAATTCACTGGTTCGGTCGGTCCAACTGTACTGGTGTGCCTAGTTCAGGGCCCTAGTTTTCTATTTTTTCATGCTTTTTCTTCCTTCTTTCCACCAATCTTCCTTAATCTATCCTATGGATCCTTTTGTGTAATCAAAACTAGGAAATCAATCCTAAAACTTATGGGTTCAAGAACCCAATTAAACCCCAAACATCCATTCTATGTTCACGCCATAGCCAAGGGCTAAAACTCAATCCTAAGGGTTATATTACGCTCCTAGGATCATTATAGGAAGGTTTGTGGGTTTAGATTGGGCCTACTTGGCTGGAATTGCTATTTGGTGGCTACCCACCGAAAATTGCTCACGGCCATAGGATGGCCCGCTCAGCCGTCCTCAGCCACCCTTTGTGATCCTACACGACTCAAACCACCCCCCACAACATCCCCCAATCAACAACTAATATCCTAGACGTCCAAAACCCAAAATCCAAAATTTGAATATAAAGGGGGTCACCGGTTTACCTTGGCCGTGAGTTCCCACCGCCGTCCACGGCGGCCCTATTGCTGCAACCACCTTCCTCAGTCCAACACTCCCCTCAGTTCCTCTCATGGTCTCACATAAAATTAAAAGGGGAAGGGTAATGGGTTTTGGGGTTGGATTGGATGAACACAGACAGGGGGAATGGATATGCATGTGTCTGTGTTAGGTGAGCAATGAATGGGTGACACTTGTAACTCATCCATTGGGCCTGAGAAAAATATGGGGCCCACTTGAGGACAAGATTCCATTTTTGCCTCTTAAAGCGCGTCACAGTAAATAGTTCCTCGGAATTTCCGTGAACCGTAACTTTTTTGTCAAACGTTCGAATTCAAAAAGCCGCCTGTCTACAGATTCGTATCGACTCGATTTACGTAACGGTCCTCGATCCTCGGCCATCGGACCTCCCGGGTCAAAAGTTAACTTTTCGCCCTCGTTCAGGGACAAAATCATAATTTCTCTCTGAATGTCCGTTAACCCTCAGCTAATCCCCAATTAGCCTTGCTAATCTATCATTAATTCTTAATTAATCCTGATAGTTCGGGATGGGTCGTTACAAACTTTCCGCCTTCAGGAATTTCATCCTTGAAATTCAAACTGACCCCATTCCACAACCAAACTGTGGAATCCAAACATGTCCCCTCACACGAGCACTCTCGTGTACAAGTACACGTCCAACACAACCACACTTTGGCTCGTAAGTCTCACTCAAGACAGTGTTGACGTCTCGCCTGTCACTCACTCCGACAGGTCAATTATACTAAGTTAACGCCAGATCCTTTTCAGTTTAATGGTTCTTCTTATCTGACACCTAAAGTCAGCTTTTCAGTCTGATGACCCTTCTTATCCGAAAATCGGAGTCGATATCTTATTCAACGTCCAATTCGACAGTTACCCTTATTTCTCCCGTTGAGTGTTATCTCATCCTTTGTCACGAAACGGTTAGCAACCGTAGTCCACTATTTAGAGGAATACCATTCTCCTCTAATACTCCCTAAGTCCACGATCACGATCGTGACTAGCGGTAACGCTCGGCTCCACTATGCTACTCTGAGCTCAACTCACTCTCGAATCCTCGTATCGTATCATATCGTATCTCACATCACTCAGTGATGTCTGCTGACATCTGGACTCCCCTCGAGGCTCAACTGTCGTACTACTCATCCTGTCGACAAACAATCAGCGTCTCACCCATCCTGGGTGTACCTGGATCCTAAATTGAATACTTGTCTCAGCAGAGAAAACACTCTACACTGTAGGGTTCCTTTAGTCATCCACGACTTGAGCCTCCCGCTCACAACAATCATGGCACCCTACCAATCCACTCGGCTCGAGTACACAGTTTTCAACGTCCGGTCATCACCCAATCATGTCGGAACGCACCCGATCATGGTACTCGTCGAACTGTCACTATCAGATCTAATCTGATCACCATCCCATGTACAAAGTGCACAACACACCGGTGTGCCCATATCAAAACAACCGTCGGGGCACAACCTAGCCTACTCCATGACTACACTCCAATCACGTCCAAACACATGCCAATCCTCGATATTCTCAACGTTTTTTCGGAGTCATCGTGGTCACCTGACCAATTCCAGAGATAGCTCAACCAATGTCCAACTCGAGGCATCGGCTATTCACCTCTTCCTTATCGATATCTACGTATCTTCCTTGTCTCACCTTAGTCTCATATCCAATCTCTGTCTTGTCATCTAACCGACTATGCTAAGGGATTCTTCAACAGTTTTACAAGATGGTCTTCCTCTGCTCCTAGCTTAGCATAATCAGCAAGGCAATTCACTCCAATGACGACCATACCTCAGTCTATTCACCTCATGGTTGTCACAATCATCTCAGTCATCACGATCATCCTCACACTACTCAATCTGACTCACCTCCGCACTCACTTGTCACATCCAGTGACACTAAGAATCATCTGATCTCCAAGGTAATCAAATTTGACCCACAGCTTAGGTGTTCTGTTCTTACACCCTCTTTGAACCCTTTAGCTGTCCTTACACCCTTGTAATCCCACCTAGGGAAGGATCAAGGAGAATCCAAGATGATGACATCAAAGTTCATCCTATGTCATCCTTCGGCATCCAACACTATCTGCGAAAGAGCAGAAAACAAGAAATTTTCTTCATCGTCCTCTAAATCGAGAGTAGTTGCAACCATGTTGGAAGCATACGTAACTTTTCCAATTACTAAGCTAGCATCCTCATAACTCAGTCTCGTGTCACATCGACGACCAACTTACAGCTCTGACCAGGCTAGTGGAAAAAGCGAAGTCCTCCTCTAACTAGGAGTATTCTCTGATAATTACTGTAATGCTTAATCCTTTCCTTTCGAACTAAGAATGTCCATAGATTCTCTTTGGCTTCTTCCATCACTATTCACGTTGACATACTGGTTCGCACGTCCCAATCATTATGGGATCGAATTCCAGCACCGAACACTCGTGCTGTTTGTCCACAATGAACTAGGGTGCCTATCACCCATTCAGGTATAGCACATACCTCACCAATCCACGTCTAGGGTCTACCTCGCACCGCGCCACTCGGAATCCTCTCTGTCCTGCTCAGTGCCCACCGAACTCGCACGGCTACAACTCTAGGGCACGTCTACCCACTCGGTCACAAACTAGGCCTTCAACTCACTCGGACATCATCCACGTGTCCATAACCAATCCAACTCGCCTGCCTATTTACGACCATTTATGTACATCCAAAAGGATGTCAATTCATCCTAATCCGATGTGTCGTTCGACTCTTCGGTTGCATCTCTGTATTTCACCATCTGACTAACCGGGCACTAATTTTTACGACAGTACTCGTGTCATCCATTCTTCGTCATCTCAATCACTATTGGGACAGAGTCCTTGCCCAGTTCAACTACTGCTGGGATCAACCCAGTTAAACTCTATCCTAGCTGTCGTCTCGATGCAAATCCCAAAAATCTACGCTAACCGACGAATCTTTCTCATCGTATAGGGGTAGAAACCAACTATGAGCACATCACGACTGAGCTACCCTCATCTCGTGGCTCATCGTCTCTCCTCATCATCGTCATCATATCACTGCCACGCGGAGTGCGAATCAAACCATTCTTAAGCCTTCCTCAAACCGAGGAATCGTCACTTATCTCTGCTCGGGTCGGAGGGGTTCTGCCTCCCTCATACCCCATGACTCTGGGTATAACCATTCTGACAGTCTAAAAATTGAACGTTCCCCGAACGTCCCCCGATTCTCAACAACCACCAACAAATCCAGCCTCAATGGTGGTACCTACCGCTAGCTCGTACAGACACAACCCACACACAGCACCATCGAGACTCCGAACCTATGTGGTCAACTCACCGCCAGCACCAACTGCTCAACACACAACATCTACCGATTGATCCACCTCGGAATTCGATCCACAAGTACCGCTCTCCTGGTCACTCGTCCAATCAATCGCCATCTAGGGTTATTGCAAACTCGGCTGTTCCCTACAGTACGTCCACTCGAGTGATCCCTCGCGCTCGACTCCAAAGAATCGTCGTACTTCGATATTGGTGTCCAAACAACCAGTACCCCAATCTGAGGATCTCGTCCCCTCGTAACTCTACGGCACCCAGCTGTTAGCCTCCACAAGGACTTGGCCATACTCTGTGCCTAACACTACACCACTGCTACACGTTGTAATCGTATCCGATCATGCCACACAAAAACTACTCCGAGCATCTCCTGCCAGTTGACATCCCTCTGGGATTCGACTCACCGAAATAAGGCATCTCACGCCAAGCCGAATCATGCGTTCCTATTCCAACCAGTCTCAACTAACGTCCTTGCGCGCCTTACCGCTCCTAACAACAAAATCTCTGTTTTGCAATTCTATCGTGGACCACCCTAACGTCCAACCTCAACTGATTCCACTTTGCTCCATTCCACGTCCGTCCTGACTATTCGACGGTCTCGACTTTCAAGTCGTCCCACGGTGTCTACTAGTCCACTAGATCCTATCTCCAGTAACATGACGGTCCTAAGTCGTTAGATTCACATGCGCATTAATCCCGCTCGGGATTCAACCTTTCGAAAAACGCGGCATCCTCTGCCAAACGGACCTTACACGATCGCACCTCGTGCCAAACGTAATCTAATTAGGGTTCGATTCCACTGAATCCTCCGACTCTTATCCTAACTATCAGGTTGATGACGGGCTGTTACCACTGCAGCGCCATCACATCCTCGACATGTATGTCACTCTGAGAGCAAAACACGCTCTGATACCACTTGTTAGGACCCGTCCCAAATCCCCCAGGACTACCAGAGAGCGCCAACCTGGACTGCCAGAGAGCGCCCGAATCTAGAGGAGGAATGTGATGTCTAGGTCTCTACTACAGCCTGTATCCGCTATCAACCTGAAGGACATTAAAACCACGAAAATTTGTGAGTGGATAAAACAAATAATTTATAAAAAAAAATTTCATAAAAAGATGTTTATGCCCTTCACTAAAAGCATGCATCCATTCAAAAACCATTTCTCAAACATAGAACACGGAGCCTTGGGTCACAAAGTGAAATGGTGGGACCCAATTCCCATGCACCATTGAGATGATGTTTGGAGGTCCAGCCTTGGACCGATTAGTAGTGTTTGGGGACCTGGTGAGTCCAGTGAACCTAGTGGAGTTAGTTGAGGCTGGTGAGAATTGGGTGACATTGAGGGACGTTCTCCATTCTCTTTTCCTGGTATGGTTTGTCAGAGTGGTTATACCCAAAGTTGTGGGGTACGAGGGAGGCAAGTTCCTCCAACACGAGTATAGATTAAGGGTTTTAGCTTGGTATGAGCAGAGTTTCGGGTTTAGTGTGATGTGAGCACTAGATAGGAGATGATGAGCCACGAGCTGAGGATGTAACTCTATAGTGATGTGCTCATGTATGATGTGGCCCAAACGGGGATATTCGATAAAAAATGGAACATTTTCTTTTCATGTATGATTTTTCAGGGCGATTTTATCAGAGTGGCGCGCAGCAGAAGCGTGGTGGACCCATGCTTCGTTTTGGGTCATTAAACAAGAGAAGTTGGTGAGTGAAGGGAGTGCTAAGAATTTATTTGAAGTTGGAAGAAGCCGAAGAGAATCAATGGAAGTGTTTAGTTGGCAGAAAATGATTAAGCATTACAACAATTATTAGAGAATACTCTTAGTCGGAGGAAGTGACTTCTCTTTTTCCGTTTGCTTGGCTAGAGCTTCTGACTTCGCTGTTAATAAGATTGTAAAACTTGAGATTCCACAATGAGATCTCGGATAGAGATGGATTGGATGGAACCCAATAGTGGTTGAGATGTGTTGGGTAGAGTCCCAACAGTGATTGAGAGGACAGATGTGATTGAGATGAATAAGTGATTTTGGACGACGTAGTGATGTCAGGGGATCTTGGAGAGAGACAGTTTTGAAGAGCATCGTCATCATCTGGTAGTGGTCAATTTGTCAGATTTGGTGGCAAGTAAATATTTGGCTTCTGATCACAACAAGAGTCTGTTGTGACTCCTCAGTCGAGCGGTACATCAGGTTAGGTTGGATTGACATCCTTTTGGATGCACATAAACGGTCATAACCGGACAGGTGATTTGGGTATTGGATTGTTTATGGGACATATAGGTGGATGTTGTCCGAGTGAGTTGGGACTGGGAAGTCCAATGGTTGGGAAAGATGGATATGCTTTCAACATGGTTAGAACTTCAGAATCAAGAGAAATTGTGAATGTGATCCCAAATTGGGAATAAGTGGTGAGTGTGGTGAGCATGGTGAGTGTAGCGAGGATTGTGTTACGCTCCCGTAGGATGAATTTTGATGTCATCGTCTTGGATCAACCTTGATTTTCCCTATGTGCGGTGACAGGGTTGATCTGGCATAGGGAATTATGATGAGGGAGTCCCGAAAGGTAAGGATGACAATGAGTTACTATAATTGATCGATATGAGGAACTCGATCTGTGCGCACTCTAAAAGCCTAAATGGGCTGTTGGTTCAGGTTATCCCTTGTTTAGCCTTCGTGCTACATGGGGGTTAGACGGGTGTCTGGCGTTCGTCTCGCACGTGGGTTAGACGAAAGCATGGAACATCTCGCGTAATCCCGGGGGGGATTGGGTTGGGTCATGTCATGTGGCCCGACTGTCCCAGTTATCATCTTAGTCCAAATTTCTCAAAAATTTCACCCCGCTTCTTGGAGGTTTTAGAAGAGGTAATGGATGATGCCCCCTTGTCTTACGTGAGAACCTATATTAGCCTCCCTAATGGGGCCTTCCCAAGTTAACACAAAGCTAGCCAGTTGGGTCATCTTGCAAGTCGGCCGGGTCAAAACCACAAAATCCACTCCGGCCGCATTTAATTCAAGTCCTCCACCCTCCAAAGGCAAACAAAAATGGTGTGACTGGTGCAAAGCCCTAAAGCCAAAATTGAGTAGGCTCTGAGATGAAATCAGGATCTTTCATACATTGGAGCTTTGCGCGGTCGAGCATTTCCTATGCGACTGCGCACTCATTCAAGCGGGGCTATGTTTTTTCTCTTCATCCAACAATTGCATGAGGATTAGTTTTAGTATGATGACTACAACCTTGCTTGACCTGGCCTCTATGCTAGGTTTACGTCCACATGGAGTGCACTACTTGGCTGCTAGCCTCTGTGACTCAACACTCGACCTGAACTATGACAAACACATCAAGGCTTACAATGGTTGGGTAAACTTTCACTATGGCTTTGATGGCAATGCTCTCAGGTCACCAATGATGTCCAATAATAGGGTCTCTTGGGTGCAGCATGTAGCCTTTCTACAACTCTAGCTCTGTAAGTTCTTTTTCTACCCTCTATTTCTTTCTGTTACTAAAGATGTTTAACCCTTAGCCGCGGTCCTCGCGGACGGCCAATGCGTAGCCTTAGGACCCTTGATTTTAGGTGCTTGTATAGGACACTAGCCACCATTGTCCATCCTACACCCATGTCAGCCAATGTCTCTGGGCCATTATGGATTTTCCAACTCTGGCTTAACCTTTACTTTCCTGAGTTAGGGCCCTCGACCCAAAACTTTACCCATGGAAAACTCCTTGGCAACACCCTACTTTCACTTCTTCTACCCAACCATAGTCTAGAAGAGTGCTTTAAGTTCTTTTAGCTCTCAGCCTAGACACTATTCCTACAAACGAAATGCCGATGAACACAAGTAACTCTGGGTTAGCATCCTCGTCACCCGAGACATCCCATTTGGCTTCGTGGCCATCCATCAAACAACTATGACTGTGGTTGTGAGTTGCATTACCCAACGGTCGTGGGTCGCCTTCCGGACTTCGGTTGCCTCAAGGAGTTCCATGACTTTTTTACCAAACTATCATCCACCTGGTTCAGCAAGCCATATGAGGTCCATTCTACGAGGATTTTTAAGACTTGTCCCGTTCTCCCTAGGCGACCCAATCCCAAGCTTGTGGCCTCAAGCTCCCAAGGTATTTGAGTGAATTTTTTTTTCAAATTTTCGACTTGGCATTTTTTTCATAATTAAATGTAATATCGTGACTTTTGTTTGGACTGGTCTTTTTAAGCTCAAGCCAAAACCACCAGCTCTCCTACTCAGCACTCGCCTACCACCTATGGCGAGAAGAGACAATCTCAATCCACCTAAGGTACGATCCAACTTCTTGAATTCTTTGCTATATTTTCCTCTTTCAGCTTCACCAACTTCTACTCCCATTTTAAGAGGCCACAGAAGATTCAACTCGAAATGAAGAAAACCGGCCGAGAAAAGCATCTGAACGCCCAAAGCTTGTCTTGAATGCCCGCAAGCCAGTTAAAGCTTCGGCCTCGACCACAGGAACCCATTCGGCCAATTCAACCTCTGGCCTTCAAGTACGCCACTATTTTTATGAGATTTTTTATTTTCACCACACAACTATTTTATGTGATTACTTATGTTCCCGATCTTATAGGATTTTATGGCACCGACCACTAAAAGCATGGTCACTTCGACTAGAGGAATTAGGGTATGTAGTTGCTACTCTTTTTCTTGTTTTCCTGTGGTATCAACTTCGTTCTCTAAAACATCATATTCATAAGTTGGGAAGACAAACCGCGTCTTGCAGCTGGCCGACGATAGTGTGGCCGAATCAATGTCATTCAACCAGCCCAAGTGAGTTAACCTCACCCTATCATTATTTTTATTAAAAGATCCTGCACTTCCCACTCATCCCCCCTTTATTCTAGGGTGGTGCCTTAGACCCTGAGACCATTCAGGGGCTTTGCCAGCCCGACCTAGAGACCCTTATTGAGAAGTTTACCCACGGGCCTAGCCTACCTTTACAAGCAGCTTCTCCCCGAAGTGATGCGGATAGAATTGATCCTTATTCTCTCATGGTGAGCTATATTCATTTCTCCTTCTTTTTATTTTTGAATTCTATATTCTTAATATACCTCTAAATTAGGTGGGAAGCTAACTTATATACCTCTAAATTAGGTGGATGCCGCTAGTTAGCTTCCCACCTTGGACGCACGGCCAGCCTTAGAGGCTATTGTTTCTCGACATGCTTCCATTGCTCCCAGTGGGTCGGCACCCTCTACTCATGAGGTATGAATCACCAACCTATGCATGTTAATATTTTGTATATCAATACGGGATTCACCCACCTACACCATTACCACAGGCGGCGATTACTTACTTTAGGAGACCCGGTCGGGTCTGAAAACCATATGATGGCCCAGGTGGTGACCCGACCGGGTGTGATGCTACTCAGCCTCTACCCGACTCAGTAAATTTACATACTCTCTTAGAAAAGAAAGTAGGCATATACATTGAATATTTTTTTTATTGAGTCTAACCTCTTTCATTTTGTCATGCAGACATCCGCCTCACCCTTACCTGTTTCTTTCTCTCGGCTTGAGCAACTAGTCGCGAGTGATGCTGACTCTCCTCCACAGACTACCACTCTAGCAGTTGTATCAGAGCGAGATCCCATGGTCGAGGCCACCATCCGAGACTTTCTTGAGCGGGACCTTACCTCCCTTGCTTCCTAGGCCGACCTCAGCCAATTTAAAGCCACCATCGAAAACTTAGCAGGATCCATCTCCTTGACTGATCCATCCACATCATTGACGGTAGTGTTTTTTATGACTGAGTTAGTGAGCCTTATTCTAAGCTACCTTGACTCATCTTCCCAACTTGAAGTGAGCAAAGCCTTAGAGAGTGAAGTTGCTTCCATCAAGACTTCTATCAGGGACACGATTGAGTTCAGTCGCCACAACAATCGTGAGCTTGCATACATTGAAGAGCGAAGTCAACAACTCCGAAATGAGATGTTGGAGTTGGATGCAGAAAGCAAGCCCTCCTAAAGGAAAGACGTGACAAGTACCAAGCCACCCAGCCACTTGAGACCCAACTCATGGTGAACAAGATAGAGGTCAAAGTGGTTAACACTAAGAGAGAGACACATTTGGCTACGAAAGCTCGTGAAGACCACCATTGGGCCACCCTCAAGTTGATATTGCGGTCTCACTTCCTTAGCCACTAGATATGTATCCCAGACCACTAGTCTAATTTTATTATTGGCTTGACCACTATATTTTGTAAAATATGAGGCTATTTTTCTTGACTTGGTAGTCACTTTGCCATCTATTGGCATATTTTTGTTGCCACTAGACTACCCTACGTAGTTTATGTGCAAAGCTTTCTGGTCACTTTTTTTTTAGCAGACTTGTTTAATTTTGGTCACCTTTAGGCCTATCTTATAATGAAAAATCATTAGCCATTCAATCGTTACACCTGTAAAGATATTTCCTTGATTCGTCATAATGGATTCTGGCAACCCGAACTGATGAATGATATGTTTTTCTATGAACTCTATCACCTCGGTTTGGGTGACCTTCTTCAATGGAATTGCCTCCACTCACTTGGTAAAAAATTCAGTAACCACTAAGATATATTCATGGCCCTTGTATGACTTTGTGTGGATTTGGCCAATTATGTCCATTGCCCAACCCTTGAATGACCATGCTTTCATTATTGGGTTCATTGGCCCGACCAGGACATGTTGGATTGGTCCATGTCTTTGGCATGCTTGGTACCCTTTGGCATAGTCGATACAATCTTTTAAGATTGTTGGCCAATAATAGCCATACCTCCTTAAAAGCCACCTCATTTTGATCCCGGCTTGATGAGCTCCACAGATCTCTTCATGGATTTCAGCGATGGCCAAAAATTGATCGTCTTTACCCAAGCAACTCATTAATAACTCATTAAAACCGATACGAAAAGTTCATTGTTTCGTAAGACGTAGTTACGAGCTATTCCCCGAGTTTGTCGACTAGAAGGGACACTTGGATTTCATCGTCCGGGTCGACAGTCAATACCAACGCGTCCAAAAGAATTCCTCTTTGAGTTACTGTGGGTAAAAATCTTTTCTCTACTTTGAACATTTCTTCCGAAAGTCCTACAGAAATTTGAACCCCAAAGGTCAGTTGAGCCATTGCGTTGGTCTGAGAATTACCATTTCTTGGCAAGTGGTTTAACTCCACCTCATCAAAATAATCCAATAGTTGCATTGTCATCTTATGGTAAGCCAACAAATTTTGGTTAGATACCTTATAGTTTCCAGATAGTTGTTTTAGAAACAACAAGGAGTCGCCCATGATCAATATGTTGGTGACCCTCATTTCACGAAGAATTCCCAACCCAATGATCAAAGCCACATACTCAGACTCACTGTTGTAACATTAAAAATCCAATTGGAAAGCATATCGCTTTCTAAAATCAAACGGTGTTTTAAAAATAATCCCGGCTCCAGACATATTTGTTGTCTGACGCCCATCGAATTAAGTTGCCATGGGATTAAGGTGATGTTATTAATCTCAACATTCTCCATGCTCTCAATTTCCACACTTAGGTGGGAACCCAAAAATTCGGCCAGTGCTTGAACTTTCACGGCTTGTTGTGGTACGTAGTGAAAAGTAAACTCAGCTAAAGCCATCGTCCACTTTCCAACCCGACCTCTAATGATAGGATGGGAAAGCATATATTTTATTAAATCAATTTTCGCAATTATATGAACTATGGATGGCAACATATAGTGCCTAAGTTTAGTAGCCGTGAAATACATTGCCAAGAAAAGCTTCTCAATAGGAGAGTAATTCCTTTCGGTGGCCATTAGTATTCGACTTAGATAATACACAGCTTGCTCTTTCCCTCATCATTATTTTGGGCTAGTAGGCTGCCAATAGAATTTTCCGCGGCAGAGATATAGAGTCTAAGTGGGCGACCTCGCTTTGGGGGAATCAGCACTAGTGGCCTAGTCAAATAACCCTGGATCGAGTCAAAAGCCTTTTGGTGGGACTCTTCCCATCCAAACTTATCTTCCCCTTTAACTCTTAACAAACAAGAGAATGGTTCAATTTTTCCGGCCGAGTTAGCGATAAATCTTCTAAGAAAATTTATCCAGCCGAGAAGACTTTGCAACTCTTTTTTTTCCTTGGGGGTGGTGCATCAATGATGGCTTTGGCTTTATTTTTATCAATCTCATTTCCATGTTGGTGTACCATAAAACCGAGGAAATTCCCGGCCGAAACCACAAAGCCACATTTCTTTGGATTCATTTTTAATTGATGGTTCCTCATTCTTTCGAAGACCGTTTGAGGGTGACCTAAGTGACCCGGTCTTAATTCTGGTTTTACTACTACATCATCGATGTAGACTTCTAAATTCCTACCAATCAGAAGTCTACATCATCGATGTAGACTTCTGGTTTTACTACTCCAGTATTTTTCAAGCCGAAAGGCATCACCATATATTCAAATGCACCAATAGACCCTAGACACCTGAAAGCGGTTTTGTGAACATCTTCTTTGGCTATAAAAATTTGGTTGTAGCCAAAATGTCCGTCGATAAAAAATAAAATTTCATTTTTGGCCGCTCCATCAACTAAGAGGTCGCCCATAGGCATTGTATACTCGTCTTTCAGAGTAGTAAGATTTAAATTGTGAAAATCAACACAAATTCTTATTTCTCATGTTTTCGTTTTTACAGGTACAATATTCGAAACCCACTCTACATACCTAGCTGGCTTAATAAATTTGGCTTTAAGAAACTTTATAATTTCTTTCTTGACCTGTAACTCTACTTCCGTCGCCAGTCGGCGAGGTGGCTGGTTAAATGGCTTGAAATCCCAAGCAAAGCAATCCAAACTCCCGAAGCAACTAATCCATATTGGTCTGTAAACTCGGCTCAAGTAAGCCACTAATGTAGATTAGCCTTGGCTCCTCTTCCATCCCTAAATTTATTTCCATAAAAGGATCTTGAACTTCGCCATCGAGTCATCTATCTCGGCCGGTGGTAAATCTATCTCTTCAATCTCAAGGGCATCCTCTTCTGGGCCTTCTTGAAGAAATTCCACCAAGTTGGCTAATAACCCATGTTAGGCGATCATGAAGCAAGTCTTCCATGGACAATTTTATCGACCCAAGCCAGAAGTATCTATGGCTGACCTAGCCAAAATGAGACAAATTTTTAACGAGTCGGCTCAGGAATTCTTGGCCAGGTTCAAAGTGGCTAGGACCAAATGTATGGTCTCCATGCCAGAACATGAGTTTGTCAAGCTGGCTTAAGGCGGACTTTCTTTAGACCTTAGGAAAAAGTTTGAAGGAATGGAGTTTCGTGATATATACGACCTCCTTTTAAGGGTCAACCGATATGAGGGTCTACTAAAGGAAGAGCAACAGAAAAATTGCCAAATTTCTTGGCCATCCTTTTATAAAGCTACGCCCAAGCCGGCCACGGCTAGGACAATATCGATTCACGCCGTAGAGGTGGATGATGATGAGCCAAATGGCCAGTTGGAGGAAATCCTATCTGAGGTGGATGATGAGCAGGCCGAAGTAAATCTGGCCGAGATGTTTATTAATGGGTCGCACATGTGTAAGGAATTGTCAAAAGCCACCAAGGACTAGCAACCGACGTCGGCTCAGGTCCCAAAATTTAGTGGTGGGTTTCGAAAAGGGGTTGGGAATAAAACTTACACCTTTGATATATCCAAAGCTGAACAAATCTTTGACCAGCTTTTAAAAGAAAATATTATAAGATTGTCATCCGCCCATATTATTCCATCTGCCAATGAATTGAAAATTAATACTTATTGCAAATGTCACAATGTATGGACTCATGGAAGTAATAATTGTTTGGTTTTTCACAATGCTGTGCAGGACTTAATTGAGAAAAAGATTTTGAAATTTCCAGAGAAGAACCCAATGGGAGTTGACAAGAATCCTTTCCCTTCAGCCCAGGCTAACATGGTGACAGTCAATTTTCCCAGGCCAGGCCAACCTAGGAGAAGGTTGGATTTAGGTGGGTCGGCCAAGTCCGCAGCAGAAAGGACGGCTAGGGAGGTTCAGCTAGAGCCTACTACGAAAGGAAAAGAGAAGATGTTCCTAGAGCCATCGGCTAGGGAGGTACCAGGGTAGGCACGAAAGGTCACGTTTCCAACCGAGGGGGAACCATCAGAAGCCACTAGAGTATGATGATATTGTGGGTGGCCCGTTCCACTAGAGCGAGAACAAACATAAGAGGATTTGGGTGACTACAGGCGATGGCAAGAAAAGGACTGTCGACTATGTCCAAAGGCCCAGGCCATCTGATGGTAGTAGTGTTAATACTTACAAAATTCCGGATACTAAAGAGGGTCAATGGTACCAGAGCCGGGGGCACGGCTTGCCACCCAAGCCCTTGACTAGAACCCAAGTGAGGAGAGCTCAGAGGCAATTCTCTGCCAATAATAAAGCTGACAATAAGTGGACAAAGGAAAGACAAGCTCAGTTGAACCGATTGGTGGCCCTTAAAGAGAAGATAAAGAGGGAAGAGTTTGAGTTGTCCAAGGCTGATGCCGTGGCCACTTTGGAGGCAACGGCCGCAGAGGAAGTTGAGATGCACATGAAGTGGGTGAATGGTCGAGTCGTGTAACATCCGCCAAGGAACCAATTTCTGTGCTGGAGTCTCACTTGACAGGGGCATTTGAAGCAGAGAACTCAAGAGAGAACCCTCACCAACCATTGGTTGTGGGGGCAAAAAGTGAGGCCAGGCAAGGGGCTAGCCAACTAGGAGGCCATAAGGTGAGTATGAAGGAGGCAATAGAGAGCCAGGGTCAGAAGGTAAGCCAGGCTGCTAGAGGGCCGGCTAAAGCAAAAATGTACCAAGTCGTGAAAGGGGTTGAAAGTGTCCCTGGGTCAGCTGGGGGAAAGGCCGACCCCATGGCTAGCCAAACCTTAGCTAAGAAGGCTAGGGGCAAGGATCAGTCGTAGAAGGAAGTCGAGAAGACAGAAGGTGACCAAGCTATGGTCAGGCTGGGTGTGAAGGACACCAAGTCACCCAAAGTGGAGGAGAAGGCCAAGCCGACAGCCGAAGAAGAGATTGTGAAGCAAGACCACTTAGGTGAGCCAAAGGTGGATCTAGGTGAGAATGAAGTGCCTTTGGGTGAAGATGAAGAAATGTATGATGAAGGTGAAGAGTACGACGAGGAGGAAGAATACATGGAGGAAGAGGCCATAGAGGAGATGGAGGGTGAAGACCCAAGAATGAATGTGGCTGAAGCAAAAGAGGTCGGGCAGGCAACCCCAGAGAATTCTCAAGCCAAGGTCCTAGAGCCTGAAATGGACATGGCTCAAACCGAGAAAATGTGGAAGACCAATACTAAGAGGACCCTCAAATTTGGCAAGAATGAAGAGGTTCCTATTAATATGGTCACATTACCATCATTCTTTGAAGCCCAACCCGGACAACCCAACATTATAGCTGGTGATGTTTTGGACGAGCTAGAGCCCACGATGCTAGTAGGTGGGTCGGAGGAGCCAACCATAGAAATGAAATTTGTGACACCCCGGGTCGAGTTTAACGAGCCGCAAATTTACATTTCAAATGAGGAGAATGTGAATCCGGAAAAAATTTGCTATGAGATGCCTACTAAGAGGATGTTAACCCCCTTGAAACCATTATATGTGTGTGCCTATTTCGATGGGATTCCAATAAGTAAAGTGCAAGTGGATACCGGGGCGACCGTGAACATCCTCCCAACTTCAATTATGAAGAAGTTGAAAAGAGGGATGGATGAACTTATCCCGACCAAGACGACGGTTAGTGGGTTCATAGGAGAAACCAACATAACTCGAGGGATCCTCCCTCTCGAGGTTATAGTTGGGGGCAAGGTCAGAATGACGGATTTCTTTGTGGTTGAAACTAGAGCTTACTTTAATGCTCTACTGGGCCGAGATTGGATCCATGGAAGTATGTGTGTGCCATCATCTCTCCACCAATGCCTCAAGTTTTGGCATGAAGATGGATCTATCGAAATGGTTGAGGCCGACTCATGGCCATTCATGGCTTCAGCTAATGCAGTAGAGGCCAAGTTCTATGATGAGGATATTGGTCCTCTTTACTTTATTGGATCAGACAAGAACGGCCGACCTACGGGAGTCTCGGCCTAGAAGCTAGTCGACTTGGGGGCACATGATGCACAAGTCGACGGAGAGCGGCCCACAGTTGCTGATTTTTTCATTCTTAATGAATAGTACAAAAAATATGGAGGATGAAAGGAAGGATGAGGTGGAAAGCACATCGAGACGGCTCTATGGTTTTTGGGCCGAAAAAGTGGCTGAACATGGGTCATCGGCCGACTTGGTGGAATTTCTCCAAGAAGGCCCGGAAGAGGATACCCTTGAAATTGAAGATATGGACTTAGCACCGGCCAAGATAGATGACTCGAAGGCCGAAGTTCAAGACCCTTTGATAGAAGTAAATTTGGGGACAGAAGAGGAGCCAAGGCCAATCTACATTAGTGGCCTACTGGAGCTGGGTCTACAGACCAAGATGGAGGAGTTGCTTCGGGAGTTCAAGGATTGCTTTGCTTGGGACTACACCGAGATGCCCGGATTGAGCCGAGACTTGGTGGAACACCGCTTGCCTATTTCGGAGGACTTCGAGCCATTCAAGCAACCACCCCGCCGGATGGCGGCGGAAGTAGAGTTACAGGTCAAGGAAGAAATTGTAAAACTTCTTAAAGCTAAATTCATTAGGCCAACTAGGTATGTTGAGTGGCTTTCGAATATTGTACCTGTTAAAAAGAAATCCCGATCAATAAGAATTTGTGTTGATTTTCGTAATTTTAATCTTGCTACTCCAAAAGACGAGTATACAATGCCTATGGCCGACCTCTTAGTTGATGGAGCGGCCAAATATGAAATTTTATCTTTTATGGACGGACATTCTGGCTACAACCAAATTTTTATAGCCGAAAAGGATATTCACAAAACCGCTTTCAGGTGTCTAGGGCCTATTGGTACGTTTGAGTATGTGGTAATGCCTTTCGGCTTGAAAAATACTAGAGCTACATACCAACGAGCCATGAACGCATTCTTCCATGGCATGATTGGTCGAAATTTGGAAGTCAATATTGGCGATGTAGTGGTAAAGTCCGAATCAAGGCCAAGTCACTTAGATGACCTCCGAACGGCCTCCGAGAGAATGAGGAACCATCAATTAAGGATGAATCCCAAGAAATGTGCCTTTGGGGTCTCAGTCGGGAACTTCCTCGGCTTTCTAGTGCACCAGCGTGGAATTGAGATTGATAAAAATAAAGCCAAAGCCATCGTCGATGCACCACCCCCAAAAAATAAGAGAGAGTTGAAAAGTATTCTCGGCCGGATAAATTTTCTCAGAAGATTTATCGCTAACTTGGCCTGAAAAATTGAACCATTCTCTTCTTTGTTAAGACTCAAAGGAGAAGACAATTTTTGATGGGAAGAATCCCACCAAAAAGCCTTCGACTCGATCAAAGGCTATTTGACCAGACCACCGGTGTTAAGTCCACCAAAGCGAGGCCGCCCACTTAGACTCTATATCTCGACCGCGGAGAATTCTATTGGTCGTCTACTAGCCCAAAATAACGATGAGGGAAAGGAGCGCCTGGGCCAATAATCCTAAAAGATTGCATTGACTATACTAGAGGGTGCAAAGCGTGCCAAAAGCATGGCCCAATCCAACATGTCCCGCCCGGGCCAATGAATCCGATAGTAAAAGCATGGCCATTCAAGGGTTGGGTGATGGACATAATTGGCCAAATCCACCCAAAGTCATCCAAGGGACATGAATATATTTTAGTGGCTACCGACTTTTTCACCAAGTGGGTGGAGGCAATCCCATTAAAAAAGGTCACTCAAACTGAAGTGATAGAATTCATAGAAAAACACATTATTCATAGATTTGGGATGCCGGAGTCCATCATGACGGATCAAGGCAAGGCCTTTACAGGAACAACGATTGAAGCGGCTGCGACCAACTGGGGTTTAAGGCTAGCACACTCTACACCTTATAATCCTCAGTCTAATGGTCAAGCTGAGGCCAGTAACAAGGTCATCAAGGGAATATTAGAGAGAATGATTGAAGAAAATCCTAGAGATTGGCATTCACTCTTGTCTAACACCTTGTGGGCTTACCGAACCTCAAAGAGGGAGGCTACCGGGACAACTCCGTTTGCATTGACTTACAGCCATGATGTTGTGTTGCCGCTTGAGATGAATGTAAAGTCTTTGAGGGTAGCACGCCATGCCGAATGGAGTGAGGATGAATACAACCAAGCCATGTTTCAAGAGTTGGATGATTTAGATAAAGTAAGGTTGAATGCCTTGGACAAGTTGAAGGCTCAGAAGGAGACGGTGGCCAGAGCCTATGATAAAAGAACTAAGGCCAAAAGTTTCGGTGTAGGAGACCTAGTGTGGAAAACGATATTACCGGTGGGAACCAAAGATCACAGGTTCGGTAAATGGTCTCCAAATTGGGAAGGGCCATTTTTAGTTCACCAAGTGCTAGGAAAAGGGGCCTATAGGTTGAGTTATATAAGTGGCCGAATTCATGACCTCCCAATAAATGGCCGGTATCTTAAGAAATATTACCCTACGTCTTGGTAGATGGCAACAACCAACTAGAAATAACTTTCAGTTAATATAAATGTGTATTGGTCATGGCGCATTATGTAATGGGTATGCTTGAATTCAATGACCAATGATTAGAGAAGTCGGCCAAAAAAATAATAAAATAAAATAAATTGGTGGCCAGAAAGCTTTGAACATAAACTATTTAGGGTAGTCTAGTGGCTACAAATATATGCCAATAGATGGCAATGTGACTACCAAGTCAGGAAAAATGGCTTCATAGTTTACAAAATATGGTGGCCGAGTGGAAAATAAAAATAGACTAGTGGGCCGGGATACATATTTAGTGGCTAAGGAAGTGAGACCGCAATATCAACTTGAGGGTGGCCCAATGGTCATCTCCACAAGCTTTAGTAGCTAAATGTGCTTCTCTTCTAGAGGTAACCTCTTTGACCTTTTCCTTCTTAGCCATGAGTCGGGTCTCGAGTGGCTGGGTGGCTTGGTACCTATCACTTCTTTCCTTGAGGAGGGCTTGCTTTCTGGCATCCAACTCCCGCATCTCATTTCGGAGTTATTGACTCCGCTATTCAATAGATGCAAGCTCATGATCGCTATGGCGGCTGAACTCAATTGTGTCCCTGAGAGAAATTGATGGAAGCAACTTCACTCTCCAAGGCTGTGCCCACTTCAAGCTGGGAGGATGAGTCAAGATAGCTTGGAATAAGGTTATCCAACTCAGTCATGAAAAACACTACCGTCTCTGATGTGGATGGATCGGTCAAGGAGCTGGATCCTGCCAAGTTTTCAATGGCGGCTTTGAATTGGCTAAGGTCGGCCTGGGAAGCAAGGGAGGAAAGGTCCCGCTCAAGAAAGCATCGGATGGTGGCCTCGGCTGTGGGATCTCGCTCCGATACGACTTCTAGAGTGGTAACCGGTGGGGGAGAATCATCATCACTCGCAGCTGGTTGCTCAAGTCGGGAGAAAGAAACAGGCAAGGTCGAGGCGGATGTCTGCATGACAAAATGAAAGATATTAGATTCTATAAACAAAATATTAGGTGTACATGCCTACTTTCTTTTTCTAAGAGAGTATGTAAATTTACTCGGTCGAGTAGAGGCTCGATAGCATCGCATCCGAACGAGTCACCACCTGGAACAATCGTATGGCTCTCAGGCCCAGCCGGGTCTCCTGAAGCAAGTGTAGGATGCGTTGTCACCACCTGTGGTAACAGTGTGGGTGGGTGAATCTCACATTCATATACAAAATATTTACATGCATAGGTTAGTGGTTCATACCTCATAAGTAGAGGGTGCTAACCCACTGGGAGCAATGGAAGCAGGAGGTGGAACAATAGCCTCTAAGGCTGGCTGGGCGGCCAAGGTGGGAAGCTGACTAGCGGCATCCACCTGATTCGAAGGCATATTGAGAATCCAAAATTCAGAAATCGAAAAAAAGAAATACGAATATAGCTCACCATAAGAGAATGGGGATCAGTTCTATTACCATCACTTGGGGGGGGGGGGGGGGGGGGGAAGCGGCTTGCAAAGGTGGGCTAGGCCCGTGGGTAAACTCCTCAGCAAAGGTCTCTGTCTCGAGTTGGCAAGGCCGTTGAATGGTCTCCTCAATGATGGTCTCTGGGTCCAAAGCACCACTCTATGATAAAGAGGGAATGAGTGGGAAGTGCATGATCTTTTTAAAAAATAATGGTAGGATGAAGTTAACTCACTTGGCCCGGTGTGAATGATGTTGATTCGGCCACGCCATCGTCGGCTAGCTGTAAGTCGCGGTTTGCCTTCCCAACCGATGAGTGTGATTTGTTGGAGAACATGAGTAATCACGCAAAATAGTTGTGTGGTGCAAAATTTTTTAAAAAAAATTACAAAGTAGTGGCATACCTGAAGGCCAGAGGCTGAGCTGGTCGAAAAAGTTGCTGTGGTCGAGGCCGAAGCTTTAACCGGCCTGGGGGCATTTGAGACAAGCTTTGGACATTTAAATGATTTTCTCGGCTGGTTTTCTTCATTCCGAGTTGAATCTTCAATGTCCCCTTAAAATAAGAGTAAAAATTGGGTGAAGCTGAAAGAAGAAAGTATAACAAAGAATTCAAGTAAGATGGATCGTACCTTGGGTGGATGGAGATTGTCTCTTCCTGCTTTGGTTGGTAGGCGTGTGCTGAGCAGGAGAGCTGGTGGCTTTGGCTTGAGCTTCAAAAGATCAATCCAAACAAAAGTCACGATATTGCATGGAAAGATGCCAAGGATTTAAAAAAAAAATATATATATATATATATTAAGGAAAAAGATTCGTACAAATACCTTTGGAGCTTGAGGCCACCGGCCTGGGGTTGGGCCGCTTAGGGAGAGCAGGGGAAGTCTTAAAAATCCTCGAAGAGTGGACGTCATATGGCTTGTTAAATCAGGCAGTCGATAGTTTGGCCCAAAAGTCAAGAAACTCCTTGAGGCAACCGAAGTCTGGAAGGCGACTTTCAATGTCAAATTCGTCAAGTTGAAGGGCTTGGAAGTTATCAACATGTTCAGCATCTTTTGCTTTCTTAAAATAAGTTCTACAAGCTGATAAGAGGTTTTCAGACTCTGTAATTGGGCTCGGGATGTCCTGAGCAAACCCAAACTGACGACCCACGGCTGCTGGGTAATACAACTCAGAACCACACTCATAGTTATTTGATGGGCTGGGCAAAAGGCCAAATGGGATGTCTCGGGTGACGAGGATACTGGTCCATAGTTTCTTGTGTTCATCAACAACATCGTTTGTGGGAATAATGTCTAGGCTTAGAGCTAGATAGCTCCGGTGACGTCGGGCTAAACAAATGGAGAATTGCTGAGCTGTCCTATCCTCACAATGGTATAAGAATTTAAAGCACTCCTCTACACTATGGCCTGGTAAAAGAAGTGAAAGTAGAGTGTCACCAAGGAGTTTGTCATGGGCAAAGTTTGGGGTCGAAGGCCCTAACTCAGGGAAGTAAAGTTGAAGCCAGAGTTGGAAAACCCATAATGGCCCAGAGACGTTGGCCAACATAGGTGTAGGATGGACAATGTTGGCTAGTGTCCTATATAGGTAGCCCAATACTACGGGTCCTAAAGCTACATGTTGGCCATCCGCGAAGGCCTCAGCCAAGGGTAAAACATCTTTCGTAACCGAGAGAGATAAGGGGCAGAAGAAAAACTTACAGAGCCAGAGTTGCAGAAAGGCTACATGTTCCTCCCGAGAGACTCCATTGGTGGGTCGCAGTGGTGACCCAAGAGTATCGCCATCAAAGCCATAGTAAAAGTTTACCCAACCATTGTAGGCTTTGATGTGTTTTTCGTAGTTCAGTTCGAGTGTTGGGTCGGGGAGGCTAGCGGCTGAGTAGTACACCCCATATGGACGTAGGCCGAGCATAGCAGCCAGGTCAAGTAAGGTTGGAGTCATCATCCCAAAACGGAGCTTCATGCAATTGTTGAGTGAAGACCAAAAACATAGCCCGGCTTGAATGAGTGCACGGTCACATGGGAAGTGCTCGGTCGCCAAAGCTCCAATGTATGGGAAATCCCGATTTCATCCCAAAACTCACCCCAACTTCGGCTTGAGTGCTTTGTACCAGTCACACCATTTTTTTCCTTGAGTGGGTGGAAGACTTGTATGGGATGCGGCCGGGGGAGGATTTTGTAGTTTCGACCCGGCTGGCATGCATGATGATCCAACCGGACAGCTTTTGGTCAGCTTGGGAAGGCCCCATTGGGAAGGCCAATATAGGTTCTCACGTAAGAACAAAGGGGTATCGTCCCCACCCTCCTCTAAAACCTCCAAAAAGCTGGGTGGGATTTTTGAGAAATTTGGTCCGAGATGAGAGCCAAGACGGTCAGGCCACATGTGATGGAAATGATCATCCAAGTCGGCCGAATTGTCATCCATGATTTTTTGGATTTTCCTGTAGTGGCTAACCACATGTTTTGGGGGAATTTGTTCCCTACAAAAAACAACAAAAATTCATGAGCCAAAGAAAATTTTGGATTCAACCAAGTGAGTGAAAAAAAAATTTAAAAAAAAAGGAATGTCAAGAACATTAAGAACACCATATCCTCAACCCGGAAATTCAAGCCCCAAAATCAACAAAAACTCATGCATTCATGCCAAAATTAAGTGCAATCTACCTCAAATGTTACTTGGAGTTGCTTCTTGAAGAAATTTGGTGTAACTTTTGTTAGGAAATGAGAGATTTTGAAAAGGGCTAAGAGGGAGTTCTTGAAAACCCTAAATTGGTTTTTCTTTGAGTTTTGAAAGGAAGAAGATGCCAATGTATTTATAGTCTCAATGGGGAAGATGAGTGGGCATGGAAGGTTAAGAGCCAAAATTAAACTAAGATTAATACCCATAACTACAAAATTGAATACACAAATTGAAGACAAGAGCTTGGGTGTTTACCTCATCAATGGAGTTGGGGAAGAAGCTCCAATTTCAATTGCCCACCCTTAGAATTCGGATAGCCAATTGAAGGGGGCAATGTTTGGTGCTAGAGTGAAGTTTCTCCCACCCAATATATGAAGCAAAGGAGGATTTTTGGTTGGATATTCTTGGTGGATTTCGGTCTGATTTTGTGTGGATGTTGGCTGGGATTTCTTGGTTTATTTGCTGAATTTTTGCTTATTATTTTCGGGTGAAGAGGATGTGGGTTTTGGGTGGATTATTTTATGAAGAGTTGGCTGGGCATTAAAGTAAAGGTGTGGCTGGGTGTTTTGGTTTTGTTTTGAAAAAAAGCAGTTGGGATATGAACAGAGGGGATAAGAAAAGCGGGAGTGTAGTTGGATCACTCTGCGAGAATTGTGAATTCTCAAGCCACCAACTAATTCCCCTTGCTTTTTTAAATACGTTCACAGTTCAAAGTGGTGAATTGTCCCCAAAGTCAAGTTGTGAATTGTCTCCAAAGCCAAAGCCACAAGCCACTTTGCGGCAGTAATGACTTTTGCTTATATATATATATTTATATAGTATATCTTATATATATATATAACCTTTTGAGTTGTTGGGAATTGTCCCCAAAGCCACGCCACTTTTGTGGCAATATGGTTTTTTTTTATATACATAATATAAGTATATAAAAATTATATAAAAAATGTATAAGAATTTTCTTTCAACCGGGTCACATGGCAAGCTCGGGTAATTGATTTCTTAGCGGGGTCGACCTTGATAAAAGTTCTTGGCTGGTCGACCTTAGTAAAATTCTTTGGTCGGGTCAACCACGTGGTTTGATTGTTGGCCAAGTCGTATGGCTTAGACTAAGGAGTAAAGTGGTGGCCAAGTTGGCAAATTATGATCACATTTCAACTAAACTGGGGTTGGGTTTATATTTTTACTAAACCTAATTTTCTTCGACCCAACCCAAGGCTTGAAAAAATATGGATGTCGGCCGGGTTTCTCATCAAACCCTCACCCGGCCTCGATTGCCAATTGGTTGAAATAAGGGAATAAATCAAGCTAGATAATGTCAACCTAGAATCTTCCCGAAAAGAAAAGGTTTTAATTAAATCTCAATCAAGTATTTTGATATCAATCCGACTTGGAAAGATTTGAGTGGCTTGACTTGGAAAGATTTTGGGAGGTCTGACTTGAAAAGATTTGGGAGGTCTGACTTGGAAAGATTTTGGGCCTGACTTGGAAAGATTTGGGAGGTCTGACTTGGAAAGATTTGGGAGGTCTGACTTGGAAAGATTTTGGGCCTGACTTGGAAAGATTTGGGAGGTCTGACTTGGAAAGATTTTGGGAGGCCTGACTTGGAAAGATCTTCGGAGGCCTGACTTGGAAAGATCTTGGGTGGTCTCGATTTGCAAGGATTGCGGGAGGATCAAATTTGAATGGATTTCGAGTGGCTCAACTTGGAAGGTTTTTAAGTCAGAATAGTGGAGGCCAAGCATGGCCAATTCATGGGTTGGCTAAACCCTATAAATAGCTAAGGTGAAGAAGAGAAATGGACATCAACATCAACACGCAAGCTTACTTTTATCTTGCACCTTTTTAATCCTTAGACTAGATTTTCATATTCGAATTCTAGTTAGTCAAGTTCTTTATTTTTTTAGAGTAAGTTTATTGTTCATAATACTTTCAATTATTTTGTTTTAAAGTCAAGTTCATTTTTATTTAATCTTTATTTTGATCCAAGTCCGTTCATTAGCTTCACTTAATTGTTTCGTTAATTTTAATTTATTATTCTTGTCCTTAATTTTAATTATTGTTTTTCTTTTAAGTATCAATTTATTACATTTACGTTTAAGTTTATTTTCTTCAAGCATAGTTAATTTTCTCACTCAATTTAATTATTGCACTTGCACTTCGTTTACATAATAAAAAAAATATAAATATATACAAGCTCAAAGCCTAAACACCCTCGATCCTGAGGGAGTGAAAGAACTCATGCCGAGAGGAGGTTCCTTGCTCGGCCGCACAATCATAAGGTTAGAAGTCGGCCTTAGGGGCGCACCCAATATTTACAATTCCATTCAGACCATTTGGTGGTCGGGTGGTGGCACGCCTGCACATTTATTCGAAGAAGGACCAAAATCCCTTCTAACGGTTAGATAAATCAAATCGAGGGAAACAAGCTTCTTGCTGCTAGGATTTTAATATTTTGTAGCTGCGCATTAATATTTTAATATTTTAACAGAATTCTAACAAACAATTACGCTCCAGGTGTGGAACGGGCTTGGATTTCTTCGTTTTTTATGCTTTGCATAACTACTTTATATTCTTAGTCGAGAGGGCCAAATCAAGGAAGAATGACGCAGGATTTGCATTTAACATGAGAATATCATTATATCAGAAAAGGTCTTATAAGGCAAGATTAGATTTTTTGTTTTTTTTAAAAGTAAAGGGTGAGGTATTAGACTTGACTTCATTTAGTACGTCTTGTATTGACTATTTTAATTAAGTAAACAAATATATTTATGGGATAGATTAGCTATTTAATTAGGTATTTGATGTTTTACTGAATTAAAATATCGATTATATTATACTAATCATTAGTATATTATTATTTCTATTTATTAAATTATTATTATTCTACTACATTTTTTAAGATCGTTAGTCATCCGACTATTTATTACGAATAATTTTGAGGGTATTATATAGCGTGCATGGACGGTATAAAAGTACTTAATCATATTAACTTATATATTAACTAATTAATACGAATAATATCAAATACTGATTTGGTATTATATTATCTTATTTAGTCTCATATAGGGCGTACCAAACATGACCTTATACTCATAAGACTCCCAACTAAATTAACTAAAATTTCTTATTTAACATGACCTTAAAAATGGGAATATCATTATTCAGAGAGAAGGTATTAAATGAAAAAGATAAAGGTGAGGTGTCAGATTTGATTTTTATAGTAGTAAGACCCTCAACTGAATTATTTAGAACTTCTTGTTGGAAAAGAATTCCGATTAAATTGGGACTTTTTATTGCATAAATTGGATTATGACTCCTCGTTAGATTCATATTCTTGTTCAGAGTAGATTCATAATTACTTTAGAAATTCTAATTGTACTGAGACTTTCTGCCGAAATAGAATTTTAATGGAATCGCCAAATTCGGTTTGAAATATTTGATCTTAGGCGCTTTTTTCTCTGGAGTATTACTATTTGAGTGCGATTTGAAAAATCTAGTTGAATTAGAGTTTCAATGGAATTAGCTAGATTTATAATTGAATTACGCGTCCTACTCTTCAATTTTCTCGCTTCCAGCTTGGTAACTTGAATTCAAAATCCATCTTTCCAACCTTGTTTTAGTTAAGCACAAGGAGTTAGATGCAACTTAAAGATTAAGATCAAGCGTTACCATCATTAATGCCACTAGTTTATTGGTATACTTATGCATTTTATTTTTTCAACCTTAATTAATGAAATGAATTTTTATTTTAAATGAGACGTATCGAATTAAACTCTCATTAGTGGCGGAGAAGTTACATATTTGTGTGGCAATACGTAATTACTTGCTTATTAAGTAACTTGGCTCAAACATCCACTCCTTAAATTAGAATTAGAATTGAATGTTATCGTAATAAAAAGTAATTAATTAAAGGCCTAGGCCTCTGATATAGGCCATTTTAAAATGACCCAAACTTAAAATTTTTTTTTAAAAAAAAAATCCATGGTTGAATAAATGCAGTATATGCCTACACAAAAAATCAAGTAATTACACCTATGCCACAATAATTTCTCCAATCACATCGTTCACCAATTATTTGCAAGTAAATGTGCATTTAGTAAAAAAATTAATACCAAATCTTGGTAAATCTATTATTTTTCTCTTTGGTTAAGCCAGTTCATGTGGTGGCTGAACTAATTGTAGATATGATCACATATCAGGTGATGTGACTAAGCCCAAACTACGCATTAAATTAAACACGTAATTTGAGTATTGTGCAATTTAAACCTTTTTTGTGTAGATGTAGTATTGGTGAATAGGGATCGTTCTTAACCGGGGAAATTAGGGAACATTAATAATGTGTTAGTGGGAAAGAGTAATGAATAAATGAATAATGAATAATGAATAAATTAATGAATTAAATAATTAAATAATTAAAGAATTAACAAATTAAAGAATTAATGAATTAAAGAATAAAAGAATTAAAGAATTCATTAATCAAAGAATAATAAACTAAAAGTATTAAAGAATAAAAGAATAAAGAGATGAAAGAATCAAAGAATAATAAACTAAAAGTATAAAAGAAGAATAAAAGAATAAAAGAATAAAAGAATAAAGAATAAAAAGGATAAAAGAATAAAATAATAAAAGAATAAAGAATAAAAAAGAATAAAAGAATAAAAGAATAAAAGAATAAAAGAATAAAGAATAAAGAATTGAAAATGGGAGTTTTGAAAAGAGTTGTAAATATAAAATAAAGAAAACAAGTAAAAATAATTAAATACTTAATTTTACTTCTACTTTAACTTTTGTACTAGTGAACTTTCTTCAAACACATATTTTTACCAACACTCTAACATCATGCTCATATTGAACCAATCACGAAATCATACCTTAATTATCTCAAATACATGCATACATTTTTCATATTATAAATGCACCGAACAGCGGATTATTACTTACAATATGATCCACCTTAAGTAAGTGATTTAATGCGCCGAACAGCGATCAAACATTAAATCTCTTCAACTCTATTCTAAATGCCCCGAACAGCGGATCAACATTTAGTTTCGAATTGAAGTTTAAGTACTAAAACATATGAAGTAAAAGAAACTCAAAAAGTAAAACACATGGAGATTGCATTCTTACTTACAAATGTTAGAAAGAAAATACCAACACATATATTGAATTATAAGTAAAACCAATAACAATAACAAGAATTTAAGTAGAGAAGCATGGATTTTCACAAGAATCACCGAACAGCGGCAGGAAACTTGTGAAGATGGAAGAAGAAATATGAGGAATTCGGTCTTAAAACTCTTGAATTGCCTTAGAATTACTTGGCCTAGGTATTTCTTAAGGAAAGCATAAAAATGTATTTAAGAGATCTCAAAGAAATATCACAAGAACAAAGTAAAGAAGAAATGAAATTAAGAAAAATAAAAATAACATAAATTAAGAATAAGAATTCAAAAGAAACTAATTAATAAGAAAATCTACAAGAAGTTAAAATGGTCCCCAAAAATGTCTCTCAAAAGAGAGAAACAAAAGAACTACCAAGAACTAAGAACTAAGAACAAAGAAAGAAATGGAAGAATGAAACTAATGGGGCACTCCCAAAATACAAGAATTGAACCCCTATTTATAGAGGGAGTGCCACAATTGTTTAATTAAAAGTACAAAATTAAAATATAAAAATAGCAATAAAATAGTACATGAAGAAGTGATGGAAATGATGAGATTGGGTGGGAAAAGATGCTGATTTTGGGGCAAATATGCTGATTTTAGGGAAAAGTGGCTGATTTTGGGGAAAAGTTGCTGATTTTGGGGCAAATATGCTGATTTTGGGAACTATTGGGGGGCTGCTGGATTTTTGGCTTGGGCTGCTGGATTTCAGCAGCTTCCCACCGAATTTCCTTGCGATTTTCGGTGGTTTCTCATATTTCGTCCATAATTTCTTCGTTATAATTCCGATCGGGACGATTCTTTCACCAAAATGCTCCAAATTCCAAGCTTTATTTATTTCTACAAAAATATCACAAAATAAATTAATTTGTCTAATTATTTATTATTTTAATATTAAAAGTCAAGTATAAAGGGTATAAAATAATATAAAATAACGCTTATTTGAGGACCTATCAAATACCCCCACACTTAAACTTTGCTAGTCCCTAGCAAATACTAAAATTAAACTACAAAATCAAAACAAGTAACCTTTAACCATTTGTCTCAATATTTCATTATTACAATCATGGCATAAAAGATTTTCACTTAAATCATTTAAGCATATGGAATTCAAGAGTTAATATATGGTAACAAAATGTTTTAACAAGTAAGATAATGAGTAAATATGGTGAAATGGATCTCAACATGAATAAAACAAGTATGAATCAACTCACAAGGATATGCACTCATAAATTCACTCAATTTTGTAAGGGTTTGTGTTTGCACTCAAAGTATGTGAGAATTACTCACATAATCGAAATGAAGTACTTTTGCAAAATCTCAAACAAACACCTCAAGATAAAAACAACACATACTTGCGCAAATGAACCAAAACCATAAGCTTACTCAAGTGATTAACTCAACTAATCAAAATTTACTATCTTAAGGATCATAAGGTCTTTACGAAGGTTGTAATGGGGCTAAGATTCGAGGCAAGGAAAATATAGGACAAGTGGTGCTCAATTCGTTCCAAGACTCAATAGACTCCCAAAACGTATCATAGCTTCCCAACCTTAGTGCAATGATGTCAGTAATCCATCTCTTCGAACATATGCCTAATTCCATCATGTTGGGCCTCACAATCATTCTTTGTGTCGGATTTACAAATGTAAGGGATTTAACTCAAACATTACATAACCAAACCTTATTACCTTGATCGATACTCAACTTTTTTTTTTTTGATTTTTTTTTATATCAAGGTAATAACATGTGTGAATAATACAAAAATCTTGAGTCGGTAAATCCAAATAATTCACATAAAAGTCTTTTCAACATCATTATTTTCTCCTTACACAATCTTTATATCTTCAACCGAGTTCTTGGAACAAGGGTAAAGGATATCTATACTAAGCTCAAGTGTTTAGATAATCATGGTGATGAAAGAAAGGCTTAATATGGGCTCAAAAGGGTTAAAACTAAGGGGGTCGCAACTTGTGCGCACAAAATAGGGAACATGGATATTTGAATTTGTGGTGTTAACCCTAATGCCTTAATCATATCCAAAATCAGAGGGTTTATTGACTTAAAAGCTTTGAAAATCACATTGAATAAGTTCTAGTACTCTAGAGTTCATAAAAAACTATGACAAGCAGTTATGAGGCATATGTATATCAATTTAAACAAAGAACTTATGAATCACTCATCAAAGATGTATATAAAGTTCTAAAGCTCACATAAGGTTCATATGATTCATACTTATCTTATCATGCTCGTTTATATGCCAATTTACATGCATTATCTTCAAGTTATAACACTTAATCACAAAATATTAACAAAAAAATTCAAGTTGTAGTGATCATCTTTATAGCCATAACATATTCATTTCCGTTCATTTATATCATTGACAAGTTAAATGGCAACTTAAGACTCATAAAAACACTAAGTTAAAAGATTCAAGAAAACAAAATTTCATTTTTTTAATATTTTTTTTAATATTTTTTTATTATTTTTTTTTAATTTTTTTTGTTTTTTTTTCCGTAAGAAATACTTAATAAAACAATTTCAATTGCACAAATAAAAAAAAAGACTCATAAAAATACTAAGTTAAAACAAAAAGATTCAAGAAAACAATAATTTTTTTTCTTTTTTCTTTTTCTTTTTTTTTGAATTTTATTTTAAAATATTTTTTTTTAAAAAAAAAAAACTCAAAATTGTAAACCATTCCCCCACACTTAAATTCTACATTGTCCTCAATGTAGGAAAATACGAAGTAATTAAACATAGAATCAAAGTAAGGAAGATGATTTACGAAAATAATAAGAAAACATTAAATAAACAAAATAAAAGAGAGTGAAGGGTAGAAGGATAGCAAATCTGTATTGATGACTCCTTCACATCCCGGGAACACATTGGGTTGCCTCCCAACAAGCGCTTGAAGTTTAACGTCCATCCAGCCTAGACAGAGATGCAAGTTAGTTAGTCAGAGATGTACGTTAGTCAAGAATGCAAATTAGATATGCAAATTGAAGTTAAGGATGCAATTTGAGTTAAAGATGTAAGTTAGAGGAAGAGTGCAATGCAAGTTAAACTACATATGCAAGTTAAGTGAAAATGCAAGTTAAATGAAAGATGAAATGCAAGTTAGAATGAAAGATGAAATGCAAGTTAGAATGAAAGATGCAAGTTAGTTACACTAAAGATGCAATTTAATTTTGTCATGACAAATAATGTAAATTAAGATATAAACAATATTTAAATGTCGGGGGAAGTCAAAGATATATATGGTTCACATAGCTTCAAAGTTTAGATGGAGACTTATACGTCCGTGCGGCCCAAGTAAATATCTTGGATTAATTCAACTGTTTGGGCAAGTTCAAAAGTGACCAGGTTAGAAAGAATACACATAAGAGGCAAGGCTAATTTCTTAGACCCAAAACCCGTTATAAGTACCGTCTCTTGTCCTAGACATCACCCTCGAAAATTTCTTACTCCAGAGGAATTAAGATGACTCAAGTGTTAACAATTACCGTGGGTGAGAGTTAATAGAAGAGTCTTCGCCGATTAAAGATTAAAATTTAAACTTCGAAGCACAAGTGATCTACATATAGCCGAGACTAATGCATGAATGCAATAACTATTTACAAGTATGTTTTTATGCACAATTTACAAATATAACATGACAATTACATATGAACAATTTATATAAGTATGAACAATTTATTTACAAGTATGGTTTCATTAACAAGTAATGATATTTACAAAACAAATTCTCATTAACAAACTAATATATGTATAAGATTTATTTAACCATTGAGATTTACAATAACACAAAGTGAATTTGATTGGACTAGCGTAGTTAATTTGATTGGACTAGCGTAGTTAATTTGATTGGATGAGAGAGTAGAATAGCACTCATCATTTGGCCCAGAAGCTCACAGGCTTACAGGTACCCGATAGGCCCGATGACAAAAAGCCCGACCCGGCCTGATGTGGGCCGTGGACCGGCCTGGCCCGGATGTTGACGGGCTGGACTTGGGCTTAGGGTATTCAAGCCCGCTAGGCCCGAGCAAGCCCGGTAAGCCCAACCCGACCCTCCCAGATAAACCCGACCCATAAGCCCGAAAATATAAAATAATTATAAATTAAGAATTGATACCCAGTCCAATCTTATTACTACTATTATAGCTAAAATCCAAAACTCTAACCAAATCGCAACCTAGTGTCATTTAAAAACCCAATGCCCAAACCAAACCCTAAGCCTAAATTCAAAAAAACTCACTAGGTCTCTGACTTTCTTAGCGACCTCCTTATCCTATCTCGGCTTTATGGTCGAAAAGTTAAGTCAATTCTCCAAATCCAATAGTACCCTTCCTTAGCTTATTTCAATATTCGATAATAATATTTAAACTCAACTCATTTTTATTTTTTTACAATTAGGTAGGTACAAATGGGCTTAGTAGGCCCGACCCGTAAAGCCCGATAAAAGCCCGGCCCAAACCCATCCAGACAAAGGCCATGGGCTTTCATATTTATGATCAAGCTCGCCCGACCCGGCCCGGTATTTTTTAAATTATGAAATAAGCCCTGCCCGACCCAGCCCAAGCCCAAAAATTTTGGGCAGGGCTTGCCCGACCCGGCCCAATACAAGGCCTAGAGTAGAAGCCCATATACCTTTCCTTGTTAATTTGATGGGAAGAGATTGGAAGTTGGAACCCATATACCTCTCCTTGGACATGAGCGAAGTAATTTACTAATCCTATCCATCTACTTCGATATGAACGAAGTAACTCTTATCAATCTAATCTCTCATCTCTCTCAATCTAATCCCTCATCTCTCTCAATCTAATCTCTCATCTTTCTCACATATCTCTCATCTCTCTCATATCTCTCAATCTAATCTCATAACGCGTCCCTCTAATCACCTCACAGTGATCTCAGCTCACGACCATCTCACCTCAAGGCTTCACGACATCATGGCCTTACAACATCGCCTCGCCTCTCCTCGCCTCAAATTCTGACCTCCAATGGTGGATCAAGGTTCTCGAGGAGGATTGTGGATTGAATATGTATAGTGCATCGCCTCACCTCTTACTCAAACTCCTCTCACAGTCACTTCGCCCCGCTTCTCTGACTCAAACTCCTCTCAAGAAGGAGAGTTAGGGTTTCATTTTGGGGGACAGTTCCTCATCATTTTCGTCTGCGGTGATGCCTCCATCGCAAGGACGATTAGGATTTCATTTTTGTTTAGATTTGTGTTTATGTAATTCTGTAAATTATTTGGATCTGTTTTTTTTTTTAGTTTTAATTGCTTTTTGTAACTGTGGATCTATAATTTTGTACTCAAATCTCTCCAAACTCGGGAAAAACCAATCTCGAATCGATACCGATCGGTTCATCTGGTTTTCGGTTCCCATCGGTACTGTAGTATCTCAAGCTTTGAATAAACGTCTAAAGAAAATTGAAACTTCAACTACTTATTCACTGAATAAAACACTGGCTTTATACAAGCCTTACAAAACAGAAAAGCGAGAACGAAGGCACCACTATCCCACAACCTAAAGAAGTGGTATCTGTTACAGGAATGATTCAAACTTAAACTACAGCCCTACAAACCAGGGCATTATTAGCATAAACATCAACTACTAATGTGACTTAGTCATACCAACGTAGTCACCAAGAAGTACGAAACAAACTTAACAGGTACAGGGGTCGAAAATCAAACAATACCAAAATCTGTTTCACATCGGTTCGTTAACCGAACCAAAAAAACTGATTAAAAGCTCCTCATGGAAGAAAACATTGTGAGAAGTTCATATAATTAAAACCTCATTGTTTGAAGGAAGAAAATATTAGACTAGTATCGAAGTTAGGCATTCCAACTAACATGAATATATAAATAAATAAAAAAGTAGCTAGTAAGAATGAACTGATCCCGGTTGCTATCGGAATTCACCGATGCTCTAATTTCAAAGGATGAAAATATTAGACTAGTATCGAAGTTAGGCATTCCATGTAACATGAATAAATAAATAAATAAATAAAGGGCAATTACTTCGTAGCTTTTATTAACATATAAGTTTATTCAAAAACATTTATATAGAAAAATTAAAACTCATAGGTCTTTTGACTAGTCAAATGACAAACAATTTAAAATAGATCATAATTTTTATATAAATTACAACTAAGGTCATCTAATTGTAAACTAATCTAACAACAATCTAAAAAGTACTTACTAAAATATATCTTGATTTCAACATTATTATTATTTTTTTATTATAAGATTATATTGAGGATTATGAAAACATTACTCCTATTTTTTTTCACTTGCTCATTTTAAAAGTAATATGAATATAAAATCTAACTTAAAGTAAGATAATTAAAAACAATAATTCTTCAAAAATACTTTTAAATTTAAAAATTTTTTATCTTCTGATATCTAATTTGGTTAATTTCGTATAGTTTAGGGTACCAAAATTCAAGAATTAAAACGTATGCCGTACGAGTTTCCACCATCATCTCAATCCTTCCCCCTAAAAAAATTATATACCCTACCGTTGAACCTCAAAAAATACGAATTTTATTTTTTATTTTTTAGAAAAAATTCAATTGTAACTATATACAATATATATAATATTTATTATATGCATAATATAATAAAAGGCCCAAGAGGCCAAAGAAATCAAACACTAGGGTATGGGGTAAAGAGGACAAAAAAGACAATGAAGGATTAGTCGAGCGAAATCCGACGAACGGTGCAAAATGACTGGTTTGCCCTTGGTCTTGGTTAAAAAGTTGACTTTTGACCCGGGAGGTCCGATGTACGAGGACCGATGACTTTGACGTAGATCGGGACGTCACGAGTCCGTAGACAGGCGGTACGTCAACATCGAACGCTCGACGGAAAAGTTATGGTTCACGAAAGTTCGGGGAAACTATTGCACGAATTACGAGACGAATTACATTTGTACTCATGTGGACCCAGATATTTATTTCAGGCCCAATGGATGAGTGACAAGTGTCACTCATCCCATTGGTCCCTAACCATAGAAAGTGGATCTCACTTCTGATTGGATGGATTTTATTATTTTATATTTTTCCCTCTCATTTATCTCTCTTCTTCCCCGTGCACATATATTCATCTTCTTCATTCTTTTTCTTCTTCAAACCGTGAACCTCAACCTCTCACACAACCTCAAATCTTCATTAGTAGTGCTTGGTGTGTGAGGGATGATGAGAGTATGATGTGAGACGAGAATGGTGGTGAGGGTGTGAAAATGGAGTTCGTTGAGGGTTAACCGAAAGAGTGAAAACAAAGTGCAGTGTGTGAGCGTGAAACCCAAGTCCCTTGATCCTCATCTATTGCCTAAGATTTGTGAAGGAAAGTTGAAGGGGAGGTTGAGCTGAGGCTAATGGTGGCCACGACGATGGCCCACGACGGCAATGAGAGGTAAGAGCTCGTGAGGCCTATGTTTGCATTCAAAAATGGAAGATCGTAAATTATGTTTTGTTGATCAATTTGGTTGATCATGTGAGCTTCTGGAGGTTTCCAAAAAGCTATTATTTTTTGAACAGAGGCCAACGGTGGCTAGAGATGGGAGCAGTCGACGGAGGAGTTTGGTCGTGAGTTCCTCGATCGGGTAGGTAAGTTAGAAGGTTATTTTTCTAATTTTGAAACCATATATCGACTAGAATTAGGGGTATGAAGCTGTAGGGATTAGATTGGACTGAAAAAGAGTCGAAAATGGCTTTGAACCGGTCACGCCGGTTTGGGTTGGATCGGGTCAGTATGGACTGGTCTGAACTGGTCCACTCGAGGTAGACGATGACACTGTTCATCACGCGTGGGATTCATGCGCAGTCGCTTGCGACGGTGCGTGGGGGGGCTTGGGATGGAATTTGGTGATGTTGTCAACATGTAATTTCATTTATTCGATGTAACAAACATTTTGGGATTAGTTTCTTGTCAATCAGACATTGTTTCGATATGGTTCGGGGTGTCCGAAGGTTTCAGATTGAGTTTTAAAATGTTTAAAAATTCAAGAAAATTACGGGGCTTTAATGAGAGGTTAATGAGGTAGTTAGTAACCCTATAGTATGATTTGGACAAGTTTGAGAGTCTCGACGACGGTGACTAGCCCGCGAAGGCTTATGACACGTATATCGAGGCAACAACATAGGACGATCTGTGAGTGGACCTTGATTTCTTAACTGTGATGCATGCATAAATGTTTATATGTTATATATGATGTCTATCATGATGATTATGGTATTGGTGATTTACATGATTACACGTATTTCGAGGCGATTTACATATTTGCACGTATTTCGAGGTTTATAGTTTTACACTGATTATATGTGCTTGTGGTTTCGGTGACGGTTTGATGAAATGGTTTTGGATTTGAAAAGGTAAACTTGAGTATGAAACCCATTTGTTTTGGAAACCCTCGGACTTGAAGTCCATTTGAGTTATATTACCAGGCTAGGGGCCCAATTGGTTCATGGATTGATGATATGATTCGGATTTGGAAATATGGAACCGGGCTTGAGACTCATTTGCTAACTCTCGGACATAGAGTCCATTTGATTTCATAAGGCATCGGGCCGGGGCCCCAGTTGATTTACATGATCGGGCTTGAGGCCCAGTTGGTTTACATGATCGGGCTTGAGGCCCAGTTGGTTATGATATCGGGCATGAGTCCCATTTATGGTTTATAAATGTGATTTCAAGTTCAGAGACCCTAGATGGATTTGGTTTTGAAAAAAATGGATTTCTAGATTCATGACGGTTTTATGGGATACCTAGCATGAACCCTTTGAAAGATTTGAGAGGTTTGAAAGGTTTTGAGAATGATTGCAAAATAGTTTTTCATATACCATCCTTTTATTTGAGGATTGTCTCCTCCGGGGAGGGTAGTTGGCCTGGGTGGACCCCGGAGTAGTCACGGAGCACTAACTAAGTGGAGTCGCCCCCGTGGGGTATCTTACTCTCAGGAAGGCATTTATGGATTATAATCCCTAGTGAGGGTCATTGATATGTGGACATTGACCTGGGTGGACCTTGTGGAGACTTGGTGTAACGACCCCTCCTGGAAATCGGGATTAGATTAGTGGTTAATGACGGATTAGTGACGTTAATCGGTGATTAGTTGGGTGATTTCGGACGGACGGTGCGAAGTGACGGTTTTGCCCCTAGAATTGGGTGAACGGTTGAATTTTCTTTTGGACTGTCAAATGGACTCTGGTCGATGATTGTGACATAGTTCAGGACGACACGAGTTCATAGACAGGTGGCACGTCCAATTCCGACTTTCGAGGAAGGAGTTATGGTGTTCGGAAGTTCGAGGGTAGTTTGGTAATTTGGTTGAAAAGAAGCAAACTGTTGACTTTTCACACGACATGGAATTGTCATGTATTTCGAGGACCGTTAGGTAGGTCTCAATTCCCTAAGTACAACTACAGGAGGCACGCTGTTGTCAGGACCCACCCCGGTTTCACCCCGAAACCCGAGGTAAATCCCGCTCCCGTCTGACTCCTCGACACAAAACTCAAGTAAAACTCACTCTAACCCAGTCAAACGCAGGAGTAATTTCAAAATATCCCAACCTTATCGTTTACAGAGCATAGCACTGAATTACAAGAAAAATAAAAAAAACGATAAAGTACACGCACACAGAAGCCTTTAAACTCTTCTAGGATCCCTCACGTCACTTCTATGCCTCGGACACTGCCTCGACGTCAAGACCCCGCGCTAGCTCCACAACCTGGAGGGCAATTTAAAACCGAAAATGTGAGTGGACCAGAAGGTACAAAAGTTCAAAAACCATTTTATAAGAAAACCGAGTTAAACCCTCCGTTTTGAAACCACATGCATAACCAACAGTTATAAGCACATTTATGAAGAATCATTCTTAAACATCATAAGAAACAGAAACACTATAAAATATCATAAGAAACCATAACATGAGTCTCAGAAACCGTATCAACCATAAACACCAAATCATCATTTTCCCGATCAAACCTGCTGGACCTATCCGAGTCTTTAAACTCCCGAGTCTTTAAACTCAATCCAGGCCTTAATCATATCCGAGTCTTTAAACTCCCGAGTCTTTAAACTCAAGGCCTACGGGGGAAAATCAATATATTTCCGAGTCTTTAAACTCCCGAGTCTTTAAACTCAATCCGGGTCTTTAAACCCAATCCGGCCGGTCCCCCGTCACATATATCCGGGTCTTTAAACCCAATATCCAAATCCAGCAAATCCAATCTCAAAATCATTTGAAAACCATTTACCAATCCATATCCAAACCCGAATCCGAAACCACTGGTCCGATGCCCTTTCCAGCATTCAGAACCGTCATTCCGAACCCAAATCCGGAAATTTACTTTCCAACTTTAAAGCCAAAGTCAAATTGTCAAATTCCAATTTCAAACCGAAACCTTGATTCTCAAAATCATATTCCAAAATCCACTTATGACCATTGAAAACCACTTAACAGTTGAAATCCCAAAACCATAGCATATATTCCAGAAACCAACCATTCCTCGTAAAACGTGCTAAAAATCAATTTCCTTGAAAAACGTGTAATAATGTAAAACCAACCAAAACATATTCAATAAACATAGAATTATAACCAAAATCATAAAACAATTATAGAAAACAGTTATGCATGCTCGAGTTTAGAGAAGGGGTCCACTCACAGTACTGAGCCCTACTCGCATCCCGAACGTCCAGCCCGTTCCTCGGCTTCCTCGGGAAATCCCGATCCTGTCAAACATCGTCAAATTACGTTACTAGTACGTCTACGAAGGTTCACCTAAATTCCCTCAAAATTCCCCGAATCCTAAACGTAAGAACCCGGGACCCTAAACTTTCACCCTCGCGAAACTCAACTCAAACGACTTCCGATTGACCCGAAACCAACTCCACTGAACTCACAACAACTCTTAGACCAAAAACTATGTTGACCGTTTCTCCCAGAACCGCCGCACGCGCCTCCACGCGCCGCCCAAAGTGGCTGCGCGTGGCCCCACGCGCCAGCTACAGTGCACCTTCAACCTCACGTCGACCCGGTTCAACACAGTAGGCTACAGCTTGAACCGGCGTCAACGGTTCTCCGCCGTGCCTGTACTAAAACACCTCCTTCCTTCTCCTAAAGCTTCGTCCAACCTTACTCTAAGCATCCCCATCCTCCAATCACCTCGACACAGCCTCCTACCCGTCGTCTCAAGCTCGAAATCAAACCTCCCCAAAACTCTGTTTCACGATCCGACCACCCAGCTCACCACCCTTCACGGTGGTTTCACCAAACTCTTCCCTAAACCTCACTGAACCTAAACCAACTCTCCTAGACCTTCGACTCAACCCCAATCGTCACGACTTACCGTTCGAAGTTCACTGCCGAAACAGGGTAAAAGAGACCCCTCTTCGACTGAGCTCCGCCGTGTACGGCCCCGTCACGGCGACCACCCTAATCGACACCTAGGACCTCCCTGATCACTACCCTAACCTCCAATCCTCTCGACTCTCAGCCCAGAGTCACGACTTTCACGTTGAACCTCAACGGAAAACAGAGTACCGAAACGGGGATAAGGAAATTACCTGCCTCCTGCTGCCGCCGTGAGCTCCTCCGGGGCTGGTCGACTCCCCACAGTCCTCACGACACCACTGCGATCTTCGTTGCACCGTGCACGGCCACCGCACCACCACAAGCCCTCAATCTTCTCCATTTTCCCCCCTGAGTTCCTCCCTGGTTCCCGTGGCTCCCTACTCGCACACACCACGATTTCTCACCTCCCAACCGTCTCAACTGCTCTCTCCCACTCTCTAATCTCCCTCACACACTCACAAACTCACCAGCCACCACAACCAGCTTCCCAATTCTCTCAATTTCCTCCCTCTGTTTCTCTCTGTGTGTCGAAGCACCAGAATGCATAACACGGGTGCACCCCAATTAATTGGGCCGTGAATGCACAGGATTCTACCAGAATCCTCTACACACATGCCATGTGTCACCATCCACTCCACACACTCCCAAATGGCCTAATCCCAGCCGTCCATTCTTTTCTTCTGTGCACAAATCCCAATGTGCCACAATGACCAAAATACCCTTCTTGTTAACTCATTTTTACGGTTTTTCCGGAACTTCCTAGACCCGTAACTCTCGCCTCGTAAGTTCGATGAACACGTGCCGCCTGTCATCGAACTCAGGACGACGAGAACTATCTAGCCATCCTAGGTCAACCTACCAAAACTCGATTATTCGAAAAGTCAACTTTTCCCCCTATTTTACCAAAATTACGATAATACCCTCGACCTTCCGAACATCACAACTTCCTCCTCGGATGTCGGAATCAAACATACCACATGTCTACGGGTTCCTGACGTCCTAAACTACGTCCTGGTCACTGGTAAATCCCCAATTGACCACCCGAAATAAAAGTCAACATTTCTGCCCGACCCAGGGGCAAAATCGTCATTCTAAGTTCCCGGACCCCTCGGGACCACCTAACCCCTGATTAACCTTACTAATCACACCTTAATCACTCTACTTATCCCAATTCTCGGAACGGGTTGTTACAATCTACCCACCTAAAAAGAATTTCGTCCCCGAAATTCCACAGCTAGTCCCCGACACCTAGGGTCTCCTAAGGAACAACCTCTCTCACTCCATCCCCAGCTACTGTTACCACAGCCAACCCTAGCTATGTAACAACTACATGGTGTACGCAAGGGAAACTCTATGAACAGAAAACAAAGGTATTATAAATACCTCATTTCACAGTACCCGACAGAAATCATAGAGTACATCCTCGTATACAACCACCCTACCTGCCCGAACCAACTCGACTACTAACCCAAACAATCGTCCACCCATCTCCCTCGGCTACTATTCCGTCCACGGTCGGACTAACTCCACAAAGTCCTAAAGGCAAACTCTAGCTTGTGGGTTCTCTCCTTCCACAGTCTCAGATCGATCACTTAAAGTCACTCCTTTCCTCTACTTCCCACCAACCTACTACGGAATTTACTGTACACTCCACGTCCTCTAGGAAAACTCCTAGACTCTACCCCTAAATCTAACAACCAAACCAACAGAACAACCAAAAGTGAAACAAGTACCTGTCCCCACATCTGATATCGACTGATCCTCCTGCGGCGTCATCGAGAACACCCGGGCCTGAAATCCTGACGCTCTACCACGTCCCCTCGAACTACTCGTGGCTGTGCCACCACCTCCTCTAGTGCCCGCTGTCCCTGATGCCGTACTCTGTCCGGACTCCGCTACTCCTCTGCCTACACCACTTTCCTGTGGCAACAGTGGACACTCACGTCGGAAATGACCTCGCTCCCCGCAATAGAAACACACATTCCAGCCTGGTCCACTACTCGGTCTCCCCGTGGACGCTACCGATGTCGCACTCACTTGCGGAGTCGGCGGTACTCGATAACCCCAAAAGCCTGAACTCTGGGCACTACCAGGCCTACCAAAACGATCATCGCCCGACGAGGACGATCCACCGAAGTTACCTCTTTTCGGTGTCCGCTGGCTCGAAGCTCCAGGAATAGATAGTTCCCGGCGTCGTACCGGCAAACTAGCCTCAACTCGCACCGCAGCATCCGACAAGTCTCGGAGGGTAGCAAAAGATCCAGCCGTCACTACGGCTCGAATCTCACCTCGCAAACCCAACTCAAACCTACGGCACTTCTCGGCTTCAGTGGCCACAAAAGCAGGAGCAAACCGAGACAACATCTGGAACTTCCGTTCATACTCTGCCACTGTCAAATTCCCCTGCTGGAGATGCAAAAACTCTGCCTCCTTGGCATCCCGGAAAGAACGAGGATAATACTGCTCCAGAAACCGTTCCCTGAACGTCTCCCAGGTCACACTATGGACATCCCAGCCAGACAACTCGAGGGTATACCACCACTCGTACGCCGCACCATCCAGTAAAAATGCAGCCAACAATACGCGCTCCTCCGGCGGACAATGCATCACCGCAAAAATCCGCTCAAGTCGGGTAATCCACCTCTGGGCTTCCTCAGGATCAGCCCCACCACTAAAAGTAGTAGCCCCGAGCCGCTGGGCTCGCTCAATCGTGGCACTCTCCGTCTCTCTTGCTACTTCTTCCGGTTGTGGAGAGGGTCTACGTCTCGGAGGCATCGTCAACCGCACGCTGAAAGAGGCATAGAAGTAGTCAAACAACTGAAACACAACCTCACAAACCGACAGACCCAACAAACTCGACAAACCTAGGCTCTGATACCAATTGTCAGGACCCACCCCGGTTTCACCCCGAAACCCGAGGTAAATCCCGCTCCCGTCTGACTCCTCGACACAAAACTATAGTAAAACTCACTCTAACCCAGTCAAACGCAGGAGTAATTTCAAAATATCCCAACCTTATCGTTTACAGAGCATAGCACTGAATTACAAGAAAAATAAAAAAAAACGATAAAGTACACGCACACAGAAGCCTTTAAACTCTTCTAGGATCCCTCACGTCACTTCTATGCCTCGGACACTGCCTCGACGTCAAGACCCCGCGCTAGCTCCACAACCTGGAGGGCAATTTAAAACCGAAAATGTGAGTGGACCAGAAGGTACAAAAGTTCAAAAACCATTTTATAAGAAAACCGAGTTAAACCCTCCGTTTTGAAACCACATGCATAACCAACAGTTATAAGCACATTTATGAAGAATCATTCTTAAACATCATAAGAAACAGAAACACTATAAAATATCATAAGAAACCATAACATGAGTCTCAGAAACCGTATCAACCATAAACACCAAATCATCATTTTCCCGATCAAACCTGCTGGACCTATCCGAGTCTTTAAACTCCCGAGTCTTTAAACTCAATCCAGGCCTTAATCATATCCGAGTCTTTAAACTCCCGAGTCTTTAAACTCAAGGCCTACGGGGGAAAATCAATATATTTCCGAGTCTTTAAACTCCCGAGTCTTTAAACTCAATCCGGGTCTTTAAACCCAATCCGGCCGGTCCCCCGTCACATATATCCGGGTCTTTAAACCCAATATCCAGATCCAGCAAATCCAATCTCAAAATCATTTGAAAACCATTTACCAATCCATATCCAAACCCGAATCCGAAACCACTGGTCCGATGCCCTTTCCGGCATTCAGAACCGTCATTCCGAACCCAAATCCGGAAATTTACTTTCCAACTTTAAAGCCAAAGTCAAATTGTCAAATTCCAATTTCAAACCGAAACCTTGATTCTCAAAATCATATTCCAAAATCCACTTATGACCATTGAAAACCACTTAACAGTTGAAATCCCAAAACCATAGCATATATTCCAGAAACCAACCATTCCTCGTAAAACGTGCTAAAAATCAATTTCCTTGAAAAACGTGTAATAATGTAAAACCAACCAAAACATATTCAATAAACATAGAATTATAACCAAAATCATAAAACAATTATAGAAAACAGTTATGCATGCTCGAGTTTAGAGAAGGGGTCCACTCACAGTACTGAGCCCTACTCGCGTCCCGAACGTCCAGCCCGTTCCTCGGCTTCCTCGGGAAATCCCGATCCTGTCAAACACCGTCAAATTACGTTACTAGTACGTCTACGAAGGTTCACCTAAATTCCCTCAAAATTCCCCGAATCCTAAACGTAAGAACCCGGGACCCTAAACTTTCACCCTCGCGAAACTCAACTCAAACGACTTCCGATTGACCCGAAACCAACTCCACTGAACTCACAACAACTCCTAGACCAAAAACTATGTTGACCGTTTCTCCCAGAACCGCCGCACGCGCCTCCACGCGCCGCCCAAAGTGGCTGCGCGTGGCCCCACGCGCCAGCTACAGTGCACCTTCAACCTCACGTCGACCCGGTTCAACACAGTAGGCTACAGCTTGAACCGGCGTCAACGGTTCTCCGCCGTGCCTGTACTAAAACACCTCCTTCCTTCTCCTAAAGCTTCGTCCAACCTTACTCTAAGCATCCCCATCCTCCAATCACCTCGACACAGCCTCCTACCCGTCGTCTCAAGCTCGAAATCAAACCTCCCCAAAACTCTGTTTCACGATCCGACCACCCAGCTCACCACCCTTCACGGTGGTTTCACCAAACTCTTCCCTAAACCTCACTGAACCTAAACCAACTCTCCTAGACCTTCGACTCAACCCCAATCGTCACGACTTACCGTTCGAAGTTCACTGCCGAAACAGGGTAAAAGAGACCCCTCTTCGACTGAGCTCCGCCGTGTACGGCCCCGTCACGGCGACCACCCTAATCGACACCTAGGACCTCCCTGATCACTACCCTAACCTCCAATCCTCTCGACTCTCAGCCCAGAGTCACGACTTTCACGTTGAACCTCAACGGAAAACAGAGTACCGAAACGGGGATAAGGAAATTACCTGCCTCCTGCTGCCGCCGTGAGCTCCTCCGGGGCTGGTCGACTCCCCACAGTCCTCACGACACCACTGCGATCTTCGTTGCACCGTGCACGGCCACCGCACCACCACAAGCCCTCAATCTTCTCCATTTTCCCCCCTGAGTTCCTCCCTGGTTCCCGTGGCTCCCTACTCGCACACACCACGATTTCTCACCTCCCAACCGTCTCAACTGCTCTCTCCCACTCTCTAATCTCCCTCACACACTCACAAACTCACCAGCCACCACAACCAGCTTCCCAATTCTCTCAATTTCCTCCCTCTGTTTCTCTCTGTGTGTCGAAGCACCAGAATGCATAACACGGGTGCACCCCAATTAATTGGGCCGTGAATGCACAGGATTCTACCAGAATCCTCTACACACATGCCATGTGTCACCATCCACTCCACACACTCCCAAATGGCCTAATCCCAGCCGTCCATTCTTTTCTTCTGTGCACAAATCCCAATGTGCCACAATGACCAAAATACCCTTCTTGTTAACTCATTTTTACGGTTTTTCCGGAACTTCCTAGACCCGTAACTCTCGCCTCGTAAGTTCGATGAACACGTGCCGCCTGTCATCGAACTCAGGACGACGAGAACTATCTAGCCATCCTAGGTCAACCTACCAAAACTCGATTATTCGAAAAGTCAACTTTTCCCCCTATTTTACCAAAATTACGATAATACCCTCGACCTTCCGAACATCACAACTTCCTCCTCGGATGTCGGAATCAAACATACCACATGTCTACAGGTTCCTGACGTCCTAAACTACGTCCTGGTCACTGGTAAATCCCCAATTGACCACCCGAAATAAAAGTCAACATTTCTGCCCGACCTAGGGGCAAAATCGTCATTCTAAGTTCCCGGACCCCTCGGGACCACCTAACCCCTGATTAACCTTACTAATCACACCTTAATCACTCTACTTATCCCAATTCTCGGAACGGGTTGTTTACACTGTCATCAGACTTCAGATAGTTAGGATTTTAGTCTAAGTATGTGAATGGCAAAATGGTAATTTGCGAAGTTAGAGGCATTTTGGTCATTTTGATGCATTGGGATTTGTGCCCAGTAAGATTTGGACACTTGGCTGCTTAGGGATTGATGCCCACCCAGATTGGGACACATGTCCCTCACTGGAAGGCCGTGGAAGCCTCAGCACCGTCTTTCATTGTGTTTTTGTTTAAATTATGGTTGCACGAATATGGGACTAAAATTAGAGATCAGAGAGCAGTGTTTGTGTGAGGGAAAGCCATTGATCTTCAGCATAATTGGTAAGAAAAAGGTGAATGAAAGATGAAAGGGAGGTTGAGACGAACAGAGTGAGGCTGGTGGAGTGCACCGTCGTGTACGGTGGTGGACTGGAAATGGTAAGACCCGTGACCTCCCCTGTTGAGATTCAAATGGCACGTGGTGGTTTATTGGTTATTGACTGATTTGGTATGTTGGATGAGGTTTCTGAGGTTGAAAGAAGACGAGGGAGGCTGGTTTCGAGGCTCGCCATGGACGGCGGCCGTGAAACTGAAAAATGGTAAGTTTCAGTCAAAAATGGTAAGTTGAGAATTGGGGGTTTTTTCGAAGTCTTGATGATTGAGATGTGTTTCTAGGGACTCCAGAAGGTGTTTGGGACCAAAACCAAGAAGGACGGTGGCCGAAATCGTGGCAACTCGATGAAGGACCGTGACTGGTTTCTCCTTCGATTTGGAAAGTAAGATCGATGCCTTAATTGCATGTTTTAAAGTTGTAGATTGATAGGAAATCGTGTAAGGAAGCTATAGAACTTAGTAGAATTGAAATTGGACTGAAAATGGAAGATTTGGGCATTAAACCGCCCTCGCCAGTTTGGGCCAGACCGGATTACAGTGAATCGAACCGGACCTGGTTCACCAGAGGTAGGAGATAAACTGTGCATCCGCGCGTGAGGCCCACGTGAAACCCCTTTGGGCTGCACGTGTGGGCGCGTGGCACGGATTTTGAGGAATGTTCCAACAAGACTTTTAAAGTATTTGATGTAACAAACATTTTGGGACTGGTTTCGAGTCGATCAGACATCGTCTCGATATGTTTCAGGATGTTCGAAGGTTTAAAGACTAGTTTTAAAATAGTTAAAAATTCGAGAAAATTACGGGGCTTTAGTATAAACATTGTGAAGTAGTTAGTGACCTTATTATGGGATTTGGAAAGGTTTAGGAAAACCGGTGATAGTGGATTAGCCGGGAAAGCGTAATTGCACGCGTATCGAGGTAACAGCGGGAATGGTCTGTGAGTGGACTTTGCTTTCTAACGTATAATGCATGCATAAATGTTTTACATGTTTTCTACATTTGATTTCTATATTTGTCATATGATCTTGATGATTTATGATTTTACACGTATTTCGAGATATTTACGGAATTGTACGTTTTATGAGATATGGTTTTCTGCTATGATTTGATCATGGTTTGATGATTTGATTTTGAGATTTGAAATATGATTTGATTTCAATGATTCATAATGGACTTTGGAAAAGTTATTTCGGGCTTGAAGCCCTGTTCATAATGATTCATAATGGATTTTGGAAAGGTGATTTCGGGTTTTGGAATTGGATTTCGGAAATATGATTCCTGGTTCAGTTTTGGAGCTTGAAAGTGGATTTCTGGATTTGGGTTCGAAATGATGATTTTGGATGCCAGCTTATGGAATGATGATTTCGGATTCGGATTTGGAAATGGATTATGGATATAATTTCCAGATTCTAGATTTGGATTCGGGATGATGATTTCGGATTCGGCTTGGGATTCGAAATGGTGATTTTGAATTTGGATTTGGACATGGATTTGGAAATGGTTTTAAAATGGTTTTGGATTGGATTTGTTGGATCTGGTGATTGGGTTTAAAGACCCGGATATGATTGTGACGGGGCGGGCTCAGATTGGGTTTAAAGACCCGGATTGAGTTTAAAGACTCGGGAGTTTAAAGACTCGGATATTGTGATTTCCCCCATAGGCCTATTGAGTTTAAAGACTCAGGAGTTTGATTATTTAGGCTTGGATTGAGTTTAAAGACTCGGATTGATATTGAGTTTAAAGACTCGGATAGATCCAACAGGTTCGATTGGTTGAAATGGATTTTAAATGTGTTTTGGATTTCGATGATAACTTGATGATGATGGTTTTCAATAATGGTTTTCAGATGTTTTGGGTTGTGGCCCGGATGATATGGATTTTGATGGTTTTGGGTTGAGGCCCAGGATTTGAGAAAATGAAAGGATTTCTGGCTTTTGGCTTCATGGTTATATTAGCTTGAATATGAAATGGTTTATGAAACAGCTTTTATATGCATGCATTGGTTTTTCAATGGAGGGTACAAATGTCCTTTTATAAAAAAAAAAATCTATACTTATCCTTTATTTTTGTCCACTCACAGTCTTTTGCGTTTTTGATACCCTCCATTAGATGGTTAGGTCATATTGAGTTGTGAATTGTGTTGTGGGGAGCAGCTGTGTTCAGGGAACCCCAGTTGAATTGAGGGTAGGATTGGATTTACGTCCATACGATGTTAGGACCGCGGGGTCGGTCGGATTGTGGATTATACTGCAGAGGGCAGTTGGGTTCAGAGGACCCTAGGGTGTGATTATGGAACCCTAAATCATGATGAATGTTTTGGAAAGGTGAACCCTAGTAGTGATATATGGGTTAGAGAATATGAGTACAACGGGGTTAGTTGATGATCTTGGTGGGAAACCTTAGTGTATGATGTTGGTTCGGAAATGTGAGTCGAGTTGAGATTAGTTAGAGATTGGTTGGACAGGTTACCAGGGTTTGGTACTTGTCGATGGAATCTCGGAGTGGAGATACGGAGTAGTTAGTACGGGGCAGTTGATTCTGTTGGATGTGGAGTCTCGATAGCGATGTCTGGTGGTTGGGTATGCAAGAGTTGTGGCAGGCACTACTATCGAGGATGGATGTAGTTGTGGTTGTTGAGAATCTGGGGACATTCAGGGAACGTTCATTTTCTTGTACGAATTGTTAGGATGATTGTACCTGGAGTTGTTAGGTACGAGGGCAGCAGAATTTCTCCAATTTGAGCAGAGGTACGGGGTCGTTGCTCGGTATGAGCAAAGATCCAGGGTTGTCTAATTCGCACACAGTGTGCTGGTGCTAGTGATTGTGATGACGATGAGCCACGAGCCGGGATGTGACTCCGTCGATATGGGCAGATCCAGAAGTGGAGGAGTTGGACTGGATGAGATCCAGTAGTGGTTGAGATGTGTTGATATTCTAACCCAACCGTGAGTGTGATGACTGATGTGTTTGGATTGATTAAGTGGTAAGTGAATGAAACAGTATGAACGAATAGGCGAGTTGGGGTACCAAGTTAGCTTGGTACAGACACGTGGTTGATGCACGAGTGAGTTGGTTCAAATATGGTTTCAAATTCTCTTGATTCCGAAGTTCCCTAGGCCGACTTTCCATTTTCTGCCCATGGCAGATGATATTGTTGTCACCAGTACGTTGATCTTGTATTGGTTGGTGGACACGTGATTTGTTTGGGTCATCACGAGGAGTTGTGTATTTCGAAGTTAGGTGAATGAGATTTCTCATTTTCTGCTTGGTGGCAGACGATGCTGGGTTACATGGTGTGGTGAGTGCAGTGAGTTTTTGTTTGCATTCACGTAGGATGAATTTTGATGTCATCGTCTTGGATCATCCTTGATTTTTCCTGGGTGGAATGACAAGGATCGATATTAAGTAACCATAGTCTCGATGTGTCTCGTCGTTGACTACTCTATTTAGATGTGGCGATGGTTGATAAACGATTTGATGGTATACGGATTCAATGAAGGTGTAAGACCCTATGACCTGAAATCTAGTAGTTAGCTGAGTGAGAACATGGGTGGATCGTGATGTCATGCCGTACTGGCAGACTTCGCCTTGCTGGTTATGCTAAGTTAGGAGCAGAGGAGAATCGTATTGTGGGACAATTGAAGAATCTCTTGGAATAGAACGAAATGATTATCCAACCTCTGTCTCAGATATTTGGATATTTGGATATGTGCATGTGTGGTAGGTGGAGAGTTTATTGCTCTGTCTTGGATATTTGGATACAAGAATGTTGGGACGACTTCTTTTTGAAGTTAATCTGGCATGAGATGGTTGTTGAGTGATTTGAGGTGTGTATGATTTGTCTTGGATATTTAACTATGGGGATGATGGGACTGACTTCCTTTCGATGTTAATCCCGTATGTTTTAGGGGTAGAACGAGTGGATATCCGATGGGAACGGATTGGTTAGTATTGGATATGTGAATGATGGGATTGAATTCCTTTCGAAGTCAATCGAGTGTGATATGGTAATCGAATGAGCAGGTGACTGTTAGATTCAGAGTTGGTGCGTCCCGGTAGACGTGGGTGAGATTGGTTACGATTTGGGCATGAATGGGTATCCCTTGGTGGGCGTGAATCGAATTGGTAAGTGTTGGATTACGTTATTAGGAGGAGACATTGTGATATTGGTCGAGTGACCATGGGACTCGGAATGGATGATGGATTGGAATATTTGATCTGTCTAGTACTGAACTGAACAAATGGACTCCAAAATTGAAGTGTGATTGGCTACGAGCTATGTAGCAGGCTGGTTGGTGGACTAGGCATTGAATACTGTGCGCTGGGCTAGAGTGATTTTAATGGGTTCAGTGATCATACAAGCAGGTGCTCAGAGCCGTGGATGGCTAGTGGAACCCTAGAACGGAGATGTGATATCACAGTTGAGAAGGTTTTCGATGGGGTCCAGTCACACTCAGATCGAGTGAGTTGGTGGTTAGTGTGACCACAAGTGAGTATAATGTCAGTTTTGACTAACGACTGTCAAGTGGTGACGGTGTGAGAAGTGTCGGTGTAATGCCAGAAATGTCGGGTGGTATCAACTAGGAACATGTGATCAATTTCACTCGACGTGGTCGGGTGTAGTCGTTGCGACGTGAGTATTGGCGGAACCTCTGGGAGCAGACAAGTATGGTTATGGTTAGTGGGTGTACAAGCGTACACCTGATATGGGGCCGATTTTGCTTTCCATGAGGTATTTATGGAATCGGGGATAGTTGGAATTTCAAGGACGAAATTATTTAAAGGGAGAAGGTTGTAACGACCCGTCCCGAATTCTGGGATTAGATTAGTGACTAATGAAGGATTAGTGAGATTAATCGGAGATTAGTTGAGCAAAATCGGACGAAGTTGTAAAATGATCGTTTTGCCCCTAGTCTTGGGTAAAAAGTTGACTTTTGACCCGGGAGATCCGATGTACGAGGACCGATGACGGTGTCGTAGATCAGGCGTCACAAGTCCGTAGAAAGGCGGCACGTCAAAATCGGAAGTTTGACGGGAATGTTATGGTTCACGAAAGTTCGGGAAAACTATTGCACAAATTACGAGACGAATTACATTTGTACTCATGTGGGCCCACATATTTATTTCGGGCCCAATGGATGAGTGACAAGTGTCACTCATCCCATTAGTCCTTAACCCTAAAAAGTGGATCTCACTTCTGATTGGATGGATTTTATTATTTTATATTTTTTCTTTCATTTCTCTATCTTCTTCCCCGTGCACATATCTTCATCTTCTTCATTCTTTTTCTTCTTCAAACTATGAACCTCAACCTCTCACACACCCTCAAATCTTCATTAGTAATGCTTGGTGTGTGAGGGATAATAAAAGTATGATGTGAGATGAGAATGGTGGTGAGGTGTGAAAATGGAGTTCGGTGAGGGTCAACCGAAAGGGTGAAAACATAGTGCCTTGTGTGATCATGAAACTCAAGTGTAACGACCCGTCCCGAATTCCAGGATTAGATTAGTGACTAATCAAGGATTAGTGAGGTTAAACTGTGATTAGTTGAGCGAAATCGATCGGACGGTGTAAAATGACCGTTTTGCCCCAAGGCGTGGGCAAAATATTGACTTTTGACCCGGGAGGTCCAATGGACGAGGGCCAAGAACCGTTGCGTAGATTGGGTCTATACGAGTCGGTAGACAGGTGGCATGTCAAAATCGGACGTCGGACGGAGAAGTTATGGTCACAGGAGCGAAATCAGAGATTTACGGCTCGGGATTCGAATATAATATTAATTTAATTGGATTGGGCAGATATTTTCTGTGGGGCCTTGGATGAGTGACAAGTGTCACTCATCCCATTGGTGGATAACCCTAAAAGTGTGGATCTCAAACTGATTGGGGGCTTGGGATTAATTAATTATAAAAAACTCTATCTTCTCTCTCTCTCTCTCTCTCTCCCCGCGGGCTCTCTCTCATTTCTCTCTAAAGAACACAACACAAACACACCCCACAACCCATCCAAACCTCATCCATTAATGATGCTGTAAACATGAAAGTGAGTGAGGGAGGTGAGACAAGGAGAATGGTGGTCGTGGCTTGCGCCGTCGTGGACTGTGGACGGAGAAACCATGGAGGGTATGGTTTAGTTTTCAAAATGTGAAGTTGAGTTTTGGTGCTTGTTAATTGATGATGATGACTGGAAATGGTTGCTGGAGGTCCTAGGAGTCCTTTGGGCCTAGAATGGTGGCTGGTGGGTGGCCAGAAGCAAGTGAACCGACGGGGAGGAATAACCTGGATGGTTTCTGGGACAAGTGAAAACTAAAACATACCCTCCATGAAAGGTATGGTTTTGATTTCAATTTTCATGGTTTCTCCGATGGAAAGGTATGGTTTAGTTTTCACTTGCTTCTGGGACACCAAGCCTCACGGACGGAAAGGTATGAAATCAAAACCATACCTTTCATGGATCACTTGGGGCGCACGTCGCAGAAGCAAGTGAAAACTAAAACATACCTTTCGTGTTTTTAGGGCGCGCATGGGGGTGCTTGAGGGGCCTTTTGGGGAAACTTTCAACATGTGAAATAATCTATTCGATGTAATGAACATTTTGGGACTAGTTTCGTGTCAATCAGACACGTTTTGATATGTTTCGGGGTGTCCGAAGGTTTTGAATAGAGTTTAAAAATAGTTAAAAATTCGAAAAAATTACGGGGCTTTAATAGGAGGTTAATGAAGAGGTTGGTGACCCTCTAGTGTGATTTGGACAGGTTTGGAAGTCCCGGTGGTAGTGATGGGGCCCAGGAGTACCTATGACACGCGTATCGAGGCGGCAGCGTAGGACGATCTGTGAGTGGAATTCGTTTTCTAAATTGTGATGCATGCATAACTATTTTATATGTTTTACATACGTGATTTCTATGATGATGATTGTGGCACTGGTGGATTATATGATTGCACGTATTTCGAGGTAAACCCGTATTTACACGTCTTTCGAAATATTGACCCGGGCATGAGACCCTTTTGAGTCTTGTGATCGCGCCAGGAGCTCAGTGGTTTACAAAATCGGGCATGAGACCCAATTGAGTTTTATAAATTTGATTCCGGGTTTGGGACCCTATGTTTCATAAACGTGATTTCAGGTCAGGGACCCTAAATGGATTTGTGATGTTTTATGGAGATTTCGGGTATGGCCCATTGAGATGTTTTGAAATGACTTTGTAAAACTATTTTCCATATACCATCTTGATACGAGGATATGTGATTGTTTCCTCCAGGTGTCTGGGACACTGAGGAAGTCACAGTGCATTGCCTGCGAGGGGTCATTATACGGAGCTACCAGACCGTATGATAACTCAGGAGCAAGAATGCTATAATTGGACGTCTGGGACGTCAGACATCTGGGATGTCGGAGATATTGACCCGAAGAGACCCCAAGTAGCACGCGTTGCTTATTACAGTGAGATATGACGTCTGAGACGTCGAGTGTTTGGGATGCTAGGCATCTGGGATGCCAGTGGTTGTTATATGGTAAATATGGATTATTGAGGTCATGAAAAGGTATTTCTGTCTTTGTGGATTTGTGGTTATAGATTTGGATAGTGGCCCACTTGGTTTTGGATTTACGGTTTTAGGCTAAGGCCCTATTGGCTTATTCGAGTGAATGTTTTGATTACTGATTTCCGATGCATGCATATTTTTTAGTGAAGTTCTTAAATATCTTTTTATGAAATTGTTGATTTTCGTCCACTCACAGTTCTGAATGGTTTTAATGCCCTTCAGGTTGATCACGGATGCGGGCTGTAGCAGGTACTAAGACATCGCACTCCTCCATCGTTCCTAGCGCTCTCTGGGAGCGCCGTAGGGGCTAAGGTATGTAATATCCCTTGTTTGACACTTCGTGTCAGAAGGGAGCATGGCACATCCCACGTTAATCCCAGGGGGATTGGGATGGGTCGTCTCACCAAGTCCCTTGATCCTCATCTATTGCCTATGATGTGTGAAGGAAAGTTGAAGGGAGGTTGAGCTGAGGCTAATGGTGGCCACGACGGTGGCCCACGACGGCAATGAGAGGTAAGAGCTCGTGAGGCCTTTGTTTGCATTCAAAAATGGCAGATCGTGAATTATGTGCTGTTAATCGATTTGTTTGATCAGGTGAGCTTATAGAGATTGCCAGGAAGCTATTAGTCATGGAACGGAGGCCAACGGTGGCCAGAGATGGGAGAAGTTGACGGAGGAGTTTGGTCGTGAGTTCCTCGATCGGGAAGGTAAGTTAGAAGGTTATTTTTCTAATTTTGAAACCATAAATCGACTAGATTTAGGAGGACGAAGCTGCAGGGATTAGATTGGAGGGAAAAAGAGTCGAAAATTGGCATTGAACCGATCACGCCGGTTCGGGTTGGACTCGGTTGGTCTGGACCGGTTTGAACCAGTCCACTCGAGATAGACGATGACACTGTTCATCCTGCATGGGCTTCACGCGCAGTCGCTTGCGACGGCGTGTGGGGGCATGTGGGACGGAATTTGGTGATGTTGTCAACATTTAATTTCATCTATTCGATGTAACGAACATTTTGGGACTGGTTTCGTGCCGATCTGACATCGTCTCGATATAATTCGGGGGTGTCCGAAGGTTTAGGATCGAGTTTTAAAATGCTTAAAAATTCGTGAAAATTACGGGATTTTAATGAGAGGTTAATAAGGTAGTTAGTAACCCTCTAGTATGATTTGTATAGGTTTGAGGGTCCCGGTGATGGTGATTAACCCGGGAAGACTTATCGGACGACATATCGTGGCGGCTTCATAGGACGGTCTATGAGTGGACCTTGATTTCTAAACTATCATGCATGCATAAATGTTTATATGTTTTACATATATGATTTCTATCATGATGATTATGGTATTGGTGATTTACATGATTACACATATTTCGAGGCAATTTACGTATTTACATGTATATCAAGGTTTATAGTTTTACACTGATTAAACGTGTTTGTGGTTTCGGTGATGGTTTGATGAAATCATTTTGGATTTGAAAAGGTAAACTCGAGCATGAGACCCATTTTTTTGGAAACCCTCAGACTTGAAGTCCATTTGAGTTATATTACTGGGCCAGGGGCCCAATTGGTTCATGGATTGATGATATGATTTGGATTTGGAAATATGGAACCGGGCTTGAGACCCATTTGATTTACAAACTCTAGGACTTGGAGTCCATTTGATTTCATAAGGCATCGGGTCGGGGGCCCAGTTGATTTACATGATCGGGCTAGTGGCCCAGTTGGTTTACATGATCGGGCTTGAGGCCCAGTTGGTTATGATATCGGGCATGAGTCCCATTTATGGTTTATAAATGTGATTTCGGGTTCAAAGACCCTAAATGGATTTGGATTTGGAAAAAAGTGGATTTTTGGATTCATGACAGTTTTAAGGGAAACCGGGCATGAACCCTTTGAAAGATTTGAAAGGTTTTGAGAATGATTGCGAAATGGTTTTTCATATACCATCCTTTTATTTTTGAATTGTCTCCTCCGGGGAGGGTCGTTGGCCTAGGTGGACCTCAGAGTAGTCACAGAGCACTAACTGAATGGAGTCGCCCCCGTGGGGTACCTTACTCTCAGGAAGGCATTTATGGATTATAACCCCCAAGGAGGGTCATTGATCTGCAGTCACTAAACTGGGTGGACCCTAGGGATACTTGGGATTTGAGACCCCGAGTAGCACACGTAGCTTTAGAAATCATGACAGGATTGGTTATATGAAATTTGGTAAACATGATTTCTTGGATTTATGAAATGGTGTTTTGTGAATAGTAAATAGATTTAGGCAATGACCCACATACTCGGATTTACGGTTTTGGGCTGAGTTCCCATACATGGTTGGTATGTTATGGATTTGTGTAAATGGATTTGGGCAGGGGCCCGTATTACTTGGATTTACGAAATTTGGGGCTGAGACCCTAATAATGGTTACTAAAGTAAATGGTTTGGTAAATGGTTTTTGAATGCATGCATGCTTTTTAGTGAAGGGTATAAATGTCTTTTTGAGATAAACGTGTTTTTATTAAACTATTGATTTTCTTCCACTTATAGCTTTTGATGTTTTTAATGCCCTTCAGGTTGATCACGGATGCGGGCTGTAGTAGAGACCGAGACATCACACTCCTTCACCGGATCCTGTCGTACTTTAGAAGCCCCGTTCGGGCTGAGGTTTCGGATTATCTCTTATCTGACACTCTGTGTCAGCCAGAGCATGGCACATGTCGTGTTAATCCCAGGGGATTTGGATGGGTCGTGTCATAGTAAGAATGAATAGATCCATGTTGCTGTCGGAATTCACTGATGCTCTAATTTCAAATTTTAAATTTCTAACCCAAGTCCTTACTGTCTCTCAACCTCACTAATTGTGTTGCGCACTCTACTGTCACTTCTACTATCTCGACCTTTTATCATTCATTATAGTTTCGTCAGCACGATTGTTGCTCGTTATTGTTCCCTTTTGGTTGTCAGGGTTCATTCAAAAACTCAACAATATTTTTAAGTAGATTTGATTCTAACATAAGTATGAATTTGTGGAACCATAAATCTCCAGAAATTGTAAAGTTACCATATGATTCATAAATTATGTAATGTTCAAATTGCTCTTGATAATGGTATTAACGATTTACAGATATTCATACAGTAATTAATACATTTACTAGATAATATGTTATTTAATTGAATTAAAATCTCAATGATATTAATATTTCGCTCAGAATTTAATTGTCATTTTTTTAATAATGAACAATTATTATTAATATTAAATCATCATAATTGTCACTATTATTCCTAACAATGAATAATTATTATCATTAAAAATTATTATTAATTAAAAATTCAGTCTACCAATCGGAATGATCTGAGACTTACAAGATTTCTCTCTAAATAGTGAAGTTCATTCCACTTTCAAGGTAAGTCGTTTCATCACCTCTTAAGCTCTCATGATTTCTATCTCAAAGCTGATTTAAGCATCAGAGTGTACTTGGTCGAATAACTCATCGGAGCTTCGATCGAGGTAAACGATAGCTTCTTGTTTACTGTTTATAGGGATCAAGGAGACTTTTGCGATTGTGTTCCATTTTAGATTCAACAATTGGTGTTTTTATTGAGAGCTGAACTGAGAAATACTCAATATGAGCTCTCATGTTCGTTCATCTGTTATCATACTTCGTTCGCCGTTCATCGACACTATTCGAAGTTCTTGAACATTGTTCATCGTTCATCAAAAAGTTTTCGTTCAATCATTGCATTCAACATAGTTAGAACTCGTTGATCTGTTCGATCAGTTGAGGATGGTGTTTCAACTTCTTCAGCTCAAACTAGGAACAGAGTGCATAATGTGACTCTAGAGGAACACAAAAGCCATACTTGACACGTGACTATCGCGGTGCCTATGGAGACACATGGAGCGATTCCAATTTTTGGATTCAGAACTATCCTTATCTTAACCACCTGCATTAGGAAAAAGAGCTACAACATTTCAACAAACTGATAGGCGATTGGTGGGAGAAGTATCAAGGCAAAGTTAGCTCTATGCAAACAGGGTCTGCGAGAATTCTTGGATGGACGCCATGAAATATTGGGACAAAATCAAGCACAAGTCAGATTTGATACAAACCAAAAAATCCTAAGACGTAGGTCTCGACATGATAAGCGCTAGTCGCAAACACCTCAGCGCCAACCTCCTCAAGATAACTTATCTCAACAAGTTGAAAGGTCGAGCAACCAAGCCTAATGTAATCAGAGCTTTTACAATGACTCTTAGTAGAACGAACCACTCAAGAGTCTGGGAGACACTCCATATCTTGTGGGAGGCAAGAACACGTTCCCAGATGATATCGAAAAGAAACAGTTTGATGCCGAACAATGTCTCATGACACTTCGTTATGAGATTTCAGAGAATACAGTCACACCCGCAGAACGAAGAACCAACAATATCTAAGGATGTCAGTGCATGGGCGATTTGGCGAACCTGTAGGGACTTCATCGCCAATTGAACATTCGCATGGGAGCATGAGGTAACAGACAACTTCTCGAAATACACCAGGACGAACTGACCATCGTAGCAAGGAAAGGGATGAGACATACTCACCCACACAATCTAAGAAATCAAAAATTGAGATTCGAGGAGGTCAACGATGATTGGCAGGTGATGACTCTCTACCTCATCGAGGCACGCTGCAAGCTGATGATGTCAGAAGAATGTTGGATTGACACCTCTGCATCCAACACGATGGTAATCTAGAACATGATCTCAGATGCCAAATTCAGCCATCCTCACATTTTATGAGAGGCATTCAGGAGAACTTCTGACTCGGTAATGCATATTAATTAGTACTGAGGTGTCATGATTCTCCATAGATACAATGACACATTCATGTGCAAAGTGTTCCAAGTATCTCTGCAAAGCCAAGTCATGACATGGCTCGACCATCTATCTCGGAGATCCATCGCTTCATTTGAAGAACCGACTCTAGCATTTTTAAAGAATACTCTCAACTTTGCACTATCAAAGTGAAGGAATATCATCTTTTTACTATTAGAAAGAGATCAAAAGATACCCTACGCCAATACATTCGAAGATATTGTGAAGAAAAGTTTTGCATCGTTGGATGCAAGGATCTTGTTGCGGCAATCGTATTTAAGCAAAGGCTTCTCAGGATAGCTAGTTTTACAGAGACATTGTTATGAACAATACTCGCAGTCTCACCAAAATGCTCTATTTGGTATAGAGCAATGTTCAAAACGGCGCTAGGCGCTCCCAGGGCGGCCAGCAAGGGCCCTGTCTCGAATTTCAAGAATAGATTAGTGATTAATCGTGGATTAGCGGGACTGATCGAAGATTAGACGGAGGAACGCGGACGAACGTTGCGAAATGACAATTTTGCATGTTAACTTTGGACTTGGGCGGTCAAAAGGACTTTGACCGATGACTATGACGTAAATTGGGACGTTACGAGTTCGTAGACAGGTGGCACATCGAAATTGGAAGTTCGATGGGAAAGTTACGGGTCTACAAAGTTTTATCGCATTATTCATAAAAATCGAGGAAAACTGACACGTGGCAGAATTTGACTGGGGAACCTTCTGGAAGGACCCACCAGATGAATGACATGTGTAACCCATCTAATAGACCCAGACCCAATTAAATGGGTCCTTATTCTCTTCGATCGATCATTTCTTAATTTCTCTCAAAAACCCACAAACCCTCTCGACCCCATGCAAACCCATTCCATATAGCCCCTTCAATCCTTATTATCTGTCCTTAGTGTGTGAATGAAAAAGAGAGAGTGAGGTGAGACGATGAAGATGGTAGCAACGGGTTGAACCGTCATGCACTGTAGTGGAAGCTCGAAGGTAAGCTGGGAGCCCTATTTTAAATTCAAAAATGGAAGATTGGGTTTGGTTGGTTGTTGACCCTTTCTGTGGATTGGAGGATGTTCATGAGGTCGAGACAAACCCAATGGTGGCCACGACGGTGCCCCACGACGACGAGAAGAAGTAAGAACCCGTGTGTCCCTGTTTGAATTAAAAAATGACAATTCGTGGTTTAGTGGTTATTGATTGATTCTAATGATTGGAAAACATTTCCGGACGTCATATAAGTCGATTGGGATCGAAAGTGAGGCTGGAGGTGGCCGAGATAGTGAGAATTCGACAGGGAAATTCTGGGTTACTGTTCTTGCGATTGAAAGGTATAATCCAAGCTTGTTTTTCTTATTTTGAAGTCATAAATCGATAGGAAACATTGGGACGAAGCTATAGGACTTAACGAGGATGAAAATGGACCAAATTTGCAGAGAACCACCCTGAATTGGTCAACGCGAGGTTGAAGATGAACAATGCACCAGCACATGGGCTTCATGCGCAGCGCCTTTGGGCAGCGCGTGGGGCAGCACTGAGATGGTGGATTAGCCAGAATGACGTATGGCGTACGTTTCGAGGCGGCAGCTAGGACGGCCTGTAAGTGGACTTTTTTTTCTAAATATAATGCATGCATAACTGTTTTATAAGTTTTATATATGTGATTTCCATGAGTATGATAATGGTATTTATGATTTACATATTTGCACGTACTTCGAGATTTATGGTTTTATACTGTGGTTATAATTGCTTGGGGTTTTATGATGGTTTAATGAAATGGTTTTGGATTTGAAAAGATGAACACGGGCATGAGACCTATTTGATTTGGAAACTATCGGACTTGGAGTCCATTTGATTTAATGAAGAATCGGGATGAGACCCATTTGAGTTATGCGATCGGTCTAGGGGCCCAGTTGGTTTACAAATCGGGCCTGAGACCCAATTGTGATTTATAATGGATTTGGAAAATGGATTTGGAGTCGAGTACTTAGATTTCTGGATTTTGATGGTTTTATGGAAATTCTGGGCATGGCCCCTTTGAGATATTTTGAGATGTTTGAATGGTTTTAAAAAGGTTGTTTCCCATTTACCATCATGGGATGAGGATATGTGGATAGGTCTTACTCCATGTCCGGGACATCAGAGTAGACACGGTGCATTGCCTGCGAGGGGTCATTGCACGGAGCGACTAGACCATATAATTACTCAGGAGCAAGATTGCTATGATTAGACATCTGAGACGTCAGACATCTGGGATGTCAGAGATATGGATCCGGAGAGACCCCGGGCGGCACGCATTGCTTAGCCGTGATATATATGACATCTAGGACATCAAGCATCTGGGACGCTAGGCATCGGGGATGCCGAGGATGGGTATTTGATAAACATGATTGATTTGATTTACGAAATAATAATTCTGTGTTTGTGATTTATTGAAGTGGCCCACATGTTCTTGGATTTTACGCTTATGGGCTAAGGCCCTAATGGTTGAGAAAAGAAAATGACTTTGGCTTTCTAAACAGTTTTTATTATATTTGAATTAACTGGTTTTGTATGCATGCATAGTTTTTAAGTGAAGGGCATAAATGACTTTTTATGAAATATGTTTTATGAACTTATTTATTTTTGTCCATTCACAGCTTTTAATGGTTTTTAATGTCCTCGGTTGATCCTGGCGCACTCTGGGAGCCAATTGGGCTCAAGATTTCAGATTATCCCTTGTCTAGCCTTCGTGTTACCTCATGTGGCACGTGGGTTACACCTGTGAGACCTGTCAGGCTGACGTTAACAGGTGATGTCAGCATTGACCAGCGTTGACCGCCGTTGACTAACGCGTGTGAACTTTGATCAGAGCGTGAGGGCGCGTGGGCCTAAATCTCGAGGTCAAACTAGTTTTGTTAAAATGTTTCGAAGATTTGAGTCCAATGGTGGTGGTTTTAGGTCTATTGGAGATCGTTTGATAGGTCATTTGGAGGTTTTTAGCCTCGAAAAACGTGTTTGTGACACGTTGGCTATTCCGAGAGTTTTGAGGGTTTATGGTATAGACTTGTATAGGTTGATAGTGACCTTTGGGTATGATTTGGACAGGTCTGGACATCCTGAAGATTGTGGATTAGCCTCGGAGTGGCTTACGACGTGGATTATAAGCGCGTAGCATAGACGATCTGTGGGTGGACTTTGTTTTATGAAATGATGCATGCATAACTGTTTTATATGTTTTAGGAACATGATTTGAAATGTAATGATTGAATATGATTTAAATATGATTTACGTTGATGATTTGGTATTTTCGTAGAAAATGTTAGTATGCACGTATTTCAATATTTATATTTTTATATGATACTTGGGTTTAGGCCGAGTAATCTATGTGCATGTGATTTATGTGACATTTGATTGGTTTCATGAAGATGCGTGAAATGGTATTTCGGGCTTGAGTACCAGTTGGAAATCACCTTTGACTGTTTGTGATTTGGAAAAATGATTTGAATAATGAAATGGTTTTCGGATTTGGAAATATGTCTCGGGCGAGTATCTCAGTTGATTTTTGGGTTGACTTAGAGGATAGTCAAACATGTGATTTTGGCATGTGACCCTATTATGGATTTACGAAATTGGATTTGATAGGATTCTAGGAATCTTGGATTTATGAAGTGTTTCTAGACACTGTTTGTGGAAAAAGGATTTGATGAAACTATTTTCCTAGCGTGGACCCTATTAAGATATTTTGAGATGATTTGAAATGTTTGTGAAATTTTTTTCACACGACCACCCTCTATGATGTGATGATAGCCTCCAGACGTCGACCATCATGTGCAATGTGTGATCCTGGAGAGGATGTAATGATAGCCTCCAGACGTCAACCATCCTGTGCGATGTGTGATCTTGGAAAGGATGTGATGATAGCCTCCGGACGTCAACCATCATGTGCGATGTATGATCCTGGAGAGGATGTGATGATAGCCTCCAGATGTCGACCATCATGTGCGATATGTGATCTTGGAAAGGATGTGATGATAGCCTGCGGACATCGACCATGTAGTGTGATGTGTGTTCCTGGAGAGGATGTGATGATAGCCTTCGGACGTCGACTATCCTGTGTGATGTGTGTTGCTGGAGATGTCACGATAAACTACCTGTTGTCGTGTAATCGAGGGAGCCTTGATTCAGGAGTGCTGATGTTATATGAGATCGATTGTTGATATGTTCACGACGATATGTGGAGTCGCACACATTGCTTGGATATCGTGACTGATGATGATGATGATGATGAGATGATAAGAGGATGTGTTACTTATGTTTACATATGACTACTACGGGTGTGAGTCTATGTTAAGGCAGAGGCCCTATTGAGAATATTTATGAGATTGTTTTGGGTTGAGATCCCACGTGGTTTGGATTTGGGCTGAGACCCTGCGGAGGAAATTACTATGATTGAGAAGTATTTTTCGCTGAATATTGATTCGAAACGTCATATAATTTGTTTTTAAGAAAGTTTAAAATACTGTTTTCTGATGCATGCATGTTTTTACGTGAAGAGTATAAATGTCTTTTTGTTAAATGGTTTTTTAAAATATTTATTTTTGTCCACTCATAGATTTTATGTTTTTGATACCCTTTAGGTTGATCGCGAATGCGGGCTGTAGAAGAGATCGGGACATCACATGCCGCTGCGTACTCCACAAGTCGCTATGTACTCTAGTAACCCCAAGCGGGTTACGATTTTATCCTAGGTCTGGCATGTGGTGTCAGACGAGAGCATGGCGCATCCCATGATAATCCAGGGGGATTAGGATGGGTTGTGTCAGACGTGGCAAGCCACGTCATCACTGGCAAGACATGTGTAAAATTAGATGGTGCCACATGGTAAGCTATCAGGGTTGTCAAAGTGACGTGGCAGCATGAAGTCAGTAGTGAGGTCAACATGTGACACGTGGCATATGTTAGATGGTGACACGTGGAACCTGTCGGGTGGTGCCACGTGGTAGGTTGTCAAATGTCAAGCTGACGTCAATAGTGACGTCAGCACATGACGTCAGTGTTGACCAAACTTTGACCGGTGCGTGTGGGTGCATGGGAATGAATTTTGAGGTCAAACTGGTCTTATTCAAAAGGTTTTAACACCCTGAATCTAATGGTGGTGGTCTAAAATCGGCCGGAGAATGTTTGGTTGGTGATTTCGAGGTTTTTCTCCTTGGGAAGCATTTTCGGGATACGTTTTGGATTTCAGGGTTTGTGAGGGTTTATTTTATGGACTTATACGGATTGTTAGTAACCCTCAGATATGACTTTGATAGGCTCGGACATCCCGGAGGCTTCGGATTGGCTTACAGCTCATGTTTCGAGCAAGCGGCGATATGCGTAAGTGGATTTTTGTTTTCCTAATGCTATGCATGCAATTTTATATAGTTTTTATGTGATTTATTATGAGATTTGCCTTATGATTGGTTACATATGATTTATATGGATATCTTGGAAATTTGTGAATATATGATTATGTGATCATGTGATTGTGTTATGATAATGGTGATGATTGTGATGATGTGAGATGTGATGGGTGACTCACTCGAGATGTCGATCATGATCATGGATAAAAATATCGTCAATATCAGCGAAATATCGTTCGATATATCGGAAAATCCGGCCAGCAATACCTAAAGAGGGGTTGAACGAAATTGGCCGAAATATCGAAGAATTTTCTTGTTTTGATCCTACAGATCATTTTCTAGTATCAAAACGATGAAGATGGACTATTCATTTGTGAACATTGGACGTAAAACGAAGTAGTTTAATCCGAGTCATGACGTCGGGTATAAAAACCATAGTTGCAGACCCACTGAAGGAAGAAGATGACTGTTAATTTTTATACTTTATATATTATACGCTGCTTAAACTTCCAATCAGGCTGGCTAGCCGAGTTGGTTATGCGTTTTGCCTCTTCACTGAGGGTCCTGCGTTCGACCACCCGTGTTCACAGATACTAAAAGTTTTCCTCTCTTTTTCCTTTTTTTTTCCAAATTTTCTACAAAATTTGCCCTTTTTTTCTTTTCTTTTTTCCAATTTTAAAAAATCAATTCCTTCCAATTTTTTAACAAAGTTTGGCTCTATTTTTTCATCTTTTTTTCCAATTTTAAATATATTTGGACTTATTTTATCATTTTTTTCCATTGAATTTTTTATGTTTATTGTTATGTTTTTAATTATATTAACATTCAATTATAGTACTTCAATTTATGTTTATATTTAAAATTTTATATTATTAGTCATCGTCAGAATCATATTGTATCATATTATTCGTCATATATTTATTATATCAAAGTCATTTTATAATTCTATTAGTCATATATAACCATTATCGGGTACTTAAGTTTTTCTCAAAGTTTCATTAAAAATTGGAAATTTTTAGACTAAATTTCCGTCATTTTTGTTGACCGTAAACGATATCGATATTTAGAGCAAGATATCCATAAATTTGACTAGCGATATCCGTCGATATCGATATTTTAATTCTTGATCGTGATAGTTATCCATAAATTTGACTAGCGATATACTTGGCTCCATTTGACAGGACCTGTCCCAAATTGTAACGACCCGTCCCGAGTATCGGGATTTAATATTATTTAATTATGATTTAGAATGACTAATCTGGGATTAGTTGAGTGAAATCGGACGAATTGTGCAAAATGACCGTTTTGCCCTTGGGCGTGGGCAAAATGTAGACTTTTTGATTGGGCGACAAATGGACTTTGACCGATGACCGTGACGTAGTTCGAGACGTCACGAGTTCATAGACAGGTGGCACGTTCGATTCCGACATTCAATGAAGAAGTTATGACGTAGGGAAGTTTAGGGGAATTTTGGTAATTTTGATTAAAATGGGTAAAATGTTGACTTTTTTACCGGGAGGTCCAATGGACGAGGGCCAAGGACCGTTACGTAGAGCTAGTCGATACGAATTCATGGACAGGCGGCACGCCGAAATCTGACTTCGTACGAAAAAGTTATGGTCTGAAACGTGAACTCGGGGAAGTTTACGTCTCGAAAACCGTGTCGATTAATTTAATCCGAATTAGTGGGAAAGTGGTTAGGGGACACTTGGATGAGTGATAAGTGTCACTCATCCGTTGGCTAGATTGGATCATGTTCCATTAATTATAAATTATAAGCTAAAGTTTCTACTATGAAATTAAATAGGATTAAATTTCTCCTTTTATTCTCAGCCATCCATCTCACTCCCCAGATTGCATCTACACCGTCCATCTCATCTCTTCTCTTCTGTTTCTAATCAGTCCTCACTCCCTCACTCTCATTTATTTTCCTTAACCGTGAACAAGCAAAAAAAACAGAGAGGTGAGAGTTTGAATTTCTGGCCATCATTAATCTTCCTTCCACAACTGATCTTGTGAGTGGAAAATTGAGAGAATTGAGGAAGAAATTAGCTGAGGGAAAACAAGGGGGACTAAGAGGGGCAAATTAAACAGAGAATCGAAATTTTGGAACAATGAAGGGAAATTCGAATTTTGAGCTATGAGCTCTGAGGATCGAATTTGAGTTCAATTTGAGCTTTCTGGGATTGCCTTGATCACAACCAACTCAAGAACGAAGGAATTTGGCGACCATTTGGCTCGGAACAGACTTGGTGACAGAGAAGGAGCTTGAAGATTGAGTCGTGTTTCTAGAGGGATTAAACGATGAAATTGGATTAGGAAATGAGTTTATCTTGGTCCAACAAAGCTTCTTAGTGGATCAATTTAAGGAAATCCAGTGAAATTGATGAAATCCGAAGGATGAACAGTGCCTAGATGTTCTTCGATGTTCATCTTCGAACCGTTGGATTTCAGGTAAGGATTGATGTAATTGGGTTTACAGACCTCTAATTAGACTAAAACCGAATCTATTTGAATGTTCAATTGAAAGGATTGAGGTTGAATTGACAGAGAACAGATCGGGTCATCTCGCGGGCCAACTGGACCCGTTTTACAGACATACGGGTTGGGACGATGACACTATAGCAGGCGCGTGGGTTTCACGCGCAGCCACTCACAGCGGTTCTTGACGGCGCGTGGGCACGAATCTCGAGGTGAGGTCAACATGATTTTTAATCTATTCAATGTAAGGAACATTTTGGGATTTGTTTCGTGTCGATCAGACACCGTTTCGATATTGTTCGGGACGACCGAACGTTTTAAATCGAGTTTAAAAATAGTTAAAAATTCGGGAAAATTACGGGACTTTAATAGGATGTTAATGAAGAGGTTAGTGACTCTCTAATGTGATATGAACAGGTTTGGGAGTCCCGGTGTTAGTGACGGGGCCGGGGAGGGCCGATGGCACGCGTATCGAGGCATATCGTTGAACGGTCTGTGAGTGGACTTTAGTTTTATAAATTCTATGCATGCTTAACTGTTTTATATGGATCATGATTGTGATTGTATGATGTTGATTTGGATATTGGTAAATTATATGGTTTCACGTATTCCGAGGCGATTTACGTGCTTGCACGTAAATCGAGATTTTCCGATTTTACACGAATTTTCCATACTTATGACTTTGGATATGATTTCATGAAATGGTTTTGAAATTGGAAAGAGAAACTCGGGCATGTGGCCCAATTGTTTTGGAAACCTCGGACTTGGAGTCCAATTGAGTTACGAATCGAGCCAGGGGCCCAGTTATTTACGAAATCGGGCTGAGACCCATTTGAGTTATATAATCGGGCCAGGGGCCCAATTGATTTATGAATTTGGGCCGTGGGCCCAGTGATTTACAGAATCGGGCATGAGGCCCAGTTGGTTTCATAAACGTGATTTTGGGTCGGGGACCCTAAATGGAATTGTGATGTTTTATGGAAATTTTGGGCAGGGCCCATTGATATGTTGTGAAATGATTTGATAAAACTGTTTTCCATATACCATCTTGATTCGAGAAAATGTGAAGGTCTCCTCCAGGTGTCTGGGACACTGGGGAAATCACGGTGCATTACTTGCGAGGGGTCATTATGCGGAGCTACCGGACCGTATAGTGACTAAGGAGCAGGATTGCTATGAATGGACGTCTGGACACTAGGCATCTGGGATGCTGTACCCGGATTGGGTTCAGGGATTGGACTCGGGATTGAGACCCCGGGTAGCACGCGTAGCTTATGGTTATACCGTGAAATCTGACGTCTGGGATGCTAGGCATCTGGGATGCCGGTTATGGTAATGCGGTAAATATGGATTAATGAATCTATGAAATGGTTTTTCGATTGGATTTATGGTTTACGGTTTTGGGCTAATGCCCTAATGCCTTGTTGAGCAAATGTTTTGGTTACTGGTTTTCGTGGCATGCATATATTTTTATGGAGGGCATAAATATCTTATAACTGTGTTTAATGAACTTATTTATTTTCGTCCACTCACAACTTTTGTTTTTAATGACCTTCAGGTTGATTCCGGATGCGACTGCAGTAGAGACTGGGACATCACGCACCTCCTCCATCGATCCTTGCGCACTCTGGAAGCCCGGTTGGGCAGTGGCATCAGGTTATCCTTTGTCTGACACTTCGTGTCAGACAGGAGCATGACACATTCCACTGTAATCCTCGGGGGATTGGGATGGGTAGTGTCACAAATCCCCTGGATTATCGTGGGACGTGTCTGCTCCCGTCTGACACGAAGGGTCAAACAAAGGATAATTCCAACCTTAGCCCCACCGGGGCTTCCAGAGTGCACCAGGATCAGAGGAGTGTGATGTCTCGGTCTCCAATATAGCCCGCATCCGCGATCAACCTGAAGGGCATTGAAACCACGAAAAACTATGAGTGGATGAAACCAATAATTTATAAAAACTCATTTCATAAAAGTATGCACCCATTCGAAAACTAGTTATCAAACCATTCAATTAAATCATTAATTAAACCATTAGGGCCTTAGCCCAAAATCGTAAACCAAACCATATGGAAACTCAGCCTAAAACAATTCTGATGGGAACTCAGCCCAAAATCCGTAGGGACACAGCCCAAATCAATTCATGTGGGTCTCAGCCCAAATCCGATACATGTGCGTCTCAGCCCAAATCCAATACAAGTGGGTCTCAGCCCAAAACCAATCCTTGGCATCCCTGATGCCTGACATCCCAGATGTCACAATCAATACCACTGCCACTATTCCAAGCTACACGTGCTACTCGGGGTGTCAAATCCCTAGTCTCCCCAAGGTCCACTCAGGTAAATGACCTGCAGATTAATGACCCTCCTTGGGGGGAAGTTGTAACCTCTGGAAATTCTGCTCCTGAGTCACTATACGGACCGGTCGCTCTGTGCAATGACCCCTCGTTGGCAATGCCTCGTGACTACTCTAGGATACTACGAGATGTCTGGAGTAGACAACCCGCCACTCTAGGATACTATAAGACGCATGGAGGGGAACCGTTCATGAGGATGGTATATGGAAAACCATTTCACAAAATATCTCAAAATCGTTCAAAGGGTTATGCCCGAGGTTTTCCACAAAACCATAGTAAATCCAAATCCAAATGGGGTCCTCGACTCGAAATCACATTCATAAATCATAACTAGGCCCATGCCTGATATCATAACCAACTAGGTCTCAAGCCCGAATTCGTAAACCAACGAGGCCCCTGGCCCGATATCATAACCAATTGGGCCTCCATCCCTATTTCTCATCAAATCAAATGAACTCCAAGTCCGATGGTTTCCAATTCAAATGGGTCTCATGCCCGATTCCATATTTCTAAATCCAAAACCTTTTAAATTATAGTTCAACTAGGACTCATACCCGAATCTCGATTTCACACATCCCCGTGAAATCCTCAAAACCGTAAATTAGTTCCTCGATTTCACGCCTCTCCGCGAAACCTTCATAATCACATATAAACTGTGTAAAACATACGCACGTAGTACACTTGGCTGGAGCCCAAACATCATATAAAAACAGAAACCTCTAACTACATGCAATGGTGCATTTTCCTCTGAAAATGCCCAATAATTATAATTAAATCATATGCACTCATGGCATCTCAAAACATGTTCATAAACACATATAAAACATGTATGCATGCATCAATTTAGAAAACAAGGTCCACTCATAGACCGTCCAAGCTGCGCCTCGATACGAGCGCCGTAAGTCTTCTTGGCTAAATTACCAACTCTGGGATTTCCGAGCCTGTCCAAATCATACTAGAGGGTTAATAACTAGTTAACTAACCTCTCCTTAAAGCCCCCTAATTTTTCAGAATTTTTTACATATTTTAAACTTGATCCTAAACCATCGGACATCCCGAACTATATTGAAACGATGTTCGATCGACTCGAAAACAGTCCCAACATGTTCGTTACATCGAATAGATGATTTCAAATTTTGAAATCTTCCATAAATAGTGATGCGCGTGCCCCCACGTTCCGCCCAAAGGCCCTGTGCGTGGGAGCCACACGCCACTACACAAGACCGTCTTCAATCTCCAACCGACCGGTCTGAATCAGGTTCTCTGGTTTTCGGTCCGATCGGACAGGCGATACCGATCCAGGGCCATATCTCTCTCATTTTTTGTCTTTTTACATCCTTTCGATTCCTAAGTGTTCGTCTACCTCCCTAACACTGACCTATGGTCTTAAAATCAAGAAAAACGGGCTAACACTCACCTGGGATAGATTGAACAGTGATGGCCAAACTTCAACCGCCCTGGCTGAGTTGCCCAGCCATCCTCAGCCTCCCATTTTTGTTCCTACACACTCACATGAGCTTAAAGAGGCCATCTCTAGCATCAAAGCACACCCCCGACGTCCCAATCAAAATTTCGAATTTGAAATCACAAAGGGGGGTTGTCGGGTTTTTACCGACCTCACGTGGCTCCACCACCGTCCACGACGACTCTGTGGTGACTGGTTTTTCGGGTGAGATCGGGTGAAAGTTCAATGAGGATGAAATGGGGGATATGCATGTATGTAATCATAGTGGGTAATGGATGAGTGACACTTTGGGCAAGAAACAAAATTTTTTGAGCTCACTAAGTTACAAATGTCACATGTCTCGTAAAATGTGCAATAATTACCTCGAACTTACCTGAACCATAACCTTCCCATCGAATGTCCGATTACGACATGCCGCCTGCCTACGGACTCATATCGACCCAATCTACGTAACGGTTCTCGACCCTCGGGCATCGAACCTCCTGGGTCAAAAGTCAACTTTTCGCCCTCGTTGAGGGGCAAAATCTTAATTTCACCCTGAACGTCCGATAATCCTCGGCTAATCCCCAATTAGCCCTGGCAACCTATAATTAGTCTTAATTAATCCTTAAAATTAGGGATGGGTCGTTACACCGTCATTCCCGAGACTCGTCTCAGACGTTGAGCCTCGAGCTTCGTAATTCCTGATACTAGGGTCGTGACTCAGATGTCGAGTTCAGGACTCCGTCATTCTTGAGTCGGTCCACATTCGGATGTCAAGTCAGGGACTCCGTCTTTCCCGAGTGATATCAGCTTACCCGTAGTGCACCTTGATATGTCGATTCAGCAATCGGTTTCGTATGTTAGATATTCGGTATGGTTGGTGCTGTGTGATTGGTATGCTTTTGTACTGATGTGGTTATGCCTTTGTTGAGATATTGACAGGGCTGGCTTTTTATTTTGATGATTAAGTGCTTGGGTCTAGTTGTATATGTGATAAGCCTTGAATTAAGCGTCATTTTATACTCTTTATGCTTATCTTTTAAATGTTTAAATACCAAACAATAGGAGAAAATAACATATTTTGTGAGAAATGTGCATAATTGGATAAAGCTCATAATTACGAGAATTTGGTCGAAAGAATCACCTCAATCGGAGCTATAATGAAGAAGTTATGATCAAAAAAAGGAGGACACCAAAAAGTACAACAGAATTCGATAGGGGGCTACTGAACCCATTTAATCAGTCCATAAAACCAATCGACCAGCCGCTTCCGACCAGCTTTAAAGGAATTCAGTGCGCGCTTCCTGAAACTTTACAGCCAGCGTCGGCGTGCATGTACCGAAGCCAAATATTCCCTCTCGGCGCGCGTTTCCTGAACCCCTAAAGGTGTCTTCGACCAGCTGTCACCGAACGCCTTTTCAGCCTCTCCTGCCATGTTGACCACGCCGTTGACCCCCGAAATGCATCCCAATTTTCGGCCACCGAATTTCATTGCAAGTTCCAGAAACTTCCCATCGAGTCGTTTCCTGTCAATTCCATCACCATTTTCCCTTCCTTTTTGAGGAAAATTGTCCAATTCAAGATTGGATTGATTTCCTTTTTATCTAGGAAACCTTTTTAATTAGTTTTTTTTATAACTTTATTCCTTTAGGACTTCATTATTAATTAGTGTAATCATTTTTCTTTTAGAATTAAATTGTAAACTCCTATTTATTTGCAGATTAATTTTCTCCTATAAATAGAGAGGTTTAGGATATTTGTAAATGGTCACCCATTTTTGTACCAAAGCTCTGCTTAACCAATTTTCCCTTTTCAATAAATTCAAGATTTCTTGTGCAAGGTTAATTATACCATACTTCATATTTTCACCTTCATCTGTGACTTAGTTGGGGGGTCCCCTCTTGTCTCACCAAAGAGTGCTCATTCATTTCGTATCTACAGGGTGTCCCGAAGAAAAAAAGTGTAACACGACTTTTTTTACCTTATAGTTATCTCTTTTGCTTGAATATTGCTTTTATGAACTGATTTCTAATATTATTCTTAGTTTTATGATTTGTATTGATTCAATTTTCTATGTGTTTTATGATTCTAGTTTTTGTTATGTTTGTATGTTCGTGCTTAATGCTTGACTAGATATAGGGGGTCTCGAGTCTAGATCATTGAAAGTGTCATCGGGGGTCCCGGACACGTACTTAAGATAATATTCAAGTAACTCGTTAGGCTAGAATTAAAGGATTTCATTGGTTGAAGTTAATAGAATTCATGAATAAGTTAGGTTAAAGCTGAGTTGACCATGTAAATAATAGATTAGGTTAGTTTAGATTAGTTAATCACTTAGGATAATAGAAACAATCAACTACCCCCTTCCCCCCCCCCCCCCCCCCCCCCCCAAATTAATCAATCAAAGTATCATGCTTAGGTACCCTCAATCCCCGGTTAAGAACGATCCCTACTTATTAATGCTACATTATACAAAAAAAGGGTTTTAATTTGTATATGTTTTTATTAAGGGCTGAGTGTGACTTTGTGTTTACTTTAATACTTACTTTTAGTGTATCAATTTTTGGCGCAGTTGTTGAGGATTGAAATAATCTCTTGTATTATTTCGTTTATGTATATATGTTCATAATGTAAATATAATATTCGTACATAATTTTCATACTTGTTTATAATCTCTTGTATGATTTCGTTTATCTCTTGTATACTTATTGATGATCATAAGGATTAAGAAATTACCAGAGTTACCTTTATTTCCGATGTGTCACATCCAAATTAGCAGTGTAAATGTTAGAGCAGCAATTGAGCACTCCTCGAAATGCATGAAGTAATGCCGGAACCTGTGGGGTATGAAAAGAGAAGGGCGAGTGGACCTAACAATTATTTCAATATGAAACCACTAGTTATAAAACATACTTTAACCCTCCAATTTCAAAACAAGCTTACAAGTTATCACATAACAAAATATGCGCGTTTTACAAGACACAGTAATAAAATATTACGAAATCTCCAAATCTTATCCTGGAGCACAAATACACAAGTATTCAACGTATGACCCACAAATTATGCACTTGAGTTGCTCGAGTCATGCACACATGATAGGTTGGGTATTTATTTGTAATTCGCTCATGTACCACGATCACGTGAAAGTTGGGTGATATGCATTGTCACCACTTATCCCCTAGAGCTCATGGATGACGCTATTTAACTAGTATTTTGAGTAAGCACGGGTGATCAATCACGTGGAGATTAGTCTGTGGCCAAAAAATGAGTACTCGAGATACCAGCTATTCCAAGGGGGGAAATTATCTCAACTTAACTTAAAATTCGTGTCGCTAGATAATCATCTCTTGGTTATCATTCCTTAATTATAGTAATAAAAAAACGCTATGAGATCTCATTCAACACAAAACAATAAAAATAGGCTATGCTCAGGAATATAATATAACCACTAACCAAAAAACCATACGCTGTAAATATGGAATAATAATCAAACAAGCATGTTAGGGAAATTATCATCAAATATTCAATCATGCATTCTAAGTCAATATCTCAAATAATATAAAATATCGCAAAATGTGCAAGTAAAAACTAATGACTTAAAACGGGTTTGAGAAGGAGATCCACTCACAAACTTGACAGGGAGTCGAAATCAACCCACATGTAAACCATATAAGATCAAAGCTGATTAGAGTCCTAAAAAAATTTGACCATCGAGGTTACTTAACCAAATCCAAGCAAATACTATGACAGGACCTATCCCAATCCCCTCAGATTATAGTGGGACGTGTCTTACTCCCATCTGACAATCAAATTCAAAATACCGAAAATGACCATTTTAAGTTTTAAAGAAGGATTCAAACCACTACATTGTCAGACAAGGGATAAGTAACTATACATAATCGAGCATACATGTCACTATAATAAAAGTACCATATCCTACCCTGCAAGGTATTTAGGTGCGCAACGGTACTGTTTATGCCTCAGCCTTAGTGTCAGCCTCTGCCTCTGTGTCACAGCCTAGAGGGTCAATAAAACAGTCAAAGTGTGAGTGGACAAAAATAATGATTTTCAAAATACGATTTAAGAACACTAACATTTTCCACTCCGTTTTCTAAACATGCATGCATTTAAATCAGCTCGTATGAAAGTAACTCAAATTATATATATATCTGGACACACATATCAATAAAACACAATATAACCAATCCTCGACATCGCGATGTCTATAACCAGTAACTGTCACGATTTCCAATGCTACGCGTGCAACTCGAGGTCTCATCTCCGAGTAAATCCTCAGGATCAACAACTTCCGAGGTGATAACTTAATGGAGTGCCTCTCCATGATCTACGACGTCCGGGGTGATATCATAATCTCACACTCTTGAGCGTAAGCCTCTCCTCGGAGCTACTCATCCCAGGTAGTGCACCGTGACTACTCTAAGTTCCTCGACGTCTGGAAGTGAAAATCCAACTCACACATGATGGTATATGTGGAACAGTCACCAAATCCATTAAAAGTATTTATAAAATCATTTATGTCTCAAAAGGAGTCAAAACATTGTTCAATTGGGCATATGCCCGAGTCATAACTTTCACAAGACTTTTCCACAAAACTATCAGAAAACAGTGTCCAGAACTCATTTTATAAATATAGCTTTATCTAAATTGATCCTACCAAACAAGTTTATTCAAATCACCGTTTGACTCTAAATCTAAATCTAAACCGTAATCCACTTGGATCTCAAGCCCAAAATACCATTTTCTAGAAAATCCGTAAAATCGTTCATAAACCGATAATAAAATCCATAACATAATCAAGTAATGATATCAAATCATTTCAACTCAAATCATGTAATAAAGAATTTAAAACATTTATGTATGCATTTCAGTTATAAAATAAAAGTCCACTCACGCTCGGTCTACGCTGCAGGCTCAATATCCGCGCTGTAATCTCACCGAAGCTAATCCAAAGTCTCTGGGCCTGTCCAAATCACATCCGAGGGTTACTAACAATCTAAACAAGTCTATACATTAAACCATCACAAAGCCTGATATAGGAAACACATCTCAAACACGCTTTTTGAGGCTAAAACCCCCTAAATGAACTATTAAATTGTCTTCGATCGACCTGAAACCACCACCATTGGATTCAGATAGTCAAAATCTTTCGAACAAGATCGGTTTAACCTTGAAATTCATGTCCAAGCGCCCCCAAGCGCTGGTCAATGTTCGGTCAATGCTGGATATCGCCAATCGACGGCGGTCCACGTCAACGCCAGTTAGTGTTGACGTCACCCTGACATCGGACAGGTCTAACAACCTCTGGTATCTTGCCACGTGGCACCACCCTATTGGTCCATGTGGTCTGACAATGCTGATGTGGACCTACCACGTAGGCCTGAAAGATCCTGACACCCTGCCACGTGGCACCCCCTCACTGGTCCACGTGGTTTGACATGGCCGATGTGGACCTGCCACGTCACCTACCAAGTCACTCTGACATCTTCTGACAGGTTGCCACGTGGTGCCACCACACTAGTCCACGTGGTCTGACATGGCTAACATGGACCTGACACGTCAGCTGCTGATTGAGCTTGATAATCTGCCATGGACTAACAACATGACGTGGACTGCCACATCATCACTTTCAACCTTAACACAGGTTTACCCGTATCTATGTAACGGGTCATTTGACCTGCGACCCTGACCCGGCTAGAACTCATCCCTTCGGCCACCGTTTTCCCCCATTTTTCTTCCTACATGCTCGTCTACTTTCCAAAAAGGGATCTATGAGCTCAAAAACACAAAATAAAGGCGGGAATTACCTATTCGAACTTGTTGCAATTCTGCCAAACTTCAAACTTGATTCCCAGGTGATTCCAGTAGCCTTCCTTGACGATAATGGTTCCTGTAGGCTCGTACAACGCTAAATAATCAGTGATAATCATCTAAACGGACTTACAACTAGTCCAAATCCATTTTCTTAATTTTGACCCAAATAGGGTTTCGGGTTTACTTGGTTTCTAGGTTCCACATGCTGTTCCATCGCGCTCAACCATCCTCACCGTCGTCTTAGGTCTCTCTTCCACTCTCTCAATCTTTCTCAAGCAACAAGGACGAAGGTTCGATGGTTTGTGTGGGTTGGGTTTGGGTTTCGGGTAACAAAGAAGGAAGAAGATGATGGGCATGAATTTGGGGACTTGGGCCAATGGGATGAGTGACACTTGTCGCTCACCCATTGGTCCATTCAAGATATTTGGACCAATTAAAATCTGCAAACAGTACTCGTCTCGTAAAATGTGAATATCCATAACTTCCCCGTCCGATGTTCGATTTCAACGTGCCGCCTGTGTACGGACTTGTGATGTCTCGATCTACGCAGTGGGTCTTGGTCAATGTCCAAAACATCTCCCGGACCAAAAACTCAATATTTTCCCTTTTTAGGAGCAAAATGGTCATTTTACATTTAATTTCCGCATTTCATAAAAAGTTCGGGTTGTTGCAATCTACCCCCTTACAAAAATTTCATCCCCGAAATTTATTCAAGCAAATGTGGATATTGTGCCCGCAACAGGGCTTCGGGCTCCCACGTGGCCTCTTCCACGTTGTAATTCCTCCACAATACTTTCATAAGGGGGAATAGTCTTGTTCCGTAATATTTTCACCTTCCAATCTAGAATATGTACCGGCTGTTCCTCAAAGCTCATATCCGTTCTTAGTTCTAACGGATGTTCTCCCAGAACATGTGATTCCTCCCTACGTACTTCTAAAGTAGTGAAACATGGAACACGTCATGTACTCTCGAAAGCTCTGGGGGCAAGGCTAATCTGTACTCAACAACGCCAATCCTCTCTGTAATATCGTTTGGATATGACCCAAGAGAAGGTTCGAGTTATCAGATGAACTACAGAACCTGCAGACTTCCTGCTCAAAGCGTCCGCTACTTTATATGCCTTTCCGGGATGATACTCGATCGTGCATTCATAATCCTTGATTAGCTCTAACCATCGTTTCTATCTCAGATTCAATTCTTTCTGAGTAAAAATTTGTTTCAGGCTTTGATGATCAATGAAGATCTTTCATGTCACTCCATATAGGTAATGTCTCCAAATCTATAGAGCATGTACCACAACCCATCAAGTCCATAAATGCAGCTGGTGCATTTGTCAACCCAAATGCCATTACCAGAAACTCAAAATGGCCAAATCGTGTTTGAAAAGCAGTCTTCAGAACATCTCCCTCAAAAATCCTCAACTGATGGTATCCAGACCGAAGGTCAATCTTCGAAAAATACTTGGCCTCTCTCAACTAGTCGAACAGATCATCAATCCGGGTTAGAGGATACTTATTCCTCACTATTACTTTGTTGAGTTACCGGTAATCTATATACATTCGCAGGTTACCATCCTTTTTCCTTACAAACAACACTGGAGCTCCCCAAGGCAATGCGCTTGGTTGAATAAACCCCATGTCCACCAGATCTTGTAACTGGACCTTAAGTTCCCTTAACTCAGCTAGTGCCATACGATATGGTGTCTGAGATATAGGTCGTGTACATAGAAGAAGCTCAATGGTGAACTCGATATCTCTGCGCGGTGGTAGCCCTGGTAAGTCCTCTAAGAACACATCTGGAAATTCCTGCACCACTAGCATGTCCTTTGCTCTCTCTGGTCTAGCATGTCGCTCCATTACATGAGCCAAGTAGCCTTGACAGCCTTTCCTTACTAGTCTGTCTGCTGTAAGGGCTGAAATCACTCCAGATGGCAATACTCTATGATCTCCCTGGAAAGTCACCTCAGGTAAATCTGAACTCTGGATTCTCACCTTCTTATTGAAATAGTCGATAAAAGCATAATGTTCCGACAACCAGTCCATCCCAAGTATGACATCGAAATCATTTAAATCTAGTAGCATCAAATCGGAAACCACATCTATACCTCCTATCCTCAAAGGACAGTCTCTCAATACCTAATTCACAATGTGTACCTCCCATGTTGGTGTACCCACACCCATATCGCAACCCATTGCGGACACCTCTCCATCCGCCAACAAAGCACAACTCTGCGACATAAAAGAATAAGTGGCTCCAGGGTCTATCAAAATGCGTACATCATAATCTAAGATAGTGAGTGTACATGTCATCACTCCCGAGGCTGCTCTGGCCTCCTGCTAGGTAACCGCAGACACTCGGGAATATGGTTCAGATGATCGACCACGCCCTCGTGATCCTCGGAATCCACCTATGGCTCATCGAAATCCTCTGCCGCCCATCGCATCCGAAGTCATAGCTGTACGAGGGCACTGCTCAGCTGCACCACGACTAATACCGCTACCACCATGCCAGCCAAACCGACGACTACCAGATGATGATGATGTTCCACTAAAACAGCTTCCCTTCGGGGCCCTTTAGCTCGAAAGTCCAAAATATGAACGCTCCTGGTGTCATCCATCAAGAGGAAACTGTTGCAGTGTAGGCAAACTCGCCTCAACTAGCACTGCCGCATCAGTCAATTCCCTCAATTTAGCATAAGATCTAGCCGTACCAATGGCACGAATCTCACCTCACAAGCCAAGCTTAAACTTGCGGCCATTGACATGCTGCTCTATCGGAGCTGTAAGAACTCGATCTCCCTAGCATCACAGAATGAGTGAGGATAGTATTGATCAAGGAAACGCTCTCGGAGGATCTCCCAAGTCACTGTCTAGACATGCCAACTGGACATCTCCAGTGTATACCACCACTGATATGCGCCACCGTCCAACAAAAACATATCCAATAACACTCGATCCTCAGGGGGACATCGCATGACAACAAAGATCGTTTCGATACGAGTGATTAACTGGTGGGCTTCCTCAGAGTTCGCCCCACCACTAAACGTAGTAACCCTTAGGCGCTGGGCTCACTCAATACTGGCACTCTCCATATCTTTAACAAAATCGTCATCAGACCGTGCATATGGCTCTCATCTTGGAGGCATGTCTGTCTGTAAGACGCATAAATTAGTACAACAACTTAAGCATATACATTGACATGCTACCTTAATGCTCTAATACCAGTCTGACAGGACCCGTCCCAATCCCCCTAGATTATAGTGAGACGTGCCTTGCTCTGGTCTAATAATCAAATTCAAAATACCAAAAATGACCCTTTAATATTTAAAGAACGATTCAAACCATTACATCTTCAGATAAGGGATAATTATCTATACATAATCGAGCATACATGTCAGTACAATAAAAGTACCACATCCTACCCCCATAAGGTATTCAGGTGCGCAACTATACTGTTTATGCCTCAGCCTCAGTGTTAGCCCCAGCCTCTGTGTCACAGCCTGGAGGGCCAATAAAACAGTCAAAGTGTGAGTGGACAAAAATAATGATTTTCAAAATACGATTTAAGAACAATAACATTTTCCCCTTCGTTTTAAAAACACGCATGCAATTAAATCAGATCGTATGAAAGTAACTCAAAACATATATATATCTGGACACACATATTAATAAAACACAATATAACAAATCTTCGACATCCGCAATGTCTATAACCAGTAATTGTCATGATTTCCAATGCTAAGTGTGCAACACGAGGTCTCAGCTCCGAGTACATCCCCAGGATCAATGACGTCCAGGGTGATGTCACAATGGAGTGCCTCCCTATTATCTACGACACCTGGGATGATATCATAATCTCGTACTCCTGAGCTTGAGCCTCTCCCAGATAGTGCACCATTACTACTCCAGGATTAGATTAGTGATTAATGGTGGATTAGTGGGACTAAACGAGGATTAGACGGAGGGTCGCGGACGAACGGTGCAAAATGACAACTTTGCCCCTAGGATTGGGTGAAAAGTTGACTTTCGACTCGGGTGATCAAGTGAACTTTGACTGATGACCTTGGCGTAGATTGGGACATTACGAGTCCGTAAACAAGTGGCACGTCGAAATCAGAGGTTCGACGGGAAAATTACGGATCTAGGAAGTTTTACGACACTATTCATAAAAACTGAGGAAAACCAACACGTGGCAGAATTTGATTGGGGAACCTTTTAGAAGGACCCACCAGATGGGTGACAAATGCCACCCATCTGATAGGCCCAGACCCCAATTAAATGGGTCTTTATCCTCTTCGATCGATCATTTCTTCATTTCTCCCAAATACCCACGGTCCCTCTCGACCCCGTGCAAACCCATTCCATATAGCCCATTCAATCCTCATTATCTGTGCTTGGTGTGTGAATGAAAAAGAGAGAGTGAGGTGAGACGATGAAGATGGTAACAACGGGTTGAACCGTCGTGCACGGTAGTGGAAGCTCGATGGTAAGTTGGGAGCCCTGTTTTAAATTCAAAAATGGAAGAGTGAGTTTGGTTGGTTGTTGACCCTTTCTGTGGATTAGAGGATGCTCCTGAGGTCGAGACGAACCCAACGGTGGCCACGACGGTGTCCCAGGACGGCAAGAAGAGGTAAGAACTCGTGAGGCTCTATTTGAATTCAAAAATGGCAATTCATGGTTTACTGGTTATTGATCGATTCTAATGATTGGAAAACATTTCTGGAGGTCATATAAGTCGATTGGGATCGAAAGTGAGGCTGGAGGTGGTTGGGATCGTGAGAACTCGACATGGAAATTCTGGGCTACTATTCTTGCGATTGAAAGGTATAATCCTAGCTCTTTTTTTTAAGTCATAAATCGATAGGAAACATTGGAACGAAGCTATAGGACTTAATGAGGATGAAAATGGGTTAGAAATGGTGAGAATCGGTCTCGCCGGCTCCGTTGGACCAAATTTTTAGAGAACCGGTCTGAACTGGTCGGCGCGAGGTTGAAGATGAACAGTGCACCAACGCGTGGGCTTCATTCTCAACGCCTTTGGGCGGCATGTAGGGTAGAACTAAGAGATGTGGTCAACATGTAATCTCATCCTTTCGATGTAACGAACATTTTGGGACAAGTTTCGAGTCGATTGGACATCGTTTCGAGGTAGTTTTGGATGTTCCAAGGTTTAGGTTCTATGTTAAAAAGGTTTCAAGTTCTGGAAAACTAAGGGGATTTAGTGTCAGGCTAATTGAAGTAGTTAGTGACCTTCGGGTGTGATTTGGACAAGATTGGAAGTCCCGGTGATGGTGGATTAGCTAGAAGGACGTATGGCGCGCGTATCGAGGCGACATCTAGGACGGTCTGTAAGTGTACTTTTGTTTTCTAAATATGATGCATGCATAACTGTTTTATATGTTTTATATATGTGAATTCCATGAGTATGATGATGGTATTTATGATTTACATATTTGCACGTATTTTGAGATTTATGGTTTTATACTGTGGTTATACGTGCTTGGGTTTTGATGATGGTTTAATGAAATGGTTATGGATTTGAAAAGATGAACTCAGGAATGAGACCCATTTGATTTGGAAACTATCGGACATGGAGTCCATTTGATTTAATGAAGAATCGGGTTGAGGCCCATTTGAGTTATACGATCAGGCTGGGGCCCAGTTGGTTTACAAATCGGGCCTGAGACCCAATTGTGTTTTATAAATGGATTTGGAAAATGGATTTGGAGTTGAGTACTTGGATTTCTGGATTTTGATGGTTTTATGGAAATTCCGGGCATGGCCCCTTTGAGATATTTTGAGATGTTTGAAATGGTTTTAAAAAGGATGTTTCCCATTTACCATCATGAGATGAGGATATGTGGATAGGTCTCACTCCATGTTTGGGTTATCGGAGTAGACACTGCGCATTGCTTGTGAGGAGTCATTCCACGGAGCGACCGAATCATATAATAACTCCGGAGCATGATTGATATGATTAGACGTCTGGGACGTCAGACATCTGGGATTTCAGAGATATGGACCCGAAGAGACCTCGGGCAGCACGCGTTGCTTAGCCGTGATATATATGACATCTGGGATGTCAAGCTTCTGGGACACTAGGCATCTGGGATGCCGAGGATGGGTATTTGGTAGAGATGATTGATTTGATTTATGAAATAATAATTCTGTGTTTGTGAATTAGGGCAGTGGCCCATATGTTCTTGGATTTTACGCTTTTAGGCTAAGGCCCTAATGATTGAGAAAAGAAAATGACTTTGGTTTTCTAAACAGTTTTTATTATATTTGAATTAACTGGTTTTATGTGCGTGCATAGTTTTAAGTGAAGGGCATAGCGGATGGTTTTTAATAACCTTCAGGTTAATAGCGGATGTGAGCTGTGGTAGAGACCGATACCTCACATTCCTCGGCTGATCCTGGCGCACTCTGGAGTTGATCCTAGCGCACTCTAGGAGCCAATTGGGCTCAGGATTTCAGATTATCCCTTGTCTGGCCTTCGTGTTGCCTCATATGGCACGTGGGTTAGACGGGAGCATGGCACATCCCGCGTTAATCCCGGGGGGATTGGGATGGGTCGTGTCACTAGCGTCTAGGGGGTTTTTTTTTAAGGAGAAAATTTAATAAATGAATGAGCATATACATAAAGACTTATGTAATACATAAAGACTTATGTACTTCATGAAGAACATATACATTCATAAAAAGTATACACTTCATAAGGAGCATATACTTCATAAAGAGCATATACATGTTCAAAATGAAAGTTTCAAAACCAGTATATACTTCTTAAAGAGTATATACATTACATACTTATATAACATGAACAACCTCTTAGGCTTTAACTCTTCTTCCCCATATTCCTCCAATACTTTTTCCATATCGGACTCAAACTCATATACATTTTCATTTTTCTTTCCTTGGATGTAACGATCCAACTCGTAATCACGAGATTACCCGGAGATTAATGAGTTTTAATTGAGGATTATCGGATGATTTGTGGTGAAATGACGATTTTCCCCCTAGAGAGGAAAAAATGTTGATTTTTGACTCGAGATGTTATTTGCACGTTGTCTGAGGTCCATTGCGTAGATCGAGGGATTACGATAACGTAGATAGATGGTACGTCGAATTTGGACGTCGAACGATGATTTTATGAATCAAGGAATATTTTAGCAAAATTTATGATTGCACATTTTATGAGACGAGTGGATTGTTGTTTGTTCGGATGTGGAACTCAAGATATTTTGCCCTAGAACATAGAATGAGTGACAAGTGTCAATGAGCTCGTTCTAAAGCTCTTGATGTGTTCAATGAGCTCGTAAGAGCTATTAGGATCAAAAACAAAAGGAAAAGGACCACTAAACGGTCCTAGGTGGTGGTTCAAAGGTTGTCCATGGAAGATTGTTGGTGACTGGTGAGTTTCAGGGCTTGTTTTTGTGTTTTAAGGTTAGGGTTTTTTTCCTAGGTTGATGACGAGTCTTATGGTGAAGGAAGGATTGATTTTGGTTGAGTTTTGAGGAATAACGAGTCGGGTCGAATCGCGGGTTAGAATGACCTGTTACAGTCAAACGGGTTGACCCGGCCAGAGGTAGGGGATGATGACGTGGTATTCCACGTCATCACCTGTCAGGCGACGTGGCTAATCAGAGGACGACACGTGGCATAGGTGTTAGGTCCAGTCAACGTCGACGTGGCAGTCCACGACAACGTTGACCTCCCACGTGGACCAATGAAATGGTGCCATGTTGCAGTTTGTTAGGAGTTGTCAGGTGACGTGGACATGCCACGTCAGTAATGTCAGACCATGTGGACTAGTGTGATGGTGCCAGAGATTGTCAACGGTGACAATGACACATGGCAGGACACGTGGCACCAATCAGGGTATGCCACATGGCAACTTTCAGAGCTGTGAGATGTCAGACCTGTCAGGCTGACGTTAGAAGTTGACGTCAGCGTTGACCGTCGTTGACTAGCGCGTGTGAACTTTGACCAGCGCTTGAGGGCGCATGGACCCAAATTTCGAGGTCAAACTGGTTTTGTTTAAAATGTTTTGAAGATATGAATCCAATGGTGGTGGTTTCAAGTCGATTGGAGATCGTTTGATAGATCATTTGGAGGTTTTTATCCTCGAAAAGCGTGTTTGTGACACGTTTACTGTTCCGGGAGTTTTGAGGGTTTATGGTATGGACTTGTATAGGTTGATAGTGACTTTTGGGTATGATTTGGACAAGTCCGGACATCCTGTAGATTGTGTATTAGCCTTGGAGTGGCTTACGGCGCGGATTATAAGCCCGCAACATAGACGATCTGTGGGTGGACTTTGTTTTATGAAATGATGCATGCATAACTGTTTTATATGTTTTATGAACATGATTTGAAATGTATTGATTGTATATGATTTAAATATGATTTACGTTGATGATTTGGTATTTTCATAGAAAATGTTAGTATGCACGTATTTTAATATTTATATTTTTATATGATACTTGGTTTTAGGCCGAGTATTCTATGTGCATGTGATTTATGTGATATGATTGGTTTCACGAAGATGCGTGAAATGGTATTTCGGGCTTGAGTCCCTGTTGGAAATCACCTTTGACTGTTTGTGATTTGGAAAAATGATTTGAATAATGAAATGGTTTTTGGATTTGGAAATATGTCTCGGGCTTGTATCTCAGTTGATTTATAGGTTGACTTAGAGGATAGTCAAACATGCGATTTTGGCATGTGACCCTATTATGGATTTCCGAAATTGGATTTGATAGGATTCTAGGAATCTTGGATTTATGAAGTGTTTCTAGATACTGTTAGTGGAAAAAGGATTTGATGAAACTATTTTCTCAGCGTGGACCCTATTAAGATATTTTTAGATGATTTGAAATGTTTGTGAAATTTTTTTCACACGACCATCCTTTATCATGTGATGATAGCCTCCGGACGTCGACCATCATGTGCGATATGTGATCCTGGAGACGATGCGATGATAGCCTACAGACGTCAACCATCCTATGCGATGTGTGATCTTGGAAAGGATATGATGATAGCCTCCGGACGTCGACCATCATGTGCGATGTGTGATCCAGGAGAGGATGGGATGATAGCCTCCAGATGTCGACCATCCTATGCGATGTGTGATCTTGGAAAGGACGTGATGATAGCATGCAAACGTCGACCATGCAGTGTTATGTGTGATCCTGGAGAGGATGTGATGATAGCCTCCGGACGTCGACCATCTTGTGTGATGTGGGATCCTGGAGATGTCACGATGCACTGCCTATTGTCGTGCAGTCGAAGGAGGCTTGATTCAGGAGTGCTAATGTTATATGAGATCGATCGTTGATATGTTCACGACGATATATGGAGTCACACGCATTGCTTGGATATCGTGACTGATGATGATGATGATGAGATGATAAGAGGATGTGTTACTTATGTTTACATATGACTACGGATGTGAGTCTATGTTTAGGCAGAGGCCCTATTGAGATTATTTATGAGATTGTTTTGGGGTGAGATCCCACGTGGTTTGGATTTGGACTAAGACCCTGCGGAGGAAATGACTTTGATTGAAAAGTATTTTTCACTGAATATTGATTTGAAAGGTCATATGATTTGTTTTTAAGAAAGTGTTTAAAATACTATTTTTTGATGCATGCATGTTTTTACGTGAAGGGTATAAATGTCTTTTTGTTAAATGGTTTTATAAAATATTTATTTTTGTTTACTCACATATTTTATGTTTTTGATACCCTTTAGGTTGATCGCGGATGCGAGCTGTAGGAGAGACCGAGACATCACATGCCGTTGCGTACTCCACAAGTCGCTACGTACTCTAGTAACCCCGAGCGGGTTACGATTTTATCCCTGGTTTGGCATGTGGTGTCAGACGGGAGCATGGCGCATCCCATGATAATCCAGGGGGATTGGGATGTGTCGTGTCAGACGTGGCATGCCACGTCAACACTAGCAGGACATGTAGAAAATCAGATGGTGCCATGTGGTGAGCTGCCAGGGTTGTCAGAGTGACGTGGCAGGACGGCATCAGTAGTGAGGTCAACGTATGACACATGGCATATGTCAGATGATGACACGTGGCACCTGTCGGGTGGTGCCACGTGGCAGGTTGTCAGATGTCAAGTTGACGTCAGTGTTGACCAAACTTTGACCAGTGAGTGTGGGGGCATAGGCATGAATTTCGAGGTCAAACTAGTCTTATTCGAAAGGTTTTAACATCCTGAATCTAATGATGGTGGTTTCAAATAGACCGGAGATTGTTTGGTTGGTTATTTGGAGGTTTTTCTCCTCGGGAAGCGTGTTCAGGATATGTTTTCTATTTCGGGGTTTGTGAGGGTTTATGGACTTATATGGATTGTTAGTAACTCTCGGGTATGGCTTTGACAGGCAGGACGTCCCAGAGGTTTAAGATTGGTTTACAACTCGTGTTTCAAGCAAGCGGCGGTACGTGTAAGTGGACTTTTGTTTTCCTAACTCTATGCATGCATTTTTATATAGTTTTTATATGATTTATTATGAGATTTGCCTTATGATTGGTTACATATGATTTATATGGATATCTTGGAAATTTGTGAATATATGATTATGTGGTTGTGTTATGACAATGGTGATGATTGTGATGATGTGAGATGTGATGGGTGACTCACTCGAGATGTCGATCATGATCATGGATGAAAATATCATCAACATCGGCGAAATATCGTTCGATATATCGGAAAATCCGGCCAGCGACACCTAAAGAGGGGGTGAACGAAATTGGCTGAAATATCGAAGAATTTTCCTATTTTGAGCCCACAAATCCTTTTCTAGTATCAAAACGATGAAGATGGACTATTCATTTGTGAACATTGGACGTAAAACGAAGTAGTTTAATCTAGGTCATGACGTCGGGTATAAAAACCCGAGTTGCAGACCCGCTTGAGAAAGAAGATGACTGTTAGTTTTTATACTTTATATATTATACGTTGCTTAAACTTCCAATCAGGCTAGCTAGCCGAGTTGGTTGTGCGTTTTGCCTCTTCACTGAGGGTCCTGGGATTTCGACCACCTGTGTTCACAGATACTAAATTTTTTCCTCTCTTTTTTCCCTTTTTTTTTTTCCAAATTTTCAACAAAATTTGTCCTTTTTTTCTTTTCATTTTTCCAATTTTAAAAAATCAATTCCTTCCAATTTTTTAACAAAGTTTGGCTCTATTTCTTTCATCTTTTTTTTCCAATTTTAAATATATTTGGACTTATTTTATCATTTTTTTCCATTGAATTTTTTTATGCTTATTGTTATGTTTTTAATTATATTAACATTCAATTATAATAATTTACTTCAACTTATGTTTATATTTAAAATTTTAAATTATTAGTCATCGTCAGAATCATATTGTATCATATATTTATTATATCAAAGTCATTTTATAATTTTATTAGTCATCTATAACCATTATTGGGTACTTAAGTTTTTCCCAAAGTTTCATTAAAATTTTCCAATTTTTAGACTAAATTTCCGTCATTTTTGTTGACTGTGAACGATATGGATATTTAAAACGAGATATCCATAAATTTGACTAGCAATATCCGTCGATATCGATATTTCAATCCTTGATCGTGATAGATAGTCTCGAATATCGAGTTGGGCTCCATCATTCCCGAGACACGTCTCTGACGTCGAACTTGGCTCCGTCTGACAGGACCCGTCCCAAATCTCCTGGATTATCGTGGGACGTGCCACCATCCGTGATTAACCTAAAGAGCATTGAAACCACAAAAAACTATGAGTGGACAAAACTAATAATTTATAAAAACTCATTTCATTAAAACACGTTTATACCCTTCACTAAAAAGCGTGCATGCATTCGAAAACCAGTTATCAAACCATTCAATTATATTCATTTATTAAACCATTAGGGCCTAAGCCCAAAATTGTAAACCAAACCATATGAGAACTCAGCCCAAAACCAATCAGGTGGGAACTCAGCCCCAAAACAAAGCCATATGGACTCACCCCAAATCAATTCACGTGGGTCTCAGCCCAAATTCGATACATGTGGGTCTCAGCCTAAATCCAATACAAGTGGTTCTCAGCCCAAAACCAATCTTAGGCATCCCTGATGTCTAACATCCCAGAAGTCACAATCAATACCACTATCACGGTTCCAAGCTACGCGTGCTACTCGGGGTCTCAAATCACAAGTCTCCATAGGGTCCACCCAGGTTAATGACCCGCAGATCAATGACCCTCCCTGTTGGGAGGTTTTAACCTTTGGCAATCCTGCTCCTGAGTCACTATACGGACTGGTTGCTCCGTGCAATGGCCCCTCACAGGCAATGCCCCGTGACAACTCCAGGATACTACGAGACGTCTGGAGAAGACAACCCGCCACTCCAGGATACTACGAGACGTCTAAAAGAGACAACCCGCCACTCCAGGATACTACGGGACGTCTGGAGGGCAACCGTTCATGAGTATGCTATATATGGAAAACCATTTCACAAAATATCTCAAAATCGTTCAAAGGGCTATGCCCGGGGTTTTCCATAAAACCATCGTAAATCCAAATCCAAATGGGGACCCCGAGCCGAAATCACATTCATAAATCATAACTGGACCTCATGCCCGATATCATAACCAACTGTGCCTCAAGCCCGAATTCGTAAACCCGAATTCGTAAACCAACGGAGCCCCTGGCCCGATATCATAACCAATTGGGCCTCCTGCCCGATTTCTCAAGAAATCAAATGGACTCCAAGTCCGATGGTTTCCAATTCAAATGGGTCTCATGCCCGATTCCATGTAACGACCCGTCCCGAGTATCGTGATTTAATATTATTTAATTATGATTTAGAATGACTAGTCTAGGATTAGTTGAGTGAAATCGGACGAATTGTGCAAAATGACCGTTTTACCTCTGGAATGGGCAAAATGTTGACTTTTGACCGGGATGTCCGATGGCCAAGGGCCAAGGACCGTTATGTAGAGATGGTCGATACGAATCCATAGACAGGTGGCATGCCGGAATCGGACTTCGTACGGGGAAGTTATGGTCTAAAACGTGAAATCGGAGAAGTTTACGTCTCGGTAATCGTGTCGATTATTTTATTCTGAAATAATGGTTGGAGGACACTTGGATGAGTGACAAATGTCACTCACCCATTGGCTAGATTGGATCATGTTCCACTAAGTGAATAAAATATAATTAATTCCTCTTTTAATCTTAGCCATCCATCTAATTTCCCCCAGGTTTCATCTCATCCGTTCATCTCACTCCCCAGATTGTATCTCGTCCGTCCATCTCATCTTTTCCTTGCTATTTCTGATCAGCCCTCACTCACTCTCATATATTTTCCCACCTGTGAACATCACACACAGTCCACTGTGAAACAAACCAACATCACCACCATATCTGTATCTTTGGGGCTGTGTGGAGGGTGGTGGGAGACTGAGAATTCGTGGATGACTGGGGGAGCAGGGCACGGCGGGGACGACGGTGGGGGCGAGAGCCGTAACCCGTTTCGAAACGAAAAATGGAACTCAAGTTCTGGGTAGGTTTCAGCCATTGGATTTGATCCCACATTGTTCTAGGACCCTAAAGAGATTCTTTGGATGCAATTGTGAGGAGGGAGACGGCCAGGATCGACGGCACGATGCACTTGCAGGTGGCCAGTCTGCACGCTTCCTTGAACAGGTAATGAAATGGACTTATCTTTGGTTTTTGAAGCAACAGATCAATTAGAAATGAAAGGACAGGATTAATGGGATTAAATGGGATCGAAAACCGGTCGGATTGGACAGAAACTGTGAACGCCGGTTCAGGGCTCAACCGGATTTGCAGAACCGGCTCAGACCGGGTTGTTCTGAGGAAGACGATGAACAGTACCCAGCGCGTGGGTTTCACGCGCAGGGACTGTAGGCCGCGCGTGGGGGCGCATGGAGGGTATTTTGGGGATGTTGTCAACATGACTTTTGTCCCATTTAATGTAACGAACATTTTAACGTTGGTTTCGTGTCAATCGCACCCCGTTCCGATACTGTTCTGGATGTCCGAAAGTTGTAAGTCGGGTTTAAAAATAGTTAAAAATTCGGAAAAATTACGGGACTTGAATAGGATGTTAATGAAGAGGTTAGTAACCCTCTAATGTGATTTGGACAAGTTTAGGAGTTACGGTGTAAGTAACGAGGCCCAGGAAGGCCAATGGCACGCCTATCGAGGCACACGGTTAAACGGTCTGTGAGTGGACTTTGGTTTTATAAATTCTATGCATGCCTAAATGTTTTATATGGATTATGGATATGATTTTATGATATTGATTTGGATGATTATGAATTATATGGTTTCACGCATCTCGAGGCGATTTACGTGTTTGCACGTAAATCGAGGTTTTTCCTATTTTACACGGATTTTCCATACTTATGACATTGGATATGATTTCGTGAAATGGTTTTGAAATTCGAAAGGTAAACTCGGGCATGAGACCCAATTGTTTTGGAAACCTCGGACTTGGAGTCCAATTGAGTTACGTAATCGGGCCAAGGGCCCAATTGCTTTATGAAATCGGGCCAGCGGCCCAGTTATTTATGAAATCGGGCTACGACCCATTAGAGTTATATAATCGGGCCGTGGGCCCAGTTGGTTTAAAAATTCGGGTCGTGGGCCCAGTGGTTTACAAAATCGGGCATGAGGCCCAGTTGGATTATAAACGTGATTTCGGGTCAGGGACCCTAAATGGAATTATAATGTTTTACGGAGATTTTGGGCAGGGCCCATTGAGATGTTGTGAAATAATTTAATAAAACTGTTTTCCATATACCATCTAGATACGAGAATATGTGAAGGTCTCCTCCAGGTGTCTGGGACACTGGGGAAATCACGGTGCATTGCCTGCAATGGTTCATTATGCGGAGTTACCGGACCGTATAATGATTTAGGAACAGGATTGCTATGTTGGGCGTCTGGGACGTCGAGCGTCTAGACGCTAGGCATCTGGGATGCTGTACCCGGACAGGGTTCGGGGATTGGACTCGGGATTGAGACCCTGGGCAGCACGTGTAGCTTATGGTTATACCATGAGATATGACGTCTGGGACGTCAGGCGTCTGGGACGCTAGGTATCTGGGATGCCGGATATGGTAATGTGGTAAATATGAACTTTTGGATTGGAATTAAATGGTTTTTTTTCGGTTGGATTTATGGTTATGGATTTGGGCGGTGGCCCACGTGATTTGTATTTATGGATTTTGTATCCTACATTTTTTGGGCTGAGTTCCCACACTTGGTTTTGGTTTATGGGTTTTGGGCTAAGGCCCTAACGGTGGTTTTCAGTAAATGGTTTGCTTACTGATTTCGTGGCATGCATACGTTTTTAATGGAGGGCATAAATGTCTTATGAAATGTGTTAATGAACTTATTTATTTTCGTCCACTCACAGCTTTTGGTTTTTAATGCCCTTCAGTTTGATTACGGATGCGACTGCAGCAGAGACTGGGACATTGCATGCCTCCTCCATCGATCCTTGCGCACTCTGGAAGCCCGAGGGGGCTATGGCTTAGGGTTATCCCTTGTCTGACCCTTCGTGTCAGACGGGAGCATGGCACATCCCATGGAAATCCAGGGGGATTAGGATGGGTCGTGTCATTCCATATTTCTAAATCCAAAACCTTTCAAATTATAGTTCAACTAGGATCGTGCCCGAATCTCGATTTCACACATCCCCGTGAAATCCTCAAAACCGTAAATCAGTTCCTCGGTTTCATGTCTCTTGGTGAAACCATCAAAATCACATATAAACCGTGTAAAACATATGCACGTAGTACACTTGGCTGAAGCCCAAACATCATATAAAAATATAAACCTCGAACTACGTGCAATGGTGCATTTTCCTCTGAAAATGCCCAATAATTATAATTAAATCATATGCACCCATGGCATCTCAAAACATGTTCATAAACACATATAAAAAATTTATGTATGCATCAATTTAGAAAACAAGGTCTACTCATAGACCGTCCAAGCTGCGCCTCGATACGCGCACCAGAAATCTCTTTGGCTAAATTACCATCTCCGAGGTTCCCGAACCTATCCAAATCATACCAGAGGGTTACTAACTACTTTAATAATGTCTAATTAAAGTCCCCTAATTTTTCGAGATTTTTAACATATTTTAAACTCGATCCTAAACCTTCAGACATCCCAAACTATGTCGAAACGATGTCCGATCGACTCGAAACCAGTCCCAAAATATTCGTTACATCGAATAGATGATTTCACATTCTGAACACTTCCCCAAATAGTACTGCACGTGCCCCCATGTGCCGTCCAAGGGCCATGCGCGTGAGAACCACGAACCACTGCACAGGACCGTCTTCAACCTCCAGTCGACCGGTTTGAATCGAGTTCTCTGGTTTTCGGTTCGATCGGTTTGAACCGGTTTGAATCTCCAACCGACTGGTTTGAACCGGGTTCTCTAGGAGCCATATCTCTCTCATTTTTCATCCTTTTTCCATCCTTTTGATTCCTACGTGTTCGTCTACCTCCCTAGGACTGACCTATGGTCTTAGAATGAAGAAAAACGAGCTAACACTCACTTGGGATCGATTGAACAATGACGGCCGAACTTCAACCGCCCTACTTGAGTTGCCCAGCCATCCTCATCCTCCCATTTTCGCTCCTACACGCTCACATGAGCTCAGAGAAACCATCTCTGCATCAAAACACACCACCAGTGTTCCAATCAATATTTCGAATTTGAAATCACAAAGGGGGGCTGTCAGGTTTATACCTTCCTCCTGTGGCACCACCGCCGTCCACAACGGCTCTGTCCTCACCTAGCCAGCTCTCTCACTCCCCTGTTCAGTTCAACAACAGAGATGAAGGTTTGTGAAGGTTGGGGTGGGTTGTGGTGAGTGGTTTTTCGGGTGAGATGGGGTGAAAGTTCAATGAGAAGGAAATATGGGGATATGCATGTCTGTAATCATAATGGGCAATGGATGAGTGACACTTTTCACTCATCCATTGGGATAGAAACAAAATGTGTGGGGCCCACTAAGTGAAAAATGTCACATATCTCGTAAAACGTACAATAGTTACCTCAAACTTTCATGATCCGTAACTTTCCCGTCAAATGTCTGATTTTGACGTGCCACCTGTCTACAGACTCGTATTGACCTGATTTACATAATGGTCCTCGACCCTCGAGCACGGACCTCCCAGATCAAAAGTTAACTTTTCGCCCTCTTTCATAGGCAAAATCTAAATTTCGCCATAAACGTCCGATAATCCTCAACTAATCACGGATTAGCCCTGCTAATCCATAATTAGTCTTAATTAATCCTTAAAATTAGGGACGGGTTGTTACACCGTCATTCATGAGACTCGTCTCAGACGTCCAGTCTCGGGCTCCGTAATTCCTGAGACTAAGGTCGTGACTCAAACGTCGAGTCCAAGACTCTGTCATTCTTAAGTCGGTCCACATTCGGATGTCAAGTCAGGGACTCCGTCTTTCCTGAGTGATATCAGCTTACTAGTAGCGCACCTTGATATGACGATTCAGCAGTCAGTTCGGTATGTTGGATATTCGGTATGGTTGGTGCTGTGTGATTGGTATGCTTCTGCACCGATGTGGTTATGCCTTTGTTGAGATATTGACAGGGCTGGCTTTCTATTTTGTTGATTATATGCTTGGGTCTAGTTGTATATGTGATAAGCCTTGAATTAAGCATCATTTTATACTCTTTATGCTTAGCTTTTAAATGTTTAAATATCAAACAATAGGAGATAATAACATATTTTGTAAGAAATGTGCAGAATTGGATAGAGCTCAGAATTACGAGAATTTAGGCAAAAGAATCACCTCAATCGGAGCTATAATGAAGACGTTATGATCAAAACAAAGGAGGCCACCATAAAGTACAACAGAATTTGATAGGGGGCTACCAAACCCATTTAATCAGTCCATAAAACCATTCGACCAGTCGCTTTCGACCAGCTTTAAAGGAATTCGGTGCGTGCTTCCTGAAACTTTACAGCCAGCGTCGGAGTGCGTGTACCGAAGCCAAATATTCCCTCTCGGCGCGCGTTTCCAGAACCCCTAAAGGTGCTTTCGACCAACTATCATCGAACGCCTTTTCAGCCTCCTCTACCACGTTGACCACGTCGTTGACCGCCGAAATGCATCCCAATTTTTGGCCGCCGAATTTCACTTCAGGTTCCAGCAGCTTCCCACTGAGTCGTTTCATGTCAATTCCATCACAATTTTTCCTTCCTTTTTGAGGAAAATTGTCCAATTCAAGTTTGGATGTATTTCTTTTTTATCTAGGAAACCTTTTTAATTAGTTTTTTTATAACCTTATTCTTTTAGGACTTCATTATTAATTATTTGAATCCTTTTCCTTTTAGAATTAAATTTTAAACTCCTATTTATTTGAGGATTAATTCTCTCCTATAAATAGTGAGGTTTAGGCTATTTGTAAATGGTCGCCCATTTACACCTTCATATTTATTTCTTGTGCAAGGTTAATTATACCATACTTCATATTTTACACCTTCATCTGTGACTTAGTTGGGGAGTCCCCGCTTGTCTCACCAAAGAGTGCTCATTCACTTCGTATCTATAGGGTGTCCCAAAGAGAAAAAGTGTAACACCACTATTTTACCTTATAGTTATCTCTTGTGCTTGAATATTGCTTTTATGAACTGATTTCTAATATTATTCTTGGTTTTATGATTTGTATTGATTCAATTTTCTATATGTTTTATGATTCTAGTTTTTGTTATGTTTGTATGTTCGTACTTAATGCTTGATTAGATATAAAGGGTCTCGAGTCTAGATCATTGAAAGTGTCGTCGGGGGTCCCGGACACGTACTTAAGAGAATATGCAAGTAACTCGTAAGGCTAGAATTAGAGGATTTCATTGAATGAAGTTAATAGAATTCATGAATAAGTTAGGTTAAAGATGAGTTGACCATGTAAATAATAGATTAGGTTAGTTTAGACTAGTTAATCACTTAGGAAATAGAAACAATCAACTACCCCCCCCCCCCCCCCCCCCCAATTATTCAATCAAATAATCATGCTTAGGTACCCTCAATCCCCGGTTAAGAACGATCCATACTTATCAATGCTACATTCTAAAAAAAAGGGTTTTAATTTGTATATGTTTTTATTAAGTGTTGAGTGACTTTGTGTTTACTTTAATGCTTAATTTTAGCATATCAATTTTTGGCGCAGTTGTTGGGGATTGAAATAATCTCTTATATGATTTCGTTTATGTATATATGTTCATAATGTAAATATAATATTCTTATATAATTTTCATACTTGTTTATAAATTGTAATAATTTTGGATAAAAATGTTTTCTTTGTAAATATCTTGAATTAAGCATCATTTCATTTAGTCTAGTTGTATATGCGTGATGTTCGATATGGTTTTGTGTTGTTAAGGTTTGTGACATTACTGGTTTTCTTGTTACTGCACACATTTTAAGATTGATGTTTTATTCGTAAACTTGATGCATGCATAGCTTTCTTAAACGGAGGGTTTATTGATTGATTTGGAAAATGGTTTTCCAAATCTTTATTTTTGTCCACTCACACTTTTTTTTGGCACCCTCCGGGTTGATTGTGGACGCGGGCTATGTGAAGGATGAGGCATCACGGAAAGTGCGTACTCTGATCATACTGTTTAGTGTGTAGTGATCCATAGTCTCACATGTGGTTAAGATGCTTACTTAGTTCTGAGGGCATTTTGGCCTTTTACCAGGTCATGTCAGACAGGAGTAGGTTCTCCCACGTTAATCAAGGAGGATTATAGAGAGGGTCTTGTCATTGGATGTCCTCATCAGATTCCAAAATTTCTTCATTAAGCTCTCTTATTTTATCATCGGGGTGGGGTCAACTTTAACAATATCACCACCATGGACAATCCATTCTTGAGCATTACTAGCTTCATTAGCAATTAGTACATCTATGTCTTTGTCTCCTCCAAATTTTTTTCTTATTGATGATCTTGGCATTGAATTGGACATAAACTAGATTGTTCAACCATGTTACCTCTAGTCTATTCATTTTCTTTGTACGATTCTACATTGAATAAAAGTTTGAAAACTATTAGAAAACATTGAAATGTAAGTATGTAACAAACTAATAAGTGAGCTTGAGCATATTAATTACATGCTCTTATACCTTAGTCCTTAACTACTTACTTACCCCCTCAAAAGTGCTCTAATTTCTCTCATATCCGGATGAACTTGTAGTCAAAGAGAGAATCCTTTGAGCCATTTTTTTGCAATGTAGGTACACCATCTCCATACATGGACCACCATTGAACTACAAAGGCATAATCTTCTTAATTAATGAAAAAAACTATGTAAGAATGACAACTAAAAAAGAAATTATGAATTGTGAATGTTCTTACCCAGATCGAAATCATTCCTAGTTGTTGCAACATAGATTCTTTTTTCTTGTACTTCACAAATTCTTCATTCATCACAATATCTTACTTATTAATGTCATTGAGGAAGAACTTCTCAACACAATCAAACATCCTTCCAAGACAATTGGATCTTCAACTATGCTATCATCTTTGAATAAGTAATACAGATTCAAGAGGTAGGTCGCCTTATGTAATGGACCATCAAGCCTATCACGACCTTTTCCATCAACAATATCAAGGATTGGACTATAGTTCACCTCTTGATTTTTGAAAGCCTTTTTAATCTCATGCCTTGCTTTATGTAGCTCTCCGTGCAAAAATCTCATTGATGGCTTTTTATCCCCGTCAACAAGCCAAAACACTTTAAATAGAGGACCGAAACCTTTCAAACAAAGTGTTGCACCATTCCAAAAATTCGAACTCAAAATTGTGTTATATGAAGCTTTCCCATTTTCACTTTTGGAAAGCTTGATTTGCCCACATGCATCACTTGTAAACATTGCCTTCAACTCTTTCTTCTTCTCTACCAAGCTTTGCAAAGTTATGAAAGAAGTTGCAAATCTAGTTACTCCCGACCTTACAATGTCTCTTTTCTTTGTGAACTTCCTCATTAAGTCCAACGTTTTATGATGAGCTTAACTGAATATGGTGATGGCCTTTGCCTTCTCAATGACTCCTTTGAACTTAGGTAGGTTACAATTCCATGGAGCATAAGATTCAAAGTGTGAGTGACACATGAAGTCTAAAAGATGCTTGGCCTCTTCAACTTCAACAACTCCGTCGGCGCCATATTGTTAGTTACCTTGTCCGTCACCACTTGAGTTACATTTTGTAGCCCAATATCACCAAAGCATTTGTCCACATATTCAAATATATATAAGCCCATGTGTGATTCCTTTGAAACTTCCTTAGAAGAAAGAAAAGTTATGCCTTCCTTGCAGTTTACACACAAATTCATTATACTTCTTCTTTTTCGGTCGCTCCAAGCATCGACCGTGATTGAACAACCATGCTTAACCCAGTCTTTTTCTTGTGTGGTAAATGACTTTCTAGTTCTCTCAACTTATTTCTTCAATAATGGCTCCCTCAATTGGTTTTGGCATGGAGGTTGGTAACTCGGACCAAATTGACCTACTGCTTCCATAAATCTTTTGAAGCTATCATTCTCAATAGCATGGAAAGGAAGATCGAATTCATACACCCATCGATCCAAATATTTATGCATATAATGTGTTATTTCCTTCCAAAGTGCGTCATTGATATTTTGTTGTTGGAGTTTTTTGTTTCCACCCATTGAAGATTCGGAATTGATAGTTTTTACAAACTTATCCATAGGCCCAAGAAAGCGTTTCGTTTTCTTTGGACCACCAATTTCAACTTCCTCTTCTTCTTCTTGAATTCTAACTTCTTGCCTCACTTCCTCTTCAAATCTATTCTTTTGTCTTTTCTTGACCTTTATTTTTTCTAAACGGCTTTTCACCTTAATTTATCATCATCCGAAGACTTTGAACACGAAGCTACATTTCCCTTGATGTGGATTATGCGTTGTTTTAACCTATTGATTCCACCACTCATACACTTACCACACAACTTGCACTTCACCTTATCAAAGTTTGTTGGATTCACCAAAAGTGCATACGCCCAGCCAATATCACCACTTCTCCGCTTCAATGATCTTTATATTTCGGACATTACATTTGGTTCTACATCTGCTTCAGAAGGTGTAGCCATTTATGTAAAACTTACAATTCAAAATTTCAAACATATACCATAGAATAACTAGCCATAATGTCATATTCTCAAAATATTGAAATTGCCAATGAACACTGGAGTAACTAAATACTTAGAGAGTGACTCATTTAGATAGTGATCCTTAGAATAACCAATGAAATTGTCTAATTGATGATATCTACCATTTGGCCTTATTATTTTTTTTTTGGACAATTTCAATAAGTAACAATTAAGTGGATAACAATCCCGTGTCTTTCACTCTTTCAAAATGATATTGACCTTGATATGTCTTTCAAAAGCATCAATATTAAATGATAATTGATAACAATTAAGTGGATAACATTACTATCTGTAATGTAATATGATATCAACCAATAACCTTCAAGCATCCATGATATCCATAGCTTCCACCAATAATCTTTAATTCTCTAACAACCATTGACTTTTCAATTATCATTTATTCAATTATCAATACCATCAACACATCCACCGTATTATTTATTTCTTATCAATTAACTTTTCTCTCATTTCATTCCTATCTTTCTCGTCGACTCCGCCTCTCCTCTCTGGAAAGTTCCTCGTTTTCTCCGTTTTCCATCTCCATTCCCACTCTCAATCTCCAACGCGAGAGTGAGAGACAGAGAAGAGAGAATAGAGACAGAAAGTGAGTGAGTTCGACAGATAGAGATGAGAGAACAAATCAACTTATGGATTTCACCTCCAATCGGGAGAGACAATCATCAACTTGTCACCGTATCGACCTTATCTTCATAATCCATTCGAGAGAGACATTCAATGATTCAATACTTGAGGATCTGAGCTTTTAGAATTTGCGAGTGCGACTTCGAGTCCGATTGGAGCGACGTCGTGGATGACTTGAGTCGTGGACAAACTTCGAGCTTAGGACTTTGTTTACACCATATTGGACCGAGCAATGGACTTGTCAAGCACTACATTGGACCACGAAAAAAGCCCATCCATAAGGCTACAAAGATCACACAAAGCTCACCATCAAGGTCCATGCCGGAAAAGCCCATTATTAGGCCCATGACCTAAACCCTAGCTCTTGCCTATATAAGAGACATTATCACCCTCATTTCGGGGATCCGACTCTCTCACTAGAGAAGCCTCTCTCTCTCTAGACTTTAGAGCTCTCTCCACTCTCTACATCTACTTTCTCTCTCTAAAGGCTCTAAGCCTATTGTATCATGTACAAACAAACACCATTATACTAATGAGAAGAGGGTAACACCGTGGACGTAGCCCGATTTGGGTGAACCACGTACATACTTGTGTTCTTGGGTCTTGTGCGGTCTTCCTACTCCTCGTTGGAACATTTTATGCTTCAACAGTTTGGCGCCGTCTGTGGGAATCGTAACAAAAATCTATGTCGGTTCTCTCTCTTCCTCACACCTGTAGAACCCACAAACCCAAGAATTCCAAGCACTCACTAAAAATCAACTCCGTCTTCCCATAGTTTGGGCCTACCCATGGCTCGGTGGGAAGAATCCAATCCATTTGTTTTCTCGGCTCACTCAAACAGGTTGCCTACTTATATATATATATATATATATATATATATATGTTATGTTAAAGCTGGACTCTGTGGCAAGCACATAGTCTTTGACAGCTTACACATCACCTACCCACTACAAAAATATATATATTTATACTTACCTCTTTACTTTTTATATATAATATAACAAATAAAAGGAATCATGGCAGAGACCACCTTTTGGAAACTTTTCAAATATATATATTTATACTTACCTCACACTTCACCTTTTGGAAAATTTGACTCTGCCCACTACACACCAATTTATATAATCATAATTAGCGGCTTGCACCTTGCCAACCACCAAGTACATATATTTTTATTTAACCTCTTGTTTGTTCTCTTGGCCCATGTGGGAGACATCAGTTTCCACCTAACATGCCCACGTGACCGTACCCACTCAAAGATTCATCTCTTCCAAAAAGTCAACCGAACTTATCTCCTCGCCCAACCACCAACTCGTTCTGCCTTATACACACCTGTCCCTAAGGCCACCATATTTGTAGCTTCTTATTATCTTATATATGAAAGCTAGAGAAAAACAAAGCAGCAACTTCCCGCTGCTCTTCTAGTATGACGATGACCATGCGCAGACGGACCATCGCGAGGTCGACACTGACAGGAGAATGCCGCTCGGCGCCACTCCTTTTCAACTGAACTACAAGAACATATCCCATGCTGGAGCCCAAACTTTATACACCAATTCGACTTGCCAACTTGGCTCCACATCCAGCAACGACGAGTCGACATCAGGTTCGTCGCCAAACATCAAGAAACTGCTTAACATCTTCGACCCACCTCAGCTTTTTCACTACAACACCCGATCCGCCGCTCTTCTCGGCTCGTCAACGCCCAAAGCTGCACCTGACCACGCAGTTGACATGGATAAAGGGAGACTCATCGGTGTCGCTGCCATCTGCAGCCCACCAAAGACCAAATTTTGATGAAGACCAGGCGTGGCACTTGCGACGACGGTCCGCTTCGGCCACCTTCCACCGAGCCCCACACAACTTCTCGAACAAGACCCACCCACAACCTTGCTCGATAGAGGTCCACCGAGGTCCCTTCTTCACTGCTCGGTCAAACCCCACTGACGACCTGCTCGGCCTATCCCCACCAACGACCCCTTCATCAGTTATCCACTAAAACTCCTTCAGTTTGCTCAGTCGACGCCACCGAAGCTCAGGATGGTCTCTTCAATGGTCATCCACCGAGGTAACTGGATAGCTCAGTGCAGGCCCTCACACCTCATTCCCTTTCCAATGGGATTCGGGTTGTTCCAATGGAAAAGGCCCCCATTTGGCAGTCACCCGTCGAAGCCCCTTCGGTCTGCTCAGTCGACACCCACCGATGCCTCGCTCGACAAGGGTCTACAGAAGGCCACTCGCCGTGCTCGGTTGGTTCTAACAAAGGGGCCCACACCCTTTGGTGACCATCCATCGAGAGGGCACCTCATCCAAGAGTCCTCTCTTTGGGGCTTGGGATTTTTCTTCAAGGAGTTTCCACTGAGCGGTCAAGGCCACTTGGCCAATTTAAAAAAACAAAAACAAAAACATGTTTTCTAGGCCTTACATTTTGGTTTTGAGAGGACCAACTCACTCGGCCAACAACCTACTCGGCCTACAAATAAAAAAATAAAATAAACAACATTTTGGGCGCCTTTACAACCCCATTGTGAAAAAGCTCCTACTTGACCTACCACAAAACAAAAAATACAATTTGGTTTTTAGACTTTACATCTCAAGGGAGCCCACCGAGCGGCCTACTTACATCGGCCAACACCACTCGGCCAAACCAACTCGGCCACCAACATAAAACACCAACTTTGTTTTTGGGGCCTTACATCTCAAGTTTTAGGGAGCCCACCGATCGGCCTAGCCCACTCGGTCCTTCAAACAAAAATCAAACACTTTCTTTTATTTTTGGGTTTGGGCATTTCCTTTTTTTTAGCCCACTGAGCGGCCTATTCAACTCTGCCAAACAAACTCGGCCTGCCCAACTTATCCACCATAACTTCTATCTTGGTACAACCACCATCCGACTATAATTTGGGGGCTCTAACCCAACGTTACATAGAACCAACTCGGCTCACATTACGGACGACCACTAGGTAACACTCCAATACATAAACTAATGAACATCATAAACATCATACGCATACATACATGCACTCATACACGAACTCATACATGCTGACATACATGAATCCATTCATGAAGCATAGATGAACCTCATACATTCGCTCAACACGTTACCGAGCTACTCGAAATGTTACCGAAGTATACATTCGCTCAACACATTACCGAGCTACTCAAAACATTACTGAGTATACATTCGCTCGACACGTTGCCGAGCTACTCGAAACATTACCGAGTATACATTCGCTCAACACATTACCGAGTTACTCGAAATGTTACCGAGTATACATTCGCTCAACACTTTACCGAGCTACTCGAAACATTACCGAGTTACTCGAAACATTATCGAGTCTACATTCGCTAAACACATTACCGAGCTATTCTAAACATTACCGAGTATACATTCGCTCAACACTTTACCGAACTACTCGAAACATTACCGAGTTACTCGAAACATTACCGAGTATACATTCGCTCAACACATTACCGAGCTATTCTAAACATTACCGAGTATACATCCGCTCTACACAATACCGAGATACTAAACATTTGGCCTCGACTCGAACATTAGAATCGGCATACAGGAAGCTCGGCCTCCACTCAACATTTGGCCTATGGTCAGCGCATTACCGAGCCGCTCAATTATCGAGCCCATTTTCAAAGCTAAACTTAGCACACATGCCGACTGACACAAATATACAACAACGCATCACCCGCAAACATTCAGGTTCATATACGAAGTCATCTTCACTGAGGGACTACACAAGCACATATTTTCCACCATCTTCCCTTCAGCATCCTCCCTCGACCGAGGACTTGGGGGACTAATGGTACACCGAGCGAAACAACAGACGAAAACAAAAGGGTTGCTCGGTCAATACACTGTGAAAGTCCTCAACCGAGGTAGTCCACCTCAGTTAAGAACTTGGGGGACTTCTGTTTACACCATATTGGACCGAGCAATGGACTTGTCAAGCACTACATTGGACCACGAAGAAAGCCCATCCAGAAGGCTACAAAGATCACACAAAGCTCACCATCAAGGTCCATGCCGGAAAATCCCATTATTAGGCCCATGACCTAAACCCTAGCTCTTGCCTATATAAGAGACACTATCACCCTCATTTCGGGGATTCGACTCTCTCACTAGAGAAGCCTCTCTCTCTCTCTCTCTCTCTATACTTTAGAGCTCTCACCTCTCTCTACATCTACTTTCTCTCTCTAAAGGCTCTAAGCCTATTGTATCATGTACAAACAAACACCATTATACTAATGAGAAGAGGGTAACACCGTGGACGTAGCCCGATTTGGGTGAACCATGTACATACTTGTGTTCTTGGGTCTTGTGCGGTCTTCCTACTCCTCGTTGGAACATTTTATGCTTCAACAAACTTCAATGGCGCAAGTCTGCGAGAGGATTGAAGAGTCCAAGGGTGGAGATCGGAGGCGATTCGCAGATGGTGTGATTTTTGATTAATCTTATCTATCACTAGTTAAACGAGTAGAGGTGACACTCACTCGTAAAGTTTGAGTCGTTGACAATCTAGTGCACTGACTAAGTCCTTGATGCAAAACTCAGGGATAACTTAGGGTTAGAGCTTAAAGATTAACCACAAATGGATACAATTGTTGTTATCCATTCCCAATCAAAAGGTGCTCCAACTCTAATCTCGAAAACAACGATCGCACTAAACTATAAGAACAAAGTCACTTGATAACAATTAGGAACGAACAATTATTACCCAAGACACGAGAATTCGTAAAAAATTCAATTGTCATTAATGATGCAAGTGCTACCCACGAAACTTTGCTGACACACCGACTCAAGTCGTCTCACATAATGCCTTCTCTGAGGTCTAAGCGGATACATATTAATATTCTAATCGGCAAAAAGGAATAATAAGTCATTTTAAGGTAAGGGTACAATACACGACCAAAACATAAAGGACATAGGATTAAGACTAATAAAATTCCCATATCCTAAAATACTTGTGATTTCAAGGGAACTTGCACAAGGCAATAGCATTCAAAAATCAAATTTGGTCCACTCGCAAATTCAGGCACAAATAATCCCACATAAGTAATACTATTAGTTTGAAAATCATGTAATTTATATGGCAAAGGCGCCAAATTCCAAAATATGGGCATTAAAATTGTCCACAATAGTTAAAACTTATCAATTCCAAAAAATTATATATATTGTTTAGTTAACAAGAGGATGCAAGTGACCTCAGTATCGTCCAAGCATTAACAATTTTCAAATTCACCAAAGAAAAAAGAAGAGAGTTGTAAAAATAGGTTAAGCATGATGAAATGTGAAATCAAACTCATGGTTTTAAACAGTTTGCATAAACCAAAAGCGGAAAATAAATATGTTAAATCAAATACATCACAACGACCAATAGTAGCAGTTGAAAGCGATTTCAAAATATACATTTGACCCAATTACGTTGAGTGAAAATGATTGAGGAACACATAAGTGTTGAATCACACAATGCAAAACTCTTATTCAAACAAGAACTAGATCGAACAAAATTCGACAAATTGGTTAAGGTGAATGTACCTCGTATCAAGAAGTATCACACCAGGGTATTAAGTAGTATCACACCATAATATGAGCTCCAATCATGATACCATGTAGTCAACATTATGTTAACCAAAAGTTTTACCAAACACACTATAATTGCATCAAGTGAAAACAACTCAAGTGAACCGTGATACCAAAACTCAATAATAAAGAAAACTTATTTGAAAAAATGGTTAATAACTTGTTAAAAACACCAGCAAAAGAAAATCTAAAAATGACACTTAAACTAAATGCATAATTCATGCAACCAAAATAATTAGACAACACACCTCAATTAGCGTCTTTGGTACGTACATGGGAGGTTAAAGAAAAAAAAAACAACAAGAATAGTGATGGTAGAAATCTCGCACTTGAGGAGCAAGTGACTACAACATCCTAATAGACAACCAATAGAAAAGTTCCCTAGACTGCTTCTCAAGTGCATAGAAGCTCACTTCAGTAAGGTGGTATGAAAAATTACGATAAATTGAGTAACCTCGATTCTAAATATTAATCTTCTTAACTCGTGTTAACCTGAAACTTCCTTTCGAAGTAACCCTAAAGTCTAGTTTAATCGAGAACGTAATTAGTTTACAATGGCTTTACTAGACACATTCCAAGAATCCTAAGTCTCTAGGGAAGCAAGTTCATTAGAAAATTCTAGCTGAGTAATTTTCTGCGAGTTTACCTCTCGAAGTAATTCTTTAACCTAATCTAATGCTTAAAAATGATTCACCATGTGTGTCGTCAAATGACTCGTTCACACCACCCAAACAAGTTCTAAACTCATGAACACCACCCGAATGTGAAATTCGACGAAACAAATCTCATGTTAACTTGCAATCAAAAAAGAGATAGGCTAATTTGAAACTTCTTTTCAACTCGTGACTACTCAAGTTCGCATCGCACACGAATAAAACTAACATCGCCTAACAACAGTAGCTATTTGGGGAAATGCTCTAACATGGGAAAGCAAGATTTATGATCATTAAGTGAACAAAAAATAGTGTCACATCCTAAAACTATGCTCTGATAACGAATTAATACACCCTAACCTAGGAAGTCTACCTTGACACAAGAATCGAGGCATGTTGACTAATATCCTAATGTTGACGTTGAGAAGACGAAAGCCATATGTTTAGAAATAGTGAGTTTTACGAGGTCATGTAAAACGTAATTAGTATAAACTAACTAGCATTTCATTACGGCAGTGAAAGTACATAGCATAGTATACTTATTGATAATCATATGGTTTAAGAAATTACCAGAGCTACCTTTATTTCCGATGTGTCACATCCAAATTAGCAGTGTAAATGTTAGAGCAGCAATTGAGCACTCCTCGAAATGCATGAAGTAACGCCGGAACCTGTGGGATATAAAAATATAAGGGCGAGTGGACCTAACAATTATTTCAATATGAAACCACTAGTTATAAAACATACTTTAACCCTCCAATTTCAAAACAAGCTTACGAGTTACCACATAACAAAATATGCGTGTGACGACCCGTCCCGAATTACCGGGATTAATTAAGAATTAATGACGGATTAGCGAGACTAATCGAAGATGAGACGAGGATTAGCGGACGTTCGGGCGAAATGACGATTTTGCCCTTAGAATGGGCAAATCGTTGACTTTTCATTCGGATGGTCAATTGGACTTTGGCCAATGACTGTGACATAGTTCGTGACGTCATGAGTTCATAGACAGGTGGCACGCTCGATTCCGACGTTCGAGGAGGAAGTTATGACGTTCGGAAGTTCAAGGGCATTTTGGTAAATTGGCCCAAATGTTGACTTTTGCCCCGAGAGATCCGATTGCCGAGGGCCAAAGACCGTTACGTCGATCGGAACGATACGAATCCGTAGACAGGCGGCACGTCGAATTCGGACATTCGACGACGAAGTTACGGTTCACGGAAGTCCTGGGATACTATTCACTGCGACACGTTTTACGAGACAAAAGTGCAGTTTTGTCTCTAGTGGGCCCAGATTTTTAGATAGCCAATGGATGAGTGACAAGTGTCACCCGTCCACTGGCCAATCTCACACATACATGCATATCATCCTTTCCATTTTACGATGTGCATTCCCATTTCCTCCAACCCAAAACCCGATCACCATATCCACCCCAAATCCAAACCCATGACCCTAGGACCATGACTGAGAGTCAGAGAGGGAGAAGAGGACCAGATGGAGGCGGCTGGATGGCCAGAACCGCCGTGGACGGCGGCTGGAGGAGACAAAGCCGAGAGGTAGCTCGGTTTGCCCATTTTCCATTCTTTTTTCGATTTTGTCATTATGGACTGTTTTGGATGATTAGTAAGGGTTATTTAGGTTGCTAGGGGGTGGTTAGTGAGGTTTTGGTGGTGGTGGACGGCTGGGAAGCCGTGGGAAGAAAAGGAGAAGTTTGAACTGTGAGGTTCAAACTTGAACCGTGTGATTTTGTGAGTTTTGATGTGTTCGTTAATTGGAATAGATAGGAAACACAAAAATAGGAATTTAGGGATTGGATTGGAAGAAAATGGACGAAAAATGAGGATTGTAGGACCCTGGACCGGTCACGCCAGTCCAGTTGTAGGCTCGAAACGGATCGGCCGGTCTGAACCGGTCGTCCCAAGCTTGAAGACGATGAACAGTGCCAGCGCGTGGGCCCACGCGCATGCAACTTCCAGGGGCGCTTTCTAGGGTTTTTGGGCATGTGTTCAACATACGAAATCATCTATTCGATGTAACAAACATTTTGGGACTGGTTTCGTGTCAATCGGACATTGTTTCAATATAGTTCGGGCTGTCCGAAGGTTTAGGTTCGAGTTTAAAAATAGTTAGAAATTCCAGAAAATTTCGGGGCTTTAGTGAGGGGTTATTTAAGTAGTTAGTAACCCTCTAAATTAATATGGATAGGTTCGGGAATCCCGGAGGCGATGATTGACCAGGGAGACGATTATGGCATGCGTATCGAGGTGCGGCTTCGGACGGTCGGTGAGTGGACCCTTCTCTCAAACTCGATGCATGCATAAATGTTTTATAAGTATTTCAATACATGTTTTGTGATGCCATGAGTGCATTTGTTTGTGATAGCCTAGGATTTACGTATTTGTACGTATTTCGAGATTTACAGTTTTATACGATGCTTATACGTTCTAGGTTTTCGATGAGGATTTCACAAATGGATTTTGGATTTAGAAAAATGAAATCGGGCATGAGACCCATTTGATTTACAGCTCTCGGACTTGTATTCCATTTGATTTGACAAGGAATCGGACCTAGGGTCCATTTGAGGGATACGGCCGGACCGAGAGTCCATTTGGTTTACGATTCGGGTTTGAGGCCCAGTTAGTGGTATTATCGGGCTTGATGCCCCGTTGATTTATGATATCGGGCCTGAGACCCATTTAGTTGATATATCGGGCTTAAGGTGACAGGACCAGTCCCCGAAGGACATAGATAACCGTACCCGGTCCTGCTCCCGTCTAACAAGTCAACTGAAGATCCGAAACTACCCTTCAGCACCTGCCAGACAAGGTATATTTGCACATGTGCCCACTCATACCTCCACCTCTGGGATCGCCTCGATCATCGCGCCACGACCTGAAGGGTCATTAAAACAGAAAAGGTGTGAGTGGACAAACATGAACTTTTATAAATACGTTTACCAAAACACATTCTTACCCTCCAGTTTTCACAATCATGCATGCATATCGTAAAACATGAGTAATAGTATGAAATCATTCAAGTATGAACAGTGGAACGATAAAATCTAAGCATATTTTCCCAAGGTCCGTAAAACTCATGTTCACCAAATCAGTTTAAATCTCAATAAACTCATGCTTTCCTTAAATCATTTTATATTTAAACCACGGTTTCCTCAAAATCATTTTCCATAAAACCACGGTTTCCTCAAAATCATTTTCCAGAAAATCACAGTTTCCTCAAAATCATTTTCCATAAGATCACGGTTTCCTCAAAATCATTTTCCATAAGACCACGGTTTCCTCAAAATCATTTTCCATAAGACCACGGTTTCCTCAAAATCATTTTCCATAAAACCACGGGATTTATTTCCATATCATGTTGCTTAGAGTCACGTTTATCCCTGCAACGCGTGCAAATCAATAGGCTCAAGGACCGCTCAAAATCTGAGCATCCGCCGCTGTGAACACATCACCAGCCGGCAATCCGAATCTCGTGAACACATCACTTACCGATCCATATATAATCCAGCACTCTGGTCTGAGTCGAGCCTCCCTCGGCTGCACGACAAAGACCGTGCTACGTAACCTCTTCGGGGTAAACACTTCCATCCCGAAGGCGAGCGTTATCTCCAGGGTGCACTCCGGGGAAAAACATATTTCCACCCGAAAGCCCTAAATATCCGCAACATATCATCATCACAAAAACCAGTGAAAAACTGTTGCATTGAAAACCAAATCATTTATCAACACAAGGTCGCAGCCCCAAAATATAGTTTCCTCAAATCTGGAAAAACCAAAGTCCCGATTTATTTTATACATCCGCAAATCATCAATATCATCATGTAATCACATGGAAATACAAATCCAACCAAAATCACAATTTCATTGGGTCTCAAGCCCAAAATATCATTTTCACGCAAATCCGTGCAACCGTAAACCCGAGTTGCCACGATCACGTAAATCCCTGAAATCAATCCCTGACTCATAATCCGAGCCCAAATATCATTTTCAATTTCCTAACTCATAACCCGAGTCAAAACATCATTTTCAATCCGGGCCTAGCCCAAAAACATCAATTTCATCATTTCTCGAAAATTGTGCCAAAATATAATATAATAATCATAAATCGAGAAATTACCGGATTGAAACATCAATCATGCCAAAGCATATAAAATCATATAATAAAGCATTTAAAATCATATATGCATGCATCACGGTTAGAAAACAAAAGTCCACTCAAAATCCGTCCTAGCTGCCGCCTCGATATGCGTGCCATAAGCCTCTCCGGGCTAATCCGACCTCTCTGGGTCATCCTGAACTGTCCAAATCATATCCAAAGGTTACTACTAAACCTATACAAGTCCATATTAAGAACCCTAAAATTTCCCGGAAAAGTCAACGTGTCCCGTACACGTTTCTCGAGGTGAAAAATCTCAATTTAGCCAACTTAACGATCTTTGATCGACCCGAAACCACCGCCATTGGATCCGGATCGTCGAAACACTTAAAATGGTCTTGGTCCCACCTAAAAATACGATCCCACGCGCCCTCACGCGTGGGTCAAAGTTTTAGTCAAATGTTGACCAAAAAGTCAATGCTGACGTCATCATGAACAGTAAGTCAACAAGTTAGAGTCACCGAGTCAACTCGCCGGAGACCGAGTCAACTCGGCGGCGACTCGCCGGAATTTCTCGCCGGAAAACTCCATTGATGCCCCAAACTTCAAACTTCGATATCTCACTCGTTTCTCAACCAAATTCGACGTTCTACCTATGTAAATCCATCTACTCGAGCCAAGGATTCCAAATATCAATCCTGAAATTTCAGAAAGTACCTGGATTTTAAGTTATGGTCAATCAAAGTTTCGGCCAGAATTCCAATCATCATTCCGGCCACCTCCAACGTCCAAATCCTTCCCAAATTGCACCTACAAGCTCGTGAGAGCTCAAAGAACATCATCCTAAACTTAGAATCAATCAACACCATCAAAATCAAAAACCCAAAATTTGAATCCTACGATTTTACCTTCCAAAATTCCGGCCACCGTGCACAACGGTCCTTACCGTGACCACCATTGGGTTCGTCTCAACATCCTCTCCAACTTTCGTTCACCGGTCGTAAGCAATGGATGATGATTGAGAGGTGTTTGTGTAGGATTGAGGTATATGGTTTTGAAGAAAATAAATGAAGAAGATGAAGATGACGGATGATGAAGAATGAATGATGACTAAGGATGATGAGGAATGATTAAAAAATGGATTAATGGGAAACATGTTCCACATTTTAGGGCCTCAAAACAAGGGATGGGTGACACTTGTCACTCATCCAAGTGTTCACAAACTCTGATCACTATTCACTATTTAATAATATTTTAATCGATTTCGGCAACTTCGTCGTCGAATCTCCGATTTCGGCATGCCGCCTGTCATTGGATTCTTATCGATGAGACCTACGTAAAGGTCCTTGGCCCTCGTCCATTGGACGTCCCGGGTCAAAAGTCAACATTTGGCCCCTTTTCATCGAAATTACCAAAATACCCCACAACTTCCAAACGTCATAACTTCCTCCTCGAATGGCGGAATCAAACGTGCCACCTGTCTATGAACTCGTGACGTCCTGAACTACGTCACGGTCATTGGCCAAAGTCCATTTGACCGCCCGATCAAAAAGTCAACATTTTGCCCACGACCAGGGGCAGAACGGTCATTTTGCACATTTTGTCCGATTCCACTCAACTAATCCCCGATTAGTCATTCTAAACCATTATTAATTAATATTTAATCCCGATATTCAGGACGGGTCATTACATAAGGCCCCGTTGGTTGTGAAATCGAACGTGAGGTCCTATTTGGTTATGGTTTCGTGCTTAGGGCCCTATTGGTTGTGATATCGGGCTTGAGTCCCAGTTCAGTTTATGAAATGAGAATTCGGGCATGAGACCCAGTTGAACTGAGGATTTAGGCTGAGGCCTGTGAAATGGAATTGAATCGAATTCGAGGAAGCCTATTGAGATCAATCGGGTATGAGACCCAGTTAAGAAATGAGGTTTTGAGAAAGAAAGTATTTGAGAAAGAAAGAAAGAGTATTTGAAAATGAATGAACCCTCCATATGATTTTATGGTCTCCTCCAGCGTTGACCTGGAGAGTCACGATCCACAGACCAGAATGGGTATCCCCATAGGGATCCCATTACAGGAGTGGAGGTTACTCATGTTGTGGTCCTGGACTAGATTCCAGGGAGATATGTGGACTAGATCCAGAGAGAGCTCGGACTAGATCCAGTGATTGAGCCTCCCAGATGGAGATTCCTGGGAGAAGACTCGGAGTGAGACCCCGAGTAGTGTGCACACTAGAATAGATATGATATCGTGATATTTATCGGGGATGTGTTCCCTAGGGGCTGTGTGCCCCGAGTTGGCATCTTCTCGGAAGTGCCGCGGATGGGTTATACGTATGACGGTACGTATGAGATTTTATGGAAAAGTGATTTGAGGGTGGAGACCCTATGTTTTCTGATTAGAAAGTGATTTGGGGCTGCGACCCCGTATACGATATTTGAGGGCGGAGACCCTATGTTTTATGACTTAGAAAGTGATTTGGGGCGGAGACCCCGTATTTGAAATTGTGAAAATGATTTGGGGGCGGAGACCCCGTACGTGATGTGATTTGGGCTGAGTCCCTATTGATTTGAATTATGTATTCCATGTTTTAGATTGTGATTTTGGGTCGAGGACCCAAATGGATTTATGGTTCATGACGGATTATAGGAACCGGTATGAACCCTTGAAAGGTGTTTGTGGGTCATGACGGTTTATGGGAACCGGGCATGAACCCTTGAATGGTTTCAAAAAAATATGTTTGATGAATTGATTGATTTTATGAATGTTTTACTAACGGTTTTTGTAACGACCCATCCCGGGAATTAAGGTTAAGACCGTGATTAAGATGGGATGAGTGAGTTTAAGTGGTGGTCAGTCAGTTACGATAGGTCCGGTAGCGTCGAATGACGATTTTTCCCCCTAGTTCGGGAAAACTGTTGACTTTTAGTTCGGGCGGGTCAAATGGACTTTGATCGATGACCGTGATGTATTTTGGGACGTCACGAATCCGTAGACAGGTGGCACGCCCGATTCCGACATCCGAGGAGGAAGTTATGATGTTCGGAAGGTGCAATAGGGGGAAAGGTTGACTTTTTGTACGATCGGGTTTTTACACGTTGACCTAGGATGGTTAGGTAGATCTCGTCGTCCTGAATTTAACGACAGGCGGCACGTATTCATCGGAGTTAGGATGTGTGAGTTACGGGTCTAGAAAGGTAGGGGTATTATCGTAATTTTGGCTTAAAAGAAGGGCATTTTGGCCTTTTGCACATTGGGATTTGTGCAACAGAGAGGGACAAATGGAGGGCTGAGATTGAGCCATTTGGGAGAGGAGTTGTGGGATGGTGACACGTGCTAAGGGCCTAGTGGGTTCTAGTGTGCACGGCTCCAAGTATTTTGGCCGTGTATTTGTGTGAGTGTTCGAACAAGTGAGAAGCAGAGAGTGAGATTGAGAGGAAATTGTACTGTGATCGTGAGAGTTTATGTGTTTCTGGTGAGTGAATGAGGGACTGGAGATAGAGTGAGAGCTGCTGAGTGAAGGTGAGTGAGCATTTGTGAGGGAATCAGTGTGTGTGTGAGGTGTGAGTTACAGAAACAGAGAGGGTTGAGAGAAACTTGAGTGGTGGTGTGGCCGTGTATTGAACTAATTGGACTCAAGAGGAGGTTGGAACGGCCCTATGGATGTCACGAAGTACGATGGAGCGCACGGCGGCGATTGACTGCAGGTATTTTCCTAATCCCGTTTCTATACTCTGTTTTTCCGTGATTTTCAAAGGGAAAGTCGTCAGTTTAGAAGACGAGTCGAGAGTTTTGGAGAGTTGGGTGAGGCTTAGTAAGGTCCTAGGAACCGTCTACGGTGGTTGCCGTGACGGGGGAATGGCTGGTTGGCCGGGAGAGAAGAACAGGGGATTGATCGGGTTTTCTTTCGAGTTAGGGACGTTGATATAGGGGATGTGTTGAGGTGTCTGAGTGAGGGGAAGGGGTTGTGGAGGACTGGACGAAGAAGATGGTGGAGTGAGGAGCAGAATTGGTGGCGGGACGGCGGAGAACCGGCCACGCCGGTTTGAGTTGCAAAAACCGGTTTGAACCGGGGTCGACCAGAGGTTGCTGGTGACACTGTTCACGTGCAGGAGCTTCTAGACGTGCGTGGGGGCGCGTGAAGGGTAGTGTGGGGAAGTGTCCAACATGACTTTTAAATTATTCGATGTAACGAACATTTTGGCGTCGGTTTCGAGTCAATCGGACATTGGCTCGATATGTTTCAGATTGTCCGAAGGTGTTAGGCCTCGGCTAAAAATAGTTAAAATACGGGAAAATTATGGGGTTTTAGTATGAGTAATCGTGAGGTAATTAGTGACCTTATATTGGGATTTGGACAGGTTCGGGAAAGCCGAGGATAACGAATGGCAGGGGACGGCGTAAGTGCTCGCGTATCGAGGCGACGCTGAAATGGTCTGTGAGTGGACTTTGCTTTCTAACTCTTGATGCATGCATATATGTTTTTATATCTTTTCTATACTTGATTCTATGACTTGATTTATGATTGTGATGGTTTACGATTTTGCACGTTTTACTAGGAAATGACGGTATTTTACGTTTTACGAGATTTGGTGGATATTGTGATTTGAACCTGGTTTTAATGAATTGATTTCGGGATTTGAAATACGATTTGATTTCAAAGAAAGAAAAAAGGATTTCGGAAAGGGTTTTCGGGCTTGAGGCCCAGTTTAAAAAGTGGTTTTGGAGAAACGTGATTTCGGGTTTTGGAATCGGAATTCCGGATGACGATTCGGGATTCGATTCGGGACTTGAAGTGGATTTCGGGTTTGGGTTCGGAATGGTTATTTTGGATGCCGGCTTAGGGAATGATGGTTGCGGACTCGGATCTGGAAAGGAGATGGATATGAGTTCAGGGTTTGGATTCGGGATCCGGATGAGATTACGGATTCGGATTCGGAAATGGAAAAAGGTTTTTTAAATGGTTTTGGATTGAATTTGCTGGATCTGGTTATTGGGTTTAAAGACCCGGATTATGATTGACGGGGGACGGGCCCGGATTGGGTTTAAAGACCCGGATTGAGTTTAAAGACTCGGGAGTTTAAAGACTCGGATATATTGATATTTTCCCCCGTAGGCCTGTTGAGTTTAAAGACTCGGGAGTTTAAAGACTCGGATTATATTGAGGCCTGGATTGAGTTTAAAGACTCGGGAGTTTAAAGACTCGGATAGATCCAGCAGGTTCGATGGTTGGAAATGTGGTTCAATATGTTTTGGTTTTCTCTGTGATGAATGATGACGGTTTTCAAGGATGGTTTTCATTGGTTATAATGGTTTTCGATGGTTTTGGGCTGAGACCCAGGATTTGAGAAATAGGAAAATGTGTTTGGTTTTCGTACATGGTTTTATGACATGAATTTGATATGAATGCATTGATTTTGAAACGGAGGGTATAAATGTCATTGTTTTATGAAATGTTTTTAAACTTAAACTTTATTTTTGTCCACTCACAGTCTTTTCGTGTTTTTGATACCCTCCAGGTTGTTGCGGCACGGGCTGTTGGTCGAGAGAGACGTAGACATCACACGTATGTTCCACAGTAAACTCTGCGCACTCTGGGAAGTTCGGAAGTTTCTGGACGATCGGATCGGAACTCCCTTGTCTGATTACGTGTCACACGGAGGTTAGGCGTTTGTTTGGCCCTTGTGTCATGCACAAGTCAGACGGGAGCGGAGTTTAGCCCTTAATCCCGGGGGATTAGGGGTGGGCCTTGACAGTTTTTGGAATGCATGCGTATTTTTTTATGAAGGGCATAAATGTCTTTATGCGAAAAGGTTTTTTTGATGAAAAGTTTAAATTGTCCACTCACAGTATTCGTGTTTTAATGCCCTTCAGGTTGATCGCGGATGCGGGCTGTAGCAGAAACGAGACATCACTCCCCTCCTCCTACGATCCTGATGCACTCTGATAGCCCCGGCGAGGGCAGAGATGGACTTTTCCCTGGTCTGACACTTCATGTCAGACGGGATAAGGCGGATCCCACGTTAATCCCAGGGGATTCGGGGCCGGTCCTGACAAGTTGGTATCAGAGCATGTTTTGCTCGTGGAGTGTGCGCAGGTCGAGGATGTGATGTCTCTGAAGTCGTAACAGCCCATCATCAACCTGGTAGTTAGGGCATCAGTACGAGGATTCGGTAGAATCGAACCTTAGTTAGATGGTGTTTGATTTGTGATACAATAGTCTAAGGTTCGATTGGCATAGAATGCCACGTGTTTTGAGGCTAGATCCCAAGTAGGATCAACATTTTGTGTGAAAGATAACGGCTTAGAGCCATGGTGTTACCGGTGGATAGGACTATGCTGACCGGTAGACACAGTATGACGACTTGAGAGTCGTAACCGCTCTATGGTTTGGACGTGTCAGATAGAGGATGTACGGATTAAGACCAGAGGTGGTCAGAGGTCAGGGTCGCCCGGTTTTCGATGACCCTGTACGACTACAGTCACGATGGTTGGGAATCGGAACGTGTGATTCTTTTTGGCGTAGTGATGCCATGTTTTGATGTGTCGAATCCCGAGGGGATGTCGACTGGGAGGAGACGCCGGAATATTTTGGTGTGTTACGACAGGATGTCGACTGACAATGGATGCCCTAGTGTGGCTGTCGTACGATGCGATAGGATATGATTGTGACGTTTAGTCGTTGTGTAATGTTAGGTACAAAGTATGGCCAAGTTCTTGTGGAGGCCAACGGCTGAGAGCCGTAGAGTTACGAGAGGATGAGATCCTCAGAGTGTAGGTATGGGCTGGTTTGGTACCAGTATCAGAGTACGATGGCTCTTCGGAGTCTAGAGCGATGGATCGCTCAGGATGGTTGGGCTGCAGTGGGCAGTCGGGTTGTGATAACCCTAGTAGGTGATTGATTAGACAAGTGACCAGGAGTGTGGAACTTGTGATCGGATCCTGAGGTGGACCGATCAATGGATGTTGTACGTTGAGAGGTTGGTACCGGCGGTGAGACTACCGTATGGATTAGGAGTCTCGATAGCAGAGTGTTTCTGAGCTTGGTCTGCACGAGGTTGTGACAAACGCTACTATCGATGGACGTGATTGAGTCTTATCGAGTTGGATAAACTCAGGCTGCTGTGACGATTGTGACGATAGGATTCGTCAGTCGTGACAATGATACGAGGTGCGTGAGTGGCGCACAGTACGAGCAGTTATTCTGGATTCAACTCGGTGATGGCTGAGTCCGATCGCAGAATTAAATGTTGACATTGGGTGTTGGCACACTTGCCACGTTCCAGTGAAGGTGGTTGTTATAAGTGGGGCAGAGTGGATCCCGAGTGGTTCAGTGCGAGGTACGGGAGTACTTGGTATGGAGACCAGTTTCCCCCAGTGATGGAGATCAGTTTCCCCAGTAATGGAGACTAGTTCGCCCAGTGCTGCGAGATTGAGTCGTGAGGGTGTACTCATAAGTTGTAACTTTTGAAACGTGAGATCCAGGTACGACTGGATGGCGTAAGTGACGTCTTATGACGTATGGGTCGGTTTGTCGGATTTTGTAGTACGCAGAGATTTGGCTTCAGATCACGACAGACGTTGTGATCTGTTTAGCCTACCGACCGTTGTTAGTGGTTTCCGATCAATTCTGTGTGTCATAGTTGGATCAGATTGGTTAAAGGTACGAAATGTGCGTGATAGAGGACGTGAGAAATGCTCGTGTAATGAATGAACTCAGTGATTGGTTAAGAAACGCGATTCCAACGTGATTGGTACTTCAGAACCACGAGAGGTTGTAATCGAGATGATGACATCAAGTTCGTACGACGATGACATCAAATCTCACAATCTTGGATTTGTCCTTAGGTGGGACGACGAGGAACATCATGACAGCTAGGAGTTCAAGAAGGTGTAAGAACCGAACACCTAGGTTGTGGGTCAATTGGATTGACGTGACGAGTAGATAGTATATTAGAGTCACAGGATGTGACGAGTGTGTGTCCGAGGTGATGGAATGATGTTCGCCTGGTGACGGACGGTTGGGGTCCGGACCATAGTTGGAGTGCGAACAGTAGTGTGTGGTTGGACGTTGCCAGAGTGCAGTCCTTGAGTATGTCGGGTGACGCCCCGATGTTGATATGATGTGGGTGCACCGGTGTGTTGTGCACATTAGACAATGGGATTGACTACGGTCAATCGGTATGTCGGGTTGAGAGTGCCCGAGCGTACTAGTACGCTGTAGTTTGGATGGAGTCCTAGATGGACATGAGTGGCGATCGGATTGGGTCCGATAGTGACAGTTTGGAGACTCACCTGAGTCTAGATAACAAGTAGTATCGCTGAGTGATGTGAGATACGAGGCGAGGACTCGAGAGCTAGTCGAGATCAGAGTAGCGCAGTGAAGCGCAGTGGAGCCGGGAGTTGCCAGCTGGTCACGACGGATGTGACCTGTGAGGGTAATGGATGGATAGATATCCGATGCTTTTGGATCGGTATGGATTGATGGGACTCTCAGAAGAGTCAGTTTTGGGTATAGGAATTTGAGAGAGTTGACTCGTGCGAGTGTTTAGAATCATTATTGGGCATAGGTCTGAGGATGACCTACGAGATGTGATCCGGGCCATTGTGATGGCAGTATCCATAGAATGTTGTCTGACCCAATGCTGAGCAGGACGCCAGCTTAGATGTGATAACCCTTAGTGGGAATGCGTTTTTCAACCTGACGACTGTCGGTTGAAACATGTCAGAGTGTTAGACTGAAAGCCGTTAGAATGTCAGTTTGGTATTGCTGACCTGTCAAAGTGAGTGACAGGCGGGATCGACGAGTGTCGATGTTCTGTCTCGAGTGAGACATACGAACTGACGTGTAGTTCTCGGAAATAAATTGGAGCTTTGGAGACTCTGAAGACGATACGTATCAAGGACGATACCATTGAGTACGGTATGGGTGTTGGATGTATACTTCTACACGAGTATTCTCGTGTGGGTGCAGCGATCCGAGTCGAGGAAGATGGTTGGATTCCACAGTTTGGTTGCGGAATCGGGGCGAATTGAATTTCGAGGACGAAATTCCTTAAGGGGGGAAGTTTGTGATGACCCGTCCCGAATTACCGGGATTAATTAAGAATTAATGACGTATTAGCGAGACTAATCGGAGATGAGACGAGGATTAGCGGATGTTCGGGCGAAATGACGATTTTTTCCTTAGAATGGGCAAATCGTTGACTTTTCATTCGGACGGTCAATTGGACTTTAGCCAATGACTGTGACGTAGTTCGTGACGTCACGAGTTCATAGACAGGTGGCACGCTCGATTCCGACGTTCGAGGAGGAAGTTATGACTTTCGGAAGTTCAAGGGCATTTTGGTAAATTGGGCTAAATGTTAACTTTTGACCCGAGAGGTCCGATGGCCGAGGGCCGAAAACCGTTACGTAGATCAGAACGATACGAATCCGTTAGACAGGCGGTACGTCGAATTCAGACATTCGACGGCAAAGTTACAGTTCACGGAAGTCCTGGGATACTATTCATGGTGACACATTTTACGAGACAAAAGAGCAGTTTTGTCTCTAGTGGGCCCAGCTTTTTAGACAGCCAATGGATGAGTGACAATTGTCACCCATCCACTGGCCAATCTTACACATACATGGATATCATCCCTTCCATTTTACACCGTGCATTCCCATTTCCTCCAACCCAAAACTCGATCACCATATCCACCACAAATCCAAACCCATGACCCTAGGACCATGACTGAGAGGCAGAGAGGGAGAAGAGGACCAGATGGAGGCGGCAATTCAAACAGTAGAACAAATAACAAACAAAACAGAGGTTTTGATTCAAAGTTACTCTCATTCAAATCAATTAGCAACCATTTGACAGACCTTAAGGAAACTGATGTGCTTGAGAGAATTACGAGACTGAGATAGGAAGGAAAACACCAGGGACAGAGAGAAAAATAGAAACCCAGGATCGAAAAATTGGAAAATAGGGTGAAAAATTCGAATTCAAGTTGTGAGCCTTAAGGATTCAAATTGAGACTCGAGTTAGCTTCCTGAGACCATTTCGAATCAATCCACATCAAAATCAAAGGTATTCGACATTGTTTCGATCTAGAACCGAAGCTCCAAGTTCTTCGAAAAATCGAGCTTGAGTGAGATTAGAGGTAAGAACTTGTGTAATTAATTATGTAGTAATGTTCATTACAACCTCACGATGCTTCCTGTGTCAATTAATTAGAAAAAATAAGATGAATTGGGTGAGATTAGAATTGAAAACCGTTTGAAGCTCCCTTGGGAAATTGATGGATTTTGGCTCTGATTGATAAATCTAAGTATACAAAACTTAAATTAAGTTGGCATCTTCTCGGAAGTGCCGCGGATGGGTTATACGTATGACGGTACGTATGAGATTTTATGGAAAAGTGATTTGAGGGCGGAGACTGTCAGGACCCGTCCCAAATATCACCTCGATACTCGGGATGAACCCTGCTCCCGTCTGACAATCACACTTACAATGCCAAAAATAAACTTAATACAACTATAAGCATAACCATCAGACGAAGGAGTAAATATATACAACAGTAAGTCAGAGCATAGTTCTACAAAATGGGCACCAAAAGTCCTACAAGTCTAAGTCCGCAACGGAAGAACGTCGGAAGCCCTATGCCTCGATATCTGCCTCAACGTTCACCCCGGCGCTATCACCACGACCTGGAGGAAAATTAAAAACAAAAGGTGTGAGTGGACCAAAAAGAATGAAAGTTTTAAAACCGTTTACCAGCAAATCAACGTAAGGAAATAAAATCATTTGTTCCCTCCGGTTTAAAACCAGGCATGCCCATGAAGTATTAGAAAAACCATAATATGAAAAACATCATAAGAAACAGAAACACTATAAATACCATAAGAAACAGATACACTATAAAACATCATAAGAAACCAGAGTATAACCCGATCAAACCTGCTGGACCTATCCGAGTCTTTAAACTCCCGAGTCTTTAAACTCAATCCGGGCCCGTCCCCCATCAATATCAATCCGGGTCTTTAAACCCATATCCAGATCCAGCAAATCCAATCCATATCCAGTGTAAAACCAATTCAAAATCCATCGCCAAATCCGAATTCGAAATCCCCGGTTCGAAGCCCTTTCGGCGTCCAGAACCGACATTCCGAACCCAAATCCGGTGATCTACTTTTATACCCAAAACTCACGTTAAATCACAATTTATGTTTCACAATCCATTTATCATCTTCTGAAACACTTATAGATTAAAATCTCCAAACATAGCTTTAAAATCGGAAAATCAGCTTTTCTCGAAAAACGCGCAAACGCCCGAAAACGTCCCGAAAAACGTGCAAACATCTCAATCGCATATAAACACATCTAAAAGCATAAAATATTAATAAAAACAGTTAGGCATGCTCGGAAGTAAGAAAAAGTCCACTCACAGTTTACAACACGTCACTCGCGCTCCGTGCGCTCCTCAACCGTCTCTGGTGTCTCCCGTCCTGTCAATAGATACCAAATAGGGTCACAATAACATCAAGGATACCTTCCCTATTTTCCCCAATTTTTCGGGAATTTAATAATATTTTAATCCTAAACCCTAAACCGCACGGATTCCCGAACCATTCCGTAACACCGTCCGATTCACCCGAAAACTGTACCATTGGATTCCTTAGGACATTTAGGGCTAAACTCATGTTGGACGCTTAACCGGATTCCTCCCCACGCGCCCCCCACGCGCCGCCCAAAGTGGCTGCGCGTGGGCCTCACGCGCCTGCTACAGTCCATCTTCAACCTCGAGTCACCCGGTTCAACACAGTTGAACCGGCGTGACCGGTTCTCCGCCGTTCACCCACCATTCTTCTCCAATTCAATACCTTTAGCTTCGTCCAGTCCCCTACAACCAAACCCAGTCCTAAAATCCAGAAATCACGGCCTAAAACCCTTCGTCTTCAACCTCGAAAAACCTTGCCCGTGAGCTCTGTTTTCCTTCCCGGCCGTCCACTGCTTCCCCCTTCACGGTGGGGATACCAGCACCATCCTAGGACCCTACTTAGTCCTACCCAACTCACAGAATCCGTCGATTCATCCCCGAAGTCCACGACTTCAAGTTTGAAACTCACGGCTAAAACAGGGTACAGAGGACCCGCCGTCGAACCACCACCCACCGTGAACCTCCCGTCACGGCAACCACCACAAACGACGCCTAAGACCTTCCTAAACCTCCCTTCACTCACCAAACCTGTCGATTCTAGCTCTAGGTCCACGACTCTTCAAATAAAAATCCACGAAAAACAGGGCAAAAGAACTTACCTTTCGATTCCGGCGCCGCCGTGAGAACCGTCACCCACCACGGTGCTCGTGGGACTCCCCTCAACCTCCTGAGTCTCCTACCGCCTTGGTTTGCCTCACCACACGGCACAACAGCCTCCACCGTCCACGGTCTCCTCTGTTTTCCTCAAATGTTCGCCGCACCACCATCGTGCCGCCGTGCACGATTCCAGTCCCAAAACACGATCAGCACCTCACCCACGTCTCTCTGTCACTCTCACCAGTCACTCCTCACTCTCCCTGGCATCCAAATCGATCACCGCCTCACCCAATCCTCTCTCTGTTTTTCTGCTTCCTTCGAATTTGTGCACGGTTCAAAAATGACCAAGTGTGGCCGTGCACACTTAAGTTTCTCCTAGAACCACCTAGGGTCCCCCACGTGTCCCTCAGCTATTGGCCATCCCAAAAATATCTGCCACTTGCCCTTATCTGATTGGGCTGAGGGAAAATGACCAAAATGCCCCTCCTGCACAAAATTACCATTTTGCCCTCAGACTTTCCAGACCCGTATCTTTTCCGTCCGACGTCCGATGACAGCGTGCCGCCTGTCGTTGAACTCAGGACGTTGAGACCTATCCAACGGTCCTCGGTCTACGTGAAAATCACACATCCTCCAAAAAGTCAACATTTACGGTAACGCCCCCAACCTTCCGTACATCATAACTTCTCCTCCGATTGTCCGAATCGAACCTGCCGCCTGTCTACGGACTCGTGACGTCCTAACCTACGTCACGGTCAAGGGCTAACACTCATCCAATCAATATTACAAAAAGTCAACTTTTCGTTTACTATTCACAAGGGCAAAATCGTCCTTTTTACAGAACTTCACAAAAATTACATTTTTACCCTTCCCATAGGTACGGGTTGTTACAATCTACCCCCCTAAAAAGAATTTCGTCCCCGAAATTCAGTGAAATAAATAAGGGTACTGTTCTCGCATCAAGGCCTCGGGTTCCCAAGTAGCTTCTTCGACCTGATGATTTCGCCACAATACCTTCACTAAGGGAACCGTCTTCCTTCGCAACACTTTATCCTTCCGATCCAAGATTGCAACAGGTTGCTCTTCAAAACTCAAGTCTTCCCTCAGTTCCACTGGTTGTGCTTCCAAAACATGCGAATCATCTCGAATATATTTCCGAAGCATAGAAACATGAAAGACATTATGTACCTTTTCCAAATCTGCTGGTAAGGCCAACCGATAAGCTACAGGACCAATCCGCTCCAAGATCTCATACGGTCCAATGTAACGAGGACTCAACTTCCCTCGTCTGCCAAATCGTACAATTCCTTTCCAAGGAGATAGCTTCAGGAAAACCCAGTCTCCAACAGCAAACTCCAAATCCCTGATCCTACGGTCAGCGTAGCTCTTTTGGCGGTCCTGCGCTGCCTTCAATCGGTCCCTGATCAACGCCACTTTTTCCTGAGTAAGCTCCACCAGCTCAGAAGTAGTCAACCTCCTCTCACCAACCTCAGTCCAACACAATGGAGTTCGACACTGCCGTCCATACAAAGCCTCGTAAGGAGCCATCCCAATGCTCTCCTGAAAACTATTATTGTAAGCGAACTCCATCAAAGGCAGATGTGATTCCCAAGTACCCTGAAACTGAAGCACACAAGCTCGCATCATATCCTCGAGAATCTGAATAGTCCGCTCAGACTGCCCATCAGTCTGAGGATGAAAAGCAGTACTGAAGTGTAATTTAGTCCCAAAAGCTTCCTGTAAGCTCTGCCAAAAACGAGAAGTGAATCTCGGATCTCTATCAGATACTATCGACTCCGGAGTCCCATGTAATCGAATAATCTCATTAATAAACAACTGTGCAAACTGTTCCAGCCTGAAGTTCTCCCGTACTGGCAAGAAATGAGCAGACTTCGTAAGTCGATCCACAACAACCCACACACCATCGTGTCCCTTCGGTGTTCTCGGAAGCTTGAACACAAAATCCATAGTCAGGTGATCCCATTTCCACTCGGGAATCGGCAAAGGTTGCATTGCTCCATAAGGTCTCTGCCGCTCGGCTTTTACCTGTTGACAAATCAAGCATCTACTGACATACTCTGCAATTTCACGTTTCATCCCTGACCACCAGTAATGCTCTCGAAGTGTACGATACATCTTGGTCCCACCAGGATGCATCGCATAAGCTGAACAGTGAGCCTCATCCAATATCACCTTCTTCAAGACTTCATCCTCAGGTACACACAACCGTCCATTCTTAACCAAGGCTCCATCCTCACGAATCTCAAAATCCTGTCGTTCTCCAGCCTCGACCTCAATCCGAATGATGCCCAGAATAGGGTCCTCAAACTGAGCATCAATCACCTGATCAATCAAAACGGGTCGCACATGGAAACTCGCTAGAAGTGCTCCCTGATCATCCACAGTCAGCTCTACTCCCAACTTACGGAGCTCAACCAGCAAAGGTAACCGTACTGTCCTCAGATGCGACAAAGAACCAGCTGACTTTCTGCTCAAAGCATCGGCTACCACATTAGCCTTCCCTGGATGATACTCAATAGTACAGTCGTAGTCCTTAAGTAACTCCAACCAACGGCGCTGTCTGAGGTTCAATTCCTTTTGGGTGAACAAATACTTCAAACTCTTGTGGTCCGTAAAGATCCTGCACTTCTCACCGTACAAGTAATGTCGCCAAATCTTCAATGCATGAACCACCGCAGCCAGTTCCAAGTCATGTGTAGGGTAGTTCACCTCATGGGGTTTCAATTGCCGGGAAGCATAAGCAATCACTTTCCCGTGCTGCATCAAGACACATCCCAAACCTTGTAAAGAAGCGTCACTGTACACCTCGAACTCCCCACTATCATCTGGAAGGGCTAACACAGGAGCAGATGTTAACCGCCTTTTAAGCTCCTGGAAACTCTGTTCACAGTTCTCATCCCACTCAAACCGAACTCCCTTCCGTGTCAACCTCGTCAACGGTGCTGCAAGAATAGAAAAGCCCTCAATAAAACGCCAGTAATACCCTGCCAAACCCAGAAAACTCCGAATTTCCGTCACCGTCTTAGGCTGTTCCCAATTGGCTACCGCCTCAACTTTCTGAGGATCCACACGAATGCCCTCGGCCGAAATCACATGGCCAAGAAATCCAACACTGGTCAACCAGAACTGACACTTACTGAGCTTCGCATACAACTGATGCTCCCTCAACGTTTTAAGCACGATCCTCAAATGTTTCTCATGCGCCTTCGCACTCTTCGAATACACCAAAATATCATCAATGAAAACAATCACAAAACGATCCAAGTAGGGCCGGAACACTCGGTTCATAAGGTCCATAAAAGCTGCTGGGGCATTAGTCAAACCAAAAGGCATCACCACAAACTCATAGTGACCGTACCTGGTCCGGAAAGCTGTCTTCGGTATATCCTCCTCTTTAACCCTTAACTGGTGATAGCCGGAGCGAAGATCAATCTTCGAGAAATACTGTGCTCCCTTGAGCTGGTCAAACAAATCATCAATCCGGGGTAGGGGGTACTTATTCCGAATAGTTACCTTATTCAGTTGCCTGTAATCCACACACAATCTCAATCCTCCATCCTTTTTCTTGACAAACAAAACAGGTGCTCCCCAAGGTGACATACTCCGTCGAATGAATCCTATATCGACCAACTCTTGCAACTGGGCCTTAAGTTCCCACAATTCGGCAGGTGCCATACGGTAAGGAGTCTGAGAAATAGGCTGTGTACCTGGTAGAAGCTCAATCGTAAACTCAAGATCTCGGTGTGGGGGTAGTCCTGGCAACTCCTCGGGAAAAACATCGGGAAACTCCCGTACCACTGGTATATCCTCCGCCCTCTCTGGCGTAGCACGCGTATCCACCACATGAGCTAAGTAACCCTGACACCCCTTCCGTAACAGTTTACTAGCCTCGAGTGCCGAAATAACTCCCGTAGGAAGTGCACGCTGATCCCCCTGAAATGTAGTCTCTGATAATCCGGGACTCCGAAAAGTCACTCTCCTATCGAAACATTCGATAGAAGCATGATGTCTCGTCAACCAGTCCATACCCAAGATCACATCAAAGTCCGTAAATCCAAGAGTAACAAATCTGCCAGTAACTCCACCTGGCCTACCATCACCGGACACTCTCTCAAAACCTGAGTCACTACCAACACCTCCCCAGTAGGTGTACTCACTCCTAACGCACAATCCAAAGTAGACACCTCCCTCTCCTTAACCAGACTACAACTCCGAGCTATAAATGAATGGGTAGCCCCGGGATCTATCAAAGCAAAAACAGTGTGACCAAGTATGGTGAGTGTACCTGTCACCACTCCCGGTGCTGACCTAGCCTCCTGCTGAGTCATCGCAAAAACTCGCGCCTGTGGCCCCGATGACCTACCGCGCCCTCTGGAACTGCTCGTGGCACCACCGCCACCCCTAGGGCCTGCCGCCCCTGATACTGATGCAGTACTCCGCCCGGGTTCTGCTGCACCTCTGCCTGCTCCACCCTCCGTAGCTAACAATGGGCACTCCCGACGGAAATGTCCTCGCTCTCCACAATAGAAGCAAGTGTCCCTACCGGGTCCACCGGTATGCCTCCCTGTAGAAGCCACTGAAGTCGCACTCGCCTGAGGAGTCGGCTGTGACCTAGCTCCTCGAAATCCTGAGCCCTGAAAACTGCCTGGTCTGCCATACCAGGCTCCACCAGCCGATAGTGATCCACCAAAATTACCCCGTTTCGGGGGCCTCTGACTCGATGCTCCTGGGAATGACTGCTCCCGGCGTCGAACACTGCCCGAATACTGTGGTCGAGCAGGTAAACTGGCCTCCACCCTGACAGCAGCATCAGACAACTCTCGGAAAGTAGCGAAAGAGCCGGCTGTCACTATGGCCCTGATCTCTCCCCGGAGACCCAACTCAAACCGGCGGCACTTCTCCGCCTCAGTCGCCACAAATGCCGGAGCAAAACGAGATAGCATCTGGAACCTCTGCTCATACTCAGCAACTGTCAAGTTTCCTTGCTTCAAGTGAAGGAATTCCGCTTCCTTCGCATCCCTGAAAGAACGGGGATAGTACTGATCTAGAAACCGCTCCCAGAAGGTCTCCCAGGTCACGGTATGTGCATCCCAGTCGGACAGTTCCAGCGTATACCACCACTCGTAGGCAGCTCCATCCAACAGAAAAGTGGCTAACAATACCCGATCCTCGGGAGGACAGTGCATCACCCCAAAAATACGTTCTAGTCGGGTGATCCATCGGTGAGCTTCCTCGGGATCAGCCCCACCGCTGAACGTAGTAGCCCCAAGCCTCTGGGCTCTCTCGATCGAAGCGCTCTCAGTCCCTCTCGCCGCTTCATCTTCAGGTCGTGGAGGGGGTTCACGTCTCGGAGGCATGATCAATCGTACGCTGAAAGAGGCATAGAGTTAGTATAACAACCTAGACCCAACACAAATTGACACAACCTATGCTCTGATACCAATTGTCAGGACCCGTCCCAAATATCACCTCGATACTCGGGATGAACCCTGCTCCCGTCTGACAATCACACTTACAATGCCAAAAATAAACTTAATACAACTATAAGCATAACCATCAGACGAAGGAGTAAATATATACAACAGTAAGTCAGAGCATAGTTCTACAAAATGGGCACCAAAAGTCCTACAAGTCTAAGTCCGCAACGGAAGAACGTCGGAAGCCCTATGCCTCGATATCTGCCTCAACGTTCACCCCGGCGCTATCACCACGACCTGGAGGGAAAATTAAAAACAAAAGGTGTGAGTGGACCAAAAAGAATGAAAGTTTTAAAACCGTTTACCAGCAAATCAACGTAAGGAAATAAAATCATTTGTTCCCTCCGGTTTAAAACCAGGCATGCCCATGAAGTATTAGAAAAACCATAATATGAAAAACATCATAAGAAACAGAAACACTATAAATACCATAAGAAACAGATACACTATAAAACATCATAAGAAACCAGAGTATAACCCGATCAAACCTGCTGGACCTATCCGAGTCTTTAAACTCCCGAGTCTTTAAACTCAATCCGGGCCCGTCCCCCATCAATATCAATCCGGGTCTTTAAACCCATATCCAGATCCAGCAAATCCAATCCATATCCAGTGTAAAACCAATTCAAAATCCATCGCCAAATCCGAATTCGAAATCCCCGGTTCGAAGCCCTTTCGGCGTCCAGAACCGACATTCCGAACCCAAATCCGGTGATCTACTTTTATACCCAAAACTCACGTTAAATCACAATTTATGTTTCACAATCCATTTATCATCTTCTGAAACACTTATAGATTAAAATCTCCAAACATAGCTTTAAAATCGGAAAATCAGCTTTTCTCGAAAAACGCGCAAACGCCCGAAAACGTCCCGAAAAACGTGCAAACATCTCAATCGCATATAAACACATCTAAAAGCATAAAATATTAATAAAAACAGTTAGGCATGCTCGGAAGTAAGAAAAAGTCCACTCACAATTTACAACACGTCACTCGCGCTCCGTGCGCTCCTCAACCGTCTCTGGTGTCTCCCGTCCTGTCAATAGATACCAAATAGGGTCACAATAACATCAAGGATACCTTCCCTATTTTCCCCAATTTTTCGGGAATTTAATAATATTTTAATCCTAAACCCTAAACCGCACGGATTCCCGAACCATTCCGTAACACCGTCCTATTCACCCGAAAACTGTACCATTGGATTCCTTAGGACATTTAGGGCTAAACTCATGTTGGACGCTTAACCGAATTCCTCCCCACGCGCCCCCACGCGCCGCCCAAAGTGGCTGCGCGTGGGCCTCACGCGCCTGCTACAGTCCATCTTCAACCTCGAGTCACCCGGTTTAACACAGTTGAACCGGCGTGACCGGTTCTCCGCCGTTCACCCACCATTCTTCTCCAATTCAATACCTTTAGCTTCGTCCAGTCCCCTACAACCAAACCCAGTCCTAAAATCCAGAAATCACGGCCTAAAACCCTTCGTCTTCAACCTCGAAAAACCTTGCCCGTGAGCTCTGTTTTCCTTCCCGGCCGTCCACTGCTTCCCCCTTCACGGTGGGGATACCAGCACCATCCTAGGACCCTACTTAGTCCTACCCAACTCACAGAATCCGTCGATTCATCCCCGAAGTCCACGACTTCAAGTTTGAAACTCACGGCTAAAACAGGGTACAGAGGACCCGCCGTCGAACCACCACCCACCGTGAACCTCCCGTCACGGCAACCACCACAAACGACGCCTAAGACCTTCCTAAACCTCCCTTCACTCACCAAACCTGTCGATTCTAGCTCTAGGTCCATGACTCTTCAAATAAAAATCCACGAAAAACAGGGCAAAAGAACTTACCTTTCGATTCCGGCGCCGCCGTGAGAACCGTCACCCACCACGGTGCTCGTGGGACTCCCCTCAACCTCCTGAGTCTCCTACCGCCTTGGTTTGCCTCACCACACGGCACAACAGCCTCCACCGTCCACGGTCTCCTCTGTTTTCCTCAAATGTTCGCCGCACCACCACCGTGCCGCCGTGCACGATTCCAGTCCCAAAACACGATCAGCACCTCACCCACGTCTCTCTGTCACTCTCACCAGTCACTCCTCACTCTCCCTGGCATCCAAATCGATCACCGCCTCACCCAATCCTCTCTCTGTTTTTCTGCTTCCTTCGAATTTGTGCACGGTTCAAAAATGACCAAGTGTGGCCGTGCACACTTAAGTTTCTCCTAGAACCATCTAGGGTCCCCCACGTGTCCCTCAGCTATTGGCCATCCCAAAAATATCTGCCACTTGCCCTTATCTGATTGGGCTGAGGGAAAATGACCAAAATGCCCCTCCTGCACAAAATTACCATTTTGCCCTCAGACTTTCCAGACCCGTATCTTTTCCGTCCGACGTCCGATGATAGCGTGCCGCCTGTCGTTGAACTCAGGACGTCGAGACCTATCCAACGGTCCTCGGTCTACGTGAAAATCACACATCCTCCAAAAAGTCAACATTTACGGTAACGCCCCCAACCTTCCGTACATCATAACTTCTCCTCCGATTGTCCGAATCGAACCTGCCGCCTGTCTACGGACTCGTGACGTCCTAACCTACGTCACGGTCAAGGGCTAACACTCATCCAATCAATATTACAAAAAGTCAACTTTTTGTTTACTATTCACAAGGGCAAAATCGTCCTTTTTACAGAACTTCACAAAAATTACATTTTTACCCTTCCCGTAGGTACGGGTTGTTACAGAGACCCTATGTTTTCTGATTAGAAAGTGATTTGGGGCTGCGACCCCGTATACGAGATTTGAGGGCGGAGACCCTATGTTCTATGACTTAGAAAGTGATTTGGGGCGGAGACCCCGTATTTGAAATTGTGAAAATGATTTGGGGACGGAGACCCCGTACATGATGTGATTTGGGTTGAGTCCTTATTGATTTGAATTATGTATTCCATGTTTTAGATTGTGATTTCGGGTCGAGGACCCAAATGGATTTATGGTTCATAACGGTTTATGGGAACCGGCATGAAGCCTTGAAAGGTGTTTGTGGGTCATGACGGTTTATGGGAACCGGACATGAACCCTTCAATGATTTCAAAAAAATTTGTTTGATGAATTGATTGATTTTATGAATGTTTTACTAACGGTTTTTGGAATGCATGCGTATGTTTTTATGAAGGGCATAAATGTCTTTATGCGAAAAGGTTTTTTTGATGAAAAGTTTAAATTGTCCACTCACAGTTTTCGTGTTTTAATGCCCTTCAGGTTGATTGCGGATGCGGGCTGTAGCAGAGACGAGACATCACTCCCCTCCTCCTACGATCCTGATGCACTCTGATAGCCCCGGCGAGGGCAGAGATGGACTTTTCCCTGGTCTGACACTTCGTGTCAGACGGGATCAGGCGAGTCCCACGTTAATCCCAGGGGATTCGGGGTCGGTCCTGACAATGCGCGTTTTACAGGACATAGTAATAAAATATTACGAAATCTCCAAATCTTAGCCTGGAGCACAAATACACAAGTATTCAACGTATGACCCACAAATTATGCACTTGAGTTGCTCGAGTCATGCACACATGATAGGCTGGGTATTTATTTGTAATTCGCTCATATACCTCGACCACGTGTGTAACGACCCATCTTTGATTTCGGGATTAGATTAGTGATTAATGACGAATTAGTGAGAGTAATTGGTGATTAGTCGAGTAATTTCGGACAGACGATGCAAAATGACTATTTTGCCCTTGAAGGAGGGAGGAAAAGTTGACTTTTCATTCGGGACACTTTTCAGACTTTTCAAAGAGACCGTTGTGTAGGTCTCAGGACACTAAATTCGTAGACAGGCTGCATGTGTAAATTGGATCTCGGATGTGGAAGTTACAGGTCTGTAAAGAACATGGGTAAATCAGTAATTTGACGATCAAAGGGTAAAATGGTCATTTATCGGGAAATGGTATGAGTCACAAAAGTGATGACTCATGCCTTCAATTGTGGACACATGGCAACATAAGTGATGGCTGAGTGTTTTTACACCGGCAATTCAAACAGTAGAACAAATAACAAACAAAACAGAGGTTTTGATTCAAAGTTACTCTCATTCAAATCAATTAGCAACCATTTGACAGACCTTAAGGAAACTGATGTGCTTGAGAGAATTACGAGACTGAGATAGGAAGGAAAACACCAGGGACAGAGAGAAAAATAGAAACCCAGGATCGAAAAATTGGAAAATAGGGTGAAAAATTCGAATTCAAGTTGTGAGCCTTAAGGATTCAAGTTGAGACTCGAGTTAGCTTCCTGAGACCATTTCGAATCAATCCACATCAAAATCAAAGGTATTCGACATTGTTTCGATCAAGACCCGAAGCTCCAAGTTCTTCGAAAAATCGAGCTTGAGTTCGAACGATTTGAGGTAAGAACTTGTGTAATTAATTATGTAGTAATGTTCATTACAACCTCACGATGCTTCCTGTGTCAATTAATTAGAAAAAATAAGATGAATTGGGTGAGATTAGAATTGAAACCCATTTGAAGCTCCCTTGGGAAATTGATGGATTTTGGCTCTGATTGATAAATCTAAGTATACAAAACTTAAATTAAGATGGATTAGATGTAACCAGGTGAAGAAATTGAAGGAATAAAGGTCGAATTGAGGGAGAACAAAACGGGTCATGTTGCGGGTTTTCAGCCCGTTTATCAGAGAAATGGGTGGAAGGGATGCACCGTAGCAGACACTGTGCAAGCGGGTGGGTTTCACGCACAGCCGCTTGCGGCGGCGCGTGGAGCTGATTTCCAAGGTGAGGTCAACATGACTTTTAATCTATACAATGTAACAAACATTTTGGGACTGGTTTCGAATCAATCGGACATCGTTTCAATATGTGTCAGGATGTCCGAAGGTTTAAAGGATAGTTTAAAAATATTTAAAAATTCGGAAAAATTACGGGGAATTAGTAGAAGTTTTATGAAGTAGTTAGTGACCTTAGTATGTGATATGGACAGGTTCGGGAAGTCCAGTGATAGAGGATTGGCCGGGAAAGTGTTATTGCACGCTTATTGAGGCAGCAGCGGGAATGGTATGTGAGTGGACTTTGCTTTCGAAATTATGATGCATGCATAAATGTTTTATATTTTTTCTATATGTGATTTCTATGATTATGATTGTGATAGCTATGATTTATGATTTGCACGTAATTTGAGATATTTGACATATTTACATGTTTTACGAGATTATGGTTTTATGCTGCGATTTGATAATGGTTTTGATATTATGATTTTGGGATTTGAATTATGATTTGATTTCAATGGCTTATACATGGATTTGGAACATGATTTCGATAAACGTGATTTCTGGATTTGGATTCAGAATGACGATTTCGGATTCGGATTGGAATTCAAAATGATAATTTCGGATTCGGACTTGGAAATGGATTTATGGATTGGATTTGATAAAATGGTTTTGAATTGGATTTGCTGGATCTGGTTTTGGGTTTAAAGACCGGGATATGATATGTGACGGGGGCAGAGGCGGCGGATATGTGATTTTGGGTTTAAAAACCTGGTGAGTTTAAAGACTCGAATAGATCCAGCAGGATCAAGGAAAGGTCTTTCAAAGGGTTTTCGGATTTATGTGAAACAATAATGGTCTTCAAATGGTTTCTAGATATTTTGGGCTATGACCCGAATGATATGAATTTTGATGGCTTTGGGCTGAGGCCCGGGATGTGAGAAAAGGAAATGATTTCGATCTTCATACATGGTTTTTATTATCTTGGAAATGAAATGGTTGTCTTATGCTGAAAATGAACTGGTTTTCGAATGCATGCATTGGTTTTACGTGAAGGGTATAAATGTCTTTTTCTGTAACATGTTTTATGAAATTATTATTTATTTGTGTCCATTCAGAATCTTTTATGTTTTTTGATACCCTCTAGGTTGGTGTTGCGGTATGAGCTGTGGTTAGTGAGATGGAGACATCACACACGCGATCCATAGTGATTCTGCGCTCTCTGGGACATCGGAAGGTGTTTTTGGATGACATTGACCTGGGTATCCCTTATTTGACTTGCGTGTTCCATGAAGGTTAGACAGGTGTTTAGCCTTCGTGTCGCACGTGGGTTATACGGGAGCATGACTTATCCCTTAATCCCAGGGAATTGAGGGTGGGTCTTGTCAACGTGAAAGTTGGGTGATATGCATTGTCACCACTTATCCCCTAGAGCTCATGGATGACACTATTTAACTATTATTTTGAGTAAGCATGGGTGATAAATCACGTGGAGATTAGTCTGTGCCCAAAAAATGAGTACTAGAGATACCAGCGACTCCAAGGGGGATGTGCAACTACTATCTCAACTTAAAATTCGTGTCACTAGATAATCATCTCTAGGTTATCATACTTTAATTATAGTAATAAAAAACGCTATGAGATCTCATTCAACACAAAAAAAATAAAAATAGGCTATGCTCAGGAATATAATATAATCACTAACCAAAAAAGCATACCCTGTAAATATGGAATAATAATCAAACAAGTATGTTAAGGAAATTATCATCAAATAGTCAATCATGCATTCTAAGTCAATATCTCAAATAATATAAAATATTGCAAAATGTGTAAGTAAAAACTAATGACTTAAAACGGGTTTGAGAAGGAGATCCACTCACAAACTAGTCAGGGAGTCAAAATCAACCCATATGTAAACCATATAAGTTCCAAGCTTATTAGAGTCCTAAAAAAATTCGACCATGGAGGTTACTTAACCAAATCCAAGCAAATACTATGACAGGACCTGTCCCAATCCCGTCGGATTATAGTGGGACGTGTCTTACGCCCGTCCTACAATCAAATTCAAAATACCAAAAATGACCCTTTAAATTTTAAAGAAGGATTCAAACCACTACATTTTCAGACAAGGGATAAGTATCTATACATAATCGAGCATACATGTCACTACAATAAAAGTACCATATCCTACCCTGCAAGGTATTCAGGTGTGCAACGGTACTGTTTATGCCTCAGCCTTAATGTCAGCCCCTGTCTCTGTGTCACAGCCTAGAGGGTCAATAAAACAGTCAAAGTGTGAGTGGACAAAAATAATGATTTTCAAAATACGATTTAAGAACAATAACATTTTCCACTCCGTTTTTTAAACATGCATGCATTTAAATTAGATCGTATGAAAGTAATTCAAATCATATATATATATATGGACACACATATCAGTAAAACACAATATAACCAATCCTCGACATCCGCTATGTCTATAACCAGTAACTGTCACGATTTCCAATGAAACGCGTGCAACTTGAGGTCTCATCTCCGAGTACATCCTCAGGGTCAACGACGTCCGAGGTGATAACATAATGGAGTGCCTCCCCAGGATCTACGACGTCCAGGGTGATATCATAATCTCGCACTCCTTAGCCTGAGCCTCTCCTCGGAGCTACTCATCCCAGGAAGTGCACCGTGACTACTCCAAGATCCTCGGCGTCTGGAGGTGACAATCTAACTCACACAGGATGGTATATGTGGAACAGTCACCAAATCCATTAAAAGTATTTATAAAATCATTTATATCTCAAAAGGAGTCAAAACATTGTAATAAAGAATTTAAAACATTTATGCATGCATTTCAGTTATAAAACAAAAGTCCACTCACGCTCGGTCCACACTGCACTCTTAATATCCGCGTCGTAATCTCACCGAAACTAATCCAAAGTCTCTGGGCCTGTCCAAATCACATCTGAGGGTTACTAACAATCTATACAAGTCTATACATTAAACCATCACAAAGCCTGATACCGGAAACGCGTCCCGAACAAGCTTTTTGAGGCTAAAACCCCTAAATGGCCTATCATACGGTCTCCGATCAAACTGAAACCACCACCATTGGATTCAGATCGTCGAAATTTTTCGAATAGGACCGGTTTAACCTTGAAATTCATGTCCAAGTACCCCCACACGCTGGTTAATGTTCGTTCAATGCTGGTCGTCGCCAATCAACGGCGGTCAACACCGGTTAGTGTTGATGTCATGCTGACGTTGGCTTGACATCGGGCAGGTCTGACAACCTTTGGTAGCTTGCCACGTTGCACCACCCTACTGGTCCACGTGGTCTAACAATGCTGACGTGAACCTGCCACGTAGGCTTGACAGATCCTGACACCCTGTCACGTGGCACCCCCTCACTGGTCCACATGGTTTAACATGGCTGATGTGGACCTGCCACGTCACTTTGACACCTTCTGACAAGTTGCCACGTGGCGCCACCCCACTAGTCCACGTGGTATGACATGGTTAACATGGACCCAACACGTCAGCTGCTGATTGGGCTTGACAACCTACCACGTGGCATCACCTGATTTTCCACGTGGACTGACAACGATGATGTGGACTGCCACATCATCACCTTCAACCTTAACACGGGTCTACCCGTATCTGTGTAACGAGTCATTTGATCCGCGACCCTGACTCGGCTAGAATTCAGCCGTCCGGCCACCGTTTTCCCCCATTGTTCTTCCTACATGCTCGTCTACTTTAAAAAAAGGGATCTATGAGCTCAAAAACACAAAATAAAGTCTAGAATTACCTATTCGAACTTGTTGCAATTCGGCCAAACTTCAAACTTGATTCCCAGGTGATTCCAGCAGCCTCCCTTGACGATAATGATTCCTGTGGACTCGTACAACCCTAAATAATCAGTCATAATCATCCAAATGGCCTAACAACTAGTCCAAATCCAATTTCACAATTTTGACACAAAGAGGGTTTCAAGTTTACCTGGTTTCTAGGTTCCTCAAGCTGTTCCACTATGCTCAGCTGTATTTGCCGTTGTCTTAGGTCTCTCTTCCACTCTCTCAATCTTTCTCAAGCAACAAGGATGAAGGTTTGATGGTTTGTGTGGGTTGGGTTTGGGTTTCGGGTAACAAAGAAGGAAGAAGATGATGTGCATGAATTTGGGGACGTGGGCCAATGGGATGAGTGACACTTGTCACTCACACATTGGTCCATTCAAGATATTTAGACCAATTAAAATCTGCAAATAGTACCCGTCTCGTAAAATGTGAATATCCATAACTTCCCCGTCTGATGTTCAATTTCGACGTGCAACCTGTGTATAGACTCGTGAAGTCTCGATCTACTTGGTCAACGTCTAAAAAATCTCCCAGGTCAAAAGTCATATTTTCCCCTTTTAGGGGTAAAATGGTAATTTTACATTTAATTTCCGAATTTACATTTCTTAAAAAGTTCGGGTTGTTACAATCTACCCCCTTACAAAAATTTCATCCCCGAAATTCATTCCAACAAATGTGGATATTGTGCCCACATTAGGGCTTCGGGCTCCCACGTGGCCTCTTCCACTTTGTTATTACTCCACAATACTTTCACCAGGGAATAGTCTTGTTCTGTAATACTTTCTCATTCCAATCTAGAATCTGTACCGGCTGTTCCTCAAAGCTCAAATCCGTTCTGAGTTCTAGCGGCTGTACTCCTAGAACATGTGATTCCTCCCGTACGTACTTCTGAAGTAGTAAAACATGGAACACGTCATGTACTCTCGAAAGCTCTGGGGGCAAGGCTTTATCTGTAAGCAACAATGCCAATCCTCTCTGTAATCTCGTATGGCCCAATGTAACAGGGACTCAACTTCCCCCTTCTATCAAATCGTACAATTCATTTCCTAGGGGATAATTTCAGAAAAAATCCAGTCTCCCACTATAAATTCTAGGGCTCTAATCCGACGATCGGCGTATCTTTTCTGACGATCATGTGCCGCCTTCAGCCTTTCTTTGATAACTCGAACCTTCTCCTAGGTTATATCCATGAGATCGGGTGTAAATACCGTCCTCTCACTACCTCAGTCTAACATATTAGTGTCTTGCACTGTCGCTCATATAGTGCCTCAAATGGAGCCATTCCAGTACTCGACTGATAGCTATTGTTGAAGGCAAATTCCATCAATGGTAGGAGCGTATCCCAAGTGTTCAGAAACTGTAGTACACTGGCTCTCAACATATCCTCCAGAGTCTGAATAGTCCTCTCTAATTGTCCATCTATCTGAGGATGAAAGGTTGTGCTGAAATGTAGCCTCGTACCGACGGCTCTCTACAAAATCCGCCAAAACCTCGACGTAAGCTGCAAATCTCAAACCAACACTATCGATTCTGGCATCCCATGTAATCTAATGATCTCATCAACAAACAACCAAGCAAACCATTCCAACTTAAAGTTCTCACGTACTGGTAAGAAATAAGCCGACTTCATAAGTCTGTCCACAATCACCCAGACCCCATCAAAACTGCTCTGTGTCTTAGGCAATTTGAATACGAAGTCCATGGTTAGGTGATCTCATTTCCACTCAAGGATCGGAAGTGGATGTAAAGCTCCATACAGTCTCTGTCGTTCAGCCTTTACTTGTTGGCAAGTCAGACATTTACCAACGTATTCTACAATCTCTTTTTTCATCCCTACCCACCAGTAATACTCCTTGAGTGTACGATACATCTTTATTTCTCTTGGATGCATCACATATGCTGAACTGTGGGCCTCCTCAAGAATTTCCGTCCTCAATGTTGTATCTGCAGGCACACAAAATCGACCCTATTTCAATAAGGTTCCATCACTTCTAATAGTGAAATCCTATTGGTCACCTACTTCAACTTCTATCCTAAAAACACACAAAGTGGGATCTTGAAGTTGAGCCTCAATAATCCGATCAATCAAGATAGGTCTCTCATGGAAACTCGCTAACAGGGCTCCCTCATCATCCAATCCGAGTATAACTCTAGCTCTTCGGAGTTCCACTAACAAGGGCAAATAAACTAACCTCAAATGAGCTACAGAACCTGAAAACTTCCTGCTCAAAGCGTCCGCTACTTTATATGCCTTCCCGAGATGAGACTCGATCATGCAATCATAATCCTTGATTAGCTCTAACCATCGTCTCTATCTCAGATTCAATTCTTTCTAAGTAAAAAGGTGTTTCAGACTTTGATGATCAGTGAAGATCCTGCATGTCACTCCGTACAAGTAATGTCTCCAAATCTTTAGAGCATGTACCACAACCGCCAACTCTAAATCATGGGTAGGGTAGTTTGACTCATGTGGCTTTAACTATCGAGAGGCATAGGCAATGACTCTTCCATGTTGCATCAACACGCAACCCAATCCTTGCAATGATGCATCACTGTATACCTCGTACTCCCCACTATGATCTGGAAGGGCTAAAACTGGTGTAGAAGTCAACCATCTTTTCAATTCTTGAAAAATCCATTCGTAGTGTTCATTCCAAACGAACTTAACCCCTTTCCTTGCCAAACGAGTTAATGGAGCACCTATAGTAGAGAAACCCTCTACAAAGCGTCTGTAGTATCCAGCCAACCCTACAAAACTCCGGACCTCAGTAACAATCTTCGGTTGCTCCCAATTGGTCACGACTTCTATCTTCTAAGGGTCCACACTAATCCTCTCAGCTGAAATCACATGTCCTAAGAAGCTAATATTGTTCAACCAAAACTAACATTTACTCAACTTGGCATACAGTTGGTTCTTCCTTAATTTGTTCAGCACCAACCTCAAATGTTTCGCGTGTGCCTTGGCACTCTTCAAATATAATAGGATATCGTAAATGAACACAATCACAAACTGATCCAGGTATGACCGAAATACTCGGTTCATCAAGTCCATAAATACAGCTGGTGCATTTGTCAACCCAAATGGCATTACCAGAAACTCATAATGGTCAAATCGTGTTCGAAAAGTTTTCTTCGAAACATCTCCCTCGGCAATCCTCAACTGATGGTATCGAGACCGAAGGTCAATCTTTGAAAAATACTTGGCCCCTCTCAACTGGTTGAACAGATCATCAATCCGGGGTAGAGGATACTTATTACTCACTATTACTTTGTTGAGTTGCCGGTAATCTATACACATTCGCAGACTACCATCATTTTTCTTTACAAACAACACTGGAGCTCCCCAAGGTGATGCGCTTGGTTGAATAAACCCCATGTCCACCAGATCTTGCAACTGGACCTTAAGTTCCCTTAACTCAGCTAGTGTCATACGATATGGCGTCTGAGATATAGGTCGTGTACCTAGAAGAAGCTCGATGGTGAACTCGATATCTCTGTGCGGTGGTAGCCTTGGTAAGTCCTCTGAGAACACATCTGGGAATTCTTGCACCACTGGCATATCCTCTGCTCTCTCTAGTCTAGCATGTCACTCCATTACATGAGCCAAATAGCCTTGACAGCCTTTCCTTATTAGTTTGTCCACTATAAGGGCTGAAATCACTACAGATGGCAATACTCTATGATCTCCCTAGAAAGTCACCTCAGGTAAATCCGAACTCTGGATTCTCACCCTCTTATTGAAACAATCGATAAAAACATAATGTTTCGAAAACCAATCCTTCCTAAGTATGACATCGAAATCATTTAAATCTAGGAGTATCAAATCGGCAACCACATCTATACCTCTAATCCTCACAGGACAGTCTCTCAACACCTAATTCACAATGTGTACCTCCCATGTTGGTGTGCCCAACGCCATATCGCAACCCATTGCGGACACCACTCTATCCGCCAGCAAAGCACAACTCCGCGACATAAAAGAATAAGTGGCTCCAAGGTCTATCAAAATGCGTACATCATAATCTAAGATAGTGAGTGTACCTGTCATCACTCCTGAGGCTGCTCTGGCCTCCTGCTGGGTAACTGCAAACACTCGGGCTTGTGGTCCAGATGATCAACCAGGCCCTCGCGATTCTCGGAATCCACCTCTGGCTCATCCAAATCTTCTGCTGCTCGTCGCATCCAAAGTTGTAGCTGTACTCGAGTACTACTCAGCTGCACCACGACTAATACCGCTACCACCGGACATGTAACGACCCATCCCGGAGTTCGTGATTAGATTAGTGCTTAATGACGGATTAGTGAAGTTAATCGGTGATTAGTTGGGTGATTTCTGACGGACGGTGCGAAATGATGATTTTGCCCTTAGAATGGGTGAAATGTTGACTTTTGATTCGGGTGATCAAATGAACTTGGGACGATGATTGTGACGTAGTTCGGGACGTCATGAGTCTGTAGACAGGTGGCACGTTCGATTCCGACATTCGAGGAAGAAGTTATGAGGTTCGGAAGTTTGGGGGTATTTTGGTAATTTGGTTGAAAAGGGGTAAATTGTTGACTTTTTATACGACATGTATTTTTCACGTATTTCGAGGAACATTATGTAGGTCTCGATGCTCTGAGTATAACGATAGGCGGCACGCTATCATCAGACTTCTAACGGCTCGGATTTTGGTCTAAACATACGAGGGGAAAATTGGTAATTTGTAGGGGCAAGGGCAATTTGGTCTTTTTGGCTGTGCCCAGTTAAAATTGGACATGTGGCTGCCTTGGGAAGTGCGCCCACAAGATTTTGGACACCTAGCTTGTCCTGGATGGTTGTGGAACTCTCTCACCGTCTCTTAATATTTTAAATTATGGTTGCACGATATTTGGAAGGGAAAAACAAAGAAAGAGTGAGAAACTGAGGGAAACTAACAGGACCCACCCCTAATCCCCCCGGGATTAAGGGCTAAACCCTGTTCCCATCTAACTTGCGCATGACACGAAGGCTAAACGGACGTCCAACCTCCACGTGACACGTAAGTCGAATAAGGGATTTTTCGATCCGACCGTCCAAGACTTCTGAACTTCCCAGAGTGCGCAGAATCTACTTTGGATCGCGGGTGTGGTGTCTCCGTCTCTCTCGATCAACAGCCTGTGCCGCAATAACCTGGAGGGTATCGAAAACACAAAAAGACTGTGAGTGGAAAAAATAAAGAATAAGTTTAAAAACAGTTCAATAAAACAAGTACATTTATACCCTACGTTTCAAAAACCAATGCATGCATATTAAATTCATGTCATAAAACCATGTAAGAAAACCAAACACAGTTTCTTTTTCCAAGTCCCGGGCCTCAGCCCAAAACCATCAAAAAGCATTACTGAAAACCATATCACATTTCCATTCATCGAACCTGCTGGATCTATCCGAGTCTTTAAACTCCCGAGTCTTTAAACTCAATCCAGGCCTCAATATAATCCGAGTCTTTAAACTCCCGAGTCTTTAAACTCAACAGGCCTACGAGGGAAATATCAATATCCGAGTCTTTAAACTCCCGAGTCTTTAAACTTAATCCGGGTCTTTAAACCCAATCCGGGCCTGTCCCCTGTCAATCATATCCGGGTCTTTAAACCCAATAACTAGATCCAGAAAATCCAATCCAAACCATTTGAAAACCTTTTTCCACTTCCGATTCCGAATCCGAGTCTGCAATCTTATCAGGATCCCGAATCCAAACCCAGAACTCATATCCATCTCCTTTCTAGATCCGAGTCTGCAACCATCATTCCGTAAGCCGGCATCCGAAATAACCATTCCGAACCCAAACCCGGAATCCACTTCCAAGTCCCAAATCGAATCCCGAATCGTCATCCAGAAATCCGATTTAAAAACACGAAATCACGTTTCTCAAAACCACTGTTTGAACTGGTCTCTAAGCCCCGAAATCACTTTCCAAAATCCTTTTTCTTTCATTGGAATCAAATCGTATTTCAAATCCCGAAATCAAAACATTAAAACCAGGTTCAAACCACAATATTCATCGAAATCTCGTAAAACGTGAAATTCTGTAATTTCCTCGAAAAACGTGCAAAACCGTAAATCATCAGGATCATAAATCAAATCATAGAATCACGTATGGAAATCATATAAAAACATATATGCATGCATTCAGAGTTAGAAAGCAAAGTCCACTCACAGACCATTCCGACGTCGCCTAGATACGCGTGCACTTAAGCCATTCCCAGCCATTCCACTATCCTTGGCTTTCCCGAATCTGTCCAAATCCCATAACGAGGTCACTAACTACTTCATTAAGCTTATACTTAATGTCCCTAATTTTTTCGGATTTTAAACGTAATTAAACGGAACCCTAAACCTTCGAACTCTTAAGACTAACCCGAGACGTTGTTCGATTGCCTCGAAACTTGTCCCAACAGGTTCGTTACAACGATTAGACTAAAAACCATGTTGGACACTTCCCCGGATTCTACCCCACACGCCCTCACGCGCCTCCCAAAGGGGGTTCACGTGGGTTTCACGCGCCTGCAACAGGAGTACTGTTCATCATCTTCTCCGACAGTCACCCGGTCTGAACCGGCGTGACCGGTTCTCCGCCGTCTTCCACCCGTTTCTGTTCCTTCTTCCACCAAAAACTTCGTCCTCTTCGTAGCAACTAATTCCACTAATTAAAACACAACATTACTGCCTCAAACCCATCCACCAAACTGAACCAGAAACCATCCAAAACCCATGTTTCAGTTCCCGGCCACCAGTTCTTCCCCCCGTCACGGCTTCACAACCTTAAGGTTCCTAGGGACCTATTACACCTATTATAACCCATAGGACTGCTCTACCTGACCTGAAAACTCGCGACTTTAACTTTGAACTCAAACTGAAAAACAGGGGAAACAGAGGAAACTTGAGAAATTACCTGCTCCCAGACCACTACCGTGAGCTCCACCGTACTCCACTGAATCCACAAGGCCCTTCTCAGATCACTGAACGCCACCACAAGTTCAATTCGATGGTTTGATCACTTGAGGTGCACAGCCGTGCACGGTGGTCCTCTGTTCTTCTACGATTTCCTCACCACTCACAACTGTTTCCTCTCCCAACTTTCACCCACAATCACTCACCATTCTCTCAACTAATCTTTGCTCATACTCACCAGGTCCCAAGGCCTCACACCTCCCTGCAATCGATCAATCTTTTCTCTCAATCCCAACCTCTGTTTTCCTCTCAAGCACGACTCAAACCACCAACACAACCCATTTAATTTAAACCGGGTAGTGGCTAGAAGCCACTAGACACAGACCACGTGTCCAAACCCTGTGGTCCCAATCTGATTTGTACGCATCCCAAGGCACAAAAGACCAAAATACCCCTAAATGTCCAAATTACGATTTTACCCTTAACAATTCTAGACCCATATCTCAAGCATCCAACGTCCGATAAAGGCATGCCGCCTGTCGTTATACTCAGGACGACGAGATCTACCTAACGGTCCTTGGTCTAAGTTTGAAATCCTTGTCGTACAAAAAGTCAACTTTTTCCCTCTATGTAACCAAATTATGGTAATGCCCTCAACCTTCCGAACATCAGAACTTCCTCCTCGGATGTCGTGACGTCCCAAACTACGGACTCGTGACGGACTCGTGACGTCCCAAACTACGGACTCGTGACGTCCCAAACTGTCTACGGACTCGTGACGTCCCAAACTGTCTACGGACTCGTGACGTCCCATGATTGGCCACCTATCTACGGACTCGTGACGTCCCAAACTACGTTATGGTCATCAGTCAATGCCCAATTAACCGTCCGAACTAAAAGTCAACATTTTGCCTATTCTAGGGGCAAAATCGTCATTCTGCGCTAACAGTCCAAACGTAACCAACTAACCACCGATTAATCTAACTAATTCGTCACTAATTACTTTGCTAATCCGGAGTCTCGGGATGGGTCGTTACAGAAACCCACCTCTTCACTTCCTTTGATCATCATCCATTGTATATACCTTGTGATTGGGAGAAAGAGAGTGGAAGATGAAGAACTTGGTGGTGCCACTGTGATAAGCTGCCGTGGACGGTGGCCTTAAAACCGTAAAGACAATTGTGAAAAACAGAGAACCCATGGAAGCAACCGTGAGAATCAGTTGACCCAAACACCTTCAAAACGTGATCTTCTGCTCGTGGGTTGTGAATCACAAAGAGAAAAGGGGGTGAGACGAATGTGGTGGTAACCACGGCAGTGCACGATGGCGGTGGTAAGGAAAAGGTCCTGTGAAGTTTTAGTTTGAATTCGAAAATGGAACTATGTGTTTTTGTGCGTGTTAATCGATATTGATGAAAGAAATTTGTTTAGGAAGTTGAGAGGAGCTAATCGAGACCAAAACCATGGCCTATGGTGGTCTGTGACGGCCGGACGAAGAAGAGGAAAGACAGGAGGGGATTCGTGATTGGGAAGGTAATAAACAAGCCTTAATTGCATGATTTAAGTAGCTAGATTAATTAGTAATAGTGGGACGATGCTAATGGTAGAAAAAGAACTGAAATTGGGCTGAAAATGGAAGAAAATCGAAAACACCGGTTCAACTGGACTGGGCTGAACCAAATTGGTCTGGACCGGGTTTCCTGAGGTTGAAGATGAACTTTAGCCTGGAGCGTGAGGCCCACGCGCAGCCCCTTTGGGTGGTGCGTGTGGGCGCTTGGCACCTCTCATGGGGAAGTTTTCAACACGACTTTTAAAGTATTCGATGCAACGAACATTTTGGGACTGGTTTTGAGTCAATCAGACATCGTCTCGATATGTTTCGGGATGTCCGAAGGTTTAATGGCTAGGTTAAAAATTGCTAAAAATTCGGGAAAATTACGGGGCTTTAGTAGAAATATTATGAAGTAGTTAGTGACCTTATTATAGGATTTGGACAGGTTCGGGAAAGCCGATGATAGTGGATTAGCCGAAAAAATGTAATTGCACGCGTATCGAGGCAACAGCGGGAATGGTCTGTGAGTGGACTTTTCTATCTAAATTATGATGCATGCATAAATGTTTTATATATTTTCTATACGTGATTTCTATGTTTATGATATGTTATTGATGATTTACAATTTTGCACATATTTTGAGATATTTACGTAATTGCACGTTTTACGAGATTATGTTTTATGTCGTGATTTGATAATGGTTTCGATACTATGATTTTGGGATTTGAAATATGATTTGATTTCAAAGGTTTAGAAATGGATTTTGAAAAGTGATTTTGATAAACGTGATTTAGGGTTTTGGAATTGGATTTCAGAAATATGATTCAGGATTCGGTTTTTAATAACTTGAAAAGTGGAATTCTGGATTTGGATTCGGAATGATGATTCCGGATGCAGACTTTGCTTTGGAATAATGATTTCGGATTTGGATTCAGAAATGGTTTTAAAATGGTTTGGATTGGATTTTCTGGATCTAGTATTGGGTTTAATGACCCGGATATGATTGTGACGGGGGCGGGCCCAGATATGTGATTGGGTTTAAAGACCCGGATTGAGTTTACAGACTCGGGAGTTTAAAAACTCGGATATTGTGATTTCCCCCATAGGCCTATTGAGTTTAAAGACTCGGATTATATTGAGGCCTGTATTGAGTTTAAAGACTCGGATTGCTATTGAGTTTAAAGACTCAGATAGATCTAGCTGGTTCGATTGATGGAAATGTGTTTTAAATGGATTTTGTCTTTCTGTGATACACTGATGGTTTTAAAAAATGATGGTTTTAAGATGTTTTGGACTATGACCCGGATGATATGGATTTTGATGGTTTTGGGCTGAGGCCCGGGATTTGAGAAAAGGAAATGATTTCGGTTGTTGCGGGAAATGAAATGATTTCATAAATGGTTTTTATTATCATGGAAATAAAATGGTTTTCTTATGTGGGAAATGAAATGGTTTTCGAATGCATGCATTAGTTTTACCTGGAGGGTATAAACGTCTTTTCTTATAAAAAAAAATTTATGAACTTATTATTTATTTTTGTCCACTCACAGTCTTTTGTGTTTTCGATACCCTCCAGGTTGTTGCGGTGCAGGCTGTTGTGAGAGAGACAAAGACATCACACCCGCGATCCATAGCGATGCTGCGAACTCTGGTTAACAGAAGATAGTTTTGGTACGTTGACCTGGGTATCCCTTGTCTTGCATGCGTGTTCCACGGGGGTCGAACGGGTGTTTAGCCTTCGCGTCGCACGTGAGTTAGATGGGAGCATGACTTATCCCTTAATCCTGGGGGATTAGGGGTGGGTCGTGTCAGGACATCTGTGGGCACTCCCTTTAAAAGTGGTCAGGCTCTCCGTATGAATAACAGGTCAAAATCCTCATTCTATCTGTAGACCTGCCGGTAGACTGTAACGACCCGAACCGAGAATAATATTACTTTAATGTAAAAAGACTATTTTGCCCCTGAAGGGGGAAACTTTTACTTTTGACCCGGGAAACAATTTGGACTTTGACCCATGACTATGACGTAGGTCGGGACGTCACGAATCCGTAGACAGGCGGCACGCCAAAATCGGAGTTCGTATGAAGAAGTTATGGTCAAGGAAGCGTTTTAGCGGAATTTACGAACCGAGAACAACGGAATAAAATATTAATTTATTACGGGAATCCGTGCCAACCTAATATTTAAATCAAACCAGTGGATTGGTGACAAGTGTCACCCATCCAAGCCTACACTAATCCCATAAAGCAACTTACACTATTTAATCCATTTTATATTATTTATTTTTCCCTCCAATTAACCCCAGCCCTTGGATCTACTGCCCAAATACATCCCAGCCCTTCATTTTCATCTGTTTTCCTTATTCATGCACGATCATCCTCTGTCTGTTTCACTTAAACACACAAACACACATTCATCCCCCCCACAACCCGTGCTTCTTCCTTCCATTTTCTCTCAATCCAAACACACGAACCAGCCATCCTCATCACACCAGACGACCACCCACAGCACCACCATCATCCACTGATCGACACCCTGCATCACCGGCGACAACCAGCCCGTTTTTCCCCGTCCGAAATCCCGTCCAAAAACTCAGACCCGAAACGCTAAGGAAACGGGTCCAAGAAGTAAACCTCGACAGCCACACCACCTCGACGTAGGGGAAGCTCCAGTCTGCACCGTGAGGACCCCAGGAGCACAACTGGACGACGGCGAGGCCTACGGCGGCGGTAAGACCCAAAACCCGAAAGCTCCGTTTTGATCCCCTGTTTCGAACCAACATGTTTTAGTGCTAGGAAATTGATTGTGTGATGTTAGAAATGTCCTAGGGTGAGAGACGAGTTGATCAGGGCCGGTTTGGACGACGGAGACGGCGTGGATCACCGGAGAAGACGATCGGACCTTGGCCGTGAGTTTCAACGACGAACTGGTGAGTTTTCTCCCGTTTTCTTTCTAGTTTGAGGTCGTAGAACCATAGAACAGACCTAGACGACCCTTTAGGGATGAACCCCGTCGAAAATGGTGGCTGGAATTGTACGATTGAATCGGGTCAAGCCGTGGGTCGACGGCGACCTGGTTCCAGTCAAACGGGTCTGACCCGGTACTATAGCATGATGACGTCATCATGCTGACGTCACTTCTGACGTCATGATGACGTCATCCTGTCAGATATTGTCAGACCAAGGACCAATCAGAACATGCCACGTGTCACCTAACAAGTGTCAGTGATGACGTCATGCTGACGTCAGCATGACGTCACTACTGACGTCAGCAGTACTGTAGCAGCGTTGACCAGGCGCGTGGGGGCGCGTGTGAACAGTGATTTTGGTGGGGCCGGTACCATTTTCAAGGTTTCGACGATACGGATCCAATGGAGGTGGTTTCGTGTCGATCGGAGATCGTTATGTTAGTCAAAATGGGGTTTGAAGCACCGGGAATAGTGCTCGGGATGCGATTTTGAGGCGGATCTGTTCTAGGGTCTTGGTATTGATGTTATAGGGACCTTAAGTAACCCTCAGGAATAATAATACAGGTTTATAGAGATCGTTGAGCAGCAAGGACCGAGTGTGAGTGGGCTGTTTGATTTATAAAAGGCTTGCATGCATAAACTGTTTTACTATTTCCACTGACGAGTCTTATGAACTGTTTATATATGCTATGTTTTGGGCATGAGACCCGTCTGGATTATATGTGGATTTTGTTTGGGATGTCCGGGGGACATAGGGTAAACTATACTGTTATTGTACTATACTTTCCTACCTGTGTATATTGTCTCCTACAGGGAGGGTCGTTGGCCTGGGTGGACCCTGGAGTAGTCACGGGGCCCTGACTGAGTGGAGTTGACCCCGTTGGGCTGCTTACTCTCAGGAAGGCATGTTCATATACCTCGGGCAGTGACCAGGATACCGGGAGCTGATGTACCTAGAGAGTTTCGGGTGTGAGACCCTGAGTGGCAACGCGTAGCCTTAGAACCGTGACATCATTTGGGTTGGGTTTTACAGTGCACTGATATGTTAGTTTCACCTTTCGATTATTATTGTGGTTTATATGCTATGATTTCATTATAATATTATATTTTCACTGCATGCAAGATTTGGAAAACGGAGGGGTAAAACCTTATGATTATTTTATTATTAAATTGATTTCTAAACTGTTATTTTTGGCCCACTCACCCTTGTTTTACTGACCCCTCCAGACCCTGACACGGAAATAGAGGAGGAGGACCCGGAGGAAGAGGCAGAGGTTTAGTTTGTCTAGCTGTGCACCTGTACACCCACTTGTGGGTAGGTTGAGCACCGAATAAATGTACTCTGACTAGTGTGCTCACACGTTGTATTTTACTTTCCCTTGTCTGTCAGTATCACTTTAAACACTGTGGTTGTACGTTATCTATCTATTTAAGTCTTCGGTTTTTATTTAAGGGTAATTTTGGCATGTTTAGAGTCATTGTCAGACGGGAGCGGGTCACGTCCCCGGGTGGTCCCAGTGGGATTGGGACGGGTCCTGTCATAGACCCTATTGATGTACCACTAGACTGAGGAGTCTGCTGTGATATGAAGCTAAACCTCTAGGTACCACCGTACCTGACAAACCAACCATTACTAGATGATGATGATGTTCCACTAAAACAGCCTCCCTTCGGGGCCCTCTAGCTCGAAGGCCCAAAATATGAACTATAATGACCCGTCCTGGGAGTCGGGATTAACAAAGTGTTTAGCAACGAATTAGCTGAGTTAATCGGTGATTAGTTGGCTGAGTTCGGACGGAAGGAGCAGAATGACGGTTTTGCCCCAGGTTTGGGCAAAATGTTGACTTTTAGTTTGGACGGTCAATTGGACATTTACCGATGACTGTGACGTAGTTTGGGATGTCACGAGTTCGTAGACAGGTGGCACGCCCGATTCCGACATCCGAGGAGGAAGTTATGATGTTCGGAAGGTTGAGGGCACTTTCGTAATTTGGTTAAAAATGAGGGAATTGTTGACTTTTCGCATGACAAAGATTTTTCACGCAAACCAAGGACCGTTAGGTAGATCTCGCCGTCCTGAGTACAACGACAGGCGGCATGCCTTCATCGGATGTAGGACGAGTGAGATACGGGTCTAGAACGGTTAAGGGTAGAATCGTAATTTGGACATGGAGGGGCAGTTTGGTCTTTTTGTGCTTTGGAAATGGTGCCTATCGGATGAGGACAGGTGTACAGAGCTAGTTGGATATTTTGAGTTTGGGACTACTATGGGTGACCTACTGGGAAGTTACACGTGAGCTCCCAAAAACAAAACCGTGAGGGATGGGCCCAAAGCGGACAATATTGTGTTAGATGGGTCGGGTCGTGATATAATGGTATCAGAGGGTGGTGACTTCTGGTCAGTTGGGTTGAGTTTGGATTTGTGAGGCTACGAGTAGCCGGATGCCTTGATGGCAGAGTCCCTAGTGATGACCTTAGTCGGGTGTGATGACCCGAGTAGTAAGCCTGTAGTGAACCAAGGGCAGTTGCGGGTTTGGATAACTCGGGTGACGGGAATGATTTGAGGAACCCCGTGGGTAGTGAGAAGTACCTGAGGGAGACCGTGAGTTGGGGTTTGTGGTATTGTAGTCCTTGTGGTTTGGACTGACTTACGGCTGGCTTGGAAATGGTGCTGCTAGGTGCAGCCGAGGTAGTGGTGCCTAGTGGATGACTCGAGACGAGGGTTCGTACTCGCTAAGGATAACCATGGGTTGATCAGAGTAGCGCAGCGGAAGCGTGGTTGTGATCTGTAGAAGATGAGAAGCCCTATGGCTAGTAGTTGAGTTGGGAAACTTGTAGTTGAAATACCTGGATTTGTAACCTCCTTTAACTTGTAGTCAGCGCCGTACTTGGTGACGCCGAGTGTAGCGAGTGTTATGGTGGGTTCCGTTGAAGGATGACGGAGGGAATTTGAAAGGAGTGACTATAACTGATCGATGAGGTTATTGAAGAGAACCCACATTCTAGGAGTGCCGTTAGGACTTTGTTGATTGATCCCGATAGGGTGGTTGTACATAAGGTTGACCACTGGGTAGGAGACCCTGTAGTGGAGTACGAGTTATGGAATTTCGGGGACGAAATTCTTTTAAGGAATGTGGATTGTAACGACCCGTCCCGAGAGTCGGGATTAGCAAAGTGTTTAGCAACAGATTAGCTAAGTTAATCGATGATTAGTTGGCTGCATTCGGACGGAAGGAGCAGAATGACGGTTTTGCCCCTGGTTTGGGCAAAATGTTGACTTTTAGTTCGGACGGTCAATTGGACATTTACAGATGACTGTGACGTAGTTTGGGACGTCACAAGTCCGTACACAGGTGGCACGCCCGATTCGGACATCCGAGGAGGAAGTTATGATGTTCGGAAGGTTGTGGGCACTTTCGTAATTTAGTTAAAAAGGAGGGAATTGTTGACTTTTCGCATGACAAAGATTTTTCACGCAAACCAAGGACCATTAGGTAGATCTCGCCGTCCTGAGTACAACGACAAGCGGCATGCCTTCATCGGATGTAGGACGAATGAGATACGGGTCTAGAACGGTTAAGGGTATAATCGTAATTTGGACATGTAGGGGCAGTTTGGTCTTTTTGTGCTTTGGAAATGGTGCCAATCGGATGAGGACAGGTGTACAGAGCTGGACCCGGACCGGAACTGTGCCAGCGAGGACACTGGGCCCCAAGGGGGGTGGATTGTAAGACCCGGTCTTGGAAGCAAGAACGGTGAGCAAGACCCGTGAGCTTGAGAAGCAAGACTCGTGAGCTTGGAAAGGTAAGATCGGTGAACGATCTCACATCGCTCGGGGAGGGAAAGGTGAAGTACCTTATATGTGTGGGCACGTATCTATCTAACACAAGGCCTTTTGGGAGCTCAGTGGCTTTGGGGGGGGGGGATTTGAACCCCAAAGTTAAACGAGTTGAGGCTGGTGCAATCCCATGATGGGTGACCTACTGGGAAGTTACACGTGAGCTCCCAAAAACAAAACCGTGAGGGCTGGGCCCAAAGCGGACAATATTGTGTTAGATGGGTCGGGTCGTGACATGAACGCTCCCGGTGTCATCCATCAAGAGGAAACTGTTGATGTGTAGGAAAACTAGCCTCAGGGGGACATCGCATGACAACAAAGATCTTTTCGATACGAATGATTCACTGGTGGGCTTCCTCAGGGTCTGCCCCACCACTAAATGTAGTAGCCCCTAGGAGCTGAGCTCACTTAATACTGGCACTCTCCACATCTCTAACAAAATCGTCATCAGACCGTTCACAGGGCTCTCGTCTCGGAGGCATGTCTGCCTGTAAGACGCATAAATTAGTACAACAACTTAAGCATGTACATTGACATGCTACCCTAATGCCCTGATACCAATCTGACAGGACCTGTCCCAATCCTCCTAGATTATAGTGGGACGTGCCCTGTTCTTGTCTGACAATCAAGTTCAAAATACCAAAAATGACCCTTTAAGATTTAAAGAACGATTCAAACCACTACATTGTCAAACAAGGGATAATTATCTATACATAATTGAGCATACATGTCAGTACAATAAAAGTACCACATCCTACCCTGCAAGGTATTCAGGTGCGCAACGGTACTGTTTATGCCTCAGCCCCTGCGTCATGGCCTGGAAGGTTAATAAAACAGTCAAAGTGTGAGTGGACAAAAATAATGATTTTCAAAGTACAATTTAAGAACATTAACATGTTCCCCTCTGTTTTATAAACACTCATGCATTTAAATCAGATCGTATGAAAGTAAATCAAAACATATATATATCTGGACACACATATCAGTGAAACACACTATAACCAATCTTCGACATCCGCAATGTCTATAACCAGTAACTGTCACGATTTCCAATGCTACGTATACAACTCGGGGTCTCATCTCCAAGTACATCCCCAAGATCAATGACGCCCAAGGTGATGTCATGATGGAGTGCCTCCCCAGGATCTACGACGCCTGGGGTGATATCATAATCTCGTACTCCTGAGCCTGAGCTTCTCCTCGGCGCTACTTATCCCAGGTAGTGCACCATGACTACTCTAGGATCCTCGACGTCTAGAGGAGACAATCCAACTCACACATGATGGTATATGTTGAACAGTCACCAAATCCATTAAAAGTATTTATAAAACCATTTATTTCTCAAAATGAGTCAAAACATTGTTCAAATGGGCATATGCCCGAGACATAACTTTCATAAGCCTTTTCCACAAAACCATTAGAAAACAGTGTCCAGAACTCATTTTATAAATTCAGTTTTATCCAAATCGATCCTACCAAATAGGTTTATTCAAATCACTGTTTGACTCTAAATCTAAGTCAAAACCGTAATCCACTTGGGTATCAAGCTCGAAACACCATATTCACGCAAATTTGTAAAATTGTTCATAAACCGATAACATCATCAAGTAATGATATCAAATAATTTCAACTCAAATCATGTAATAAAGCATTTAAAACATTTATGCATGCATTTCAGTTATAAAACAAAAGTCCACTCACGCTTGGTCCATGTTGCGCGCTCAATATCCATGCTGTAATCTCACCAAAGCTAATCCAAAGTCTCTGGGCTTGTCCAAATCACATCCGAGGGTCACTAACATTCTATACAAGTCTACATTAAACCCTCACAAAATCTGATATAGGAAACGGGACCCGAACATGCTTCTCAAGGCTAAAAATCTCTAAATGACCTATCAAACGGTCTCCGATCAACCTGAAACCACAACAATTGGATTCAGATCTTCAAAACCATTTTGAATAAGATCAATTAAACCTCAAAATTTTTGTTTTTGCGCCCCCACGAGCTGGTCAAAGTTTAGTCAACGCTGGTCGTCGCCCGTCAACGGCGGCCAACAACGGTCAATACCGGTCAGTGCTGACTTCATGTTGAGTCCAGCCTGACATCTGACAGGTCTGACAACCTCTGATAGCCTGCCACATGGCACTACCCCACTGGCCCACGTGGTCTAACAATGCCGACGTGGACCTACCACGTTAGCTGCCACATAGACATGACAGATCCTAACACTCTGTCACGTGGCACCCCCTCACTAGTCCTCGTGGTCTGACATGGCTAACGTGCACTAGCCACGTCACTCTAACACCTTCTAATACGTTACCACGTGGCACCACCCCACTGGTCCATGTGGTCTAACATGGCTGACGTGGACCTAACACGTCAGTTGCTAAATGTGTCTGACAGCCTACCACATGGCATCACCCGATTTGCCGCGTGGATCGCCATGTCATCACCTTCAACATTCAGGCGGGTCAACCTATATCTTTGTAATGGGTGGTTTGACCCGCAACCCTGACCCATCCAGAACTCAGTCATCGACCACCATTTTCCCCCATTTTTCTTCCTACATGCTCGTCTACTTTCCAGAAAGGGATCTATGAGCTCAAAAACACAAAATAAAGGCTGGAATTCCCTATTTGAACTTGTTGTAATTCAGCCAAACTTCAAACTTGATTCCCAAGTGATTCCAACAACCTCCCTTGATGATAATGGTACTTGTGTACTCATACAACCCTAAATAATCTTTCATAATCATCCAAACGGGCCAAAAACTCATACAAATCCAATTTCAGAATTTTGACCGAAATTGGGTTTCATGTTTACCTGGGTTCTGGGTTCCCCAAGTTGTTTCTCCGTGTTCAGTCATCCTCATCATCGTCTTAGGTCTCTCTTTCATTCTCTCAATCTCTCTCAAGAAACAAGGATGAAGGTTTGATGGTTTATGTGGGTTGGGTTTGGGGTTCGAGTAACAAAGAAGGAAGAAGATGGTTTGTGTGGTCTCTCTTCCATTAAACATATTTGGACCAATTAAAATCTAACAACTGTACCCGTCTCGTAAAATGTGAATAGTATGTAATTTTTTCCGTGACCCGTAACTTCCCCATCTGATGTCCGATTTCAACGTGCTGCTTGTCTATGGACTCGTGATATCTCGATCTACGTAATGGGTCTTAGTCAAAGTTCAAACAATCACTCGAGTCAAAAGTCAACATTTTCCCTTTCTAGGAGTAAAATGGTCATTTTACATTTAATTTATGAATTTACATTTCTTAAAAAGTTCGGGTTGTTACATACTAAGTTTCCCAAAATGGGATTGAACTAACTCCAAACATAAAAAAAAAAAAAAAAAAAAAAAAAAAAAAAAAACCGTAACTAGACGATCTGAAATGTCCCAAAAAATTAGGCTTACGTGTCGCGGTGGGCCAAAAATCTTCCTCATGCGCCACCACGAGCTATCTTAGATCGAGAAAACTGTCTGATGCCTTGCGAGACGTCTCCACGTGCTATCTTACTCCACGTGCATCACACACGTTGGAATATTTTGGTGGAATATTTCATCAATCTGACGGAATATTCCGTCAACTTTGATAAAATCAGAATATTTCGTTAGCATTAGAAGCGTAAAGGTCCATTATGGCGCCTTCAATATGCTAATGCGATTAGCATGTTTCATCAACTCTGACAGCGTTAGTTGACTTGATGATTGATTGACTAGTCGCGCCAAAGATGATGATCGAATTTCCATCGTTGCTGTTGTCGATGGACGTCAGATTCCAAGAATCTGAAAAATTTCCAACGAGTGTAAGAATGGTTAAATTCTACTCAATTTTTACATGAAAAATGTCAAATATATTCTACTTGAATTGAGATTTCAAAAAATCATACTTTACGTTCAAAATTCTATCTGAAAACGGCCAGAAAGTGGTCGGGATGTCACGGTGGCTTGTAGAATTCGAGATTCTAACAAACGGCCGCCGTTATCGAAACCTCATCCAAAAAGACAATTAAACACTGGGTTAGTACACTCTAGTCTAGATGAATCAATTGGTATTAGTCTGGGTCGTGATTCTACATAGTTAGTCGAAGTCTGGCAACTCTGTGTTTTCCGACGACTACTTTTATCATCGCTATAAATTGACATGCAAGTACATTTTTAGCATGCTCTCGATGGGATAGAGAAATGGTGTAGGATTAAAGCTATAGGAGTTACCGGGTTGGCTTACAAGTTCACCAAGGAGTCTTGGGCTCGAAGTCGAAGTCCACCTTTAACTTGAGCTCCAGCGAGCCTCATGCTTCGGGGTTCAGTCCACTAGCATTACAACCACCAGACTCGTTCGTTGATGGTGGCAGGTGGTATTGGTTAGACGCTTGAAGCTGTATCATTTGGGGTTTTCTCGAACAATAATTGTGACGATAGTGAAGATGGTTTAGAGAGAGAGAGAGAGAAGGCTTATCAGATCGATATGGGCCCTTGGACTAGTTACAACGGGTTTGGGCATCCATTTTGAGCTTGAGTTTGACTTAGGCTTTAGATAAAAAGAACCAAAATCCTAGACTAAGATCGGTCTAAAACAAAACTCATAAGGGTAAATTTGTAATTTTAAGATTTTGATTTCTAGTTTCCAGAATGGGATGTATCATAAAACTAGATACATGAATTTTTACCACAATTTCTTTCAAAAAAATAACATATATGTAACGACCCAAACTTCTTTTCAATAATTTTTACGGAATTGTTTCAGACAATTTTGGAGAAATTGGACCATTTTGCCCTTAGGGTTTTGCTTAGCTTACTATTTTGGAAAGGGGCATTATAGGAAGAACGGAATGTCAGGACCCATCCCAATCCCCTCGGGATTAACAAGGGATGTGTCATGATCCCGTCTGACACGGAGTGTCAGACCAGGGAAAATTTAAACCTTTAGCCCGACCGGCTACCAGAGCGCGACAGGATCCGGTAGAGGAGTGTGATGTCTCGGTCTCTACTACAGTCTGCATCCATATGTTTCAATAACCATTTATAGGGTCTCAGCCCCAAATTCCGTAAATTCAAATCATATGGGACCCTGCCCAAATCCATTTACAGAAATCGATAATCGTATCAAACATATGTGGGAACTCAGCCCAAATCCATTTATTATCCATAAAACAAAATTTTACAAATCCAAGAAATCATGTTTATCATAAATCATATAACCAATCCTGTCAAGGTATCTAAAGCAATGTGCGTGCTACCCGGGGTCTCAAATCCCAAGTCTCCCCAGGGTCCACCCAGGTCAATGTCCGTAGATCAATGACCCTCCCTGAGGGTTATAATCCATAATATCCTTCCTGAGCGTAAGGTATCCAACGGGGGCGACTCCACTCAGTTAGTGCTCCGTGACTACTCCGGGGTCCACCCAGGCCAACGACCCTCCCCGGAGGAGACAATCCATAAATATAAAGGATGATATATGAAAAACCATTTTGAAATCATTCTCAAAACCTTTCAAGGGTTCATGCCCAGTCCCCATAAACTGTCATGAACCAGAAATCCATTTATAGGTCCCCGACCCGAAATCACAATCGTAAACCATAACTGGGCCCTAAGCCCGAATTCATAAACCAACTGGGCCTTCGGCTTGATTCGTAAACCAACTCGTCTTCGTGCACGATTTCGTAAACTAAATGGGCCTCATGCCCGATTTCATTAACTAAATAGGCCTCGTGCCTGATTTCGTAACCCCACTGGGCTCCGAGCCCGATTCATAAATCAACTGGGCTTCGATCCCGATACGTAAACCAACTGGGCCTTCAGCCCGATGCCTTGTTAAATTAAATGGACTTCAAATCCGGAAGTTTGTAAATCAAATGGGTCTCGTGCCCGATTCATATATTTTCAAATCTGAAATCAGTTCACGAACCAATTGTGCCCCTAGCCCGATAACGTGACTAAAAGGCACCTCGAGTCTGAGAGTTTCCAAAACAAATGGGTCTCATGCCCGAGTTTACCTTTTCAAATCCAAAACCATTTCATTCAACTATTTCTAAAACCATAAGCACGTATAATCAGTGCAAAACCGTAAACCTCAATTTACGTGCAAACACGTAAATCGCCTCGAAATGTGTGAAATATTATAAATCACTAACATCCAAATCATCATCATAGAATCACATCAATAAACCATATAAAACATTTATGCATGCATCATAGTTTAGAAATCAAGGTCCACTCACAGACCGTCCTAAACTGCCGCTTCGATTTGCGTGCCATAAGCCTCCCCGGGCTAATCACCGTCACCGGGACCCCCAACCTGTCCAAATCACTTTAGAGGGTTACTAACTACCTTATTAACCTCTCATTGAAGCCCCGTATATTTCCCAAATTTTTAAGTATTTTAAAACTCGATCCTAAACCTTCGAACGTCCCGAACTATATCGAGACGGTGTTCGATCGACACGAAACCAATCCCAAAATTTTCGTTACATCGAATAGATGATTTCACATGTTGGAAGTTTCCCCCAAAAGCCCCTTAAACGTCCCCATGCGCGGCCTGAATCCTCCTGCGTGTGAAACCCACGCGCCATACAGTGTCACCCCTATCTCCAGCGAACCGGGTCTAAACTGGTTCACTGGTCTCGACCGGACCGGACCGGAACGACCGGTCCAGGGCTCCATTTCACTCATTTTCGATTCATTCTTGTCCCTTTCGATTCATAAATCTTCCTCCACTCATTTCCTAACCATTTATGACTCCAACACATGTGAAAAACCAACAAAAACTCACCTTCCGTGATCAAATAGTGAGCTTGACCTTCAAGCTCAGTTTTCCAATCCTTTTAGCCATCGATTTCCATTGAAATCGATTCTCATCGAGTTGTCATGGTCCCTAGGTCTCGTTAGAATCAAAAGGAATTCAAAATGACATCCAAAACTCAACTTTCAATTTTAAAAATAAAAATGGGTTCTCGGGTTCGGTTTTGACTCACCCCCGCCGTGGACCGCCGTGCCCAGTCACCCTCGTCACTCTCAGTCTCTCACTAGTCTTTCACACGAATGTAGGGATGCAAATATGGTGGTGGGGTGGTGTGTTTGTGTCGTGTGTTTTGAGGGTGAGATGCAAATGGTGATCGGGTTTTAGAGAAGAAAAGATGAAGACTGAAGGATGATGGCTGATAATGATATGGACGGCCAGGATGGGAGATCAGATGAGATGAAGAGAATGAATGGTGGAGATGAGAGATGAGTGAAAATATAAAATAATAGAATAATAATATTTTAATGGTTTAGATCCACTTTTTGGGGAAGTCACCAATGGGATGAGTGACACTTGTCACTCATCCATGGGTCCCACTTAAATATCTGCCCAATCAGATATTGCCACATAATCCCTACCTCGTAATGCGTGCATAGTCCAATCGAACTTTCGTGAACCATAACTTTTCCGTCCGACGTCCGATTTTGACGTGCCGATTGTCTACGAATTCGTATTGACCCGATCTACGTAACGGTCCTCGGCCCTTTGCCATCGGATCTCCCAGGTCAAAAGTCAACATTTTGCCCACAATGAGGGTTAAAACGGTCATTTTGCGTCGTTCATCCGATTTCGTCCAACTAATCACCGATTAACCTCACTAATCCTTCATTAGTCACTAATCTAATCTCGGAATTTGGGACGGGTCGTTACACGGAAAATGTGATATTTTGGGAATAAAAATGGCATGTGTCATCAAGGGGGCCATTTCTTATCTTCTCATTGGCTGGGAAGATCTCAAAAATAAAAAACAAAACAAAAACTCACTCCCTCTTTCCGTCTTACCGAAATACCTACATCGAACCAATTTTAGAATTTCCAATTCTAGGCAGTTTGGGCGTGAACCAAGGGAAGGATCGTGATCCTTGGATGCTCACGAACAAGAAGGACCCAAATTTGAAGGAAAGAAGGCAGAGAATCACGTAACACTTATGTCTTATGCAGGTTATAACGATTTCCCTCTTATGCATTCACACCATTCTTCATGTAGACGTTTATGTGTTGCATTGATTTGGACATTTTTTGGAACTTGGACCTTTTCATGCCATTTTTGTGACTCTACCTTGCATACTCTTAAACTGTTTATACTTCTTTGCTTCTCATTTTTATATAACCCGTTCTATGTACATACAATTCTATTTTTGTGTATATTCTTTGTTCTATATCCCGTCTTCTTTTTATGTACATATTCTCACCTAACTCTTTTGAAGGAAAACACCATATGCAATTCACTTAATCTATGGTCCATGAAATAGACTTAGGGATGCCCTTGTCAAAGAGTTGGCAAATGAACTTGACCCTCATATTCAAGATGGATTGAAGCCTTACCTAGAGGAAATTTATGAGCTCGATGTGGAGTTTAAAAGAGTGCATAGACCTCGCATCATATGAGTTGATTGAAGCACTTCGTCTAGGCTAAAGACGTTAAACTTCAAGCTCTTCTTGGGAGGCAACCCAATGACGGAGAAGTGGAGGAGCCATCGAACAAATATTTTCTTTCTTAAACCCTTCACTCTCTTTACTATTAGTTCCATTATGTCTTGTTGCTTTATTTTCGTGAATCATTTCTCCATACTTAGATTTTGTACTTTCACTTTCAAACATTGAGGACAATGTCAGATTTAAGTGTGGGGGGAGGAGTTTACAACTTTATTGAGTCTTATTTCAAAAATAGAAGAGAAAAATTCAAAAACAAAAAAAAACCCAAAAAGATTTTCTGTGTTTTAGTTAGCCCTCATCATTTGGCCCAGAAGCCCACGGGCTTATGGGTACCCGATAGGCCCGATGACAAAAAGCCCGACCAGGCCCGATATGGACCGTGGGCCGGCCCGGCCCGCATGTTGACGGGCTGGACTTGGGCTTAGGGTATTCAAGCCCGCTAGGCCCGCTAGGCCCGAGCCCGATAAAGCCCGGTAAGCCCAGCCCGACCAGCCCAGGTAAACCCGACCCATAAGCCCGAAAATATAAAATAATTATAAATTAGGAATTGATACTCAATCCAATCTTGTTACTACTATCATAGCCAAAATCCAAAAATCCAACCAAATCTCAACCTAGTGTCAATTAAAAGCCAATGCCCAAACCAAACCCTAACCCTAAATTCAAAAAAACTCTCTAGGTCTCTGATTCTCTTATCGACCTCCTTATCCTATCTCGACTTTATGGTCTAAAAGTTAAGTCAATTCTCCAAATCCAATAGTACCCCTCCTTAGCTTATTTCAATATTCGATAATAATATTTAAGCTCAACTCACTTTTTTTTTTTTACAATTAGGTAGGTACAAATGGGCTTAGTAGGCCCGGCCCAAGTGGGCTTAGTAGGCCCGACCCGTAAAGCCCGATAAAAGCCCGACCCAAACCCGGCCCGACAAAGGGCATGGGCTTTCATATTTATGATCAAGCCCGCCCGACCCGGCCCGGTATTTTTTAAATTATGAAATAGGCCCGGCCCGGCCCGACCCAAGCCCAAAAATTTTGGGCCGGGCTTGCCCGACCCGGCCCAATGACGAGGCCTAGTTTTAGTCTTTAGTCTCGAGTCTTTTTGTTTAATTGAGTATTTTTAAAAAAAAGTTTTAGGATGCCCTTTAACCTATCGATGATAAGAATGACGGATAAATAAAGACAAAATGGCAGAAAGATGATCACTACAACTTGAATTCATTTGTTAATACTTTTTGATTGAGTGTTTATGACTTGTAGTGGATGATGCAAGATAAACTGGTACATAACGAGCATGTTAAGATTTGAATGAATCATATGAACCCCATGTGAGCTTTAGAGCCTTATATACTTCTTTGTTGAGTGATTCATAGAAGTTCTTTGCTTAAATTGAAGTACTATGCCTCATAACTGCTTTCCATACCTTTTAATGAACTCAAGAGTACTATAACTTATTCTATGTGATTTTCAAAGATTTGAAGCCAATAAACTCTCTGATTTTGGACATGATTAAGGCAATAGGGTTAACACCACTTATCTAAATAGCCAAGCCCTAGTTGATCACATAAGTGTGATCCCTCTAGTTTAACTCCTTTATGCCTACATTAAGCCTTTATTTCATCACCCTGTGTGACCGCTCGTAAAATCGAAAAAGGAAATTTTAGAAAATTTGAAGGAAATAATGATTTTGCCCTTGGTTATAAGGCCGAAATGTGACTTTTTTATCGGGACCTTGTTTGGACTTTCCATAAGGACCGTTGGATAGGTCTCGAGACGCTGAGTCTGTAGACAAGCGGCATGCGTCAATCGGAGTTCGGATGACAAAACTACGGGTCTAGGAGTGTGAGGGGTATTTTGGTAATTTATGCAAGCAAGTACAAAATGGGTTTTTGGGCAGGTGAATGGCTGATTCAGCTTGCTTAATGACTCACTTGGATTGGGGAGTGACATCTGTCACTTTGCACATGCTGAGTAGTGTCAACTGTTAGACGGTGGGGTGAATTCGATAATGCTAATCCAGTAACGAGTTTCACAATTAACCCATGTGTGTGGGTGTTTGAAAAACAGAGGGGAAGTGATCTCAGGTGACAAATGAACCCTTAGGCTGAGAATGTGAGAAACTAAGTGGAATTGAGAGAGGGAGAACATAGAATTACGAGGAAGAAAGAAGATGAAAATCGTGAAAGAAAACCCAAACCCGAAATTTATAAATTCGAATTGATGAAACTTGAATTTGGGATTAAACCTAACAATTGACCTTGGATTAAGCTTCTGGAGCTCAAGGGGAGTCGAACCTAATAAAAATCGAAGGGAATCGAGGAGGTTTTGGCCAAGAACAAGACCTGCGAACTGTTGGAATTTTCAAGCTTGAGTTGAGTAATTGGTGGTAAGTTTTTGTGAAATTGATTTCAAATTAGTGTTCATATGGATCCTAAGCTACTTCTGGTTGATCAGAATCAATAATTAGACTCAATTTTGGTAGAATTGGATTTTGAACCTTCGAATGTTGAATTGGGAATTGATTTGGTTACAGTCATGAATTCAATGAAATGAATCTACAGAACTTAAATTAAGGTCATTTGAGTGAGATTAGATGAAAGAAAAAGTGGAATTAACATCGAATTGATGAAGTTCTGATCGGGCTACTTCGCGGGTGCAGGATCCAAATCGCAAAGAATCGGGTGAGGAAGATGCACTGTAGCATCACTGTAGCTGGCGCGTGGCTCTTACGTGCATCCACTCAAGGCGGCGCGTGAGGGCGCGTGGAGCCTTGTCTCAAGGTGAGTTTAATATGAAACTTACTCCTTTTGATATAATGAACATTTTGGCACTGGTTTCGAGGAAAGGATATCGTTTCAATAGTGTTCATTGTATCCGAAGTTTTAATATACGTTTTAATTTTGTAATTAAATCACAAAAAATTGGGGAAAATTATATGAGGTATATTGGAGTATTAATGACTCCTTATAATGATTTTGGACGGGAATTGTGATTCCAGAGAAATACGGAAAAATGTGTAGCTCGGAAGCGGGCATTTTGGACGGTGTGTGAGTGGACTTTATTTTCTAACCATAATGCATGCATATATATTTTAAATGGTTTATTATATGATTTGACGTGATTTGACATGATTGATGTGTCGATATGATGATTTATCGATTTTCTAGATTATTATATTATTTTGGGCACGATTTTCGAGAAACTATGAAACCGAGGTTTTGGACGTAGGCCCGGGATTAAAAAATGATGTTTTGACTCGAATTATGAGTCAGGGATTGATTTGATGGAATTACGCAATGTTTTCAGATATATTTTATGGATTTATGTGCAAATGGCAACTCAGGTTACGGTTGCACGAATTTGCGTGAAAATGATATTTTGGGCTTAAGACCCAATGGAGTTGTGATTTTGATTGGATTTGTATTTACATATGATTACATGATGATATTGATGGTTTTCGAATTTATGAAATTAATCAGGATTATGGTTTTACTGGTTTTGAGGAAACTATGTTTTGGGCTGAGACCCTATGTTGATAATGGTTTTGGTTTCAAATGCAACTGTTTTCACTGGTTTTTATGGTGGTTATTAGTTGCGGATATATTAGGGCTTCCAATTGGAATATATTTCCCCGAAATGAACCCTGGAGATAACGCTCGCGTCTGGGATGAGATGTGTTCACCCAGAGAGGTCACGTAGTACGGTTTGTTGTCGTGCAGCCGAGAGAGGCTCGACTCAGGTGTGCTGGTATTATGTGGAGATCGATCAGTGATGTGTTTACGACGATCTGGAACGTCGGCTGGTGATGTGTTCACGGCGACGTGCTCAGATTTGAGCGGTCCTTGAGCTTATTTGATTTACACGCGTAGTATGAATAACGTGACTAATGAGATTGGATATGGAAATGAGTCCAGTGGTTTTATCGAGATTTTTGAGTTATAAACATTTGTGCCCAGATGTATTTTACTCATGTTTTATGATATGCATGCATGTTTGTGAAACTTGAAGGTAAAAATGTATGTTGGTAAATGTATTTATAAAACTTTGTTTTGTCCACTCACACCTTTTCTGTTTTATTAACCCTCCAGGTCGTAGCGCGATGATCGATGCTGATCGAAAGGTGGAGGCATGAGTGGGCACAGGTGTGACTATCCCTTGTTGGCAAGTGCTGAGGCTAATTTCGAAACTTCAGTTGACTTTTCAAACAGGAGCAGGACCGGGCATGGTTATCTATGTCCTTCGGGGACGGGTCCTGTCACCTTAAACATCTATTCATATAAGCCTAGTATGAGACATCATTTATGTCAAGACCCGACCCTCCTCGGTTAGGACCCGACTCATCTAATACGATATTGTCCGTTTTGGGCCTCCTTGCCCTTACCCTCACAATTTTGTTTTCAGGAGCTCACGGTGCAACTTCCTAGAGGGTCACCCATCATGGAATTGCACCAACCTCAACTCGCTTAACTTTGGAGTTCCAACCGAACCAAAAGCCACTGAGCTCCCAAAAGGCCTCGTGCTAGATAGGTGTGTGCCTACACCTTTAAGGAACACCACCATTCCCCTCCCAGACCATTCCCCCCTCGCAAGAATGTGGGATCATTCACCATTCCCTCCAAGACACGGGTCTTACAATCCACCCCCCTTAGGGCTCAGCGTCCTTACTAGCACACTTCCTAGCCGGGGTTTAACTCTGATACCATTCTGCTAGGACCCGTCCCATCTAGCACCATATTGTCCGATTTGGGCCTTACCCTCACTGTTTTATTTTCGGGAGCTCACGTGTAACTTCCTACTGGGCCACCCATCTTGGGATTGCACCAGCCTCAACTCGCTTAATTTTGGAGTTCCCCACGAATCCAAAGCCAGCAAGCTCCCAAAAGGCCTAGTGCTAGCATGGGTGTGTGCCTAAACCTTTAAGGCACACCACCATTCCTCTTAGAGACCAATCCCCTCTCACAGGAATGTGGGATCGTTCACCGTTCCCTCTAGGACACGGGTCTTACACTTTACCCTTGTTCCCTGGACTTGGTTGAAGATTTGAAAGATGGCGTGAGATACAAGTAAGTGATTTGATGAATGAAGACTTATATGTAAGTGTAGGGAATGACTTGCTCAAACCATGTTGTTATTCATTGCATTACCTCTCAAAGGAAAAAAAACAAATTAATGAAGAAAAGAAAATACAATCAAGAACAAAAGTTCTATGAGGTACTAAATTTGAGTTTTGAGAAAAGTCTCCTATGCTTGTGATTTGGAACAATGAATTTTGAGGGCCTACATGAAAGATTTCGATCCCTTAACCTAATTACAAGTTAAAAAGATGTTGATAGTGAAGATTAAGGCCCAACAAGTGATACTTGGCCTATGATGATGGGAAAATACTTATGCCTTTATGATGGAATCTTTGTTTGAGTCCTAGAACAAAATTTAACACCACTATCCTAAAAATCCATGCCTCTACACCTAGCCCCATTACAACATTCAAATTAAGACCTTATGATCCTTGAGATAAGTAAACTTTGATTAGTTAAGTCTATCACTTGAGTAAGCTTATGGTTTTGGTTCATTTGTGCAAGTATGTTCACTATATTATGGTTTATGTTTGAAATTTTTATGAAGTACTTACTTTCTATTTTGTGAGCGCCTTTCTCACATACCTTGAGTGCAAACACAAACCCTGTACACATTGAGTGGAAATCTTGAGTGCATATTCCTTGTGAGTTGATTCATACTTGTTTTATTCATGTTGAGATACATTTCACCAAGTTTACTTATTGTCTTACTTTTCAAGGCATTATGTTATGATGTATTAACTTTTGAATTCCATATGTTATATAGCTTCTTATTGTAAATCTTTGATGACATACTTATCTGGATACAATTTGAGACAAATGGTTGAGGACTTAGTAGTTTTTACTTTTAAGAAAAAGAAATTTTGAGTTTCAAAGCCTTAGTTTGTCTTGGTATTTGCTAGGGACTAGCAAAGTCTAACTGTGGGGGTATTTGATAAGCCTTGAATTAAACATCATTTTATACCCTTTATCTTATCTTCTCATTGGCTGGGAAGATCTCAAAAACAAAAAACAAAAAAACAAAAAATCACTCCCCACAATCTCTCTCCCTCTCTCTGTCCTACCGAAATACCCACATTGAACCAATTTTAGAATTTCTAATTCTACTCCGTTTGGGCGTGAACCAAGAGAAGGATCGTGATCCTTGGACCCTAGCAAACAAGAAGGCCCCAAGTTTGAAGAAGGGAAGTCAGGGTATTGCAAGGAACTCGGCCAAGGAAGAAACCCGAAATGTTTGAGCTTAATATCTTAAATTCCAGGTACTTTTTCACAATTATAGGCTTGGGTTTGAGTTCCTGAGATCGAGTAGGTAATTTTAGACTATTAGAATGTTAATTTTGGTTGAATTTTAAGAAAGTTAGGAAGTTTTGAAATTCTAATCTTTAATGATGGTTTCCAGCCAGCAGATGGTGGCGATCGCGACGGCGGCCACGCCGGTCTAGTCATCTTCTTTTGCGAGAAGAGTGACATTATGATGACGTCAGCCAACACGTGGCAACTGATGTCAGACTATGTTAGTGCCACATCAGCCTAAGGCTGACGTCAACTGCTAACGCCACGCTCATGGACTGCTGACCAATAATGGAGGTGGGGTTAGACTAGTTTGAAAGGTTGCGATTTCCTAAGTCCAATAATGGAGGTTTCAAACCGATTGGAGGTTGTTCGAGGGTAATTTTGAGCCTTTTTCTCATCGGGAAACGCTTTCAGGACGAGTTTACTGTTCTAGGGATTATAGAGTGTTTACATATGTACTTCAATGGATTGTTAGTGTCATGACCCGACCTTCTCCAACAAGATATTATCCACTTTGGGCCCAGCCCTCATGGTTTTGTTCTTGGGAGCTCATGTGCAACTTCTTAGTGGGTCACCCATCTTAGGATTGCACCAGCCCCTACTCTCTTATCTTTGGAGTTACCAAGGAATCCAAAGCTAGTGAGCTCCCAAAAGGTCTCATGTTAGATAAAAGAGCGCCCACACATATAAGGCACATCCCCTAAATCCCCCCGGGCGATGTGGGATTGCTAACCATGCTCCCAAGGAACGGGTCCTCACAATCCACGCCCTTTGGGGCCCAGCGTCCTCGCTAGCACACTCAATTTTGGCGGGGGTTGGGCTCTGTTACCAAATTATCACCACTCGACCTTCTCCAACAGGATATTGTCTGCTTTGGCCTGGCCCTCACGGTTTTGTTCTCGGGAGCTCACGTGCAACTTCCCAGTGGGTCACCCATTCTGGGATTGCAGCAGCCCCTACTCGCTTAACTTTGGAGTTCCCAAGGAATCTAAAGCCAGTAAGCTCTCAAAAGACCTCATGTTGGATTGCTAACCATGCCCCTAAGGCACGGGTCCTCACAGTTGGTAACCCCCGGGTATTACTTTGATAGGCGAGAACGTTCTAGGAACTTCTGAGGAGCACCCGGCTCAGGATTGAGCTACCAGTTAGACTGTGAGTGGACCCTTGCTTTCATAAACTCAATGCATGCATATTTAATTGTTTATATTTGACTTTATAACATGATTTGGATTACCACGACTAGGAGAAATTTCGGGGAAAATGATTTATGGAATATTGCTCTTCTTGGTATTGGTGCATGGATTGTTGGATACAGGTTTTGGTGACTATTTGAGTAAACCCATTGATTTTGGGCTAGGCTCAGATGCAAATATATATATATATATATCTTTCTCTCAAGCATATACCCATGTTGCATAGTAGATGAGAAGGTATTTTTATGGTATTTATGCTTAGTCATGTCATCCTCATGCTATTAGATCGCAAATCCGGAGTTGGACTCTAAGGGTTCCCAGAGACGGGCTCCGACGTAGTAGTAGTTGGAACGTACATGAGCCGACGGGGTTAGACCCCGCGTGACCAGTTCGTGTGTACTGATAGTAAAAGTGGAATGCTAGTTGGACTAGAGAGTTGATTGGGCCAGCGAGATGAGGTTAATTATGTTGGGTAGTGGTGCTCAAGATTTTGGATGATACATGACTCTTGTTTTATCATGGATTTATGCATATCTAGCACTCTTTTCCACCATTACTGTTTTTCTAATTATGCATGCATGTTTTCTCAAATGGATGGTATACTTTGGATTTCGCAACAAGGGTTTTCCAACACTTTATTTTTTGGTCCACTCACGGTTTTAATGGTTTTTTCACCCTTCAGGCTGCTTTGAGGAGGAGGGCTGGTTTGAGGCTGAGGCTTTACCGTTCTTAGATTGCGTGCTCATTTTGAACTAGAGTAGGCTTCTTGTTTTCTTTATCGCTTATCTAGTGCTCTGTAAACTCGTATCTTAAACTTTGTTAACCTGGACACATGGACTTATCCCTTGTATTATATCGTATGCTTGATAACTTTTCTGGACTTAGGGTATTTTCGATATTTTTGAGTTGTTGTGTCAGATGGGAGCATGCGCTTCCACGTTAATCGAGATATTTCAGTGAAGGGTCCTATCAATATATATGAGAAATTATTTCAACATTGACATTATGATAATATTAATTTTCTGCTTTTTTCAGCACTTATCATTATCTATAGTGTCTCTCATAATATTAACTTCTTAATTCAGAATTGAATCAAAAAACTATTTTTTTTTCAACTATAATATTATATAAGTAATATCTATATAAAGTACCCATCCTAACCTAAATTCTTAGTTACGCCAATATGCATAATATAATCTCGCTCCCTAAATGTCCTTATATATATAAAAGTATGACGAAAGACTCTAATATTGAAGTTTAGAGGCAGTAGTAAATTTGCGTAAAATTCATGAATATTGGTAATCATTTATGCTTAATGGTGTATGTTTGAAAAATGGACGGAAGGACCAACAATGCATACTTGGGTAAATTTTAAGGACTACATACTCTAATATTAAAGTTTAAGGACATTTAACAACCATTATCTTAATAATTAGGATAGTGCTACATGTTCCACCTAAAATCATACTTTTTATGTACCACTCACTACATGTGGCGTAGGACGTGGCAATCATACATGATCATTTTTTAATTTACTTATATCTAAATATAAACAAAAATAGAGTTAAAATCAAACATACAAAGTTAATGGTGGATTTTATAGGCATAAAAAAAATCCTTTTGATTTTTTGAGCCAGATCAGATCTTGAGAATATTTAAATAATGTTGATGACCATGGGTTTCAATCTTCATGTGAGGAGAAGAATTTTTAGGATTTATGTTTGTGGGGAATGAGAAAATTTGATGCAAAATGAAAATCTTAGAGTTTGTGATTTTTATGATGTTTTGGGAAGGAGGCAATTTGATGTAGAATTAAATTTTTAGAAGTTATGAAACAATAAGTTAACTCTCATTTTTGTTTTATTTTTTTCTACTTTTGATTTTTTTATGTTTGATGTTATTTTTATTTTTCGTTTTGTTTGTTGAGATAAGTAAATGAAAAAGAGATGACATTTGATTATTGTTTGCTACGTCATGTACCACACGTGGTAAGATATAATAAGTAGAATTTTAAGTGAAGGGAACATTATTCCAATAATTATAGCCTTAAGTTAACTTGTTCAAGTTTTTTAGATTAAATGTGTCTTGCACATGCTGCAACTTTATTAATAAAAGGAGGGAGACAAAGTTGCATCATGTTTCATTATTAGAGGCTCTATTGGTATTCTAATTCATGTTGCAACGAAGAAATTTGGTTGCACTAATGTTCTAGTTGCAAAAGGTGTTGCTTTACTCGAATGACTCAAGTGGGCTGGTACCAATAGTAATGACCCGTCCCAAATTTTTGGGATTAATTAAGATTAAATTGAGGATTAGCGAGGCTAATCGGGGATTAGACGAGGATTGTTGGACGTTCAGAGCGAAATTACGAGGTTACCCCTAGACGAGGGTAAAAAGTTGACTTTTGACCAGGGAGGTCCAATGCGCGAGAACCGATGACCGTTACGTAGATCGAGTTAATACGAGTCAGTAGACAGGCAGCACGTCGAAATCAGACATTTGACGGGAAAGTTACAATTCATGGAAGTTTTGAGATACTATTGCACGTTTTACGAGATGAATGTCATTTTTCATTAAGTGGGCCCAGATATTTTAGTCAGACCCAATGGATGAGTGACAAGTGTCACTCATCCATTACCCATCCCTTTGCATACATGCACCTAACCTCTCTGTCTCTATTTTTTTCACCAAAAACCCGAAGCCCAAACCACCTAAATTCCCCCTCCCTTGCTAGTTCGGTTGATGAACCCTGAGAGACTAAGGGTGAGGCAAAGAGGATGAGATGTTGGTGGTGGACGGAGGAGCTGCGTGGTGGCGGAAACATAGGACTAAGGATCGAAATCGAAAAGGAAGGACGGTTATATGGGGCAGGCAGGAAGCTTGAAGATGGACGTGCTGGTTTATGATCGAACAGGTAGTTTCCAGGCCATTTTTATGTGTTTTGAATCTATAAATCGATTGCATTGGACTAGAAAATCATGTAGGAAGCAACGACTTCGAAAACGGGCAAGAAACGAGGAAAGTAGAACCGGGTCAAGGTCGCGGGTCTGCGCTACCCGATTCAAAGAAATGGGCTGACCCGGATAGAGGTTAGGGGTGATGACGTCATCAACTGACGTCATCACCTGTCAGATTGTCAGGTGATGTGGCCTAAAAGGGGGATGGACATGTGGCAGCTGTCAGTGCACAGTCAGCTTGACAAGTTAGTGACATGGACCAATTAGGTGGTGCCACATGTCACTGACATGTCAAACACGTGTACCCGTGAGCTACTGACACATGGCAATGTCAGTTGACATATGTCTGTGTCAGATGTCAGTGATGACGTCACTACTAACGTCGGCGTTGACTTTTTGGTCAACGCTGACCAGCCACTTTGATCCGTGCGTGAGGACATATTTCGAGGTGGGACTAGGATCATTTTAAAGGTTTCGATGATATGAATGCAATGGTGGTGGTTTTGAGTCGATCGAAGATCGTTAGGTTGGTCAAATTGAGGTTTAAAGCCTAGAGCAGCGTGTTCGGGACACGTTGACTTTTTCGGGAATGTTAGGGGTTCTTGATATGGACTTCTATAGGTTAGTAGTAACCATTAGATATGTTTTCGACAGGTCTGGATGACCTAGAGAGGTCGGATTAGCCCGGAGAGCCTTGTGGCACGTGTATTGAGGCGCAATATGGACGGTCTATGAGTGGACTTTGTTTTATGAATTTGATGCATGCATAAATATTTTAAATGTGTTTATGAACATGATTTGAGATGCCATGAGTAAATGTGTTTTAAATATGAATCGTTTGGCATTTTCTAAGGAAAATGCGTTATTGAATGTAGTTCGAGATTTCTGTTATATATGATGTTTGGGTTTCAGCTGAGGGTACTACGTGCTTGTGTTTCATGTGATTCGAAGGTTTCACGGAGATGCGTGATTTCGAAGGTTTCACGGAGACGCGTGAAATCGAGGAACAGATTTACGATTTTGGAGGATTTCACGGATATGCGTGAAATCGAGATTCGAGCATGAATCCTTGTTGAACGATGATTTGAAAGTGGCTTGAAAATGAGAAATGGTTTTTAGCTTAGAAATATCCTTCGTGCGTATGACTCAGTTAATTTGAGGTTTGACTTAGAGTATAGGAAAACGTGGGATAAGTCAAGCTGTGACCCAGTTATGAGTTTTATGAAAGATATTTCGGGCATGAGACCCAGTTGTGGATTTTATAGGATTCGAGGAATCCTGGGATATGATGTGTCGATGGACACTGGTTTTCGGGCTGTGACCCATCTGATGATAGTTCTGGCAGGTGGCCCTACTTATGGTGATGACATTCGGGTTAAAGTCCCGGGTGTCACGGTGCTTGCCTCCGGACTGCGGATATGTTCCTTCCGGAGAGGTCACGATGCACTGCCTGTTGTCGAGCAGCCGCTGGAAGCAATGACCGAGGGAGGCTCGACTTAGGAGTGCTGATGGTATCCTCTGAGATCGATCGACGATGTGTTCGCGATGATCTAGAGAAGGTCGCGGCGAGTGATGTCTTCGCGGCAACATGCTAGGATTGTGAGCAGTCCTGAGCTATATGCACATGTGCTAGGATTAGAATCGTGACTGACATTGGGATGAGTTCCTATGGGATGTGTTCCCACATGTTCTATTATTAGGGATGAGGCTTCGTTCTGGTTTTCCTTGATTTTGGTTTTGGGCTGAGACCCTACTGAGATGATGGCTTTGATTGAGAAGAATTTTTCACTGTGTTTTGATTTGGGAAGCAATACGTCTTGCTTTTGAGAAAGTATTTGGAATAACTTTTTTATGATGCATGCATGCTTTTACGTGAAGGGTGTAAATGTCTTTTCGATAAATGATGTTTTTATAAACTGTGGTTTTGTCCACTCACAGCTTTTATAGTTTTAATACCCTTCAAGTTGATCGCGGATGCGTGCTGTAGCTGAGATCGAGACATCACATGCCACTGCCGATCCTGGCGTACTCTGATGGACCCCGAGCAGGTGACAAGTTTATCCCTAGTCTGACACGCGGTGTCAGACGGGAGCAGGCACGTTCCACGATAATCTAGAGGGATCGGGACGGGTCCTGTCAAGTTGGTATCAGAGCGTGAGTTACTCATAGAGTGACGCACATATGCTGGATTTGATGTCTCTGTAGTGGTAATTGCTCGTCATCAACCTGATAGTTAGGGTGAGAGTATGAGGATTTAGTGGAATCGAACCTTGGTTAGGTTATGTTTGGCACGTGGTGTGATGGTTTAGTGTTCGATTGGTATATGATGCTTGTTTTCGAGAGGTTTGATCCCAAGTAGGATCGATGTGCATGTGAATCCCAACGGCTTGGAGCCGTAGTGTTACTAGTGAATGGGACCTAGTCGACCAGTTATCCCAATATGATGACTTCGGGAGTCGGGACAGTTGAGCAGTCATGTCAGATTGAGGATTGTGCCAAGTGGTATCAATGGAGGTCATGTACGGCCCTAGTTGAGACTGTTGGGAATAGGAACATTTGATCCTATATGGCGTGAGATGCCATGTTTCAGTGTGTTGAATCCTGGAGGGATGTCGACTAGCAGAGGATGCCACGGTACAGATGTTGTGTGGTATGGCATGCCGTGATTATGACATGTCGTAGTTGAGCAGGTATGGTATGGCCCTACTCAGTGCCAAGTTTCTTGTGGGCTCACCGGCTGGAAGTTGTAGAGTTACGAGAGGACAAGGCCCTCGGAATGTGGTTACTGGTTGGATGTGTACCAGTATCGGAGTATGACGACTTTTCGGAGTCGAGAGCAATGGATCAGTCAAGATGAACATGCTGCAATGAACAGCCAGGTTCGTGATGACCCTAGTTTGAGATTGATTGGACAAGTTACCAGGAGGGTGGTACTTGTAGATTAGACCCTGAGGTGGACTGATTGGTGGATGTTACGTGTTGAGTGGTTGGTGCCTGCAGTGAGTTGACCGCATAAGTACTGAGCCTCGATAACTGAGTGTTCATGGGATCGGTCTGCACGTGGTTGTGACAGACATTGCTATCAATAGACGCGGGCAAGTCTTATCGAGTTGGATAGGCTCGTGTTCTAGTGACGATTGAGACAATGAGGATTCGCCAGTCGTGACGATGATACGGAGGTGCGTGAGTAACGAAAAGTACGAGCAGTAATTTTTGGATTCAACTTGGTTACGACTGAGTACGATCATAGAAGAAGATGTTGAGTTTTGGGTGTTGGCGAGCGTGCCTCACTACTTTAATGGAGGTGACTGAGATGAGTGGGAGACGCCAGAGATGAGTGTAATGGAATCCAATAGTGATCGGATAGTTCAGAATGACACTGAGTGTGCCTGAGTGATGTATTGCCAATGAGGGCTTGGATTGAGACTAGTAAGGTAGACGTGCCCCTAGAGTGGCAAACTTGTGAGTTCGATGGGCACTGAGCGGGACAGAGAGGATCTTGAGTGGCTCAATGCGAGGCATATGGTATACCTGGATTAGTGACAGGTACCCTAACTCGTTTTGGACGGATTGCACGAGTGTGTGTGCAGGAGTTGAACCTATAAAGGTAGAGACGTGAGAATCAGATAGTGAAGGATGACATCCTTTTGGATGTGCATAAACAGTATGAACGGATAGGAAAGTCGGATATTAAGGTTTACAGTTACGGACACGTGGTTGATGTCCATATGAGTGACTGCTTGGAGGCCGGGAGATTACGACTGTGCAGTCGCGAGGGACGCGGGACACGTGTGTGATGTCCCCAGTTAGCTCAGCGATCTTAGAGTGAGTTTCGGGTGGTGCTGGAGGTTCCCCATGTATTGTTAGTGCGAGTGGTGGTTACCACATTCGGGGACTTGGTTTGGAACAAACTGCTAATAGATTCACTTTCTTCTCATGGGAGTTCTCACTCCGATATGGGTGAGCCTATGAGATCTGAGTTGAGGACTTGAGAGTCCGTTGCGAATTGGTTTTGGTCGACTGCGGGTGACCATACCTTCTGAGTTCCATATAAGCTTGTTTGAGGAGAAATCTGATTGTTGAGAGAGGATCAACAATGAGAGTATGCTTCCAACATGATTGGAACCTCGGAATCAAGAGAAGTTGTGATTGAGACAATGAAAAGAGTGCTTGATTCTGCATTGGTGAAGGGTATTCCTAAGTCGATGAGGGAGACTTCTCATTTTCTACTCTTTAACAGATGGTGCTTGGTGCCACAGGATGACATAGATGAATTTTGATGTCATCGTCTGGGATCATCCTTGATTCTTCCTTATGTGGGATGACGAGGAGTGCTACGACAGTTAAAGGGTTCAAAGAAGGTGTAAGAATTGAACAACTAGGCTGTGAGTCAAATTTGAATGACTTGAAGAGCAGATGGTACTTAGCGTCACTGGATGTAACGAGTGAGTGTCCGAGGTAGTGGACCCATGTTAGCTCAGTGATCTTGGAGTGAGTTTCGGGTGGTGCTGGAGTTTCCCGATGTATTGGTAGCGCGAGTGGTGGTTACCACATTAGGAGAGTTGGTTTGGAACCAACTGCTAATAAATACACTTGCTTTTCATGGGAGTTCTCACTCTGGTATGGGTGAGCCTATGAGATCTGAGTTGAGGCCTTGAGAGTCCGTTGCGAATTGGTTTTGGTCGACTGCGGGTGACCATACCTTCTGAGTTTCATATAAGCTTGTTTGAGGAGAAATCTGATTGTTGAGAGAGGATCAACAATGAGAGTATGCTTCCAACATGATTGGAACCTCGGAATCAAGAGAAGTTGTGATTGAGACAATGAAAGAGTGCTGGATTCCGCATTGGTGAGGGGTATTCCGAAGTCGGTGAGGGAGACTTCTCATTTTCTGCTCTTTAACAGATGGTGCTTGGTGCCACAGGATGACATAAGATGAATTTTGATGTCATCGTCTGGGATCATCCTTGATTCTTCCTTATGTGGGATGACGAGGAGTGATACCACAATTAAAGGGTTCAAATAGGGTGTAAGAATAGAACACCTAGGCTGTGAGTCAAATTTGAATGACTTGAAGAGCAGCTGGTACTTAGCGTCACCGGATGTAACAAGTGAGTGTCCGAGGTAGTGGACCCATGTTGGTATTATGGGTCATGTTACATTGACTGAGAGGGCTAGTAGTGACCTAATGAGGATCGAGCCGTGTGGTGACGATCAAGATGATCGAGGTGATTGAGATGATTGTGGCGACCGTGAGTCGCGTAAACTAAGGTCTGGTCGTTATCGAGGAGAATCGTATTGTAACGACTCCGAGGTAGGATGGAATTATTATCCAACCTCTATCTTGGATACGTGAGGGAGTATATTTTTGGATATGGGGATGAGTGTTGATTTTGAATTCATTCATTCAGATTGGAGTGTATGATCTGTCATGGATAGGTGGATGAGGATGTGCTGGATATATGAATAAGCATGAGACGAGGACGATATGTGGGTATCAATCATGAAGAGGTGAATAGCCGATGCCTCGAATAGGATGTTGGTAGGTTCGTTACCACTCCGGATGGAACGATTGTATGGAGTGTTGTTGGACGATGATAGGTAACCGACATATTCGAATTTGGTGCGTCTTAGTGACGTGAGTCAGTTGACCTTTGGAACGAACCAAGGAATGAAATTGGTTAGTGAACTAGTTGGATTATCTCTAGAGTTGGCCAGATGACCACGATGACTCCGAGAGGACATTGAGTATAGTGAGGTTTGGCCAGGATAGATGATTGGGGCGTGAACAGTAGTATGTGGAAGGACGTTGCCAGATCGCAGTCCTTGAGCAAGCTGGGGTAGTGCCTTGATGATTGATATGATGTGAGTGCACCGGTGAGTAGTGCACATTGGACGATAGGATTGACCACAATTAACTGGTATGTTTTGGTTAAGAGTTACCAGAGAAGATGAGTGTTTTGTCTAATGGATAGAGTCCTAGATGGACATAAGATGATGATTGAATTGGATCCGAGGATTTCGATTGGACATGGTCCGACATGATCAGATGTTGATTGGACGTCGAATACTGTGTGCTTGAGTAGAGCGGATTGAGAGGGTTCAGTGATTAAGAGAGCCGAGAGCTCAAGGTCATGTGGGCTAGAGGAACCCTAGTTATTTTATATGTGATTACCTCTAGTATTTGATGGGGTCCAGATACACCCAAGATGGGTGAGATGTCGATTAGTGTGTCGACAAGATAAGTGATGTGATAGTTTAGGACTCAAGAGGATTCAAGATTTCAGCGTAGATCGTTGAGTGACATGAGGTACGATGTGGGGACTCGAGAGCGAGTCAAGATTAGAGTAGCGCAACGAAAATGCAGTGAGCCAAGAGTTGCCGGTTAGTCACGATAGTTGTCAATGGGATTGGCTTCCTTACGAAGTCAATTTGGCATATTGTGGTAATGGAATGAATCGGTATTTGATAGATTCAGATTGGCATGTAGTGATGGGACTTTAGTGAGAGTCAACATGAGTATGGGAAAACGAAGAAGTTGGCTAATATGAGTACCGAGGCCAATAAATGCCGCAAATTTGAGTATGGCTTGCGAGGTGAGATTCGTGCCATTGTGACGGCAGGATCTAGTGGATGTTTGTCTGATCGGACGCTGAGCAAGATGTCAGCATCGATTGTCGGATGAGAATAGTTGCCACGCTGAAAAGCCGATTTGATGTCAGCCTAGTATAGTTGACCTGTCAGAGTGAGTGACAGGTGAGATTGATGAGTGTCGGTGTCTGTAGCGAGACTTACGAACCGACGTGTAGATTCTCGAGAGTTGAGTTGGAGCTTTGGAAGCTCTGGTGACAGTGGGTACCGACGGGTACTATGGTTGTTTTAGACGTGTACGTTTATACGAGAATGCCCCGAGGGGGAGATAGGATTGGATTCCACGGTTTGGTCATGGAATTTGGTCAGTTTGAATTTCGAGGACGAAATTCTTTAAGGAGGGAAGATTGTAACGACCCGTCTCAAATTTTTTGGGATTAATTAAGATTAAATCGAGGATTAGCGAGGCTAATCGAAGATTAGACGAGGATTGTCGGACGTTTAGGGCGAAATTACAATTTTACCCCTAAATGAAGGTAAAAAGTTAACTTTTGGCCTGGGAGGTCCAATGCACGAGGACCATTACGTAGATTGAGTCGATTTGAGTCCATAGACAAGCAGCACGTCGAAATTAGACATTCGACCGGAAAGTTACGGTTCATAGAAGTTTTGAGATACTATTGCACGTTTTACGAGACGAGCATCGTTTGTCATTAAATGGGCCCAGATATTGTAGTCAGGCCCAATGGATGAGTGCCAAGTCCCATCCCTTTGCATACATGCACCTAACCTCTCTATCTCTCTTTTGTTCACCAAAAAACCGAAGCCCAAACCACCCAAATTCCCCCTCCCTTGCTAGTTCGGTTGATGAACCCTAAGAGACTAAGGGTGAGGCAAAGAGAACGAGATGTTAGTGGTGGACGGAGGAGCTGCGTGGTGGTTAGAAACACAGGACTAGGGATCAAAATCGAGGAGGAATGACGGCTGTATGGGGTAGGTAGGAAGCTTGAAGATGGTCGTGCGGGTTCATGATCAAACAAGTTGTTTCCAGGCCATTTTTATGTGTTTTGAATCCATAGATCGATTGCATAGGACTGGACGATCATGTAGGAAGCAACGCCTTCGAAAACGGGCCAGAAACGAGGGAAGTAGAACCAGGTCAGGGTCGTGGATCTGTGCGACCCGATTCAGAGAAATGGACTGACTGACAGGACCCATCCCACTCCCCCCCCGGGATTAGTGCGGGATGACCCTGCTCCCGTCTAACACGGAGTGTCAGACAAGGGATACTTCCGACCTTTGCCCTCCCGGGCTATCAGAGTACGCTAGGATCCGGAGGAGGTATGTGATATCTCGATCTCTGCTACAGTCCACATCCGATGTCAACCTGAAGGGTATTAAAAACAGAAAGACTGTGAGTGGACAAAAATAAAGAATTTATAAAAACATATTTCATAAAAGACCTTTATACCCTCCACTAAAAAGCATGCATGCATAGTAAAATCATTTATCCAAAAACACAATTTCTCAACCCAATTTAAATCATGTTTATCCCTTATATTCATATTCAGAACCTATCACGGTAAAATAGAGCTACACGTGTGCTAACCGGGGTCTCAAACCCAAGTCTCTCCAGGGTCCACCCAGGCCAATGTCCGTAGATCAATGACCCTCCCTGGAGGTAACGAACCATGCCCATCCTGAGAGTAAGGAACCCAACTGGGGGGCGACTCCACTCAATCAGTGCTCTGTGACTACTCCGGGGTCCACCCAGGCCAACGACCCTCCTCGGAGGAGACAATCATATATAAAGGATGGAATATGAAGAACCTTTTGAAATTATTCTTTAAATCTTTCAAGGATTCATGCCCGGCCCCTATAAGCCGTCATAATCCATAAAATCCTTTCCGAGGGTTCATGCCGGTTCCCATAAATCGTCATGACCCGTAAATCCATTTTAGGAGTTCATGCCGGTTCCCATAAACCGTCATGACCCATAAAAACTATTTGTAATACATAACTGGGCCCTAGGCCCGAATCCACATAGAAACTGGACCTCCGGTCCGGAACGTAAACCAACTGGGCCTCCGGCCCGATGCCTCATTAAATCAAATGGACCTCAAGTCCGAGAGTTACCTTTTCAAATCCAAAATCATTTCATTTAACTATTTTCAAAACCATAAGAATGGAAAATCAGAATAAAACTGGAAAACCTCGATTTACGTGCAAGCACGTAAATCGTCTCGAAATACGTGAAACCATATAGTTTACAAATATGCAAATAAAAATCATCAAATCACATTCATTATCCTTTTGAAAATCCGAAACCATTTCATTCAGACCAATAAAGACGTACGGACCCGTATAGGCACCGTATAGGGCCGAAACCACGAAATACGTGCCTATACGTAACCACACATCTAAATGCACTCATGACATCACAAACAATTATTTAAAACATATAATAAACATTTATGCATGCACCAATTTAGAAAACAAGGTCCACTCACAGACCGTCCGAAGCCGCGCCTCGATACGCGTGCCATAGGCTCCCCGAGCCGATCACCGTCACCGGGACTTCCAAACCTGTCCAAATTTTAATAGAAGTTAATAACTACTTAATTAACCTCCTACCAAAGCCCCGTAATATTCCCGTATTTTTAACTATTTTTAATCCCGATCCGAAACCTTCCGATGCCCCGAACATTATCGAAACGGTGTCCGATCGACACGAAACTAGTCCCAAAATGTTCGTTACATCGAATAGATGATTTCGTATGTTGGACACATCCCCAAAAACCCTAGCACGCGCCCACATGCGCCCCTGGAAGTTGCCTGCGCGTGGGCCTCACGCGCCGCTACAGTACCGTCGCCTTCCTCGCACAGTTGGTCCGGGCTGGCCGGTCCGGTCCAACCCCTGCAACTGGACCGGCGTAACCGGTCCAGGCCTCCTTCTCCCTCATCTTTCATCCGTTTTCTTCCATTCCAATTCCTAAATTCCTATCTTCTCATTTCCAATCTATCCCAATCAACCAAACTAATCAAAACCTCCTAAAACCTCACCATGTACAAAGAGGCTCACGACCTCTGTTTTCCCGGCCACCTTCCAGCCTTCCTCCGCCGTGAACCACCCTCCAAACCATCCTAAAATGTCCCTAGCAACCTAATAACCACTTCCTAATCATCCAAAAACAACTACAACATTAAAATCGAATTAAAAGGGAGAAAATGGGTAACCGGGTTACCTGTTCGGGTTTGGGCCTCGGCCGTGCACGGTGGCGCCGTCCTAGGCCGGCCACCACGTCCTCACCATCCTCACTTCACTCTGTCCTCAGTCCTAGCCGCATGGGAGGGGTTGGATGGGTTTTGGATGGTTGGGTGAGATCAGGTAGTAGGGAGAAAAGCAAAGGAAATGAAGATGATCGATGCAAATGGAAGGTGAGATGCATGAATATGTTTGGCTGGGCAATGGATGGGTGACAAGTGTCACTCATCCATTAGGCCTCCATGAAATATCTGGGCCCACTAGAGTCCAAAAGTTAACTCGTTTCGTAATTCGTGCAATAGTACTTTCGTACTTCCGTGAACCGTAACTTCGCCGTCGAACGTCCGAATTTGACGTGCCACCTGTCTACGGATTCGTAACGTCCTTATCTACGTAACGGTCTTTGGCCCTCGGCCATCGGACCTCCCGGTCAAAAAGTCAACATTTGACCCCTTTTATCCAAAATTACCAAAATGCCCCTAAACTTCTGAACGTCACAACTTCCTCCTCGAACGTCGGAATTGAACGTGCCACCTGTCTATGAACTCGTGACGTCACGAACTACGTCACGGTCATCGGTCAAAGTCCATTTGACCACCCGATTGAAAAGTCAACGTTTTGCCACGACTAGGGGCAAAACGGTCATTTTGCATCGTTCGTCCGATTTTGTCCTACTAATCATGGATTAGCCTCACTAATCGTGATTAGTCACTAATCTAATCTAGGAATTTGGGATGGGTCGTTACACTGACCTGGATAGAGGTTAGGGGTGATGACATCATTAGCTGACATCATCACCTGTCAGGTGACGTGACCCAATAGGGGATGGACACGTAGCAGTTGTTAGTGCACAATCATCCTGACATGTCAGTGACGTGGACCAATCAAGTGGTGCTACGTGTCACTGAATGTCAGACATGTGGACCCGTGAGCTGCTAACGCGTGGCACTGTCAACTGACACGTGTCAGATGTCAGATATCAGTGATGATGTCACTGCAGCGTTGACTTTGACCGCTTACGTCAGCATTGACTTTTTGGTCAACGTTGACCAGCCACTTTGACCCACATGTGAGCCTGTATTTCGAGGTAAGATCAGGATCATTTTAAAGGTTTTGACAATATGAATCCAATGGTGGTGGTTTCGAGTCGATCGGAGATCCTTAGGTTGGTCAAAGTGAGGTTTAAAGCCTAGGGAAGCGTGTCCGGGACATGTTGACTTTTTCGGGAATATTGGGGGTTCTTGATATGGACTTGTATAGGTTGGTAGTAACCTTTGAATATCTTTTGGACAGGTTCGGATGACCCGGAGAGGTCCTTATGACACGCGTATCGAGGCGCATCATGGACGGTCTGTGAGTGGACTTTATTTTATGAATTTGATGCATGCATTAATTTTTTATATGTGTTTATGAACATGATTTGAGATGCCATGAGTACATGTGTTTTAAATATGAATTTTTTGGCGTTTTCTGAGGAAAATGCGTTATTGTACGTAGTTTGAGATTTCTATTTTATATGATGTTTGGGCTTCGGCCGAAGTACTACGTGCTTGTGTTTCATGTGATTCCGAAGGTTTCACGGAGAGACGTGAAACCGAGGAACTAATTTACGGTTTTGGAGGATTTCACGAAGATGCGTGAAATCGAGATTCGGGCATGAGTCCTAGTTGGACGATGATTTGAAAGTGATTTGAAAATGATAAATGGTTTTCAGCTAGAAATATCCTTCGGGCGTATGACCTAGTTGATTTGAGGTTTGACTTAGAGTATAGTCAAACGTGAGATAAGTCAAGCTGTGACCTAGTTATGAGTTTTATGAAAGATATTTCGAGCATGAGACCCAGTTGTGGATTTTATAGGATTCGAGGAATCCTGGGATATGATGTGTCGATGGACACTGGTTTTCGAACTGTGACCTATTTGATGATAGTTCTGGCAGGTGGCCCTACGTGCGGTGATGATATTTGGGTTAAAGTCCCAGGTGTCACCGTGCTTGCCTCTAGACTGCAGATGTGTTCCTTCTAGAGAGGTCACAATGCACTGCCTGTTGTCGAGCAGCCGTGGGAAGCAATGACCGAGGGAGACTCGACTTAGGAGTGCTGATGGTATCCTCTGAGATCAATCGATGATGTGTTCGCGATGATCTAAAGACGGTCGCGGTGAGTGATGTGTTCAAAACGACATGCTAGGATTGTGAGCGGTCCTGAGCTATATGCATATGTACTAGGATTAGAATCTTGACTGACATTGGGATGAGTTCCTATGGGATGTGTTCCCACATGTTTTATTATTAGGGCTGAGGCTTCGTTCTGGTTTTCCTTTATTTTGGTTTTGGGCTGAGACCCTACTGAGATGATGGCTTCGATTGAGAAGCATTTTTCACTGTGTTTTGATTTGGGAAGCAATATGTCTTGTTTTCGAGAAAGTAATTGAATAACTGTTTTATGATGCATGCATGCTTTTACGTGAAGGGTATAAATGTCTTTTCGATAAATGATATTTTTATAAACTGTTGTTTTGTCCACTCACACCTTTCATAGTTTTAATACCCTTCAGGTTGATCGCGGATGCAGGCTGTAACAGAGATCGAGACATCACATGTCACCTCCGATCCTGGCGTACTCTGATGGACCCCAAGCGGATGACGAATTTATATCTGGTCTGACACGCGGTGTCAGACGGGAGCAGACACATCCCACGATAATCCAGGGAGATCGGGACGAGTGCTGTCACCAATGATATCAATCAACTCCTAGTAGAAGGTGATTCTAAAATCCGCATTGATAATTTTAGTTGGGTTATCCATCTGACTTAGTATCTACAAAGAATTATTAAGAATGTGAATAAGCACGGCCGTACTTTCCAATTCTTCTCATTCAAACATATATTTAGAGAAGCGGATTTTGTGGTAGATGTAGTTGCCAAATTGGAGCATAATTGTGTAGATGAGTTTAATTAGTCTTGCTATCCTTTTCGTGAAGCGATGCAGACAAGATGCCTAGATGTGTTAGTGTGAGCTATTTTAAAAGGTTTTCTTTGTAATTTTATGTATTTTCTCTCAAAAAAATTTAGTAAATAAAAAATTAATGGACATGAATCCATTAAAACTACTAACTGATAAGCTCTAAATTGTTATTTATCTAATAATTTAGGTTTGACCGGAAAAAAATAAAACGATTTGAGAATCCAAACAGTTCTACTAGTAACAATTTGGATTTGAATTTTTATTTTGAAAATATGTTCTATCCAAATTGAACTGTTAAAGAATATATTAATTTTTAAATTTATTATTAATACAAAGAAAAATAATAAAAATGAAAGAATATCTAAATATAGCTATACAAGTACATGTATACACATATAAGAGTATAATAAATGATGATTAAATAATAATATTTGTTTGATAAATCTTAATATAATAATAATATTTACCATCCAACTTTTTGTATACTTAATATATAAAATTATTATTTTGCTATTTTTTTTATCCAAACACACCGTTCCGATTTCTACTTTTACCAGTTCACATTATTGGATGCATCAATTAATTATACAATGGTAGATTGTAGAATTTTCTAGACAAATTACACTATTTTTTTTTTGTTAAATCAAAATATATTAAAGGGCAAAAACCCAACACAATGCGCAAGGCACAAAAAACAACTCACAAGAGCTCAACACACCTCCCGTAGGAGAACTCACCAAACTAAAAAGTGCCTACGAAATAACAACATTCCAATTCCTAGCAGTACGGATATTGGAAGAATTATGCCTAAAGTTAAGAGTACAAAGCTTACTACGAATCATGACAACGATAACATTAAAGACCACATCAGGAGGATTCCTGGTGTTGCTGAAAATCCGATTATTTCGCTCCTGCCAAATGTGGTAGACAGTCACAGCCAAGGCAAGGCGCTTAGCAACCTGAGCCATCATTTTCCCACGCCAATGCTCAATAGCAGGAAAAACAGAATTTGGGCCAATGAGAAGAAGACCAACCAGACTCTGTAATCGCCAAAATTCTCATCCAAATACAGGAACTATAAGGACAATTAAAAAACAAATGTTCATGCGACTCCCCTTCCCTGTCACAAAGGACACACGTAAGGTCACTTAGATTAGAGAAGCAACCAACACGGTCCAAAGTAGCAAGGCGGGTTTGAATAGCCAGCCAAAGAACAAAGCAAGTACGAGGAATAGCGCCAGAGAACCAAACCAACTCAGACCAAGAGCAAGCAGGATACTCCCTCCTGATCTTGTTCCAAAGAGAAGCCGAGGAAAATTTAGCGTTCGCAGCAGCGTTCCACTTAAAAGTATCAGTCATATCAGACCTCACCTGACAGGCTCGACTAGCAGCGTTCCACCCAGCAGCGTTACACTATTTTACCGTCGAAAAAAACAAATTATACTCTTTCAACAGACCACCTCTAGGGAATACGGCACCGCATCACTCGACGTTCGGGGGAAAAAAACAGGGGGACGAGTAGTCTTTTGTACCTGCTTGTAATTTCTTTTTTCCTAAATAATCTCAAAATTGAAGCGCAGTGGGGGAAGCAAAACGCTCAAACCCAGGCGCAAAAGCGAAGGGGAATTGGAGGGGACACAGAGGTAAGGGCAATTACACCAGCACTTAGAGGGCTGGAAGCTTTAATGGAGGATTTCAGGGGTTGGGTTGGTCAATTCACCGCCATTGCCCTTCAATAGATCCGCCCTATAATGTGATTTTTTGTTTGTTCCGGTTTTTCCAAACTTTTGCTAGAAATATTGAGTTGTTGGTTGATAGAAATTGATTTTTTTTTCCTTCTATGCGCCGCGGGCTGGGGGGGGGGGGGGGGGGGGGGGGGGGGGTGGGGGGTTACGGACGGTGCCTAAAGGAACGAGAAGAGATAAATGAATTTAGAGAGTATGCTTTTTTTCCCCAGCATATGCTGCACTCTAGCCTCTAGGCTGTGTGATGCAATCTTGCCCTATGCCTAAGTTGTCTTGGAGTGATTCTGGAATCCTCTGCTAATTATTTTTTGAGATTTTATATTTTTGGTACTTATAATTTCTTAATTCTTCTTCATCGTCAACAATTTCCACAATCATACGTCTAAGTGCTGGATGCTTATTGTTCTTTTTTTTGATACATGCTTTACTCGAAGGACTCAAGGGTGCTTGCACTAATGTGCTATGCTTATTCTTCGGAAAGGTGTTTGGAGGTGACCTCCTTTGGTGGATTTTTTGCTGCATTTAATCTCATCTCCTGATATAGGTTATAGTGGTTGGAGGTGTTTCTTTGTGAATATTTTTAATAGGCTATCGCTGGAATTCCTTGTCTTCCTTTGTTCCGACCTTCTCTTGTATTATGGAAAGTGAAGTACGTCCAAACGTACAAGTGTTCATTTGGGTAATGGCTCATAGGCAGGTCAGTACTTGTGGGTCTGTGACATGGTTCAGAGGAGTTGACCTTCCTCCTTTTTATCTCCCTAGCTGTGTTTTGTGCTGGATTGATGATGAGATTATGGACTATGTGCTGCTTCATTGTCCAGTAGCCTTATATCTTTACGCTGTCGTTGGTTGAAGAGGCAAGATTTGAGTTGGGTTATCCCTGCTTCTTTTAATCCATTCTTGTGGGATCCTTGTATTTCTTTTTTTACTTTTGTTTTTTGGAGAAGAGGGGCTTGGTTTTAGGTAGATGTTTGCTAATCGGAATCTTCTAGGTTGTAGTCGAAAGAAATGGGATGATCTTTGATTTTGTGAATGGAGAGGTTGTGAACCACTTAGGGAGATGGTTCATTATTGGGACTTCTTGTCGAGGCATTTGTGTCTTCAGAGTTTAGGGTTACATCTTTCTGTGTGATCTATTCACACTTGCAAGCTTACTGTAGATCAGATATGTCAATAGGTTTTGATGTGATGCTTCTGTTTTCGCATTGTTTCGAGTTGTTTCATATATGTTTCGTATGGAATTGCTATCTATAGATCAATCTCTTATTTCTCGTCTTGAAAAATTTGTGTTAAGTAAAGTGGAATTCTAAATGGCGCTTCTTATTAAGTGGGAGTTAATATTCAAACCTGAAATTCTGCTTGACAATGTAGATGTCAGATAATTTTGTTTGAAGTCTGGTTTTTGTGATTTGCAGCTGTCCTCATCTCTGAAATATCTTGATATTCTTCAATTGATGTACAGTGGAAATAATGGCACATGATACACGGTCTAGTCGGAAAACCAAGGATGATGAAAATAATAATTCCGAAGGGAGGCAAATGAGTAGTAAAGGATCAAGTACTTCAGGTTCTGGAGCATCTGATACTCCTAGCTTAAGGAGGTCTGCTAGAGAAACATTGAAGAAAAACGTAACTTTGAGCCCTTCTAGCCCTGGAAAATCTGAAAGACTTGAGAAAAAGATGCCTGAAACTCCTCTGTTTAAGAGAAAATCTGAGAGATTTGAGAAAAAGTTGACTCCCAGTCCTCTAAGGAGGTCTGATAGAGCCAAGAATCTCTCATCAACTTCTTCTGGGTCTAAAAAGTCTGATAAAAGCTCAGGATCATCATTTATGAAGCGGAAAAAGGAGAAAGAGAAGAGTGTGCAAGAACTGACATTGGAAAGTAGAGAAGTTATCAAAATTGACAAAGAGAATGTAGGGCCTGGCCATCTGAAAAATAAGATAAGAAATGCTAGAGCTTATAAGGCACTTTTCATGAAACATGGAAAGAAGCTAAAAGCACGAGGTAACTAAGTATTTGGATAATTTTTTCTCTCGATGTAATTATTTTCTTGTTCATTTTTTTCTCTGGAACAAAGTGGAATGGTTTATTCAGTTCTTTCTTTCTTCTTGAATTTTAGATAATAAAGGGAAGGAGAGCAGGCAGAATAAAGCCTCTCAGGGAGGGTAGCAACGATTGTAGAGGCAGGGCTGGAAGGCCTGGTGAAGAGACTGAAAGAAGAGAGGAAAAACTGAATGAAGAATTTGTTGGAAGAGGTCATGAAAGATTTATAGTGGGATCTGACTCCAGTATAAATAAACTCACAAAAGAAACATCGGAAGATGATAGGGGAGTAGAGTTGTCCCGTGCAAACCCAAGGCCTAGATGCGTGGAGGAAGCTTCTGAGTTTGGTGATGGTGATGACATAGAAATTTGTGGTCTGTGCCGACCTCCGTCATCTTATAATGCCATGATAGAAGAGATCAATGATGCAACTGCAAGGGAATGGGTACATGTGGATTGCTCTGCTATGAAAATGTTGAAGGTGCCGGAGTTGACAGGTTCTACATGCAAAAGCGTTCAGTGTGTTATGCCTTCAAAGAGAAAAAGGAACATGGACAATGGAGATTCTGATACTTCTGCAGTTAGTGCCAGTAAAGATGCATCTGGCTTGATTTCTGATGCTGTTTCTTCATTGCCATCTGGGACCATAGCAGAGGATTCTGTTGAGATATGTGGTGCGTGTTTTAAGCGACAAAGGTATTCCTATACAACAAATATCATTTTGTTTTTTTTCTGTTGGTTGTGGTTTCCAAAAGAATTCACATCTAATGACATTAACCATTGAATTAATTTGGGTAATATTCACTTTTATACTTGGTGTCTATATGGACCCCATAAAATTTTAGAAGTAAGAAAAATTGTTTATGGGTTAGTTAAAATCTGCTAAGGTTTTACGCGTTTTCAATTTAAAATATGTATATCTGGAATTTACAACTAGCTACTTGAAGTTTAGACATGGTTCCTCATAACCTTCTCTAGGCTGAAGTTAATTACAGGTATAATTGATGGTTTATTGTTGAATTTGGAACTTACATGAAAACTGTAGATTGATGTAAAAAATGTTAACACTTATAATAAATATAAAATGAATAAGGCTCCTGAACACTTGAAGGCCCATCATGTGAACTACACCATCCTCTACCTCAAAAAGCTGGTACCCCTAGTTTCTCCCATACAAATGGAACAATCTAAAATTTTTATGAGAGATTTGAGAGAGAGATGAATGGTAAGTTAGATATTTGATGGCAAAAAGTTATATTTGATGTAAGATCCAACATTCCTTCGTACAGTTTGTTTATTTGTAAAATTAGATGGAAGATGGGTTGGATATAGTCTGCAACTTCTTGACTACATGCGAACTGGAGTGGACATGCTCAAACTAGTGTGAACATCAGCAGATTGAAAAGAATAATAGTTCCTTTACAAATTTCAGGGAGAAGTTTATACAAGCAGCAATTACGGTAACAAACACAATTTGGTGCAAGAGTTTCATCGCTCTGCCCATTGCCTACATTATTTGTTAAAACGAAAAGATGAATTCCAGATCTCTGCCTTTATTATTGACCCACTAGTTGCTTTTTTAAAAACAATTATGAGAAACAAGCTTATATTAAGATCACAAAACGCAGTACAACACTTAAAAGCTTTCTTGGAGAAACAGCCCACTTAAGTCTCTTTTGGGTGACCTTTTCGTAGCTTTCTTGGAAGAAGATCAACTAACACTTCAAAGCTCTAATACTATTGTGACATTAGTGGTTTTGGTCCTCTTTAGCTATTATTGTTATCTGATATCCAAGGTTCCAAATGGCGCTAGGTGCTCCCAGGGCGGGGGGTCGGGGCTTAGCGCCTAGGCAGCTAGGCGGGGGCCTAGGTGGGCGCCTAGGCGGTTTTTTTTTTTAAAGGACAAACATCAATAAATTATGTACTGCATAATTATATTTACATAAATATACACTATATAATTCATTTCAAATATAATGAGAGAATATACAAAGAATAAAGACTAAAGGGGTGCCCCTATTATTTTGATATTTGGTTCATAATGCCTCAATGAATACAAAATAAGAGATTATTGTAAACTCGTAAATTGAAATAATCTAGATTCAAATCAAAACCCGATATATTTAGAAAACTCAAACCCAAACAACCCAATAGAAAATCCAAACCCATAATTGAATTCCTATATGCCTATTTATTAGACCCAAACCCATAATTAAATTCCTATTAAAAACCCAAAACCATAATTGAAATCCAAACCCAAACTCAATCCTGTATTTCTACAATCTACCACCGTCCTATATCTGTAAGGATAGGCTATTAGTATTGTTATTTTGTAGTGGCTGGTTTAGTGATTGAAACCCCCGATGAATGCAGTTTTCTGTGTAAACCCATTTCAGAGAACAATTGTTCCGTGGCTGCATATCAACTTTAGAGCTAATGCAAAGAGTGAGGGAATCACATTCCCCTTTTGTGTTGACCCTTGGTTGACTGATGAGTAGAATCTTTGGAATTGGATGTTCAGTTAAATATTTCTTTTAATTCTTATCCTGATGATACATTTGGTCACAGTCAAGGTTTTCTCGCTGAATTTTCATTCAGGATTAAAGGAACTGGTGTGTTTGGACGTGAGAATGAGTGGGATGTAGTTGTGTTTATTTTCAATGTCAATTTTGGTACTTTATGGATGATTTTGGTGTTATGAATATTTGTTTGACGGTCAACAAACAGAAGGTTTTGCGTGTCCTTTGATTTATTGTTGTCCGCTACATCATTGCTAGTTGAAGATTTAATGCTTAATTTTCTGAAAAAGGCAACATCATTTCCTTTTGCCCACTTGATGGAGCTGTGCAATGTATTCTTGTAGGTGATTGGTTTTTTAGGGGAACATTAAATGGAATGCCAACTTTTGAATGCAGTCTGATTAAAGAATTACTTATATATGGTTTGCAATATTTTATTAGGATATATACTTAGTTGTTGTCTTAGATTTTCCACTGTTGAGCAATCACGGTAATCTATAACATTTTCTTTTTCTTCCTCTGTTTAATCATATGATATTTTTCAGGATAGAAACAGATCAACTGAAGCCAGAGTTTTTCTCTTGCAGCATAAAATTAAATCAGGAAGCTTCTGTATTGGAGGTTGGTTAACCCTCCTGTCTCCTTACTGCTTTCCAAATCCATGGTTTGTGGTTCCACTATCTTCGAGTTTGTTTGTCTCAGGGCTGTAATATATGTCTGTATCTGTTTCTTTTGTTGCTTCCTTGTGTCCTTCAATAGAAGGTGAAGTTAACAAAGTTTAAAGACCAATTTGGCACTCTGTTTGAGGGCTACTATAATATGAAAGTAATCTCAATCGTACTAGAAACAAGATTGGTTATAACAACAGGAAACTAACATACAGTGAATGAAGCTAAAGTAAAGTATTCCTAATTTATTATTCTGCATCAATTAGATATTGGATATAGCATTTAGTACTGCCTATATGGTAACTGTTTTTTGTAGGCTGTAAGTAGATTACATGCAAAAAATTATGAAGGACGGGTCTACCTTGACATGTGTTGTTTAGCATAAGAAACTTATTTATCATTGTGGTTTCATAGTGACAGAATTTTCTCCTTTTTGGAGTTGGGTCTGACATATTTCTAGTTTATTTTGTTTTGAAAATATTCTATCTTTTATGGAATTTACCTTTTTTGTTATGTTATAAGATTCTAGAATTTCTGTTTCAAAAGTAGACGCATGATTTGTAACAATGTTTTAAGTGAACTTTCTTGAATAGTCATGCTTGCATATCTGATACCTGACAGATAGGAAAGGGTTCTTTCTAACTTAATTCACAATGTCGTGAATGCTGGAGTACGATGTGGCCTTAGTGTAGAGTTGGAACACAACTGTAAATTGAAACACACGGAGGGTTATGAGATGCATCTCTTTGACTGAGTTTTAAGTTCTGACTAATTGCATTAACTTTGCACATTTATAACAATAGAGCTTGTAAATTATTTAATTCAGAAAAAAGAAAAAATTGTAATTTGTGAAAAAAAAATTCATAATAGCTGATGAGGACATATTTTTCAAATCTTTTTATGGTTTTCTTAATTTTTGCACCTGAATATTCCTAAAACTATCGTTTGGGTGTATCCTGCAGCATTAGCGCGTTTCACTTGGACAGAATCCTAAATTTTAAAAATTTCCCATGTTGGTATACTAAATTTTGGCATAACTTACAAGAAAAAACAGAGGCTATTTACCCTCTTTATGCATCTCTATTTTGCTATAAAAATGCTGTGCATGGGACATTTTATGGGATCATATAGATTATGTGGTGGAGAGTACTTATACATTCTTGGTCACTGGTGTACTGTATATAACTTTTACCTGGATCATTAGTCTTTTCCTTTGGGGTCTGAATAATGGTGTCTTTTCAAATGCTGTTTAACTTTAATCTTGGGATGCTATTTATGCTTGTTAAATTTTTAGCAATGCACATTATATAGCTTAAAATATCATGGATTTAGGCTAGATTCTATGTTTGCCCTACATGAGTTATTGATGTTGTCTTTGTTTTTTCAGTCTTCTGAGAAGTTGCATCCGGATAGAGAACCCATATCTTATAGTACCATGGGAGTTCCTGAAAAACTTAACAATTGTATGCAGCAAAAGGAGTTTTCTGTAGATCTTCAATCAAAGGGTGACCGAGATACGTGCCTCATTTGTTCTCTTGGTGGAAAGCTCTTGTGGGTAACCTTCTCTTCTGGCTTTTCATTGTTGCAACTTGCAAATCTCTTTCCATTGAAATGATATACTTGCACAAATAGCAATCCTAAATGAGAATTGTCTTATCAGCGGCCACTATACCACTGAGCTAATAGCCCGCACATTCTGTTTTTCAGCAGGATCTGGGCCTAATACCTTGCTTGAAATTTTAATTTTCTATTAGGAGAATATGTATTTATTAAAACTCAAAACAGATTACAAAGCTCAGAGCATCACTGGAGAAAGCATCCACCTCCATCCAGATAGAAACAAAACTTATGCAACTACTTGCATTATTGATGTTAGATACAAATGCCCCCAAGTTACTGGTCCAGTTGATCCTATAACTTGCAATAGAATGCATCCGAAGTCATTGGGGCTCTTTGCCTATCTTCTTGTTTCTCACTTCTTTCACTACTTAATTGTCCACAAATAGGGTCCAAAATCTGTCTCCCATACGCTAAAGCCTGCTCCGGGCACAGTACATTGTAAGTTAGTACCTTCTGTAATTGCGAGGCTGACACTTACAAAAATATTTTATTTAAGCAAGCTGGATACCTGACTACTAGGCCTGAAGTCTCCACAGTTGAGGCTTATTTAAGTTTCACATGAATGGATGTAGTTCTTTCCATGTAGTTGTACTTGCACGTTAATGTACACGTTCACAATATGGATCTTTGTTCTTTAGTGTTGAACTAGCAATTAGGCCCGTGCCTTTCCGCGGGGTTGTTAAATTGAGTATTACTAATTTTCTATAAATGAGCAGTGATTTTTTGATATCTATAAAGGAAAAGGGGAAAAAAATAATAAAGGAAAAAAAAATTTGATATGTATAAAGGAAAAGAAAAAAATATATAAAGGAAAAGGAAAAGAAAAAAATATATAAAGGAAAAGGAAAAGAAAAAAAAGGGGGAGAATTTTTTTTTTATATGTATAAAGGAAAAGAAAAAAAAATATATAAAGGAAAAGTAAAAAATAAATAAATAAAGGAAAAAGGAAAAGAAAAAAATATATATAAAGGAAAAGTAAAAAATAAATAAATAAAGGAAAAAGGAAAAGAAAAAAAAAGGGGGGGCAGAATTGGAAAAACACTGTAGAGGAAAAGAAAAAATAAAGGAAAAGAAAAAAGGGGGAGAAATAATTTTTTTTGATTAGTATAGATTTTTTATTTTAATTTTATTTTTGATATGTATAAAGGAAAAGAAAAAAAAAGGGGCAGAATTTTTTTTTTTGATATGTATAAAGGAAAAGAAAAAAAATATATAAAGGAAAAGGAAAAATAAATAAATAAAGGAAAAAGGAAAAGAAATAAAAAATATAAAGGAAAAGAAAAAACAAGAGGCAGAATTGGGAAAACACTGTAGATATACAGTGATTTTCCCAATTCTCTTTTAGTATAGACTAGCAATTAGGCCCGCTCGTTGCCGCGGAATTATTGAATTAAGTATTACTGATTTTCCATAAATGAGTAGTAATTTTTTTATATCTATAAAAGAAAGGGGGAAAAAATGCAGAATCAGTAAAATATTGTAGGGGAACAATGTTTTTTTTTTAACCTCTTTTATGATTTTTTTGATATGTATAAAGGAAAAGAAAAAATATATATAAAGGAAATGAAAAAAAAATAAAGGAAAGGAAAAAAAAATTTGATATGTATAAAGGAAAAAAAATAATAATAAAGGAAAAGAAAAAAAAGGAAAGGGAAAAAAATTGATATGTATAAAAGAAAAGAAAAAAAAATCAAGGAAAAGAAAAAAAAATTTGATATGTATAAAGGAAAAGAAAAAAAATTTAAAGGAAAGGGGAAAAAAATTGATATGTATAAAGGAAAAGAAAAAAAAATATCAAGAAAAAAAAAAGAAAAAAAAAGGGGTAGAAGTGGAAAATAAAAGAAAAAAAATATATAAAGAAAAAAGAAGTAGAAAAAAAATTTAAAGGAAAGGGAAAAAAAATTGATATGTATAAAAGAAAAGAAAAAAAATTAAGGAAAAGAAAAAAAAATTTGATATGTATAAAGGAAAAGAAAAAAAAATATCAAGAAAAAAGAAAAAGAAAAAAAATTTAAAAGAAAAAGAGAAAAAAGAAAAAAAAAGGGTAGAAGTGGAAAATCACTGTAGATATACAGTGATTTTTCCACTTCTCCTTTAGTATAGATATAATATATAATATATAATTTGATTGTTTCTATGGGTTTTTTTTTTTCCCTGTCCTTAGTATTTCTTTTCAATTTCAGGTGCTGTGGTGGAAGAGAATGCAGGAGAAGCTACCATCTTTCTTGTCTAGATCCTTCCATGGGTGGTGTTCCTCTTGGAGTTTGGTACTGTTCCATGTGTGTTAGGAAGAAGATAGAATCTGGTACATATTCAGTGTCAGAGGGAATAGAAACAATTTGGGATGCTAGAGAAGTGGAGGATGTTGATGGTATGCGGAAATTATGAAACTTAGCTTCATCTCTGTTTTGTATCATTTTCTTAAGTTCTGTTGTGATCGTCTTGTGGTTGGTGGTGGTTTTTTTTAATGATTTTATCACTGTTTCTTACTGGTTATAGTGATAATGCTAGCCAGTTTATGTTTCTTTCTGGAGTTTGGTTTTTGTTCCCACTGCTGTTGTTTTTTTTCCTTTTTGATTATAAACTAATATAGGGCCAGCTCTTGGAAATACGTCCTCTCTCCTTCGGGATTGAGGGTGTATGCTTTCATCTTTCGACCTTCATTAAGAAGTTAATCTTTCCCAATCCCCTATTTTTATTTTACTTTGTTATAAAAGAAGATGATGGATTTTAATACCAATATCTTATCCTCTGTTTATTTCCCTGTTTTTCTATAGGTTTGCAAAAGAGGAAGGAGTTTTTTGTTAAATACAAAGGTCTTGCTCATGTTCACAATCAATGGGTGCCAGAAAGTAAAATGCTTCTTGAAGCCTCTCTCCTTGTGGGAAATTTCAACCAAAGTAATCAGGTCTATTTTCTCCTCAAATGCTTCTGTGGTAGATATGTTCTGTTTCATTTGTTATGTCTATCAATGGAAAATGTGAAACACCCTGAGAAAGGAAATTGGACATTCTTTGATGGGATTGAGATGTATTTGCATGGGTTCAAATTTCTTTTCTTCAGAGCATTATTTATTGCATATTTAGATTAATTATTTTCTTACCTTTGCACGCTAGCTGTAGTTGGGTAGTTGGAAGATTATTTAATTTTCTGTATTTTAAGCAATTTCTTTTTGTTAATTTATGGTTTCTAGGTCACACGGTGGAAGAAAGAGTGGACTGTCCCACGTCGCTTGCTACAAAGAAGGTCATTAATGTCCCGTAAGCAGCGTGAGAACCATCTTAAGGAGCATACAGGTGATAAGTTATTTTGCCATAATGAATGGCTTGTGAAATGGCATGGTCTTAATTATGACAGTGCTACATGGGAGTTGGATAATGCTGCATTCTTGAGTTCACCTGAGGGTCAGGGCCTTATAAGAGATTATGAGAACCGTCGTCAGAGGGCAAGGCAGTTTACTTCGTCTGAAATGGATAAGGTACCACTACCACAGACATGATGTATATGAAGAAATACGTCAAAAACATAGTTCTAGATTTAAATGCATCTGTTTAGATTAGCATGCTGAGGTGCTTGTTTCCTCTGTTATATTTTTTGCCAATGTCATCTGATTATCTTTCTTGTGTGTTCAATTAATTTGTGAGCTGGAAGCGAAAAGGAACTGACTGGCTGACTAGCCTTAAGCATGTCAGATTTCTATAACAGACTCCCCATAATATTGGAGTGTCAAGATACTTTTTTTCCTTCTGTGATTGGTAGAGGCTTCTCTATAATTTTTCTTACAGAAGCTTCTCAATTATTGATCATAATGGGTGATGGCCTGTCTGTTTTAAAGAATATTGTAAACTTTCAAGTGTCTAGTTGTGGGCTCCCTGACTCTATGTTATATGTGTTTTCGGTATGTTAAGTTTCCTTTCAGATTTAGAGTATATGGTGATTGTTTTTTCCTTTTACTTTCAGAAATTGATTAAGAATCAGTTGTCCTTGGAAGAATCTATTTGAGTCTGCTTTTTCATACTAGTAATGTCACAGGTTTATGATGATGAAACTTTTATCAAGTTAATGCTACCATTATCTGCAGATACTTGAGAGCAGAAAATGTTCATCTGTTAAATTATCACAACTTCCAGCTGGGGATTTATCCGGATTTGATACTACTTGTCTAGACAACGTTAACAGGATACGTGAGCTCTGGCACAAGGGTGAGAATGCTGTTGTTGTTTATGATAAGGTGAGCTTAATTAACTTTTCTGCTATTATAAGGTTTTTTGGATAACATATTGGTGCGGTGACTATCTTGGTGTGGGGTTTATGATTCGTATTTGTTCACATACAACTGACCAGTTTCTACTTTTATCTAAAAATAATTTTTGTATTAAGCAGATTCAACCACATTGATGGCAAGATATCCACATCATCAATAAATCAACAAAAATCGAACAGTGCATTAAAGAACAAAATGTGATTATAAAGTTTCACACTCCTAACAATTGTGTTATGCTTGTTTTAATTCTTCTGGGCCAGTGCCCTGCTTGTGCCAACCGAGCTTGTTAAACCCCTTTACTTAATAAACATTGGGTTTCCAATATGCCAAAATCTGAATAGCGACATATCCCAAAATCTCAATTGGTATTTTTTTTTCAACAAAATACCATTCCCACAATTGGACTTCGTCTCATTAAATGTCGACCGCATCCCTACCATAGTTTCCAGAACTTGTGTTAAACCATTCAAGATATGGTTACAATTCAACTTTTCCTGTTTAAATTTCCATTAGTACACATGTACTTTACATAGCTTTTTCCCTCGTCACCGGACCAAAATCCTTTTGCTTCTCCCAAAGAAATATCAAATGGGCATTGGAGATACAAATTCTAATACAGTTGAGAAATGGAGGAACAAATGATCAGCATATTTGAGAACACTTCAGTTCTCATCTGAATCAAATCAATTTTATTAGCCTACAATGAGCAATTGCTCAAGTATTTTTGCATTAATATGTGTTCTAGACGTCCAAATTATAGGGAAGGTTTCGATAAGGAAATAGAAGGGTTTTGTGATTGCTTAAGTATTTGTACATTAAGAGGTCATCTAGCTGTCCAAATTTTAGGGAAGGTTTCGATAAGGAAATAGGAGGATTTTTGCATAATTTCCTGAAACTTGAGTAAAGTGAACCAGTTTCCCACTTCAATTTTTCTCCTTTGAATTATGTTATTGTTTCTTTTATTGTAAAACGTTCTATTTAAGGAACTTTGTTTGATTTACTGTTTCTTTGTCCTCTCATGTTATGGTCAAGCTGGTGCTTAAGGGGAAAACCAAAGAGTCAAGTTTTTTAAGTCTATCTTTGCATTAGTTTATGTGCACGTGTGCTAAAGAAATTCTAACTTTGCAGGAACGGATAGCGAGGGTGATTTTGTTTATTCTATCTTTGCCTTCTGATTCTCATGGACCTTTTCTGATCATCTCAACTCACTCTAAACTTTGTTGTTGGGATGATGAGTTCTTCCATTTGGCACCATCTATTAATGTTGTGGTTTATAGTGGATGTAAAGATCTGCGGAAAAGTATTAGGACAATCGAGTTTGATGAGGCTGGTGATTCTATAAAGTTTCAAGTGCTTGTAACCTCACGTGAGGCTGTTATTGAGGTATCTGATTTCGCTGCTTGTAGGATTGATTAGCACTAATGAAATTCTGGTCGATGTAAGAGTGCTTAGTTCTTTCTGAAATTAATATTATCTTAGAAAAGAGGCTTAAGTTTTCAAATTTTTTTCTGTTCTGCAGGATAAAAATGTGTTTGAACGTATTGGATGGGAAACTATCATAATTGATGAGTGCCATCACCCTGAAATCTCTCAACTGTTGGCGCAGATTAATACGCTGCCAACCCATAATTTGCTTCTCCTTGTCAGTAGAATACTTAAGGTTTGTATTTTATTGTACTTTTATGTTATTATTTTTCTGTTTTTCTTTGAGGGTATGGAATGGGGATTGATATCTACTTGCTGGTTATGCATTGCTAAATATTGCAGGAGAGCAGTGCTGAGTATCTTTGTTTGTTGTCTCTCCTTGATTCTCACAGCAATTCACAAAATTGTGATCATTTGCTAACTGGTTCCAGTGATATTGTTGGAAAATTAAAGGACAGGCTCTCAAGGTATATATCACATGGATGCAAACCTGACTCTTCCAGATTTAGAGAGTATTGGGTTCCTGTACAGATGTCGACTGTCCAGCTAGAGCAATACTGTGAAAGTCTCCTATTGAACACTTCGTTAATTCTCTCCTCAGCAAAGAAAGATCTTGTTGAAGCACTTAAAGATATAGTTTTATCTGCTCGGAAGGTGGGTTGATTGCATCACAATTGAATTGAGTCTTATATTGTCACAGTTGAATTGAACACATCCCTTTCATCATCTACGGTATCATTTGAATCTTTTATCGTCATAGGTTTTGAGCTAAATTGGAGCATTGGTCCCTGAAGTAAGACCAAATTGTCAATATTTCTTGAATTATATTATTAGATTTATAAGTATCAACTTGTCAACAGTTGTATAATCCTGACCACGTGGCGCATACTGACAATTGTGTTGATCTGAGTGCCAAGTGGTTAAAATTTATTATTTTTATAAAATTAATACTAATTAAGAAATAAGTTCACAACTACAAGACTCCCCATTCTCACAATAATCCCCTCTCCCTAGATCGTGCTCCTCCACAACCGTAACTGAACCTAGGCCCACACCTTTTCTCATTCCAAAATCCACCCTTTCCACTATATTCTTAACACACCCACCTCCCCCATTTTCCACTTTTCTTGGCTTGGGAAGGAAGGTATCGTCCTGAGCTTATATAGGGCCAGGCGCATTGCTGTTAATGTGTTTAACATCTCCCACCAAGCTGACTCGGTTGTGGGTGGATGTGTCCCCAACTTGGGGCATGGAGATGAGTATTGTGATTGGTTGGAGCGGAAGGTGCGATGGTTTTGTGTAATTGGTAGGGGGAGGTTGTGGGAGGATCAGGTAGAAACACTGAGTGGCTCATATATTAACACAATTGTGGATCCCGTATGTAAGCACAGTGACGAAAAAGAAAATGGAGGTCCTCTCCAGGACTAATGTTACTACATGCTTTAGTAGTCTTGACTTTCTCTTGTATTAAATTAATTTTTTTCTTTTGGTTGAGAAAAAAAAATTCAAATCATCGTTGTGATCTATATTATTTTGTATTTTGAGCCTGTGCTTTCTGTCTTCTTTGCTCTTGATAACTTAAAAAAAAATGAGATTATTGTTTGTGTTCGCTTGCAGTTTGAGCTTCCTTGTGTTTTATGCAATGGGAAGTCAATCAAGATGAATTTTCTATGGTTGTATATTTCTTCGCCCATATTCTGCCGCACTCCTGGATTTGAAGTATGTTTCTTGTATTTTTTGACAGTGCTTTGATCACCCCTACATTGTGCATCCATCTTTGCAAGCCTTGCTTACTAAAGACCTTCAAGCAGTTGAGTATTTGGATGTAGGAATCCAAGCATGTGGGAAGCTTCGGCTTCTTGACATGATGCTTAAGGAGATAAAGAATCGAAGTTTAAGAGTACTTATCCTTTTCCAGGTACGCGATATGCTGTTTTATGATAATTCTTGTTAGAACTGCTGTTCTTCATATCTTCTGCTGTATAGATATAAATTTTGATCATGAATTTTTTGGGAGGTTGTGCCCATCTTTTAGCATGTGGGATAAGAAAAGTTGTGATTGAGGATTAGCTCCCCTGTTTCAGACTATTTAAGTTTCATTTTTTATCCCTGGTGGATTGTCCACTTGATTGTACAGTCTCATTTATGAAATAAAGTTTCCATCTTAAAAAATAAGTAAATACTCTAGGAGTTTCATTTGTGTATTGAGATGGGCACACGAGTGTATCCTTTCCATGTGTTTATCATTCTAATGTTTTCACCTAATTATTCCCTTGCTTTTATTATCAGTCAATTAGTGGTTCAGGAAGCGTTTCTCCTCTTGGAGATATTTTGGATGATTTCTTGCGTCAAAGGTATGGTGAAAATTCCTATGAACGTGTTGAGTGTGGTGTTCTCCGTTCTAAGAAAGATGCTGCAATGAATATGTTTAACAATAAGGAGCATGGTAGATTTGTGTTCTTATTGGAGGCTCGGGCCTGTCTTCCGAGCATCAAACTGTCATCAGTTGATACTGTCATCATATATGGTAGTGACTGGACTCCACATAGTGATATAAGAGCACTGCAAAAGATATCACTTGATTCACAATTTGAGCAGATAAAAGTATTTCGTTTGTATTCAACTTGCACCATGGAGGAGAGACTTCTAATTCGTGCAAAGCAGGGGAAGATTGTAGATAGCCAGGTTCATAGTATAAACAGTAGTGTGCTTCTCTGGGGTGCACCTCTACAATTTGATAAATTAAACGAGTTCCACTGCTGCAGCACCCCAGTCTCCACAGAAAATATCTTGTCTGAAGATTCACTTCTGCAGTATGTACTCCTGGAGTTCTCGTCCTTACTTCCTCAGGATGGCAACAGCAATGACTTATGTGATTTGTCTATCATTTCGAAAGCTCAACAAATTGGAGGAGTTTACAGTACAGAGGTTCCATTACTTTATGAGATGGAAAGTCAACACACTGGTGAAGGGCAGCCCCTTGGTTTTTGGACAAAACTCTTGGAAGGGAAGCATCCTCAGTGGAAGTATTGTTCTGGTTTGTCTCAGAGAAACCGGAAACGGGTACATAATCTTGGTGAGTTATCAAAGAAACCAGAAGTTGGAAGTGATGAAGTTATGAAAAAGCGAAAGAAGGTGGTGAGTGGTAATGATGATGTATCGTATTTAAGGAGCAAGGAAGGTAAATGGCTGACATTGTGAGCTGTTTCATTTTCTCCTGGCATTTTCTCAATAATCATGTCTTGGTTCAATTTTAAGATCGTGTTGGTTTTCTGGATTCCCAATTTTACTTTCTCAAAGCATCTTTATTTGTGCAGGAGCTTCTGTGACTGCACCATATAATATGCTTCATTCTTCTTCGCGGTCGACTGTTTGTGCGAATAAAATAATTTATCAAAGTAGTGCCTCCACCGTACACAATCTGGATATAAATGTTTTAGAAAATCCAGAAAGTAATATGCTTGAATCTATGGGGAGAAGAAACTTGCGTGATGCCCAGAAGAGTCTCCATCAGCTTTTAAAGCCAGAGATATTAAAACTATGTGGAATTCTACAAGTCTCTGTATGAATTTGATTTTCCTGCTATCACAATTTTGCTTTCTGTTTTCCCAACATGTGCTGTTGTCCTTAACTCTATACCATTAACATATCTTGGTCTTTTAATGAGATCTCGATTAACGATACTACTTACTACATTGCAGGGTGCTGTTAAGGTTATGGTCGGAAAGTTTTTTGAATATGTAATGAGTAATCACCGTGTTAATAAAGAACCAGCGACAATATTGCAGGCATTTCAGATATCTCTGGTTAGAATTTTCGATCTCTTTCATGCACTCATATTTTAGTCCATTAACCTTTTTTTTCTTTTACTTTTTTATTTTTGCATGTCCAGAAGGAAATAAAATCCGTATGTTATTGGCATGTTGAATTTCAGAGTTCTTGCAGGCATGCTACTGTGAACATTGTTGTTCTTTACCGATGGTTCTGACATGATTTTTAATGATTTGGTCATTCTAAAACCTGTGTAGAGTTTCTCTTGGTTCATGGTTTCCTTAGTCTGGTATGTTGTTAGTGAGTATGTTATCGTGACTTCTCTTAGGTTTAGAACACCTCTAGTTAATGTTAGAGCCAGTATCTCTCATGTCTTGCTTGTTGCAAATATCATTGTCAAATTCCTTTGCCAAGACATTAGAGAAATATCTAATAAATCCCAGATCAGCCTTCCAATTTAAGATGAGGCTGGACTTTTCCTAGCTTGACCTGGTATACATTTACATTAGTGCTTCAGTGCATGTGCATGAACTATAATGCTCTACCTTTTTTTTTTTTGAAGGAAAATGCTCTACTTTTCTTTAACTAACTTGTGTACATAAAATTCCAGTGCTGGACTGCAGCTTCATTTCTGAAGCAGAAAGTCGACCACAAAGAATCCCTTGCACTTGCAAAGCAACATCTTAACTTCAATTGCAAAAAGGAAGAGGCAGACTATGTTTATTCCATGCTGCGGTGTCTGAAAAAAACATTTTTATACCGTTCAGGGTTTTTCAAGGCTGCAGAATCCACAAAATTTGCTAAATTATCAAGTAAAGATGTTTTGAAGAATTCACATACAGAGGTTTCACAGGCAATACCTTCTAACTTGTGGCAGGCCAATTCTGAGGCGAAAGACTTGCCACTGAGTCAAGAATATTTGGCTCAAAAAGATGTCTCAAAAAGTATTAAAGAAATTCACAAAAAGGTCCAGAAGCAGATGGCAAAACTTATAGAGAGGCAAAGCAAAGACAAAAATGAAGTTTTGAGAACTTACCAAGAAGAAAAGGAACATCTAAGAAGGGAGATAAGCACAGAGTCGGTTGTTATTCGATCTTGTTTCCCGAATAATACATTAATGAGGACGGAGAAGCTAGATAAACTGAAGATGTTGGAAGAAAAAGTCGAACAAAATGAAAACCGGATGGAACTACATCTTGAGCATCTAGAGGCATCTCAACAGGAAGCAAGGAATAAGTTGATGGGGATGGGGAAAAGATGGGTTCAGGAAGTGCAGTCTTGGGCGCGTGTTGAATTGTTAGATGGTTCACCTTCAAATACGCCTGACCCTTGGTCGGAAGGCTTAAGTGAAGGTCATGAAGATTTTGCCACAGTAAGAGAGCATGATCTTGACAATACTGTGCATGGAGTAGCAGGTGGAATGGTAGCACAATCTCATACTCCAGAAAGTATTTCTGATGAAGCTGCAACATATAGTGGTCCCACTAGAGCGGAGGCAACCGAGGCTAGGCCACTTGGTGCAAATGGTGCATTAGATATGGCTGCTGTAGCAGCTTCAGGTACGTCCATGGGGAAACATGTTGCTGGAAGTTCTGATGATGATCAAGAAAACATTGTGCCATTGAGCCTCTGTGCCAAAGTGTTAATTACTGATGGAGGGACTACAGGAAATGGTGAGATTGTGCTGGATGTTCCAGTAGTTTCCTGCTCTCGTATTGGTTTGCGAAAAGTTGTCACTTCTTGTCTTCCATCAATTGAAAAGGGGATCAGCAATGCTGTGACATTACCCATTTCTGATGGGGATGTCAGATTAGAAGTTTGCAACACAGTCTGCTCAAGTGATGGTCTGCTCGGACCCCATTCCTTGAATTTTTCTTCTGTGCGAAAGAATCCTGATGTGGCTGAACTAAGCATTCCTGACAGTTCGAGTCATGTTTTGCAGAACTCTCTTTCTGTGAGGACACCTTCATCTGATGAACCAACCCATTTAGTGATGCGAAATACTGCCAGTTCGAGTGATGGACTAGAGAATCTTGTCTATGTGGATCCACCATCTGAAGGACAAATTCCTGAAAATTTCACAGAACGTGAGCCTGTTAGTTCTAGTCATGGTTTGAAAAACATTGTTTCTGCCAGCCCACCCTCATCCGAAGAGGATGTCCATGTAGTGACGGGAACCACATCAGACAGAGAGATCGAATCGGGAGTGCTTGATACTGTTGGTTTGAATGATGGCCTAGCCAATCATGTCTCTGTGAATCCACTATCATCTGAAGGAATCCCTGGAAATTCCACGGATACAGAGGCTGATTTGGGAGTGATGCAGAGTGTCAATTCAGATGATGGTCTCGGGAATCTCGCGTCTGCAGATCCACCTTCATCGGATGAACAAATCTCTGAAAAAGCCACTGAAAGGGATAATGTTGAAGTTTGTCCTCTGGCATCTGATAGTGTAACTGGTGGATACCAGCAGAATGGAGTTGATTCCACCTCCAATGGAAGCTCTTACAAAGAAATGCCCCTAGAAAAATCTCCCGGAGTGCAGCCTGCGTCCTTGGTTCCTGGGGGTTCGATGGCATTAGATCAGGTATTGATTTTTGGAATTGTCAAGTAGTCACCTTGTATTGGTCACTTTTCTCGTTTGACGTAAATGACCGTGTGCTTAGTCTCAGGACCTTTCCTGCACTATTTGTTTCATTCTTCCCTTATTATGATCATGAGGACCTTTTCTGCACTATTTGTTTCATACTTTCCTTATTATTATCTTGAGGTTAGATATGAAAGGTTCTTTTGAATTGTTAATGTGAACAATATGGATTCTATGATATTATTCTCTCGGGACTTCACTTCAGGAGGTGGTGGTAAAAAGGTATAGAAGTTTTATGTTGTATTGAATTAATTAGAATGTACAGCAGTGGTGTATTTTATACAGACCTAGACTAGAACTAACTAGGAAAGAAGTAAAGGCTATCTAGACTAGGAAGTAAATACATTAGGAAGGAATCAGTATTGATTCCTGTTGACTAATCCCAGCAGATCAGGGAGATTGGATACTCAATCTTCGGGAATCTGCTGGATCCTAGGAGTGTCCTTAATACGCCCCCGCAAGACGGAGGAGCCATCAGCGATGCCGATCTTGGTGCGCAGTAACTGAAACCGGGGTCTAGGCAGAGGTTTGGTGAGGGCATCGGCCAGCTGGTCATCAGTAGATATGTGGGACACCTGAAGCCGACCACCGGTGACATGATCACGAACAAAGTGATAGTCAATGTCGATATGCTTCATGCGGGTGTGAAAAACAGGATTGGAGCAGTAGTAGGTAGTTCCAATGTTGTCACAGGAGATGGTTGGTGTGGCGGAAAGGGTGAGGCCCAGCTCACGGAGGAGGGACTGAACCCAGATCAGTTCGGCGGTGGTGGATGCCACAGCCCGATACTCTGCTTCAGTGGAGGACCTGGAGACTGCACGCTGTTTCCGGGAACTCCAGGAGATAAGGTTGCTGCCTAAGTAGACCAGGTAGGCGGTTGTGGACTTGCGGTCATCCTGGTCCCCAGCCCAATCGGCATCCGAATAGGCATGGAGAGAGTGAGTGACGGCATGGAGAGTGGAGGGGGTCTTACGGTGGAGGTGTAGACCAAAAAACAGAGTCCCCTTTAAGTAACGAAGGACGCGTTTGAGAGCTTGCCAGTGGAGATCAGTTGGGGCATGCATAAATTGGGAGAGTTTATTGACAGCAAAGGAAACATCAGGTCGTGTCAAGCTTAGGTATTGCAAACTCCCGACAAGGCGACGGAACAGAGTGGCATCGGCTGGTGGAGAGCCATCATGCAGGTGCAATGGAGGGGAAACCGCCAAGGGAGTGGCCACAGGCTTGGCTCCATCCAGGCGGGCCAAGTGGAGTAGGTCAAGGATATACTTGTGCTGTGAGAGGAAAAGGCCATGTGCAGTAGGAATGACCTCCACGCCTAGGAAATAGTGCAGGTCACCAAGGTCCTTAACAGAGAACCGGGTGGCAAGAGCTTGGATGAATTGAGAGATGAGCGTTTGATTGTTCCCTGTCACAATGAGGTCATCAACATAAACCAGAAAAAACAGAGTGCTGGAACCTTGCCTGAGGAGAAAGAGGGAGGTATCCGAGCTGGCGTGCACAAATCCTTGTGTGAGCAGGAAGGACTGAAGTTCTGTGTACCAGGCCCGGGGGGCCTGTTTTAGGCCATAAATGGCCTTGCGGAGCCTGCACACGTGTGTGGGATGCTGCTGGTCCACAAACCCAGCAGGCTGGGCCATGTAGACAGCCTCATGGAGAGTGCCGTGGAGGAAGGCATTGTTGACGTCCAACTGGCGGATAGGCCAGCCACTGGTTACAGCCAGGTGTAGGACCACACGGATGGTGGTTGGCTTGACTACGGGACTGAATGTGTCCGTGAAATCCACTCCCGGGCGCTGATGGTACCCTTTGGCAACAAGGCGGGCCTTGAAGCGGTCTATGTCACCAGTAGGTGTCCGCTTAATATGGAAGACCCACTTGTTCCCAACAATATTCTGACTTGGGTGAGAGGGAACAAGGTCCCAAGTCCCATTCTTGATGAGAGCATTCAGCTCATTGGACATGGCGGCTCGCCATTCAGGGTCTTTCTTGGCTTGAGATACACAGGTGGGCTCGGCCAAGGTAGGTAGATGGTGCTTGGTGGCGGTGAGAGCATAGGAGGGAACTGGTTTTACAGTTCCTGTTTGAGTTCGGGTTAACATAGGGTGGGTTTTTGTGGGTTGGAGGGAGGGAGGATTCGGGGGAGGTGGGGGAGGTCGGGGGCGCCTGGTGTAGGTGCGCAGGGGAGGTTGCTGGGGGACACTAGTGGGCTGAACAGGGGCAGCAGGGGCTGCGGCAGAGACAGGGGCAGCAGGAAGGCTGCTGGTGGCAGGGAGCAAAGGTGCAGGTTGTGGGACATGAGCAGGGGGCGATGCTTCTGCAAGTACCTGCAAGGATGATGTGTCGAGGGGGTCCTGGTGGTGAGCAGATAATAGCGCTGGTGGCAGTGACGTGACAGAGGGCAGGTGGGGAATGTGTGTGACAGGAGGGACAGTAGACAGCCACGTGGTGGAGGTTTCAGGGGACACACTAGTGGAGGAGGAGAGGGAGGTGGTGGAAGGGAAGGTGGTCTCATCAAACTGTACATGACGGGAGGTGTAGAGTTTGCTGGTGGATGGGTCATAGCATAGGTAGGCACTTTGGTGGAGGGAATAGCCGAGGAAGAGGCAGGGCTGAGAACGAGGCTGCAGTTTGTTGGAGGTATATGGCCTGAGCCATGGATAACAGAGGCAGCCAAAAGTCCGGAGTTTGGCATAATTGGGAGTGGCATTGAAAAGAGCAGTGTATGGACATTGGCTTTGTAGGAGAGGAGTGGGGAGGCGGTTGATAAGGTAGACAGCGGTCTTGAAGGCGTAGGACCAGTAGGTGAGGGGGAGGCGGGCTTGATGAAGGAGTGTGAGACCAGTTTCAACAATGTGTCTATGACGCCTTTCGGCTGCACCATTGTGCTGAGGAGTGTGGGGAGGGGTGAGAAGATGATTTATGCCATGTTCAGCAAGAAATGGTTTCAATTTGATGAATTCACCACCACCATCAGTGTAAAGAGAGATGATAGGTGAATTAAAGTACTTTTCAACCAAGGTTTTGAAGTCTTTGAAGGTTGAATAAACGTCTGATTTTTTTCGAAGTGGGTACAGCCAGGTATATTTCGTAAAATGGTCAACAAGGAGAAGATAGTAGGAAAAACCATCAATGGAGGTGTAGGGGGCAGGTCCCCACACATCAGTATATATTAAATCCAGAGGACGAGTGCTATGTAAGGAGGAAATGCCAAAGGGTTGGCGATGACTTTTATTGCAAGCACAGGAATTACATATAGGGTCTGGAATTTTGGAAGAAAAATGAACATGAAACTGACTTAAGACACTTTTGAGGGTTTTGGACTGAGGGTGACCAAGACGACGATGCCAAAGGTGAGGGGAAACTGTCACAGCCACCATTGCTTGAGGTTTGGGAAGAGAAACCGATGACCACTCGTACACATCATCCTTACTCGGGCCTTGTAGGAGAACCGCCCCCGTGCTGAGATCCTTCACATGAAAATAACCAGGAAACAGTTCAATAGAGGTATTATTCTGTTTATTAAACTGGGAAATGGAAATTAAGTTGCGGGTCATGGATGGAGCACATAGGACATTTTTAAGATGGAAGGGGGGGGAGGTGGGAGAAGGAAGTAAGGTGGATCCAGTGTGAGTAATAAGGAGGCCATTACCGTTGCCAATGATGATCTCATCTGGACCATTGTAGCGGGTAGCATCAGAAAGGTGGTGGGAGCTGGTTGCTACATGATGGGAGGCTCCCGAATCAAGGAGCCAGCCGGAGGAGGAGGCAGGAGTGGCTGGATTGGCCACCGGAGGTGGCGGGGCAGACTGCTGAAGGTGAGGGCAGCGCTTAGCACTGTGGCCTTGAGTGCCACACCATTGACAATAGCCACGGTATCCAGTTGGCTGGGAGGATGAGCGACGGGAACTGTCATTGGACTGTTGGTGAGGCCGGTTTCCAGAGACACGGTGGGTGTCCATGGGCTGAAAGTTGGACCTTTGGCCAGAGGAGCCCCTAGTGTTGCGGTTGGAGGAGTAACCACGAAAGGATTGAGTTGGGTGGGCTGTTATTGGAGGAGTGGGTGCTACGTGGGCTGCACGTTTGGAAGCAGCCTCATGCTGAACAAGCATGTCATGAAGGTTTTCAAAAGGGACAGTGGTGTCCCTGGACCGCACAGCTGCTGCAATTTCTCTAAATTCGGGTCCAACTCCATTAAGAACATGGAGAAGGAGGTCATCATCAGACAGTGGTCTGTCAATGGCAGCCAGCTCATCTGCAAGAACCCTAATTTCCTGCAGATATTCAGAAACTGGGCGGGAATCTTGCCTCAGAAGGGTCAACCGTTCCTTGAGGCCAAGGACACGGGCCCGGGCTTTGCTGGCATAAAGGTGAGTGAGCCGTGCCCAGGCAGCGGCTGAAGTTGGTGCAGCGGCAATGAGTTGAATCACTTGAGGGGAGACAGAAGCCAGAATGGCATGAAGCAGGAGTTGATCCTGACGAACCCAAAAATCATGAAGGGCTGTTTCTGTGGTGGGTGGGCAGGGCCGAGAGCCATCAACATAGCCCATGAGATCATACCCTCGAAGCAGGGCATTGAATTGAGCTCGCCACGGAAAGAAGGTGGTGGCAGTAAGCTTGACGGGAAGTTGGGCTGCAGTGTTGATGGTGACGAGGGTGGGAAAAAGAGGGTTTGGTTCACCGGCGGTTGGTGGGAGGGTGGTATTGACAGGGGCGGCCATGGATTAGGGTTTGTGTTTTGGGGTTTTTTTTTTCTAGGGTTTGCTCGGTGGAGCTTTTAGGGCTCTGATACCATAAAAAGGTATAGAAGTTTTATGTTGTATTGAATTAATTAGAATGTACAGCAGTGGTGTATTTTATACAGACCTAGACTAGAACTAACTAGGAAAGAAGTAAAGGCTATCTAGACTAGGAAGTAAATACATTAGGAAGGAATCAGTATTGATTCCTGTTGACTAATCCCAGCAGATCAGGGAGATTGGATACTCAATCTTCGGGAATCTGCTGGATCCTAGGAGTGTCCTTAATAGGTGGTATATAGGATTAGATAATTAGATAATTGTATTCTACATCAAGAAAATAAAATCCAAAAAAGAAAAGTTATTTAGCCGTTCACCTACTGACACATTCATACTTACACAGGTACATCAGGACAGAGGTACACTGTTAGGAACATCAGCATCAGCGCAAGGAGGAGATGCAGAAGCCAGTGGAAAGCAGAATACTTGCGAACCTGTTGAAAATCCGGCACCAGAATCTGTTTCGACAGTAGCATCCAATTTTTATAATCATGAATTGCCAGACACTGAGCCTTTAGTACAACAGTCACTGTTACCATCCTCTAATACACCCGGTGATAGTACTCCTGTGTTATCTCCACCTGGTGGAGTTGAAATTCAGTCATATGGTGAAGACTGTTACAGTAACCCAGTTCCTTCAAGTCAAACTGGTTTGGGTCCTGTGACATATTCTACTAGTGGAAGTAGATTGCCGATTTTTGACACAAGGGCTACAGTTGTTACTTCGGCATTTAACAGTCTTCCTATAAATGCTGCACCCCAGGGTGCATCTCGGACACCTTTGCCTGTTTACCTTGACCCGCTTCAAAACGAATTGGAAAGATTAATTAAGCAAACAGATCAGGCCCTCAAGTCTCACGAAGATACGGTCAGTTTTAAAGTTAGTACCTTTCATGTGTTTATTTTCGAAGGAAAGAGTTAGCTGAGCTCATTTTTTCTTGAACAGAAGCATCGCTTGAAAACTGATTGTGACAAGGAGATAGAGGAGGCCGTTGCTGAAATGCATCGGAAGTATGAGATTAGATTGCAAGAGACTGAGGCTGAATTTCTCCTTAAAAAGAAGGAATTGGATTCAATTCATAACAAAGTTTTGATGAATAAGATTTTGGCCGAGGCTTTCAGGTCTAAAAGCATGGATCTTAGGGCATCAGGTGCATCAGGAGTGCAACAAGGTATTGAACTTCTGAATTGCAACTTGTGTTTGGATGGTATTTCAATCATGTGGTTGTCCAAGAGGTGAAAAGATCCTCATTGGGCTTTTCCATGGATTTATTTTAACTTTTTAATTCTGCAATATCTTAATTTCATTTAATCACAGTGAAGATTTTAAGTAATGAAGAAGATTGTTAAAAAATTGTCAAATCATTAGAGCTTCAGGTGTAGGATTTGGTATTACACATGTTGGTAGAAGAGGATGAATAGGCACTGGATCTCTCGGAACCACCAAAAGGATACCTATAGGCTACGGTTCTACCTAATTGAATGTCAGCTGCCCCTTTTAGGACTTTCATTCTTTGAAAATGATCCAAAGGTGCAGCCTAGTTAAAATTAAGGGGGTCAGCTGCCCCTTTTAGGACTTTCATTCTTTGAAAATGATCCAAAGGTGCAGCCTAGTTAAAATTAAGGGGGGACAAAATGATTTTGATGTAAAAACTCAGCTTCAGATCGCATAGGCGGCTGGGAGGGAGGAAAATGACACCAAGGGATAGGTTGATTCTGAATGCAAGCATTAAACATTTAAACTGCTTAGGATTAGGGAAAGTAGAAAGGAAGGAAAATGGCATTTTAGATGAACAATCAATGTGAAACAAGGTATAGGTTTATTCATAAATGATCATCTGCTTCATGTTGCAAAATTCACCTATGCAATCCACTCTTAAGCAAGAGAGAACAGACAAACGAAAAAGGATGAGAGAGAGAGAGACTGAAAGCAAATGAAATAGATTTTAAATATGAACTTCCTAGGGAAATGAAAAAAAAATCGATCTACTTTCACCTGGTATTTTGGCTAAAGTTTCTTAGCTTCTCAGTACTCAATTAAGTCCTCTTTTTTGAGGATTGTTATTGTTTGGATGAAGTGATTTTGTCATCTCTCAGGTCACGATCGTTTTATTCAAGCTTTATAAAACGACCCCATCAGCCCATTCCTGTTAATGCCGTCTGAAAGTGCGGTAGTGTGAAATTAGTAGTCAGAAGTATATATATATATATATATGGTTATAATTTAACATGTCTCTGGATTTTCATGCATTTTATTCAGGATAGTTGTGAATTTAGCCTCCAGTTTCGGAGCTGACCCATGACGCTGATTTCAAAATTTCTGGGCATGAGAAAACTAATAAATAACTAATTGCAATTATGATTTTCTTGTGTACTTGTTTCCATTGTTCTTAGGCACCTTACTCTTGTTTCCCTTGGCAGAAGCGAATTCTAGTTTCATCCAGCAGTTGGTCCATCTATCTACGCAAGATACACAAAGACATTCTCCATTTATCCGCTCATCTTTGGCCAGCACTGCTGCAGCCAGCATGCAGACTTCTAATGCACCCTTACCCAACCCACCGATGACCCCACCTGCAGCTGCACCTGTACCTGCAGCTGCACCTGCAACCAACCCACATTGTACAGCTTCACCTATGCAGACTGTCCCTAGCGCTCCTGCTCCTTCTCCAAGACCACCCCACATTGGTTGCTTTTCTTCTGCAGGAATCCCCCAAGGTGGAGGTGGGATTCGTGCCCCAGCACCACATCTTCAACCATTTAGACCTTCCACATCCATGTCGAATCAGCAATCACATATCAACAGCTCTTTGACTATGTCAGTTCCTCACACTCCACGACCTCCAGCTCCCACACCACAACCTGTTCCTCACAATAGGGCCCATCATCCTGAAAGTGAAGGAGATTTGGCTGCTCTTTGCGGTTTATCTGCATTGGGGTTGCTTATGAATATGAACAGTCGGGCTGGTGCAAATTCACCAGGTAGTGCACCCTCGCTCCCAGATTCAGCCTCAAACCGTGACAAGATGAATGTTTCTGATCCTGCCACTACGGGTAGTACCTCTGCTAACCCAGTAAATACAGATCGACATGCTGACATAGTTTGTTTATCAGACGATGATTAACCGGTTAGAAGATCCGGGTTCCCATTTTTTTTAATCCTTATTCTATCATGCATGTTTGCTGTTCGGGAGGGCAGCGGCTTAGGGAACCAGAATTGTTTTACCAGTAGGAGTTGGCTGTACATTTCAAATGTGATATGTTCAAATTATCGTATTCCATTATCAAGTGTCAAGGCCTAATTGAATTTGGTAGAGCATGGACTGTTTAGAATCGCTCTCTCTAAGTATTGAAAAGCTCTCTCCTCTCTCTGAAAAGATTCCTAGTCGGCCCTAGCCTGAATATAACCCTCTGTTTCAATAGCATTTACTACTTGATTCTTCTTTAACAATACCATTAAATGGCAGTGATAACTATTCAATCAAAACAAAAACAAAAATTAAATGCACAAAAAAAATAAATTTTTGATGTTTACAGTTCATTTTATCCACTATTTTTTCTATATTTATTCTCCGTCTCTTGCACGTACCATAAAAATTTTCATTTCCTTGAACCAAAATAAAAACATTTTTCATTTCTTATTTTCTCATATTTAAAAAAATAAATAATCACCGCACTGATAATCTCCGCTCGCTGGTAGACTCGAGCACTTTGCAAAGTACATTAAAAAAACGACTATTCAAGAAACTCAGCTTAGCTAGCTAGCCACCTCAGGATTGAATATTTCAGCAAAACCAAACCCACTAGCCACACCCACCTTTTTATACTAACAATATTAGAAGCGTGTCATCTTTAATTTTTTATACTGACAATTTATTGTCCGTTGTAAATAACTTTATTTCCAAGTAATAAGAAACAAATGATATTCAAAACTTACAAAAAACTTTATATATTATTTTTTATCTAAGTATATATGCATATTGTTATACGTTTATGTTGAAAATAAAATCATGATTCACACAATGCATATAGAGTATTTCTAAATTGATAAAAAAAAAAAATAGAGTATCTCTAAGAGAGCCCTTAAAACAAGTTTTTTTTTGGATAATTTAGAAATACAAAAAAAAAATAAGGGCTCTAGCAGAGCCTATATTATACTTCCTATTTTAAAATAATTTTGATGTTTTGAGAATTAATGTAACAACTAGAAGAGATAAAATCGGGATTCATATTTCTTCACAATTAGATAAATTTTATAAATAATAAGATAATAAATTGAAGATATTTAAATATTTCATTTAAAATAAATAATAAAATATTTTAAATTTACTAAAATATAAAATAATGCTGTAATAAATAAATTTTTAACTATTTTAATTAGAATTTACTTTTGACAAAAAAAAATACCCGAATTTAGTAAAGGCCCTCTTAGTTGTACAGGATGAAAAAATAAACAGTAATAGTTGTACAGGATGAAAAAATAAACAGAGAAGGCATCACTAGAGGCTAGAGCAGTGCCTATATATCTGTCACATGCAAAAGTTGTTCCACAAGAGAACATGAAGTAGGGACCTCCCGGCAGGATAGTGGATCCTTTTTACTTCTTTTGATACCTTATATATATTGATTCCCTTAGAATAATAAGTAAATTAGTTTAATTAATCATGGTTATTCGACATAATTTAGTACGTAGAGAATATGTATATGATTAGTCCGTGGGGGTGCAGTGCTTCTTTTCTATGTGTTGGGTTGGGGCAGTGTCCAGTGGGCAGTGGGTACTAATAATGTTTATGGCTTTATCGATCTCCTTCCCTTAAATTTGCTACTTTGTTTGTAGGGCAACTGGGCAAGTCAACAAAAGCAAGAAAAACAGGCGTTTCCCAGGGAACATCCCTTCTTTTCGTGTCGCTAAACTGTGAATAATGAATCCTACACATTATTAAAATTCAAATCAGTCAGCATTATGATTTATGAGCCAATTCATATTTAACATAAATACGACAGTATGAAGTGTTTAGATAGGAATAGGAGTCTCCGGCCAACCAAGAATTTTCTTTTAAGCCCTCCCCATATCTATGGCTTTGGCCAATGTTTTCTTGCACGCCTTACCTATACTATATTAAGATTATGATTGTGCCAGCTTACACAGAAATGAGGTGGGATTTACAAATGTGATCGAGTGGAGGCAGTTGTTATTTGTAGTTAGGGTTTATGTTTTCAGGGAAATGAGGTGGGGTTTTCTGACATGACCCATCTCCAAACTCCAAGAGAAATCGTACTAGTGCTACTTCCGTCTAACAACTTTTTATGTTTGTTGTCACGTGTTTTCCATCAATACAATCATAACACCATATCAACTCCACACATACCAATACACATATATCTCATGACATCGTATCATTATTTATATAATCATCAATATTCTATTAATTCATAGTTATCATTATTTATTACCATATTATCAACGTCATACATTCAATATATATATATATATATATATTTAAATTTGTAACTTTATGAATAAACACAATAATATAGTCACATATATCTTCAATTTCCTCTCCAAATATTCATCCTTTAATTTTCGTAGATTCACCAAAATCATGTAAAACCCATAGTCAAATCACCGTTAACCAGTTTATAAAATAAAGCCTTTCAAATAATTCCCATAATAGTCATGTCCTCAAGTACCATAATTCCTCGTTGTTTCTAATCCTTTTGATAGAATAAGATTAATGCATAATAATTCTTATGAACGATTTACTTGTCACAACATAACATTATTACCTCAGCATTACACAATATCATATTTGATAACATAGCATCCAATCCTTATTTACATGTGTCTCCATGTGCCAATAACCCTAGATTAACCTTACAACAAGCATCCCATAATTAACACATAATATGAGACATATTCAACGAAAAAAAAAATCTGTTTAACATTAACGTTTTTTCTAATTATACGAAAATTACTAGCCATTTATGCCCAACTTCCATTTCACTTAATTTATCTTTCTTTCTCTTCATTATAGTCATATTAATTTCCCAATTTTTAGGATTTATTTCAGAGCTTTTAAATAAATCATCAAAACTTTGAACAATTTTAACTATCTCACATGATGTCCAATTAATACCAAACTTATACTACTAAACTCATAATTAAGAAACAAAGAACTTTGGTTTTGATCGGACGGCCAAAGGAGGTCGCACACTCCCTCATGCGCTAGTGAGGGGTCTTTGCGCGTGGGCCTCACATGCGGGGCCTGTCACTAGCAACCTCTCGGCGGGTCTTGGTTTTGGATCGTTTGACCCGCAATCTCGACCCGGTAGTATCTCAGTCAATTCTTAACCATTTTTGACGCTTGAATCGCTAACATTCATCTATTAGAGCCTGAAGATCTATGATGGTGAAAGGGAGAAACACGTACCTAAACTAATGGTTCTAGTTCCCCAAATTCGGCCCTGTTTGTAAAATTCTTCCTGTAATTTCCACATGTTCACAATCCGGTTTTTCTGTCTCAAGACGATCGTAAGGCCTTCAAGAGGAACATTAGAATACATGCTCCCATGTTCTTAGCCTAGATCCAGGGATCTGAATCAAGGACACACGGGTTCCATGGATATCCTCACTGCTTTCTCCCCTTTCTTCACTGGTTTCAACCAATTTCTCTCTCCTTTCTTCACTCTCTTCCTCCATTTCTTTCTCTTGTTCTCTTTTCGTTGCTATTTCACCTCATCTCTTTGATTTCTCTCATTCGGGTCACCATCCACCATGGTTTCGACCATGGTCCACCGAACACACCCTACCAAAACACACACTCACACTTATAACATCACTAGGTCGGTGGAAAATTTGGAGGATAGTTACTAGACCCTTCTAGATATCACACATGAATCACATATCAATTTGGTAAAATTACCAAATTACCCCTCAAGTCAAAATTATCATAATGCCCCTAGCTGTTTTTTTTACCCATAACGAGTCTATTCAATCTCTGATTTTGGCATGCCGCCTGTCTATAAACTCAGGATTTCGAGATCTTCATAGTAGTCTTCACGAAACTTTTAGAAGATATCTTGATCAAAAAGTCAACTTTTTGACCTTATAAGGGCAAAATTGTCATTTTTCACTTCCTCTAATCTCCGAGGTGTTACCATCTACGCTCCCTGAAAAAATTTGTACTCGAAATTTAAGTACAATCTCATCTTATGCTCATACTCACATTGGAAAACTGAGTTGCTTTGAACGATTAACTTACCATTTTCCTTTTTGTTTCGTCACCACTTCATATAGACATAAAAAATGTTGGGATCCTGCATATTCTCAATTTGGTTAAGCTATATTATACCAGACACTTTACAAGCTACCAACATCACCCGTCTTCTACCAATCCATCATCAACTCAACCAATTACTATTTCAAATAACATTCGTATCACGTATTACACAATGACACTACACGTAGGCCAATACCACAATTATCATTTAAGTCAATATCAAAACAGTACTAATCACATCACCAGACATCATTCCCCTGGAGTATTTGTACTACCGGTAGATCATCCACTATCCACGTGGGAACCGACTCGGGATACCGAGCCTAACTCGACGTCTAAGTTGTCACCATAATACTAGTCTTAGGATACAGTGTCAAGACCCGTCCCAAATCCTCCCGGGATTAACGCGGGACACGCCTGATCCCATCTGATACCGAGTGTCAGACAAGGGAATATTCCGACTTTAGCTCACTCGGGGCTTCAGAGAGTGCTAGGATCCGGATGAGGAGGGTTATGTCTCGGTCTCTGCTACAGCCTACATCCGCAATTAACCTGAAGGACATTCAAAACATTAAAAGTTGTGAGTGGAAAAAACAAATAATTTTAAATAAAAAAATTTCACAAAAGACATTTATACCCCTCACTAAAAAGCATGCATGCATTCGAAAATTAGTTATCAAACCATTAGGACCTTGACCCAAAATCGAAAATGAAACAAATCATACGGGCCACTGCCCAAATCCATGTAGGACTTAGCCCAAAACCAGTATATATATCATATACATATAATATAAATCACATAACCAATCCTGTCACGGTTTCCAAAGCTACGCGCGTGTTACCTGGGGTCTCAAATTCCAAGTCTCCCCAGGGTCCACCCAGGTCAATGTCCGTAGATCAATGACCCTCCCTGGGGGTTATAATCCATAAAAGCCTTCCTGGGAGTAAGGTACCCAACATGGGCTACTCCACTTAGTTAGTGCTCCGTGACTATTTCAGGGTCCACCTAGGCCATCGACCTTCCCCGGAGGAGACAATTCATAAATATAGGATGGTATATGAAATTCCATTTCAAAAAAAATTCTTAAAACCTTTCAAAGGATTCATGTCTGGTCCCCATAAACCGATTCATGCCTTGTCCCCATAAACCGTCATGAAACCAGAAATCCATTTATGGGCCCCTAACCCGAAATCACAACGTAAACCAACTGAGCCTCAAGCCCAAACTCATGACTCAATTGGGCATTGAGCCCGATATCTCAGGGTTAGTCACGATTCCAATCATACTGATGTGTGCAATCATTCATCCATGACCGCTCTCAATCTTGGTACGTCGTCATGAACATATCAACCGACGCGACCACCTCTAGATCATGGTGCACACATCACCGATCGATCTCCTAAACCGTCAACACTCCGAAGTTGAACCTCCAGTGGCTGCTTGACAACGAAACGTGCATCGTGACCTCTCCGGAAAGAACACATCCTAGTTTGGAGGCGAGCGTCGTATCGTCCGTCGTCGTGCACACAACACTCGCTGCGACCACGACTCAGACCCGTAGGTCATCAACAAGGCCAAATGCCTGAGACAAAACCAAATGGGTCTCATGCCCGAGTGTACCTTTTCAAATCCAAAACTATTTCATTTAAACTGAAACCACAAACACGTATAAGAACCATATAAATCGAAAACCTCGAAATACGTGCAAATACGTAAACACACAGAAATGCACTCATGGCATCACAAAACATGTTCATAAACACATATAAAACATTTATGCATGCATCAATTTAGAAAACAAGGTACACTCACAGACCGTCTGAGCTGCTGCCTCGATACGCGCGCCATACGCCTCTCCCGGGCCAATCACCATCTCTGGGGTTCCCGAACCTGTCCAAATCACCTTAGAGGGTTACTAACTACCTTAAATAACCCCTCATTAAAGCCCCGTAATCTTCCCAAATTTTTAACTATTTTTAAAGTCGATCATAAACCTTCGGATATCCCGAACTATATCGAAACGATGTCTGATCGATACGAAACTAGTCCCAAAATGTTCGTTACATTGAATAGATGATTTCACATGTTGGAACCTTTCCCAAAAAGTGGGCCACGCGACGGAAAAAACCCCTACGCGTGGGAACCACGCGCCCAGCTACATGGTCATCTTCCTCCTCGCGACGGCCGATCTGGCCGATTCAATGGTTCGGTCGGTCCAACTGGACCGGTGTGACCGGTCCGACCCCATGTCTTCTTCATTTTCCCTCATTTTTCTTCCATTTGAATTCCTACACCATCCTAACATCATTTCCTATCATCCTATGTCATTAAATCCCAGAAACCAATCCTAAAACCCATTGGTTCTGAAAACCATTTTAACCCAAAACTTCCATTCTATGTTCAGGGCACTTCTAGGGGCCAAAGGTTCAACCTAAGGGTTCCAATAGGTTCCTAGGATCACTAGAAAGAGGTTTGGAGGTTCGATTTGGGTTAACTTGGCCGAAAATCAATTTCGGTGGACATCCACCCCAGCCGTCGTTCCGGGCTACACGTCGACTTTCCACCGTCCAAAACCTTCTCCTAAACCTCTTACCAACCTCCTAAACACATCCTAATCAACATCTAACTCCCCTAACGTCCAAAACCCCGAATTCGAAATTCGAAATATATAGGGGGTTCGGGTTTTTATCTAGTTCCTCGGCCATCGCTGCCGTCCACGGCGATCCTGTCCTCGCCTGGCCACCATCATGTCCTCACTGACAGGACCCATCCCAATCCCCCCGGGATTAGTGCGGGATGACCCTGCTCCCGTCTGACACGAAGTGTCAGACAAGGGATATTTTCGTCCTTTGCCCTCCCGGGCTATCAGAGTACGCCAGGATCCGGAGGAGGTATGTGATATCTCGGTCTCTGCTACAGTCCACATCCGATGTCAACCTGAAGGGCAGTCAAAACATTAAAAACTGTGAGTGGACAAAACAAAAGTTTATAAAAACATTTTAACGAAGACATTTGTACCCTCCACTAAAAAGCATGCATGCATTCGAAAACCATTTATCCAAAACAAACCATAGGTGGGACTAAGCCCAAAGCAGATATAAACCAAGGTCGAAAGGACCACAATGAAAACGACCATACGGGCCACTGCCCAAATCCATAAGGGCCTCGGCCCCAAACCATAAAGAAACCAAGTAAACGAGCCACTGCTCAAATCATGTGCACACCTGTGCACACCACATATCATATATCATATATATATATATATAAGTCACACAACCAATCCTGTCAAGGTATCCAAAGCTACGCGCATGCTACCCGGGTCTCAATCCGAGTCATCTCAAAGTCAAGGTCAATGTCCGCAGACCACTGACCCTACCCGAGGTAATAGTAACCATAGTCTTCCTGAGAGTAAGGAACCCAACTGGGGGGTGACTCCACTCAGTCGGTGCTCCGTGACTACTCCGGGGTCCACCCAGGCCAACGACCCTCCCCGGAGGAGATAATAGAAGTAAATGAAGGTAGATGAACATATATATACATAACATAATATCCATGCCCGGTTCCCCTGAACCGTCATGATCCATAATATTCATAACCAAGGTAACATGCCGGTTCGCATAAACCGTCATGATCCATAATATTCATAACCAAGGTAACATGCCGGTTCCCATAAACTGTCATGTACCGTAATAACATAACCAGGTAACATACCGGTTCCCATAAACCATCATGTACCGTAATAACATAACCAGGGTTCATGCCGGTCCCCATAAACCGTCAAGAACCAGAATGACCTGACAAAGGTTCATGCCGGTTCCCATAAACCGTCATGAACTTGGAAATCCATCTAGGGTCCATGACCCAAAATCATCAGTGTAAAACAACTGGGTCTCGTGCCCGAACATATGACTCAACTGGGCACCGTGCCCGATATCCAAGGGTCAGTCACGACTCCGATCATAGTGATGCGTGCAACCGTCCATCCAGGACCGCCCTCAATCCTGGTATGTCGCCATGAACGAATCAACCGACGCGACCATCGCAAGATCATGGTGCACTCATCACCGATCGTTATCCTGAACCGTCAGCACTCCGAAGTCGAGCCTCCCCAGGCTGCCCGACAACGAATCGTGCATCGTGACCTCTCCGGAAGGAACACATCCCAAACCGGAGGCGAGCGTCGTATCGTCGATCGCCGTGCACATAGCACCCGTCGCGACCACGATTTAGACCCGAAGGTCGTAAATAGTGTCATATGCCCGAGACAAAACCAAATGGGTCTCATACCCGAGTTGATCCTTTTAGAAATCCAAAATCAAATCATTTAAATCAATAAAGAAATACAGACCCGTATAAGCACCGTATAAGGCCAAAACCTCAAAATACGTGCTTATACGTAACCACATAGAAATGCTCCCATGGAATCACAAACAAGTAATAAAACATATAATAAACATTTATGCAAGCACTAATTTAGAAAACAAGGTCCACTCACAGACTGTCCGAGCTGCCGCCTCGATTTGCGTGCCATACGGCTCCCCGAGCCGATCACCGTCACCGGGACTCCCAAACCTGTCCAAATCGTAATAGAAGGTTACTAACTACTTAATTAACCTCCTACCAAAGCCCCGTAATTTTCCCGTATTTTCAACTATTTTTAATCCCGAACCTAAACATTCCGATGCCCCGAAACATATCGAGACGGTGTCCGATCGACACGAAACCAATCCCAAAATGTTCGTTACATCGAATAGATGATTTCGTATGTTGGAACCTTCCTCAAATTCCTCCCCACGCGCCCACACGCGCCACCTGAAGTGGCTGCGCGTGGGAGCCACGCGCCTGTGAACAGTGCTTCTCCTACCTCGATCAGACCGGTCCGAACCGGCCGGTCCGGTCCGACCCCTGCAACTGGACCAGCGTAACCGGTCCAGGCCTCCTTCTCCCTCATTTTCGGTCCGATTTCTTCCATTCCAATTTCTAAATTCCTATTTTCAAGTTTCCTATCTAACCCAATTAACAAAACAACCTAAAACCCCCTAAATCGATCCCTAAAAATTCACCCCCCACGGCCCCTGTTTTCCGATTCCGTCCCCAGGCTTCACAGCCGTCAACCCCCGTTCAAAATCATCTCTATACACCCTAAACAATCTAACAAACATTCCCTAATCAACCAAAACTATCCATAATGTAAAAATCGACAAAATGGGAGATTTGGGCCTAACCGGGTACCCGTTCGGGTTTGGGTCTCCACCGTGCACGGTGGCTTCGTCCTGGCCGGCCACCACGCTTCACCGGTCCTCCTCTCCCCCTCTGGTCTCTCTGTCATGATCATAGGGTGAGGGTTGGATGTTTGGGTCGCACAAATGAGAGGAATGGGATCGGGAAAATGGTTTGAAAATGAAGAATGATCGATGAAGAGGCAGGTGAGATGCATGAAGGAGAAATGATGTCCATTGGATGGGTGACACTTGTCACTCATCCATTGGGCATCAGGACAAATATTTGGGCCCACTAGAGACAAAACTGCACTTTTGTCTCGTAAAACGTGCCATCGTGAATAGTAACTGGGAACTTCCGTGAACCGTAACTTCGCCGTCGAACGTCCGAATTCGACGTGCCGCCTGTCTACGGATCCGTATCGTCCTTATATACGTAACGGTCTTCGGGCCTCGGCCATCGGACCTCCCGGTCAAAAAGTCAACATTTGGCCCCTTTTATCCAAAATTACCAAAAAGCCCCTAACCTTCCGAACGTCATAACTTCCTCCCCGAACGTTGGAATTGAACGTGCCACCTGTCTATGAACTCGTGACGTCACGAACTACGTCACGGTCATCGGTCATAGTCCATTTGACCGCCCGATTGAAAAGTCAACGTTTTGCCACCACCAGGGGCAAAACGGTCATTTCGCATCGTTCGTCCGATTTCGCTCTACTAATCACGGATTAGCCTCACTAATCGTGATTAGTCACTAATCTAATCATGGAATTTGGGACGGGTCGTTACAACCTTCCCTCCTTAATTAATTTCGTCCCCGAAATTCCAACCGACCTAAACCCAACCGTTTTTCCCTCCTTAATTTAGTTCCATTCTCGAAACTCCAACTATCCTGATTCCACAACCTCCACCTCGTGGAAATAATTCGATCTCACGACACGTGTACACCCGTACACCCACTAAACAGAATAATCCTTACTCGTCTACAGCCCGACGTGCCACTAACGCTCTCGTCGTATCGACTACACTCGACCACGTCGAAGAACAGTAGCCACACGGTCCGAATTGACACTACTTGTCAAATCTACCATCTTGTTGATACAACAACTAGACGGTTCCCTTCTCAATCACTAATCTATCCTGACGTCTGCTCCCACTGGGAGCCATCAGACCTCACTCAACGATCCACGCTGACACCTCCGACAGACCGTCACCACTTGACAGTCGTCAGTCGAAAACTGACACTATACTCACTCGTGGTTACACTAACCACCAACGGACCCAACCAGGAGTAAACACTTACCCACAAAGTATTTCACTCAATCTGTGTGTAACTAGACCCATCAGAAATACCATGACCCAATGCACAGTATCCAACGTCCAGTCCACGACCCCGACTACTCCAATGGTATCAGAACCATGCCGACTACCAACACGCTCTCCAACGTACCACTGGTATAACCTATATACCGTCACCAGACATCCCAAGTCTGCCCGGTGCCGTACCTCGAACAACGAACAAGGTACGTACATCTACCCATCAATCAGCCTACAACCACCTAGGTTGTAGTCAAGCACGTTTCAATTATGGAGTCCATCTGTCCGATCTAGACAAATCGAAACTCCAACCCATTATCTATTTCCAAATCCGAATCCGAATCCGCAATTTCGTAAGAAATCCCAAATCCAAACCCAGAAATCATATCCATAATCATGTCCAAATTCGAATCCGAAATCATCATTCCGTAAACCGGCATTTGGAATAACCATTCCAAATCCAAATCCATAAAAGAAAATCTACAGTCAAGCTCTAGAATCAAATCCTGAATCGTCACCCAGAATCCGATTCCAAAACCCAAATCTAGAAATCCTTTTTCAAGTTCTAAAATCAAATCTTGAATCGTCATCCAGAAATCTGATTCCAAAACCTGAAATATCGTTCTCGTCTACCGAGACGTATCAATCATGAACCTATCGGTTACCTGCTAAACCGATTACCCTATTACAAACGATTGACTTCATAGGGAAGTCAATCCCAACATCAACATAACACTAGGTCAGACAAAATCCGACCCCGTCAGACACCTACTCATCGGACAACTACTCAGGCGAGTAATAAGCCATATGGGATTTACCTCGAAAAGAAGTTCAGTCCCATCATGCTTCACTCAACATCCAAGTAAGAGTAATAAACTCTCCACCTTTCTGGATCATCAAGACCACGATCCAGATCCATAACGATACCCAAAGTTCTAAACCAATTCCCACATCTAAACAGATTAGTCAACGACGAGACACGCCGAGACTGTGGGTACTCACTGATTACCTCGTATCGATCCTTGTCATTCCACCGAGGAAAATCAAGAATGATCGAATAATCCATCCTACGTGAATGCAAACAACACTCGATACACTCACCACGTCAGGTAACCTGACATCGTCTGCCACTAAGTAGAGAATGAGGAATCTCAGTCACTTAACTTCGATATACTCATCTCCTCCTGATGATTCAGAACAGATCCCGGGTCCACCAACCAATACACGATCAGTGTACTAGTGGCAACCAACAACATCTATATCATCAACGTCATCTACCATCATTAATCATGGTAGAATCTGAGAAGTCACCCAAAATGACGTCGAAATACCCGATACCAATGCGGAAAACCCGTATTCCTCTTGTCACCTCAATTGCAACCTCTCGCGATTCCGAAGTTCCAACAAGATTGGAAACAACATACCTGGACATCAACCACGTGTCCAACACCAATTTACAGATACCGAACATATACCCATCATGACAGATGTCACATCCCGACTCGTAACTCACCTTCATCAAGATCACCAGCGCTAGTACCAGCACCACGCACTATCACCAACACTAGTGTCAGTATCAGCACGCCATGTGCAAAACTGACACCCTGGATCTCTGCTCATACCGAGTGACGATCCCGTACCTCAACTCGTATTGGAGAAACTCAGCCTCCCTCGTACCTAACAACTATGAGTACAGTCATCCTGACAACTCATAAGAGAAAAGGAAACGTCCCCTGAACGTCCCCGATTCCCAACAACCATAGCTACAACCACTCTCGGTAGTAGTGCCTGCCACAGACTCGTGCAGACCTAACTACCAAACATCACAATCGAGATTCGCGTCCAACGGAATCAATCGATCGTACTAACTACACTGTATCCCCGCTCCGGGATTCCATCGACAAGTACCAACCCTGGTAACTTGTCCAACAATCTCTATCCTGTCGTAACTCGACTCAACCAATGTCGTCTACCAGGTCACCCATGACCTTAGTTGCACCAAACGACAACTAAAGTACCATGACAACCAACTATGTCTAACCGATAAATATAACCTCGACTGCGAAGTGCAGTCCCAACACAAGTTGACATGACTAGACCGACTAACGAATCCAAATCTGAATAGTCGTCCAAGTCAAACCACTCGTCAACTCCCATTTCCGAACCATACACATACGGTAGGGTTCCACGATCACACCTAGAGTTCCCCAGAACCCAACTGCATAAGGCAGTAAAATCCACGATCTGACCGACTCCGCGGTCTTGACATCGTAATGACATCAATCCAATCCTATCGTAAGTCCAACTAGGATTCCACAAATCCGACCGCTAACTACCAGAAGGTCAACCAGAGTTCCACGAACTCGACTGCTAAACGCCAATCGCAATGTAATCCATAACCCGACTGCTCCCAGCAGTAAATCCATCTAACCCAACCAAATCCGATAATCGGATAGTTACAACTCCCAACCAGTCGTCGGAACCGATCCTACTACATCGTGAAGACGATCCCAACTAACCGTCTCACGATCACCACTCCAAAATACGAATACAATAATCCTTTCATAGGGTCCCACACTGTCAACCCTGACAGAACTATGGCAACCCCGGCATCTAGTGCAGAACCAAGACATACCAATCCTACTAACTATCGTATCGGCACCCCAACTATCAGGTTGACCACGAACTGTGGCCCATTGAGATATCACATCCTCGACCAGCGTACATACTCCAAGAGCTCTGCGGTTGCTCGAATAGAGTCAACCCCGCTCTGATACCACGTTGACAGGACCCATCCCAATCCCCCCGGGATTAGTGCGGGATGACCCTGCTCCCGTCTGACACGAAGTGTCAGACAAGGGATATTTTCGTTCTTTGCCCTCCCGGGCTATCAGAGTACGCCAGGATCCGGAGGAGGTATGTGATATCTCGGTCTCTGCTACAGTCCACATCCGATGTCAACCTGAAGGGTAGTCAAAACATTAAAAACTGTGAGTGGACAAAACAAAAGTTTATAAAAACATTTTAACGAAGACATTTGTACCCTCCACTAAAAAGCATGCATGCATTCGAAAACCATTTATCCAAAACAAACCATAGGTGGGACTAAGCCCAAAGCAGATATAAACCAAGGTCGAAAGGACCACAATGAAAACGACCATACGGGCCACTGCCCAAATCCATAAGGGACTCGGCCCCAAACCATAAAGAAACCAAGTAAACGAGCCACTGCTCAAATCCTGTGCACACCTGTGCACACCACATATCATATATCATATATATATATATATATAAGTCACACAACCAATCCTGTCACGGTATCCAAACCTACCCGCGTGCTACCCGGGTCTCAATCCGAGTCATCTCAAAGTCGAGGTCAATGTCCGCAGACCACTGACCCAACCCGAGGTAATAGTAACCATAGCCTTCCTGAGAGTAAGGAACCCAACTGGGGGGTGACTCCACTCAGTCGGTGCTCCGTGACTACTCCGGGGTCCACCCAGGCCAACGACCCTCCCCGGAGGAGATAATAGAAGTAAAGGAAGGTAGATGAACATATATATACATAACATAATATCCATGCCCGGTTCCCCTGAACCGTCATGATCCATAATATTCATAACCAAGGTAACATGCCGGTTCCCATAAACCGTCATGATCCATAATATTCATAACCAAGGTAACATGCCGGTTCCCATAAACCGTCATGTACCGTAATAACATAACCAGGTAACATGCCGGTTCCCATAAACCGTCATGTACCGTAATAACATAACCAGGGTTCATGCCGGTCCCCATAAACCGTCAAGAACCAGAATGACCTGACAAAGGTTCATGCCGGTTCCCATAAACCGTCATGAACTTGGAAATCCATCTAGGGTCCCTGACCCAAAATCATCAGTGTAAAACAACTGGGTCTCGTGCCCGAACATATGACTCAACTGGGCACCGTGCCCGATATCCAAGGGTCAGTCACGACTCCGATCATAGTGATGCGTGCAACCATCCATCCAGGACCGCCCTCAATCCTGGTATGTCACCGTGAACGAATCAATCGACGCGACCATCGCAAGATCATGGTGCACGCATCACCGATCGCTATCCTGAACCGTCAGCACTCCGAAGTCGAGCCTCCCTAGGCTGCCCGACAACGAATCGTGCATCGTGACCTCTCCGGAAGGAACACATCCCAACCCGGAGGCGAGCGTCGTATCGTCGATCCCCGTGCACATAGCACCCGTCGCGACCACGATTTAGACCCGAAGGTCGTAAATAGTGTCATATGCCCGAGACAAAACCAAATGGGTCTCATACCCGAGTTGATCCTTTTAGAAATCCAAAATCAAATCATTTAAATCAATAAAGAAATACAGACCCGTATAAGAACCGTATAAGGCTGAAACCTCGAAATACGTGCTTATACGTAACCACATAGAAATGCACCCATGGCATCACAAACAAGTAATAAAACATATAATAAACATTTATGCATGCACCAATTTAGAAAACAAGGTCCACTCACAGACCGTCCGAGCTGCCGCCTCGATTTGCGTGCCATACGGCTCCCCGAGCCGATCACTGTCACCGGGACTCCCAAACCTGTCCAAATCGTAATAAAAGGTTACTAACTACTTAATTAACCTCCTACCAAAGCCCCGTAATTTTCCCGTATTTTTAACTATTTTTAATCCTGAACCTAAACCTTCCGATGCCCCGAAACATATCGAGACGGTGTCCGATCGACACGAAACCAGTCCCAAAATGTTCGTTACATCGAATAGATGATTTCGTATGTTGGAACCTTCATAAAATTCCTCCCCACGTGCCCACACGCGCCGCCTGAAGTGGCTGCGCGTGGGAGCCACGCGCCTGTGAACAGTGCTTCTCCTACCTCGATCAGACCGGTCCGAACCGGCCGGTTCGGTCCGACCCCTGCAACTGGACCAGCGTAACCGGTCCAGGACTCCTTCTCCCTCATTTTCGGTCCGATTTCTTCCATTCCAATTTCTAAATTCCTATTTTCAAGTTTCCTATCTAACTCAATTAACAAAACAACCTAAAACCCCCTAAATCGATCCCTAAAAATTCACCCCCCACGGCCCCTGTTTTCCGATTCCGTCCCCAGGCTTCACAGCCGTCAACCCCCGTTCAAAATCATCTCTATACACCCTAAACAATCTAACAAACATTCCCTAATCAACCAAAACTATCCATAATGTAAAAATCGACAAAATGGGAGATTTGGGCCTAACCGGGTACCCGTTCGGGTTTGGGTCTCCACCGTGCACGGTGGCTTCGTCCTGGCCGGCCACCACGCTTCACCGTTCCTCCTCTCCACCTTTGGTTTCTCTGTCATGATCATAGGGTGAGGGTTGGATGTTTGGGTCGCACAGATGAGAGGAATGGGATCGGGAAAATGGTTTGAAAATGAAGAATGATCGATGAAGAGGCAGGTGAGATGCATGAAGGAGAAATGATGTCCATTGGATGGGTGACACTTGTCACTCATCCATTGGGCATCAGGACAAATATCTGGGCCCACTAGAGACAAAACTGCACTTTTGTCTCGTAAAACGTGCCATCGTGAATAGTAACCGGGAACTTCCGTGAACCGTAACTTCGCCGTCGAACGTCCGAATTCGACGTGCCGCCTGTCTACGGATTCATATCGTCCTTATCTACGTAACGGTCTTTGGCCCTCGGCCATCGGACCTCCCGGTCAAAAAGTCAACATTTGGCCCCTTTTATCCAAAATTACCAAAATGCCCCTAACCTTCCGAACGTCATAACTTCCTCCCCGAACGTCGGAATTGAACGTGCCACCTGTCTATGAACTCGTGACGTCACGAACTACGTCACGGTCATCAGTCATAGTCCATTTGACCGCCTGATTGAAAAGTCAACGTTTTGCCACCACTAGTGGCAAAACGGTCATTTCGCATCGTTCGTCCGATTTCGCTCTACTAATCACGGATTAGCCTCACTAATTGTGATTAGTCACTAATCTAATCATGGAATTTGGGATGGGTCGTTACACTCACCCTTACTCTCTTGGCCTCAACTGAAACAAATGGGGAAGCGTTTGGATTTGGGTTCATTGGGTTGGTTGTTCGATGGGGTTCAGGTTTGGTGGGAATGGAACAGACAAAGGGGTGAAGTGCATGAATGAAGGGGAAGGGAACAATGGATGGGTGACACTTGTCACTCATCCATTGGGCCACTTCAAAAGATCTGGGCCTACTTGAGGACAAAAGTCTACTTTTGCCTCGTAAAATGTACCACCGTGAATAGTACCTCAGAACTTCTGTGATTCGTAACTTTTTCATCGAACGTCCGATTTCAACGTGCCACCTGTCTACGGACTCTTATCGACCTGATCTATGTAACGGTCCTCGACCCTCGGCCATCAGACCTCCCGGGTCAAAAGTTAACTTTTCGCCCTCATTCAAGGGCAAAATCGTAATTTCGCCCTGAACGTCCGTAAATCATTGGCTAATCCCTGATTAGTCTCGCTAATCCATAATTAAGTCTTAATTAACCCCTAAGATTAGGAACGGGTCGTTACATATAGAACCCAGCTCAACGTCTAAGACTAACCAATATCCACAACTACAACACTCGGGATACAAAGCCCATCTCAACGTTCGAGTGTATACTGACTCAAGATACTGAACTCTACACGATGTCTAAGTCAGTGCCAGTCTTAGGATACAGAGTCTTGCTCGATGTCTAAGACTGACTACCATAATACCGACCTCGGGATCTAGAGCCCAGTTCGACGTTTGAGACTGACCAACCACCATCCACTCAGTAACTAAAGCCTAAATCGACGTCTGAGTGGTCCACTCACACCACACCAGCCTCAAGAAAGGGGCCTAGCCTGATGTCTAAGACTGTGCATAATCCACTCAGACATAAAAAAATCTGAGCATCAACCAATCGTCTAAGGAAACTTGTCAATAAATACTACTATGCACATATATCGAGAACATATATATATTGATAGCAATTGATAATTCCTCAAATCTTTTTTTTCCCAAATTCGAGTCTCTAACCTAAGCATCCTTGATTATTATCACTTAAATCAAACCAGATTCTAAACCGAATTTTAGCCTACATAGCTCAAGAATCAACCAAATGTTCCAAAATCATTTTAAAATCCTAATCAAACCAATAAATTTCAAAAATAGCATATTCAATAACCTCGCTCTAATACCAAGTTGACAGGACCTGTCTCAAAACTTCAAGAAAAATTGAACCGGTCCTGCTCCCGTCTGAAAACTCTTTGGCAGACAAAGAATTTCTCAATTTTTATCGTATTTTCAACTCATTACCTTAACCAAAAAGAATTCCTCCCTTGCAGGGTACCACCTACTTATAACCCACTAACCCCTGTCATATAGAGAAATTTGTTGTTCACATGTTTTCCATCAATACAATCATAACACCATATCAACTCCACACATACGAATAGCACATACATATACCTCATGACATTGTATCATTATTTATAAAATCATCAATATCGTATCTTCATAGAATCATAGTTCTCATTATTACCATATTATCAACATCATACTTTCAATATATATAGTTAAATTTTAACTTTATGAATAAAAACAATAATATAGTCACATATACCTTCAATTTCCTCTCCAAATATTCATCCTTTAATTCCCGTAGATTTACCAAAATCATGTAAAAACCATAATCAAATCATCGTTAACCAATTTATAAAATAAAGTCTTTCAAATAATTCCCATAATACTCATGTCCTCAAGTACCACAATTCCTCGTTATTTCCAATCATTGTGATAGAATAAGAATCCATAATAATTCTTATGAAAGATTCACTTGTCACAACATAACATTATTACCTCAGCATTACACAATATCATATTTGATAACATAGCATCCAAACCTTATTTACATGTGTCACCATGTGATGATAACCTTAGATTCACCTTACAACAAGCATCCCATAATTAACACACATAACATGAGACAAATCCAACCCAAAAAAAAACTCTTTACCATTAATGTTTTTCTAATTATATGAAAATTACCCTCTTAATATGCTAGCGATTTATGTCCAACTTCCATTTCACTTAATTCATCTTTCTTTCTCTTCATTATAGCCATATTAATTTTCCCAATTTTTAGGATTTATTTAAGAGCTTTTAAATAAATCATCAAAACTTTAAACAATAATATGTCAGAACCCAACCCTCCTCGGTCAAGACCCGACTCTAGCACTATTTTGTCCGCTTTGGGCCTCCTTGCCCTCATGATTTTTTTTTCGGAAGCTCACGGTGCAACTTCCTAAGGGGTCACCCATCATGGAATTGCACCAGTCTCAACTCGCTTAACTTTGGAGTTCCAACAGAACCCAAAGCCACTGAGCTCCCAAAAGGACTCGTTTAGATCAGAGTAGCGCATCGACTCCCTCTATCTAACACGATATTATCCCAAACGGGTTTTGTTCCCTGGACCTCACGTTGCTTGGACCCCCACGGTCAGTCCTAAGCCAGCGCGCCCACGGGAGACCTCGTACTAGATAGGTGTGTGCCTACACGTTTAAGACACACCACCATTCCCCTCCCAGACCATTCCCCCCTCGTAGGAATGTGGGATCATTCACTGTTCCCTCCAGGACACTCATCTTACAATCCACCCCCTTAGGGCCCAGCGTCCTTACTGGAACACTTTCCGGTCAGGGTTTGGCTATGATACCATTCTATCAAGACCCGACCTCCTCGGTCAAGATCCGACTCTAGCACGATAGTGTCCGCTTTGGGCCTCCTTGCCTCACAGTTTTGTTTTCGGGAGCTCATGGTGCAACTTCCCAAGGGGTCACTGTAAGGATCCGTCCCGAATTCCAGGATTAGATTAGTGAATAATCAAGTATTAGTGAGGTTAATCGGTGATTAGTGGGGTACTTTCAGACGGACGGTGCAAAATGATGATTTTGCCCCTAGAATAGGCAAAACGTTGAATTTTCATTCTGGCGGTGAAATGGACTTTGACCACTAACTGCAACGTAGTTCGGGATGTCGTGAGTTCATAGACAGGTGGCACGTCTGATTCTGACATTCGAGGAAGAAGTTATGATGTTCGGAAGTTCATGGGTATTTTGGTAATTTGGTTAAAAGGGGTAAATAGTTGACTTTTGTCCCAGGAGGTCCGATGGCTGAGGTCGAGGACCGTTACGTAGTTCGGGTCGATACGAATCCGTAGACAGGCGGCATGCCGAAATCGGACTTCGAACGGTAAAGTTATGGGTCACTGAAGTTCGATTTCACTATGCACGTATTACGAGGCGATGATGTGGCAATATCTGATTGGGCAGATATTTTAAGTGGGATCCATGGATGAGTGACAAGTGTCACTCATCCTATTGGTGGCTTCCCTAAAAAGTGGATCTAACTAATTAGATAATATTAATCTAATTATTTTATAATTTAATCCTACTCACCTTCCATCCTAGCCCTTCATCTCATCAACTCTCTCAATCTCTGCCATCCATTTTCCCTTCCCTGTTACTATCATCAATCATCATCCCTCTCTGTTCCCATTCACAAAACCAATCACCATTGCACCTACCCCTCCAAAACACACAACACAAACACACCACCACCACTATACTACACCCATACGGTCGTGTGAGGAATGATGAAAGGCTGAAATTGACAAAGACGACAGGAACGGCGGTCCACGACGAGGTAAGGTTGACTATCAAGTTTTGGTTATCGTTTTGAACCCCTTTTTGATTCTAATATGGCCTAGGGACAAGGACAACTTGTTTGGGATCGGTTTTGATGGAAATGGACGTCTGGAACGAGGGAAAATCGAGCTTGAAGATCAAGGTTATGGTTTAATCATGGAAGGTGGGATTCTTGATCATTTTTCATGATTTTAAATGGCAGAAAGATAGGAAATGAGATTAGGAAGAGATTAGAATGAAAATGGACTGAATTGGATTGAAAATATGAGAGATTGGACAGTGAACCGATTGGGCCGGTTCAGACCGATCGCAGCGGTTCAGACCGGTCCGGTCCGGCTCGAACTAGAGGACCGGGTTCGCTGGAGGTAGAGGATAATGAATAGTGACTGGCGCGTGGGCTTCACGTGCAGCCCCTTTGGCCAGCGTGTGGGGGCGCGTGAAGCATTCTTTGGGGATGACTTCAACATGACTTTTAATCTATTCGATGTAACGAACATTTTGGGACTGATTTCGTGTCGATCGGACACCGTCTCGATAATGTTTGGGACATCCGAAAGTTTAGGATTGAGTTTAAAAATAGTTAAAAATTCGGAAAATTACGGGGCTTCAATGAGAGGTTAATAAGGTGGTTAGTAACCCTCTAGATTGATTTGGATAGGTTTGGGAGTCACGGTAATGACGATTAGCCCGGTGAGGCTTACGACACTCAAATCGAGGCGGTAGTTTAGGACGGTCTGTGAGTGGACCTTGATTTCTAAATGGTGATGCATGCATAAATGTTTTATATGGTTTATAAATGCTATGATGATGATTTGGATGTTAGTGGTTTATATGATTTCATGCATTTTGAGGCGATTTATGTGCTTGCACGTAAATCGAGGTTTATGGTTTTGCACTGATTTTCCGTACTTATAGTTTTGGAAATGATTTAATGAAATGGTTTTGGATTTAAAAAGGTAAACTTGGGTTCGAGACCCATTTGTTTTGGAAACCCTCGGACTTGAAGTCCCTTTTAGCTACGTTCTCGGGCCAGAGGCCCAATTTGTTCGTGAATCGATTTCGGACTTGAAAATATGGAATCGGGCACGTGACCCATTTAATTTACGAACTCTCGGACTCGAAGTCCATTTAGTTACGTTCTCGGGATAGAGTCCCAATTGGTTCTTGAATCGATTTCGGATTTGGAAATATGGAATCGGGCACGAGACCCATTTGATTTACGAACTCTTGGACCTGAAGTCCATTTGGTTTAACAAGGCATCAGGCCGAAGGCCCAGTTGATTTACGTATCGAGCTCGAGGCCCAGTTGGGTTACGATTCGGGCCGGAGGCCCAATTTGTATGTGGATTTGGGCTTAGGGCCCAGTTATGTTTTAAGATTGAGATTTCGGGTCAGGGACCCATAAATGGATTTATGGTTCATGACGGTTTATGGGGACCGACATGAACCCTTGAAAGGGTTTTATGGTTTATGACGGTTTATGGGGACCGGCATGAACCCTTGAAAGGTTTTGAGAATGTTTTCAAAAGGTTTTTTGTATACCATCCTTTATATGTAAATTTTCTCCTCCGGGGAGGGTCATTGGCCTGGGTGGACCCCGAAGTAGTCACGGAGCACTAACTGAGTGGAGTCGCCCCCGTTGGGTTCCTTACTCTTAGAAAGGCTATGGATTATAACCCCCAGGGAGGGTCATTGATCTACGGACATTGACCTGGGTGGACCTTGGGGAGACTTGGGCTTTGAGACCCCGGATAGCATGCGCGTAGCTCTAGATACCGTTACAGGATTGGTTATATGATATATATTGATACACATGATTTCTTGGTTTGCGAAATTGCATTTATGATGATAAATGGATTTGGGCTTAGTTCCCACATATGTTTACTATGTTATGGTTTGCTGTAAATGGTTTTGGGCAGGGGCCCGTATGATTATGATTGTTTAAGCATATGTGGTTTGATAAATGGTTTTCCTATGCATGCATGCTTTTTAGTGAAGGGCATAAAGGTCTTTTATGAAATATGTTTTATAAACTCTTTTATTTTTGTCCACTCACTGTCTTTCTGTTTTCAATTCCCTTCAGGTTGATTACGGTGCGGACTGTAGCAGAGACCGAGGCATCACATACCTCATCCGGTTCCTGGCATACTCTAGAAGCCGTTCAGGCTAAAGGTTCAAATTTTTCTTGGTCCGTGCCAGATAGGATCAGGAGCGTCCCTCGTTAATCCCGGGGGGAGTGGAACGGGTTCTGACAAGTGGTATCAAATCAGGATTGCTCTTTCGATGCACGCAGGTCGAGGATGCGATGTTTCTATGAACTGCAGTTCGTTATCAACCTGATAGTTAGGATGCCGATACGATAGTTAGTAGGTTTGAATCGTGGTTCATTTTGGTTCGGCAATTGATGTCGGGGTTGCCATAGTTTTGTCATGGTTGGTAGTGTGGGACCCTACGGATGGATAAATGTAATAGTACTTTAGAATTTTGATCGTGGGACGGTTAGTTGGGATTGTCTTTCACGACGTTGTAGGATCAATTAAGACGACTGGTTGGGAGTTGTGACCATTAGATGGTCAAATTTTGTTGAGTTAGGTGGCTATGTTGCTAGGAGTATCCGGGTTTGAGGAACCCTAGTTGAACTGACGGTGGGAATGGATTGACGTCCATATGATGTCGGGACCGCAGGGTCGGTCAGATTGTTGATTATACTGCCTTCTGCAGTTAGTTTCAGATGAACCCTAGGTAGTGATTGTGGAACCCTAAGGTAGGGTGTATGGTTCGGGAAGGTGAGTTGGCGTGTGGTTTGACTTTGACGACTTTTCGGAGTTGAGACCGTCGGTTGGTCATGTCTTGTCAGCTTTAGTGATGGGACTACACTCTGCAGTCAGGGTTGTACTTATCGGTTAGACCTAGTTGGTTATCGTACTACTTTAGTTTTGATGGACAGTTGGTACAACTAAGGTCATGGACGACCTGGTAGACGACATTGGCTAAGTCGAGTTATGTTTGGTTAGAGATTGGTTGGACAGGTTACCAGGGTCGGTACTTGTCGATGGAAATTCTGGAGTTGTGATACGGAGTAGTTAGTACGGGCAATTTATTCCGTTGAATGCGGAGCCTCGATAGCGATGTCTGGTGATTAGGTCTGCACAAGTTTGTGGTAGACACTACTACCGAGAGTAGTTGTAGTTACGGTTGTTGGAAATCGAGGACGTTCAGGGGGCGTTTCCTTTTCTCTTATGAGATGTCAGGGTGACTGTACCCAGAGTTGTTGGGTACGAGGGAGGCAGAGTTTCTCCCATTCGAGCAGAGGTACGGGGTTGTCGTTCAGTATGAGCGGAGACCCACGGTTGTATAATTTGCATAGTGATGGTGCTGGTACTAGTAATGGTGCTGGTACTAGTACTGGTGCTGGTGCAGGTGATTGTGATGACGATGAGTCACGAGTCGGGATGTGACTTCGTCGAGATGCACATGTGTTCGGTATATGGGGTCTGGCAGTGGATCTTGGATAGTGTTGGACTGGATTGGATCCAGCAGTAGTTGAGATGGGAGGACCGAGTAGTGATGGTCCACATCCTTTTGGATGCACATAAACAGTATAAGTCGATATGCGAACTTGGTAGTGAGTTAGACTGGTTACAGACACGTGATTGATGTTCGTGTGTGTTAGTTCCGACATGGTTGGAACTTCGGAATCGAGAGAGGTTGTGATTGAGGTGACGAGAGGAGTGCGGGTTTTCCGCATTGGTAATGGGTATTTCGAAGTCATTAGGGCGACTTCTCAGGTTTTGCCATGATAGAGGATGGTTGATTATCATCAGTACGTTGATCGTGTATTGGTTGGTGGACCCGGGATTTGCCTTGGGTTATCATTTATGTCAAGACCCGACCCTCCTCGGTCAGGACCCGACTTATCTAGCACGATATTGTCCACTTTGGGCCTCCTTACCCTTACCCTCAAGATTTTCTTTTCGGGAGCTCATGGTGCAACTTCCTAGAGGGTCACCCATCATGGAATTGCACCAACCTTAACTCGCTTAACTTTAGAGTTCGAATCGAACCCAAAGCCACTAAGCTTCCAAAAGGCCTCGTTTAGATCAGAGTAGCGCAACGGCTCCCTCTAACACAATATTCTAATACTAAACTCAGAATTAAGAAACAAAGACTTTTTGTTTTTATTGGATGGCCAAAGGAGGTTGCACACGCCCTCACGCGCCGGTGAGGGGTCTCTACGCATGAGCCTCACACACGGGGCCTGTCACCAGCAACCTCTCGCTGGGTCCTGCTTTCACGTCTTTTGACCGGCGATCTCGACCCGGTAGTATCTCAGCCAATGCTTAACCATTTTCTATGCTTCAATCGCTAACAATCATCTATTTGAGCCAAAAGAAGATCTATGACGGTGAAATAGAGAAAAACTTACCTAAACTCACAGTTCCAGTTCACCAAATTCGGCCCTGTTTCTAAACTTTTTCCTACAACTTTCACATGTTCACACGCCTGTTTTTCCATCTCAAGACGATCGTAGGGCCTTCAAGAGGAACATTAGAATACATGCTCCCATATTCTTAGCCTAGAACCAGGGAACCCGAATCAAGGGCACATGGGTTCCATGGATATCCTCACTGTTTTCTCCCCTTTCTTCACTAGTTTCCACCAACTTCTCTCTCATTTTGTCACTCTCTTCCTCCCTTTCTTCATCTTGTTCTATTTCCCTTGCTATTTCACCTCATCTCTCCGATTTCTCTCATTCGCGTCACCATCCACCATGGTTTCGACCATGGTCCACCGAACACACCCTTACCAATACACACACCCACACTTATAAATTCACTAGGTCAGTGGACAATTTTGGAGGAAAGTTACTAGACCCTTCTAGATATCACACATGAATCGCATATCAATTGGTAAAATTACCAAATTGCCCCTCAAGTCGAAAATATCATAATGCCCCTAGTTATTTTTTACCCATAATGAGTCTATTCGATCTCCGATTTTGGCATGTCGTCTGTCTACAAACTCATAAGTTTGAGATCTTCATAATGGCCTTCACAGAACTTTCAGAAGATATCTCGATCAAAAATTCAACTTTTTGACCTTATAAGGGCAAAATTGTCATTTATCACTTCCTCAAATCTCCGAGGTGTTACATTTTCAGTCTTCAAATGATGAGTTTTTAGGGTTTATGCTTTTGAGGAAAGAGACTATTTGATGCATAATGAAATTCTTAGAGTTTATGTTTTTTTTTTAAATGAGACAAATTAATGCAGAATGAAATTCTTAGATTTTATGAAACAGACTTAGGGAACAATAAATAAATATCTTTTTATTTTATTTAACTTCTATTTTTTATTTTTTGATGTTTGATTTTTTTTTTTTGGGTAACTAAATATATTAATAGAACCAACCACAAGAGAAAAAAAAAAACAAAGGGGACCAACCCCCTAATCAACCAAGAAAATGCCTCAGGGAAACATAAGTGTTACAGCCATTACAACTAAGAAGATGAAGGAATGGGAATCCTCCAGAAATTTAAAACCCTTTATAATGCTAGGGTTGTAACGAATGTTAAGAAAAAAAAAGACGGCTATGAATCATGAAGGAGATTTGGTTAACCATCGAAGCTGCAGATTTTTTCTCAAGCTTGAAAATTCTGCAATTCCGCTCTGACCACAAGTAATAGATAGTAACAGAAAGCCCAACTTTTCTAACCAGCATAGGCAGATACTTGACCTTCCATCGGTTAGCCAAATAGGGAATAATATCCGGCCAAGGTTTAGACATCCAAGGAAATCAACACATTGCCACACACCCTCAGAAAACAAAGAAGAAGTGGCAATGCGATTCCGCGCAAGACCCACAGAGAACTCAAGTAGAAGAAACAAGGTTGCAAAACCTACCAATTCTATCATAAGTAGATAGCCTGTATTTGCTTGCTAACTAAAGGAAAAAGTTAGCTTGAGGGATGACAACAGGGAACAACATGGGCTTGTTCAATGCCACAAGAGGATGTTTGACCTCAATAAGTTCCATACTGAGAAAGAAGAGAAGATCAATGCAATCCCAGATTCCCAAATAAATTTTCCAAAAGAAAAAGAAGGAGAGATGGCAGCAGCCTCCCTCGCGACAACCAAAAGCACCCAACTATGTTGAAAAGGCCACCAAAAGCAACAACCTAGGTTGAAGAGGCCAAACCACTGGCCATTAACGATAAACATGCTTAAAATTATAGTAGACTGTACATCCAACTCATCAATAACCAAAGGGCCCTAACGGTCAATTAGCACTCCTCTTGGGAGCTAGTTATCATGCTAGAGGGAGATGGCGCTCCCATTGCCAACCTTAACACTAAAAAGATTCCTATGGACGGCACAGAGCTTAAGGAGTTTACACCAGTTCTAGGAACAAACAGAAGAAACTTTAGAAGTCTATATGCGGTTATATTTAACAAGGTAAAACTTGACCGACATAACCTACAGATTAGTGACATCAGCTGTAAGGATCTGCCAAATATTCATCGCCATAAAAGCCTTATTCCACGTATGCAAGTCTCAAATTCCTAGACTACCTTCCTTTCTCGGCCTACAAACCGATGCCCAAGAACCTTAACCTAGTTCATTCCCTCTCTTGAACAAGCCCGAAGGAGCCTACATAACTTGTTCTCAATACTTCAAAGGATTTTCTTAGGAAGAAAAATGTGAGAAGCCCAAAAAACTTGGAGACTCCGTAAAAAAAACTTAATAAGAAGTAGTCTCCCAGCAAAGGACATAAATTTATACTCCCAACTTTGAATGCATTGATTCACGTTCTCAAGCCAATGATGGAAATCTGTATTGCAAACCTTGTACGTGACAAGAGGAACACCAAGATAACAAATGAGAAGAGAACTCGACTAAAACCCCAAGCTCTAAATAATAGCTGAAGCTTCACCATCATCCATTTCCGAGAGGAAAATATTACTTTAGCTCAGTTAGGGGTGAGACCAAACACCAAAGAAAAGTCATCCATTATATCCTTAACAACAGATATCGAGACAAAATCACCATGACAAAACATAAAAAGTCATATGCGAAGCCAATAGGTGAAGTTCAACTGATTCACAACGCTAATTGAAACTCCAAGTTATTCACCTTGGAATTAAGAATATGAGAGAAAAACTACATAGCTAAAACAAATAAGTAGGGTACAACAGATCACCCTATCTCAAGCCTTTCCCACCATTAAAAAATCCCACCAACTCCCCATTAACCGCAACTGAAAGCCTAAGAGTTGAAATACATTGGTGGATCCAAGCAATCATATGGTGGTCAAGCCCAAGGTCAACTAGACACAAATGAAACTCCCAATTTAGGGTACTATAAGCCTTCATAATATCCACTGTGACAACACATCGTTTCTGCCCCAAGTTAAGATGGTAACCATGCAATACCTCATGCACCAATTAAACATTATCACCGATCCTCCTTCCACCTATAAATAATGACTGGGAAGTACCAACAACTGAAGAAAGAACTAGCTTAATATGTAACAACCTGTCCCAAATTTTCGAGGATTATCGATAATTAATTGAGGATTATCAAGGATTAATCGGGGATTAATCGAGGAGTATTGGATGATTAGGGTAAAATGACAATTTTGCGCCTAAACGAATGAAAATGTTGACTTTTGACTTGGGCAATCATTGGCATGTGGATCGAGGTCTATTACATAGATCAAGACTATATGAGTCCGTAGACAGACGACACGTCACGATCAGACATCAAACATGAGAGTTACGGGTCTATAATAGTTTTTCCAACTATTTATGGTTGCACAATTTTCGAGATCAAAGTTCATAGATCAAGACTATATGTGTCCGTAGATAGACGAAACGTCACTCCTCGTTGTCTCACCTAGGGATGAATCAAGGAGAATCCAAGATGATGACATCAAAGTTCATCCAATGTCATCCTCCGGCCCCCAGCACTATTTACCAAAGAGTCACACTCAGTGACCTCGGAACATCCATCACCAATGTGGAATCAAGCACTCTTCTCATCGTCTCAATCACAACTTCTCTTTATTTCGAAGTTCCAATCACGTTGGAAACATATTTCTTTTCCAAATACTGAGCTCACTCATTACACGAACATTCCCGCGTCCTATATGCAAACGATTTCCAAGTCCTCAACTCAGGAGGTATGGTCAACCGTAGTCAACCAAAACCAATCCGCACTGGACTCTCAAGTCCTCAGCTCAACCAGACACCATCCACGCGTCCGTGAATACCGTTTATGTAGGTACACTCATTCCGAGTGGAATTCACGTGACTCAAGGTTAAACCTTGTATACTATTTACGGATGTGCATAAACGGCCTATAACACTCACATCTCGTACCTCTAATCAACCTGATCCAACTTTGACTCACAGAATTGGTCGGAATCCACTCACATCGGTCGGTAGGCTAAATAGATCGCAATGTCTGTCGTGATCTGAAGCCAAATCTCTGCTTATTACCACATCTGACCAACCGACCCATACGTCATGTGACGTCACTCATGTCATCCATTTATATCTTTTCATCCGAATGCCACTTAGGCATTTCAACCTTTAACGTTACTACTCCTGGGCACACACTCACGCCCCAAGTCTCGTATCATCAGGGAACTGGTCACCAAACCAAGTACTTCTGGTGCCTCGCACTGAGCCACTCGGGATCCTTTCTGTCCCACTCCGTGCCCACCGAACTCACATGCTCGCCACTCTGGGAACATCTACTATCCCATCGGCATACCAGTTCGCACGTCCCAACTCTATGGGATCAATTCCAGTACTCACACTTGTGTAATCCATCCAAGGCTATTTAGGGCACCTGTCACTCATCCAGGTATATCCTACTAGTCACAGTCACCTCACAGAGGTAACGTGGAAAGTGTGCCAACACCCAACGTCAACATCTCATTCTGCGATCGCACTCAACCATAATCGAGTCGAATCCAGAATCCATGCTCGTACCGTGCGTCACTCACGCACCCCGTATCATTGTCACGACTGACGACTCCCATCGTCACAATCCTCACGGTAACCTGAGCCTATCCAACTCGATAAGACTCGACTACGTCCATCGATAGCGGCGTCTGCCACAACCTCGTGCAGACCGAGCTCAGAAACATTATGCTATCGAGACTCCAAATCCATGCGATCAACTCACCGCCGATATCAACCGCTCCAAACGCAACCTCCACTGATCGGTCCACCTCAGGATCCGGTTGACAAGTACCACACTCCTGGTAACTTGTCTAATCAATCACTAACTAGGATTATCACGAACCCGGCTGCCCTCTGCAGCCCAACCATCCTAACCGATCCCTCGCGCTGGACTCCGAAGAGTAGTCATACTCCGATACTGGTGCCCCAACAACCAGTAACAACCATCTGAGGGGCTCGTCCCCTCGTACCTATACGGCTCCTAGCCGCTGACCTCCACAAGAACTTGGCCATACTCCGTGCCTAACACTGCACAACGGCTACAAGTCGCAATCGTATCCTATCGGGTCACACCACAACTACTCCCGGCATCCACTTCCAGTCGACATCCCTCCGGGATTCGACACATCGAAACATGGCCTCTCATGCCAAATTTGGGTCCAACGTTCCTATTCCCAACAATCTCACTCGGCCAGCCATGACCTCAGCTGCTCTCTGTAGCACACTCTCCAATCTGACATGACACGACCGACAACGGGCTTTACTCGGAAGTCATCATTCGGTGTCTACCGATCCACTGGATCCTACTCAACAGCAACACTACGGCTTTAAGCCGTTAGATTAACACGAATACTGATCCCACTCGGGATCCACTTCCTCGATACACGCGGCATCCAATGCCAATCAAACCTCAAACTATCGCACCATGTGTCAAACACAACATCACTAGGGTCTGATTCCAACAAATCCTCGTACTAATGACCTAACTACCAGATTGATGGCGGACTATTATGACTGCAGAGACATCACATCCTCAACCTGCGGCAACACCAAGAACAAAACATGCTCTGATACCACTTGGTATTAGAGTACCATGAGTATCAAATGAGCCAATCTGCTCTACCTCTGGATCTAGTCTGAGCTCTATCTCTGGATCTAGTCCGACCATCTCTCTGGAATCTGGTCCGGGACCACATCATAACTTCCACTCCTTGAACGGGATACCTATGGGGATACCCATTCTGGTCTATGGATCGTGACTCTCCAGGTCGATGTCTGGAGGAGACCAAATAAATCATATGGAGGGTATATATACATTTTCAAAACACTTTCTTTCTCAAAACATATTCCAACTGGGTCTCATACCCGATTCATCTCAACAGGATTCCTCGAATCCGATTCAAATCCACTTTCACAGGCCTCGACCTAAATCCATAGTTCAACAGGGTCTCATTCCCGAATTCTCATTTCATAAATCGAACTAGGACTCAAGCCCAATTTCACAATCAACTGGGCCTCTCGCCCGATATCACGAATAACTGGGCCCTAAGCCCGAAACCATAAAGCAACAGGGCCTCAAGCACGATTTCACAACCAACGGGGCCTTAAGCCCGATACCACAGTCAAAGGGCCTCCAGCCCGAGATTACAACCAAATGGGCCTCAAGCCCGAATTAGTAAACCAACGGGGCCCTCGGCCCGACCGTATAACTTAAATGGACCCTCCGTCCGATTCCTCGTAAAATCAAATGGACTTCAAGTCCGAGAGTTGTAAATCAAATGGGTCACGTGCCCGAATTCATATTTCCAAATCCAAAATTCATTCATTAAATCCTCATTGAAAACCTAGCACGTATAAGTATCGTATAAAACCAGAAATATCAAAATACGTGCAAATACGTAAATCCTAAGCTACCACAAACAAATGCACTCATGGAATCACAAAACATATATTAAAATACTTATAAAACATTTATGCATGCATCAAGTTTGAAAGCAAGGTCCACTCACAGACCGTCCGAAGCCGTGCCTCGATACGCGCGCCAAAACGTCTTCCTGGGTCAATCATGTCCTCCGGGGTTCCCGAACCTGTCCAAATTAATTTAGAGGGTTACTAACTACTTAAATAACCCCTCACTAAATCCCCGCAATTTTCCGGAATTTTTAACTATTTTTAAAATCGATTCTAAACCTTCGGACGTCCCAAACTATATCGAAACAACGTCCGATCGACACGAAATCAGTTCCAAAATGTTCGTTACATCGAATAGATGATTTGACATGTTGGAACCTTACCCAAATTATGCCTCACGCACCTTCACGCGTCGCCCAAAGGGGCTGCCCGTGGGGCTCACGCGCCCACTGTAGATCTTCTTGAACCCAGCGCAGACCGATCCGAACCGGTTAGTCTTGTGCAGCCAGTCTAGCCGAACCGGCGTGGTCGGTTCAGCCCTATTCCTCCCTCATTTTTGGTCTGTTTCTTCCCCTTTTGATTCTAATCTTCCTATTTCAATCTTAGAAACTTAAACCTATGATCAAAATGAAGAAAAACATGGAAAACCCAATCCGTTCGATTTGAATCCCACGGTTCAACATTTTCAATTCCTCTCTAGAGCTTCCTCCGTCTTTCACCATTCCCAAAACCTTCTCTAAACTTCCTAAGCAACCTAGTAAACCCATTACAATTGATTAAAACCATCCTAAACGTCAAGAATCGAAATTAAAAAAGAAAAATGGCAAACAGAGCATACCTCCTCTCTCCACCATGCACGGCGGCCCAGCCGCCTCCTGCCACCATCCTCAGCTTCATCAGCCTCCTCTCACTCTCTTGGTTCCTCAGAAATGATCATATGGGGTAAGGGTTTGGATTGGGGTTAGATGTTGATCGGGTTTGGGTGGAAATGGGGAAAATGGTCGAACACAGTTAAGGGTGGATATGCATGAGTATGTTTGAGTGTGTAATGGATGAGTGACACTTGTCACTCATCCATTGAACCAGTGACAAATATCTGGGCCCCACTTAGGACAAAAGTCAATCTGTCTCGAACTTCGTGCAATAGTACCACGGAACTTCCGTGAACCGTAACTTCTTCGTCGAACGTCCGAATTCGACGTGCCACCTGTCTACGAATTCGTATCATCCCGATCTACGTAACGGTCCTCAGACCTCAGCCATCGGACCTTCCAGATCAAAAGTCAACTATTTATTCCTATTCAACTAAATTACCAAAATACCCCCGAACTTCTGAAAATCATAACTTTTTCCTCGAACGACGGAATCGAACGTGCCACTTGTCTATGAACTCGTGACATCCCAAACTACATCACACTCATTGGCCAAACTCCATTTGACAGCCAGAACAAAAAGTCAACGATTCGCCCATTCTAGGAGCAAAATCATCATTTTGCCCTGAACGTCCATTAATACTCATCTAATCCCCGATTAGCAAGGCTAATCTGTCATTAATTCTTAATTAATCCTGATAATTTGGGACGGATCGTTACAACCCGTATGAGGGTTGAAGATGATGACGTGGCATGCCACCTCATCATGTCAAGCCACGTGGCCAACTAGAGGGTGTCACGTGGCCAGGTGTTAGTCCAGTCAGTAGCTAGCATGGCATATACTTGTCACACCACGTGTACTAGTGAGATGGTGCCATGTGACATGGAGTTAGGACTTGTCTAGTGACGTGTCAAATGACGTGGCAGTCCACGTCAGACATGTTAGTCCACGTGGACTAGTAAGGTGGTGCAACTTGGCAGTGTGTCAAAGTTGTCAGTGACACATAGTAGGTCACGTGGAAAAGATGACGTTAGTAGGTGACATCATCATGTGATGTGGCACGTGTCAAAGGGTGACACGTGGCACCAGTAAAGGTGTGCCACATGCCAAGCTGTCAAAAGCTGTTACCGAACTTTAACCAGCGCGTGGGCAAAAATTTTGAGGTCAAATCGGTCTTGTTCAAAAGGTTTCGATGATCTAAATCAAATGGTGGTGGTTTCAGGTCGATCGAAGATCGTTGATAGGTCATTTGGAAGTTTTTATCCTCGAGAAGTGTGTTCTGGACATATTTATGATTTCGAAACTTTTGAGGGTTTCTGTTATAGACTTGTATAGATGGTTAGTGACCCTTGGGTATGATTTGGATAGGCCCGGACATTCCAGAGACTTTGGATTAGCCTCGGATTGGCTTACGGCGTGGATTGTTAGTGGGAAACATAGATAGTCTGTGAGTGGACATTTGTTTTATAAATATAATGCATACATAAATGTTTTATATGTGTTTTATGAACATGGTTGAGATGCACTGATTGCATATGATTTGTGTTTGATTATTAAACATTTCGTGGAAAATGTATTGTGCACGTATTTCAAGAATTATGTTTTATATGATACTTTGGGCTTAGGGTGAGTTTTTTACATGCTTGAGATTTCAATGATTTGAATGACGTGTTGATTATCGGTTTTGAATGTTTTCACGGAGATGCGTGAAAATGGTATTTCGGGCTTGTGTCCTAGTTGGTTTATAGATTTACTTAGAGTATAGTCAAACGTGAAATGGACAATGTTTTGAATAGTGAAATGGTTTTCAGATTTGGAAATGATATATCGGGCTTGTGACCCAGTTCTAATTTATCAAATGATATTACGGGCTTGTGACCTTGTTCTGATTTATGATATGATATTTTGGGCTTGTGACCCTGTTGAAAAGATATTTGACTTCGAGTGTGAGTCTATGTGTATTTGATTTTGGGTTCAGACCCTACGAGATTGATCTAGATAGAGACCCTATGTAATAGGTCCCGTCCTCGAAGGACATAGATAACTATGCCCAGTTTTGCTCCCGTCTGACAAGTCAACTGAAGTTCCGAAATTACCCTCAGCACTTACCAAACAAGGGATAACCGAACCTGTCCCCACTCATGCCTCCACCTCCCGATCAGTCTCTATCATCGCGCCACGACCTGGAGGGTCAATAAAACAGAAAAGGTGTGAGTGGACAAAACAAATTTTAATAAATCCATTTATCAACATACATTCTTACCCTCCAGTTTCACAAACATGCATGCATATCATAAAACATGAGTAAGATACATCCGGGAAAAAATGTTTACAAATCAAAAATCTCAATAAAACCACGGGACTCATTTCCATACCCAATCTCATTAGTCACGTTATCCATGCTACGCGTGCAATTCAAATAAGCTCAAGGACCGCTCAAAATCCGAGCATGTCCCCGTGAACACATCACTAGTCGACATTCCAGATCGTCGTGAACATATCATCGACCGATCCTATATAATCCCAGCACATCTGATCTGATTTGAGCCTCCCTCAGCTTCATGACAACAGACCGTGCTACGTGACCTCTCCTGGCAAACACATCCCATCCCGGAGGCGAGCGTTATCTCCAGGGTGCACTCTGGGGAAAACATATTCCCAACCGGAAGCCCTAAATATCAGCAACACAGGGTGCACTTTGGGGGAAACATATTCCCAACCAAAAGTGACAGGACCCATCCCAATCCCCCCGGGATTAGTGCGGGATGACCATGCTCCCGTCTGACACGAAGTGTCAGACAAAGGATATTTCCGTCCTTTGCCCTCCCGTGCTATCAGAGTACGCCAGGATCCGGAAGAGGTATGTGATATCTCGGTCTCTGCTACAGTCCAAATCGATGTCAACCTGAAAGGCAGTCAAAACATTAAAAGCTGTGAGTGGACAAAACAAGAGTTTATAAAAACATTTCCATAAAGAGGAGACATTTGTACCCTTCACTAAAAAGCATGCATGCATTCGAAAACCATTTATCAAACCGTTCATTAGGGCCTTAGCCCAAAATCATAAGAAACCAAATACACGGGCCACTGTCTAAATCCATGAAGATACCAAACACACGGGCCACTGCCCAAAACCTGTGCACATCACATATCACATATTTATATCACGTACACATATAATTCACACAACCAATCCTGTCACAGTTTCCAAAGCCACGCGCGTGCTACCCAGGTCTCAATCCGAGTCTTCTCAAAGTCAAGATCAATGTCCGTAGACCACTGACCCTACCCGAGGTAATAGTAATCATAGCCTTCCTGAGAGTAAGGAACGCAACTAGGGGGTGACTCCACTCAATCGGTGCTCCGTGACTACTCCGGGGTCCACCCAGGCCAACGACCCTCCCCGGAGGAGATAATAAGTAAATAAAGGTATATGAATACATATATATACATAACATAAACATTCATGCCTGGTTCCCTTGAACCGTCATGATCCATAACATCCATAACAAGGGTTCATGCCGGTTCCCATAAACCGTCATGAACCAGAATGACCTGACAAAGGTTCATTCCGGTTCCCATAAACCGTCATGAACCACAATGACCTTTCCAAAGTTCATGCCGGTTCCCGTAAACCGTCATGAGCTTGGAAATCCATCTAGGGTCCCTGACCCGAAATCATCAGTGTAAAACAACTGGGTCTCGTGCCCGAACATATGACATCAGCTGGGCACCGTGCCCGATATCTAAAGGTCAGTCACGACTCTGATCATAGTGATGTGTGCAACCATCCATCCAGGACCGCCCTCAATCCTGGTATGTCGCCGTAAACGTATCAACCGACGCGACCACCACAAGATCATGGTGCACTCATCACCGATCGCTATCCTGAACCGTCAGCACTCCGAAGTCGAGCCTCCCCAGGCTGCCCGACCACGAATCGTGCATCGTGACCTCTCCGGAAGGAACACATCCCAATTCGGAGGCGAGCGTCGTATCGTCGATCGTCGTGCACATTGCACCCGTCGCGACCACGATTTAGACCCGAATGTCGTAAATAGCGTCATATGCCCGAGACAAAACCAAATGGGTCTCATACCCGAGTTTATCTTTTTAGAAATCCAAAACCAGTTCCTTTAGACCAATAAAGAAATACATACCCGTATAGGCATCGTATAGGGCCGAAACCTCGAAATACGTGCCTATACGTAACCACACATCCAAATGCACTCATAGCATCACAAGAAAGTATTTAAAACATATAATAAACAATTATGCATGCACCAATTTAGAAAATAAGATCCACTCACAGACCGTCCTAGCTACCGCCTCGATTTGCATGCCGTACGGCTCCCCGAGCCGATCACCATCACCGGGACTCCCAAACCTGTCCAAATTCATTTAGAGGGTTACTAATAGCCTCATTAACCTCTCATTGAAGTCCCATAATTTTACCGATTTTCTAACTATTTTTAAAGTCGATCCTAAACCTTCGGACAGCCCGAAACCTATCGAAACGATGTCCGATCGACTCGAAACCAGTCCCAAAATGTTCGTTACATCGAATAGATGAAATTACATGTTGGAACCTTGCCCAAAATCTCCCCAACGCGCCCGGACGCGCCGCCTGAAGTGGCTGCGCATGGGCCTCACGCGCCAGCTACAGTACCGTCTTCAACCTCGCGCAGCTGGTCCGGGCCGCCCGGTCCGGTCCAACCCCTGCAACTGGACCGACGTAACCGGTCCAAGCCCCTACAACCCGTATTTTTCGTCCGTTTTCTTCCAATCCAATCCCTAAATTCCTATCTTCTCATTTCCCATCTAACCCAATTAAACAAAAACCTTAAAACCGCCTAGAACCCGTGAACCCAAAATGGACCTCACGGTTCAAAAATCGAAAACCTCACCCCAGGGCTCCTCAACGTCCAAAACCTTTCAAAACCTCCCTAATTGACCTCCTAAAAACCTAATTACTTCAAAACCAACATCCAGATCGACCCATAACACACAAAATGGAAATTTGATCGAAAAATGGTTAAACCGATACCTCGATCGGTTTTTCTCCCCCGCCGTGCACGGTGGTGCTACCTGGGCCAGCCACTACGTCCAGCCGGTCCTCTTCATCCCTCTGTCCTCTCAGCTAAGCTCACAGTTCAAGGGTTTGGTATTTGGGTGAGAAATGGTGATTGAGTTGGTTTGGGAAAAATGGGAGAAATGGATGAACGGGGAAGGGTTTGATGCATGAATGAAATTGGTATCCATTGGATGGGTGACACTTGTCACTCATCCATTGGGCATCAGGACAAATATCTGGGGCCACTAGAGACAAGACTGCACTTTTCGTCTCGTAAAACGTGTTTCCATGAATAGTAACCAGTAACTTCCGTGAACCGTAACTTTGTCGTCGAACGTCCGAATTCGACGTGCCACTTGTCTATGGATTCGTATCATCCTTATCTACGTAATGGTCCTTGGCCCTCGGCCATCGGACATCCCAGTCAAAAAGTCAACATTTGACCCCTTTTAACCAAAATTACCAAAATGCCCCTAAACTTCCGAACGTCATAACTTCTTCCTCGAATGTCGGAATTGAACGTGCCACCTGTCTATGAACTCGTGACGTCACGAACTACGTCACAATCATCGGTCAAAGTCCATTTGACCGCCCGAATGAAAATTCAACGTTTTACCCACGTTAGGGGCAAAACTGTCATTTTGCATCGTTCGTCCGATTTCGTCCTACTAATCACGGATTAGCCTCACTAATCGTGATTAGTCACTAATCTAATCTAGGAACTTGGGACGGGTCGTTACAGAAAGCCCTAAATATCCGAAAGAATCACCATAATAAAAGCAGTAAAAACAGTTGCATTTGAAACCAAAACCATTATCAACATAGGGTCTTAGCCCCAACAGATAGTTTCCACAAAACCCGTAAAACCAGAGTCCCGATTATTTCAGAAATCCGAAAACCATCAAGATCATCATGTAACCACATGGAAATACCAATCCAATCAAAATCACATCTCTAATGGGTCTCAAGCCCAAAATATCATTTTCACGCAAATCCGTGCAACTGTAACCTGAGTTTCCATTTTCACATAAATCCATAAAATATATCCGAAAAATATTACATAAAACCACCAAATCAATCCCTGACACATAATCCGAGTCAAAACATTATTTTCCAATCCCGGACCTACGCCAAAAATCTGAGTTGCACATTTTCTTAAAAATCGTGCCCAAAATCAATATAATATTCCCAAAAATTCAAAAATCATCATATCAAGGTATCAATCATACCAAATCATTTCAAATCATATAATAAAGCATTTAAAACATATATACATGCATCACGGTTAGAAAACAAAAGTCCACTCACACACCGTCCATATCACTTGCTTTCCGAGCTGCACGCCTTTCTGTAATTTCTGATACTTTCCAGGAATCCCAAGTCCTGTCCAAAATCATTCTTAAGGGTCACTAATGACTCAATTAAGATCATATTAACTTCCCATAATTTTTCCGGGAATTAAATACGAATTTAAAACAAAACATAACACTTCGGACCCTCGAAACTATATCGAAACAGTGTCCAATCGACTCGAAACCAACGCCAAAATGTTCATTAGATTTAAAGGAGCAAGTTTCATGTTGAAGTCGCCTCTCGATTCAGTCTCACGCGCCCCCATGCGCCGCCGTAAGTGGCTGCTACAGTCATCGTCCCAACCCGTTTCTGCTACAATTGGGTCGTTTAGCCCGCTTGTTGACTCGGTTCAATCCCTGCCAATTTTAACTTGAATTCCTCAATTGCTCCATCACATAGCATCGTAATCACCTTAATTATGGGTATGTTCCATTAATTTCGATCTTAATTACTTGAAACCAATTCAGCTTCATTCAAGTTTCCAAAGGATGTTCATCGTTCCAAGTACATCGAATATTCATCGATTTCTTCAATTAATTAATTAGGGAGCATCTTAGACTTATTTTAAAGCTGATTTTGAAATCAATTTCACAAAAAACTTACCCCCAATTGCTCAACTCAAGCTCGCGATTTTCCGAATTCCGCCATGTCTGTTCATGGCTAAAAGAGCTTCGAACCTTGAGTTTCTTGATGTGTATCGACTAATACGAGTCCCAGAAGTCTTAATCTAAGTCCAATTTCAACGTTTGAGGGCTGCAAGGTGAAATTCGAATATTGAATTGCATGGATTTGTTTCGGGTTTTTGAATTTTCTTTCACGATTTTCATCTCCTTTCTTCCTCGTAATTCTCTGTTATTCCTCTCTCAATTCCATTTAGTTTCTCACATTCTCAGCCTAAGGTTTCAGTTTTCATCTGAGATCACTTCCGCTCTGTTTTTCTCTCCATTCTTTGTGCTCGATTTCTTTAATTCACATACACACATAGTCAGTGTTAAGTCGCATACACACACACACACAACCTCTTCAATGACACTAATTGTAACGACCCGTCCCGAATTCCGGGATTAGTTTAGTGATTAATCTTGATTAGTGAGGTTGAACGGTGGTTAGTAGGGCGGAATCGGATAAATTGTGCAAAATGACCGTTTTGCCCCTGGTCGTGGGCAAAATGTTGACTTTTTGTTCGGGGCGGTCAAATGGACTTTGACCGATGACCGTGACGTAGTTCGGGACGTCACGAGTTCATAGACAGGTGGCACGTTCGATTCCGACATTCGTAGTGAAAGTTATGGTGTTCGGAAGTTGAGGGGTATTTTGGTAATTTGGCTTGTTAGGGGCCAAATGTTGACTTTTTGATCGGGAGGTCCGATGGGCGAGGGCCAAGGACCGTTACGTAGGTATCGTCGATACGAATCCAACGACAGGCGGCATGCCGAAATCGGAGATCCGACGACGACGTTATGGTCAAGGAAACGAACTAACGAACCGAGGCCGGGATTAAAATAATATTATAATAATGAATAGTGACCGTTGACCCTACACACCTGGATGAGTGACAAGTGTCACCCATCCCTTGTTTCCAGCTCCTTGTTTCCCTCCAAACATCATCATTACTACATCATCATCATCTAATCCACCATTTCCCCTAATTTTCTCCATTTTGTTCCTAAACCGTGCACAAAATGTGGGATTCGGATTAGGGAGAATTGGCTCCCTTCTTCTGCTGTTCTTGTGAGAAAATGGGAGACTAGGATGAGGGAATTAACGGGGAAACACGAGGGGTTGTGAGGATGTTGAATTTTGGATTTTGGATTTCGGGAAAATTGGGGGGAAAATTCGAATACTGGGAATTGGGCTGTGATAATCGAATTGGAGGTTACAAACATCTTCCTGAGGTTGTGACGAGTCGATCCACATCAAAAACGAGAAGGATTGGTGCCGTTTTGGCTCTGATCGAGCTTGGTGACTGAGGAAGAAATCGAGGCTGAGTCGTGGAGTTTGGGGCTGTGATTGACTCAATTGTTGTGGGGAAATGATTTCTCATGATCCCACGATGCTTCTGGGATCATCAATTGAAGGAAACCGGCTGAGATCGATGAAACTCCATGGTTGCACAGTGGACGGTGTTCATACTTGAGTCGTGATCATTTACTGATCAAACGACGAAATTGATGTGGGGGAATTGTTCCTCGTGGTCCACTGATGCTTCTGGTTGAACCAATTTAGGGAAATCAATCGAGATTGAAGGAATCCCATGATTGAACAGTGACCGGGTGTTCTTCGTGGATCATCATCGAATCGTGGGAATCTGGGTAAGGATTTGTGTAATTGAGTTTACGGACTTATAATTGGACTTAAAACGAAGCTAATGGATTGATCAATTGAAGGAATTAGGATCGAATTGACAGGATTGGAACCGGGTTGTGTCGCGGGTGAATTGGACCCGTTTACCAGACAAACGGGTTGGGCTGGTGACACTGTAGCAGGCGCGTGAGTTTCACGCGCAGCCACTCACGGCGGCGCGTGACGGCGCGTGGGCACGGATCTCGAGGTGAGGTCAACATGACTTCTGTCCTATTTAATGTAACGGATATTTTGGAATTGGTTTCGGGTCGATCGGACACCGTCTCGATAGTGTTCGGGATGTCCGAAGGTTTTTAATTAAGTTTAAAAATAAGTAAAAATTCGGGAAAATTACGGGACTTTGATAGGATGTTAATGATGAGGTTAGTGACCCTCTAATGTGATTTGGACAGGATTGGGAGTCCCGGTGATAGTGGTGTGGCCCGGGAGGGCCGGTGGCACGCGTATCGAGGCACACGGTTAAAACGGTCTGTGAGTGGACTTTGGTTTTATAAATTCTATGCATGCTTAAATGTTTTACATGGATTATGATTGTGATTGTATGATGTTAGTTTGGTTGTTGGTAAATTGTACGGTTTCACGTATTTCGAGGCGATTTACGTGCTTGCACGTAAATCGAGGTTTTCTGGTGTTACATGGATTTTCCATATTTATGACTTGGATATAATGTGATGAAATGGTTTTGAAATTGGAAATATAAACTCGGGCTTGAGGCCCACTTGTTTTGGAAATTTCGGACTTGGAGTCCATTTGAGAATCGGGCCGGGGGCCCAGTTGGTTGATGAAATCGGGCCAGGGGCCCAGTTGGTATGAAATCGAGCTGAGACCCATTTGAGTTATGTTATCGGGCCAGGGGCCCAGTTGGTTTACAAATCGGGCCGTGGGCCCAGTGGTTCATAAAATCGGGCATGAGGCCCAGTTGGATAATAAATGTGATTTCGGGTCAGGGACCCTATATTTTATAATGGTGATTTTGGGTCAAGGACCCTAAATGGAATTATGTAGTTTTATGGAAATTTCGGGCAGGGCCCAATGGTAATAATGTGATAAAAGGATTTAATAAAACTGTTTTCCATATACCATCTGGACACAAGGATATATGATGGTCTCCTCCAGATGTCTGGGACACTGGGGAAGTCACGGTGCATTGCCTGCGAGGGGTCATTATACGGAGCAGCCGGACCGTATGATGACTCAGGAGCAGGATTGCTATGATTGACGTCAGGGACGTCAGACATCAGGGATGTCAGATATATGGACTCGGAGAGACCCCGGGCAGCACGCGTAGCTTATGAAACCGTGAGATATGACGTCAGGGACGTCTAGCGTCTGGGACGCTAAGCATCTGGGATGCTGGTGATGGTAATGGTAAAATATGGATTAATGAATAAAATGGCTTATTGATTGGATATGTGTTATGTGGTAAAAATGGATTATTGGTTATGATATGGTATGTAGGGTCGGGGACCCTAAATGGTTTTGGATTTTTGAATTGATGTTCATCTATGGTCGTGGGTGGTGACCCACATGGTTTTAATATGTATGGTGGTGGTATTCCACGGTTTTGGGCTGAGTTCCCACACTTGGTTTTTGGTTAACGGTTTTCGGGCTAAGGCCCTAATGGCTCGGTTGATCAAACATTTTGGTTACTGGTTTTTGGTGGCATGCATACGTTTTTATTGGAGGGCATAAATGTCTTATAAATGTATTTGGTAAACTTATTGGTTTTTGTCCACTCACAGCTTTTGGTTTTAATGCCCTTCAGGTTGATTACGGATGCGATTGCAACAGGGACTGGGACATTGCACACCTCCTCCATCGATCCTTGCGCACTCTGGATGCCCTGTTTGGCCAGTGGCTCGTGGTTATCCCTTGTCTGACACCCCTTGTTGGACGGGAGCAGGGCACATTCCACGGTAATCCCGGGGGGATTGGGATGGGTCCTGTCACTAATCCCATATGAAAAAGGGACAAATGTCACGCACAAACCCATGTGAATCACTCATTTGGCCAACTCAGCAACATCCTGCCCCAAATTATCGTTTTGCCCCTGCCTTGCATAATTACCAAAATGCACCTCTTAGTTCTAGACCCGTAACTTCCACATCCAAACTCTGATTGATGCATGCCGCCTGTCTACGGATTCAGCATCTCGAGACCTACCCGATAGTCTTTACAGCCAGTCCAAAAAGTGTCCCGATTAAAAAGTCAACTTTCTGCCCTTATAACTAGTGCAAAATCGTCATTTTCTTCAAATTCCTTTTTTTTTTTTAATATTCGGGTCGTTACACTATGAGATTTGGATTGGGGCTGAGACCTTATAGGATTTGATTTTGGGCTGAGACCCTACGTGAGACACTTGATGAGATTTGATAAATGTTTTCACTGGGACCATACTCTTGAGATTGATATAACTTCGGTAGGAATATGTTTCCTCGGAGAGGGACTCCGATTGTGGATATGTTTCCCCAAAGGGGTCCCTATGATGTGTGGCTCGCCTCCAGGATGCGCTGTGTTACCCCCCCCCCCCCCCCCACACACACACACAAAGCGGAGAGGTCACGATGCACTGCCTATTGTCGAGCAGCCGTGGGAGGCTCGACTCAGGAGTGCTTACATGTCATCGTTTGTTGATTTGTTCAAGACGATTTCAGCGTTGGCCATTGATATGTTCTCGGCGACGTGCTTAGACCTAAGCAATCCTAGAGCTTATTTTCACGCATTGCACGGATGACGTGATTGATGATGATATGATATGATGATATTTGACAGATGTGGGATACGAGGATTGGTCATGTTTTCGATGATTGCTTATTGTACATATGTTTTCACTGTTTATTTATTTGAAAAGCAATATGATTTGATTTTAAGAAAGCACGTGAGATTCCTCGTTTTCTTATGCATTCATACTATTAATTGAAGGGTATAACTGTCATTTTAAGTAAATGGTTTTACATAAACTGTTTATTTTTGTCCACTTACAGTTTTAATTTTTTTGATACCCTTCAAGTTGATCGCAGATGCGGGCTGTAATAGAGACCGAGACATCACACAACACTGCATACTCTGGAAACCCCGAGTAGGTTATAGCTTTATCCCTGGTGAGTTCTTTTCAATAATGGTTGATGAATCACATGATTGTTCAATAAAGGAGAAAATGGTGGTGGTATTTCGTTATGTGGACACAAGAGGACATGTAATTGAAAGATTTGTCGGAGTTCAACATGTTGCGGATACCTCTTCAAGCACATTAAAAGATGCTATCGACCAATTGTTGTCTACAATCAACATGAGCATGTCCATGCTACGAAGACAAGGTTATGATGGAGCTAGTAATATGAAAGGTGAGTTCAATGGCCTTAAAGCAAAAATCTTGAAAGAAAATAAAAAAATTTGAAAGAAAATCCTTATGCATTTTATGTTCATTATTTTGCACATCAACTTTAATTAGCTCTTGTGGCGGTGGCAAAAAACCATGCTGATATTGCCACTTTTTTCACAAAGGCAAATAGTCTTGTTAATATTATTGGAGCATCGTATAAGCGCCATGATTTTCTTAGAGATCAACTACAAAAAGATCTTATGGAAGCTCTTGAAAATGATTGTCTTGAAACAGGACAACGTTTAAATCAAGAAACTAGTCTCAAACGTGCGGGTGATACACGTTGGAACTCACATTATGGAACTTTGGTAAGCATTATTTCTATATTCAAATCTGTGATAAAAATGCTTCTATTGATTATAAATGATGGTTCGACAAATCATTTAGGGGAAGCAAATATATCTTTTGAAGATATTCAAACTTTTCAGTTTGTGTTTCATCTTTTTTTTTATGAGATCTATTTTGGGAGTTACAAATGACTTATCACAATCGTTACAAAGGAAAGATCAAGATATTGTGAATACCATGTCTCTAGTTCACGAAAGTAAGCAACAACTATGACTACGCCCAAACTACGCATCAAATTAAACACGTAATTTGAGTATTGTGCAATTTAAACCCTTTTTGTGTAGATGTTGTATTGGTAGATAGGGATCGTTCTTAACCGGGGAAATTAGGGAACATTAATAATGTGTTAGTGGGAGATGAATAAAAGAATAATGAATTAAAGAATTAAAGAATAAAGAATTAAAGGAATAAAAGAATAAAAGAATTAAAAGAATAAAAGAATAAAGAAGGGGGGTTTTGAAAAGATTTATAACTAAATTAAAGAAAACACTAATTAAGAATTAAAATGCAAATGCTCATGCTAATTGGAATTTACAAACCATAGAGTAGTTTCATAGACAAAACCCACACTTTTACGTAAGTAATTTCGAATTAACAATCACATTATTTAAACTACTCCTAAAAATAGACTTCTTTCTAACATTTTGCTCATAATAAACCAATCACGAAATCCTACCTTCATCATCTCAAATACTTACATATATCTTTCAATATTATAAATGCATCAACCATTAATGTGCGTCAAACATCAATATGCTTCAAACATTTACAACATGATTTACCTTAAGTTTATAATTAAATGCGCCGACAGCGATCAACATTTAATCTCTTCAATTCCACTCTAAGTGCACCGACAGCGGATAAAACATTTAACATCAAATTGAAGTTTAAGCACTAAAACATATGAAGTAAAAGAAATTCAAAAAATAAAACACATGGAGATTGCATTCTTACTTACAAATGTTAGAAAGAAAATACCAAGAACAATAGTAAAGAAGAAATGAAAATAACATAAAAATAACATAAATTACGAATAAGAATTAAAAGAAAACTAATTAATAAGAAAATCTACAAGAAGTAAAAATGGTCCCCAAAATTGTCTCTCAAAAGAGAGAAACAAAAAAACTAAACTAAGAACTAAGAATTAAGAAAAATGAAAGAAATGGAAGAATGAAACTAATGGGGGACTCCCCAAATACATGAAATGACCTCCCTATTTATAGAGGGACTGCCACAATTGTTTAATTAAAAGTACAAAATTAAAATATAAAAATAGCAATAAAATAGTACATGAAGAAGTGATGGAAATGATGAGATTGGGTGGGAAAAGATGATGATTTTGGGGCAAATATGCTGATTTTGGAGAAAAGTGGCTGATTTTGGGGAAAAGTTGCTGATTTTGGGGCAAATATGCTGATTTTGGGAACTATTGGGGGGCTGCTGGATTTTTGGCTTGGGCTGCTGGATTTCAGCAGCTTCCCACCGAATTTCCTTGCGATTTTCGGTTGTTTCTCATATTTCGTCCATAATTTCTTCGTTATAATTCCGATCGGGACGATTCTTTCACCAAAATGCTCCAAATTCCAAGCGTTATTTATTTCTACAAAAATATCACAAAATAAATTAATTTGTCTAATTATTTATTATTTTAATATTAAAAGTCAAGTATAAAGGGTATAAAATAATATAAAATAACGCTTATTTGAGGACCTATCAAACTACAATATATGAGAGATAATGAATTTGATCTTTTACTTGATCAAGTTTCATGTTTTTGTGATGAACAAGATATAGATGTTCCCAATATGGATGATCCATTCTATGCTCCAGGAAAATATAAACGTGTAGTTTCAAAGCTCACGAACCGTCATCATTATCGTGTCGATCTTTTTACTCATATCATTGATTATCAGCTTTCAGAATTGAATAATCGTTTCAACGAGGTAAGTATCGAGTTACTTATTTGTATGACATGTTTGAGTCCAGATAATTCCTTCTCAGCATTTGACAAACATAAACTATTTCGTTTTGCTGAATTTTATCCTCAAGAATTTAGTTCTCGAGAACTCCTTACACATGAGGACCAACTTAAGGTTTAAATTCATGATATGCATTTGAGTAATGCATTTTGTACTTTGAAAGGAATTAGTAGTCTTGCAAGGGAAATGGTCAAGACGGGGAAGCATAGAGTATACAAGCATGTGTATTTGACTTCTTACACTGTGTATTTACTTCTTACATTGGCCTTAGTGCTACTAGATGCAACCGTTTCAGTGGAAAGAGAATTTTTAGCAATGAATATTGTGAAGACTCCACTCCGTGAGATTCCCCGGAGACAGAGAGGTCGAAACTATAATGCAACTCTTTCAAGACATGAAAAATCGTCGTGGACAATTGTAATTTTTAATCTTTTATAAATTATAAATTTTAATAGTATCCTTTAGTTTTAAAAGATATTTTTGCTTCCTAAATGTTTGTAAGTATTACATTTTGACTCCCTCAAGAAAAATTCCTGGGTCTGCCACTGTTGGGAAGCGTCAATTTCCACACAAATATGCAAATAAGAAAATATGTTTCTTCAAGGTAGTGTTGAAATCCATACACAATGGTTACCCAATTGCACTAGCAATATAGATGAAACCTTCATTCGCTCTAGTGTTCCAAAGGTACATTATACAAATTCACCCACACATGCACTTTAATGTGAGCTTCATGAGATAAGGTTATTCGTGTTATCCATCGGAATAGGAACAAAAGGTTTCCCTGACAAATTCCATGCACCATCTTCAAGAACAGTAATGCAAGAATCTTTATTACAGAATTTGAAGAAAAATAACCACTTATCGATTTCCAAAAGCTCTATAAGGCTTCTGTTTGCTCGGAGTGTCCTAGAAAGCAGATTAATAGCAATAAAATAGAGCATATGCTTATCAATTAAATACACAACAACATAGTTATTCCAGGCCCTAGCTTCTTCCAAGGCAGCACAACGAGCATGATGGATAACCAATCAATTTCCTACCAAGACCGATTTGTGGTAATTCAGATTAAGACAAGGCTTATTTCGAGGAGAGGATCCATAGGCCGCTTGTGTGTAGTTGGTTTGCAAAAGACCAGCCGAAGTTTCATTGGGGCCACTCAGCCACATGGGTGTAGCCTAGTTATTTTCTCTGAGGATTGATTCTTGGGGCCGCAAAGAAGCAGAAAAACATGTTCAGCTGAGAGAAAGTTACCTTATTGCAGCCATTGGGACTCACAAAATCAAAGATTTGAACTAGAGGCCTAATGTCCACCCCATAGCTAGGCCAAATCCTTCGAGACATCCAACCAGATTATGGTGGAATCTGACGAGCCAATAGAATGGGTCAATCACTAGACATGAGGCTCAACTAAACATTGAGTAGCTGACGGGATATCGCCACCAACCACTTGTTGGTTAAGGAAAATGTTGTTGAGCATCCTTCTATTAATAAGGCGAGAGCTATAACTAAGAGAACTAGGACCAGGCGACGAATTCTGAATGAAGAACGAGGAAACCTTCGTAGTAGGATTCATACAACAAGACCAGGAAAGTGGACTGCCTGACATCCCAAAAGGGAGAAGATTTTAAATCCGAGGAGGGTTGGGGAGAGAGGGGCTTTGAAAGAGGGTTTAAGCCTTGGGAGCCGACTAGGGGAGAGAAGGAAGCATGCATGGTGAGGCTATGGCAAATTCAAGGTTTTAGGTTGGTGTTTGGGCTTAGCGAATGCAAAGGTTGAGATAGAAAGGGGCAGAGACTACGTCACCCAATGAGCCCTTCAAACTCATATCCAAGAAGACACTCAAACTCAAAACACATGTGGATTCCTTTCTCACTGCATGTGGATTCATTTGGTGAGAAGGAAATTAGATCGAATTCGTTTCTCACTACTCAAGTGCTTTCTTTTCCGCGTGTAATGTCAGCGCTCAATTTACTAATGATCATACAGTATATACTGTATATATGGATGTTTATTTGTCAAGATTTAGATTATTAACGGTAGGCCTGTTAATCAATTTTTCGGTTAAGTTTTTTTGCTGAAATTGAAATCGAATCGGATTGAGAATCGATTTCGGTTCGGTCCGATTTTTAGTCTCAAAATTGATTGAACTGAAAACCGATTAACCCGGTTCAGTTCGGTTTTGAACCAATTTTGGACCGGTTTAACCGATTTTCTTCTATGACGAAGGGAATGAGGGAGAGGCTAAGGAGGTCGTGGGCTTCGAAGTTTGAAAACGGCGGATCGGGCTTCAAGTTCGACAAAGATGAAGATGAGGACTTAGAGGGAGATGGCGAGATCGTGGGAGAATGAGAGTCGTTGGAGGGAAGTGAGGCCGTGAGTTCGAAGATAATGGGGTTGAAGAAATTGCGGGAGATATCGCGGGAGAGGATGAGGTCGAAGATGAGCTTCGGAAAAGACGGAGAGGTTGAGGGAGACGGTGATAGAGAGGTCGAAGTTGGTGAGTGATGAGGTTGAGCAGTGAGACACTGAGACGAAGTCGATGAGAGTCGAGTCTCTCTAGAGGGATACAAAGAGTTTGTGAGGTGAGAGAGATGAGAGTGGAGCCATCGCCCATGAGATGATGTCGATGAGAGTCGAGAGGGAGAGATTGAGAAAGATGAGAGCGAGGAGTCGTACTCGTGGTTGTGTAGCCGTGTTGCTCCTGCTCTGGGAGACTGGGAGTCTGGAATAATCGAGAGGCGAGACGAGAGGTCGAGAGAGATGAGTGGATGACTGAGAGCGACTGAGAGATAGGGTTAGGGATTTTGGTTTGAACGGCGTTGTTTGAGACAGAGAGGCTGGGTTGTTTGGGTCCTGGGGAAGGTTGGGTTGGGCTTCCAAGTTTCTGGAGATGGGTTGGAGACAGAAGTTGGGCCATCATTAAAACCCAAAACAGAAGCCCATTCCTTAAAACCCAAAAACAGAAGCCCATTTATTTAAGTTCGATTATTCGGTTCGCTTCGGTTATGTTAAATCAAGAACCAAAATAGAACTAGTTTGGACTCAATTCGGTTCGATTTTTACTATTCAGTTTCGGTTTTCTTTCGGGTCGATTTTGTTCGGTTCGATCTCGATTTAGTCCGGTTTTTTAGAACCAATTAACAGGGCTAATTAACGGTTAGTAAGAATTCCACCATATTTTGATTATTTATAAAATGAATTAAGATATTATTTTTATTTTTTGAGAAGATATGAAATTTCAAAGTTGATATATTCTTGTTAAGTAAGTTTAAATATTAATAAAATTAATTAATTTATGAAATTACTTCGAATAAAGATGTATGTACTACTAATTTCTAACCTCGCAAGAAGCATATACTAATCAAGTTTTAAAAAAAAAATTACAAACGACTTATAGAATAATAGTTAGTTTAAATTCAGGTGTCTGGATTTGAATCTAATTACATTTTAAATATACCCACATTGTTTTTTTTTTTATGAATTATGAATTTTCAAGTTTATATACGTTAGAGGAAAATTAGTCATTTGGTAACATAATTTAGTGAATGATAGAGATTAGAGCAAGATCGGTCCAATGGTTAGGTCATTCTCAGGCCATGTATGCTCTCGGTTAGTGGGTTCGATTTTCTTTGGGTTATATTCTGATTGTGACTAGGGGTGTGCTGTAACGAGTGTGTAAGTTTTCCTGGCATTCGGTGCAGATCAGTCATTGGTTTTCAGTTTTAGGATACTACATATCAATGGCCAAAAAAAAGAGTCGGTGCGCACAATCCTTTGGTTTTTGGTTTAGCATATGCGTGAAGCTATCTCAGTTGGGATCTTTATGTCAATGCCCAAAAAAGGGCTGGGCGCGCACAATCCTTTGGTTTTTGGTTTAGCAGATAAGTGAAGCTATCTCAGTTGGGATCTTTTACTGTATATATTTTGACAGGTTTTGAAGAGTTTGAGAAAAATTAATTTGTCATTAATACAGAGTTTTATAACTGAAGTTCTTTTATAAATGGAGTATTTGAAATACCATTGAGGCACTATTTATAAAAATTAAAGATACATGCTAAGGTTAAGTGAGTCTAGTTTAGTTGGTTTTAGTGTTGATTTGTAAACAATTGGTCTCAAATTCGAACTCCAATGACAAATTATATGAAAATTTTCCAAAGATTCCTTTTTCCCTATAATAAAAAGAAAGGCTCCTAATTAGCCCCTTTTTTTTTAAAAAAAAAAAAAAGAAGATACGGATAAGAAATTGTATTACAAAGCAGCATAGTCACATTAGACTTATTATACATGTATCTGAAAGAATGAAGAAAGCTATATCTTGTATTGATGTCATAGAGATCGTAATGTACAAGATTTATACAGAATGAAAGTTCTATTCTAAGTAAACATGGAACCTATTCTAAGTATGTAAATCACAATAGCTGTAATGGCAGTAAACTTAGCTAATTACTAAGATTGAGGTAATCACAATAGTTGATCAATTTCTTTCCTTTAACACTCCCCCTCAAGTTGGAGTGTGAATGTCAATTACACCCAACTTGCCAAGATGGGATTGGAACAAGGGGGCAGGTAGCGGCTTAGTAAAAATATCTACAACTTGATGTTTGGTTTGCACATGAACTGTTTTGATCTCCCCATTTTGAATTCTCTCACAAACGGTATGGCAATCCAATTCAATGTGCTTGGTTCGTTCATGATACACTGGGTTGGCTGCAATGTAGAGTGATGCTTTGTTGTCACAGAGTAAGGTGGCTGGTGGGTTGTGTTCCACTTGTAAGTCCCGTAAGAGATATCGCAACCAAGTGAGTTCACAAGTGATGGCTACCATTGAGCGATACTCAGCTTCTGCAGATGACCTTGAGACAGTGACTTGCTTCTAGCTTTTCCATGATATGAGTGACTTGCCAAGGAATATACAGTATCCAGTAACTAAGCACCTTGTAAAAGGACATCGTGCCCAATCCGTGTCACAGTAAGCCGTCAAGTGGAGGGGCCCGTGTGAAGGGAATAATAACCCTTGGCCAGGAGCTCATTTGAGGTAGTGGAGGAGCCGATGTGCTATCTCAAAATGATGCATTCGGGGTTCATGCATAAACTGACTTAGAGTATTCACGGCATATGTGATTTCGGGTCGTGTTATTGTAAGATATATTAACCTGCCAACAAGTCTACGATAACGAGTGAGATCCTTGAGAGGGTCACTCCCTGTAGGCATAAGTGCAACATTGGCTTCCATAAGAATTTTTGTAGGCTTTGCACCAAGTAAACCTGCATCTTCCAAAATATCCAGTGTCTACTTCCGTTGACAAAAAGAAATCCCAGATTTGGACCGTGCAATTTCAACTCCAAGAAAAAAATTTAAAGGTCCATGATCTTTGATTTTGAAACAAGTGCCAAGAAAGTGTTTAAGGTCTCGTATGGCATCATCATCATTTCCAGTAATTATCATATCATCAACGTACAACAGTATAACAGTGAAGGATTTACCATGTTTATGTGTAAACATTGAATAATCTGCTCTGGATTGAGAAAAACAAATATTTTGTATAGCAGAGGAAAACTTACGGAACCAGCTTCGAGACGCCTGTTTGAGACCATATAAGGATTTGTGGAGACGACACACAGTGTGCTCCCCCTATCGTTGATAAACGAGTGGTAGAAGCATGTAGACCTCTTCATGGAGGTCGCCATGAAGGAAAGCGTTGTGCACGGCCATCTGATGAAGCGGCCAATTGTGAACAGAGGCAACAGTGAGGAGACAATGAACAGTGATAAGTTTAGCAACAGGAGCGAAGGTCTTAATATAAACGATGCTTGCACGCTGGGTGAACCCTTGGGGCGACCAAGCGAGCCTTGTATCTCTCGAGGGTACCATCAGAATTGTACTTGAGTTTGAAAACCCATTTGCACCCAATCGGACGATGACCAGCCAGTAACGGAACTAATGACCATGTGTGGTTCTCTTACAGAGCTGCAATTTCGGAGTGCATAGCCTCATCCCAGTGGGGGTTTTGACGGGCCTCCTCATAAGTGTTAGGTTCAACCAATTGGGAGATATTCTTGACAAAAAAATGATGAGGCTCAGAGAAATTGGAATTAGTGAAATACCGAGTGATGGGGTAGCGAGTACTAGACGTGATGGGGAAAGGAACTCCTGGAGCAAGCAGGGCAGCATGGTGGGCTTGGTAGTCTTTGAAGTGGGGAGGAGGTTTGATAGATCGGGTGGAGTGTCGCAGAGATGGGGTTGGGGAGATGGGATGTGCATCGGTGGGAGAAGGAGGAAGAGGTTGTGGAGGGGATGAAAGGGCCGGAGAGGGTGACGCCGTGGCATCGAAGGATAGGGAAGATGCATGGGTGGGCGTCGGTGAAGAAGGAGAAGAACCAGATAGAACAGGGGGCACATGTGGTGTATAAGATGGGGAGGATGAATAAGTGAGAAATGGGTCTAGGGCCGGGGGCTGAGGGTTATGGGCCGAATGGGAAAGAGAAGGAGTAGAAGAAGAAGAGGATGGGCTTTTCTGGGTCTGGGATGAGGGGTCATGGGCTGGTGTGGATAGGACAATAGTGTCATCTTGCTGTTCGGGTGGTGAGGTAGAGAAAGGGAATATATGTTCGTGAAAAACCACATCCCGAGAAGAAAAAAAAAATTGTGTGCTGAGGTCACAAAGGCGATAACCCTTTTGACTAAGGGGATAACCAAAGAAAACACAATGACGGGTTCGTGCATCAAACTTGTGTTTGGGAAGAAGATTGGTAGCATAACACAAGCAACCAAAAACTCGTAAAATGGAATAATCAGGAGTTTTGTTGTGTAAAAGTTCATATGGAGATTGGTGTTTGAGTAATGGTGTGGGAAGGCGATTTATGAGATAACATGCAGTGTGTAAGCTTTCTTGTAACGACCCGTCCTGGGAGTCGGGATTAGCGAAGTGATTAGTGACGGATTATGTAACAACCCGTACCTTCGGGAAGGGTAAAACTGTAATTTTGTAAAGTTTTGTATATAAAGGACGAGTTTGCCCTTGTGAATAGTTGGCAAAAAGTTGACTTTTTGAATTACCGATTGGATGAGTGTTGACCCTTAACCGTGACGTAGGTTAGGGCGTTACGAGTCCGTAGACAGGTGGCAGGTTCGATTCGGACAACCGGAGGAAAAGTTATGACGTTCGGAAGATTGGGGGCGTTACCGTAATTTTGATTAAGTGAGGAAAATGTTGACTTTTTGGAGGACTTGTGATTTTCACGTAGACCGAGGACCGTTGGGTAGGTCTCGACGTCCTGAGTTCAACGACAGGCGGCACGCTGTCATCGGACGTCGGACGGGAAAGATACGGGTCTAGAACGTTCGAGGGCAAAACAGTAATTAATTATATAAGGGGTATTTTGGTCATTTTCATTCAGCCAATTGGATCAGGACAAGTGGCAGAAGTGGGCTAGGATATTTTGTGCTGAGCCCTTGGATGTTGGACACGTGGGGGTGCTGGATTGTTCCAAATAGTTCTCAAGTGTGCACGGCCACACTTTGCTCAGTTTTGAACCGTCCAAGCCTTCGACAAACGCAGAAAACAGAGAAGGCGGTGGACTGTGGTGGCTGTTGTGCGGTGTGGTGGATCGATTCAAGCCACTAGGAGACTAAGGAGGCTACGGGGAGTCCAACAAGCACCGTGGTAAGCGGCGGTGCTCACGGCGGGGCCTGAATCGAAGGGTGAGTTCTTTTCCCCTGTTTTTCCCGTGGATTTTAAATTCAAAAGTTGTGAAGGTAGGATGAGAATCGAGGGGATTGGTGAGTGCAGCGGTGTTCAGGGAGGTTCTAGGAGTGGTGTAGAGCGGTCGCCGTGACGGAGGCGTACACGGCAGAGCTCAGTCGACGGAGAGTACTCTGTACTCTGTTTGGCCGTGAGGTTCAAACGCAAAGTCGTGGAGTTGGACGTCGAGTCGAGGGATTAGGAGGTTAGGGTGAAGTTCAGGAAGGTCCTAGGCGTCGTTTAAGATGAACGCCGTGACGGGGGAGGACCTGGGCGGCCGGCGACCAAAACAGGGGCTACGGGCCGTCTGTTTCGAGGCCGTGAACGGTGGGTTTCCGGCCGTGATTCTTCCAGGTTAGGACATGGTTAGGTTGCTTAGGATGGGACGAAGAGAATGGGATTGGATTGGACTGGAATGGTGGTCGGATTACAGAGAACCGGTCACGCCGGTTCAACTGTGTTGAACCGGATGACTCGAGGAAGGAGATGCACTGTAGCAGGCGCGTGAGGCCCACGCGCAGCCACTTTGGGCGGCGCGTGGAGGCGCGTGGGGAGGAATCCGGCCAAGCTTCCAACATGAGTTTAGTCCTAAATATTCTAAGGAATCCAATGGTATAGTTTTCGGGTTAATCGGACGGTGTTACGGGATGGTTCGGGAATCCAAACAGTTACGGGTTTAGGATTAAAATATTATTTAATTCCCAAAAAATTGGGGAAATTAGGATTAGGATCCTTGATGTAGTTGTGACCCTATTTGGTGCATTTTGACAAGACGGGAGGCACCCGAGACGGTCGAGGAGCGCACGGAGCGCGACTGACTTGCTCAGATTTGTGAGTGGACTCTTTCCTACTTCCAAGCATGCCTAACTGTTTTTATCAATGTTTTATGATATTATGTGTGTTTTTATGTTTTCCATGATGGTTATGCGTGATTGAAATGTTTGCATGTTTTTTTCGAGATGTTTCTGGATTTTGCACGTTTTTCGAGGAAAAGCCGGTTTTCAGCTTTTGATGCTATACTTGAGAAATTCAACCTATAAACGTTTTCTAATGATGGTAAATGAGTTATGAAACATGATTTGGGGATTTCCTATGGCTTTTGGTATGAACATAGATTTTCCGGATTTGAGTTCGGAATGCCAGTTCTGAACGCCGGAAGGGCTTCGGACTGGGGATTTCGAATTCAAGTTTGGTGATGGCTTTCAGAACGGTTTTACACTGAAATGGATTGGATTTGCTGGATCTGGATATGGGTTTAAAGACCCGGATATTGTTTGACGGGGGACGGGCCCGGATTGAGTTTAAAGACTCGGGAGTTTAAAGACTCGAATATTTATGATATTACCCCCATAGGCCTATTGAGTTTAAAGACTCGGGAGTTTAAAGACTCGGATTTATATTTGAGGCCTGGTTGAGTTTAAAGACTCGGATAGGTCCAGCAGGTTTGATCGGAAAAGATGGTTTAATATTCGTGCTTTGGTTTCTAAACCAGTTTATAGTGTATCTGTTTCTTATGATGTTTTATAGTGTATCTGTTTCTTATGGTGTTTTATAGTGTTTCTGTTTCTTATGATGTTTCATATTATGATTTTCTAATACTTCGTTGGGCATGCCTGTTTTCAAAGCGGAGGGAACAACTTCTTACTTTTCCTTAACTCTGATTTGACGAGAAACTGTTTTGAAACTGCTATTTATTCCAGTCTACTCACACCTTCTGTTTTTTTTTAAATTCCCCTCCAGGTCGTGGTGATAGCGCTGGGGTGAACGTTGAGGCAGATATCAAGGCATAGAGCTTACGACGTTCTTCCGTTGCGGACTTAGACTTGTAGGACTTTTGTACCCATTTTGTAGAACTATGCTCTGACTTACTATTATATATATTTACTCCTTCGTCTGATAGTTGTACTTATAGTTGTATTAAGGTTATCTTTGGTCCTGTAAGTGTGATTGTCAGACGGGAGCAGGGTTCGTCCCGGGTACCGAGGTGATATTTGGGACGGGTCCTGACAGATTAGCTGAGTTAATCGGTGGCCAGTTGGTTACTTTTGGACTTTAGGCGCGAAATGACAGTTTTGCCCTTAGAACCGGCAAAAATGTTGACTTTTAGTTCGGGTGGTCAATTGGGCATTGACCGATGACCGTGACGTAGTTTGGGAAGTCACGAATCCGTAGACTGGTGGCACGTCCGATTTGGATAATCGGAGGAAAAGTTATGGTGTTCGGAAGGTTAAGGGCGTCACTGTAATTTTGGAGGAATAGAGGGAAAACGTTGACTTTTGCTGAACACTTGGTTTTCACGTAGACCGAGGACCGTTAGATAGGTCTCGACGTCCTGAGTACAACGACAGGCGGCACGCTGTCATCGGACGTCGGACGGATTAGTTATGGGTCTAAGAAGTTGAAGGGCAAAATGGTAATTTTGGACCTAGGGGCATTTTGGTCTTTTCACCTTGGGCCAATCAGATAAGGCCCAATTGGCTTTGTGGGGTTGGATATTTATGTACTGTCCATAGAGAATGGGACACGTGGGGGAGACTTAGAGGTTTCTAGGAAATTAATGTGTGCACGGTTGTAAATCATCCAAGTTTAAACCCGTGCATTTGGGCATTCTTCACAGAACAGAGAGGGAGACAGTGAGGTGTTGCTGATCGATTCTGTGGGTGTGTGAGGTTTTGTGAATTATTGAGAGTGACAGAGAGAAGGGAGGAACTAGTGAGTGACTGGTGAGTGAGACCTGTGCAAGAAATTGATGGGGGTGTGAGGTTGGAGTTCTCAGGGAAACAGAGAGGTGTCGAGGGAGTTGGGGGTGGTATTGTCGTGTTTTGATCCAAGCAAAGCTGAGGAGGAGGCTAGGGCGGCTCTGTGAATACATTAGGACGGGGCGGCATGCACGGTGGCTGTCGATAAGCAGGTAATCCCTCAGACTTTCTCGGTGTGCTCTGTTTTTCCCGTTTTTCTCAAATTAATAATCGTGGCTTTTGGGGCTGAGTCGAGCTGTTCTTTTAGTCTTATCAGCTCTAGGAAGTTGTTAGGAACCCTAGGGATTGAACTAGAGCCTAGTGGTGGCCATGGGTAGCCGGAATTCGAAACTGGTTTTTGCTGGGTTTTAAGGTCGAGTTGAACAGGTAAGGTTTAGGACTTTAATTCGTGTTTTTCTTACTTAAATCGTTTGCTTGGAAAGGGACGAACCTAGTAGTGAAGATAGGATTGAAAACGGGTGGAAAATTGGAAGGAACCTTGAACGCCGGTTCACGGCTGGACCGAACCAGTTCGAACCAGGTGAACCGAGTTCACCTAAGGTTGACGACGACACTGTTCACGCGCGTGGGTCTCACGCGCAGAAGCTTCTAGACATGCGTGAGGGCGCGTGAGGGGTAGTTTGGGAAATCTTCCAACATGACTTTTAAAGAAATTAATGTAACGAACATTTTGGCACTGGTTTCGAGACGATCAGACATCGTCTCGATATGTTACGGGTTGTCCGAAGGTTTTAGGGCTCGGTTAAAAATAGTTAAAATACGGAAAAATTATGGGGCTTTTGGTATGAGTATCGTGAAGTAGTTAGTGACCTTATATTGGGATTTGAACAGGTTCAGGAAAGCCGAGGATAGCGGAATGGCCGGGAACGGCGTAAGTGCGCGCGTATCGAGGTGACGACGGAATGGTCTGTGAGTGGACTTTGCTTTCTAACTCTTAATGAATGCATATATGTTTTTATATGTTTTCTATACTTGATTCTATGATTTTATTTATGATTGTGATGGTTTACGGTTTGTGCACGTTTTTCGAGGAAATGACGGTATTTAACGTTTTATGAGATTTTGATAGATATTTTGATTTGAACCGGTTTTAATGATTTGACTTCGGGATTTGAAATACGATTTGATTTCGAAGAAAGTAAAAGGATTTTGGAAAGTGTTTTCGGGCTTGAAGCCCAATTCAGAAAAGTGGTTTTGAGAAAGAGGATTTCGGGTTTGTGAATCGGATTTTCGGATGACGATTCAGAATTCGATTTTGAACTTGAAATGAATTTTCGGGTTTGGGTTCGGAATGGTTATTCCGGATGCTAGCTTACAGAATGATGGTTGCGGACTCGGATCTGGAAAAGAAGATGGATATGATTCTGGATTTGGATTCGGAATGACGGTTCTGAATGCCGGAAGGGCTTCGGGCTAGTGATTTCGGATTCGGGTTTGGATATGAATTTTGAAATGGGTTTTCAAAATGGTTTTGCATTGGATTTTCTGGATCTGGTTATTGGGTTTAAAGACCCGGATATTGTGATTGACGGGGGACGGGCCCGGATTGGGTTTAAAGACCCGGATTGAGTTTAAAAACTCGGAGTTTAAAGACTCGGATATATTGCTATTTCCCTCGTAGGCCTGTTGAGTTTAAAGACTCGGATTATATTGAGGCCTGGATTGAGTTTAAAGACTCGGGAGTTTAAAGACTCGGATAGATCTAGCAGGTCCGATGGATGAGAATGTGGCTTTCACTGAGACTTGATGATGATGCTTTGGGCAGTGGCCCGGATGAAATGGTTTTTCGATGGTTTTGGGCTGAGGCCCGGGAATTGGAAAAAAGAAACTACTTGGTTTTCTTACATGGTTTTATGACATGAATTTGATATGCATGCATTGGTTTTGAAACGGAGGGTATAAATGTACTTGTGTTTTCTGTTAACTGTTTTTAAACTTAAACTTTATTTTTGTCCACTCACAGTCTTTTCGTGTTTTCGATACCCTCCAGGTTGTTGCGGCGCGGGCTGTTGGTCGAGAGAGACGGAGACATCACATGTACGATCCACAGTAGACTTTGCGCATTCTGGGAAGTTCGGAAGTTTTTGGACGGTCGTATAGAGAATCCCTTGTCCGACTTACGTGTCACATGAAGTTTGGACGTCAGTTTAGCCTTCGTGTCATACGTAAGTTAGACGGGATCGGGATTTAGCCCTTAATCCCGGGGGATTAGGGGTGGGTCCTGACATTTCTCCCCAAAAACGTAAGGGAGTATTGGCCTGAAAACGGAGTGCCCGAGCCACATTTAAAAGATGGCGATGTTTTCGTTCGACTATGCCATTTTGCTGGGGTGTATATGGACATGAGTGTTGGAAAGAGGTACCGTGTCTTGAAAAAAGGTTGGAGGGAAAGAAATTCACTTCCATTGTCGGCACGCAAGGTTTTGACATGAAGATTGAATTGGGTTTTGACCCAAGAGAAAAAAGATTTTATCACCCCTTGTGTGTCTGATTTAAAATTTAAAAGATGGATCCATGTAAAACGGGTAAAATCATCCACAATAGTTAGAAAATATCGTGCACCAATATGAGTGTGAATTTTGTGTGGCCCCCAAATGTCACAATGAATTAAATCAAAAGGTGCATGAGATGACATTGAAGTAGATGGAGAAAAAGAAAAGCGAGTTTGTTTTGCTAAAGGACAAATGTCACAAACATGAATGTTATCACAGATAATTTCTGGAAATTTATTGGAAAGAAATTGAGTAAGGGCGTTGGATGGGTGTCCCAGACGTTGATGCCAAAGATGGGAGGTGTGGTGAACATGATGAGCTAGATGTGGGTTTTTGGTGGCTTGGTGGTAGTAGAGCCCATTAAATTGCTTTCCCAGGCCAATCGTCCTCCCCGTATTCACGTCCTGCACAAAACAAAATTTATCAAAGAAAGTCACCATACACTGCAACCCTCGTTTCAATTTGCTCACAGACAACAAGTTCACATTGAATTGTGGTACATGAAGAAAACCATCTAAAGTTAAGGTTTCAGACACTTTAATGGATCCAATATTTTTAATGGTTGCTTTCCCTCCATTAGGTAAACCAACAAAATCATGGTGAGTATTGACTGTGTTGTGTGTAGGTGCAAAACATGAAATATGATCTGATGGTCCACTGTCCATGATCCAATAGAAATTTGAAAGTGGGTCATGCTGTGAAAGGTTGCAAAGGTTGCAGGTTGATGTAACAATACCTGTTGCATTTGCAAGATGAGAATTACCCGGTCGATTGTGTAAAAGAGTGATCAGTTGATTGTATTCTTCGGTACTGAAAGTGGGGCTGTCATTGGATTTGACGTGGGGGCCCTGGGGATGGATCCTTTTCAGCAGTGTAAGCAGCCTGTTTGTTTTTGGGCTTGACATTCTTCCCATAGAGTTTGTGGCCCACAGGAAATCCATTAAGGAAAAAACAGGTGTCAATTGTGTGAGTGTCTCCATCACAATAAGAAAATTTCAGAGACTTTCTAAAGTTGGAGCTATGTTTTCCGTCCCCAGCACCATAGGGTTTCGCCGCTGCTACCGAGTTTCCTGGGTTGGTGCCACCATTGGTGTTCGCAGAACGTATGATTTTCATGGCATGTGATCCGATCTGTCGATTTGCCACGTCCAGCTTCCTTTCGTGTTGGAGGATCAAGCCATGGACACGTCGTGTGTCTGGGATTGGTGACATCATCAGAATTGACCCACGCACAGTTGAATAAGGTTCGTTCAGACCCATTAAAAATTGCATGACTCTCTCATTCTCTTCTCTGGAAGCACGTGTTGTGGAACCTTCGCAAGTGCAGATGATGAGTTCATGATATGAATCCAATTCATCCCATAAGGCCTTGAGTTTGGTGTAATTCTCCGAAATCGAAAGATGGCCTTGTCTATGTTCGGCAATTTCTTGACGAATTAGGTAAATCCGAGAGTCGTTGCTTTGTGAGAACCGATCTTTAAGATCATTCCACACCATGGATGCGCTGGTGCAGTAAAGTACACTGCTTGCAATGTCGGGATGCAGTGAGTGCAAAATCCAGGACAACACCATATCGTTGCATCTCTGCCAAATGGAGAATTTGGCATCAGTTTTTGCTGGGGCTTAAACAGTCCCGTCAATGAATCCTAGTTTGTTTTTAGCGCTCAAGGCAATTCGCATCGAGCGACTCCATTGACCATAGTCATGGCCTTCGAGAGGTTTGGAAACTAGAACCAGACCGGGTGAGTCGGAATGGTGTAGGGTAAGTGAATCAGACACGTTGATTTCAGATCCAGATGATTTTTCATCACTCATGTTGATGGGCTGTGTAGGTTGGTTGTTTGTGTGTTTGGTTTTGGTAGCAGAAGACGTGCTGGACAGAGTCACCTATGTTGGTGCTCTGATACCATGAAAGAATGCAGAAAGCTATATCTTGTATTGATGTCATAGAGATCGTAATGTACAAGATTTATACAAAATGAAAGTTCTATTCTAAGTAAACATGGAATCTATTCTAAGTATGTAAATCACAATAGCTGTAATGACCGTAAACTTAGCTAATTACTAAGATTGAGGTAATCACAATAGTTGATCAATTTCTTTCCTTTAACAGTATCAGCGAAGGCGCATGATCCGGTGGTTATGACTTTAGACTTATTATCGAGTGGATATTCTGAATTATCTGTTGTGGTTGTGACTTGAATATAATGCATTATCCCCGGGGGGGGGGGGGGGGGGGGGGGGGGTGGGGGGCTCATTGGCATGAGGGCCAACCAAAAACGATTTCCGACATTGCCTTAAAGTCATCAATGATTCACAAAATCCAACTGGCCGGGTATGTAGGTCTAAATCTCAAATTAGGCAAATAAAATAGGGATAATATTAGCATCTTTCTTTAGTTGTACCTAATTGTATTATTGTATCTTTTCGATTTATTGAATTGTCTTTATATATATATATATCATAATTGAAATCATTCATTTTTTAAATTATCATCTCAACATAATCTTTGTAAAAAGTTAACATAATTCTCATGTCAAATCATCCATTTAATTGATACATATAAATGACTAAACGAATTTCAATCTTATTAATTTTTTATGTAGATGATCTTTTTTTTATAGGAGAATGTAGATGATCTTGAAATGATGTTTTAAAGAATGAACATTTTTTATTATAATAAATATATAATGCTAATTCAATAAATTAATCGATATATAATGCTAATTCAATAAATGAATCGAAAAGGTGATTCGAGAATGTAATATCAGGATCTCGTTACTGCCGTATGTAGAGCATGTGTGTGATATATGAACACTAGGAAACGTTCAGTTCGTAATTTGTTGACTGACATACGGCCATGTTTGGAGACTTATGTTGGATTGATCACTTATACGGTTACACCTTTATAAGAGTTATTGTATTATGAGTTTTTATTGGATTGGATTAAAGAGCATTACACAATTCAAATCTTCGTTAGATAAAAATATATGGTTAGTTAAAAAAATTCTAGCAGTCGACACTACTCTTCCTCTGCAATAAAATATTTCCACTGAACCCCATTCTCCAATTTTGAGAGTCAGTGGCTCTTTTCACCCCTTGGTGGGTGTTTGCTTGAGCTTTTTTCTCATATACGAGGCATTTCAATTTTCTTCTTTTTTTTTTTTCGTTAAATTTGAAATCCCAAATTTACATCTTCTCATTCTCCCTTCTTTCCTGTCCATTAACATGATGTTTCAACCCTCTACTTCATGCTTCTCCATTTTTCTTACTGTCCCTCTGATAATATCCTCCGATCTACATCAACGACATCTCTTCTTCGTAGGTTTTCAACCACCTTCTTTCACTTTTCTCTTTTGGTTTGCACAATTTGGTACTAGGTAGTGTCCAAATTGTAAGATGCACTATATGGCTGGATTATAGGAGCACGATTTTTGCGCAAATGACTAGCTCACCCTCATTTTTTGTTTGGATATTTAATTCATCTACTTACAAGGTTTTTTACCATGATAATTATAATCTTATTGGCATGACGTTATTGATGTAATGCGCTTTTGAGCGCTATGATTTTTACTTAAGTGTTTCATGTGTTTGTGTTATTGTGGATATTTTCTCTACTTAGGCCTATATTGTACTTTATCTTATTCTTGTATCATTATTCTAAATTGGTGTGCTTCATTTTATTTACTTTGAGCTATTTATATTATGGGCATTCCAAAGTTTATAATATTTCCCATTTTTTACGAATGGTATTAATTTGCCGACCAAACAAAAGGGACGTCTAATTTGACCGGTTCCAACTAATCCAATTCAATTTACTTGATTTTGAGGTGCCAAACATGACTACTAGAGTTATAAATCTAATCCACCTTTATGTCATATGTGCTCATGTGATACAATTCTTCACAAAATTTTGATTTTTGTTTTTTTAAAATTTTTTACTCTTTTACTCCTGTTGGTACACTGTATTTGTGGCGACTGATTCATGTCAAGTAGAAAGAAATGGTTGCGTGAATGCCGGCCGGCAACAGTAGGCAAAGACACACAAAAAAAAAAAAAAAAAGGGGGCTCCAGACTCCAGAGCAAGAGAACATGTTCCAAAATGTGACAAATGTCTGCCTGCTAGCTAAGATAGCTAACAATTTTGATTATCGCATTTACATAGAAAAAATTTGTTAATCAACTAAAGGAACAGGGGCATCCACCTATACGCGGATCACGGATGGATATATACAAATATTTTTCTAATATAATTTTTTTTTATTACAATAATGGAGAATTTTTGAAAATTATTTATACAATACGTTATTAGATTTTAAATTTAATATAATTAAATAAGACAATATAGATTTATTATGTTATCAAAATAACTTAAGAAATTAATTAGAATATTAATACAGTATGTAAGTTTTTTGTTTTGGTGAGTCAGCATGACAGTCTTTTTCCCAAACCAGAAGGATGATGATAAACAGAAAATCCATGTTCAGTCCACACCGATTTCATACAGAAAATTACAAGATGTTGAAAACCCCAGTATTTAATTATTGAGGTCAAAGAATGATCCAATACTATGAGCAGGTTTATGGCTTTTGGTCCAACCAGTATGCAGAAATAAGCGATTTTGTATCATTCAGAAAGAGTGATTTATATTTGTAATCATTTTCAAAAAGCGACCCTTAATTAGGGCTTAATAATCCTCTAACAAAAAAAAAATAGTCAAATATTTCGGTTTTGGAAGTTGAAGAGAGACTAGAGATTAATTACTTAATCAAATTATTAATTAAATATAAATAAGTTGAATGAAGCCGATGTGCTCTCATTTTTTTTTATCCAATAGTTATTTCATTTAATAGCCAAACCAGGCCGGAAAAGGAGCAGATTAGCTTAGAAAAGCGATAAAAAAAAAACATAGCAGGAAGGCCTACAGAAAACCAGTTCACCAACCCTAAGAAAAAGCAGGGATATCATCCAAGAAAAGGAATCCGATGGACCGCCTCACCCGAGAGAGGTCCCAATTTCTCAGAGGACGACAAGCTTATGGATATCGGGCGCATCCTCAGTGCGGTTTGCGATGCGAGAAAGTCAGCCGCTTGATTTCTTTTCACTTACAGATTTTGAGTCCTTTCTACGATCTAATCAAAGAGAAAAGACAAATAACCTATGCCAAATCACAAATATATTATTCCTGATTTAACTAATTATATATTATAGAAAATTTCCTATCGTTCAGTGAATTAAAATTTAAAATAAACTAGTTATAAATTTGATAATTAGAATTTATTTGCGCATACGTAGGCGGACCGACCATACCATTCTTCCATATGGGGAAAGGGAAAGCTTTGATTGAGGGGCGTTTGATCAAAATTGAGAACGAATGGCCAAGATTTATTTTGTTTGAAAACAATATAAGGACAACGCAGTATTCTTCGATATTCTTTAGTAGTAAAATTGGAAACAATTAGTACTAACTCCACGCATGTGTAAATGTTTTGATTAGATGCGTTGAATGGTTTAGGTTAAGGAAAATGACCGGTACGTCGTTGGCTCTGCATGTATACCTATCCAGCTAGCTAGGGCACTAGGCAGATGTTATTAATGGGCATCAATGCATCATGTCATTTTATTTATTTATTTTTATTTTTTAATTACGGAAACATAATTAAGACTTATTTTATTGGATATGTTTTAAATACGGCTCGCAATGAGTTGTGTCGTATTGAGTTCGTATCATGTCATAAACTATATTTTACTCAAATATACTCAACTTGAATCCGAGCCGTTTAATAATCATATAAAAAATATCCAACTTGAATCCAACTTGTTAATAACCTGCATAACCTGTGTAATTCATTTAATAAACATGTTATACTCAAAAATCAACTAACATATTATCTGTTTGACCCGTTTAACCTGTTTAATATGTTTAACCTATTTAAATTATAAGATTTAATAGGTATTTAGGTAGGTAAATGAATAGATATATGAGTTAATAATGACACGTTTATTAAATGAGTCAATATATAAGTCAATATACGGGTTAACATGTTAACCCGAAATCTATTCAGGTTAACTCGAAATCTACTTATTTATTAAACGGGTTAACATGTCATTATATGAATTAACAGGTTGACTCGAAATTCACTCATTTATTAAATGTGTCATAACGAGTTGACTTGAAATTGACCTGAAATTTTAATCGTGCGGATTAACGCGAATAAATTTCATGAGAATTTCAAGTCATGTCAAAAATTATTACCCTTAATTTTAAATATGAAAAACAACATAATTAACATTAGAAGCTCGAAAAAATAATTAAAGAATCAAATAATTTATCAGAGAATTTGATCAGAGAAACTAAGATATTCCAAACTTATGGATAACTTTGTTTGATGAATTGCTTTGACTAATGGAGATTAACAACGCTTTCGTGAAGTGGGTTGAGCTGCTTGTAATTTTCTTCAAACCAAAGCATGACGAAAGTACTACTTGTCTCCCACAACATCAAATCAAATCCACAAGTAAACGTATCCTGCTGCCGGCTTAATTTGTGCGTTGCGACTCTCGAAGATATATTGGATTATGCATCTCTCTCGCGCGCTCTCTCTCTCTCTCTCTCTCGAGATTGAAACTTGGAGAAAATGCAACAACAGTAATTTTACTGCTCAAGTAGCTAACAAAAAAACTGAATTATAATTTTTTTTCTTTTTGAGGAAGTGACTCAATTATATATAATTATAATTAGAAAGATATGTTTGCGTGTTGCTACGGTCTTATTTAATTGATCATAAACCTAATTTTTATATAAAATGATATATATATATATATATATATATAAATAAATTTAAGATATAAGATGTAAGAAAATTTTCAAAAAAAAAATAACTATTTACATATATCGTTATTTGTTCATTCATATGATTTCACATGTGTTATAACAAAAGATAAAAATATAGATTTTGATGGCAAAATGTATAGCTCATTTTACAGATATTTCAATATTTATATCGATTTTGATGGCAAAATATTGAAAATGAGTTCAGAAACTTGAAAAGGAAAGTGAAAAAAAAAAGTAAAATTTTGGAATTGATGATGATTTAAGATGATGATTATTGCTTTAGAGCTATATATTCAAGTTCCAATCTCAATTTCATGTCTATTATGTTTTCGTAATTATTAATCAATTCCTAGATTTGTGTGAACCATAAGATTATATGCTTAATTTAAAATATTTCATATTGTTGAAATTTAAAATTTAAAATTGCCTAATTTTAGAATTATATACTAAGTTTATTTGCCTAGCCGTAAAACTTGAGTTTTTTTTTTTTTTTTTTAATTCTAGCTATTTGTAAGTACCATACATTGAATAAATTGTTATTGCTTCACTTGCTGATTGTCATCAATTCGTTTGAGTTTTATAGATAATATAATTTAGAAAATGACAAAATTGGTTTTACCATACACATCAAAAGAAGTTAGGGAAAAAAGGAAAAATCGTATTGCATTATTCCTAAGCACAATATTCAATGGATTATACACATCAAAGAAATTAGGGAAAAAAGGAAAAATGGTATTGCATTAGTCCTAAGCACAATATTCAATGGATTGTAAATATGAACTCTAAACAAAATTATATAAATAGATTTAGGATATGAGAAAATATTCAAAACATGATTAATTGTTTACATACATCATTGTTTGTGCATTCACGTTATTAATTTATTTTACATTATATATATATATATAACCAATTGTAAAGACTATTAAATAATGACTCTAAGATATAAAATGCAACAATTTTGTTTTATTTTTTAAGAAATAAAATATGAACTTTAATAATTTAATTTTAGTTATATTACCAAGAAAATAATTTTTTATTATATATTTTTAATTAAAAACAAAATAAAATATGATAATAACAGTTATAGTAATAGTAGTAGTACCGATAGTATTAATATATCATTGGACTCAAGGCATAGGATAAGATCCTAAATTGAGTAATAAAAATTAATAATTATTATTTTTTTAATGATAAATAAATATCCAAGGGCGAAACTAAAATTTTATTATTCACAACAAAGGGGAAAAAATTAAGGGCAAAATGACATATATATATATTATCTATATATTTACATATAAATTACTCCTGGGTTTGGTTCGGTATGGTTCGGTATGTAGGTGATATCGGAACCGTACCAAATAATTTTAATCGGTTTGGTACGGTATGATATTTTTAAATATAAAATTGATACCGTATCATACCGTACCAATTAAGTTCAGTACGATTTCAGTTTTGAAGCCAAATTCATAATTTTATTATTTATTATTTTATTCAATGTCGAAAAGCAACATTTTGATAAAATTGAGAAATTAGGACTCTTGGTAGGTAACAAATATTGCTCAAAATGTATAGAAAATTCATAACTTAATCAATCTCAATACATCAACTAAAATTAACAACATTAACTAAAAAATCCTAACAAATTATTAAATCTATCAACTAAAAAACTCTTAAAATACAATTAAATCTATCAACTAAATTAGTATACAATTAAATCTATCAACTAAATTAATATACAGTTAAATCCATCATTAGCTATTAGATTATTATGGGTTTTTATTGTTGAATTTAATTTAATTTTTAATTAATTTAAAAAATTAAAACCGGTTCGGTTTCTGTATGGGACGGTATTCCGTAACATTGAAACCAATCCCGTACTGATTTAAACCGATACGGTACCGATCATCCTTTTGGTTTTACTATTCGGTTTTTTTCGGGTTTGCTATGATATAAGACGGGATAGTTTCGGTATTTCGGGTTAATATGCCCACCCTTAATATAAATAGATGTAAGATGTGAGAAAATGTTTAAAGATGATTAACTATTACATACATAATTATTTGTTCATTTACATATTTTTTATATATTACAACAATATTAGATAACTAACCATAAGCATGATTTTTCATATATATATTATATCATATATATGTAAATAATTTTAAAGGCTATTAAATAATGATTATAAAGATTATTCAATAATTATAAATGAATATAATGTAACGTTTAAAGTAGAAGGGAAAAAAATAAGGGGAATAATAATATTATTATTATTATAATATATTATAATAATAACAATAATAATAATAAATGTAAAATTTAGAGAAGGGAAAAAAATATTTGTAAAAAGGAAAGGGTAAAAATGGTACACAAAAAGAATAATTTATTAAAACCAAGGGCAAAAATGGTACTGCACTACTCATATCAAAGAAAAAATAGGGGTAAAAAAGTCACGGTATTATTCATATGCACATTACCTTTTATTTAGCTTTTATATTTTTAATAATTCTCGTAATTTGATTATTTTTAAGTTCATGTCATTCGATTTTGCAATCTTAATTATGTCATCTTGTTTAGGTAGCAATCAAATTTTACTCGCCAAATTTTTTGATAAAAAAAAGGACGAATTATTGATGGAATAATAAAAATGACTAACATGTCCTAGTAGTTGAATATTGTCTAAACATTTAAAGACCTAGAATTTGAATATAAAATCCACTATCAATTCGTATGTTTGGATTGGTTCTTCTTCTAATCCTCAATTCTCCTCACTTCAAAATGCTTTCAATGAAATGAAAAATTTAAATGAGTGAGATATAGACCAATAAAAAAGATATCTTGACATATATATATAAAGAAATTTAAGTACAACAGAAAAAAAAAATATATATATATATATATATCAAATCATCAATCAAATGGATTGACCTGAAAAATCCACAAGGACGCCAAAACTGAGGTATACTAGCTAATATCCAAACGGTGACGTCTAGATGATTAAAACCAAAAGTTTAAAATGGTGAGTTATAGAGGTTGTGTGAGAAATAATTAGTAAAAATGAATTAAATATTCATTGCGAAAACGGAAGTATAGAGCACGACTTGATGATCATAAAGTTAAAACAACTACTTGAGTTATTCCAGTTTCCGAACGGTCGCACCCAAGGGTGCCGATGTGAACATCAGAGCAATAGCTAAGGATTCCTCCTCGATGAGCGTCAAGTACCACTAAGACCTGAGAGGTACAAAAGAAAAAGGGATGAGTGGATCTTGTAAGTTATTTCAGTGTAAATACAGTAGGTTTTAAATATAATTTATCCCCTTTATTTTTAAAAGAAACTCAAAGATACCAACTTATGCATAAGCGACAAAAATGCATGTTTTATGATAAATAATAATAAAATAATATGTAATTTGAAAAATATCTCGAAGTACAAGTATGGACCATATAATCCACTAACTATGTTCTTGAGCTACTCGAGTTATACGTGCATGATAGGCTGGGTATCTAGAGTTTGCTCGTATACCTCGGCCACGTGAAGGCTGGGTGTTAAACACCGTCACCTCATGTCCCTTAGAGTTTAGGGACAAACTGGTGCTATTTAACTAGTATTTGAGCTAGCATGGGTGATCGATTAGGTAGAGGTTGATATGTAGCCAAAAAACGGGTACTAAAGATATCGGTAATTCCTAAGTGGGTATTACACACCTAGTGTATAACACGCGTACAACACCACTCTTATAATGGCATACAACAAAGATAATCAACAAGGCATACTTGAGAATATATCATATTAATCACTGAAGTACTTTAACATCTCTAAATACCACTTCAAGGTCATCTAGACCCTTATAACATTCATAGTCAACAATAAGAATAAATGACAGGACCCATCCCAACTAGACTTTGATAACCTACCCGGTCCTGCTCCTGTCTGACAAGTCAACTGGAGTCCCGAAACTACCCCTCAGCACCTGTTAGACAAGGGATAACTGCACTGATTTCCGCTCATGCCTCCACCTCTCGATCAGCCCCGAACGTCGTGCCACGGTCTAGAGGGTCATCAAAACAGGAAAGGTGTGAGTGGACAAAAATAATATCATTTCAAAATACATCATTTACCCTCCAGTTTATCAAACCATGCATGCATAGGGTAAAACATACGAATAACAATCACCGGCTTTCCAGCCAAATCACATGACAAGTATCAAATCTCGGCTCTCAAGCCGAACATATGAAAACATTAACCTGGCCACAAAGACCAAAACCCATACTCAATACCAGTATGCAAAGAAATCACAATCAAAGCAACATTAATCATCACTACTCACAAGTGCACAACCAATCAATCAATCAATCAATCTGCACTACTCACAAGTGCACAAACAATCACACAGTCACATCCGCACTACGCGTAGGACAAACTCGGGAACTGCACTCAAGCACCATCCGAGTCATGTCAGTCATGTCTGGGAACTGCACACGCATCATTTAGTCGTACCACATACTCGGGGACTGCACTCACGCAACATCCAAGTCACGTCTAGGAACTGCACTCGCATCATCCAGATAGGTACCAGTATCCACAATCACAAACACAATCCATACCACAGATACATATCAAGCATATCCTTGACTTCAAACCAAGTCAAAATCATTCCCGACAGGGTCTCAAGCTTAAATACCATTTTCACGTAAATCCGTAAAATCTCATTTGAAAACATTAAAATAATCCAGAAATCATCCTTGACTCACCAACTAAGTCAAAATATCCTTTTAGAAACCTTTTTGACTGCGAGCCTAGCCCAAAATATCATTTTTTAAACATTCCTCGTAAAACGTGCCTGAAAGACCGATTAAAATAATCATTAAATCACAATTAATCATGCCAACTCACTATGACATCATCACAATTCAAATCATGCAATCATCATGTAAAACATTTTTAACTATGCATGCATAACAGTTTCCGTAATTTCCGGTACTTTCCAGAAATCCCAAGTCCTACCCAAAATCATCATTAAGGGACACTAATGACTCAATGAATATTATATTAATTTCCATAATTTTCAGGGAATTAATTACGAATTAAAAACGTACATAAACCTTCGGACCCTCGAAACAATATCGAAATGGTGTCCGATTGACTCGAAACCAACTCTAAATGTTCGTTACATTAAATGGAACAAAAGTCATGTTGACCTTACCTCGGGAATCGTGCCCATGCGCCCTCACGCGCCTGCACAACAAAGTGTTACCGTGTCGTCTCTCCCGCCCGATTCCTTGCAAACGGGTCTTGCGGTGCAACCTGGTTCAATCCTATCCAATTCGTGTTCAATTTCCACAATTAATTCATCCTATAGCATCGTTATAACTCTAATTGGGGTACTGTAATCTTAATTACACAACAACATACCTTTAAACCATCGTACTCAACCTCCTTATTTCCACACTGTCGCAGTTACTGTTCAACCCTCAATCTTAATCAATTCTCATTGTTTTCTTGCAATTGATTCATCAAGAAGCATCGTAGCATCATTCTTAATAGTCTTACAACTTCAATTTCATCATTCAATGCTTCCCTTAACTCGAACTCAATCTCGAATTTTTAAGAGATTTGAAGCTTTAGTTCTTGACCTTTCCTCCATCAATTCTCCCCAATTTGGAGGCGGTTCGATGCAAAATGGTTCAAGAAAACTCTCTCTTACATTAATTCGACTTGGGTTGGTCTCAACCTCAACAATTGAATCTTAATGGATCAAGCACAAGTTTCGGGTTTTATGGCTCCCTTATATTTTCTCTCCCCTGTTATTCCTCACTCATTTCCTCTCACAATTAGCCAGACGGTACAGAGAGAATTCCATGCCCCCTCTATGGTTTTGAATACATTTGATGATTGACACTTATTGAATTAGGAGCCATGGAGCCACAGCCATCACACGACACACACACACGCCCACAGTGCCACTAATGCCATATTCACAGGCGACGTGTGTCACCCCAAGGACTAACTGAGTCTCCTACAATTAATCATAAAGTTATGTTACCAAAATTACCATTTTACCCTCTACTAAATGACCAAATTTCCCTTCGCATTCCTAGGTCTGTAACTTTCACATCCGACTTCCGATTGACGCATACCGCCTGTCTACGAATTCAGCATCCCGGGACACAACGGTCCTTCCGAAAGTCCAAACAAGGTCTCGATCAAAAGTAAACCTTCGCCCCTAAAACCAAGGGCAAAATCGTCATTTCTTTCCAGTTTTTCCAATTTTTCCTTTTTCGAATTTCCGGATCGTCAAAATAAATATTTTAGGAACACATTCATATGCACACACACATTTCATGAATCTCATAAAGCATTATTGGTTTTTGTAATGACAGGAAAAAGGAAAAAGGAAAATTTGGAAAATTGAAGAAAATGACGATTTTACCCCTAGAATTGGGCGAACGGTTGACTTTTGGTTCGAGCGGTCAAACAGACTTGGACCAATAACTGTGACGTAGTTTGGGACGTCACGAGTTCATAGACAGGTGGCACGTCCGATTCCGATATTCGAGGAGAAAGTTATGATGTTCGGAAGTTTAAGGGTAATTAGGTAATTTGATTAAAAAGGAGCAATTTGTTGAATTTTCAAATGATATGGACTTTTCACGTAAACCGAAGACCGTTGGGTAGGTCTCAAGATGCTGAGTCCGTAGACAGACGACACTCGTCAATCGGAGTTCGAACGACCAAGTTACGGGTCTAGAAGTGTGAAGGGCATTTTGGTAAATTGTCAAAGCAGGGGAAAAATGGTAATTGGTTAATTGAATAAGAAATGGGACGGTGATTGGGCGGATTCAGCCATGGTATGCCACCAAATGACATCTGTCACTTTGATGAAACACTTAGTGGCACTAATTGGCAGATTGGTGGCAAGTGCACGGTGTGTGTGTTGTGGCGGTGTAGTAAATTCAAAGAATTGAACCTTGTGTGTGTATTCGAAAATAGAGACTGAAGACCATAGCTTAGTTGATCCCCAAGCAACCTATTGAGAGAAAAGAAGAACTGGAGAAGGATTCAGAGAGGGAAAACATAGGATTAAGATACTGAAATAGAAAGAAAACACGAGGGACTGATGAGAAAACCCGAAGAGAAACCCGAAACCTGCTCTTGGATAAATTTAAATTCGAATTTGAGTTGTAGGACAGCCCAAGCCAAATTAAGGTTCGATTAAGACTTCTGGGACCTTGAGTAGTCGAACACAATAAAATTCGAAAGTAATCGAGGAGGTATTGGCCAAGAACTGGACCCGCGACGGTTTTTTGTGAATTACACATGGTTTTGGGTTTAAAGACCCGGTACTATTGCTGTATCATGTTTTGGGTTTAAAGACCAGGTTGATTGATGTGATGGAGGAGAGCCCTTGATTGATATGTTTTGAGTTTAAAGACTCGGTTATTGTGATATCCCCCGAGACCTATTGATTGTGTTTTGAGTTTAAAGACTCGTTGATATCCCGGGGAAGGCCTGATTATGCACTTGGTTTTGAGTTTAAAGACTCGGGCGCACTTGAGATCTAGCAACTCAATTGATTGATGTTTTCGGATGTGTTGGGCAATGGCCCGGTTTATATGGCTTTATAGATGTTTGGGTTATATTCTCGTATTTTGATTTTGGCTCGTGGATTTTCGGCTGAGGCTCCGTATTTATGGTTCCGGGCTAAGGCCCGAGGTTTGAGAAAAGGAAAATGATTTTGGTTTTCACACACGTTTTCTTGTACTGGAAATAAAATGGATTGTGAAATGATTTTCGAATGCATGCATTGGTTTTACGTGGATGGTAGAAATGTCTTTTCTGTAACATTTCTGTAACATGTTTTATAACTGCTTTATTTTTGTCCACTCATACCTTTTGTGTTTTTATTGACCCTCCAGGTCGTAGCGCGATGACCGAGGCCGATCGAGAGGTGGAGGCATGAATAGGCACAGGTGTGGCTATCCCTTGTTTGGCAAGTGCTGAGGGTAATTTGGAACTTCAGTTGAATTGTCAGATGGGAGCAGGACCGGGCACAATTATCAATGTTCCTCAGGGGACTATCCTGTCAACTTGGTATCAGAGCACTAGGTTGCTGATTCTGTTGCCACATCATGCCTCCGAAACGTAAGCTTTGTGCGCGACCTGATAGTGAGACGGGTAGACGAGGGTGTATGAGACCTCGTGATAGATCTCGGATGAGATTGACCCTGGATTGAGGGTTAGATATTAATCAGTGTACAATGTGAACTACTAACTGTTAAACAAGGAATTGTGTAGGTCCCATGGACGAATGAGCCCAGTGGCTAGAAAGGTTGCACAATTAGGCAAGTTGCACTCGTGCTGAGATTATTATCAGTGAATTCCTTAAGTGGAATGTGTGTCTAAAGAGTCTAGAATGTGATGGGATATCTCTTAGGCCTTATAGGTTGTATAAGATGTGGTTCACCATCGGTATTTTCTCAGCGGCCGAGTGTGCCAATGATGGCATGGTTGATTGGTATGGGATTGGACTCAAGAGTAGTCGAGATATGGATATAGGACTCAAAATGAGTCAGGATATTGGTTAGGACATGAGATGAATCATAGTAATGTATCTAGGCCCGGGAGGAGCCGGAAGAGTTGAATATAACTATGGTTGATGATACAGAAAACCCTTGATTGAGGAATATTTGGTACATGGGATGCCCAGGATTGGATAGGGTCAGATACTGATGAGTTATGAATTTATGGATTGATCTTGTTTAACCTTGTGACTGGGACTTATGGATCGTGTCAGTTTCATTTAGTGACTGAAGGTTCGGGCGGAGACCCGAGATATATAGGGATTTGGACTTAGAAGATAGTCCAGTTCAGTGGGACGTTAGTTGGGTCCACTGGGAGGCAAAGTGATAAGGGTACTTATGCAGTAATAGTTATGATTGTGGGGTCGTCTAGCCACATCATAAAGAAATGGTTATATAGATTGATAAAGTGATATGGCAATGTTGGGGGTGCAATGGAGTAAGGATTGGCTCCTGCATTGACTATTGATGTGGCAGGCGAGGGAAGAATTAGTAGGGCCCTTGATGGACCATAGGGGGTGTGATCGGATTGGGACCACTTGCATGAGGATTGCAGTTACTAGCAGGAGGTCTGAGTAGCCCCTGGAGTGCTGACCTGGATATATATATATATTGTATTTGGTAGGTCCTGGGCTAATCAATCTTCCATGTCTTGAGATTGTACATTGAACGGATATGGAGATGTTTGTGATTGGTTAAGGTATGACAGTCGGTGAGTCGACTGGAGCTACGGATATGATAAAAATTTGATGATATTACTGTGGTAACTTTGGTAATTATAAATGGTGAAATTGGTGAGATATAAGGGGGTAGACCTATCAATGTGAGGCTACCCAAGATGACAGGTGTTATTCGCCTAGTGGCTGACTTAGACTTGGGTGATTTGGATGTAATCCTTGGAATGAATTGGTTGATGACTCATGATACCTTTATCGAGTATGTTGATTAGAGAGCGATATGTGGAGTCCAGGAGTTCCAGAGGTTATGCTTTATAGAGGACTCGAGAGTGTTACCCTCTAGAATGATTTTGATCCTCACAATCGATGGACTGCTGGTAAGAAGTAAGTAAAGTTTGCTGGTCATATGTGTGGTGTATGTGACAGGACCCATCCCAATCCCCCCGGGGATTAACGCGGGATGACCCTGCTCCCGTCTGACACGAAATGTCAGACAAGAGATATTTCTGACCTTTGCCCTCTCGGGCTATCAGAGTACGCCAGGATCCGGAGGAGGTATGTGATATCTCGGTCTCTGCTACAGTCCACATCCGCTGTCAACCTGAAAGCAGTCAAAACATTAAAAGCTGTGAGTGGACAAAACAAGGAGTTTATAAAAACCATTTAATGAAGACATTTGTACCCTTCACTAAAAAGCATGCATGCATTCGAAAACCGTTTATCCGAAAGAACCAAAACTGGGAACTAAGCCCAAAATCATAATGAAAGAACTAATAAGAACCAATCATACGGGCCATTTTCCAAATCCATACGGAACTCAGCCCAAATCATAAAGAAACCAAGTACACGGGCCACTGCCCAAAACCTGTATCCATCACACATCATATTTCATATCTCATATCATATACATCATATATACATATAATTCACACAACTAATCCTGTCACGGTTTCCAAAGCTACGCGCATGCTACCCGGGGTCTCAACCCAAGTCTCTTAGAGTCCAAGGTTAATGTTCGTAGATCAATGACCCACCCTGAGGTTATGATCCATGCCTTCCTGAGAGTAAGGAACCCAACTGGGGCGACTCCCACTCAGTCAGTGCTACGTGACTACTCCGGGGTCCACCCAGGCCAATGGCCCTCCCCAAAGGAGATAGTACAAGTAAAGGAAGGTATATGAATATACATACATATATATACATAACATAAACATTCATGCCCGGTCCCCCTGAACCGTCATGATCTATAACATCCATGTAAGGGTTCATGCTCGGTTCCCATAAATCGTCATGTACCACAATAACCTTTCCAGGGTTCATGCCGGTTCCCATAAACCGCCATGAACTTGGAAATCCATCTAGGGTCCCTGAACTGAAATCATCAATGTAAAACAACTGGGTCTCGTGCCTAAACATATGACATCAGCTGGGCATCGTGCCCGATATCTAAGGGTCAGTCACGACTCCGATCGTAGTGATGCGTACAACCATCAATCCAGGACCGCCCTCAATCCTGGTATGTCGCCGTGAATGAATCAACCGACGCGACCACCACAAGATCATGGTACACTCATCACCGATCGATATCCTAAACTGTCAGCACTCCGAAGTCGAGCCTCCATCGCTACCCGACCATAGATTGTGCATCGTGACCTCTCCAGAAGGAACACATCTCAATTCGGAGGCGAGCGTCATATCGTCTGTCGCCGTGCACATAGCACCTGCCGCGATCATAATTTTGACCCGAAGGCCATCAATAGGGTCATATGCCCGAGATAAAACCAAATGGGTCTCATACCCGAGTTTATCCTTTTGAAATCCCAAAACCATTTCATTTAGACCAATAAAGACATACAAACCCGTATTGGCATCGTATAGGGCTGTAACCTCAAAATACGTGCCAATACGTAACCACACATCCAAATGCACTCATGGCATCACAAAACATGTATTAAAACATATAATTAACATTTATGCATGCACCAATTTAGAAAACAAGGTTCACTCACAGACCGTCCAAGCTGCCACCTCGATTTGCGTGCCATACGGCTCTCCTGATCCAATCACCGTCACTGAGACTCCCAAACCTGTCCAAATTGTAATAGAAGATTACTAACTACTTAATTAACCACCCACTAAAGTCTTTTAATTTTCCGGAATTTCTAACTATTTTTAATGTCGATCTGAAACCTTCTGATGCCCCGAACATTATCGAAATGGTGTCCGATCGACACGAAACCAGTCCCAAAATGTTCGTTACATCGAATAGAAGATTTCACGTGTTGAAAACATCCCCAAAAGGTTGGACACGCGCGCTCACACATCCAATGAAGGTACTGCGCGTGTAGCCCACGCGCGGTACTGTTCATCGTCTTCTCCAAGGGGTGAACCAGATTCACCTGGAACTTGGACCGGCCGAACCGGTCTGGATCGGTTCAAGGACTAAACCCGTCCATTTTCGGTCCATTTTATCCTATTTTAATCCCTAAAGCTTCCTAATATCATTTCCTATCTTTTTAGACGTTAAAAAACCGAGGAAAACTACAAAATCCATACCTCCTTGTTCGGCCTTGGTGGTTGTGTTTTCCTCCGCCGTTCACCGCCGTTCTAGACTGTCCTAAGCCTCGAAAACAATCCTATTAACCTCACTAGACCACCAGAAACATTACTCAATCCTTAGAATCGAACAAAAACTAACAAAATCGAAACTTGAATTTTCGAATACTTAGCTAAGGTTTCGGGTTTCCCCGCCGTGAGCCGCCGTCGTGGCTGGCCGTCACTGCCCTCTCATTTCACTCACTCTCCAAGCCCTTCTCACGACCTTGAGGATGTAAGTTGGTGGTATGTGTGTTTGTTTGGAAATGGAAAATGAAGAAAATGGTGCTTTCGGGTTTGAAGATGAACAAAGAAAATGATGATAGCTGATGAGATGAGAGGGAGATTGGGATGGATGAATGGTGAGGATTTGAGGGATTAATTAGAATGGATGGCCAAGATTGAGTGGTAAAAAGATTAATTATAAAATAACAATTATAATAATATTTAATTAGTTAGATCCACTTTTTAGGGATTTTAGCCAATGGGATGAGTGACACTTCTCACTCATCCATGAGTCCCACTTAAAATATCTGGCCAATCAGAATAGGTCATCTCATCATCGTCTCGAAATACGTGCATAGTGAAATCGACCTTCCGTGATCCATAACTCTCCCGTTCGAAGTTCGATTTCAGCGTGCCGCATGTCTACGGATTTGTATCATCCCGATTTACGTAATGGTCCTCGGCTCTCGGCCATCGGACATCCCGGTCAAAAAGTCAACATTTTGCCCCTTTTAACCAAAATTACCAAATTGCCCTTTAACTTCCGAACGTCATAACTTTTACCTAGAATGTGGGAATTGAACGTGCCACCTGTCTATGAACTTGTGACGTCCCAAACTACGTCACGGTCATCGGTCAAAGTCCATTTGACCGCCTGAACGAAAAGTCAACATTTTACCCACGCCTAGGGGCTAAAACGGTCATTTTGCATCGTTCGTCCGATTTTGCCCAACTAATCACGGATTAACCTCACTAATCGTGATTAGTCACTAATCTAATCCTGGAATTCGGGATGTATGTGCTTCGTGTATGAGATGCCTAGTGAGGGCTGAGAATGCACAGATTTCTCAACATATTTCTTGAGGTTTTGCCAGGATGAGAGATTGAGTTTATGATGGAAATCATGTCGGGTATACGAGTTGTTTCTCGGACACCCTGGTATGTGGCACCTATGGGGTCATAAGGACTGAAGGTGCAGGTACAGGACTTGGTAGATACGGGTTCCTTCGGCTCAGTGTTGCCGTGGGGAACCCAGTATTCCTTATGCGCTAAGAAGCAAAAGGGATGAGGGTCTGAGCTTACATATTGATTATGGACAACTTAATAAGGTAACGGTATGGGATAAGTATCCCGTATCACGAGTTAATGATTTTTGGTTCTGTTGGAAGGTTGTGATTATTGAGCCTATTGAGAGAGGCCGACATGGCGATGACTGTCGGTTATGAGTAAAAAGGGAAAAAGATAATGTCCGGATTTGATATGGCTAAGGTTAGTTGATACCCTCGGATGGCCAAATGAACTATTTATATTTGTGAGCTACTGAGTCAGGCATTCTGACCACCTTGGGACGATGTATGGTACCATGATTGATGGTTGGTTAGTGTACTCACATTTACGGATGGGCATGTGATATACTAAAAAAATGTATTAGTCAATGGAAAATAATTAAAGACTGTCACGGGGAACATGAGTTGTTTTGAGATTTGATGGATACCATAGAGGATTGTAGAGGGGTTCTCTACAATGTTTTACCAGTTATGTTGATTGACCTGGAAGGAGGTCAGAATTATTGTAAATGAGAACTGAGATAGAATGGTTACAAATGGAGAAACAATGACTTATGTTCGATGTTGATCCTTTATGTGTGTATAATGAGATGTCACTATGAGATTTGAGATTTGGTGAGGTGTGTATCGATGCATGATTTGGGATCGACCCAGGTGGTCGAGTATGCAGAGGTCATTTACCTTTGGGAAGGACTGTATGAGCACTGTATCGACCATCATGATTGGTAATGATTGATAAACAGAAAAAGCTTAATGGGTGATGAGGCGATGGTCAGGATACATTGAGATTACGACCGCATTGTCGGATCAGGTATCATTTGGGGAGAGAATTGGCATGGTTGATAACTTAATGATAGGTGACATCTTGTTATTGATGGAACTCCATAGCAGTGGAGTCGTACATGATTTTCAATCATTTAGACTATTGGGGTCTAACTGCAGGATCATACTTGGTGTATGATGGAGTTGAGGTTAAGGAAGGTATATGATTTGCAATATAGTATGAATGATTGTACTGAGTGCTTATTGGCAGGAGGTAGATATCAGTGAAGCCTTTGATGATAAACACAAAGAAGAAAAAGGTTAAATTCATTATACATAGTGACCCTAGGAATAGGGTATGGTGTAATTGACCTAGCGAGGGGAACGAGTTCCCGATTTATTGGACCTTATGAGTTTCTTGGCCTGGTGGCCTAATGGCATATGCGTGGGGATTTCGCTATTATCCCATGTCACGAGTGGATGACATGTGATGAGATATGACTGATACTTGTGTTTCCTGGATTGTGTATACTCGAACGTGAGCTAGACTACGTATTCCGAGTAAGCATATGGTATGACTGCCCATGGGGCAGGGGTTTACAGAGAGATTGAGATTGGAGGTATGATTTCTATAAGATTGGGTATAACTTATATCCGGTTGAGGTTGATTATGTTTCGGATTCATCTTAGACATGTTTCCTCGGGATAAATAGTATGACTCTTACTGATTGGAATTTCGAGGATGAAATTCTTCAAGGGGGATAGGTTGTAACGACTTGGAAATTTGGAAAAAGGAAAATTTGGAAAATTTGAAGAAAATGACGATTTTGCCCCTGGAATTGGGCGAACGGTTGACTTTTGGTTCAAGTGGTCAAACGGACTTGGACCGATGACTGTGACGTATTTTGGGACGACACGAGTTCATAGACAGGTGGTACGTTCGATTTCGGCATTCGAGGAGAAAGTTATGATGTTCATAAGTTCAAGGGTAATTTGGTAATTTGATTAAAAAGGGGCAATTTGTTGACTTTTCAAACGATATGGACTTTTCATGTAAGCCGAAGACCGTTGGGTAAGTCTCATGACGCTGAGTCCGTAGACAGGCGACACGAGTCAATCGGAGTTCGGACGACCAAGTTACGGGTCTAGAAGTGTGAAGGGCATTTTGGTAAATTGTCAAAGCAGGGGCAACATGGTAATTGGTTAATTGAATAAGAAATGGGACGGTGATTGGGCTAATTCAGCCATGGTATGCCACCAAATGACATCTGTCACTTTGATGAAACACTTAGTGGCACTAATTAGCAGATTGGTGGCAAGTGCACGGTGTGTGTGTGTGTGTGTGTGTGTGTGTGTGTGTGTGTGTGTGTGTTGTGGTGGTGGAGTAAATTCAAAGAATTGAACCTTGTGTGTGTATTCGAAAAACAGAGACTGAAGACCATAACTTAGCTTGATCGACCTCCCCAGCAACCTATTGAGAGAAAAGAAGAACTGGAGAAGGATTCAGAGAGGGAAAACAGGGGATTTAGAGACTGAAATAGAAAGAAAACACGAGGGACTGAGAGAAAACCAGAAGAGAAACCCGAAACCTGTTCTTGGATAAATTTAAATTTGAATTTGAGTTGTAGGACAGTCCAAGCCAAATTAATGTTTGATTAAGACTTCTGGGACCTTGAGTAGTCGAACACAATAAAAAAACGGAAGTAATCGAGGAAGTATTGGCCAAGAACTGGACCCGTGACGGTTTGGAACTTCCAAGATTGAGTTTGATCTTACAAATGTATGTTCAAGTCAAATTGAACTTGAATTCATGGTTAGAATGAGTCTATGATGCTTCCTAATTGATCAATTTAAAGAAAACGATGAAAATTGAAGGGATTGAATGATGAACAGTCTTCGAAAAATTGAATTGAGTTGGATAGTTAGAGGCAATTATAATTGGAATTGATATGACAGAAATTTAATTCATGTGGACATTTGAATTTGAGAAAACAAGTTGGAATTGAAGAGGATTGAAACGGGTCAACACGCGGGTTGAATGACCTATTTAACAGGCAGTCGGGCAGAGACGATGAACAATGCTTGTACTGTAGCAGCGCATGAGCTTCACACGCAGCCACTCACGACAGCATGTGGGACCAAATTTCGAGGTGAGTTCAACATGAAACTTGCTCCTTTTAATGTAACGAACATTTTGGCACTAGTTTCGAGGAAATCAGATATCGTTTCGATAGTGTTCAGTGTATCCGAAGTTTTTGTATACGTTTAAAATACGTATTTAAATCCCAGAAAATTGGGGAATATTATATGAGGTATATTGAAGTGTTAGTGACCCTCGATATTGATTTTGGACAGGAATTATGATTTCTGGAATTTACGGAAAAACGTGCAGCTCGGAAGCGAGCCGTTTGGACGGTGTGTGAGTGCACTTTGTTTTCTAAATTTCAATGCATGCATAATTGTTTTCTATGCTTTATATTTATGATTTCTATGCTTATGCTTATGGTAATTATGATTTCCGTATTTATACGTATTTCGATATGCAATGCATAATTGCTCGTATTTCGAGACTATGGTTTCTCCTTTGCTTTGATGATGGTTCAATGAATGATTTTATATGATTTGTGCGTATCATGTTTTGATGATGTTTTGATTATGATTTGTGAGTATGATTTGGGATATGAACGTGAAATTCGGACATGAGTTCCATTTTGATAAAATGTGATTTTGGATTTGGTTTTGGAATTTGGATTACGATGGATTCTGGATTTGTTGTGAATTACACATAGTTTTGGGTTTAAAGACCCGGTACTATTGATGGATCATGTTTTGGGTTTAAAGACCCGGTTGATTGATGTGACAGGGGAGAGCCCTTGATTGATATGTTTTGAGTTTAAAGACTCGATTATTTTGATATCCCCTGATTGATTGTGTTTTGAGTTTAAAGACTCTTTGATATCCCAGGAAGGCCTGATTATGCACATGGTTTTGAGTTTAAAGACTTGGGCGCACTTGAGATCCAGCAACTCAATTGATTGATGTTTTCGGATGTGTTGGGCAATGACCCGATTTATATGGCTTTATGGATTTTTGGGTTATATTCTCGTATTTTGATTTTGGTTCGTGATTTTGGGCTGAGGCCCCGTATTTATGGTTCCGGGCTAAGGCCCGAGGTTTGAGAAAAGGAAAATGATTTTGGTTTTCACACACGGTTTTCTTGTACTGGAAATAAAATGGATTGTGAAATGATTTTCGAATGCTTGCATTGGTTTTACGTGGAGGGTAGAAATGTCTTTTCTGTAACAGGTTTTATAACTGATTTATTTTTGTCCACTCACACTTTTTGTGTTTTTATTGATCCTCCAGGTCGTAGCGCGATGACCGAGGCCGATCGAGAGATGGAGGCATGAATGGGCACATGTGTGGCTATCCCTTGTTTGGCAAGTGCTGAGGATAATTTGGGAACTTCAGTTGACTTGTCAGACGGGAGCAGGACCGGGCACGGTTATCAATGTTCCTCAGGGGACGGTCCTATCAATTTCGCAGTAATGATCTCACACTAAGTTCTAGCAATCATACTTTGGAACAGAAGGGTCACTAATTAGGAACTTGATTAAGACCTAAACCACAAGATAATCACACATCAATCAAACATGAACCCAAATGATAATATCACTAAGCATGCAAGCAAGATATGAGAACAACATAGCATTTAGGAAGGAGGTCCATTCACTAACTAATCGAGGAGTCGAAATCACCTGACATGCTAGAAAGCTACAAGCCATAATAACCCTGAACCCTAAACTGAGCCACAAAGGTTACTTAAAACTTTCAAATCAAACACTAAACGAAACCGATATTGTGTTTCTCAAAATAGGACTAAAACAACTCTAAGCAGAATAAAAACGATGTCTAAACGATCTGAAACGTACCAAAACTAAGATCACACATAATCGTAGGATGAAAAATGGCCCCATGCACTAATTGGAAGTTGAAAAGTGACCTAACGTACTGCTATGCCTCGGATAGAGGCCGGAAAGTGACCTCACGCACTAGGTAGAGGTGGCACGTAACCTTACGCTCTCTTATACCTTCTAATTGTGCTACCATGGGCCTTCCATGTGGCTCCATATGGTTTCTAGGTGTCACCTACGCGGCTCCATGTGTCACCCACATGGCTGCCAGATGGTGCCCACATGATGCCACCGCCACATAAGTTTATAGACCATTGACTAGCGTCGTTGTACATGGCCACCTTCATCATCATACATAGTTGTCGATTTCTAGAAAACTCACTGGATTTCATCTCGAACTTTAATTTCGACCATAAAATCACTAATCAACTTAGAATTCAAAAATCTCAAAACCTAGCGGAGTCCTTGACATCATCTAGAATTTACTGTAAACTCGCCACGCTCCGATCTCAATCCATACCTCGCCAATTCCAACATGAAATAACCCAATCATTACCGAATCAATCACATAAATTCAAAGATAACTAGTTTGAAGTTCGAATTTACTTAAATCGTTCGAAGGGTAAGCTGAACTCATCATGAACTCGATGAACTCACCCAACTCTAACCTCAACCCAAACCTCGCCAAATCTAACATGTGAAAGGTCAAGGTTTGTCTAAACAAACTAAGGAATCAAATGGTAGTCAAATCATCGTTGAAGTTACCTAGGTCAACCAAAAAACTTGTCAAAAGGCTCAGCACTGTTACTGGTTTTCCCTACGATTTTCACATCACGGTGTGCATCAAAGCGGGAATTTCTTAAGGTTGCATTCACCTTGTTGAGGGGCATTGGTGGATGGTGGATGTGGGCCTAGGTCGATTAGAGATCATTAGAGAGCTTCATATTCATCCCTCATTTTCTCGTCAATTTTTATTGCCTCAATGGAAGGTGATATTGGGGACTAATAAGGTTGAGTTTGTCTTACTGTGGCGAGTAAAGAGGTGGTGATACTAGTCTAGTGCTTCACTAAGTTTTGCAAGCTTTTTGTGGTAGAGATGAGTTCAATGTGGTGGTTCCTTTAATAGAGAGGAAGATCGAGAATGATTGACACGACCCATCCTAAATCCCCCCAGGGATTAACGCTGGATGTGCCATACTCCCATCTTACACGAAGTGTCAGACAAGGGATAATTCAAACCTTAGCCCAAACGGGGCTTCTAGAGTGCACTAGGATTGGAGGAGGAGTGTGATGTCTCGGTCTCTGCTACAGTCTGCATCTGCAATCAACCTGAAGGGTATTAAAACCATTTAAAGTTGTGAGTGGACAAAACGAATAATTTAATTTATAAAAACACATTTTATAACAAAACATTTATACCCTTCACTAAAAAGCATGCATGCATTCGAAAACTAGTATCAAACCATTTGTTAATAATTAAACCATTAGGTCCTTAGTGACAGGACCCACCCCGATTATCACCCTAATAATCGAGGTGAACCCTGCTCCCGTCTGACAACCCAAAACGAAAGATCGAAACTACCTCCTGGAAACCACCAATTACATTGTCAGACGAAGGAGAATTTAAAACATCCAACTAGTCAACCGTTATACAGAGCATAGTACCAAACAAAGTAAAACAAAACCACACACAGAGTACACGCACAACGGAACACTGAAACTACTCTGGGAAAACGCTCGAGTACTCTATACCTCCGACACTGCCTCAACGTCAACCCCACGCTAGCTCCACGACCTGGAGGGCAATTAAAAACCAGAAAGTGTGAGTGGACCATAAAGAATAAAAGTTTCAAAAACCATTTCTTAAACAACACAGGGTTTGGCCCTCCGTTTTGAAAACATGCATGCATAACCCATTAGCTGAAAACATTTATAACTCATATCATTTTCATCATGGAAACCGCAACAACATAAACACAGTATGGCAAACGTTATAAAACATTAGCAGTAAAACATCAGATACCAATATAATCATCCGATCAAACCTGCTGGATCTATCCGAGTCTTTAAACTCAATCCAGGCCTCAATATAATCCGAGTCTTTAAACTCAACAGGCCTACGGGGGAAATAGCAATATATCCGAGTCTTTAAACTCAATCCGGGTCTTTAAACCCAATCCGGGCCTGTCCCCCGTCAATCATAATCCGGGTCTTTAAACCCAATAACCAGATCCAGCAAATCCAATCCAAAACCCGAATCTGAAATCACTATTCCGAAGCCGTTCCGGCGTCCAGAACCGTCATACCGAACCCAAAACTGGAAATCCACTTTTCAACTTTAAAACCAAATCTCGCTTTCCGAAATCCAATTCTAAAACCGAAAACCCTTGATCATCAAATCATTTGTCAAATCCATTTATAATCATTGAAAACCATTTATCGTTTGAAATCCCAAAACCATGGCATCAAAATCATACTCACAACATTTCTCGGAAAACGTGTTGAAATACGTACTTTCTCGAAAATCGTGTCATTACATAAAACTGGTATAAAGCATTCAATAATCATGAAATCATAATGAAAATCACAAAACAAGTAATTAAAAGCAGTTATGCATGCTCAGTTATAGAGAAGGGGTCCACTCACAGTTACTGGGCACGTCACTCGCGTCCCAATCATCTTGTACGTTCCTCGACCCCCTCGGGGATTCCCGATCCTGTCACAAGTCACCAAAGTGAGTCACTAACACGTCCACTAAGTTCCTCCTAATTTTCCCCACTTTTCCCGAACTTCGAACGTAACTAATCGAGACCCTAAACCTTCAACCTCGTAGAACTAACCCGAAACAACGTCCGATTGTCCCGAAACTAGGCCCAAAAGATTTGTTACAACGTTTAGACCAAAAACTATGTTGGACACTTCCCCATAAACCGTCGCACGCGCCTCCACACGCCGCCCAAAGTGGCTGCGCGTGGGCCTCACGCGCCTGCACAGAGAACACTGTTCATCTTCTTCCTCAGCCGTTCGACCGGTCTGAACCGGCGAGGGTGGTTCTTCACCATTCCTCCACCATTTTCCTTCCTTTTTCCACCAATAGCTTCGTCCTCATCCTAGCCACTAATTCCAATCCTAAAAACTCGACATTAAAATCTAAAACTCACCTCCCTAAGCTCGAAAAAAACTCAGACAAAAGCCCTGTTTCTAAATCCAGCCACCCGTCCTTCCCCCCGTCACGGCTTCGCAACCAGAAGCTCCCTAGGAACCTACTGAGTCGACTAGCACTCACCAAACACCTCGACTCAGCCCCTAACTTCACGACTTTTCGTTTGAACCAAAATGGAAAAACAGAGCATACTGAGGGAACTAAGAAATTACTTGTGCTCAGGCCGCCACCGTGAGCTCCGCCGTGCCCTAACCTGTCAAGCACGTCTCCACCGTTCTCTGAGCACCACCACCGGCCTCGTTTGGTTGAAACGCGACAGCACCACCACCAAACTCCCTCTCTGTTTCTCTGTTCTACTACTCACCTCCCACACACAGTCACACCCAAAGCCTCACAAACACGATCACACACTCTCCTAACTCTCCTTCGAACACCACAGAACCTCACAACACTCACACTCTCACTCAATTAGATCGATTCCTCCTCACTGTCTCCAGTCTCTATTTTCTTTTCTTCGAACGCGACTCAAAACACAAACAACCATTTAATTTTTGTCCGTGCACCCTAGAATCCACTACACATACCCCAAGTGTCCACAATCCCCTGGTCCAAACTCAAAATATCCAATCCTTCCTGTACACTTGGCCTTATTAGATTGGCCCAATTCCCAAGGCACAAAAAGACCAAAATGCCCATCTTGTTCAATTTTACGGTTTTACCCCTCACGTTCTAGACCCGTATCTCGCTCGTCCGACGTCCGATGAAGGCATGCCGCCTGTCGTTGAACTCAGGACGACGAGATCTACCTAACGATCCTAGGTCTACGTGTAAAAACCTTGTCGTACGGAAAGTCAACTTTTACCCCTATTTTAACCAAATTACGGTAATGCCCTCAACTTTCCGAACATCATAACTTCCTCCTCGGATGTCGGAATCGGGCTTGCCACCTGTCTACGGACTCATGACGTCCTAAAATACGTCACAGTCATCGGTCAATGCCAAATTGACCGCCCGAACTAAAAGTCAACATTTTGCCCAACTAGGGGCAAAATCGTCCTTCTACGTCCAATGTCCAAAAGTAACCACCTAAACCACCGATTAGCTCAGCTAATCCGACACTAATCACTTCACTAATCTCGACTCCCGGGACGGGTCCTTACACTTAGCCTAAACTGTAAACCAAAGTATATAGGAACTCAGCCCAAAACCAATCATGTGGGAACTCAGCCCAAAATCAATCAAACCATGTAGGAACTCAGCCCAAAACCAATCATGTGGGAGCTTAGCCCAAATCCAATACAAGTGGGTCTCAGCCGAAAACCAATACAAGTGGGTCTCAGCCCAAAACCAATCAAGTGGGAACTCAGCCCAAAACCAAATCCATAGGGACTCCGACCAAATCAAATCACGTGGGTCTCAGCCCAAATCCAATACATGTGGGTCTCAGTCCAAAACCAATCCTCGACATCCCTGATGCCTGACATCCCAGATATCACAATCAACACCACTGTCATGGTTCCAAGCTACGGGTGCTACTCAGGGTATCAATCCCAAGTCTCCCCAAGGTCCACCTAGGTCAATGACTCGCAGGTCAATGACCCTCCCTGAGGGGAGGTTTTAACCTCTGGCAATCCTAGTCCCTGAGTCACTATACGGACCGGTCGGTCTGTACAATGACCCCTCGCAGGCAATGCCCCGTCACTACTCCAGGATACTACGAGACGTCTGGAGGAGACAACCCGCCACTCCAGGATACTATGGGACATCTGGAGGGCAATCGTTCATGAGGATGGTGTATGGAAAACCATTTCATATATCGTCTCAAATCGTTCAAGGGGCTATGCCCGAGATTTCCATAAAACCATCTTGAATCTATAAATGCAATTTCCAAACTTACGGGTCTTAGCCCGAAATTCCATTTCATAAATCACCTGGGCCTCCAGCCCGATATCATAACCAATTGGGCCTCAAGCCCGATCATATAAGTCAATTGGGCCTCTAGCCCTATTTCTCATTAAATTAAATGGACTCCAAGTCCGATAGTTTCCAAATCAAATGGGTCTCATGCCCGATTCCATATTTCCAAAATCCAAAACCTTTCTATGAAACCATCATAGAAATACCAGCACATATAAAACCATAAATCTCGAAATAAGTACAAATACGTAAATCATAAATACCACAATCATATGCACTAAGGCATCTCAAATCATCAATATAAAACATATAAAACAGTTATGCATGCATCACAGTTTAGAAAACAAGGTCCACTCACAGACCGTCCAAGCTGCCGCCTCGATATGTGTGCCACATGCCTCTCTGAGTTAACTCACTGTCAACGGAACTCCTAAACCTATCCAAATCATACTAGAGGGTTACTAACTACTTCAATAACCTCTCATTAAAGCCCCCTAATTTTCTGGAATTTTTAAACGTATTTTACATGGGCTTTAAACTTTCGGACACCCAAAACTACCCTGAAACAGTGTCTGATTGACTCGAAACTTGTCTCAAAATATTCATTACATCAAAAGGATGAAATTACATGTTGACCGTGTTCCCAAAAACTGCCCCACGCACCTCCATGTGCCACCCAAAGTCCCTGCTCGTGAAGCCCACGTGCTGGGAACAGTCTTTCTTCAACCTCGCGACAGACCGGTCCACTGTGCAGCCGATCCAACTGAACCGGAGTGACCAGTTCAGGCCATTTTCTCCCTTTTTTCAACCCCTTTTTTCATCCATTTTAATTCCTATAGCTTCTTCTAACCATTCCTAATCGATCTACGGTCTCAAAACATACAAAAAAAGGCCAGGAAATTACCTCCCTGATCGAAGAACACACGGCCAAGCTTTAGCCATCCTTCCAGAGCTATCCAACTGTCAAAACCCCTTGCTTCCAATCCCCACCAGCTCGTCCAATCCCAGAAGCATAACCAAATGGTTAGAAATAACCATAAACATCCATAACCCAGTTTTGATTTTTCAAAAATAAACACGGGTTTAGGTTTTTACCTGAGTTCTAGCTCCCTCCGTCATCCATGATGGTCCTGCCGCCTTCCCTAGCCTCTCTCAGTCCCTCACTCCCCTCACCCACTTTCTTGGCCTCACATAGAATCAAATAGGGGGGAAGGGAATTGATTTTGGGTTTCTCGGGTCTAGGTAGTCGAATGAGAGAAAAAGGGATATGCATGTATCTGTGTAATGGGAGCAATGGATGAGTGACACTTGTCACTCATCCATTGAGCCTGATACAAATATCTGGGTCCACTTCTAGACAAAAGTCCACACTTCTTGTAAAACGTGCAGTAATACCTCGGAACTTCCGTGACCCGTAAATTTCCTATCGAACGTCCGATTTTGACGTGCCGCCTGTCTACAGACTCGTATCGTCTCGATCTACGTAATGATCCTCGGTCCACAGGCATTGGACCTCCCAGGTCAAAATTTAACTTTTTACCCTCGTTCAGGGGCAAAATCGTAATTTCGCTCTAAATGTTTGATAATCCTCAACTAATCCCTGATTAGTCCTTCTAATTCATAATTAAGTCTTAATTAATCCCAATAATTTGGGACGGATCGTTACAATGATCATGATGGAAAAGAAAAATTATAAACGAAGAAAGTGGGTTTTAGTGGGTTGGGCTTGATAATTTAGGATTTTGGCCATAATTAGGTTTTGGGCTTACCAATTGGGCTTGAGACCAACTTGATCTCAAGTTACACAAATAGAACCCAATTATACTAAGTAAACAAGGCCTGACAAAAATAACAAGAGGAATTAGCTCGGTGTTTAACTTTACTTCAGTATTTTAGTCCAAAATTCCAAATTGATCGTTAGTTTAAAATTTTTGAGACTAGACTTCAAATTATATGACTAAGATTAGGAGTGAGATTCCAAGAATATTAGAATAAATATACCAATTTATAGAACCATAAATTTTTTAAAAAAATTCTCACCATTGTTCCAAAATTCATTGGAATTCTTGGAACTTTTTCGATCATCATCCTGAAAGATGAAAATCAGAACTTAGAGACCCAATTGGAATTTTGATCGTTGCTGAATTATTGCCTTCTTAGTTATTACCTTTTTTGTGTGTGAAACCATTCTTTGAGACTCACATATTTTTATTTTTCTTGAATGGAATTCTGATTGATGAAACTATTCTAGCCTCTAATTAATGTTAAAGGTCTTTGGTTTCTCCAACTACGGTAGGTTTTCATTAATTTTCTTTTCTCTTTTTAATATATGACATATTAATTGACAGGACACATCCCTAATCCCCCCGGGATTATCATGGGATGTCTTGCTCCTATATGACACCACGTGTCAGATTAGGGATAACATAGTGACCCAAACAGGGGGTCCAGAGTACGCAGCTTCATGTGATGCCTCAGTCTCTTCTACAGCCCGCATCCACGATCAACCTAGAGGATGCCAAAAACAATAAAATGCGTGAGTGAAAAAAAAATAAACAATTTCGAAAAACCATTTATCGAAATCAACATTTAACCCTCCGTATTACAAAGCATGCATGCATATCAATTTAAAACATTTCTTTCCAATAAAACAGTACATATATGAAAACCTCTGCAATCATTGCAAAACCAACACATGTGAAAATATCTGGACACAAGGCAATAAATCAAAAATCGTGACCCATTCTCATATCCCATATCTGTCTCATATCATCGTATCATCATCAGTCACGATATCCAAGCAACGCGTGCACGTAAGCTCCAGAATAGCTCACGTCCAAGCACGTCACCGAGAACAAATCTACGACCGACGTTCATATCGTCTCCGTGAACAAATCAACGGCTGACGTCCATATCTTCGTGAAAAAATCAACGAACGATCTCATACATCTTAAGCACTCCTGAGTTGAGCCTCCCACGGCTACTCGACAGCAGGCAGTGCAACGTGACCTCTCTGGGGAGGGTGGATACACAAAGCATCCCGGAGGCGAGCAACATATCATAGCGCATCACGGATAATCCTAACAACCCTCTGCCACACTGCCACATAACACCACCTCACTAGTCCCTGTGGCTGACAGAGCTGACGTGAACTTACCACGTCAGCTGCCATGTCACCTGACACACTCTAACATGTTGCCACGTGGCACCACCTTACTAGTCCATGTGGTTTGACATGCCTGACGTGGACTACCACGTCAGCTATTGACTCAGTCTGACACTATCTGACATTTTTCCATGTGGCATCAACCAGTCATGACCATGTGGCCTAACATGATAACATGGCTTACCACGTCATCGTCTTCAACCTCCAGCGAGTCGACCCATGACCTACAGCCAGGTCACTCGACCCGAATCGTGACCAACTCGTTCTTCCTCATCTGACCACCAAAACTCGCCATTCTTTCAGTATTCAACTCGTCTCTCACCTAGAAGATGATAGTGATTAGAAAATCGAGGTTCGAAGTCTAGAATCTAAAACCCACTTTCAAGGTTTTCGGGTTTTACCTATTTTTTAGGTTCTTAGGAAACCACCGTGGCTCAGCCTCTCACCACCGTCCTCCTAAATCTCTCATGCCCTCTATCTCACTCTCTATTTCACTCAAACACGAACTAGGTAGATGAAAATAATGAAGAATGGAATGGGGTGGTTTCGGGTGGATGAACAAAGGGTGCAGATGCATGTATATGGAAGTGAGGGCCATTGGGTAATTGACACTTGTCACTCATCCTATGGTCATAACAAAGATATTTTGGGTCCCATAAGTCAAACACCAAAAGTCAACTTCTTGAAAAGCATGTAACTGTAATAGTTCCAAAAATCGTTCTAGACCCGTAACTTTCCCATATGACGTCCAAATTCGACATGTCACCTGTATACGTGATCGTAAGGCCTCGATCTACATAATGGACCTTGATCCATGTGCATTTGACTTCTTGGGTCAAAAGTCAACATTTTTCCCTTATAGGGGCAAAATTGTCATTTCACCTCGACTAATCCTGATTAGTCCTGATAATCCTCAATTAATTCCCGATTAATCCTTGATTAAAACTCGTTAAGCACCTAATTTCGAGACGAGTTGTTACATTAATAATTTTTAACTTTATATTGTTTTTGGCCCATGCTTGCGACCCTATAGCCCTTGCTAATAGGCGACTAATGAGTTATTTCATCTAATAAGATAATGAAGTTTACCAATTGAGCATAATAAAAATTACCATAAATAAAATTATGGGTCAAAGTTATAAAGGACTTAAAACGCAAAACCAAAAATATGGTTTTATAAGGTTCCATGTTTGTGTTCAGTCTTCATAATCTAGGTATTGAGGGATGGATCTTGGCCATCTTGGACAATATTTCGGTGCGAGACTGAGGTTGTTAGAAAAGGAGCTAGCGGGTACTCGATAATCTTGGACAATATTGGTTTTCAGTTCTTCTTGGTGGTGGAGCTGATGTCTAATAAGGTCGTTTATCCAGATGTTTTATTGCTTTTTTCAGAGGATTATGGATAGGTATAGATGGAGTGGCCATCAATTCAATTAGTGCTTGGCATTTCCTGGCCAGGTTTGTGATGGCTAGCGACTTTCATTAAGTCATTGATATGCAACCATGGAAATTTGATGATGCATTGGCTTCAGTAGAAGAAGGGACAAGGTCACGTAACCCTAATGATATCAGACTTTCGTGGTGTAATTTCTGGGTGCAGCTCAATGATATTCCTGCCTTGAGCATAACTAATCGAGTAGTGGAGAAAATCGGGGCTTTGTCGAGACGTGTTCTTGAGGTGAATAAGTCCAAAGGTAAGGAATTTATTGGGCGATTCGTTAGGTTCAAAGTATGAGTGAATGTGTGTGAGCCTTTGATAAGAAGGGAAAGGGTTGAGTTCCTAGGGACAGGAAACATGGGTGGGCTTCCAATACAAACACCTTCCTATATATTATTTGGCATGCTGTCACATTGGCCATCCTTCATGGCTTTATGTGGACGAAGGCGATGGTCGTCAGAACGGGGGCATGGAGGGGATAAAGGAGAGATAGTTTTCTTTCAAAAATTTGGAGGTTGAATTTGACCTCTGTGATAATAAGCTGAGGAGTTTGGTTCGACGTGGAAGACGTGACAACTAGAGGAGAGAGGCAATGTGAAGGGACATAGTGGCATTTGGTCTAGCTATTCCGATATAAGCCGAGAGGTTGGAAGATGAAAGACAATGCAAGTCCTTCATAGAGCCTTTGATGTATGTTTGCTTTTTAGGTGGTGAAATCCAAGGTGAATTGGTGATTGCCAATGAACCGGTAGTTGTGGTTGAATGTAGGGAGGTTTCTCTAGGGGATCCTATGATCGTGGATGAGACAAAAGTGTAGGGAAAGAATGAAGTTGTGATGAGGGGGTAGGGTGAGCAGGGCGTGAATGGTGATGAGCAGGGCGTTCTCCTAGGTAAGGATACACAGGTCTCATATTCTCTTTTGTTGGCTCTAATCTTTGCTTAAGATGAGAATAAAGTTATGGTGGGGGTGAGCAGGAAGTGAATGGTGGTGAGCAAGGTGTGCGGTTAGAGAAGGATACACATGTCTCAAATCCATTTCTGTTGGCTCCTACCATTGCTCCCTTGGCCAAGGCCCAAGGCAAGTGGAAACAAGATGACACATGTGCGGGATGAAATTTTTGAGACTTCCATTGATGCATCACTATTGGCAGTAGGGTAGAAAAGTGTAGGAAGGTGGATTCAAGTGGTATTAGTTCACAAGTGGCCAAAACCTCAATGCGTCTCTTAAGCGGAGGGGTGATGTTTCCACCTCTCCTAGGGAGCTGTGAGTTGTCATGAGGATTTTTGAAATTTTCAAGGTATTGGTGGTAACTTGACGGTTCATAATTTGGAGGAGAAAACTAGGCTTCTTTGACTATATATAATTGTGCTTCTTGAGATGAAAAATCGAGTTAAAAGGTTTCAATTTATGTAGAAAGATTTAAATTGTAAGGCCCGTGTCCTGTGTGGAACGGTGAACGATCCCACATTCCTTTGAGGGGAATGGTCTGGGAGGTGAATGATGTGAATGGTGGTGTGCCTTAAAGGTGTAGCCACACCTATCTATCACGAGACCTTTTGGGAGCTCAGTGGCTTTGGGTTCGGTTGGAACTCCAAATATAAGCGAGTTGAGGCTAGTGCAAATTATATGATGGGTGACCTCATGGAAAGTTGCACCATGAGCTCCCGAAAATAAAACTGTAAGGGCGAGGAGGCTCAAAGCGAACAATATCATACTAGAGTCGGGTCCTCACCGAGGAGGGTCAGGTCTTAACAAATTGGTATCAGAGCCAAACCCCAAATGGGAAGTGTGCGAGCGAGGACGCTGGGCTCTAAGAGGGGTGGATTGTAAGGCCTGTGTCTTGTGTGGAACGGTGGACGATCCCACGTTCCTGCAAGGGGAATGGTCTCGGAGGTGAATGGTGGTGTGCCTTAAAAGTATAGGCACACACCTATCTAGCACGAGGCCTTTTGGGAGCTTAGTGGCTTTAGGTTCGGTTAGAACTCCAAAGTTAAGCGAGTTGAGATTGGTGCAATTCCATGATGGGTGACCCCCTGGTAAGTTGCACCGTGAGCTCTCGAAAACAAAACGATGAGGGCGAGGAGGCTCAAAGCGGACAATATCTTGCTGAGTCGGGTCCTGACTGAGGAGGGTCGGGTCTTAACAAATTGTAAGGCCTGTGTCCTATGTGGAACAGTGAACGATCCCACATTTTTGCAAGGGGAATGGTGGTGTGCCTTAAAGGTGTAGGTACACACTTATCTAGTACGAGGCCTTTTGAGAGCTCAGTGGCTTTGGTTTCGGTTGGAAATCCAAAATTAAGCGAGTTGACGCTAGTGCAATTCCATGATGGGTGACCCCTTGGAAAGTTACACTGTGAGCTCCCAAAAACAAAATTGTGAGGGCTAGAAGGCCTAAATCGGACAATTTCGTGCTAGAGTAGGGTCCTGGCGGAGGATGGTCGGGTCCCGATAGAATGGTATTAGAGCCAGACCCCGATCGGGAAGTGTGCCAGTAAGGACGCTGGGCCCTCAGGGGGTGGATCGTAAAGCCCGTGTCCGGTGTGGAACGGTGAACGATCCTATGTTCCTGCGAGGGGAATGGTCTGGGAGATGAATGGTGGTGTGCTTTAAAGATTTAGGCACACACCTATCTTACACGAGGCCTTTTGGGAGCTCAGTGGCTGGGTTCGATTTGAACTCCAAAATTAAGCGAGTTGAGGCTAGTGCAATTATATGATGGGTGAACCCTTGGGAAGTTGCACAGTGAGCTCCGAAAAACAAAATTGTGAGGGCAAGAAGGCCTAAAACGGACAATTTTGTGCTAGAGTCGGGTCCCAGCGGAGGAGGGTCAGGTCCTGACAGAATGGTATCAGAGCCAGACCCCAACCGGGAAGTGTGCCAGCAAGGACGCTGGGCCCTAAGGGGTGGATTGGAAAGCCTGTGTCCTGTGTGGAACAGTGAACGATCCCACGTTCCTACGAGGGGAATGGTCTAGGAGGTGAATGGTGGTGTACCTTAAAGGTGTAGGCACACACCTCTCTAGCACGAGACCTTTTGGGAGCTCAGTGGCTTTGGGTTCGGTTGGAACTCCAAAGTTAAGCGAGTTGAGACTGGTACAATTCCATGATGGGTGACCTCTTGGAAGTTGCACCGTGAGCTCCCGAAAACCAAACCGTGGGGGATAGGAGGCCCAAAGCAGACAATTTCATGCTAGAGTCGGGTCCTGATAGAAATATGGAGTTTATGTAGACAGTGGAACCACATGGTTTCAACGGTGGGTTATGTGTGTTTTGGAGGGTTTCTAATCTTGTTGTGTTGGTTAAGTGTGAAGATTTCCTAATTGAAGTATTATTAATGGAAGTGGATTGTGGATTTTGGGATAAAGTGGAGGGTCTTTTAAATTTATGTAAGTATTGATGATGGGAAAAAGGCAAGACAATAGGACATTCTTTGTCATCGGCTATGTAGGGTAACAAATCCTTGCTTATTGATGGGTAATTTTAATGACATCCTTGATACCCACGAGAAAGATAGGGTAACTTTCGATCGATCTCGAGTATGAGAACATCTAGGTCGTCTTTGGCAGAAGGGGAGTTTCTTGATTTAGGGTTTATCAGACACTCTTTTACTTGGAGGAACAATAGGGATTTGGGGTTTTCTTAGGAGAGACTTAATAGAGGATTGTCAATGGAATCCTGGATAGAGTACTATCTGGATGCTATCATCAAACGTATTCTGCTTTCGGGTTCTGATCATTGCAAGCTTGATTTGGTTACTTTACCTAAAGTTCAAAAACAAACTCCATGGTTCGTTTATGACCATAGATGAAATAAAGAGGTAGAAAGTGCAGAGGTGCTACATAAGAAATAGAATAAGGAGGTAGTCGGTTTTTCTTGCTTTAGAATCACGAAAAAATTAATGGGGGTTCAAAAGGGCCTACTAGTATGGAAAAGACGGGCAGGAACTAATGCCCAAAAACAATTTACAAGTTTATAGAAGAGTTACGGGGTGCTGCCAAGCTGTGAACTTTGATGGCCAGTGGGTCCAAAGTTTGGAGGTGGACTTTAAGAAAGCAGTGAGGGGAAAATGAGGTTTACTCGAAGTTGTAATCACGTGTTCAATGGCTCAACGAAGGGGATAAGAACTCTAAATTTTTTCACTTGAAAACATTGAAGCGGAGACGACATCACAAAGTTCGAGGCCTCTTTTTATGAGAGGGGTGTGTGGCACAAAAATGAGGAGGATTTCTGTAACCTTGCATGGTGCTGCTTTTTGAATATGTTTGCTTCTTTGGGCCGTACTCATATTAAGAAGGTCATGTAGTTAACTTAAGGTAACAGATGCAGATAGTGCTTTTTTGGAGGCTCCAATCCTACTAGAGGAGGTTCGTCAGGTAGTCAGAAAAATTAACCAAACTCAATCTCGGGGACTAGATGGTTTTACAATGAGTTTCTTTCAGAAGCATTGGAGTTTGATTGGGAATGAAGTTTTCCATGCTGTCAGTTCTTTCTTCTGGTATGGGTATGTGTTGAAGAAGTTAATTTTACTTATCTTACTCAAATTCTAAAAGTTCCTAGGCCTAGTAATATGTTTTAATTGTCTCATATCTCTCTTTGTAATGTCTTATATAAGATAATTTTCAAGGTGCTTACTAATAGGTTGAAACATTTGATGAGGAATGTTATTGGCAATGCCCAAACTGTTTTTGTTGTTGGAAGGAAAATTATAGATAATGTGTTAGTTGTTCATGAAATTTTTCACATTATCCATAAGAAAAAAATCGGTGGACAGAGTGAATAGAATGTTTAAATTAGATATGTCTAAAGCATGTGACCAGATTGAATGATATTTTTTATTAGTAGTTATGAGGTAGTTGGGGTTTTCTAGGGTGTTATGTCAGTGGATTAGAGAGTGCATTTCTATGGCTTCTTTTCATGTGTTGGTGAATGGTGTGGCCACTGATGTTTTTCAACCGTCTAGGGGCCTTTGGAGGGGGATCTCTTATCCCCTTTTTTGTTTGTATTATGTGCAAAATGTTTTGTCTTCTTTGCTCCATGAAAAGGAGAAATTGGGAGCACTACATGGGATACTCGTTGCCTCGAGAGCATTCATGACAGGACCCATCCCAATCCACCCGGGATTAACACAGGACGACCCTGCTCCCGTCTGACACGAAGTGTCAGACAAGGGAAATTTCCAACCTTTGCCATTTCGGGCTATCAGAGTACGCCAGGATCCGGAGGAGGTATGTGATATCTCGGTCTCTGCTACAGTTCACATCCGTTGTCAACTTGAAGGGCAGTCAAAACATTAAAAGCTGTGAGTGGGCAAAACAAGGAGTTTATAAAACATTTCATAAGAACATTTGTACCCTTCACTAAAAAGCATGCATGCATTCGAAAACCATTTAATCCAAAAGAACCATATGTGGGAACTAAACCCAAAACCATAACCGAAAGAACCATAAAGAACCAACCATACGGGCCACTGCCCAAATCCATACGGGACTCAGCCCAAAACCTGTACACATCACATATCATATATCATATATCACATATATACATATAATCACACAACCAATCCTGTCACGATTTCCAAAGCTACACGCGTGCTACCCGGGGCCTCAAACCCAAGTCTCTTAGAGTCCAAGGTCAATGTCCGTAGACCAATGACCCGCCCTGAGGTTATAGTACTAGCCTTCCTGAGAGTAAGGAACCCAATGGGGGCGAGTCCACTCAGTTAGTGCCCCATGACTACTCTGGGGTCCACCCAGGCCAACGACCCTCCCCGGAGGAGATAGATTTAAGTAAAGGAAGGTACATGAATATACATATATATATATATATATATAGAAAACATCCTTAGAACCTTTCAAAGGATTCATGCCCGGTTCCCATAAACCGTCATGAACCAAAAAACCTTTCAAGGGTTCATGCCGGTTCCCATAAACCATCATGAACCTAGAAATCCATTAGGGTCCCTGACCTGAAATCATAAATGTAAAGTAACTGAGTCTCGTGCCCGAACACATGACTCAACTGGGCATCGTGCCCGATATCTCGTGGTCCGTCACGACTCCGATCGTAGTGATGCGTGCAACCATCCATCGAGGACCCATCTCAATCCCGGTATGTTGCCGTGAACGAATCAACCGATGCGACCACCACAAGATCATTGTGCACTCATCACCGATCGATATCCTGAACCATCAGCACTCCGAAGTCGAGCTTCCATCGGCTGCCCAACAACAGATCGTGCATCGTGACCTCTCCGGAAGGAACATATCTCAGTCTGGAGGCGAGCGTCGTATTGTCCGTCGCCGTACACATAACACTCGCCGTGACCACGATTCAGACCCGTAGGTCATAAATAGAGGCACATGCCCGAGAAAAAACCAAATGGGCCTCATGCTCGAGTTTATCCTTTTGAAATCCAAAACCATTTCATTTAATCATCGTAGAAAGTACAAAATTAGTATAGGCACCGTATAGGGCTGAAATCTCGAAATACTTGCCAATATGTAACCACACACAAATGCACTCATGGAATCATCAAAAAAGTATTAAAACATATAATAAACATTTATGCATGCACCAATTTAGAAAACAAGATCCACTCACAGACCATCCGAGTTGCCGCCTCGATATGCGTGCCACACGGCTCTCCCGAACCAATCACCGTCACCGGGACTCCCAAACCTGTCCAAATTGTAATATAGGGTTACTAACTATTTAAATAACCCCTCACTAAAGTCCTGTAATTTTCTGGAATTTTTAACTATTTTTAATCCCAATCCTAAACCTTCGGACACCCCGAAACCTATCGAAACGATGTCCGATCGACAGGAAACCAGTCCTAAAATGTTCGTTACATCGAATAGATGATTTCACGTGTTGAAGACATCCCCAAAATGTCCCCCACGCGCCCCCGTGCGCCCAAGGAAGTCCCTCCTCGTGAGCCCACGCGTGGTACTATTCACCGTCTTCCGCAGTGACTGAACCGGGTCTGATTGGTTCTGAACCGGCCGAACCGATCTGGAGCGGTTCAAGGCCCAAACTTATCCATTTTCGGTCTATTTCATCCCATTTTAATCCCTAAGTGTTCATATCATCAAACCCAAACCTTCTAGCCATTAAACACACCAAAAATCGAAGGAAAACCGTACCTTCCAAGTTCGACCATAGCGGTGGCGGGTTCCTCCGCCGTTCACTGCCGTTCTTAGCCGTCCTAGCACATGAAGACCACTCCACTTGCCTCACCAGACCCCCAGAAACATAACCAAATCATTAGTTTCGATCCAAGACCAACAAAAACCGAAACTCGAATTTTGAATATAACAAAGGCCCCCGGGTTACTCACCTCCACCGTCCACCACCGTGGATCGCCGTTGTGTCCTCATCATCTCAGTCTCTCAGGTCATCTCTCACGGTCACACACGAATACTCATATTGGTTATGGTGGTGAGGTGTGTTTGTTTGAAAAATGGAAAATGAAGAAATGGAGTATTCGGGTTTGGATGAAGAAAAGAGAAGAAGATGATGATATCTGATGAGAGAGGGAAAGGAAATGAAAGGTGAGGATTGAGAGATTAATTAGAATGGAGGGTTAGGATTTAGTGGAGGGTAGGATTAATTAAAAAATAATCCAAAATATTATTATTTAATTAAACAAGATCCCCTTTTTAGGGGATTGACCAATGGGATGAGTGACACTTGAGTCCCATCAAAATATCTGACCAATTAGATTTTTCCATGTCATCACCGCCTTGAAGTACGTGCATAGTGAAATCGAACTTCCGTGACCTATAACTCTCCCGTTCGAAGTCTGATTTCAGCGTGCCGCCTGTCTATGGATTCGTATCGTCCCGATATACGTAACGATCCTCGACCCTTGGCCATCGAACCTCCCGGTCCAAAAGTCAACTATTTGCCACTTTTAACCAAAATTACCAAAATTCCCTTGAACTTCCAAACGTCATAACTTTTCCCTCGAATGTCGGTATCGAACGTGCCACCTGTCTATGAACTCATGACGTCCCAAACTACGTCACACTCATTGGCCAAAGTCCATTTGACAGCCTGAACGAAAAGTCAATGTTTTGCCCATGCACAGGGGCAAAACGGTCATTTTGCATCGATCATCCGATTTTGCCCAACTAACCACGGATTAACCTCACTAATCACGATTAGTCACTAATCTAATTTTGGAATTCGGGATGGGTCGTTACAATTCAGCCTAACATACCTATTTTTTCTGATGATTCGGTGCTTTTCTCTAAGGCATTAGTGAACGATGCAGCCTTAATCAAGGTGGTTCTACAATTGTATAATGTGTACTCAATTTAAATGTTTAATTTTGATAAAAGCTCTGTCCTTTTTAGTGATTATTGTCTATTTTAGTTTAAGATCACATCGTGTCGATTTTGGGGGTTAGTAAAATGGATGATTTCGGTAAATACCTAGGTCTTCAGGCTGATTTTGGGACTTCAAAAAAACAGTTTTTGAGGACATTTAAAATAAGATGGAGTCCAAATTTCTTGCCCGGTTAAACTGGGAAGGAAGTTCTGGTGAAGGTAATTGTGCTTACTATGCCAAATTATGCAATGTCTTGTTTTAAAATTCGTGTAAGGGTGTGTAGGGATGTAGAATGAATTATAGCCCAATATTGGTGGGAAGAACAGCATTTGCAATGTGGTATCCATTGGTCATCATGGGATAAGGTTACTCTACCGAAGAACAAAGGGGGAGGGGGGGGGTCTGAGGTTCCATGATTTATGCTATTTTAATTTAGCTCTAGTATCTAAAATAGAATGGAGGATTATTTCTGATCCAAGCTCCCTTCTTGCCAGATTGTTCAAAGGAAGTACTTTCCTTATGATGATTTCTTGAATGCTAAGGATATGAAGGGGTCTTCTTAGGCCTGAAAGGGCATTATCCAAGGGCTACGAATTTTGAAGGCTGGAGTTAGGCGGCATATTAGCAATGGTGCATCAATTAATACTTTGAGTGATTCATGGTTACCTACTAGCTGACCTTTTAAAATTCAAATTGTGGATCTCATATCCCACCACGGGTTGCTGATTTGTTATGCCCTATGCAGAAAGTTTGGAAGGTTGACCTAGTGGAACATGCTTTCTTGCTAGAGGAGGCTGCTACCATTGTGGAATTTCCACTAAGCAGGTATAGGAATAAGGACAAGCTCGTGTGGTGGCATTTATCACTAAATGAGCCCTATAATGTGAAATCCGGTTATTTACTAGCCTTGGTGATGAGTAGGAATAGAGAACTAACAAGAAAGGCAGTGGGAAATTTAGCACTTTTGGGTGCCATGAAAATTTTGGGAAGCAAATTTGGAAGGTTTAGGTGCCCAATAAGAGCTACCAAGCTAATGTCACGATTTTTTAGCGATTCATCAGAATCTTGCAACCCACATGGCTTTTTAACCTCCTCGCCAACGATGTTGCCATTTCGCCTCGTTTATAATTCAATATAGATGTCTTTCCATAAAAAAAAGGAAATCAACAATTTTGATGATAAAAATTGCATAAGGAAATTTACATAATCAACCATAAGGGAAAGAGCCCATTTATCTCATGGTAAATGCAAGTATTGCTCAAGGGCATAGGGTGGAATACTTGCCTCTGCTTTATAGTGGATTTTCAAGTTGTTTCGATTATCACACCTATATAGGGAATAACCAACATGGATAAATAAGCCCATCCACTAAGGATGGATACAAATATTACTCAAAATTTATATTTTTTTTTTCTCAATTTACTTGAAGGGATTCAAATGCATAATCCTAATTTGTTTTATTACCTTCTCTCTCATTGGTTTATTACTTAAAATGCACCCAGAATAATTGGTGTCGTCTCAATTTGAACTCAGAATATGATTTTGTCTCATTTTACAGCTAAAACATGGACAAGGTTAATTACATTATACTAATTCAATAACACCGTTTAGGATACTTATGTTGTGACGACCCGGAAATTTGAAAAAGGAAAAATTGGAAAAATTGGAAGGAAATGACGATTTTGCCCTTGGTTATAAGGGCCGAAAGTTGACTTTTTGTTCGAGACCTTGTTTGGACTTTCTGGAAGTACCGTTGAATAGGTCTCGGGACGTTGAATCTGTAGACAGGCGGCATGCGTCAATCGGAGTTCGGACGTGAAAGTTATGGGTCTAGGAGGGTTAGGGGCATTTTCGTAATTTGAAGCCCAAGGGCATTTTAGTCAATTGTCTTTTGTGGGGATAAAATTGTCTTTTTGTGGGTTTTGATGAATCACCCACTAGTGACTCAGATATGTTATTATGTGACACATGTCACTTGTAAGATTGAATTAGTGGCCTGATATGTGGAGATATTTGTGTTTATCAGAACCGTGTGTGTGTTTGTGTTCTTTGAACAAAAACAGAGAGAATATGACTTTGCTGATCGATATTACCAACAACCAAAACCAAGTGAGAGGCAGGTGCAATTGAGTCATAAAACAGAGGGAAAGAAAGAGCATTAAAATGGTGAGTAACCTGGAACCCAGTTGAAACCAAACTTAGAAACCCGAAAACCTTTGAGGAACCTTAGGATCGAATTTGAAATTGTGGACGTTTGTGAGTGAAATTGATGTTGAATTTAGCTTCCTGGGATTGAGACGAGTCGAACCCAATGAAAATTGATGCAAATTGGAGTCGTTTTCGGCTAGAACAGAGAATAGGAAGACTTGGGATTTCGAGCTTGAGTCGAATGGATTGGAGACATGGAATGATGAAATTGGACTTGGAAATGTGTTTATTAGAATCCCACAATGCTTCCTGATGGATCAATTGAAGGAAAAATGATGGGATTGACGAACTTCGAAGGGTGAACAGTGCCCAGATATCCTTCGATGTTCATCCTCGAATCGTTTGGTTTGAGGAAAGGATTTGTGAAATTGAGTTTACACAACTGTAATTGGACCTAAAATGACGCTGTTAGATAAATCAATTGAAAGAATTGATGTTTAATTGACAGAGAACTAGTCGGGTCGTCTCGCGGGTTGCAGGACCTGAATTACAGAGATACGGGTTGGGACGATGCACTGTAGCACGTGCGTGGGTTTCACGCGCAGCCACTCATGGCGGCGTGTCAGGGCACGTGGGCACGATTCTCGAGGTGAGTTCAACATGGTTTTTGTTCTATACAATGTAACGAACATTTTAGAATTGGTTTCGAGTCAGTCAGACATCATTTCGATATTGTTTCGAAGGTCCGAAGGTTTATGTTATGCTTTAAATTAATATTTAATTCCCGGAAAATTATGAGAAATTAATATGATGTTAAGTAAGTCATTAGTGACCCTGAATAATGATTTTGGATAGGATTCGAGATTCCTGGCAAGTGTCAAAAATTACGGAAACGCGTGCAGCTCGGAAAGCGAGCGGTTTGGACGGTGTGTGAGTGGACGTTTGTTTCATAAACTGATATGCATGCATAGTTAAATGTTTTACATGATTGATTGTATGATTTGAATTGCAATGATGTCTTGATGATGTGCATGATTATTTGTGATTTAATGATTATTTTAATCAGTATTTCGGGCACATTTTACGAGAAATATGCAAATGATGTTTTGGGATAGGCCCAGAGTCAAAATGATTTCAAAATGGATGTTTTGACTTAATTGATGAGTTAAGGATGCTGGCTGGATTATTTTAATGTTTCAAATGAAATTTTCCGGATTTACGTATAAATGGTATTAGGGCTTGAGACCCGGTCGGGAACGATTTTGACTTGGTTTGAAGTCAGGATTTGATTGAAATATTTTGGAATGTAATCCCGAGATGGTTTTCATTGTGATTGTGAGTACCCAGACGGTCAGAGCTAGGGGATCACCCAGACGACCAGAGCTTGGGGGATATGATTGTATGATTGTGAGTTTTTATGGCAAGCCAGCTTCTAGGATGCGACTGAGCCTGGATGTACCACTCGGATGTGTCTGAGATTGGGGATGTGTTCGCCCAGATGTGACTGAGCCCGAGGGTTGAGCCCAGAGGTGTCTGATCCCGAGAATGTGGCTGGATATTGGCCTACGAGTAGTGCGGATGTGATTGTGTGATTGATCGTGCACTAGTGAGTAGTGCGGATTGATTGATGGATTGATTGATTGATTGTGCACTTGTGAGTAGTGTTGTTTGATGTTGATTGTGATTGCGTACTAGTATTGAGTATGGGTTTCTGGTCTTTGTGGCCAGGTGATTATGTTTTCATATGTTTGGCCTGAGAGCCGGGATTTGATACGTTTTATGTGATTTGGCTGGAAAGCCGGTGATTCTTATATTTTTTTCTATGCATGCATGGTTTGATAAACTAGAGGGGAAACGATCTATTTGAAATGTGTTTTAAAAAATATTATTTTTGTCCTCTCACACCTTTTCTGTTTTGATGACCCTCTAGGTCGTGGCACGACGTTCGGGGCTGATCGAGAGGCGGAGGCATAACTGAAAATCAGTGCAGTTGTCCGTTGTCTGACAGGTACAGAAGGGTAGTTTCGAGACTTCAGTTAACTTGTCAGACGGGAGCAGGACCTGGCATGGTTATCAAAGTCCAGTTAGGACGGGTCCTGTCAAATTGGTATCAGAGCATTTGGTTACTGATTTGTCATGCCTTCAAGACACGAGCCTTGTGCACGGCCTGGTGATTAGACGGGATATGAGGGCTTCGGAAATCCCTGGAGTGACTATGACCCTAGATTGGGGGTCGAACATTGTATCACGTGTTCTGGTTGTGTCGGACTTGTGTTTGTTCGGATGGTTGTTTACGATAACGATATGGTATATGGATGGGCATGTTAGGCCCATGATACACTTGACCCGAGAATAGGGGGTCGGATGAGTGACCTTTGGATTTTGGATATCGAGTGGGACTAAGAGGAAGTCTGGAATCGGTTTAATATGTGTTGAGAGCTCCTCAATAGGATGTGGTTCGCCTAGGGGTGTTTGCTAGGTGACCGGATATGCTAGTTGTGGCATTTCTGTTATTGAATGTTGAATTCAGACTCGAGATTTGGTTTAGGACTCGGGATGAGTCGTGATGTGATATGAGGGCTCTGGATGAGCTGGGAAAGATGGAAAAAGTGGTTATGATTTCACATAACAAGTGCGGGTTCACGTGGGAACCCGAGATATTAATATCTCCATGCTTGTTGTTGGAGAGGTATGTTCGAATTTTGAGGACGAATTTTGATATCTCCATGCCTGGTGATTAGACGGGATATGAGGGCTTCGGAAATCCCTGGAGTGACTATGACCCTAGATTGGGGGTCAAACATTGTATCACGTGTTCTGGTTGTGTCGGACTTGTGTTTGTTCGGATGGTTGTTTACGATAACGATATGGTATATGGATAGGCATGTTAGGCCCATGATACACTTGACCCGAGAATAGGGGGTCGGATGAGTGACCTTTGGATTTTGGATATCGAGTGGGACTCAGAGGAAGTCTGGAATCGGTTTAATATGTGTTGAGAGCTCCTCAATAGGATGTGGTTCGCCTAGGGGTGTTTGCTAGGTGACCGGATATGCTAGTGGTGGCATTTCTGTTATTGAATGTTGAATTCAGACTCGAGATTTGGTTTAGGACTCGGGATGAGTCGTGATGTGATATGAGGGCTCTGGATGAGCTGGGAAAGATGGAAAAAGTGGTTATGATTTCACATAACAAGTGTGGGTTCACGTGGGAACCCGAGATATTGATATCTCCATGCTTGTTGTTGGAGAGGTATGTTCGAATTTTGAGGACGAAATTCTTTAAGGGGGGAAGGTTGTGATGACCCAGAAATTCGAAAAAGGAAAAATTGGAAAATTGGAAGGAAATGACGATATGTGGCAACAATATTCATTTTGTTTTTGAATTGATGCAGAGGGGGGATGGGTTCTGTCTTATGTGGTAACAATATTCATTTTGTTTTTGAATTGATGCAACGTAATTGATGTTGATTTTATTTTGGGTGCAAGGTGTGCACCCAAAAAAATTCACATCGTCTCAATTTCCGTTCAAAACACGATTTTATCTCGCTTTACACCCAAAATAGGGACAACAATAATTTCTTTGCACTAATTCAATAACACAATTTAGGATACTTACGTGGTAGCAACGTTAATTTCGTTGCTGAATTGATGCAACCGAACTAGTGTTGATCTTATTGTGGGTGCAATGTGGGAAAAAATTATATTTTAGGTGTAAAGTGAAATATTCTAACTTATTCTGGATGCATTTTAAATAATAAGCCCTCTACATTAGAGCTAACCCAAAGCTTCCAAATTCTTATCCTTCGAGGGAATCCACACTCATTCAATGTGCACAAGTGACTAGTACAGTTAGGAATTCATTAACTACTGGCATTTGAGAAAAAAAATTTATGACTTCATGAATCCACTGCCTTCAATCACTTTCGCCTTTCTTCTAGGTTGGAATCGGTTCATAATCTCTAGTAAAAGATCATGAGTATTGAGAAAGACAAATTCTCTAGTCAAAGATCATGAGTATTGAGAAAGACGAATATTTGTTCGGGTAGAAAAAACATTGGAAATTTGAACTTAAGCTTTTTTTGAATTACTTGACAATTCTTTAGTTAATAGAAAGAAAAAAAAATCACAGAATTAAAACTTAATTTGTGAGGCACAATAAAAAAATTCACCATTTAATTTTGTTTATACCAGGAAAAATCCCCTATGAGCCGAAGGTAATGGCTCACGGAAATTAAAGGCCCAAAAATAGAAAGCAAGCCCAGGCTAAGCAGTTCCTAGCATTGAGAAGAAGAAAATATGGGCAGTGCTGACAAACGCAAAGAAAACGGAGGTAAATAGGAGTATTTCGAAGAAAAAAGAGCAGTATGGGATCCACGCAGGACCCAACTTGGCAAGTTGAGAGTTTTTTCTCCGCATATAAATAAAGAATAACCTATCTTCTCAAAGGACCGACAATCAACCAATCAAACTCTTCAAGTTGATCTCTATCAATTTTTGAAGCTATGAACACCCTTAACCAATATTTCATGGTTTAAAAAGGTTGGCCCTTTGTGTCAAAAACAGTTTCTTTCGACCTAGGAAATCAAGATGCATCTTCTCTTAGGCATTTATGCAGCTGTCAACCGTCTTTCTGACTGTTCTAGCAATAATTTCATAATGGTTGGCTTCATCTCCCTGCATTAACCTTCTTTCTGACTGCTCAATGTTAGAAGGGTTACTCTCTTTCCAACTGCTAATTCTTGAATTGTCGATCGAGGTTCGCAGAAGATTATCCTTCTTCTGACCATTCAGTGTCATAAGTGTTGATTATATCGACTACCGACTCACAGAAAGTCATTCCGACTATCAGCTCACGGAAAGTCATCTTGACTACTGATTCACGGAAGTCATTCCGACTACCGATTCAGAGAAAGTCATTCTGACTGCCAACTCATGGTCGGTCACTGAGGAACTCAAACCTCCTTTTCAAAGCCTTGCCATTGCTTTTGAGTGCTCTGTCATCTCATAGCATAATTTTCGACTGATATTCATTTCAATTGATGATTTTTGGAATTTCTTACTTGATACGGGGCTTGAATGTGAAGGAAATAATTTACTTTTATGTACTTGTAATTTTAGTTGTTATTCAATTCCAGCATTTTTACATTTGTGTACTTGTACTTCCATTTCCATTTCAATGCAAACCAGATTTTTTTGAAGTAAGTAATCGATACTCAAATATACCATCCAAGCGTAGTACACGACTTACCAATTTGGATAGTATCTTGCGCATTGGTCCAAATACTTTGATTTCGACTCGAGAAAACTTGGGATCACTGACCATTTGACTACTAAAATAAAAACGTCACCAATTTGAATATTATGATGAAATAACTTTTAAACTTGAGCTACCCTTTGATTCCGACTCGAGAAAACTTAAGATCACTGACCATTTGACTACTAAAATAACAACGTCGCCAATTTGAATATTATGACGAAATAACTTTTAAACTTGGGCTACAATGGAAAAGAAAATATTTTAATTCCTTAAAAAAGATATAGAAAAGAACATCGCAAACTAATTCTTGTCCGCCTACCTAACAATCGCTTTAATCAGAAGAAAGGTTCTTGTGTCGAAAACGGAACCCATTTATATTGTCTAGTAGTAGTTTTCTACTAGTGGCATGTCTGCACCTGGATTGAAAGGTCTATTTGCTTCCTGGTCTACCCATCTAGGGATCGACCGTGGCTAAAGACCCATTACACTCAACCCATCCAGCATCTCTATATTTCGTCATTCACAAGAAAGAGATTCCCACGATTAGTTTGCCTCCCTCGCTCCGAAGATTAGATTCTGCGTGGAGCTCCACCAAAGGTTACCTTGGGACATTCAGCTTCTAAAACGAGAAAAATATTTTGAGCATGAATAAATTTGTAGAAGAAATAAATTACAGAGTCAAAACAATCATTCAAGAGTTTTTTCTCTTTAGTGGATCAATAAAAAAAAAATCATACATTATTGTTTGAAAAAGAAAAAGAAAAGAATAAGTTCATAGTTTGAGTATAACTTCATGTTTTTGAGGAACAAACTCAATATATTATTTCATCAAAGTGGTAATAATAGGTCATTGGTGGAAGATGAACAAATTTGATATTTAGAATTGTTGGCTAAAGTTTCAACAAAGATCCCTCAATTGCACCCCAAAAAAAAAAAAATCTACCCTATTTTAGTAAATATGAACCAATAGATATGACCATATTTTTTTGAAGGATAGTTCATAATATTTTTCTAAATTTATCATTAACTTAATGCTATGTATAATTTTTTAAAGGTTCGTTAATAATTTTTTTTGAAGTAATATAATTCATAATGCTTAAAAATACACAGAAGGAACAATACTCTACCAGCAGGTAATTTTTCAAAAATAGAAAAGAACAAAAAACAGTCACTATGTTTAGCAATTTTCATTTTGAGTGTTAGCATAATAGCATTCGTCCAAAACCTCCTGGGTTTTGTTAGGTGTAGCTTGTGTTAGGCTTCTTTGTAATATTTTCCTCAAACAAACAATATTTGCTTCAGCAAACTTGATTACACTAAAATCTTCAAGCTTCTTTAAATTTAATTTCAAAAAAGGATTCTATTTTGTTTAATTTGATTAATTGTGTGATTTAATTTAAATTAATATACAGCATTTTTTATATAAAATAAAATAAAATAAAAAGGCTGCTGTGGAACCTGTCTGACCACTCAATAGTCTATTCTCACCCAACCCATCCCACTTCCCACAATCCCACCCATTAGAAGGTCAATTCAACCCAAAAACCCAATTCTCTCCCTCTAAATTTGTACATCTACAAGAGTCCCTATAAAACATTTGCTCTCTAATCTTCCTAACACTTATTGCTTCTTTATTATTCCATTACTTATTGTTAAGCACAAAACCACCATACTTGATACCTCACCTTTTCATGGGCATGGGTCTCAATACCTTCAAGATCTGAAAAAGTTTGGATCTTTTGAAACAACAAAGTGAGAGTGAAAAAAACCCAATAGTTTTCTTCCATTTCTAGAAATGGGAAGCAAATGGAGGAAAGCCAAGCTTGCTCTTGGGTTGAATACTTGTCTTTATATTCCTCAAACTACTGAAGACTCTTCACCCCCCTTAAACGATGTAGCTGCATCTAGATTCTCTGACGCCGTTTCGTCTAATTCTCTGCTTTCTCCGACGGGTTTTGCCTCCGATTGCCGACCCACCACGCCCACCCCGTCATCTTCCGGCCTTCGGTTGCCCAAAGCTGGAACCAAATCCTCTAAGGTTTGGATTATTCTTTTTATGTGTAAAACCTATTTGCATGTTGATCTTTTGGTTGTTGAAATTCTTGCTAGTTATGCCCATCTTTTCGAATTTGTTGGTTTTCTGCATGTTTATCGCTTTGGGTCGATTAAAATTGGCGTGCCATTTGGTGTCCAGAGGTCTCTGCTATTTCATATCTGGTAGATATCCATTGTAGAATCTTAGTGAGCCAGTGAATGAATGAAAATAACATCTTTTTCAATGAATAGTAAATTACTTAATTTATTTACATGCGGTGAATAATATAGTTTAAGTAAACATTATTATAATGTATATATATAATTTATTGGTAATACCATCTCTTAATCATGGCAAGCTGAATTTGCTTTTGTTTTTCTGTTTGCCTCTGTTCATGTGGGGTAGATGTTGGTGGTGGTGGTGGTGGGGTGGGGTGGTGGTGTGTGATAATGTGGTGTAAATGAATTTTGTGAAGATGGGTATTGGTTGTCAGGTTGTTTTCAAATATGTGTGAATTGTGAATTGAGAATTGAAGGGGTTGCGGTTGTGGGGATAGAGAAAGTGGACTATATTCCCTCTAAGGACCATTGTTCTTTGGCTCATTTAGAAAAGAAATACACTTCACTGTGCCTTTCCTTTCCTCCAAGGGAAAGTGCTTTGTTTGGTCAGCACAAGTGCTATGTTCCCCTCACACACAAACACCCATACATCTCTCTCCTCTCTCTCTCTCTCTCTCTCTCTCTCTCTCTCTCTCTCTCTCATGAGAAAGATTGTGGACCCTTGATTGTGTGCTTTCCTGCAATGAGCATCAACAAAGAAAGAAAGGCGAATTGAAGAGGAAGTGAATAAAGACATGGGAGTCGTAGTGCAAATTCATCATTCTGTGTCCTAGAGCAAATTCATCATTCTGAGTCGTAGAGCAAATTCATCATTCTTCTTTTGCTGAGGTTCAAGTTTTTTTTTTTTTTTTTTTTGCCCTTTTGTTTTTACAAAAATTTCTTACCATCTTGAAAGGTTCATAGTTAATCTGCCAGCAGCTTTATTAATCTTACTTTTAAAAGTCATCCCTTTGATTGATTTAAATTTCCCAATATGTCCTCCACTAAGTTTTTGACCATTTCTCATTGACTTCCTTCTTTTGTTGGCTAGCTGATTTTTTGAGGACTCCTTTAATCATAGTTAATTTGGTGTATAAAAAGAATCTCGAAATCGCCAACTGTATTGTACTGTAGATACGGTGCAATCTATTTCATCTTTTGATGCACTATTCTAACTAGTGGAGCTGCATGGTTAAAGGAGTGTCAGCTTAATATGTTATGCTATTGTGTTCGTATTGACTCTATTGACCCTTTGAAATCTTTACATGTATCAAGAATTGCTGAAAATAGAAGCCAGTGTTCAGATTCTCTAAATTAAAGGGCTGGATTTGGATACACGTCCCCAAATGCAAAATCTGCATTTAAGAAGAATGACAAATTCTGGTTTAATTTTGTTCAAATACAAATGGATTTTTTCTTTTTTAATTAAAGCTGGGAGCTGGGAGGTACTTTTTAAAAAAAAAATCCAAGGCATTTGGAAACTAAAAACTCATGTCCCAAAATTAAATCTGGATGTTCAATCCGTACTTATTGTATGAATATTTTAACTATATTTGATAGGTGCTTATTGTACAGAAGGACATGCATGCATAATTCTTTTACTCCATATTAAACAATTTTTTAATGATTTTTAAATTACTGATTTTCATAGCCAACAATGTTAAATTTATTTTTGAGTTTTAGGTTTTCAAACCCATCAAGGAAGATAGAGGATTGTTTACAAGTAGCTTATTGTCAACTCAAATGTTTCCTGATTTTTTTTTTCCTTTTAAATTTTGAGAATTCTAGAGGTCTTTTCAGCAAGTTATTAACTCTAAAATGAATAGTTCTGTTTGAATTTTTTGCTATGTAAACTGCAAGAACCACATGATAAATGGTGTTCATAAATAAGGGTGCTTGTGAGTAGATTTTTCAGAGGTATCTTTGTTATTGAAGTAACTTTTGGTTGCAATCAATTAGAGAGGCAATTTCTAATGAATTGTAAGTTTCTTGAGCAAAAAAACTAGTAGAGCATGCAAGGAAAATATATGGAGAAAAGACAAGTAATCACTGTTTTCCAAGGCAGTTCAGTGAAACCCAATAGTTTGCTTATTATAATGTCTTCCTGTTGTAATTTTTATTTGGGATTTGTTTAAATGCGATCTGATTTTGGTTTTAGAATTTATGTTTGACTTCTACGCTGATTTTGAAGCTATGGTGATGTTTTGAGTGTGTCTGTATTAGAATCACATTGTAACTGGACTGCCAGTAAGTTAATGTTGAAAATCGTTTTTGGGGTACTAAATTTTAACCTAATGGTCTGATACTTTGCCCTTGAACTTTGATGTTTTGAAATGGTTTGTGGAAAATTTGGGATTAATGATACTTTGCACATGAACTTTGATGTTTTGAAATGGTTTGTGGAAAATTTGGGATTAATGATACTTTGCACATGAACTTTGATGTATTGAAATGGTTTGTGGAAAATTTGGGATTAATTGGATGATGGGATATTTTGAAATAAATCATTTTGTAACTGGACTTTTCACTGTCGGAAATCAGAAACACAGTTTTAGGTTCAGTTTGATTGTTCTTTTCGGGGATCTATTAATTGAATTATAAGCTGAAATATTTATGGGCAGGATTTAAGTGTCTGAATTAACATGTTTAAATTTAAAGTCAAAATATTTTGTGAGTAAGTCGTAATGATTTTGTGGCTCGCCATAACTTACGGATAACTTGGTAGATTGAGGTGCTTCAGTAACTTTAATATCTTCTACTCTGTATTTTGTGGTTAATTTAAGGATCACTTTTGTTGATGGATGTGCTTCCATGAGTTTAATATATTTTTCTTGTGTGCCTACGAACATTTACCATTTGTATTTCTTTTTGGTACCAGCCAACATTGTTCTAACCAGCTTGTCCTTGTCCACAGAGAACCTGTGCAATATGCTTGACCACCATGAAAACGGGACAAGGCCATGCCATTTTCACTGCAGAGTGTTCCCACTCTTTCCATTTCCACTGCATTACTTCTAATGTAAAACATGGAAACCAAGTTTGTCCAGTTTGCAGAGCAAAGTGGAAAGAAATTCCCTTTCAGAGTCCTGTTTCTGATCTTACACGTGGTATTTCAAGAATTAACCCTGTTAATTGGCAGCAAGATGATGCATGGATGACTGTTTTACGACAAATTCCTCCCCCACGTTTAGATACAAGCCGACCGGTTTCATCACTCTTTCATACTCATGAACCAGTTATCTTTGATGATGATGAAAGCTTCGGTCACCAACCTGAGGTCTCCAGGATAAGCGCCTCTGTTGAAGATGGTTATGATAATAATTCTATTCGAACTATAGAGGTCCAAACATATCCTGAAGTTCCGGCTGTTCAAAGATCAGCCTCTCATGATAACTTCACTGTTCTAATCCATCTTAAGGCTCCTCTTTCAAGTGGAAGACAGAACAACAGTAGAAACCATTCACTGTTTCCAATATCTCAAAATTCTCGTGCTTCAGTAGATCTGGTGACAGTGCTTGATGTCAGTGGTAGCATGGCAGGTACGAAGCTTGCGTTGTTGAAACGAGCCATGGGGTTTGTAGTACAGAACCTTGGTCCCTCTGATCGGCTGTCTGTCATTGCATTCTCCTCGACAGCCCGCCGGCTTTTCCCCCTTCGACGGATGACAGAAACTGGTCGGCAACATGCATTGCAGGCTGTAAATTCTCTGGTTTCGAATGGTGGGACAAACATTGCTGAGGCTCTCAAGAAAGGTACCAAGGTGTTAGTAGAGCGCAGGTGGAAGAACCCAGTTTGCAGTATCATACTACTATCTGATGGGCAGGATACATACACTGTAACTAGTCCCAATGGGGCCCATCCCCGAGCAGATTATCAATCACTTATCCCAGTCTCTATCCGACGCAATAATGTAGCAGGCTTGAAGATTCCAGTTCACGCCTTTGGATTTGGTATAGATCACGATGCTGCCTCGATGCATTCAATATCTGAAATTTCTGGGGGAACGTTTTCTTTCATAGAAACTGAGGGTGTGATTCAGGATGCTTTTGCTCAGTGTATTGGGGGCCTTCTGAGTGTGGTAGTGCAAGAGCTACAGGTTAGAATTGAGTGCGTTTTTCCGAGTTTGCAACTGGGTTCAATTAAAGCAGGGAGTTATAAAACCAGCATGGTGGCTGATGCAAGAATGGGTTCCATTGATGTTGGAGACCTGTATGCTGAAGAAGAAAGGGATTTTTTGGTGACAATCAATATTCCAGGTGATGCATCTAGTTATGAGATGTCGCTGGTAAAGGTTAGATGTGTCTACAGAGACCCCATTACGAAAGAAATGGTGAATTTGGAAGATGCCAGTGAAGTCGTTATCCAAAGGCCTGAAGTAGTAGGACAACTAATAGTGTCAATGGAAGTAGACAGGCAGCGAAACAGGCTCCGTGCAGCAGAAGCAATGGCCGAGGCTAGAGTAGCAGCCGAGAACAGTGATTTGGTTGGTGCAGTCTCGGTCCTAGAGAGCTGCCGTAGGGCATTATCTGAAACTGCCTCAGCACGAGCTGGTGACCGCCTGTGTGTTTTTCTTTCTGCCGAGTTAAAGGAGATGCAAGAAAGAATGGGAAACCGCCGTGCGTATGAGGAATCTGGAAGGGCTTATGTTCTATCAGGATTGAGCTCACACTCATGGCAGAGGGCAACTGCTCGAGGTGATTCCACAGACAGCACTAGCCTGGTGCAGTCTTACCAAACACCATCAATGGTGGAAATGGTGACTCGGTCTCAGACCATGTTATTAGGAAACCCATCACCTCGAAGAACCCTGAGCACTACGCAGTCATTTCCGGCCAAATCACAGCCACGGTAATCAGGAAAAGTGACATTCTCCTTCACCCTACATATATTTTTTCCTTTTGTGGTTGGGGGAGTAGGGGATAACTGGCATACGGAGGAATTTTGGGTTTTTTACTTTTAACCGGTGGTTGTTGTCATGTATATGAATAAGAATTGGGTAAACGGGGCTGAGAACAATTGTGAAAAGGCGGCGGCGGTGGAGGTGGCGGTGGGGGTTAGGATCTCTGCATGTTGTAATTTTGGTTGATGTACATGTAGTGGGGTCGTATTTTGTTGTTAGTTTGGGTTAAGTTGTTTATCCAAGAAGAGAAGGGGGTATAGCCTTGTAATTGTGGGGATACTTGGGGGCGAATTTATTCACTGGAATATATGGTAATGGTATATTTACTCCTTATTCTTTTAACCACTTAGTCTTCTGTCTAATTTATTTTGATTTACTAACAATGGAATGTGTTTCTTTTTGAAGTCTCATATCAATTATCAACTTGTGCAGCTGGTTTATGTACAAGTTATCATCTGCTGTCATTTTTATGACGAAATCATGACACTGGGTATTTAGGAATTCATCTGAGTGAAGTTTTTTTAAAATATTTAAAAAATTAATATAATTTAACTTATCATAATATGTCAAAGTAGCTAACAAAGTCTATATCATGCTACTAATTTACTACAATTTTTAACGGATTCTTAATTTGAAATCGTTGCATGCTAAAATAATTTATGATTAAAGTATTTAAACAAAATAGATATGCATCAAATTTTGAAAATGAAAAAAATAAATAACTATATTACGAATTATGTATTTTATATCAAAATATTACTATGATTTTTATAAATTATATATGATAATGATATATATGTGCATTAGGAAATCTAAAATCTAATTTTCAAATTAAATATGAATCCTAAATTAGGAATTCATCTGCTGTCATTTTTATGACGAAATCATGACATTGCGTAATTAGGAATTCATCTGAGTGGAGTTTTTTTTTTAAATATTTAAAAAATTAATATAATTTAACTCATCATAATATGTCAAATTAGCCGACGAAGTCTATATCATACTATTAATTTACTATAATCATCTATAGTTGTTTTTAACGGATTCTTAATTTGAAATCGTTGCATGCTTAAAATAATTTATGATTAAAGTATTAAAATAAAATAGATATGCGTCAAATTTTGAAAAATGAAAAAAAATTAACTATAATACGAATTATGTACTCTTATATCAAAATATTACTATAATTTTTATAAATTATATATGATAATGATATATATATATGTGCATTAGGAAATCTAAAATTTTATTTTCAAAATAAATATGAATCCTAAATTATATAATTAACTCTAATTATATAATAATTCTTACTTATTAATTAATTAAAATATATTATAATTTATTAATACATATGTTATATTAAAATATGTAAAATTCAGTGGGGGCTCAAGGACCTCTGAGCCTATATTGGCTCCGCCCCTGACGACATGGCCTGTTCATGACCAAATCGCAATAGGCCGGGTCGTTGTTCCTCATTTTTATTTTGAACTGACTAATCGGTACTCACTGATCAGAGTGGTTTAGTAAGGGTTGTTCATCAGTGGGAGTAAAGTGTGATATATATGAAGCTTTGGTTTCAAATTAAAGTGTGATTAACCTGAAAAACAAAGTGGATTAGTCTGTCCAAGAAAAGGAGAGTAATTGGGCAGCTATCACCAACAACACAAAAAAAAGATCAAAAAGAGAAAGGTGGCAATGACTACAAGCTATATCTTTAAGTCATCATTTCCAGGATAAACGAGTGGAACATGATATGAAAATGAGCCCACCTATTTTCCACATGGATTCCCACGTAAGAGGCAGATTTTTGGATATTTTAACCTTGTATTATATGTATATAACCTGCAGGCGTTGGCAGGATTGGCAATTGACAAGTATCTTGTCTTCGTTGGAACCCCATCAAAAGTTCGTGCCCTAATAATTCCAATAAATCCCTTATAGGAAGGTTGTTGAGTGCAGGGTGCCAGCGAGATTTATGTAAACACCGAGTGCCAACGTGATCTATGTGAACGTCGGGTCGGGTGCTAGCGGGATCCATGTAAACGCCGGGTGCCAGTGGGATTTATGTGAACACCGGATGCCAGCGTGATCTATGTGAACGTCGGGCCGGGTGCCACTAAGATCTATGTGAACGTCGGGTGCCAATGAGATCCATGTGAATGCTGGTGATTTCGTCAGCTCCCGCGAGTCTCCCGAAAATCTGGTTTCAAAAGTTACTCGAATGTCAGTGCTTGAGGAGTCTGCAAGGTAGAAAACCTTGGGTCACGTAAGATATGTCTACTCCCACTTATGAAGTGCAAAACCCAAATATTAGTTGAGTTCCTGCGGATCTAAAACATTTTATAATGTTTCTAAATTATGTGAGCAAAGTTCATGCGAATTTCGAACCTTTCCTAATATTGTTAAATTAGGTAGACTCCCTCACCTCTCTCCAAATACCTTTCGTCAAAAAGCAAGATTGGTTTGAAGAATGTATGATAGCTTTTTTTTTTTTTTTTTTTGCTTTTAACTTTGAAATTATTTGATAAAATAACGAAAAAGACAAATAAATAACGAAGTGGATGTGGATCCCACAGGTGACCACCTCCGAAAGTGAGAGGGAGCCACGTCAGCAGTAGCGCATGAGGTCTCATTTATGAATGTCAATGTGTGGCTCTTTGGGCAAAACAAACCTCCATTCCCTCTCACTCGTCTTCTTCACCTTCACTGAAAATGGAGGAACACGCACTTGCACTTCTCTCTCCTCTCTGACCATATCATCGTTGGATATCAGATCCAATTTGCCCTCCAAAATGCCGGACCTCATAAACCGGCGCTCCGGCCGCTTCTTCAGCTGAACTAATGTAATTTCCCAGCTTCTCCAGCACCGCCACGGCCGAGGCGACAGCTCACAGTCACCGGAGCAATACTTGTCTGTCACTTTTGTTTAAGGTAAAATCCAAAATTGCAGTTCCGGTGGTTTGTTTGATTTCGATGCCGCTTTTGCTTTTTGTTTTCTTTTGTGTACGGATTTGGTGGACTAAATCCCGGCCAGTGGCGGATGAGGAAACACTGGTCATTCGGACACAGGTATCTTTAAGGGGCATTAACTTCTTGGGTGTTTTAGAAATATCTAATAACCCGTTACAATTTCTGTCATGGCCGCCCAATGCCACGTCATTACATTGCATCCACCTCTCCTTCAAAGCTTTGATTTTATGTTATTTTCGGTGATGAAAGTTTTGATCTTTTTCTGTCTGGGGTTTTACCCTTAAGATAATGTTACAATTTTTGTAATGAAAGTTTTTTTTTTTATCTTTGATTTTTTAAAACACGGTTGCTTGTAGTCTGAGTGTAAATTTGATTATATTTGAAATGGTTTCACGTATTTCAAATAGCACATGGCAACGAATTTGTAGTATTATTTCAAATTTGGTTCCTATTTTCGGTGACACAGAGTCGTTGCCATGTGCTAAAGCTTGTAAATTTTGAAATAATACTAAAGCTTTGGTGACTACAATTTGACGAAAGTTTTGGTTGGTGATTAGGCTTTGTAGTATTTCTCAACCTCTGTGTCATTCTATCACCTATTCACGTTGTCTCAATAAGCCAGCCCTAGTAAGACCAACGTTGGGCCCACTCCCCACAGCCAACAAATATGTAGGGCCGAATGGAATCTCAGAGGTTTGGTCGCTTTACGGACCCAGCCATACATTATCTGTCTTTGAAGCTAAGTCTACAAAAATTATAACCGTTATATCCCCAAATGAAGAAAGGAAGGAAAAAAGTATAGGTTTTTAACCGTTGAGTGTCCGAATATTTGAAAGTTTAAGGAGTTCAATTATTGAATATTGACCCTCGTTTATATGACGCTAAAAAAGTAAACGGCTGTTGGGATTTCGATCTTATAATTTGAATTGGATATAGCTGCAGCTGCAGCTGAAGGGTCACTTTCTGATTTGCAAAAGGGCAGCTTTCAGAGAGGTGGATGATGGGCTAATTTTGAGCCCTTTTCCTATTTTTCAATCATTTTATCAAGAACTCCATTTGTCTCTTTCTCCTATATTTTTATGTCACACGTCCTTTCTGCATTGTCCATTTTCTAGATTCACCTCATCATTTTCTGATAGGTTTGCCTGCGTTTGACTCATCAATCTTTGTTATATTGGGTTTGCTAAGCTCTATTTTGGGCGCTCGAACTCGTCTTCAAACTCGATGGGGTAGAGTTGAGCCATGTGTTTTGACAATTTTTAGTCCTTTGGCTGGATGCTTGTTACTTTTCACTTTCAGCTTTGGTTCTTTAATTTCTCAGGTTTGTCCCGAATTCTTGAAGTTTTTTAATTTCATTCTTTTGACCGAAAAAGGTAGCTAGGTCGGTTAAGTCTTATGTAGTTACTAAGAAGAAAGCAAATGTTTGTTTGTAGCGAAGTCTCTGTTAGAGTTTTATTTGTTTTCAAGTTTACTCAGTTAGGAAAGGCATCTTAAAAGAGCTAGATTTGAACATGTAAGATTGCTAGAAAAGGCAATGCATTGATGATAGATGGGGGCAGTTGCTCGTTGATGGGGCCAGTGTCTGGTTGGTGACCATCCTGAAGGCCTTGAATTTTTCTTCTCTTAATTATTTTGATGTGGTTATTAATTCTGCAGTTACATCCTTCAATGGACAATGCAATGTGTTTGTTTTGATTGTCAATTCTGCATTTATGGTTGTAGTTGTGTTTAATTATCCGACTCGGTCTAGGCGTATAGCTGCCGAACTCTGGGCCAATAATAATTTCGTGGGTCATTTAAGTCTAAGTTTTGTGTTGACAATACCCTGAGATAGTGCAGTCGAACGCCATGTTATACCATATGTCTTGCTTGAATAAATAATACAGTGGGGTTGCAATCAATTGTTAGATTCAGTTTGTTGGCCAACCATGCATATAGCTACTCCTCCCTCTCTCGTATTACACTTAAATGCTTGCCCAACTTTGTACTGTTTGTTTCAGGGTGTTATGTGCGTTTCAGATTTTTGAAATATCTTGTCAAAATTCTGGTCTGAATTTTATTTTTCCTTTCTGTTCTGGAATCTTTTGAACTTCTCTTTTTTTATCAAATGATTGGAACTTTGTTTTACTGTTTTGTGCTTGTTCTGGCCGAATATATATCACTAATCTGATGAAGTTTTATTAACTTGATATCTTTTCCATTTTCTTATATTGAGATTCCTCTTTAACATATTGTTAGCAATATTTTGTTATGAAGTCATAATTTTGCTGTCACCGCGTTGTTAGGGGAAAAGCTTGTACTTGATCTGTACATAATTGTTCCATTTTATGTTTATCATCGTTGAGACTTGAAAAATTCTTCGAGTCTCAGTTTTAATTTTTCTGTGATTTTCATTTTTGAGTTGGATTGAATATCGTATAATTATACATTTCAGGGTTGAATAAATGAAGTTCCACGTGGAAGTTGCCCTTGTTTGTGTCATAAGCTTGATCTGGATTCAGCAAAGTCTTTGTGGTTAGTATTAATTTTCTCACTGATGATATTTTCGTTGTAATATGTGAAATTCCAACATCCAAATAAGCAGCAGCAAGTGTTTCTCTTTTTATAATCTTGAACTCTTCGATATTAGAAGAAGCTATTGACTGGATTTCTTTGTAGAATCAATAGGATCAATTAATAATGTCTCATAATCTTATTTTCATAATGTATTGTAGCAGATGAGGTTTCCAGTTCTTCTAACGCAACGGACTGGACATGTAGATGTTCTTTTTCAAATCATGGGAACCAAAGCTACACTCTAGAACCCTACTGTTCAGCATCCTGTAATTGCAGCCAGGGTATGCGCTGATCCCTATGGTATAATCACCCAAAATCTTTCCACTTATTTTGATATAAAATTGTTTCTGATAAGACTTTTAACAGATTGTTCTTTCTGTCACATCTTTTTGGCTGTTTGTGCTTATATCATATAAAAAGAAAGGGGAAACGAGGTTCAGTCAATTCACACATTTTCTTAAGTATAAAACTTATTCAAATTGAGAATAAGGGCTTTGACGAATCAATCTGATCTTCACTCAATATTTAGGTAGAAGCCATTAGGAAAAGAATTTCATATAGTTGAAAAAACGCTTCAATTAATTTCTTGCTTGTTGTGAGTTGATATTCGGTTAAGAAAGATTTTTCTTCTTTCTTTTTTTCTGTGGGTGATATATTCTTGCGTACCTGGTTTTGCGTATCTACTTGTGCTGAGATGACTTTTATGCTGTGTGGCGCACTGTATATCATTTGACTCCAATATAGATGCTGAAAGCACTAGCATGTGGACATGTATATGTGCTGCCGATGGGATTCCTAAAGTGGCAGCAGACAATCGTGATACCAATTGCTACACAAGCTGCAACTGCACTTCTGGTATGATGGACATAAAATCTATTTCACATAGACATTACTTCTATACCAGAATTCATTTGATGGTGACTTGCTCTTCATATATGTTGCATCTTAACAGGAACTCTCAATGCAGTACAATCATCAAAAAAACGCATTTCGAGCAAAGCCGTCGTGATTATTCTTTTAGCATGTGTTATACTCACAACTATTGCTTTCCTTGCATCGGTGGCATGTTATTTCTATCGAAGGGACAAGTGCCCTATACAACCACCTGTATTTTCATCTGACAAGGAAACAAGTTGGAACAGTGCTACCAACTTAATTAGCCATAAGAATTCCTCAGTGATCGAGTCCAGAATTTATATGGATTCCCCCATCAATCAAGGCACAGGTAATTTAGTTACCAAGTGTCTTAACTAACTGTGGTTTCTTAAATGCTCATATAACATGTCCATCATTTTATCAAAACCAATACACCTGTTCATTTCTGACGTCTATAACTATTCTCTTTCCATTCACAGGGTGCTTTACCTCTTGCTTATTTAGGAGCAAAATACCAGCTACACCTGGAGCAATTATTCAATTTTCGTACTTTGAACTGGAAAATGCAACCAATAAGTTTTCAGAATCCAATCTAATAGGACGTGGAGGAAGTAGCTATGTCTATCGTGGTCAGCTCAAAGACGGCAGAATCGTGGCGGTTAAGCGTTTAAAGGCTCAGAAAGGCCCTGATATGGACTCTATCTTTTTAACAGAGGTAATAATACCTCATCTTGATATTGCAGATATGCAGCAACATCATGTTTATTGGTATCTTAGTAGAAGAAATAATTTTACTTATCTGTTTTTTTCCCCTTCAGATTGAAATGTTGTCCAGACTTCATCATTTTCACGTGGTGCCTTTGCTTGGCTACTGCTTCGAAACCCACGGAAAAAATGCTGAGAGGCTATTGGTATTTGAGTACATGAATAATGGTAACCTTAGAGATTGTTTGGATGGAGATGAAGGGAATAACATGGATTGGGCTACACGAGTTGCAATTGCAATTGGAGCTGCAAGGGGTTTGGAGTATCTCCATGAAGCGGCTGCTCCAAGAATTCTGCATAGAGATGTCAAATCCACAAACATTCTTCTAGATGAAAATTGGCAGGCAAAAGTAAGATTTCATTATTGCAGTCATCCATCGAATCTTCAATTCTGTTGACAATGGATTTAGCTATAAAACTAAACTTGACAATGGATTTAGCCATAAGACAGTCATCTTGACAATAGATTTAGCTGTAAAACTATTCTGTAGTGGATGTTTGGCACATAAATCTTATATTTTGTAATATTTAATGTATATTTGCAGATAACTGATCTTGGTATGGCAAAACGCTTGAAATCCAATGGTCTCCCTAGTGCTTCTAGTTCTCCAGCAAGAATGCAGGGGACTTTTGGTTATTTTGCACCAGAGTATGCAATTGTCGGAAGAGGATCTCTTAAGTCGGACGTTTTCAGTTTTGGTGTAGTTCTTCTTGAGCTTATTACTGGTCGGAAGCCCATTCATAAATCAAGCAACAAGGGAGAGGAAAGCCTTGTCATATGGGTAAGGAAAATGCACTATATTACCAGGAATTCCATCTTGTATAATGGCTTTCCCTAGTTGAAAAATATCCATGGAGATATAAGAGTTTATCTTGCATATGCACTTTTTTGTCTTTGTTTTAGGCTACACCACGGTTGCTGGATAGTAAGCGAGTAATTGCAGAGTTGGCGGATCGTGATTTAAATGAACACTTCCCACAAGAAGAGATGCAAATAATGGCTTACTTGGCAAAAGAATGCCTGCTTTTGGATCCTGACGCTAGACCAGACATGAGTGAGGTTGTCCAAATCCTTTCAACTATTGCACCAGAGAGGTCTAAAAGGAGAAAATTTCCCGCTAATCTTTTTCAGGTAATTCATTTTCACCGAGCATATTGTAACTCTTAGTACTGCGAGTTTACCACTTCTCCCAGGCAAAAACTGGGAGCGCGCTGAAACTTACGATTCGATTACGAAGTCAGAGACCACTGGACATCTCGCCTGCGGTTAATATGTCATCCCTTTACTGTTGTAGCATTTAACTAATTGAATCTCATCTTTCATCGATAAAAAAGTGCATTTACTTGATCTGCAAGGTTTAACGGGTTATGTATCTTGTGGACAGCACGTAGGCATGGATGATCATAAAGATGCTGAAGAGCTAAGGCGAGACAGATCCAGTAAATCTTTGGTTCGGTGCTCACTGCCACTAGATATTGACCGTAATCTCTGTGCTGAAAGACGTGGTGACACTGCTTCAGATACCTATATGGAGAGACTGATACTCTTGACTTCAAACGCTAGGAGTTGGCGTGCCCCTGATGATGAGACAGTGGACTTAACTGAGCCCAGGTTTGAGTCATTTTGCTTAGCAAATAGTAAGCCTTCTTCATGACAAGAAAGAAATATGTAACTTGGGGGGGAATCACACGCATAGGAACAGCACCGAAATTTTAGTGTTGGTTTTTTGAAGGCATGTTCCTCTGCACTTTTTTACTTTGAAAATGACAAGGAAGAAAATCATAGGTTATTGTGATAGTGATAGATGATCATATAAATTACTTTGTTGCATTGGCATATGTTCTTTGGTTGTTGTACAGAAAACATAGAAAGTCAAAATATGATAGTAGACGGCGAAATGTATGGTATTATGTTGTTTGTAATTCAGCTTTTTTCTTTATTTGGAGTTAATGAGAATGCATTTATTTATCCCATTTATCTACTTACAATTTCATTTTTCTCTTCTCACATCAATAAGGTCAATCCCATACTCGCTCTCACTTGGTCCCTAGACATTTTTCTATGTCCATGACATACACTTGCATATAATTATTGCACTTTGGTAAAAAACAGCTCTAAATGCCAGCTATGAAAATGACTTAATTAGTTGGTTCAACTTCCCATATGTATTATAAGCAAGGTTCGTCGCCCATACACGTGACTAATGAGCCGGTCTCCCCCTGTTGGCTCTGGAATCAAGAATTGTATATCCGTAAGGCAGTCACTAATTGAGACTCAATGGTCCCAATTTTCTTAAAAAAAAAAATTCGGACCAGATGCTCATCTTTGCACCGTTGGACTTGTGTTTTTTGTTAGTTGGGCAAACATTATGCAAAGACCTATAACTTCCTTTTGAATGGTAGTTGGGGGTAGCATGTGTTGGAACACACATATATAAAATATCCCTAGACTTTGGATGAATTGATGTAAAACAGATGGCAGAATGGATTGAGAAAGAGATGGAGCGAAAATTGCAAAAAAGACGTACGCGGAATTTACAGATTTGGCGTCTGAGTTCAGAATGAGGCATATGATACCTTTCCGGAAAGGGAACGACCAGACTAATCAAAACGTAGTGTTAAAGTTTTCCTAGTATTTTTGGAATTTTAATTAATTAGGGTTTTCTTTTCCTTTTGACCTGGGTTTCAACTTAGGGTTTCCTAGGTATTTAAACAACCTTTAAACGTTTTATTGGGATTATCATATATCTTATTCAATCAAATTTGAGAGTTTTCTCAGTTATCTTCTGGTGGATTTCAGTGTTTGCTCTTTAGGGTTTTACGCTTGTATACCCCGTTATAGTTCGTGTTGCGTCACGAATCCTCTCATCTGTCGTGCAAGAGATGGATCCACCACCGCTGCCTAGCACGCCGCTGCTTGCCCCGGCTCCTCCTTATCACCAGGGAGGGTGCTTGGAATTTTGGTAAGACTTTCTCACTCCAATGAAGTTGAGCTTTGAAATCATCGTACAATACAATGTCTATAATTTTGTGTAACGACCCATCCCGGAATTCGGGATTAAGTTAGTAACTAATCATGAATAGTAGGGTTACTCGGTGATTAGTTGGGCGAAATCGAACGAACGATGCAAAATGACCGTTTTGCCCCTAATCGTGGGTAAAACGTTGACTTTTTATTCGGGCGGTCAAATGGACTTTGACCAATGACCGTGACGTAGTTTGGGACGTCACGAGTTCACAGACAGGTGACACGTTCGATTCGGACGCTCGAGGTGAAAGTTATGACGTTCAGAAGTTCAAGTGCATTTCCGTAATTTGGACGATTAGGGGGAAAATGTTGACTTTTGTTTGACATTTGATTTTCTCATGACTCGAAGACAGTTAGGTAGGTCTCGAGGCCTCGAGTACAACGACAGGCGGCACGCGTGAAACGGACATCGGATGGCCAACATTACGGGTCACGGATGATGAGGGGCAATTTGGTAATTTGCCAACTGAGGGCATTTTGGTCTTTTTACACGAGGTTAATGTAGCACCACCGTGGGAAACCGGCCTGCACGGCCATGCCGTGAATTTTTTGAGCGTGCAATTGTTTATGGGGTTAGTGGAGTGGTCAGATGAGTAGTTTATGTAAATTGAGATAGTGGGAACATGGACTGATGCATTGAGCAGGTTGCAGTGCACGGGAAGGTCGATCATGGCTTTGGGTTCCAGTTTCTGGAAACAAGTGCAGGTGGGGAGGCATCTGCTTCCCACTGGTTGTTTCCATTATGATGTTTTAGCTGAGTGCGGGTGAGAGTGTAGATCACTTTGGTAGTCTGAGGGAGAGTTGAGAGTGAGAGTTCTGAGTCGGGTTGAGGAAAAACCAGTTGGAGGGAAAATTCGAAGGTTGGGTTTTAAGGTGAGTTCAGCCATACTGAGCGTAGAATTAGTCTTCTGGGATCCTTGCTAACACGACCGTGTAAAAATCGAAGGAGGAGGAGGAGTATCTGACTGGGAACCCGAGTTCCAGTTTCAGGGGAAACTCAGAGCTTTGGACGATCATCTACAGGTGAGTTCTTGTTCAATTGGCTGTGTTAAATTGTTCGTATTAGCCCTAGGAAGCTACTGTCCGAGTTAATTTGGGAATGGGACTAAGTTGGGTGAGTTGTGGACTTCGACCCGATTTGAGGTCCGAGTTTGGATAGATCGATTTAGTCAATGTTGAGGCTAATAGATGACATAGAACTTCAATTATATAGTTAAAGAATGTTTTAGGATCAAAATCAGATGAAATCGAGGTCGAATTGATAACTATCTAACTGGGTTGTCACGCGGGTTGCAGGACCCGTTTGCAGAGGAAACGGGCAAGGACAATGATGAACAGTGCCTGTGACTGTAGCAGGCGCGTGACGGCGCGTGGGTCCGATTTTCGAGGTAAGTCCAACATGACTTTTGTCCTACACACTGTAACGAACATTTTAGTGTTGGTTTCGAATTAATTGGACACCGTTTGGATGTTGTTTCGAGGGTCCAAAGGTTTACGTTACGTTTTTAATTAACGATTAATTCTCGGAAAATTATGGGAAATTAGCATGATGTTATTTGGGACCTTAGTGACCCTGGAATGTGTTTTCGGACAGGTTTCGAGTTTCTGGAAAATGTCGGAAATTACGGGAATGCGTGCGGCGTGAAACCGAGCCTTAAGAATGGTGTGTGAGTGGACGTTGCTTTCAAAATTTAATGCATGCATAAATATTTCTATGATTTTTATGATTATGATTATGAATGGGGATTGATTTCGATTTCCGTATTTATACGTATTTTTGATATGCACACGAAATTGCACGTATTTCGAGATATGGTTTCCCGTATGTTTTGGATGATGATTTAACGAATGATTTCATATGCTTTGTGCGTATCATGTTTTTAAGATGTTTGGATTGCGGTTGTGAGTATGGTTCACGGTTTTGACACCGATTTGCACGTTTTACGAGATTTCGAGTATGTTGTGATTTGACCGTGATTTGACCGTGATTTTGGTGATTATGATTGTGGTTTTGATGTCTTGACCTTGAGATTTGAAATATGAGGTGTTTTTAAGGATTTAAAATGGATTTTGAAAAAGGTGATTTCGGGCTTGATGCTCGGGGCATAAAAGTAACTTTGATTAACGAGAGTTCGGTTTTCGAAAGTTTGAAAACGGATTCTTGGTTTGGGTTCGGGATGATGTTCCGGATGCCGGCTTACGGAAACATTATTGCGAATTCGAATTCGAGAATGGAAGACGATTTAATAAAGTGATTTGGTGTGATTATACATGCCCCGTGTTTAATGATGATTTGATCATATTTTGTGAAGTAAGATGTGGGGACTTGAATGTGGAAATTCGGACCATGAGTGTAACAACCCGTCCCGAGAATTGGGATTACTAGAGTGATTAAGGTGTGATTAGTAAGGTTAATCAAGGGTTAGGTGGTCCCGAGGGGTCCGGGAACTTAGAATGACGATTTTGCCCCTGGGTCGGGCAGAAATGTTGACTTTTATTTCGGGTGGTCAAATGGGAGTTGACCAGTGACCAGGACGTAGTTGAGGACGTTACGAATCCTTAGGCAGGTGGCACGCCCGATTCCGACATCCGAGGAGGAAGTTGTGATGTTCGGAAGATTGAGGGCATAACCGTAATTTGGCGAAATTAGGGGGGGAAACGTTGACTTTTTATACGAACGGGTTTTGGTAAGTTGACCTAAGACCGTTAGATAGATCTCGTCGTCCCGAGTTCGATGACAGGCGGCACGTATTCATCGGACGTACGATGTGGGAGTTACAGGTCTAGAAAGGTAGTGGCAAAGTTGTAATTTTGGGTAAAACAGAAGGGCATTTTGGTCTTTTGTGCTTTGGGATGTGTGCAACAGATAAGGACAGATGAAGGGTTGGGATTGAGCCACATGTGAGATGAAGGGTAGGATTGGTGACACGTGGAGGAGGTCTGGTTGGTTCTAGGGAGTGCACGGTCCAATTATTTGGGGTGCACCCGTGTATGTGTGTTGTGTGGGTGTGTTCGAAGAACTGGAAATAGAGAGTGAAGAATTGAGATTGAGTGATCAATTTTGTGTGCGGGTGAGACTCTGGTGAGTTGTGAGAGTGAAAGGAAGAAGAGAGGAGGTGGTGATCGAGTTTGGGACTGAGATCGTGCACGGAGACACGGCGGAGGAGGGCGGTGAGTTCTGAGAAAACAGAGGAGCCGTGGGACTGTGGCGGTGGTTGTGCCGTGTGGTGGCTCAATCCAAGCCAATAGCAAGCGCAGACGACTGCAGGGGACTCAACGATCACCGTGGCACACGGCGGTGCAGACGGCGGAGCGAGTATCGAAGGTATACCCTGATTCCCCTGTTTTTCTCGTTTTTCTTGTTTTCAAAAGTCGTGGACCTAGGGCGAGAGTCGAGGGATTTGGAGGTTAGAGTGAGACTTCTGGAGGTCCCAAGAGTCGACTGAGTGTGTTGCCGTGACGGAGGAGTACACGGTGGAGGCTATACGGAAGAGAGTACCTGTGTGCTCTGTTTTGCCGTGATGTTCAAACGGGAAGTCGTGACGTGTGGGGTTGAGTCGACGATTATGGTGAGTGGTACGAGGCTCAGGGAGGTCCTAGGCGTCGTCTAGGGTGGTTATTGTGACGGGAGAAGACCTGGGTGGCCGGAATAGAAAACAGGGGATAGTTTGGGTTTTGATTTTGAGCTCGAGTCGATGGGTTAGGGACAGTGTCGAGGTGTTTGAGTGAGGGAACTGGATTGCTTAGGATTGGACGAAGAGGATGGTGAAGAGAGGGAGGAAAATGGTGCAGGCACGGCGGTGAACTGCTCTCGCCGGTTCAAACAGCAGGCACTGTATCGAGCCCGGTCTACGCGAGGTAGACGGTGACACTGTAGCAGGCGCGTGAGGGCCACGCGCAGCCACTTTGGGCGGCGCGTGGAGGCGCGTGCGGGGGTTCTGGGAGAGACGGTCAACATAGTTCTTGGTCTAGGAGTTGTTGTGAGTTCAATGGAGTTGGTTTCGGGTTAATCGGAAGTCGTTTGAGTGTAGATCCGCGAGGGTGAATGTTTAGGGTTCCGGGTTCTTACGTTTAAGATTCGGGGACTTTTGAAGGAATTTAGGTGAACCTTCGTAGCCGTGTTAGTGACGTAATTTGACGGTGTTTGACAGGATCGGGATTTCCCGAGGAAGCCGAGGAACGGGCTGGACGTTCGAGACGCGAGTAGGGCTCAGTACTGTGAGTGGACCCTTTTCTTAAACTCGAGCATGCATAACTGTTTTTATATACGTATTTTATGGTTTTACTTATGAATCTATGTTTATTGAATATGAAATGATGATTTTATGTGTTTGCACGTTTTCGAGAAAAAGACGGTTTTGGCACGTTTTTCGAGAAAATGCTGGTTTTCGGATTTTGATGCCACATTTGGGGATTTCCACCGATAAAGGTTTTCAAATCATGATAAATGGGTTATGAAATATGATTTGTGATTACATGTGGTTTTGGTATGAAAATGGATATTTTCCGGATTTGGGTTCGGAATGACGGTCCTGAACGCCGGAAGGGCATCAGACCAGTGATTTCGGATTCGGGTTTGGATAAGGATTTGGTAAATGGTTTTCAAATGGTTTTGGGATTGGATTTGCTGGATCTGGATATTGGGTTTAAAGACCCGGATATATGTGACGGGGGACCGGCCGGATTGGGTTTAAAGACCCGGATTGAGTTTAAAGACTCGGGAGTTTAAAGACTCGGATATATATTGATTTTCCCCCGTAGGCCTTGAGTTTAAAGACTCGGGAGTTTAAAGACTCGGATATGATTAAGGCCTGGATTGAGTTTAAAGACTCGGGAGTTTAAAGACTCGGATAGATCCAGCAGGTTTGATCGAGAAAATGATGATTTGGTGGTTATGGTTTTGATACGGTTTCTGATACTCATATGATGGTTTCTTATGATCTTTATAGTGTTTCTGTTTCTTATGATGTTTATAATGATTATTTTATAAATGTCTTTATAACTGTTGGTTATGCATGTGGTTTCAAAAACGGAGGGTTTAACTCGGTTTTCTTATAAAAATGGTTTTTGAACTTTTGTACCTTCTGGTCCACTCACATTTTCTGTTTTAATTGCCCTCCAGGTTGTGGAGCTAGCGCGGGGTCTTGACGTCGAGGCAGAGTCTGAGGCATAGAAGTGACGTGAGAGTTCCCAGAATAGATTAAAGGCTTCTGTGTGCGTGTAGTTATCGGTTTTATTTTCTTTATGTGTTCGTACTATGTTTTGTAAATGCTACCTTCGGGACTTTGTGTCTAATTACTCCTGCGTTTGACTGGATAGAATGTGAGTGAGTTTTACTTGCGTTTTGCGTCGGGGAGTCAGACGGGAGCGGGATTTACCTCGGGTTTCGGGGTGGAACCGGGGTGGGTCCTGACAATTGGTATCAGAGCATAGGTTTGTCGAGTTTGTTGGGTCTGTCGGTTTGTGAGGTTGTATTTCAGTTGTTTGACTACTTCTATGCCTCTTTCAGCGTGCGGTTGACGATGCCTCCGAGACGTAGACCCTCTCCACAACCTGAAGAAGTAGCCAGAGAGACGGAGAGTGCCACGATTGAGCGAGCCCAGCGGCTCGGGGCTACTACTTTTAGTGGTGGGGCTGATCCTGAGGAAGCCCAGAGGTGGATTACCCGACTTGAGCGGATTTTTGCGGTGATGCATTGTCCGCCGGAGGAGCGAGTATTGTTGGCCGCATTTTTGCTGGATGGTGCGGCGTACGAGTGGTGGTACACCCTCGAGTTGTCCGGTTGGGATGTTCACAGTGTGACCTGGGAGACGTTTAGGGAACGGTTTCTGGAGCAGTATTATCCTCGTTCTTTCCGGGATGCCAAGGAGGCGGAGTTTTTGCAGCTCCAGCAGGGGAATATGACCGTGGCAGAGTATGAACGGAAGTTCCAGATGTTGTCTCGGTTTGCTCCTACTTTTGTGGCCACTGAAGCCGAGAAGTGCCGTAGGTTTGAGTTGGGTTTGCGAGGTGAGATTCGAGCCGTAGTGACAGCTGGATCTTTTGCTACCCTCCGAGACTTGTCGGATGCTGCGGTGCGAGTTGAGGCTAGTTTGCCGGTGCGACGCCGGGAACTATCTATTCCTGGAGCTTCGAGCCAGCGGACACCGAAAAGAGGTAACTTCGGTGGATCGTCCTCGTCGGGCGATGATCGTTTTGGTAGACCTGGTAGTGCCCAGAGTTCAGGATTTTGGGGTTATCGAGTACCGCCGACTCCGCAAGCGAGTGCGACGTCGGTAGCGTCCACAGGGAGACCGAGTAGTGGACCAGGCTGGAATGTGTGTTTCTACTGCGGGGAGCGAGGTCATTTCCGACGTGAGTGTCCACTGTTGCCACAGGAAGGTGGGGTAGGCAGAGGAGTAGCGGAGTCCGGACAGAGTACAGCATCAGGGACAGCGGGCACTAGAGGAGGTGGTGGCACAGCCACGAGTAGTTCGAGGGGACGTGGTAGAGCGTCAGGATCTCAGGCCCGGGTGTTCTCGATGACTCAACAGGAGGATCAGGCGATACCAGACGTGGGGACAGGTACTTGTTTTACTTTTGGTTGTTCTGTCAGTTTGGTTGTTGGATCCCAGGGTAGAGTCTAGGAGTTCGCCTAGAGGACTTGGAGTGTACAGTAAGTTCCGTAGTAGGTTGACGGGAAGTAGAGGAAAGGAGTGACTATAACTGATCGATCTGAGCCTGTGGAAGGAGAGAACCCACAAGCTAGAGTTTGCCTTTTGGACTTGTGAAGTTAGTCCGACCGTGGCCGGAGTAGTAGCCGAGGGAGATGGGTGGTTGTATACGAGGATGTACTCTATGACTTCTGTCGGGTATTGTGACATGAGGTATTGTATAATACCTTTGTTTCCTGTTCATAGAGTTTCCCTTGCGTACACCATGTAGTTGTTACATAGCTAGGGTTGGCTGTGGTAACAGTAGCTGGGGATGGAGTGAAATACCCAAGGTGGAGATGATAGACAGGAAACCTAGGAGAGGTTGTTCTTTACCGGGTAGGAGACCCTAGGTGTTGGGAACTAGCTGTGGAATTTCGGGGACGAAATTCTTTTTAGGTGGGTAGATTGTAACAACCCGTCCCGAGAATTGGGATTACTAGAGTGATTAAGGTGTGATTAGTAAGGTTAATCAAGGGTTAGGTGGTCCCGAGGGGTCCGGGAACTTAGAATGACGATTTTGCCCCTAGGTCGGGCAGAAATGTTGACTTTTATTTCGGGTGGTCAAATGGGAGTTGACCAGTGACCAGGACGTAGTTGAGGACGTTACGAATCCTTAGGCAGGTGGCACGCCCGATTCCGACATCCGAGGAGGAAGTTGTGATGTTCGGAAGATTGAGGGCATAACCGTAATTTGGCGAAATTAGGGGGGGAAACGTTGACTTTTTATACGAACGGGTTTTGGTAAGTTGACCTAAGACCGTTAGATAGATCTCGTCGTCCCGAGTTCGATGACAGGCGGCACGTATTCATCGGACGTACGATGTGGGAGTTACAGGTCTAGAAAGGTAGTGGCAAAGTTGTAATTTTGGGTAAAAAAGAAGGGCATTTTGGTCTTTTGTGCTCTGGGATGTGTGCAACAGATAAGGACAGATGAAGGGTTGGGATTGAGCCACATGTGAGATGAAGGGTAGGATTGGTGACACGTGGAGGAGGTCTGGTTGGTTCTAGGGAGTGCACGGTCCAATTATTTGGGGTGCACCCGTGTATGTGTGTTGTGTGGGTGTGTTCGAAGAACTGGAAATAGAGAGTGAAGAATTGAGATTGAGTGATCAATTTTGTGTGCGGGTGAGACTCTGGTGAGTTGTGAGAGTGAAAGGAAGAAGAGAGGAGGTGGTGATCGAGTTTGGGACTGAGATCGTGCACGGAGACACGGCGGAGGAGGGCGGTGAGTTCTGAGAAAACAGAGGAGCCGTGGGACTGTGGCGGTGGTTGTGCCGTGTGGTGGCTCAATCCAAGCCAATAGCAAGCGCAGACGACTGCAGGGGACTCAACGATCACCGTGGCACACGGCGGTGCAGACGGCGGAGCGAGTATCGAAGGTATACCCTGATTCCCCTGTTTTTCTCGTTTTTCTTGTTTTCAAAAGTCGTGGACCTAGGGCGAGAGTCGAGGGATTTGGAGGTTAGAGTGAGACTTCTGGAGGTCCCAAGAGTCGACTGAGTGTGTTGCCGTGACGGAGGAGTACACGGTGGAGGCTATACGGAAGAGAGTACCTGTGTGCTCTGTTTTGCCGTGATGTTCAAACGGGAAGTCGTGACGTGTGGGGTTGAGTCGACGATTATGGTGAGTGGTACGAGGCTCAGGGAGGTCCTAGGCGTCGTCTAGGGTGGTTATTGTGACGGGAGAAGACCTGGGTGGCCGGAATAGAAAACAGGGGATAGTTTGGGTTTTGATTTTGAGCTCGAGTCGATGGGTTAGGGACAGTGTCGAGGTGTTTGAGTGAGGGAACTGGATTGCTTAGGATTGGACGAAGAGGATGGTGAAGAGAGGGAGGAAAATGGTGCAGGCACGGCGGTGAACCGCTCTCGCCGGTTCAAACAGCAGGCACTGTATCGAGCCCGGTCTACGCGAGGTAGACGGTGACACTGTAGCAGGCGCGTGAGGGCCACGCGCAGCCACTTTGGGCGGCGCGTGGAGGCGCGTGCGGGGGTTCTGGGAGAGACGGTCAACATAGTTCTTGGTCTAGGAGTTGTTGTGAGTTCAATGGAGTTGGTTTCGGGTTAATCGGAAGTCGTTTGAGTGTAGATCCGCGAGGGTGAATGTTTAGGGTTCCGGGTTCTTACGTTTAAGATTCGGGGACTTTTGAAGGAATTTAGGTGAACCTTCGTAGCCGTGTTAGTGACGTAATTTGACGGTGTTTGACAGGATCGGGATTTCCCGAGGAAGCCGAGGAACGGGCTGGACGTTCGGGACGCGAGTAGGGCTCAGTACTGTGAGTGGACCCTTTTCTTAAACTCGAGCATGCATAACTGTTTTTATATACGTATTTTATGGTTTTACTTATGAATCTATGTTTATTGAATATGAAATGATGATTTTATGTGTTTGCACGTTTTCGAGAAAAAGACGGTTTTGGCACGTTTTTCGAGAAAATGCTGGTTTTCGGATTTTGATGCCACATTTGGGGATTTCCACCGATAAAGGTTTTCAAATCATGATAAATGGGTTATGAAATATGATTTGTGATTACATGTGGTTTTGGTATGAAAATGGATATTTTCCGGATTTGGGTTCGGAATGACGGTCCTGAACGCCGGAAGGGCATCAGACCAGTGATTTCGGATTCGGGTTTGGATAAGGATTTGGTAAATGGTTTTCAAATGGTTTTGGGATTGGATTTGCTGGATCTGGATATTGGGTTTAAAGACCCGGATATATGTGACGGGGGACCGGCCGGATTGGGTTTAAAGACCCGGATTGAGTTTAAAGACTCGGGAGTTTAAAGACTCGGATATATATTGATTTTCCCCCGTAGGCCTTGAGTTTAAAGACTCGGGAGTTTAAAGACTCGGATATGATTAAGGCCTGGATTGAGTTTAAAGACTCGGGAGTTTAAAGACTCGGATAGATCCAGCAGGTTTGATCGAGAAAATGATGATTTGGTGGTTATGGTTTTGATACGGTTTCTGATACTCATATGATGGTTTCTTATGATCTTTATAGTGTTTCTGTTTCTTATGATGTTTATAATGATTATTTTATAAATGTCTTTATAACTGTTGGTTATGCATGTGGTTTCAAAAACGGAGGGTTTAACTCGGTTTTCTTATAAAAATGGTTTTTGAACTTTTGTACCTTCTGGTCCACTCACATTTTCTGTTTTAATTGCCCTCCAGGTTGTGGAGCTAGCGCGGGGTCTTGACGTCGAGGCAGAGTCTGAGGCATAGAAGTGACGTGAGAGTTCCCAGAATAGATTAAAGGCTTCTGTGTGCGTGTAGTTATCGGTTTTATTTTCTTTATGTGTTCGTACTATGTTTTGTAAATGCTACCTTCGGGACTTTGTGTCTAATTACTCCTGCGTTTGACTGGATAGAATGTGAGTGAGTTTTACTTGCGTTTTGCGTCGGGGAGTCAGACGGGAGCGGGATTTACCTCGGGTTTCGGGGTGGAACCGGGGTGGGTCCTGACAATTGGTATCAGAGCATAGGTTTGTCGAGTTTGTTGGGTCTGTCGGTTTGTGAGGTTGTATTTCAGTTGTTTGACTACTTCTATGCCTCTTTCAGCGTGCGGTTGACGATGCCTCCGAGACGTAGACCCTCTCCACAACCTGAAGAAGTAGCCAGAGAGACGGAGAGTGCCACGATTGAGCGAGCCCAGCGGCTCGGGGCTACTACTTTTAGTGGTGGGGCTGATCCTGAGGAAGCCCAGAGGTGGATTACCCGACTTGAGCGGATTTTTGCGGTGATGCATTGTCCGCCGGAGGAGCGAGTATTGTTGGCCGCATTTTTGCTGGATGGTGCGGCGTACGAGTGGTGGTACACCCTCGAGTTGTCCGGTTGGGATGTTCACAGTGTGACCTGGGAGACGTTTAGGGAACGGTTTCTGGAGCAGTATTATCCTCGTTCTTTCCGGGATGCCAAGGAGGCGGAGTTTTTGCAGCTCCAGCAGGGGAATATGACCGTGGCAGAGTATGAACGGAAGTTCCAGATGTTGTCTCGGTTTGCTCCTGCTTTTGTGGCCACTGAAGCCGAGAAGTGCCGTAGGTTTGAGTTGGGTTTGCGAGGTGAGATTCGAGCCGTAGTGACAGCTGGATCTTTTGCTACCCTCCGAGACTTGTCGGATGCTGCGGTGCGAGTTGAGGCTAGTTTGCCGGTGCGACGCCGGGAACTATCTATTCCTGGAGCTTCGAGCCAGCGGACACCGAAAAGAGGTAACTTCGGTGGATCGTCCTCGTCGGGCGATGATCGTTTTGGTAGACCTGGTAGTGCCCAGAGTTCAGGATTTTGGGGTTATCGAGTACCGCCGACTCCGCAAGCGAGTGCGACGTCGGTAGCGTCCACAGGGAGACCGAGTAGTGGACCAGGCTGGAATGTGTGTTTCTACTGCGGGGAGCGAGGTCATTTCCGACGTGAGTGTCCACTGTTGCCACAGGAAGGTGGGGTAGGCAGAGGAGTAGCGGAGTCCGGACAGAGTACAGCATCAGGGACAGCGGGCACTAGAGGAGGTGGTGGCACAGCCACGAGTAGTTCGAGGGGACGTGGTAGAGCGTCAGGATCTCAGGCCCGGGTGTTCTCGATGACTCAACAGGAGGATCAGGCGATACCAGACGTGGGGACAGGTACTTGTTTTACTTTTGGTTGTTCTGTCAGTTTGGTTGTTGGATCCCAGGGTAGAGTCTAGGAGTTCGCCTAGAGGACTTGGAGTGTACAGTAAGTTCCGTAGTAGGTTGACGGGAAGTAGAGGAAAGGAGTGACTATAACTGATCGATCTGAGCCTGTGGAAGGAGAGAACCCACAAGCTAGAGTTTGCCTTTTGGACTTGTGAAGTTAGTCCGACCGTGGCCGGAGTAGTAGCCGAGGGAGATGGGTGGTTGTATACGAGGATGTACTCTATGACTTCTGTCGGGTATTGTGACATGAGGTATTGTATAATACCTTTGTTTCCTGTTCATAGAGTTTCCCTTGCGTACACCATGTAGTTGTTACATAGCTAGGGTTGGCTGTGGTAACAGTAGCTGGGGATGGAGTGAAATACCCAAGGTGGAGATGATAGACAGGAAACCTAGGAGAGGTTGTTCTTTACCGGGTAGGAGACCCTAGGTGTTGGGAACTAGCTGTGGAATTTCGGGGACGAAATTCTTTTTAGGTGGGTAGATTGTAACAACCCGTCCCGAGAATTGGGATTACTAGAGTGATTAAGGTGTGATTAGTAAGGTTAATCAAGGGTTAGGTGGTCCCGAGGGGTCCGGGAACTTAGAATGACGATTTTGCCCCTAGGTCGGGCAGAAATGTTGACTTTTATTTCGGGTGGTCAAATGGGAGTTGACCAGTGACCAGGACGTAGTTGAGGACGTTACGAATCCTTAGGCAGGTGGCACGCCCGATTCCGACATCCGAGGAGGAAGTTGTGATGTTCGGAAGATTGAGGGCATAACCGTAATTTGGCGAAATTAGGGGGGGAAACGTTGACTTTTTATACGAACGGGTTTTGGTAAGTTGACCTAAGACCGTTAGATAGATCTCGTCGTCCCGAGTTCGATGACAGGCGGCACGTATTCATCGGACGTACGATGTGGGAGTTACAGGTCTAGAAAGGTAGTGGCAAAGTTGTAATTTTGGGTAAAAAAGAAGGGCATTTTGGTCTTTTGTGCTCTGGGATGTGTGCAACAGATAAGGACAGATGAAGGGTTGGGATTGAGCCACATGTGAGATGAAGGGTAGGATTGGTGACACGTGGAGGAGGTCTGGTTGGTTCTAGGGAGTGCACGGTCCAATTATTTGGGGTGCACCCGTGTATGTGTGTTGTGTGGGTGTGTTCGAAGAACTGGAAATAGAGAGTGAAGAATTGAGATTGAGTGATCAATTTTGTGTGCGGGTGAGACTCTGGTGAGTTGTGAGAGTGAAAGGAAGAAGAGAGGAGGTGGTGATCGAGTTTGGGACTGAGATCGTGCACGGAGACACGGCGGAGGAGGGCGGTGAGTTCTGAGAAAACAGAGGAGCCGTGGGACTGTGGCGGTGGTTGTGCCGTGTGGTGGCTCAATCCAAGCCAATAGCAAGCGCAGACGACTGCAGGGGACTCAACGATCACCGTGGCACACGGCGGTGCAGACGGCGGAGCGAGTATCGAAGGTATACCCTGATTCCCCTGTTTTTCTCGTTTTTCTTGTTTTCAAAAGTCGTGGACCTAGGGCGAGAGTCGAGGGATTTGGAGGTTAGAGTGAGACTTCTGGAGGTCCCAAGAGTCGACTGAGTGTGTTGCCGTGACGGAGGAGTACACGGTGGAGGCTATACGGAAGAGAGTACCTGTGTGCTCTGTTTTGCCGTGATGTTCAAACGGGAAGTCGTGACGTGTGGGGTTGAGTCGACGATTATGGTGAGTGGTACGAGGCTCAGGGAGGTCCTAGGCGTCGTCTAGGGTGGTTATTGTGACGGGAGAAGACCTGGGTGGCCGGAATAGAAAACAGGGGATAGTTTGGGTTTTGATTTTGAGCTCGAGTCGATGGGTTAGGGACAGTGTCGAGGTGTTTGAGTGAGGGAACTGGATTGCTTAGGATTGGACGAAGAGGATGGTGAAGAGAGGGAGGAAAATGGTGCAGGCACGGCGGTGAACCGCTCTCGCCGGTTCAAACAGCAGGCACTGTATCGAGCCCGGTCTACGCGAGGTAGACGGTGACACTGTAGCAGGCGCGTGAGGGCCACGCGCAGCCACTTTGGGCGGCGCGTGGAGGCGCGTGCGGGGGTTCTGGGAGAGACGGTCAACATAGTTCTTGGTCTAGGAGTTGTTGTGAGTTCAATGGAGTTGGTTTCGGGTTAATCGGAAGTCGTTTGAGTGTAGATCCGCGAGGGTGAATGTTTAGGGTTCCGGGTTCTTACGTTTAAGATTCGGGGACTTTTGAAGGAATTTAGGTGAACCTTCGTAGCCGTGTTAGTGACGTAATTTGACGGTGTTTGACAGGATCGGGATTTCCCGAGGAAGCCGAGGAACGGGCTGGACGTTCGGGACGCGAGTAGGGCTCAGTACTGTGAGTGGACCCTTTTCTTAAACTCGAGCATGCATAACTGTTTTTATATACGTATTTTATGGTTTTACTTATGAATCTATGTTTATTGAATATGAAATGATGATTTTATGTGTTTGCACGTTTTCGAGAAAAAGACGGTTTTGGCACGTTTTTCGAGAAAATGCTGGTTTTCGGATTTTGATGCCACATTTGGGGATTTCCACCGATAAAGGTTTTCAAATCATGATAAATGGGTTATGAAATATGATTTGTGATTACATGTGGTTTTGGTATGAAAATGGATATTTTCCGGATTTGGGTTCGGAATGACGGTCCTGAACGCCGGAAGGGCATCAGACCAGTGATTTCGGATTCGGGTTTGGATAAGGATTTGGTAAATGGTTTTCAAATGGTTTTGGGATTGGATTTGCTGGATCTGGATATTGGGTTTAAAGACCCGGATATATGTGACGGGGGACCGGCCGGATTGGGTTTAAAGACCCGGATTGAGTTTAAAGACTCGGGAGTTTAAAGACTCGGATATATATTGATTTTCCCCCGTAGGCCTTGAGTTTAAAGACTCGGGAGTTTAAAGACTCGGATATGATTAAGGCCTGGATTGAGTTTAAAGACTCGGGAGTTTAAAGACTCGGATAGATCCAGCAGGTTTGATCGAGAAAATGATGATTTGGTGGTTATGGTTTTGATACGGTTTCTGATACTCATATGATGGTTTCTTATGATCTTTATAGTGTTTCTGTTTCTTATGATGTTTATAATGATTATTTTATAAATGTCTTTATAACTGTTGGTTATGCATGTGGTTTCAAAAACGGAGGGTTTAACTCGGTTTTCTTATAAAAATGGTTTTTGAACTTTTGTACCTTCTGGTCCACTCACATTTTCTGTTTTAATTGCCCTCCAGGTTGTGGAGCTAGCGCGGGGTCTTGACGTCGAGGCAGAGTCTGAGGCATAGAAGTGACGTGAGAGTTCCCAGAATAGATTAAAGGCTTCTGTGTGCGTGTAGTTATCGGTTTTATTTTCTTTATGTGTTCGTACTATGTTTTGTAAATGCTACCTTCGGGACTTTGTGTCTAATTACTCCTGCGTTTGACTGGATAGAATGTGAGTGAGTTTTACTTGCGTTTTGCGTCGGGGAGTCAGACGGGAGCGGGATTTACCTCGGGTTTCGGGGTGGAACCGGGGTGGGTCCTGACAATTGGTATCAGAGCATAGGTTTGTCGAGTTTGTTGGGTCTGTCGGTTTGTGAGGTTGTATTTCAGTTGTTTGACTACTTCTATGCCTCTTTCAGCGTGCGGTTGACGATGCCTCCGAGACGTAGACCCTCTCCACAACCTGAAGAAGTAGCCAGAGAGACGGAGAGTGCCACGATTGAGCGAGCCCAGCGGCTCGGGGCTACTACTTTTAGTGGTGGGGCTGATCCTGAGGAAGCCCAGAGGTGGATTACCCGACTTGAGCGGATTTTTGCGGTGATGCATTGTCCGCCGGAGGAGCGAGTATTGTTGGCCGCATTTTTGCTGGATGGTGCGGCGTACGAGTGGTGGTACACCCTCGAGTTGTCCGGTTGGGATGTTCACAGTGTGACCTGGGAGACGTTTAGGGAACGGTTTCTGGAGCAGTATTATCCTCGTTCTTTCCGGGATGCCAAGGAGGCGGAGTTTTTGCAGCTCCAGCAGGGGAATATGACCGTGGCAGAGTATGAACGGAAGTTCCAGATGTTGTCTCGGTTTGCTCCTGCTTTTGTGGCCACTGAAGCCGAGAAGTGCCGTAGGTTTGAGTTGGGTTTGCGAGGTGAGATTCGAGCCGTAGTGACAGCTGGATCTTTTGCTACCCTCCGAGACTTGTCGGATGCTGCGGTGCGAGTTGAGGCTAGTTTGCCGGTGCGACGCCGGGAACTATCTATTCCTGGAGCTTCGAGCCAGCGGACACCGAAAAGAGGTAACTTCGGTGGATCGTCCTCGTCGGGCGATGATCGTTTTGGTAGACCTGGTAGTGCCCAGAGTTCAGGATTTTGGGGTTATCGAGTACCGCCGACTCCGCAAGCGAGTGCGACGTCGGTAGCGTCCACAGGGAGACCGAGTAGTGGACCAGGCTGGAATGTGTGTTTCTACTGCGGGGAGCGAGGTCATTTCCGACGTGAGTGTCCACTGTTGCCACAGGAAGGTGGGGTAGGCAGAGGAGTAGCGGAGTCCGGACAGAGTACAGCATCAGGGACAGCGGGCACTAGAGGAGGTGGTGGCACAGCCACGAGTAGTTCGAGGGGACGTGGTAGAGCGTCAGGATCTCAGGCCCGGGTGTTCTCGATGACTCAACAGGAGGATCAGGCGATACCAGACGTGGGGACAGGTACTTGTTTTACTTTTGGTTGTTCTGTCAGTTTGGTTGTTGGATCCCAGGGTAGAGTCTAGGAGTTCGCCTAGAGGACTTGGAGTGTACAGTAAGTTCCGTAGTAGGTTGACGGGAAGTAGAGGAAAGGAGTGACTATAACTGATCGATCTGAGCCTGTGGAAGGAGAGAACCCACAAGCTAGAGTTTGCCTTTTGGACTTGTGAAGTTAGTCCGACCGTGGCCGGAGTAGTAGCCGAGGGAGATGGGTGGTTGTATACGAGGATGTACTCTATGACTTCTGTCGGGTATTGTGACATGAGGTATTGTATAATACCTTTGTTTCCTGTTCATAGAGTTTCCCTTGCGTACACCATGTAGTTGTTACATAGCTAGGGTTGGCTGTGGTAACAGTAGCTGGGGATGGAGTGAAATACCCAAGGTGGAGATGATAGACAGGAAACCTAGGAGAGGTTGTTCTTTACCGGGTAGGAGACCCTAGGTGTTGGGAACTAGCTGTGGAATTTCGGGGACGAAATTCTTTTTAGGTGGGTAGATTGTAACAACCCGTCCCGAGAATTGGGATTACTAGAGTGATTAAGGTGTGATTAGTAAGGTTAATCAAGGGTTAGGTGGTCCCGAGGGGTCCGGGAACTTAGAATGACGATTTTGCCCCTAGGTCGGGCAGAAATGTTGACTTTTATTTCGGGTGGTCAAATGGGAGTTGACCAGTGACCAGGACGTAGTTGAGGACGTTACGAATCCTTAGGCAGGTGGCACGCCCGATTCCGACATCCGAGGAGGAAGTTGTGATGTTCGGAAGATTGAGGGCATAACCGTAATTTGGCGAAATTAGGGGGGGAAACGTTGACTTTTTATACGAACGGGTTTTGGTAAGTTGACCTAAGACCGTTAGATAGATCTCGTCGTCCCGAGTTCGATGACAGGCGGCACGTATTCATCGGACGTACGATGTGGGAGTTACAGGTCTAGAAAGGTAGTGGCAAAGTTGTAATTTTGGGTAAAAAAGAAGGGCATTTTGGTCTTTTGTGCTCTGGGATGTGTGCAACAGATAAGGACAGATGAAGGGTTGGGATTGAGCCACATGTGAGATGAAGGGTAGGATTGGTGACACGTGGAGGAGGTCTGGTTGGTTCTAGGGAGTGCACGGTCCAATTATTTGGGGTGCACCCGTGTATGTGTGTTGTGTGGGTGTGTTCGAAGAACTGGAAATAGAGAGTGAAGAATTGAGATTGAGTGATCAATTTTGTGTGCGGGTGAGACTCTGGTGAGTTGTGAGAGTGAAAGGAAGAAGAGAGGAGGTGGTGATCGAGTTTGGGACTGAGATCGTGCACGGAGACACGGCGGAGGAGGGCGGTGAGTTCTGAGAAAACAGAGGAGCCGTGGGACTGTGGCGGTGGTTGTGCCGTGTGGTGGCTCAATCCAAGCCAATAGCAAGCGCAGACGACTGCAGGGGACTCAACGATCACCGTGGCACACGGCGGTGCAGACGGCGGAGCGAGTATCGAAGGTATACCCTGATTCCCCTGTTTTTCTCGTTTTTCTTGTTTTCAAAAGTCGTGGACCTAGGGCGAGAGTCGAGGGATTTGGAGGTTAGAGTGAGACTTCTGGAGGTCCCAAGAGTCGACTGAGTGTGTTGCCGTGACGGAGGAGTACACGGTGGAGGCTATACGGAAGAGAGTACCTGTGTGCTCTGTTTTGCCGTGATGTTCAAACGGGAAGTCGTGACGTGTGGGGTTGAGTCGACGATTATGGTGAGTGGTACGAGGCTCAGGGAGGTCCTAGGCGTCGTCTAGGGTGGTTATTGTGACGGGAGAAGACCTGGGTGGCCGGAATAGAAAACAGGGGATAGTTTGGGTTTTGATTTTGAGCTCGAGTCGATGGGTTAGGGACAGTGTCGAGGTGTTTGAGTGAGGGAACTGGATTGCTTAGGATTGGACGAAGAGGATGGTGAAGAGAGGGAGGAAAATGGTGCAGGCACGGCGGTGAACCGCTCTCGCCGGTTCAAACAGCAGGCACTGTATCGAGCCCGGTCTACGCGAGGTAGACGGTGACACTGTAGCAGGCGCGTGAGGGCCACGCGCAGCCACTTTGGGCGGCGCGTGGAGGCGCGTGCGGGGGTTCTGGGAGAGACGGTCAACATAGTTCTTGGTCTAGGAGTTGTTGTGAGTTCAATGGAGTTGGTTTCGGGTTAATCGGAAGTCGTTTGAGTGTAGATCCGCGAGGGTGAATGTTTAGGGTTCCGGGTTCTTACGTTTAAGATTCGGGGACTTTTGAAGGAATTTAGGTGAACCTTCGTAGCCGTGTTAGTGACGTAATTTGACGGTGTTTGACAGGATCGGGATTTCCCGAGGAAGCCGAGGAACGGGCTGGACGTTCGGGACGCGAGTAGGGCTCAGTACTGTGAGTGGACCCTTTTCTTAAACTCGAGCATGCATAACTGTTTTTATATACGTATTTTATGGTTTTACTTATGAATCTATGTTTATTGAATATGAAATGATGATTTTATGTGTTTGCACGTTTTCGAGAAAAAGACGGTTTTGGCACGTTTTTCGAGAAAATGCTGGTTTTCGGATTTTGATGCCACATTTGGGGATTTCCACCGATAAAGGTTTTCAAATCATGATAAATGGGTTATGAAATATGATTTGTGATTACATGTGGTTTTGGTATGAAAATGGATATTTTCCGGATTTGGGTTCGGAATGACGGTCCTGAACGCCGGAAGGGCATCAGACCAGTGATTTCGGATTCGGGTTTGGATAAGGATTTGGTAAATGGTTTTCAAATGGTTTTGGGATTGGATTTGCTGGATCTGGATATTGGGTTTAAAGACCCGGATATATGTGACGGGGGACCGGCCGGATTGGGTTTAAAGACCCGGATTGAGTTTAAAGACTCGGGAGTTTAAAGACTCGGATATATATTGATTTTCCCCCGTAGGCCTTGAGTTTAAAGACTCGGGAGTTTAAAGACTCGGATATGATTAAGGCCTGGATTGAGTTTAAAGACTCGGGAGTTTAAAGACTCGGATAGATCCAGCAGGTTTGATCGAGAAAATGATGATTTGGTGGTTATGGTTTTGATACGGTTTCTGATACTCATATGATGGTTTCTTATGATCTTTATAGTGTTTCTGTTTCTTATGATGTTTATAATGATTATTTTATAAATGTCTTTATAACTGTTGGTTATGCATGTGGTTTCAAAAACGGAGGGTTTAACTCGGTTTTCTTATAAAAATGGTTTTTGAACTTTTGTACCTTCTGGTCCACTCACATTTTCTGTTTTAATTGCCCTCCAGGTTGTGGAGCTAGCGCGGGGTCTTGACGTCGAGGCAGAGTCTGAGGCATAGAAGTGACGTGAGAGTTCCCAGAATAGATTAAAGGCTTCTGTGTGCGTGTAGTTATCGGTTTTATTTTCTTTATGTGTTCGTACTATGTTTTGTAAATGCTACCTTCGGGACTTTGTGTCTAATTACTCCTGCGTTTGACTGGATAGAATGTGAGTGAGTTTTACTTGCGTTTTGCGTCGGGGAGTCAGACGGGAGCGGGATTTACCTCGGGTTTCGGGGTGAAACCGGGGTGGGTCCTGACAATGAGTCCTGTTATGACAAAATGTGATTTCGGGATGGATTCCACATTGTTGTGATTGGAAAATGTTTTGGGTTCAAAGACCCGCTGAAAGCTGTTTTGGGTTTAAAGATCCGGTGCTATTGCTGGAGCACGTTTTGAGTTTAAAGACTCGATTAATTGAAGATGGGGGAGGGCCCTTAATGAGTTTAAAGACTCGTGAGTTTAAAGACTCGGTTTTTGTGATACCCCCGAGGCCTATTGATTATGTTTTAAGTTTAAAGACTCGTTGATATCCCGGGAAGGCCTGATTATGCGCATGGTTTTGAGTTTAAAGACTCAGACGCACTTGATATCCAGCAAAACGAGTGACTTGTGATTTATTGATGATTTCTGATGTTTCGGTTGAGTTGGGCAGTGGTCCGGTATGTGGTTGATGGTTTTGGATCATGTTGTGCATTTGGTTTTGATTCGTGGTTTTGGGATGGGGCCCTGTGTTTATGATTGCGGGCTAAGACCCGATGGTTGAGAAAGGAAAAATGATTTTGAGTTTCATACGAGTTTTCCTTATGTTTGGATTTGATACACGGGTTTTCTCATGTTGAAAATGTTAACCGACTGCGAAATGATTTTTGTGTGCATGCATTGGTTTTACGCGGAGGGTAAAAACGTCTTTTTGTAACTGTTTTTATAAACTGATTTATTTTTGTCCACTCACACCTTTTGATTTTTTATTGACCCTCCAGGTCGTGGCGCGTTGGTCGAGGCTGATCGAGAGGCGGAGACATGAGTAAGCACGTGTGGCTATCCCTGGTCTGGCAAGTACTGAGGGTAACTTGGGGATTTCAGTCGTCTTGCCAGGAGGGAGCAGGACCGGGCACGGTTAACAATACCTTTTTGGGGGCGGTCCTGTCATTTTGAGTTAGAATGCGACTCTTATTGTGTAGTTTGTGGCTTCTGAGCTGTTGCGGTCTGTTTACGTGCTGCTACCCTCCACTGTTTGAGCTTGGTCCTCCTCCACCTTAGTGCTTACTTGCTGCATTATTTTTCTGTTCCAATTTGGTTTAATCTCTGTAATTTCTATTTCTCTCCTTCAGTTTGTAATAAGCTTGTAAAATTTTATCATCCTTTTTTCTGCTCGACTGCCTGCCTTCAGGCTAATATAATGTATCACAATTAAAATTTGTGTGGTAACAATTAGGAACCTATTTGCAATGGTCTTGGCTAAAGTCAGACAAATACACATTCAGCTCGATGAGCTGCGGTAGGCGAATGGTCCCTCTCGGCGTTATTTTGAGTGAAATATTCATTATTAAATAGTAAGATGACCTCAGATTTTTATATCCTTAACACTTAGAAAACCAAATCACCCGATCACCGGAACCAACTCAAGTCGAAACACAGTAATATTGGTGATCAGCAGCAGGATGCTTCAGGTATGTTTCTTTATCCTTCTTGAATCACAATTCACACACTAGCCTGTAATGTGAATTGGATAGGTTGATCACAAGTAGAATAGGGTTTTGATCTTACTGGTTTCGATTCTGGAATAGAGTACTGGTTGTAGGAATTGAGAATTCTGCAATGATGACACAGTGCACACAATGTGTTTGATAAAATGTCTGAGCAGAGAATTGAATACTATCTGTGTTTTCTTCTCAAATCCGATTGTGTTCTCTCTTGTATTTCCTTTCTCTTTAATTGCTTTACATAAGTGAACCTTGTACAATTAGTTAGTTAGTTAGTTAGTTAGGAAAGCTGTTACAATTCAACAGCTCATCCAATTACAATGAGACACTTGGATCCTAAGCCTAGAAGCATGTAACAGCTAGCACTTCTCATCCTCCAAGTAATCCACCTCACCCCCACGTGATGGTGTTTTCCTAACTGATTTAACTAACTCACACAGCTCACATTTCACTCTTGGATCAGTGCACTAGCTTAGGTTCCAACACTCCCCTCTAAGCTATGCACTGATCTAACTCCCAACATTCCTCTTAGGTAGACAAACCTTCCCTTGGCCAAAGCCTTAGTAAAAATGTCAGCCAACTGCTCCTCTGTCTTGCAGTAGAATAGCTCCACTTCACCAGCCTGAATTGCTTCTCTAATAAAATGAAACCGTCTGTGTATGTGTTTACTCTTCTGATGAAACACAGGGTTTTTAGACATGGCAATTGCTGAAGTATTGTCACATAGGATAGGAGTAGGTCCTGTTTGTTCTTCACCAAAGTCTTCCAACACAAACCTGAGCCACTTAGCCTGTGTTGTGGCCTCACTTGCACTGACATATTCTGCTTCTGCAGTAGACAGTGCAACACTGTTTTGCTTTACAGAAGCCCATGAGAAAACCCCACTGCCAAAAGAAAAAGCATACCCTGAGGTTCTTTTCATATCATCCAGACTACCACTCCAATCAGAATCACAATATCCAATTACTGTAGCCTCCTTTCCCTTCACATATTCAAGTCCATAATCCAATGTACCCTGGATATACCTCAGAACCCTTTTTGTTGTTCCATAGTGCTTCTTAGAGGGGCCATGCATATATCTAGATAGCAAACTAGCAGCAAACATGATGTCTGACCTAGTTGTTGTTAAGTAGAGCAAACTGCCCACAATCTATCTAAAAACACCTTCATCTGCAGCCTCTAAACCATCATTTCTGCACAGCCTGTCATTTGTTGCAAGTGGTGTGCTTAGAGGCTTACATCCCTTCATTCCAAACCTCTCAAGAAGTGTCTGAGCATACTTCTTCTGATGTATGAACACAGACTTGTCAGTTTGGATCACTCCTATCCCCAGGAAGTGATGTAGTAACCCCAAATCAGACATTTCATACTTCATCATCATTTCCCTCTTGAACTCAGCCTTCAATTGGTCACAGTTTCCAGTGTAGACTATATCATCTACATAAATTGAGACTATTAGCATCCTCTCACTCCCTACTGTTTTCATGTAGAGGGTTGCTTCACTAGGACTTCTTAGATAGCCACAGCTGCACAAATGTGCATCTATTTTTGCATACCAGGCCCTTGGGGCTTGTTTTAGTCCATATAGAGCCTTTCTCAGCCTATACACCTTCCCAGGTTCATTTTGAGCTTCAAAACCATCTGGTTGCTCAACATACACTTCTTCATCCAACCTGCCATTAAGGAAGGCAGACTTGCCATCAAGCTGATAAAGCTTCCAGTTTTTCTGTGCAGCTAGTGCTAGGAGTGTCCTGATAGTATCCAGTCTAGCCACGGGTGCAAAGTTCTCATTGAAGTCTATCCCAGGCTTTTGGGAATAACCTTTTGCAACCAATCTAGCTTTATGTTTCTGAATTGTTCCATCCAGGTTGAACTTGACTTTATAGACCCATTTTACTCCAATAACAGGTTTGTCTTTAGGCCTGTCAACTAGCTCCCAGGTGGCATTCTTCTCAATCATCTCTATTTCTGTTTCCATTGCTTTTCTCCATGTCTTTTCCTTTGCAGCTTCTGCAAAAGTTTCTGGTTTAATGATGGACATGTGACATCTAGCATAGATGTCACTTATCCTTCTGAGTTTGATAGGAGTAGAACTAGGAGTCCCCAAATCAGTGCTTGTGTCTGTAGTCCCTGCCTGCTGCTGATCTGAATTCTGATCATCACCTTCAGATTCCCCAGATTCCATGTTAAAACCTGCTGGTGTAGTCACAGTCACTTCACTGTTTGATTCCCAGTTCCACATCATTGCTTCATTGAAGATCACACTTCTAGAAACTCACCTTCTTAGTTTCCAAGTTGTAAACCCTGTACCCTTTCTCACAGGTTCCATATCCAACAAATACACACTTGATGGAGGCCTCATCTAGTTTCTGTCTCAACTGAGTGGGAATGTGTGCATAACACACAGATCCAAACACCCTTAGATGCTTTACACCAGGCTTCCTTCCACTAAACACCTCAAATGGTGTTTTCTCTTCAACTACTTTGTTGGATACCTATTTAGTAGGTAAACCGCTGTACTTACAGCCTCACCCCAGAACTCATAGGGCATTTTCTTGTCATGGAGCATGGCTTTTGCCATTTCAACTATTGTTCTATTTTTCCTCTCAGCAACTCCATTTTGCTGAGAGGAATAGGCTACTGTTAGTTGCTTCTCTATCCCTTCTGCCTCACAGGATTCCACAAACTCAGTGGAAGTGAACTCTCCACCTCTGTCACTCCTCAACTTCTTTATTTTGTAGCCACTTTGTAATTCAACCATTGACTTAAACTTCTTGAATACATTAAAGACTCCTGATTTGTATCCCAATAAATAAGTCCAACACATTCTAGACAAATCATCAATAAATGTCACAAATTACCTGTTTCCTGCCATTGTTTCTGTCTGCATAGGGCCACATACATCTGTATGTATTAGTTCCAGGGGACTTGAAGCTCTCCATGACTTCCCTTTATCAAAACTTTCTACATGCTGCTTCCCTGCAATGCAGCCTTCACAGGTTTCCTTGAGTTCTGACAGCCTAGGCAGACCCCATACCATTTGTTGTTTTTGCAGTGTCATCAAACTGGAATAGTTTAGATGAAAATACCTCCTATACCATAACCAGGCATTCCCTTCAATTGTGGCCCTTCTTGCCACTGTGTTGACACAATCCAGGGACAGAGAAAAACATCTGTTCCCAAGCATTGGAACTGTGGCAATCATTTGAGTAAGTCCTTCATCTTCATAGATGTTCACCTTCCTGTTCCCAAAGGTCAGATGGTACCCGTGTTCCACCATTTGCCCTACACTGAGCAGGTTTGCATCAAGTCCAGGAACCAACATTACCTCATGGATCTGCCTCTTGCCACTTCTGGTGTTTATCTCAAGAGTGCCCTTGCCTGTAGCTTGTACCAATTCTCCTGTCCCCATTTTAACTTTAGCTGTTAGGGATTTATCAAAATTGACCAACAATGACTCACGTGAAGTCATCTGGTTACTGCATGCACTATCAACATACCAATCACCAACATCTTTTGATACTGAGGCTGAGTTGCATGCATAGAACATCACAGTGTCCTTTTCCTCTATAAGTCTAGCTTGATGAACTTCTGGTTTAGGAATTGCCTCAGTCTGCTTCTCAGAACAGTTTCTGGCTAAGTGGCCAGACCTGTTACATTTGAAACATTTCTTCATTTTAAACCAGCAGTGTCCCCAGTGACTTTTGTCACAGATCTTGCACTTAGGAGTACTAGACTCAGCCTTTCCTGCTTCTGTGTTTTGGTGACTAGGTTTCCCAGAATTGACCCTCCAATGACCCTCCAATTCTTGAAGTTCTTCTGATTTTTCTTCCATTTTCCCTGGTGCTCACTTCCCTGCCCTCTGAAACCCCCAAATTGTGCAGAGAAAGCTTTGTCCACATTGACACTTTCTGCTTCATGCCTTTCTAGTCTTTGATTAAAGGCTCTAATAGAAGCCACTATGTCTTCTACTACAATATTATCAAGATCTCTTGTCTCTTCAATGATGGAAACAATAGAATCATAGGACTTTGTCAAACTTATAAGTGTTTTCTGTGCTAGACGTTTTTCAGGGATGTATTCTCCATATGTTTTCATTTGATTTACTACATCATATAGTCTAGACAGATATGAGTTTAAAGATTCATTATCTTTCATTCTTGTATACTTAAAATCCCTTCTCAAGGCCTGAAGTTTGACAGCCCTTACCTTGGTATCTCCCCTGTACTCTCTCAAGCACACTTTGCTTTGTCTTCATTTCTGATCTTGGAGAAGATTGTGTCTGCCACAGAGGTTTGAATTAATCCAAGGGCTCGAGCATCTTTAATGAAGTCAGTCCTTGTTGGCTGACTAATCACAGCACCTGCTTCATTCTTGACTTCACTGAGTCCTATCTCCACATATTCCCAGAGATCCTGAGCCCTCAGAATTGTCTTCATCTTTATGCTCCAGAATTCGTAATTGTTCCCATCGAACACAGGAGCCCGTAGCTCCCCTCCAGCAACTCCAGAACCAGCCATATTAGCTTCTTCCTCAAGTCACGCCCCAGTTGCAAGATCAGAGACCAACCAGCTCTGATACCATATTGGTGATCAGCAGCAGGATGCTTCAGGTATGTTTCTTTATCCTTCTTGAATCACAATTCACACACTAGCCTGTAATCTGAATTGGATAGGTTGATCACAAGTAGAATAGGGTTTTGATCTTGCTGGTTTCGATTCTGGAATAGAGTACTGGTTGTAGGAATTGAGAATTCTGCAATGATGTCACAGTGCACACAATGTGTTTGATAAAATGTCTGAGCAGAGAATTGAATACTATCTGTGTTTTTTTTCTCAAATCCGATTGTGTTCTCTCTTGTATTTCCTTTCTCTTTAATTGCTTTATATATGTGAACCTTGTACAATTAGTTAGTTAGTTAGTTAGTTAGGAAGGCTGTTACAATTCAACAGCTCATCCAATTACAATGAGACACTTGGATCCTAAGCCTAGATGCATGTAACAGCTAGCACTTCTCATCCTCCAAGTAATCCACCTCACCCCCACGTGATGGTGCTTCCCTAACTGATTTAACTAACTCACACAGCTCACATTTCACACAGCTCACATTTCACTCTTGGATCAGTGCACTAGCTTAGGTTCCAACAAGTAATGAATAAACCGAGGAAAGAAAACATTACAATCACTCTCATAGCTGAACTAAGAAAACCCGAAGAGCACAAAAAGGTAAAATCTTCAGACAAACGAAAGGAAACATGGGTTTATTTCTTTATCTAGCTGCCCTTGTTTGAGATTGAGGAGCTTGAAACAACTTACAAATTCAATCTCTTCAGGGCATGCATCTCCAAAGAAAGTCAAACAAACTTTCACTCAAAGACAAGACTCACCTATAAGGCTATACCACCATCGCATTTACTTTGCAGTTGGCACTCGCAATTACAACACTTCCCTTTTGATGTAAACAACTCTAGGCTTGATGGTCGTAATATTGATGCCTTGCCTGGTTTGGTTTTAAGAAGAGGAAAGAAGGGAAAAAGAAGGGTATGAAGAAAGTTAAATCTATCTGGTGGAGGAATTGGTGATCCTCAGGATCAATCTTCCTAAGCTGTCTCATGATTGAGCTCTCTTGCTGGAATGTTAGAGGCTTAAATGACCTCTCTAGACAATTAGAGATAAAACATTTCATCTTCCCCAATAAATTAAGTTTGGTTGGGCTGCTTGAAACCAAGCTTAGAAACTTGCACGCTTCTCATATTAAGGGAATGGTTTTTGGTAACCGGGATTCGGTCGATAGTTACCTCAGTCATCCTTCTAGTCTATTTGGATTCGGTGGGATCCTCATATCTGGTCTGTGAATCCAATTGGTGAATCTTCCCAGGTTATCGACACTCAGGTCTCCTTGGTGGGCTCTCATCATCATTTTCTGGTTTTTTTTTGTTTATGGGATGCAATGATGAGGTGCCTAGGCGGGATTTATGAAGGTTGCCTTCGGAATTTCCTTCATGCTTTTAAGGGTTCTTGGGTTGTGCTTGGCGATTTCAATGCCTGTCGGTTTCTCAGTGAGGGGGAAGGGGGTAACCTTCTTCGTGATTCTGCTATGAGGGATTTTAATGATTGTATCCAAGATTGTGGGCTGGATGATCTTAGATTCTCTGGTAAGCTATTCACTTGGTTTGACCATCAACAGGGAGGGTATCGACGGGATAGCTAGGAAGCTTGATCGTGTCTGGTAAACTTTGAATGGTTGCGTATTTTCCCCTCTTGTTTTGCGAATTTTCTTGAGCTCGGATCCTCTGATCATTTTCCTTGCCTCTTGAATTTCAATGTCACTTTTCATAAGGGGCATCCTCTTTTCAAGTTCTTCAACTTCTATGCTGACCATGTTGGTTTCTTACCTATTGTCACCTGTGCTTTCAACGCCCCTGTGACCGGCTCTGCTCAATACCAGCTTATGCGTAGACTTGAGTTGGTTCGTGACCAGTTGAAGTGCCTCAACCGTCAGGCTAATTCGGGTGTTTCTTTGGCTTTCTGTGATGCCAAGGTTGCTCTCTCGGCTTTCAGGTTAGTCTCCTTACCAATCCTTTGGATTCCTCTTTGCCTTTATTGACGATTTGTTTGTGCTCTCCTATGGTGACTCAAACTCTGTGAAGGTTCTGCAAGTGTCTCTGGGTCGATTTTCTGCTATCTCGGGATTACATCCTAACCTATCTAAGAGTTGTGTCTATGCCTCGGGTATGAATTCTCAACGCTCTGCTAGACTATGCAAGCTTCTTCGGATGAGTATGGCGAGTCTCCCTGTACGCTATTTGGGTACTCCTCTTATTACTTTGAGGTTAGGTTTCTCTGTCGTGCTCCACTTGTTGAGCGGGTGGAAAATTGTATTAGGTATGGGAGCATAAGACTTTTTCCTCTACTAGGCGTTTGCTTCTTATCCAATCAGTGCTTAGTAGTGTGATTGTGTTTTGGGGTTCTCATCTCTTCATTCTTATAAGGGTCATCTATGGTATTGAGTGTATTTTTTTCAGGTTCCTGTGGTCTGGCCAGGTTGCGGGTAACTATCACACGAACGTTGCTTGGAAGGTTGTTTGCAGTCCTAGGTGTGTGGGTAGGCTTGGCATTCATAGATTACCTCAGTCAAATTTTTCCCTTATGTCTCAGTTTATTTGGCTTCTTTTCACTCCTAACGTTGATGGCTTGTGGTCCCAATAGGCGAATAAGTACTTTTGTGTTGTCGGATTCTACTTTTGGGTGCATTTCCTAGAATCCTAAGGCATACATCGGCTTGCCCGTGGGCTCATTTGGTTTGGCATAGTGCTTTTGTGCCTCGCACTACCTTCATCCTCTAGCTAACAATTAATCTTCGACTAGTGATGGAGCTATTGGATCCCATGATCATCTTTTCTTCTCTTATCCCTTTAATGCTGGCATTTGGAGAAATATTTTAAGCCGGTGTGGAAGTTTTTGGTTAGGCTCTCCTTGGTTGTGTTTTTTTTCCTCCACTGCTTATGATGTATTTGGAGGGGCAAGTCGCTTCCCACAATGGTTAGGAAACTTACCCTTAGTGCTTCTATTTACTTCGTTTGGTTGGAGCGTAACAATAGGTTAGTTTTGAATTGCCGTAAGACTCCTATTATGATTTTCCATCAAATTGTGGAGTTAATCCGTGTTAGATTAGGTTATCTTTGGTTCAAGCTTACGGTGTCTAACATCAGGGTTGCTTTTGCTTGGCATGTTTTGTACTATTTTTTCCTTCTCGCATGTTGCTCCCAGTTCTGGGTTGTAGGGGTTAGCCTTTGGTGAGCTTTTAGGGCTTGTTTTTTCTTTCTTCTCTGTTGCTCCCGTTTCTTGGTTGTAGGCATTAGCCTTTGGTGAGTTTTTAGGGTTTGTCCGTGCTCTGTGTTTGCTGGGCCTTTGTGCTCTTAATATATTCATTGGTTTCAAAAAAAAAAAAAAAAAGGTTACCAACTAATTGCCTTGTTAAAACCTTATTCGGAAAAATCCAATAGAAAAATCAAAGCAAAATAAGAAGAGCAAAACTTTATTTACGTTCTTGTAAACTGCTCTATAATTGTGAAAATTGTTATTATATTGATTTTTTCTGTGTTGGTTCTGTGAATCACGAAATCAAGTGGAAGTCCTATTAAGTTGAGCTTTGATAGGCTCCGTTTCTTTACTGAGTGTATAAGAAATATGCTATGCTCCATGTACATATTGCCCTACCTTTTATATAGGGCTTATTAGGTTAAATGCACCTTGAACGTGCACGTTAGTCACATTTTACATCCTGAATTGATGATTTATTCACTTAACAATTTAAAACGGTCAAGTCGAGCTACAACTCTTTTTTCCGTTAAAATTGTTAAGTAAATATCAATTTTAAGGTTAATTTGGGAGGAATCTTTTAATCCTAAACATTCAAATTAATTCTGAGATCATAAATGATTTTTAACTTTTCTCACTTCCTTAAGCCTAAAACACCCGATAATTTTTTGATTTCTTCCCCTCTCTAATTTTCTGGTTTCTTCTTCCTCTAACTCATACCCACACTGACAATGGACGTCAATCCTAACGCCACCACAAACACAACTATTTCATTCAACTTCAGTGACAATTCTAGAAACTAAGTAGAAACTAACTGAGTAACCCATAATTACTTAGCCTTCACTAACTAAACAATATAACAATCCGTGACACAGAAGGCGTCGGTGCACATATAAAACCCTCTCCAGCAGCAAACCTACATCTCCACTGTCTTCACCTCTAGAGTCTATCTCCTACTTTTATAATCATTAACCGAATTATGGGCAATAGCAAGCGCTTCAAGAACCATAAGCCCCATCGTGGGCAATCTAGTCGTACCAATCACCATCTTCCACAGTAAGTAGCTTAACTCTTCCATGGCTATTTCACACCATCGTCTTTCTTTTCATCTTATTGCCTAATTTTATTTGAATTTATTTTCTCAGTGAAGGCGAGTCGCTACCATATGATCAAGGTGCCAGTTCACCAACTTTTTTTTTGTTCCTTCATATTTTGAATAGAAGGTGTGATATAATTCAATCTCTGGTGATTGGGTTTTGGGTTTTGGTGAATGATATGAGGTTTTTGTTACCGCAAAGTTTGAGAACACTTTCCAGGCGGATGGAATTAATGACAAAGTGCTCTAGGATGGGTTGAGTTCTGATCTAATTGTCCAATCAAAATTAGACAAAAAAAGATTAACACTTGGCGAATATACACAACGATACAAGGATAAACAAGTATGATTGGAATAAAAAGGTCAAAATATAAAATAAGGACTCAACTGTAGCAGTGAAAAGTACCCAAAAGCGCAGACATTTCACCCAGATCAAGTCAGATCAATCCCAATGAAATTCTACCATGAATGACAATAGAAACATGATCCATCACAGAACAAAGGTACTTTAAACATATCCTATGATGGATTTGAACACAAACCTTGTTATAATGACTACCTAACAGTCGTGGCGGTCATTGTGCTCGAGGACAAAAGCAAAAGCGTAGAGCTTTTTCTCTGGAGCCATTGCTAGAGGAGAGAGAGCCAGAGGATCGTCTTCTTTTCTTTTTAATTCTTCAAAGACTTTCGAGGTGATGAAAGGAGGTTTGGATTCACAGGGACTAAGAGGATTTGAATGAGAAAAGCAGGGAAGGGACTTGGTTGGTGAGTTCTTATAGAGAAAGAATTGATTGGGGGTGGAGAAGTAATTGCGAATGGGAAAAAATTTAATTGGCAACATGGGGTAAGGGTGTGATGGCATACTCGTTGCGGGTTTGAGAGAAGAAGATAGAAGGGTTGGCTTGGGTTTGAGAAAAAGGAAAATAGAAGGGTTGAGATGGTAATTTACCCTTAAATTTGACAAAAAATATTTTATTTTTAATAAAAAATGAGTTGAGTAAGTCAACTTCACCGTTTTAGGATCTTAAATAAATAAATAATCAGTATAGAATGCATAGTGCGATTTTTTTTTTATCAATTCCAAGCCTTCTATATAGTTATATGGTTATACCTTCGTGAATTAATTTTTAAGGGTGATTTAGTCATTTTGCGTTATCGTCTATTTCCACTTCCTGCGGTGTCCTCCTTCCCGACACAACCCCAGCCCCAGCCCCAGCCCCAGCCCCACAGACACTATCACCGCGAATGGCCCAAAAAATTGGATCAACTCCGAGTACGTGTTCGCCGTCTGTCACCACCCAGGAAACTAAGTCACTCATTTTTGGAAACGACGATGTCGATTGGGTTCGATCCGGTGGCCGTGGATTCCACCAATGCAGACCTGCTTGTAAGCCTTTTGCTTTTTCTTAATCTTATATGGATTTCATCCCTCTAGTCTCTTCTTAATATTCAGAATGCGTTGTCCTTGTTCAATTTTTTTGTCGGTCTACTTTATTTAAGTTCACGTAGAATGTGGTTTCAATTGCTTTTGCACTCCAAATATGGAGAGTTGTGAAAGTTGATCAGCTTTTGTAATTTTGGTTGAATAATTGGTTAATCGGCTGAAGTGGGATTTTTTCTTCTTGTTTTCTGTCTCGTATTGTAGCAAGGGATGTGGGTTTTGAATATTTTTTCTAGCTGGGTATTGTTTGGGTGCAAAGAATTATGCTTTATAGCCTCTTGGTTTGGTATAAAGCGGTATTTCTTCCAATGTCCCGCTTGATGCTGAGATTTCATGAATGTGTTTCTTCTTAACTCGACCGCCTTGTCCTAGTTTAAAGCACATTATATTGCCTGCCTCAGAAATTCATGCCATTTTTCTGAAGGTCATCGCTGATGGTGTGTGAAATTGATTAGATGTGCTTTGCTAAATCCTGAGAAAGCATATGTATAGTCTGTTATAGGATATGGTTACGTGCATTTGAATTGTAAGTTGAGCTTTTAATCTGTTAAATATGATGGCAGCAAACTTTTTTGGTAGCATGGGCCTTTCCAGGTCCAATGCATGCATAAATATATGTTCTTCAAACTTTAAATTGAATTCCAATTCCAATAATCTTCATAGCTGGTAGAGGTTCAGAAAATTGATACTTCTAGCTCAAATTTGTGGGTAATTTGCAGTTTTGAAGACGGGTGCTGTAAATGCTGCTGCAGGATCTGCTTATGCAGAGTTTGGAAATACCAAAGTTATTGTTTCTGTGTGAGTATATCTTTTTTGTCAGAATCCCCCTTACACTTGCTTTTTGTTCTTCTCATTTGTTTTCTACATGAATTTGACCATGGAAAATACCATTAATATTATTGATAGAGTTTCCTTTATCTATATTCATTGTCCTTTTTGGAGCTTCTATGGGCACTCCAAAAGCACTTCTTCCTAGGGAAAAATAAGGGAGGAAGGAGTGCAGGATAAGTATATTTTAGTGCTAATAACAATTTCCTTTATTACATCCAAACACCATATTATTTTTGGATTTAAAAAGATACGTCATGAAAGGTGTTTCATTTTTTGTTTGACTTGATTGGTTAGATTTGGGCCAAGAGAGAGTAAAAAGGCGATGATGTACAGTGATATAGGACGTTTAAATTGCAATGTCAGCTATACAACATTTGCTACCCCAGTTCGTGGACAGGTATACCATATGACTTTGTGTTATGTGTATTATGATTATTTTATTTCATTCTCAGAGGTTTTCATTTTATTGAAATCAACTAATATTTGAACTTCCTATTTAGGGGTCGGATCACAAAGAGTGTTCTTCAATGCTTCATAAAGCTTTGGAGGGTGCAATAATATTGGAGAATTTCCCAAAGACTACCGTGGATGTTTTTGCATTGGTGTTGGAATCTGGGGGCAGTAAGTTTTCAGTTAGTTTTAACATGTAATCTTTTGTTATTCCTACTACTGAAAGTTTTGGTTGATAAAAATAAAAATAAAGGAAACAACAGAAGTTACAGACGAGATTTTGAATTAAAACGCATTATGTTTGTCCTCCAGCTATGTCACATGTTTGTTTTGAAATGCGGCTACTCTGGTGAATGTGTTTACTGTCTAGCACATACATAGTTCCATTTGCTCCAACATAATAAAATCCTACTCTTTACAAGGAACTTAAAATACTAAATACAGTGGTCCTGCATTTAACTGCGATGTCTATTTATACTTTTTGGTATCTTGAACTCAAATTTGTCACACTAAGTATTGTTCTTTGGGCAGTCATCACGTATTTGGCTGAGATGCTGACATATAATGGAAGCTTAATGAGTTGAACCTTCTTTTTTGTAGAATTATATCAAGAAGTATGATTATTAATGATCACAGTAGACAGGATAGTCATCTTGCGACAATAGAAGGGAGATGAGGATGTTTAACTTGTCGTCTTAGTAATAGGCCTGTTGCCCAATTCCTTGTTTCTATTGGTTTTGTGCATTCAGAGGAGCTTTTTTGTTTTGGTTGCAGGTGATCTTCCTGCAGTGATATCATGTGCTAGCCTTGCCTTAGCGGATGCAGGGATAATGATGTATGATCTTGTCACCTCAGTTTCTGTGGTATGCCTCACTTTTGGCCTTGTCAACTTTATCTTGATTCTAGCTTAAAACAAGGATTTTGGATATAAATTTGTACGCTTTACCTTTATTTTTGTCAAGCTGGCTTTTCATTCTATAGTGCAAATGTTATGCTTGTGTGCTAGCTTTTAGTCCTAACACGTAGAAAATTTTTGATTTTGGAAACTTGACCACATGACATGGTAGAGAACAGAAAATCTTATTGTTGATCGTCTGATTGTATTTATTTGGTTTTGTTGCTAATCAACTAAACATTATGTTTACTGCTAAGTTTCTCCCTTTTGTTCTTATTCTTAGTACTGTGACCAAAACAGTGGAGAAGAAATCTTGTGATTATTTATACGGCCCTTTCTTCTTACGTATCCATGCAATATGTATTTTGTGTTTGCTCATATTGCAGCCTAAGTGTTTGTAGATTTACCATTTTATTAATTATCTTAATAAATTGATAGGAAGCAAATACTGTGGCCAATTAACATTTGGTTTCCTGGTTCCTTGAAAGATTTTTCTTTTCTTTGGTACAACGTGGTTTAAAGTCTGTTAAAACCACCCTCTTTACAGTCATCGCTAGTAAAAAAGATAGTTATCCCTTAAAATGTTTATAAAACGAGGGCAGTTAAGTTGTACATTGCGCTGTCATTTAATGCAAATTTATAAAAATAATATATGTTTGTCTTCTTCTCACTTATTTTTTTGGGTCAACACATTTTTTATTCTTCTGCTGACTTAATAATGTTTTCCTATATGTGTTTCCTAGTCTTGCATGGGAAAGAACCTCGTCATTGATCCTATTTTGGAGGAGGAAAGCCATCAAGATGGAAGCTTTATGCTTGCTTGTATGCCTTCTCGCTACGAGGTCACTCAACTAACTATTACTGGGGAATGGTCAACCCCAAAAGTCAACGAGGTACGACAATTTGCAGCATAAATTCTTGACGCTTCTCCTAATATGCTAAAATGTGCATGAAGTTCATTTTAACTCTTGATAAATTTGATGGACGAGGGTGTACCATAACTAACATACTGTTGCAACCAGGGAATGCAGATATGCCTGGATGCCTGCTCAAAGCTTGCCACAGTCATGAGGGCATCCTTGAAAGGATCTGATTCTACTTTGGAAGAATAGGCTAGGCTCTAAATGGGAATTAAGTTTTCTTTATTTTCATTCCCTTTTCCTCTTAAAAAATCCCACCTTTTAAGTTCTGTGAAACCTTTTTGCAGTGCCTGGCTATAATATTATTGTTTTTGTATATTACTTAGTATTTACTTCATGTAGTCATATATTTAGTTTTTAGGGCTCGTTTGTCATGTAGTACTCCTAAGACTAGGTTTGGTACTTGCATAGATTGGCTTGGCTCACCTTAAACTGGACTAAACTTGACCTGGGTTGGTGCATGACCGGAATTTTTTCGTAAATATCCTGTGGTGTCGCTGCCCTTAAAAGGTGGGATCTTCTCTTGAAGTGTGACTTGTCCATGACCACAAAGGTCCCCCAAATTTCGAATTTTTACCAGTTAAGCATTAGAAAATTTGCCGTTAAGAAGTGGCAGCTTGTTAATTCCATTGCTAAGCAGAGCAGTCTCACTGCGAATAATGCCTATGCGGCAGTTATAGGCGGCCGAGGGATTCAGCGGTGCCTATGCAGACTCGGCAGTGCCTAGGCGCTCTGGGCTCTCTTGGGCGGCCTAGAAGGCTGGGCAGCTGGCAGAAGAAAGGTAGCAGCTGGGCATTTTCAGAAATTAAAAAAATAATAATAATTGAAGCTCTTTCGTACTATAATTTCGACAGAATTTACATTACACCCAAACTGAATTGAAATCAGAACACCCAAACCCAATTGAAATCAAAACACCCAAATTCAATTGAAATCAGAACGACCCAATCCCAATTGAAATCAAAACACCCCCAAAAATCAGAACATCCAAAACAGACTCAAACCCAATTACAATAACATACCCAGACTCATATATATATATATATATATCATAGCATTACACCCATCATACCATCGCAAGGTCGCCGTTGCAACATCGCCTTCGCACGGTTGTCGTCGCAACATCGCCTTCGCACGGTTGTCGTCGCAACATCGCCTTGGACTCTTGCACCATCGTTTGTTGGTCACTGACTTTCTCTCTTGAGAAGCATGACATACTCGATGCTTTCCAACTTCCAAGTCCATCCCTTTCCCCTTCTTAACACCTTGAAAGACCAATTTCTCCCAAACCCAAATTGAAAAAATTGGGCATTATCCAAAACATAGAAATCAAAACCCAAAAAAAGAACCCATAAAAATCGAAAACGATTGGTGGTTTCTCTCAGACCTTCCTTGCCTTTGAATTTGAGTCTTGGACCTCTTGTTGCAAGTCTCCTTCCTCTGTTCTCTATCTTTGTGAAATTGAGATATCGTAATAGTGAATAGACACAAGGAGGGAATCGTGATGACTAATGAGAGAGGGGTGGGGTAGCGTTAAACACGTTGTATTGATTGGGTTTGGGTTTGGGTTTGGTTTAGATAATTAAATGGTGTATTTGATTTGTTTGAGTCTATTATTATTATCATCATTATTATTTTTTATGTTTTATATGTTGTTTTTGTTTGGATTTGGGCCTACTAAATAGATTGGGTTTGGGGTTGTAAATAAATTGGATTTGAGTTTGTAAATATAATGGGTTTGAATTTGTTTGGAATTAGATTTATTTAATCTTTATTCTTTAATCTTTATTCAACCTCTAATTATGTCTGAAACTAATTATGTAACATATATTTATGTATATGTAATAATATAATACATAATTTATTGATTTTTGTCTTAAAAAAAAAAAATCGCCTAGGCGTCTGGTAGGCCTTGACCTCCCATCCTAGAAGCGCTTAGCGTCGTTTAGAACATGGACTAAAGTTATGCAAAATTATAAATTAAGTCACAAAATCTAAATCAACCAAAACTCTAATGGCACCTATAACCCTAAAAAAACTACCTTTACTAAAAAGAAATAATCATTGTCGTCAAATTCATTACATTTTTTTTTGAACAGCTTGAAGAGTATGGTAGATCTGAAAAGGCTTAATCTCTAGCAATCTAATTGAACATAAAAGCAAATAAAAGACAAAAAGTCATAATCCAACTATTGGGACTAAAATCAACTGGAGATATTCAAGCGAAACTTCTCCAATAGTATGGTAGAAGATTTGGGGAAGAAAGAATTTTAAAGGAAGATTTTCGGTAAGGGGAAGAATTTCTAAAAAATGAGAACTCAAATCTGAGTATGACTCATGCCACACAGTCACTATAAAAAGGACTCTTATTACATACCCAAAAGAAAAAGAGAGGGAAAACAGTTGAGGGGAGGAGGGAAGATGATCTTCTCCGTCATCCTCCTTAGCTTGTTTTTTCTTTGGAAATAAGAGGAGAGAAAATGAAAGATAGAATTTTTTTTTCCCGGGTTTAGTAGGGGGTACATGAGGGGCAGGAAAACGGGAACCGACCAAAAACCCGAATCGCTTGACTAACTAACCCCTTCATACTCAATTCATTAGGGTGGGGAATGGGCTTTTATCAGCTGGTGTGTAGGAGCACACTTTCGTTTTCCCTTTACTAGTAGGGGATTCCCGTGGTTCCTACACCGCCACGTTTCCTAGTCCTTTTCTTATAGTGCTTCGACCCGAAATGATAGCTTATAGCTAGTTCATTTGATATGATGGCTACGCTCTAGCTCACTGAAGCATGGGACGACAGTGGTCCGTTGTTCTGATATGGCACACAATCCATTGGAATCCTGAAGCACCACCAAGAACGGTACCGCTTGTTCACATGCGATGCGGCAAGGCACCACCCTGTTGTGACAGCAGCCAACTCCGACATGTTAGCTTAGTTATCCTCATCAAGCCACTTACTTGATGTCTAACTTTCCAATTGGCAGATGGTTCCTTTCCCCCAGATCAATGAAGAAGGGAGAAGTCAGTTGATTCTTTTGAATAACCAGAAACGAAGCGCTATGCGGGCGGGGGATGGGAAAAGAAACGGCTTCAAAGAAAGAAATTGGATTATTAAAACTTTTTGACATATTTTTTATAAATTGTAATTGTTCATATTTTTCTCCCAATCACCAACTTTCGTCATCCCAAAGCTAAGGTTTCTTCATACTGAAACTAGAAAGGTTCATCCAAAATCATATTTGTTTGTCTGGTGGTTGGGCTGTTGCTCCTTGGAGATGCTCTATGAGAGGGGAGGCACGATAGGTTGTAAGAGAATATACAGGAGAAGCACAATGGGTTGGAAGAGAAAAAACAAAGTAGTCCTAAATTTTGTAGTGGGATTAAATAACGTAATAAAGCCATTTAGTGCTATGGTCTGGTATAAATGGCGACGTCGTTACTCAATCTTTATGATGTATTCCCTTTCGCTTATATCATTGTATAAAAAAACACTTTAATGAAGAATTAAGTGAATTTTAGTATAACTCTAAGAATTTAATATTGTTAATAATTTTGGCTAAATAATATTTTTGATTTGTCTAGACTAGAGGAAAGTGTGCTAAATTAATTCACTAAAATTGTACAATAATACATTAAAAAAATCACATGGATTATATGTAATATATAAATTAATAATTACTAAATACACGATGCTTATAATTCGACTATTAGACCTTTCTAAAATACCAATATTGTCTGTTTCTTCTCAAATTTGATGGTACCTTGGAGCTCATTTCTAACATTCCTAACACGCAAAAAGTTTTGGTGTGATTTTCTCAGATTACAATAAAACATTATTTAAAATTATCATCTTTTTGAAAGCTTTGTTCCTGCCCAAAATATTTTCTTATTTTAGGAGCCGAATGACAAGACCCATCCCAATTCCCTCGGGATTACCGTGGGATGTACCATGCTCCCGTCTGACACGAAGTGTCAGACAAGAGATAACCTAAAACCACTGCCCAAACGGGGCTTCCAGAGTGCGCAAGGATCGACGGAGGAGGCATGCGATGTCCCAGTCTCTGCTGCAGTCGCATCCGTGATCAACCTGAAGGGCACATTAAAAACAACAAAGGCTGTGAGTGGACGAAAATAAATAAGTTCATAAAACACATTTCACAAAGATATTTATGCCTTTCATTAAAACGTATGCATGCATCGAAAATCCGTAATTCAAATCATTTACTAAAAGCAACCATTAGGGCCATAGCCCAAAATCCGTATATCCAAAATCAAGTGGGAACTCAGCCCAAAACCGTAAAACCAAATTCCAATTCCAAGTGGGCCACCGCCCAAAACCATAACCATAAATACCATTCAAGGAAAACATGTTTAAACCATCATGGGCATCCCAGATGCCTAGCGTCCCAGACGCTTGACGTCCCAAACTTCATATCCCACGGTATAAGAAACGCGTGCTACCCGGGGTCTCACCGGGTCAATATCTCTGACATCCCAGATGTCTGACGTCCCAGACGTCTAATCATAGCATTCCTGAACCTAAGTCATCGTACGGTCCGGTAGCTCCGCATAATGACCCCTCGCAGGCAATGTACTGTGACTTCCCCAGTGTCCCAGACATCTGGAGGAAACCATCCATATATCCTCGTATCAAGATGGTTTATGGAAAACTGTTTATCAATAATTTCAAAACATTTCAAGGGTCCTACCCGGAATTTCCATAAAACCATCCCAAATCCAAACACTTGATTTCTCAAATCCAAACCATTTATTCAAATCCATTTAGGATCCCCGACCCTAAATCACATTTATAACCAACTGGGCCTCATGCCCGATTTCGTAAACCAACTGGGCCCCCGACCCGGTTTCGTAAATCAACTGGGCCCCTGGCCCGATTTCCTAAATCAACTGGGCCCCTGACCCGATTACATAACTCAAATGGGTCTCAGCCCAATTTCGTAAACAACTGGGCCCCTAGCCCGATTTCATAAAGCAATTGGGCCCCCGGCCCGATTAGGTAACTCAAATGGACTCCAAGTTCGAGGTTTCCAAAACAGTTGGGCCTCATGCCCGAGTTCATCTTTCCAATTTCAAAACCATTTCATTCAACTATTTCCAAAACCATAGGTACGAACAATCAGAGTAAAATCGAAAACCTCGATTTATGTGCAAGCACGTAAATCACCTCGAAATGCGTGAAACCATATAATTCACCAATATCCAAATCAACATCTTATAATCACAATCATAATCCATATAAAACAGTTATACATGCATAAGATTTATAAACCAAAGTCCACTCACAGACCGTCCAACGATGCCCCTCGATACGCGTGCCATAGGCCTTCCCAGGCCTCACCACTATCACCGGGACTTCCAAATCTGTCCAAATCGTAATAGAAGGTTACTAACTACTTAATTAACCTCCCACTAAAGCCCCGTAATTTTTCGGAATTTTTAACTATTTTAAATCTCGAACTTAAACCTTCCGATGCCCCGAACATTATCGAGACGGTGTCCGATTGACACGAAACCAGTCTCAAAATTTTCGTTACATCAAATAGAAGATTTCACCTATTGAAAACATTCCCAAATTATTGTTCACGCGCCCCCACGCGCCCAATGAAGTTCTGCGCGTGAAGCCCACGCACGGGCACTATTCATCGTCTTCTCCGAGAGACGAACCGGGTTCGGCTGGTTTGAACCGACCGAACCGGTCTGGACCGGTTCAAGGCCCTAAGTTGTCCATTTTTGGTCCATTTCCTTCCTTTTTAATTCCTATAGCTTCCTAGTGTTAAACTTAATTGATCTACGTCCTCAAAACACAATAAAACGAGGTAAGACTTACCTCCACGATCGAAAACCGAACCGCCACCTGAAACTACCCTCCGTCGTGGCCTTCGGCCCTCCCAGCCTTAGCAAATGATCCAGACCTTCCCAAAAGTTCACCAGGAAGTCAACCCATTCGTTAGAATCGATTAAAACCCTTTAAATCCAAAAACCCGAATTTGAACCAAACCTACCTCACGGGTTCACGATCCCCCGCCGTCCACCACCGTGAGTCGCCGTCCATCATGTCATCTCAGTCCTTACTCATCTCAGTCTCTCCCTAACTCTCACACACTCCGATGGTAATGGTCATGTAAGTCTTGTTTTGGGTGTTTGCTTGCTAAAGAAAATGGAAGGTGAGGGAAATGGGTTTCGGGTGATGAGAGAATAGAGAGAGTGTTGGCTAATCAGGTGGGAGGGTGATAGGAATGAAGGGTGAGGATTGAGAGATCAATTTAGAATGGAGGGCCAAGATTGAGTGGTAATTAGTTTAATTATAAAATATTAAAATAATATTATTCAATTGAGTTAGATCCACAATTTAGGGGTTTGGGCTAATGGGATGAGTGACACTTGTTACTCATCCATATGTCCCATTTAAAATATCTGGCCAATCAGAATAGGCCACCTCATCATCGCCTTGAAGTACGTGCATAGTGAAATCGAACTTCCGTGACCCATAATTTTCCCGTTTGAAGTCTGATTTCAGCGAGCTGCCTATCTATGGATTCGTAACATCCCAAACTACGTAATAGTCCTCTTCCCTCGGCCATCGAACCTCCCTGTCAAAAAGTCAACATTTTACCCTTTTTAACCAAAATTACCAAAATGCCCTTGAACTTCCAAACATCATAACTTTTTCCTCGAATGTCGGAATCGAACGTACCACCTGTCTATGAACTCGTGACGTCCCGAACTACGTCACCGTCATTGGTCAACGTCCATTTGACTGCCCGAATGAAAAGTCAATGTTTAACCCACGACTAGGGGCAAAACGGTCATTTTGCATCGTTCGTCCGATTTCGCCCAACTAATCACCGATTAAACTTACTATTCCTGATTAGTCACTAATCTAATCCTAGAATTCGGGATGAGTCGTTACACCGAATTTCCGGAGACAACCCTTGTTGGACCTCTGCGCGGAACCTTGTTTGAGGAGCGAGGGAGGTGGACCACTAGTGGGGATCTCTTTTGTGGCGAATGGTGCAATGTAGAGATGCTGGATAGGTTAAGTGTTATGGGTCTTTAGCCACGATCGATCCCTAGATGGGCAGACCAGGAAGCAGGTAAACCTTTCAACTCAAATGTAGGCGTGCCACTAGTAGAAGCTACTACCAGACAGTGTAAATGAGTTCTGTTATCGACCTAAAAACCTTTCTTCTAATCAAAGTGATTGTGGGGAAAGCGGACAAGAAATCTCCTGCACTGTTCTCTTCTATGCCTTTTTGAATAACTTAAAACATTTTCTTCTAGCGTAGTCCAAGTTCAGAAGTTTTGTTTCGCCAAGATATTCCAATTGGCAATGTTACTATTTCAGCAGTTAAATGGAGAATGGTTTATGGTTCTCTCGAGTTGAAATCGAAGTATTCGGACCAATGCACAAAGATGATAAGATGGTATCCCGACTTGAACCACACTTGATGGTCTATCCCAAGTACAAATTACTTACTTAAGAAAATATGGTTTGTATTGAAATGGAAATGAAAGTACGTGTACATAAATGTAGAAGCTGCTACTAGACAGTGTAAATGAGTTATGTCTTCAACTCAAGAACCTTTATTCTGATCAAAGTGAGCGATTGTGAGGCAAGCTGACAAGAAATCTCCCGAACTGTTCTTTTCTATGCATTTTTGAAGAACTTAAAACATTTTCTTTTAGCGTAGTCCGCGTTCAGAAGTTTTGCTTCGCCAAGATATTCAAGTTGGCGACGTTACTATTTTAGCAGTTAAATGGAGAATGGCCTATGGTTCTCTTAAGTTGAAATCGAAGTATTCAGACTAATGCACAAAGTTGATAGGATGGTATCCCGACTTGGTAAGTCGTGAACCACACTTGGATGATGTATCCCGAGTACCAATTACTTACTTAAGAAAATATGGTTTGTATTGAAATGGAAATGAAAGTACGTGTACATAAATGTAAAAATACTGGAATTGAATAACAACTGAAATTTCAAGTACAAAAAAGTAAATTATTTCCTTTGTATTTCAAGCCCGTAACATGCAAGAAATTATGGAAATCATTAACTGAAATGAATATCAGCCGGAAAATCACGCCATGAGATGTTAGAACACTCAAATGCGATAGAAAGACATCGTAAAGGAGGTTTGAGTTCCTCAGTGATCGGTTATGAGTTGGCAGTCTAGATGACCTTCCGTGTAATCGGTGGTGGGAATGGATTTTCGTGAAACGGTGGTCGAGGATTGCCCGTGAGCCGATAGTCGATAATATCAACCTTTATGACATTGAATGGTCAGAAAAAGAGCTAATCTTCCACGAACCTCAATTGAAAGTCCATGAACTGGTCAGTCGAAAAGAGGGCAACCCTTACGATACTGACCGATCAGAAAGAAGGTTCGTGTAGGGAAATGAAGCAACCATTATGAAATTGCTGCTGGAGCAATCATAAAGAAGGTTAGACAGTTGCATAAATGCCTCAAAATGGTGAGAAGAAAAGCTGCATCTTGATTTTATAGGTCGAAAAAAGCAGTTTTTGCCACAAGGGCCAACCCTTTTTACCCATGAAACGTTGGTTAAAGGTGTTCATAGGTTCAGAAATTGATGGTGATCAATTTGTTGAGTTTGATTGGTTGATTGTCGGTCCTTTGAGAAGTTAGGTTTTTCTCTATTTATAGGTTGTAAATGAGCTCTCAACTTATTGAATTGGGTTCCCCGTGGGTCCCATTTTTTCATTTTTCGCATTGGGATACTCCCTATTTGCCTTAATTTTCTTTGTGTTTGTCAGCACCTCCCACGCTTTCTTCTTCTCCATGCTCAAATCTTCTTAGGTCAGGCTTGTATTTGTCTTGGGAATTTAATTTCTGTGAGCCATTGTCTTGGGCCCAAAGGGGATTTTTTTGGGTGTAAACATTGCTCCATGAATTTAAATTTCTTTGGTTATAAAACATTTTAAATTCACATGATCACATCATTCACCTTATCTCTTCGCTCCACATGTACCTTTGGAGGTTCCAACTATAGTCTCCCATAGCTCTGTCTTTCTTACTGTGAACTCATTGCCTTCTATCATTTCTAGAAAAATCATGACCTCCAAGCTCACCTCTGAGCGAAAAGATAAGGATGATTCTCCTAACCTTCCCATCTCATCACCCACCGCCATGACTCCTTGCGTTCGTGGTGTGGGATTTGAACCCTATTCAAGAGCTTCTTATGACATCTTGGAGTTCCTTGAGGACGATGGTGAAGTTATCCATGGTCCCTCTCTCATGACTGATTCTGATCATCGTTTAACTCTTGGTCCTTACTAGAAGAGCTTTCCTTCAAACAAGGTGATAGCTCTCAACCTTCCCTTAAGAAACTTCCAAGTTCCTCCCATATCAATGGTGGTCGTTTTTGTGGGAGAACATTGACCTTGCATGGAAGCATTTATTTCCTTCTTTGGATCATGTGAACCTTGCATGTCCTTGGAAATAGTGGGTTGAAAGGATGCAACAGATGTACTCAAATGAGCTCTGGAGCAAGGACATATAACATCCAGTGATCCTTTCCATTATTTCCATCATTTATGACTCCGGTCTTCTGCGTTTGGCCCTACGTTTCTGGAAGAGTAGTATAAACACGTTGAATTTCCAAGTTGGACTCATGACGCCGACTCTTTTGGATATAGGTGTTCCATTTAGGTTGTCCCCATCAGGGGATGTGTCTGACTTTACTTTTTCTTTTGCTTCCAACTTGAATGAGGATCATGGTCCTCTGATCATCATGCTACCTCTAAATGTTCCCTTAGTGCTTATTCTTTCCTAATTTCTATTCGTCTTCTGCCCCTTTGTCGGGAACGGGCAACTCAAGACTAAAAGTGAGTACGAAAATCTTGGGTTCTCAGGTTCTTACTTGGGGTCTGTTTACGAGAAGATCCAATTCTACCGCTTATGATTGGACTAGTTCGTGTTTCCTAATGCCATGACAATTCCAACGTTGGAATGGGTCTCATTGGCTGAAGCGTTGGCATCACGTTCCAATATAGCCCTAGGGCCCCTTGTTTTGGCCCACGTGTCTAGTGTTCTATGTTCCATAGTTCTTCATCCCGTGAATTCGGTTCCTTTGAATGGTCTCCTTTAGATGGTTCAGGTGTGGCTGAACTATGTATTCCCTCAATTTCAGAGTTGTACAATTGAATATCCTGATGATATAGTCCCAGCTCAGTTGCTGATGCTCTTACCTCCCCCCTCTCTCTCTCTCTCTCTCTCTTTCTCCCCACTAGAAATTACATGTCCTTTTGTACGTTATTTTCTCACCCTCGAGATCATTGAATGGTCCCGTTTTGCAATGTTTTCTTGCCCTAGCTCCGATACCATGTTGACAGGACCCAACCCGAATACACAATAATAGTACACTTGGGTCCTGCTCTCGTCTTACATAAACGTTGTCAGACAAGGGATATGTCAGAACCCATCCCAAATCCCCCGAGATTAAAGTGGGACGCGCCTGATCCCGTCTGACATGAAATGTCAGACTAGGGAAAATTCCGTCTCTAACCCTCACCGGGGCTTCCAGAGTACGCCAGGATCGTAGGAGGAGGAGTGTGAAGTCTCGTCTCTACTACAACCCGCATCCGCTATCAACCTGAAGGGCATTCAAAACATTAAAATTCGTGAGTGTACAAAACAATCATTTCATTAAAAATATTTTCACAATAAGACATTTATGCCCTTCACTAAAAAGTATATGCATGCATTCAAAAACCGTTTACCAAAACGTTCATAAAACCATTTGTCAAACATATTCTCAAAACCTTTCAAGGGTTCATGCCCGGTCCCCATAAACGATCATGAACCATAAATCCATTTATAGATCCCCGACTCGAAATCACAAAACCCGTAAATCAATATATGGGAACTCAGCCCAAATCAAACATGACTGGGACTCAGCCCAAAACCATTCTCAGTGAAATACCAAAACACAGAATACGGGGTCTCTACCCCAAAACACTTTCCAAAATATCAAATACGGGCACTCCGTGCCAAATCACTTTCTAAACCATGGAACACAGGGTCTCCGCCCCCAATCACTTTCATAAAACCTCATACGTACTCATACGTATAACACATCCGCGGCACTTCCGAGAAGATGCCAACTCGGGGCGCACAACCCCTAGGGAACACATCCCCGATATATGTCACGATTCATCTCTATACTAGTGTAGTGTGCACACTACTCGGGGTCTCACTCCGAGTCTTCCCCCAGGAATTCTCCATCTGGGAGGCTCTATCTCTGGATCTAGTCTGAGCTCTATCTCTGGATCTAGCTCGAACATCTCTCCGGAATCTGGTCCGTGACCACATCATAACTTCCACTCCTGGAATGGGATCCCTATGGGGATACCCATTCTGGTCTATGGATTGTGACTCTTCAGGTCGACGTCTGGAGGAGACCATAGAAATCATATGGAGGGTATAATTCATTTCAAATACTTCTTTCTCAAAACACATTTCAATTGGGTCTCATACCCGATTCATCTCAACAGGATTCCTCGAATCCGATTCAAAGTCACTTTCACAGGCCTCGGCCTAAATCCTCAGTTCAATAGGATCTCATGCCCGAATTCTCATTTCATAAACCAAACTGGGACTCAAGCCCGATTTCACAATCAACAGGCCTCTAGACCGATATCACGAATAACTAGGCCCTAAGCCCGAAACCATAAATCAACGAGGCCTCAAGCTCGATTTGACAACCAATAGGCCTCAATCCTGATACTACAGTCAAAGGGACCTCAAGCCCGAGATTCTAACCAACTGGGCCTCAAGCCCGGATTCGTAAACCAACGGGGCCCTCAGCCCGATCGTATACTCAAATGGACCCTCAGTCCGATTCCTCGTTAAATCAAATGGACTCCAAGTCTGAGAGTTTGTAAATAAAATGGGTCTCATGCCCGATTTCATATTTCCAAATTCAAAATTCATTCATTAAATCGTCATTGAAAACACTGTACACAAAGATACGACATAAAGCCAAAAACCTCGAAAAACGTGCAAATATGTCGATCCTAAGCTACAACAAACAAATGCACTAATGGAATCACAAAAGATATATTTAAAAGCATATAAAACATTTTTGCATGCATCAATTTCGAAAGAAGGGTCCACTCACAGACCGTCCGAAGCCGCGCCTCGATACACTCGCCATAAGCCTCTCCCGGGCCAATCGTCGCCTCCGGGATTCCCGAACCTGTCCAAATTAATTTATAGGGTTACTAACTACTTAATTAAACCCACACTAAAGCCCCCTATTTTTTTCGGGTTTTTTAATTATTTTTAAACGCGAACCTAAACCTTCGGACGTCCTGAACTATATCGAAACGATGTCCGATTGACACGAAACCAGTCCCAAAATATTCGTTACATCGAATAGATGAAATTACATGTTGAAACCTTCCCTAAAATCCCTACCATGCGCCGCCCAAAGGGGCTACGTGTGTGGCTTATGCGCCGCCCAAAGGGGTTGTGTGTGTGGCTCACGCGCTAGCACTGTTCCAGCGTCTTCAACCTCTCGCTCGGTCCGAACCAGCCGGTTCTGTGCAGCCGATATAGCCCTATTCCTACCTCATTTTCAGTCCGTTTCTTCCCCTTTTGATTCCAATCTTCCTATTTCAATCTTAGAAACCTAAACCTATGATCAAAATGAAGAAAAACATGGAAAACCCGACCCGTTCTATATGAATCCCACGGTTCAACATTTTCAATTCCTCTCCAGAGCTTCCTAAGTCTCTAACCATTCCCAAAACCTTATCTAAACTTCCTAAGCAACCTAATAAACCCATTACAATTGATTAAAACCATCCCCAACGTCAAGAATCGAAATTAAAAGGAAAAATGGAAAACCGAGCATACCTCCTCTCTCCACCGTGCACGGCGGCCCAGCCGCCTCCTGCCACCATCCTCAGCTTCATCAGCCTCCTCTCGCTCTTTTGGTTCTTCAGAAATCATCATATGGGGTAAGGGTTTGGATTGGGGTTGGATGTTGATCGCGTTTGGTTTGGGTTTGGTATGCACGAACAAAGAAATGAGGGATGCATGAATGAATTTGGGTGGGCAATGGATGGATGACAAGTGTCATTCATCCATTGGGCCTGCCCCAAAATATCTGGGCCTACTTGATGCCAAAAGGCATCCATCTCGTGAAACGTGCAATAGTGATCGGAAACTTCGGTGAACCGTAACTTCTCTGTTGAACGTCCGAATTCAACGTGTCGCCTGTCTACGAATTCGTATCGCCTCGATATACGTAATGGTCCTTGGTCCTCGGCTATCTTCCCTCCCCAGTAAAAATTCAACTATTTGCTCATATTCAACCAAATTACCAAAATGCCCCTAAACTTCCGAAAATCATAACTTCTTCCTAGTACGCCGGAATCGGGCGAGCCACCTATCTATGAACTCGTGACATCCCGAACTACGTCACAGTCATTGGCCAAAGTCCATTTGACCGCCTGAATAAAAAGTCAACGATTCATCCATTATAGGGGCAAAATCGTCATTTTGCCCTGAACGTCCGTTAATCCTCGTCTAATCCCCAATTAGCAAGGCTAATCCGTCATTAAGTCTTAATTATTCATGATAATTCGGGACGGGTCATTATAGGATAAACACAACTTATGCTAATTGATGCCTCCACCTCTCGAGCCTCGATCTCCGTGTTGCGACTCTGAAGGGTTAAAAAACTGAGAAAACGTGTGAGTGGTAAAAAGAATCAGTTTAAAACATAATTTGAAAATATACATCTTTTACCCTTTGTTTTCCAAAACCATGCGTTCATATGAAAACCATTTTACTTCTGTTAAAAAAAAATCAATTTATATTCTCGAAATACGTGAAGCAAGTTCTCAGTTCTCAACTCAATAGTGACATTAAATCGTCTAAGACCTCGGTAAGTCGACATAACCTTTATACAAGATCACAACCACCAACACAAGGATAGCACAACAATCATAAACAATCAACCTACCACCATCACAATGTCACACATAAGCACAACATCAATCATCACATCACAAAGCACTACTGGTAGACCATTACATACACACTCGCTCGGGAACATGAGCCCCAGGCTCGACGTCTGAGTCATCACAATACAGTCTCAGCAATCGGAGCCCCAAGCTCGACGTCTGAGACTACACAAACAACCACACTATTAGCACACCTCACGCATATCGAGAAACACGTGTTCACATCACATCTCAATATCACATTTCATCACAACGTATCACCTCATATATCATATTCCAAATCCACAATTAGAATCTCGGACCTAAGCCCCATACATGGCTTAACACAGTTTCTCATAAAACGTGCCATTAAGGTTACTTTCGTAAAAACCGTCCAGAAGCCACTTGCACACAACTTAGGAAATGGTATAAATTTTCTAAGTATTAAAGGGAAGTTTCCCGGGAAAATTGTCAAAGAGGAGAGAAATAGGCCCATGAAGCCTCCGTCGAATAGGCGACCCTTTCTTTTAATACCAAAATGCAAAAGGTAGGCCTCCAAGCCATGCTTGGTGGGCTACTAGACTTGTAATTTTGGGCTTTATCAAACTCGTGGGTCTCCTCGCCCTTTTTGTTTAATTGAGGGCTGCCCGTTTTGATTTTGGTGGCATGGATTGTAATTTGAAATCGCCCTCGAGACACGCAGAAGTTGCGACAGTACTGATTCCTTTTTTAATTCTCATTATTCTCATATATCTTGTGACTAACTCCCAACCAAAACTTCTGGCTATAAATACCAGCCATAATCAACCATTTATTCACACCTCTTCATCAATAGAGCCAAGAGAATTTCGGAGAGAAATTGCCTCATGATTCCAGAGATACATGTGATGATTCTGATACTGCCTCTAAAGGCCAGGATGCAGTTGCTTCTCTGAATGAATAGGTCGAAGTGGTCGATGCCCAGAGGGCGGTGTTGAAGTCCATACTAAGGACTTTCCAGGACACCTGGCTCTAGTGTTCCGCTGATATCCTCGACCGAGGCAATGGGGACGTTGTTGCAATGAACCTTCTATGGAGGAGGATGAGAGATCTTTGGAAAAGAATCGCCAGTCTCCAGCAACATGAGAAGATGGCCGTCTAGGAGAGGGACGAGGCCTTGCACAAAGAACTCACATATGGCCTTCTCTTGGTAGACTAGCACCGATTTTCTTTTTGTTTTCTTTTCCCAATGAACTCACGGATGGCCTTCTTGCGGATGGTATTACACAAAGAACTTGCAGGTGGCCTTCTCGTAGATGGCCTTTCACAATGAAGAGGTCTGACGAGAAAGTTATGGGTCACGAAAGAAATTGAGTACTAGTCACGCATTACGAGAAAGTGTATAGTTGGCAGTTTGTGATTGGTCAAAATATCCAAATTGGACCAATGGATGAGTGACAAGTGTCACTCATCCTATTGGCCTAAGCCCCCAAATTCATGCACCTATATTCATCTTCTTCATTTCTTTGTTTTCCATTTCACCCGACACCAACAAACAACCTAACCCAACCATCAATCCTTCATCCTCTGAGTTGCCTAAGAGAGTGAGAGTGAAAGGGAGGCTGAGAGACCACATAGAGAAGGCTGAGAACGACGGAGGAACCACGACCCAGGTAAAACTTGAAACTCGATTTGGGTTCAAAATTCAAAATTGAGTTTTAGGGTTTGATGGGCGATTGTAATGCCTAGAAATGATTCCTAGAGACTAGATGAACACATGTGGATCAAAGGAGGAATTTTGGCTGCTAGAACTGCCTAGAAATCGAGGTTGAAGTTCAAGTTCAACTGAAAATCACCAACCTTGACAGGTGATTTCTAGACCTTTTTAGTTCATTTTGAGTCCATAGAACTGTTTATGGGATCATTGCGATCATGTAGGAAGAAAAATGGTGGAAAATGGTCGAGGAATGAGTGAGATTGTAAGACCCGTGTCCTGCAGGGAACGATGAACAATCCCACATTCCTGCGAGGGGGAATGGTCTGGGAGAGGATGGTGGTGTGCCTTAAAGGTGTAAGCACACACCTATCTAGCACCAGGCCTTTTGGGAGCTCAAGTGGTTTTGGGGGGGATTGGAACCCTAAAGTTAAGCGAGTTGTGGCTGGTGCAATTCCATGATGGGTGACCCCCTAGGAAGTTGCACAATGAGCTCCCGAAAACAAAACCATGAGGACGAGGCCCAAAGCGGACAATATGGTGCTAGATGAGTCGGGTCTTGACAATTTGGTATCAGAGCCATATCCCGACCGGGAAGTGTGCCAGCGAGGACGCTGGGCCCTAAGGGGGTGGATTGTAAGACCCGTGTCCTGTAGGGAACGGTGAACAATCCCACATTCTTGCTAGGGGGAATGGTATGGGAGAGGATGGTGGTGTGCCTTAAAGGTGTAGGCACTAAGGCACACCACCATCCTCTCCCAGACCATTCCCCCTCGCAGGAATGTGGGATTGTTCACCATTCCCTACATGACACGAGTCTTACAGAGATAGGATTAGGTCGGGTCGCGGGTCAAATCGACCCGTTACAGAGAAACGGGTTGACTCGGGTGGAAGTTTATGATGATGACGTGGAAGTACACATGGACCAATCGGGTGGTGCCACATGGTAGGGTGTCAGGACCTGTCAAGCCTATGTGGCAACTGACGTGGCAGGTCCGGTTAGCACTGTCAGAACATTTAGACTAATAGGGAGGTGCCACGTGGTGGTGTGTTAGAGATGCCAGAGACATGTGTTAGGAAACGTGGCACTAGTTAGGGAATGCGACGTGGCAAGTTGTCAGACCTGGCAGGTGTTAAAGTTCTTGCAGCTATGAGAGGGGAGCATGACAATGGTAGAGTACGAGTGGAGCTTCCAGAGATTATCCCGCTTTGCTTTTACATTCGTGAGTACTAAGGTCGACAAGTGTCGCCGATTCGAGATGGGCCTATAAGGAGAGATCTGTGCCATGGTGACAGTAGGATCCTATGCTACAATGAGGGATCTGATTGATGCGACTGTGACAGTAAAGGATAGTTGGCTGGCTTGGCAACAGTTTTCTGGTAATGAATGACGCCGAGAGCATTCGTAATTTGGACCTTTGAGCAAGAGAGCTCCAAAGGGTGGCCCTTTCAGTGGAGCCTCATCATCATCAGACAACGAACGATTTGGCAGGTACTTGACTAGCCAGAGATTTGGCTTCCAAACACAGTAGAATTCTCGGACGAGTGGTACGTCAGTGGGTCTATAGGCAGACCAACGGTTTTGACCTGTTATATATGTGGAGACCCTGGCCACTTCAGGAAAGAGTGCCCACAAATTTCGGGTGGTAGTGGTATCGGCTAGAGTATAGTAGGGCAGGACCCGAGTACAACCACGACTTCAGACGCGATTGATGGCCGAGGACAGGGAAGGGCTAGAGGTGGATTCCAAGGATCGCGAGGATGTGGTCGATCGTCGGGATCACAGGTCAGAATGTTTGCAGTGAATCACCAGGAGGCCAGAGTAGCCCCGGAAGTGGTGACAGGTATGCTCACTATTTTAGAGCATGACGTACATTGTTTGATAGAACATGGAGCCACTCATTCATTTATATCGTGAAGTTGTGCATTATTAGCAGATAGAGAGGTGTCCGCACTGGATTGTGATATGGATATTGGTACACCGACAGGGAATATATACTTCTTGAATCAGGTATTGAGGGATTGTCCGGTGAGGATAGGAGATGTGGATTTGGTAGCAGACCTGAGTAGTTTCATAGACAATGCTCATGCTAAGAATTAAAGTGAAAATGTTCATCCTAATTAGAACTTACAAACCATAGAGTAGTTTCATAGATAAAACCGACACTTTTACATAAGTAATTTTAAATTAACAATCACATTATTTAAATACTCCTAAAAATAGACTTCCTTCAAATACAAATTTTACCAACACTCTAACATTTTGCTCATAATAAACCAATCACGAAATCCTACCTTCATCATCTCAAATACTTACATATATCTTTCAATATTATAAATGCATCAACCATTAATGTGCGTCAAACATCAATATACTTCAAACATTTACAACATGATTCACCTTAAATTTATAACGATCAATATTTATGGGAGAGTCATTGATCTGCGGACATTGACCTGGGTGGATCCTGGGAAGACTTGGGATTTGAAACCCCGGGTAGCACGCGCGTAGCTTTAGAAATCGTGACAGGATTGGTTATGTGATATATATATATATATATATATATATATATATGTATGAGATTTCACGGAGAATGGTTTTGGGCTGGGTCCCACATGGATTTGGGTAGTGGCTCGTATGATTGGTTTCATTTACGATTTTGGGCCAAGGTCCTAATGGTTTGATAACTAATTTTCGAATGCATGCATGCTTTTTAGTGAAGAGTATAAATAAATGCCTTTTCGTGAAAATATTTTTATAAATTCTTTGTTTTGTCCACTCACGTCTTTTACTGTTTTGAATGCTCTTCAGTTTAATCGCGGATGCGGGCTGTAGCAGAGATCGAGACATTGCATTCCTCCTGCGGATCCTAGCGCTCTCTGATGCCCTAAGTAGGCTCAAGTCGGAATTTTCCCTTGTCTGACACTTCGTGTCAGACGGGATCAGGCACGTCTCGCGTTAATCCCGGAGGGATTTGGGATGAGTTGTGACATGGTACCACACCGGTTCCTATACTCTAACCGACCAACCAGTTTCTCCCTTTTCAGGTCAATTCCAAGGCACGTGATAAAACAGCATTCGCTCCCTAAGTTGGCACATTTTGTGCATCAACAGTTGTAAACTGTGACAGATAGGACAAGCTTCTTGTTGGTAACAACAAGCGACCTCCCTCTCCATAAGATCAAAATAGCATCCACAAACAATGGCCAAAGGGAATTTCTCCAAAATTCACCACATTTACCAAGGACAAGCGGCCAAATATCATAAGTTACTGCAAAATCAAAGAACAAATGTTCATGGGCTTCAAGTTCCCTACCACATAAAGAACAAAGAACATTAGAAAGAGAAGAAAAATAGAAGACATGGTCCAAAGTATCTAAACGCCCTCTAATGGCAATCCACATGATAAAAGAAACCCTAGGAATAACGTCTAGGAAGCAAACTAGGTGAGCTCTAGGATCCGCAACCCCTTCCACTTTAAGCTTCTTCCATAGAGAATTAGAGGAGAACAAACCATTAGCGGAGAGGAACTAGTAAAACTTGTCAACCTGAGTAAGCGACGTAGGGATAAATTGTAAGGACCCATCCTGAATCTACGGGAATAATTAATGTTAATGACAGATTATTGAGAATTAATTAAGGACTAATCGAAATTAGTCGAGGATTATTGGACGATTTGGGTAAAATGACGATTTTACCCCCAGAAAGGAAAAAAAGCTAACTTTTGATCCGGGATGTCAAATGCAAGAGGACCAAAGACCGTCACGTAGATCAAAAGTATACGAGTCCGTAGACATGCGGCACGTCGAAATCAGACATCATACGGGAAAGTTACTGATTTAGAATGATTTTGGGAACTATTCAGTTTTTCTTTTTTGGGCCCCAAAAAACGAGACGGTTGAAATTCAGTTTTTCTTTTTTGGACCCTAAAATATCTGGCCTGGACCAATAGATGAGTGACAAGTGTCACTCATCCTTTGGCCCAAACACATACATACATGCATTATTTGACAGGACCCCGTCTCAACTGAACGTCAAAAACCGTGCCCGAACCTGCTCCCGTCTGACAAGTCAACCAAATGCCCAAAACCACCCTTCAGTGCTTGCCAGACAAGGGATGTTTGCACTGATTTCTGCTGCTACCTCTGCCTCACGATCAGTCCTGGACGTCGTATCACGGCCTGGAGGGTCACAAAAAAGAAAAGGGGTGAGTGGACAAAAATGACCTCTGATAAAAATGTTTACCAAAACACATTCTTACCCTCCAGTTTTCACAAACTTGCATGCATATCATAAAACACGAGTAATAGTATGAAATCATTCAAGTATGAACAGTGGACCGATAAAATCAAAACATATTTTCCCATGGTCCGTAAAACTCATGTTCACCAAATCAGTTCATGTTATAAAACATCAAATCCCGGCTCTCGGGCCAAAACATGTGAAAACATAATCACCTGGCCACAAAGACCAAAAACCCGTACTCAATACTGGTACGTCATCAAACAACATCAATCAGCACTAATCACAAGTGCACAATAAATATATCAATCCAATCAATCCGCACTACTCACAAGTGCATAAACTATCACAATCACATCTGCACTACTCACAAGTGCACAATCAATCAAACTGCACTACTCACAAGTGCTGCACTACGCGTAGGCCAATATCCAGCCACACTCTCGGGATCGGACACCTCTGGGCTCAACCCTCGGGCTCAATCACATCTGGGCGAACACATCCCCAGGTTCAGACACATCCGAGTGGTACATCCAGACTCAGTCACATCCGAGAAGCTGGCTTACTGTAGGATCAACTCACGATCCTACAATCATATCCCCCAAGCTCCGGTCGTCTGGGTAATCCCCCCAAGCTCCGACTGTCTGGGCATTTCACAATCACAATGAAAACCATCTCGAGAATTACATCCCAAAACATTTCAATCAAATCTTGTCTTCATACAAAGTCAAGATCATTCCCGACTGGGTCTCAAGCCCCAAAATAACGTTTACACGTAAATCTTTAAAATCATAATTTAAAACAATAAAAAATAATCCAGAAATCATCATTGACTCACCAACTAAGTCAAAATATCATTTTAGAAATCTTTTTAACTCTGGGCCTAGCCCAAAACATCATTTGCACGTTCCTCGTAAAACGTGTCCGAAAGACTGATTAAAATAATCATAAAATCACAAGAATTCATACAAAATCATCAATTTCATCATAATCACATGTGACTCCAAATCCGAGTCAAAATCACTATCCAGTTCGGTCTCACGCCCAAAATAACATTTTCACGCAAATCCATGCGTTCGCAACCTCAGTTGCCATTTTCACGTAAATCCAAGAAATCGACCCTTGACTCATTCCCGAGTCAACACATCATTTTCAATCCATGACTCATAACTCGAGTCCAAACATCATTTTCAATCAATTTCAATCCCGGACTCATAAACCAAGTCCAAACATCATTTTCAACCAATTTCATAGTTTCTCGAAAATCGTGCCAAAATATAATAATATAATAATCCATAAAATCGAGAAATCATCGGATTGAAATATCAATCATGTCAAAGCATATAAAATCATATAATAAAGCATTTAAATCATATATGCATGCATCACGGTTAGAAAAACAAAGTCCACTCACACACACCGTCTAAACAGTCCGTTTCCGAGCTGCACATTTTTCCGTAAATTCTGGAAATCATAATTCTTGTCCAAAATCATTATATAGGGTCACTAACATCTCAAAATACTTCATATAATTTTCCCCAATCTTTCCGGAATTTAAATACGTATTTTAAACGTAAAATAAAACTTCGGATACGCGGAACATTAACAAAACGATATCCGATTTCCTCGAAACCAGTGTCAAAATGTTCGTTACACTGAGAGGATTCAAAGTCATGTTGACCTCACCTTGAAACAAGGCCGTACGCGCCCTCACGCGCCGCCGTGAGTGGCTGCGCGTGACCACCACGCGCCTGCTACAGTACTGTCTTCCTCACCCGTTTAACTGTAAAACGGATCCTTTTGCCCGCGAGGTGACCCGGTTCAATTCATATCAATTTGACACCGATTTCAACAATTGAACATTCAGTTAGCTTCGGTTTAAGTTTAATTAGAGGTCTGCAATCATAATTTCTCTAATACTTACCTCAAATCAAACAACTCGAAGATGAACATCGAAGAACATTAGGCACTGTTCATCCTTCGAAAACCATCAACCTTCCTCGATTTCGTTCAATTGATCCGCCAGGAAGCTTTAATGGACCAAGAGAAACAGTTTCCCTTCATCAATTTAGTCGTTTGATCCCTCAATGATCACGACTCAAGCTCGAACTCAAGCTTACTATTACCAGACTCGTTCAGTGTCAATTGGGCCTCAATTCCTTTCATTCTTGATCTGGATCAACTCGTCACAACCCCAGGAAGCTAAATGAAGCTTCAATTTCGATCCTCATGGCTCAAATCTCAACATTCGAATTTTCCCTCCCAAAATTCTAAAATCCGAAATCCAGTGTTTCAGCTTCCCTCAATCCCTCGCGTTTCCCTCACTAGGTGTGTCTCTGAATTCTCTCAAATTTTCATTCTCAAGTTCAGTTGATAGGGAGGAGATTAAGGATGGAAGAAAACTGAATTTTGGTGGTTCACGGGTTAAGAACACAGAGGAGATTTGTAACACCCCGGAAATTCGTAGATTGTAATATTGTAATTTAATGTATGAATTGACGATTTTACCCCTGTGGATTATGGCCAATTGTTGACTTTTTGGTTTATGGGTCAAATGGACTTTGACCAGTGACCGTGACGTAGTTCGGGACGTCACGAGTTCACAGACAGGTGGCACGTCCAATTCGGACTATCAGGGAAAAAGTTATGACTATCGGAAGTTCAGGGGCATTACCGTAATTTGGATGAGTTAGGGGAAAAAGTTGACTTTTTGATGTACCGGGAATTTTCACACGACTCGAAGACCGTTAGATTCGTCTCGATGCCCTGAGTACAACGACAGGCGGCACGCGTGAAACGGACATCGGATGACCGAGTTGCGGGTCACGGAAGTTGGAGGGCATTTTGGTAATTTCTGCCCTGAGGGCATTTTGGTCTTTTTGCACGTTTACTGTAGCAACAACCGTGAAAAACAGGGCACACGGCCACGCCGTGGGGTGTGTGGGCGTGCAATTGTTTAAGGCACTAGTGGATTGGATTGTGAGTATTGTTTATGTAGTTTAAGTTAGTGGGAGTGTAGTTCAAGGCTGTTGCAGACCACGGGTAGGATTGAAAATGTGGTTATGGACTCTGTGTGCGGGCTGCAGGGTTCTGTGCGATCTGAGGATGTCTCCCACTTGTGTTGGACTCCTTGATCGATTAACCGCGCAAGGGGAGGGAGAGACGGGTTCATTTGGCGTCTGTTTGAGGCTGAGGGACTATGAGAGACTGAAGGAAAACCGTGAAAAACAGTTTCGGGTCTTTGGGGGGGGGATTTCCGAATTCAATTCCTACGGGTTTTGGGACCAATCTAGGCACCATGGAAGCCTTCTGGGAGTGACAGAAACTTGTGCGAGCAGTCTTTGAAGCGGGTTGATCGTGGTGTGCCCAGGAACCCAAGTTCCAGTTATGAGAAAACCGGTTTGGAAGGAAAATCCAAGTTCAATTTCCACGGCCTTTTGGATGAAACCAATCACTGAGTGAGCTTTCTGGGAACATTTGGAACCTGTCCATATCGAAATCGACGACAACCAGCCACGGAGGAGCTGGGACGGTGACCGCCGTGTGCAGAGGAAATCACAGCGTTTGGACGACTACTTCCAGGTGATATTTCGTTCAATTGGTGGTGTTATTTTGCTAGTCTAGATCCTAGTATGCTTCTGTTTAAATTAATTGGACAATGGTGATAGTTTGGAGGTGTTCTGAGGTTTGACCCGTGTAGCTATTCGGGTTTGGATAGGACGATTGTTGACCTGTCGAGATGATTAGAGGACTAAGAACTATAATTAAATGACTTTAGAACACGTTAGAATCAAGAATGAACGAAATTAAGTAGAAATGGACGGTTAATTAATCGGGTCACCCCGCGGGTCGCAGACCCAAATTACAGTAAATCGGGTAAGGACGGTGACACTGTACCAGTGACACTGTAGCAGCGCGTGACTTTCACGCGCAGCCACTTTGGGCAGCGCGTGACTTTCACGCGCAACCACTTTGGGCGGCGCGTGAGGGCGCGTTGAGCACTATCTCGGATCACGGTCAACATGACTTTTAATCCTTTCATCATTTTGGACATTTTCTGTGAAATAACCATGTTGATCTGAGATAGTAAGGAAGGTCAGTTTAGGGCCGGATGTCTCGGGAAGCGTGTTGGCCGGCTTTCCCGAACCGGTTTCTGTTTTGGACTTTTTGAGGGTATTTTAAGGACCTATAATGACACTTGTGTGTGATTGGAAATGACAGGAAACTTACGTTAATTCCGGAGACAAGTTCGTACGCGCGTTATTCGCAGCGGGAGCGTACTGTGAGTGGGCCCGTTTTTATTAACTCTTGCATGCATAACCGTTTTCATTTCCGTATATCTAAATGTGTGCGTGAATCACTAATGGATTTTGATTATCTCGATTTACGGCTGTGACACGTTTTACGGTGTTGGGCTGAGGCCCGTTTTACGGAAAATGAATACTGTTTTATATTGTATATATATAGTTACATATACTTGTGGATACGATGACTATCTTGGGTACTACATTGTATAATCCACCGTATGATACTGTCTCCTCCGGATGTGGTACCCCGGAGCGGTCACGGTGCATTGCCTGCGAGGGGTCATGCTACGGAGGTGCCGGACCGTAGGATGACTCAGGAGCAGGATTGCTATTATTGGATGTCTGGGACGCTAGGCATCTGGGATGCCATAACCGAACTGGGTTCGGAGATTGGACTCGGGATTTGAGACCCCGGGTGGCACGCGTAGCCTTGGGACTGTGACCATTATTGGACGTCAGGGACGTCAGACATCTGGGATGTCAATATCGGATGTGTATGGTGCAGTAGCTGGGTTTATATTACATTTCTGGCTTAATATGATGCTTGTGATATATTACATGTATTTATGGTTTTTAAATGCTGATGCATGCATGTTTGGAAAACGGAGGGGTAAAGTATGTATTTTTCTTATTATACTGTTTTTACAAACCTGAGTTTCGGCCCACTCACCCTTCATGTTTTGGTAACCCCTCCAGGTCGTGTTGCTGAGGTTGGTGAGGACCCCGAGGCTGAGGCATAGATTTTGTACTGCGCACCTGATCCCCTGTCGAGTCGGATCACCCGTAGGATTTTCCTTTCTAGTGTCGTGCTCGGATTTGTATTTTAAATTGTATCCCTTGTTTGACATCGGTTAAATTTGGGTTATGTATGACTTTTTAATTCAGACATTTATGCATTTAAGTTTTTAAGGCTAAAATCGGGATTTTCGGTTCGGGTGTCAGACGGGAGCAGGGCACGTCCCCTTGTGGTCCCCGGGGGATCGGGGCGGGTCCCTGTCAATATTAATGGAGGATTAATAAATATTAAGTATAATTAAAAAAATAATAAAACACAATGATCATGTTTTCCCTAAAACATGGATCAGATTTTAGGCCCTAAATCAAGGGATGGGTGACATGTAACGACCCGTCCCAGAACTCGAGATTAAATTTGTAACTAATCATGATTAACGGGGTTAATGGGTGATTAGTTGGGTGAAATCGGACGAACGGTGCAAAATGACCGTTTTGCCCCTGGTCGTGGGTAAAACGTTGACTTTTAGTTCGGGCGGTCAAACGGACTTTGACCGATGACCGTGACGTAGTCTGGGACGTCACGAGTTCATAGACAGGTGGCACGTTCGATTCCGACATTCGTGGTGAAAGTTATGACGTTCGGAAGTTCAGGGTCATTTCCGTAATTTGGACGAAGTTTAGGAAAATGTTGACTTTTTGATCGGGAGGTCCGATGGCCAAGGGCCAAGGACCGTTAGGAAGGTCTTGAAGCCCTGAGTACAGCGACAGGCGGCACGCGTCAAACGGACATCGGGTGACCAAGTTGCGGGTCACGGAAGTTGGAGGGCATTTTGGTAATTATTGCCCTGAGGGCATTTTGGTAATTCTGCGTGACGGTTACTGTTCACCACCGTGAAACAGAGTCTGCACGGCCACGCCGTGGTGCTTCGAGCAATCCCATTGTTTAATCTTGATAGTGGCCGGCCAGAGTGAATTGTTTAAGCGTTTTGAGGACGTTGGGAACATGGCTACACGACCTGGACAGAAGCAGAGCACGGGCAGGAGTTTAAAATTGGCTGGGTTTGGTTTGCGGGAGGCAATTCTCAGTGAGTCTGAGAGTGTTCCCCACGAGTGTTGGCCGCTTCGATCGATTATCCGAGTACTGGAGGATGGGAGGTTCATTTCGAACCAAAGTGAGGACTGAGAGTGGAGAGGAAACGGGGGTTCTGGGAAAAATCAGTTTTGGAGGGAAATTCAATTTCTCCATTAGGAGTCGAGTTGAACGAAACGGAGAATTGTTTTAATCTTCTGGGATCATTTGCAACCGAACCACATCAATTTCGGGGGAAATCTAGCACAGACGGGCCATGAACGGGAGCCCCTGGTTTCAGAGATTTTCGAGCTTGAGGTCGACAACTTCCAGGTAATTTTCCCTCAAATTGACGGTGCTAAAGTGTTCGATTAGGTCTCTGGAAACTACTGTCTAAGTTAATTTTGGAATGGGGTCGAGTTGGGTGAGTTTCGTACTTCGACCCGTTTGGATGTCGAGTTCGAGTTGATCGGTTTGGGGCTGTGTTGACTTGAATGTGGGACACAGACCTTTAATTAAGTATGTTGCGAGTCCATCTGATTGACCTATTGAAGAAATTAGTTAGTTTATCGCAGGGATTGAACCGGGTTACACACGCGGGTCGACGGCCCATTTACCAGGGAAACGGGTGAAGAAGATGTACTGTGCACCGCACTGTAGCAGGCGCATGGCTTTCACGCGCAGCCGCTTACGGCGGCGTGTGACGGCGCGTGGGACGGTTTCTCAAGGTGAGTTCAAAACGACTTCTGTCCTACACGGTGTAACGAATATTTTAACGTTGGTTTCGAACTTATTGGACACCGTTTCGATGTGGTTCCGAGGGTCCGAAGATTTCTATTACGTTGTAATAAATGATTAATTCCCGGAAAATTATGGGAAATTAGTATGTTGTTATCTAAGCCCTTAGTGACACTAAAGTATGTTTTCGGGCAGGATTTGGAATTCTGGAAAATATCGGAAATTACGGGCATGCGTGCGGCACGAAACCGAGCTTTAAAATTGGTGTGTGAGTGGACTTGCTTTCAAAATTTAATGCATGCATAAATTATTTCTATGATTTTATGATCATGATTATAAGTTGTGGTTGGTTTTGATTTCCGTATTTATACGTATTCGATTCCCGTATTTATACGCATTTTTACTATACATGTGAAATTCCACGTATTTCGAGACTACGGTCCCTCGTATGCTTAATGATGGTTTAATGGAAGAAGTTATATGAAATGGGTGTAAAATGATTTAAGAAGGTTGTTTATGACTTGTGAGTGTGACTTACGATTTTGACACGTTTTTCGAGAAAGTTCCAGATTAGCACGTTTTACGAGATTTTGAGTTATTGTGAATTGATCACTGTTGATGTTTGAATTGGGGAATTAAAATGAGACTTGTGATTTTGAGGATTTTAAATGTGGGTTTTAAGGATGTTTTTCTTGGATTGTGATTTTGGCAATTATGATTGTAGTCTTGATGTTTTGATAATGAGAGTTGAGAAGTGAAGTGATTTCAAGGAATTAAAATGGGTTTGAAAAAAGGTGATTTCGGGCTTGATGCTCGGGGCATAAAAGAAACTCTAACGGACGAGGTTTCGGTTTTCGGAAATAATAAAGTGGATTCTTGGTTTGAGTTCGGGATGATGCTTCCGGATGCCGGCTTACGGAAACATTATTGCGAATTCGAATTCGGGAATGAAAAAGGATTTAATTAAGTGATTTGGTCTGATTTTGCATGCCCCGTATTTCATGATGATTTGATTATGTTGGGAAGTATGATTTGGGAAAATGAATGTGGAAATTCGGACCATGCGTCCTGTTGTGAAAAATGTGATTTTGGGTTGGATCCCACGTTGTCGTGATCGATAAACTGTTTTGGGTTTAAAGACCCGTTGAAAATTGCTTGGGGTTTAAAGACCCGTTGTTGTGTTTGAAAACTGTTTTGGGTTTAAAAACCCGGTGCTATTGCTGGAACACGTTTTGAGTTTAAAGACTCGGTTAATTGATGACGGGGGAGGGCCCTTAATGAGTTTAAAGACTCGTGAGTTTAAAGACTCGGTTACTGTGATACCCCCGAGGCCTATTGAGAATGTTCTGAGTTTAAAGACTCGTTGATATCCCGGGAAGGCCTGTTTATGCGCATGGTTTTGAGTTTAAAGACTCGGGCGCACTTGTTATCCAGCAAAACGATTGACTTGTGATTTGTTGATGATTTTTAATGTTTCGGTTGAGTTGGGCGGTGGCCCGGTATATGGTTGTTGGTTTTGGATCATGTTGTGCATTTGGTTTGATTTGTGGTTTTGGGCTGAGGCCCGGTGTTTATGATTGCGGGCTAAGACCCGATGGTTGAGAAAGGAAAAATGATTTTGAGATTCATGCGAGTTTTCCCTTATGTTGAAATTTGATACACAGTTTTTCTTATGTTGAAAATCTTAACCGATTGCGAAATGATTTTTGTATGCATGCATTCGTTTTTACGCGGAGGGTAAAAACGACGTTGTAACTGTTTTGCTAAACTGATTTATTTTTGTCCACTCACACCTTTTGGTTTTATTAACCCTCCAGGTCGTAGTGCGTTGTTCGAGGCTGTACGAGGGGCGGAGGCATGAGTAAGTACGTGTGGCTATCCCTGGTTTGGCAAGTACTGAGGGTAACTTGGGATTTACAGTCATCTTGCCAGACGGGATCAGGACCGGGCACGGTTATCGATGCCCCTTTCGGGGGCGGTCCTGACATGACACTTGTCACTCATCCAGGTGTGTTCAATCATCAGACACTATTCATAATAAAATAATATTTTAATCGAAATCCCGGTTCGTTCGGTTTATCGATTCCGTTCCCGTGACCATAACTTCGTCGTCGAATCTTCGATTTCGGCATGCCGCCCGTCATTGGATTCGTATCGACAAGACCTACGTAACGGTCTTTGGCCCTCGTCCATTGGAATCCCCGGGTCAAAAGTCAACATTTGGCTAATTTTCAGCCAAATTACCAAAATATCCCTCAACTTCCGAACGTCATAACTTCTTCCTCGAATGTCGGAATCGAACGTGCCACCTGTCTATGAACTCGTGACGTCCAGAACTATGTCACAGTCATCGGTCAAAGTCCATTTGACCACCCGAACTAAAAGTCAACATTTTGCCCACGCTAGGGGCAAAACTGTCATTTTGCACATTTCGTCCGATTTCACTCAACTAATCCCCAATTAATCATTCTAAATCATAATTAATTAATATTTAATTCCGATATTCAGAACGGGTCGTTACATTATTCCCCATTCCCTTTCATTTGTCCATCCAACCCGGAAACCACCCCCAAACCTCCATTATCATCTTCTTCAGCTGAGAACAGAGAGGAAGAGAGGCTGAGAGTAAGTGAGAGACTGGGAGCCGACGAGGGACGAGGTAGAGCTACCGTGGACGGCGAGGGAGCCTGTGAAAGAAGGTAACCTGAAACCCATTTTTAGTCTGAAATTTGAATTCAATTTTTGGAATATTTGGGGTTGATTTTAACACTTAGGTTGTGTTCAGTGAGCTCGTACGAGCTGTTAGGATCGAAAACCAGAGGTGGAGGACCACTGGACTACACTGGATGGAGGTTTGAAACTGGGCCCATGAAGATCAAATTAGATAGGTACTTTCTAGCCCTTGTTTCGTGATTTTGAAGTCATAGAACCCTTTCTGGCATCAAAACGAGTCTAATGGTGAAAGAGTGGCTGAAAAAGGTGGTTGAATGACAGAGATATGGCCAGGTCAAGGTCGCTGGTCAAACGACACGTTACAGTCAAATAGGTCGACCAGGCCAGAGGCTGAAGGTGATGATGTGGCTCACTTGTCAGACCTGTCACGCCACGTGGCCAACCAAAGGGTGACACCTGGCAGCCGGTTAGGTCCAATCAGCAGTGACGTAGCAGTGTTATATCAAACATGTCAGACCACGTGGACCAGTAGGGTGGTGTCATGTGGCAACATGTTAGAGGGTGTTAGGTCCACATCAACATTGTCAGACCACATGGACCAATGAGGTGGTGCCACATGGCAGGATGTCAGGTTGTTGGAGTAGACGTGTTAGTGACACGCATTAGCGATGATGTTTGCAGATGATGTCATCACGTGACGTGACAGTGTCAGAGGGTGACACATGGCACCAATCAAGGAGTGCCACATGGCAGGCTGTCAGACCTGACAGGTGTCAGATCTGACAAGTGTTAGACCTGTCACGCTGACGTCGGCAGATGACGTCAACAACGCGTTGACCGTCGTTGACTAGCGCTTGGGGAACTTTGACCGACACATGAGGGCACATGGACACAAATTTCGAGGTTAAATCAATCTTGTTCAAAAGGTTTTCACGATCTGAATCCAATGATGGTGGTTTTAGGTCGATCAGAAATCGTTTGATAGGTCATTTAGAGGTTTTTAGCCTCGAGAAGCGTGTTCAGGACACGTTGACTATTCCGGAAGTTTTGAGAATTTAAGATTAGGACTTGTATCGATAGATAGTAACCTTTGGATATGATTTGGACAAGTTCGGACGTTCCGGAGAGTATGGATTAGCCCCGGAGTGGCTTACAACTCGGGTTTCGGAGCGCGTAGCTTGGATGGTCTATGAGTGAACTTTGTTTTATGAAATATGATGCATGCATAACTATTTTATATGTCTTATGAATGTGATTTGAGATTCCTTGAGTGCATATGATTTATATTGTTGATTTGGAATTTTCGTAGAAAATACAATATTGCACATAGTTTGATATTTCTATTTTATATGATATTTGAGCTTCGACCGAATATTCTACGTGCATGTGTTTTATATGATTTCAATGGTTTAACGGAGAGGCGTGAAATCGAGAATTTGATTTACGGTTTTAGAGGATTTCACGGAGATGAGTGAAATCGGTATTCAGGCATGAGTCTCAGTTGGCTGTTGAATTTGACTTGGATGATAGTCAAAGGTGCTTTGGAAAAGTGTTTGAAATGTGAAATTGTTTTCAGCTTTGGAAATATCTTTCGTGCGTATGTCCCAATTGATTTATAGTTTGACTTAGAGTATAGTCAAACGTGAGATATATCGGGCTGTGACCTAGTTATGAGATTTATGAAAGATATTTCGAGCATGAGACCCAGTTGTGGATTTGATAGGATTCGAGGAATCCTGAGTTTATAAAGTGTTGATAGACATTGTTTTCGAGCTTGTGACCCATTTGATGATATTTTGGGCTTGTGATCCTATTGATGATATTCGGGCTTGTGTCCCTGTTGATGATGATATGATTTTGAGTTTAAAGACTCGAATTTTGTTAGATGACCTCTGGTTGTGAATATGTTCCCCCCGGAGAGCACTATTGAGATAATGCTCGCTTCCGAGGTACGGAGAGGTCACGATGCGCCTGCTGTCGAGAAGCCGAGAGAGGCAGCATCGAGGGAGGCTCGACTCAGGAGTGCGATATCTGAGATCGATCGATGATATGTTCACGATGATCTGGTGATTGTCGGCCGATGATGTGTTCACGACGACATGCTCAGGATAAGAGCAGTCCTTGAGCTTATGGGCATGCGTTGATGGGATTGGAATCATGACTGGTGATGCTGATGAGGTGAGATCCCACATGGTATTGTATTTGAGTTGAGGTCCCATGTGATTTGATTTGGCCTGAGACCCTATATGTTTTGGTTTGGGCTGAAACCCTACTGAGGAAATGATTTCGATTGAGAAACATTTTTCATTGTGTTTTGTTTTGAAAAGCAAAATGATTTTCTTTTGAGAAAAGTATTTGAAATACTTGTTTTCTGATGCATGCATTCTTTTACGTGAAGGGTATAAATATCTTCGATAAATTGTTTTTTTAATAAATTGTTTGTTTTTGTCCACTCACAGCTTTTATGTTTTTTATACCCTTTAGGTTGATCGCGGATGCAGACTGTAGTAGAGGTCGAGACATCATATACCGCCACAGATCGTTGCGTACTCAGGATAACTCCGAACGGGTTACAGTTTTATTCCTTATCTGACACATGATGTCAGACAGGAACAGACACACTCCACGATAATCCAAGGGAATTGCGATGGGTCCTGTCATAAACACACATATTTCTAATAATTTAATTTTGTAATATCTTACATTCGTTATTTAATTTTTTGTCAAATTCGATATGTAGTTATAGTTTAGTTTGTTGGGCAGTTATCTAAAATTTGTTCTTTTATAGAAATGACACAAACCATTTGTTTAATTTCCATGTTGGGTGCTAAGGTGCAAAGCCTTAAATAGATGCCAGGCTGTGGTAGGGGTCGAGATCTCGCTAGCTTGTCGGATTAGTCTTGAATTTGTTAACCTAATATTTCTGATTAAGTAATTAATTGTGATCATGATTAAACAAATAGTTTTGATTTTTAAAATCAGTCCAAATGTTATTTGAATTTATGAATATGTCCCACCGGCATGTATAATATGAAGAGGAAAGGACAGGAATATATACGTGGCTAAGTTGCATGCTGCATGCCTCCCCTTAGTTAATTAATTGTATACTGTTGTCAGCTTTTAATCTAAGATATTCACATTAAGGCTTTACGTTTTTTAATCAAAGTAAAAGGTTCTATTTAAAACAATAATTAATTATACACGATGTAAAAGATGAATATATATATATATATATATATATATATATATAAAACTCGAGCATGTCTGTTCACGTAGATATGATAATTAAATTATATGGCCTGCATGGATAATATGTGGGAATGGCTACCATACCGCACTAGATTTAGGCCTCGTTTGGTATGCTGTACTGTACTGACTATTTCAATCGGATAGACTAATCTGTCCACCGGATAGACTGATTATTTAGTCGGGCGTTTGGTACTTTTCCGGATTAGAATGCCGATTATATTATACTGACCGGATTATATTATAGTAATTGACGAAATACTTATATCTTAAATATTAATTATGTATGTTATTATTATTATTATTATTATTTTAATAATTATTATTATTAATATTTAAACCATTTTTATTAATTAATTATTTTTAATTTTATCATTATTATTTATTAAAATATCATTAATTATTAATTATTAATTTATTATTAGTAGTATTTATTACTTTATTACTTTTTATTATTAATATTTACTAAATTAATATTTTATTATTATTATATTACTATTTATTATTATTATTATTATTATTATTATTATTATTATTATTATTATTATTATTATTATTATTATTATTATTATTATTATTATTATATTTTACAAGATTACTAGTTATCCGACTATTTAATACGGACAATTTCGAGCGTATTATTTTAGCGTGTCTGGACCGTATAAAAATATTCAACCGTATTAACTTATACGGTGGCTAATTAATACGACTGGTACCAAATACAGGTTTCAGATTATTTAGCCTATACGGACCGTAATACAGTGTACCAAACACACCCTTAGTGCGTTGCCAAAAAATAGAAAAAAATGACTATCTGCAAAGGTGGGAATATGAGGGAAAAGAAAAGTGAAGCCGGTAAAGGGTGGGAAGGAAATATCAGTACAAGTGAGGAGGTTTCGTTTAAAAAAAAAAAAAAAAGCAGCGAGAAAGCTCTGCAATTTCCGGCGAGGTCGTCATGCCCGTCGTTGATCCTGTCACGAAAACAACAAGCCATCAGGGCAACAACCTCCCAAGAAGCTTTGATGATTGGTTTTTGTTCCAAACATTGCAAACTTTACACTGATCATACGAAGAAGAGGGTTAGACTTGCTCTTTCCAGCATCGAAGAAACCCAAGCTTCAGATCTCATAAGGAAGCGGTGGTAATGGGTTTCATTGGGTTTTCTGTTTTTGGTCTCTTGGTCAGGGAAGATGTGCTCGAGAGGGAGGAGAATTGATTTCAAAAATTATTTAAAACCATAAAATCATTATATTCATCAGACAATTTGAAAACTTTTAAGTATAAGGTTGAGTGGTTTAAGGAAATATTTCAATTATAGACAGTTAGATCGGTCGATTGATTTCAAAAATGATTTAAATTCGTAAAATCATCTTATTTATCAAACACTTTAAATACTTTTAAGTATATTTCAATACATTTTTTGAAATTTTAGTTCAAATGATATCCAAATAATTGAATTTCAAGATCTTTGTTGATACTATCTTATCCTGAAACCTCGAATTCAGATTGTTTAAAATAGCCTTGAATTATCAACATTTATTCTTTCAGGTTTTGGGCTTTGTTTGTGTTTTGTTTGGGGATCTATATTTTTAGTTTTTGGATTTTGTTTGTGTTGGGTTAGTTAAGTTGAACCCAAATTTATTTCAGTTCCAGTTAAAAACCAAGCCTTTTCGACTAAAAACCCAAGTCCATTCTTCTCTCATTCTCTTACTATAAAGTGAACGGTCCAATCTTAAAAATTCTATCATTTGAATATAGGTAGAATCAAAACTAAAAACCTATACAAGTATGCTTAAAAGTGTTTGAAGTGTGTTGATTAATAAGATGATTTTACGATATTATTAAATAATTTTCACAATCAATCGACTAATCTAGCCGTTCAATTTATTGTACGTACTCATAGATCGCTTACGCAAAAAATTAGTTAATTTCAAAATTTCGGGATTAACTAACGGTGCGCCATTATTCAACGGTTACAAAAAGTTATATGATGATCGGACGATATTAACTCTTTAAAACCTGGAGATTTTGAACAAGTACAATCTAGGAGCATAAAACTATAAAGTGAACAACCCGATCTGAAAAATTCTATCATTTTAATATAGGTAGAATCAAAACTTCGAAAAAAGTATGCAAACGTGCTTAAAGTATTTGAAGTGTACTGATTAATAAGATTATTTTACGATTTAAAATCATTTTCAAAATCAATTGACCGATCTAACCATTCTCGTTTTTTGTATGTACTCGTAGATCGTTTACCCCAAAAATTAGTTAATTTTAAAATTCCGAGACTAAGTAATGGTACGAGATTCAACAATTACAAAAAGTTTTATGATGATCGGAAGACTTTAACTTTTTAAAATCCGGAGATTTTGGACGAGTACGATCTAGGAACATAAAACTATAAAGTGAACGTCCCGATTTTAAAAATTCTATCATTTGAATATAGGTAGAATCAAAACTTCGAAAAACGTATACAAATATGCTTAAAGTGTTTGAAGTGTGTTGATTAATAAGATAATTTTACGATTTTAAATAATTTTCAAATTCAATTGACCGATCTAACCATTCACATTTATTGTGCGTACTCATAGATCGCTTACGCCAAAAATTAGTTTAATTTCAAAACTCCGAGACTAAGTAACGGAGTGACATCATTCAACAGTTACGAAAAGTTTTATGATGATCAAACGACTTTAACTCCATAAAATCTGGAGATTTTGGACAAGTAAGATCTAAGAACAAAAAATTATAAAGTGAACAGCCCAATCTTAAAAATTCTATCATTTGAATATAGGTAGAATCAAAACTTCAAAAAACAAATACAAATTATGCTTAAAGTGTTTGAAGTGTGTTGATTAATAAGATGATTTTACTATTTTAAATAATGTATTGAAATCAATCGACATAACTAACTATCCACATTTATTGTATGTACTCCTAGATCGTTGTCTCCAAAAAAAAGCCAATTTCAAATTTCCGATACTAAGTAACTGTACGACACGATTTAACGGATACAATATGTCAGGACCCGTCCCAAATATCACCTCGATACTCGGGATGAACCCTGCTCCCGTCTGACAATCATACTTACAATACCAAAAGAAACGTAATACAACTATAAGCATAACCATCAGACGAAGGAGTAAATACATACAACAGTAAGTCAGAGCATAGTTCTACAAAATGGGCACCAAAAGTCCTACAAGTCTAAGTCCGCAACGGAAGAACGTCGGAAGCCCTATGCCTCGATCTCTGCCTCAACGTTCGCCCCGGCGCTATCACCACGACCTGGAGGGAAATTAAAACCAAAGGTGTGAGTGGACCAAAAAGAATAAAAGTTCTAAAACCGTTTACCAGCAATTCAACGTAAGGAAAAAATAAAATCATTTGTTCCCTCCGGTTTAAAACCAGGCATGCCAATGGAGTAATAGAAAAATCATAGTATGAAAGACATCATAAGAAACAGAGACACTATAAATACCATAAGAAACAGATACACTATAAAACATCATAAGAAACCAGAGAATAACCCGATCAAACCTGCTGGACCTATCCGAGTCTTTAAACTCAACCAGGCCTCACATATCAATCCGAGTCTTTAAACTCCCGAGTCTTTAAACTCAATAGGCCTATGGGGGTAATATCATAATATCCGAGTCTTTAAACTCCCGAGTCTTTAAACTCAATCCGGGCCCGTCCCCCATCAATATCAATCCGGGTCTTTAAACCCATATCCAGATCCAGCAAATCCAATCCATATCCAGTGTAAAACCAATTCCAAATCCATCACCAAATCCGAATTCGAAATCCCCGGTTCGAAGCCCTTCCGGCGTTCAGAACCGACATTCCGAACCCAAATCCGGAAAATCCATTTCCATACTAAAACCATAGGAAATCCCTAACCATGTTTCATAACCCATTTACCATCATCAGAAAACAGTTATAGGGTGAATTTCTCAAATATAGCATTAAAATCTGAAAATCTGCTTTTTCTCGAAAAACGTGCAAAACCCCGAAAATACCTCGAAAAACGTGCAAACATCTCAATCACGTATAACCATCATTTCAAGCATAAAAACACACATAGAATCATAAAACAGCAATTAAAACAGTTTGGCATGCTCGGCAATAAGAAAGAGTCCACTCACAGTTTACGACACGTCACTCGCGCTCCGTGCGCTCCTCAACCGTCTCTGGTGTCTCCCGTCCTGTCAATAGATACCAAATAGGGTCACAATAACATCAAGGATACCTTCCCTATTTTCCCCAATTTTTTTTGGGAATTTAATAATATTTTAATCATAAACCCTAAACCGTACGGATTCCCGAACCATTCCGTAACACCGTCCGATTAACCCGAAAACTATACCATTGGACTCCTTAGGACATTTAGGACTAAACTCATGTTGGACGTTTAACCGGATTCCTTCCCACGCGCCCCCACGCGCCGCCCAAAGTGGCTGCGCGTGGGCCTCACGCGCCTGCTACAGTCACCTTCAACCTCGAGTCACCCGGTTCAACACAGTTGAACCGGCGTGACCGGTTCTCCGCCGTTCACCCACCGTTCTTCTCCATTTCAATCCCACTAGCTTCGTCCAGTTCCCTGCAATCAATCCCAGTCCTAAAATCCAGCAATCACGGCCTAGAACCCTTCGTCCTCAACCTCAAAAAAACTTGCCCGTGGCTCTGTTTTCCTTCCCGGCCGTCCACAGCTTCCCCCTTCACGGTGGTGATACCAACACCACCCTAGGACCTTACTGAGTCCTACCCAACTCATAGAATCCGTCGATTCATCCCCGAAGTCCACGACTTCAAGTTTGAAATCACGGCCGGAACAGAGTATTGGATACTCGCCGTCGAACCACCAGCCACCGTGAACCTCCCGTCACGGCAACCACCACAGACGCCTAAGACCTCCCTGAACAACACCCTGACCTCCTAATCCCTCGACTCTAAGCCCATCATCACGACTTTGAAATTGAAAAAACCACGAAAAACAGAGTAAACGGGCTTACCTTTCGATTCCGGCGCCGCCGTGAAAACCGTCACCCACCACCGTGCTCGTGGGACTCCCCTCAACCTCCTGAGTCTCCTACCGCCTCGGTTTGCCTCACCACACGGCACAACAGCCTCCACCGTCCACGATCTCCTCTGTTTCTTCCAATTACCCAACAGTCCACCACGTCGCCTCCGTGCACGGTTGCACCACCAGACCACGATCACCAGCTCCTCCGTACCTCACTGTCTCTCTCTCGACTCACACTTCACTCTCCCTAGCGTCAAAATCGATCACCGTCTCACCCCAATCTTCTCTCTGTTTTCTGTTTTCCTTCGAAGGTATGCACGGTTCAAAGGGGATAACGTGTGGCCGTGCACACTTGAGAAAGTTGTGGAACCATCCAGTCCCAAGCACGTGTCCACCAGCTATAGGCCAGCCCAAAAATATCTGCCACTTGCCCTTATCTGATTGGGCTGAGGAAAAATGACCAAAATGCCCCTCCTGCACAAAATTACCATTTTGCCCTCAGACTTTCCAGACCCGTATCTTTTCCGTCCGACGTCCGATGACAGCGTGCCGCCTGTCGTTGAACTCAGGACGTCGAGACCTATCCAACGGTCCTCGGTCTACGTGAAAATCACACATCCTCCAAAAAGTCAACATTTTCCCTTTTAGCTCAAAATTTCGGTAACGCCCCCCAACCTTCCGTACATCATAACTTTTCCTCCGGTTGTCCGAATCGAACCTGCCGCCTGTCTACGGACTCGTGACGTCCTAACCTACGTCACGGTCAAGGGCTAACACTCATCCAATCAATATTACAAAAAGTCAACTTTTCGTTTACTATTCACAGGGGCAAAATCGTCCTTTTTACAAAACTTCACAGAAATTACATTTTTACCCCTTCCCGTAGGTACGGGTTGTTACAATCTACCCCCCTAAAAAGAATTTCGTCCCCGAAATTCAGTGAAATAAATAAGGGTACTGTTCTCGCATCAAGGCCTCGGGTTCCCAAGTGGCTTCTTCAACCTGATGATTTCGCCACAATACCTTCACTAAGGGAACCGTCTTCCTTCGCAACACTTTATCCTTCCGATCCAGGATTGCAACAGGTTGCTCTTCAAAACTCAAGTCTTCCCTCAGTTCCACTGGTTGTGCTTCCAAAACATGCGAATCATCTCGAATATATTTCCGAAGCATGGAAACATGAAAGACATTATGTACCTTTTCCAAATCTGCTGGTAAGGCCAACCGATAAGCTACAGGACCAATCCGCTCCAAAATCTCATACGGTCCAATGTAACGAGGACTCAACTTCCCTCGTCTACCAAATCGTACAATTCCTTTCCAAGGAGATAGCTTCAGGAAAACCCAGTCTCCAACAGTAAACTCCAAATCCCTGATCCTACGGTCAGCGTAGCTCTTTTGGCGGTCCTGCGCTGCCTTCAATCGATCCCTAATCAATACCACTTTTTCCTGAGTAAGCTCCACCAGCTCAGAAGTAGTCAACCTCCTCTCACCAACCTCAGTCCAACACAATGGAGTCCGACACTGCCGCCCATACAAAGCCTCGTAAGGAGCCATCCCAATGCTCTCCTGAAAACTATTATTATAAGCGAACTCCATCAAAGGCAGGTGTGATTCCCAAGTACCCTGAAACTGAAGCACACAAGCTCGCATCATATCTTCGAGAATCTGAATAGTCCGCTCAGACTGCCCATCAGTCTGAGGATGAAAAGCAGTACTGAAGTGTAATTTAGTCCCAAAAGCTTCCTGTAAGCTCTGCCAAAATCGAGAAGTGAATCTCGGGTCTCTATCAGATACTATCGACTCCGGAGTCCCATGCAATCGAATAATCTCATTAATAAACAACTGTGCAAACTGTTCCAACCTGAAGTTCTCTCGTACTGGCAAGAAATGAGCAGACTTCGTAAGTCGATCCACAACAACCCACACACCATCGTGTCCCTTCGGTGTCCTCGGAAGCTTGAACACAAAATCCATAGTCAGGTGATCCCATTTCCACTCGGGAATCGGCAAAGGTTGCATCGCTCCATAAGGTCTCTGCCGCTCGGCTTTTACCTGTTGGCAAATCAAACATCTACTGACATACTCTGCAATTTCACGTTTCATCCCTGACCACCAGTAATGCTCTCGAAGTGTACGATACATCTTGGTCCCACCGGGATGCATCGCATAAGCTGAACAGTGAGCCTCATCCAGTATCACCTTCTTCAAGACTTCATCCTCAGGAACACACAACCGTCCATTCTTAACCAAAGCTCCATCCTCACGGATCTCAAAATCCTGTCTTTCTCCAGCTTCGACCTCAATCCGAATGATGCCCAGAATAGGGTCCTCAAACTGAGCATCAATCACCTGATCAATCAAAACGGGTCGCACATGGAAACTCGCTAGGAGGGCTCCCTGATCATCCACAGTCAACTCTACTCCCAACTTACGGAGTTCAGCCAACAAAGGTAACCGTACTGTCCTCAAATGCGACAAAGAACCAGCTGACTTTCTGCTCAGAGCATCGGCTACCACATTAGCCTTCCCTGGATGATACTCAATAGTACAGTCGTAGTCCTTTAGTAACTCCAACCAACGGCGCTGTCTGAGGTTCAATTCCTTTTGGGTGAACAAATACTTCAAACTCTTGTGGTCCGTAAAGATCCTGCACTTCTCACCGTACAAGTAATGTCGCCAAATCTTCAATGCATGAACCACCGCAGCCAATTCCAAGTCATGTGTAGGGTAGTTCACCTCATGGGGTTTCAATTGCCGGGAAGCATAAGCAATCACTTTCCCGTGCTGCATCAAGACACAACCCAAACCTTGTAAAGAAGCGTCACTGTACACCTCGAACTCCCCACTATCGTCTGGAAGGGCTAACACAGGAGCAGATGTCAACCGCCTTTTAAGCTCCTGGAAACTCTGTTCACAGTTCTCATCCCACTCAAACCGAACTCCCTTCCGTGTCAACCTCGTCAACGGTGCTGCAAGAATAGAAAAGCCCTCAATAAAACGCCGGTAATACCCTGCCAAACCCAGAAAACTCCGAATTTCCGTCACCGTCTTAGGCTGTTCCCAATTGGCTACCGCCTCAACTTTCTGAGGATCCACACGAATGCCCTCGGCCGAAATCACATGGCCAAGAAATCCAACACTGGTTAACCAGAACTGACACTTACTGAGCTTCGCATACAACTGATGCTCCCTCAACGTTTTAAGCACGATCCTCAGATGTTTCTCATGCGCCTTCGCACTCTTCGAATACACCAAAATATCATCAATGAAAACAATCACAAAACGATCCAAGTAGGGCCGGAACACTCGGTTCATAAGGTCCATAAAAGCTGCTGGGGCATTAGTCAAACCAAAAGGCATCACCACAAACTCATAATGACCGTACCTGGTCCGGAAAGCTGTCTTCGGTATATCCTCCTCTTTAACCCGTAACTGGTGATAGCCGGAGCGAAGATCAATCTTCGAGAAATACTGTGCTCCCTTGAGCTGGTCAAACAAATCATCAATCCGGGGTAGGGGGTACTTATTCCGAATAGTTACCTTATTCAGTTGCCTGTAATCCACACACAACCTCAATCCTCCGTCCTTTTTCTTGACAAACAAAACAGGTGCTCCCCAAGGCGACGTACTCGGTCGAATAAATCCTATATCGACCAACTCTTGCAACTGGGCCTTAAGTTCCCTCAATTCGGCAGGTGCCATACGGTAAGGAGTCTGAGAAATAGGCTGTGTACCTGGTAGAAGCTCAATCGTAAACTCAAGATCTCGGTGTGGGGGTAGTCCTGGCAACTCCTCGGGAAAAACATCGGGAAACTCCCGTACCACTGGTATATCCTCCGCCCTCTCTGGCGTAGCACGCGTATCCACCACATGAGCTATGTAACCCTGGCACCCCTTCCGTAACAGTTTACTAGCCTCGAGTGCCGAAATAACTCCCGTAAGAAGTGCACGCTGATCCCCCTGAAATGTAGTCTCTGGTAATCCGGGACTCCGAAAAGTCACTCTCCTATCGAAACATTCGATAGAAGCATGATGTCTCGTCAACCAGTCCATACCCAAGATCACATCAAAGTCCCGTAAATCCAAGAGTAACAAATCTGCCAGTAACTCCACCTGGCCTACCAGTACCGGACACTCTCTCAAAACTTGAGTCACTACCAACACCTCCCCAGTAGGTGTACTCACTCCTAACGCACAATCCAAAGTAGACACCTCCCTCTCCTTAACCAGACTACAACTCCGAGCTACAAATGAATGGGTAGCCCCGGGATCTATCAAAGCAAAAACAGTGTGACCAAGTATGGTGAGTGTACCTGTCACCACTCCCGGTGCTGACCTAGCCTCCTGCTGAGTCATCGCAAAAACTCGCGCCTGTGGTCCCGATGACCTACCGCGCCCTCTGGAACTGCTCGTGGCACCACCGCCACCCCTAGGGCCTGCCGCCCCTGATACTGATGCAGTACTCCGCCCGGGTTCTGCTGCACCTCTGCCTGCTCCACCCTCCGGAGCTAACAATGGGCACTCCCGACGGAAATGTCCTCGCTCCCCACAGTAGAAGCAAGTGTCTCTACCGGATCCACCGGTATGCCTCCCTGTCGAAGCCACTGAAGTCGCACTCGCCTGAGGAGTCGGCTGTGACCTAGCTCCTCGAAATCCTGAGCCCTGGAAACTGCCTGGTCTACCATACCGGGCTCCACCAGCCGATAGTGATCCACCAAAATTACCCCGTTTCGGGGGCCTCTGACTCGATGCTCCTGGGAATGACTGCTCTCGGCGTCGAACACCGCCCGGAAGCCCTCTAAGTCCGCAACGGAAGAACGTCGGAAGCCCTATGCCTCGATCTCTGCCTCAACGTTCGCCCCGGCGCTATCACCACGACCTGGAGGGAAATTAAAACCAAAGGTGTGAGTGGACCAAAAAGAATAAAAGTTCTAAAACCGTTTACCAGCAATTCAACGTAAGGAAAAAATAAAATCATTTGTTCCCTCCGGTTTAAAACCAGGCATGCCAATGGAGTAATAGAAAAATCATAGTATGAAAGACATCATAAGAAACAGAGACACTATAAATACCATAAGAAACAGATACACTATAAAACATCATAAGAAACCAGAGAATAACCCGATCAAACCTGCTGGACCTATCCGAGTCTTTAAACTCAACCAGGCCTCACATATCAATCCGAGTCTTTAAACTCCCGAGTCTTTAAACTCAATAGGCCTATGGGGGTAATATCATAATATCCGAGTCTTTAAACTCCCGAGTCTTTAAACTCAATCCGGGCCCGTCCCCCATCAATATCAATCCGGGTCTTTAAACCCATATCCAGATCCAGCAAATCCAATCCATATCCAGTGTAAAACCAATTCCAAATCCATCACCAAATCCGAATTCGAAATCCCCGGTTCGAAGCCCTTCCGGCGTTCAGAACCGACATTCCGAACCCAAATCCGGAAAATCCATTTCCATACTAAAACCATAGGAAATCCCTAACCATGTTTCATAACCCATTTACCATCATCAGAAAACAGTTATAGGGTGAATTTCTCAAATATAGCATTAAAATCTGAAAATCTGCTTTTTCTCGAAAAACGTGCAAAACCCCGAAAATACCTCGAAAAACGTGCAAACATCTCAATCACGTATAACCATCATTTCAAGCATAAAAACACACATAGAATCATAAAACAGCAATTAAAACAGTTTGGCATGCTCGGCAATAAGAAAGAGTCCACTCACAGTTTACGACACGTCACTCGCGCTCCGTGCGCTCCTCAACCGTCTCTGGTGTCTCCCGTCCTGTCAATAGATACCAAATAGGGTCACAATAACATCAAGGATACCTTCCCTATTTTCCCCAATTTTTTTTGGGAATTTAATAATATTTTAATCATAAACCCTAAACCGTACGGATTCCCGAACCATTCCGTAACACCGTCCGATTAACCCGAAAACTATACCATTGGACTCCTTAGGACATTTAGGACTAAACTCATGTTGGACGTTTAACCGGATTCCTTCCCACGCGCCCCCACGCGCCGCCCAAAGTGGCTGCGCGTGGGCCTCACGCGCCTGCTACAGTCACCTTCAACCTCGAGTCACCCGGTTCAACACAGTTGAACCGGCGTGACCGGTTCTCCGCCGTTCACCCACCGTTCTTCTCCATTTCAATCCCACTAGCTTCGTCCAGTTCCCTGCAATCAATCCCAGTCCTAAAATCCAGCAATCACGGCCTAGAACCCTTCGTCCTCAACCTCAAAAAAACTTGCCCGTGGCTCTGTTTTCCTTCCCGGCCGTCCACAGCTTCCCCCTTCACGGTGGTGATACCAACACCACCCTAGGACCTTACTGAGTCCTACCCAACTCATAGAATCCGTCGATTCATCCCCGAAGTCCACGACTTCAAGTTTGAAATCACGGCCGGAACAGAGTATTGGATACTCGCCGTCGAACCACCAGCCACCGTGAACCTCCCGTCACGGCAACCACCACAGACGCCTAAGACCTCCCTGAACAACACCCTGACCTCCTAATCCCTCGACTCTAAGCCCATCATCACGACTTTGAAATTGAAAAAACCACGAAAAACAGAGTAAACGGGCTTACCTTTCGATTCCGGCGCCGCCGTGAAAACCGTCACCCACCACCGTGCTCGTGGGACTCCCCTCAACCTCCTGAGTCTCCTACCGCCTCGGTTTGCCTCACCACACGGCACAACAGCCTCCACCGTCCACGATCTCCTCTGTTTCTTCCAATTACCCAACAGTCCACCACGTCGCCTCCGTGCACGGTTGCACCACCAGACCACGATCACCAGCTCCTCCGTACCTCACTGTCTCTCTCTCGACTCACACTTCACTCTCCCTAGCGTCAAAATCGATCACCGTCTCACCCCAATCTTCTCTCTGTTTTCTGTTTTCCTTCGAAGGTATGCACGGTTCAAAGGGGATAACGTGTGGCCGTGCACACTTGAGAAAGTTGTGGAACCATCCAGTCCCAAGCACGTGTCCACCAGCTATAGGCCAGCCCAAAAATATCTGCCACTTGCCCTTATCTGATTGGGCTGAGGAAAAATGACCAAAATGCCCCTCCTGCACAAAATTACCATTTTGCCCTCAGACTTTCCAGACCCGTATCTTTTCCGTCCGACGTCCGATGACAGCGTGCCGCCTGTCGTTGAACTCAGGACGTCGAGACCTATCCAACGGTCCTCGGTCTACGTGAAAATCACACATCCTCCAAAAAGTCAACATTTTCCCTTTTAGCTCAAAATTTCGGTAACGCCCCCCAACCTTCCGTACATCATAACTTTTCCTCCGGTTGTCCGAATCGAACCTGCCGCCTGTCTACGGACTCGTGACGTCCTAACCTACGTCACGGTCAAGGGCTAACACTCATCCAATCAATATTACAAAAAGTCAACTTTTCGTTTACTATTCACAGGGGCAAAATCGTCCTTTTTACAAAACTTCACAGAAATTACATTTTTACCCCTTCCCGTAGGTACGGGTTGTTACACAATAAGTTTTGACCATCAGACGACTTTAATTCCTTAAAATCTAGAGATTTTTTACGAGTAAGGTTTAAGCACATTAAACCAGACAGTGAATGATCCCGATCTTAAAAAATTTGAATCGTTTGAGTATCGAATATACTAAAACTCCGAAAAATGTATTAAAATATATTTAAGACAAAATGGGCTTGAGGATGCTTTCTGATTTTTTTATGAATGAAAATACGATTTTCAATATATATGAACGAGGGGAACATCTTGAGAAATATGTTGAAATTTACGGTATGTTAATACGTTCAATATTGACCAGGCTTTATGAATGAAAATGCTAATCTCAATATATATTAGACTACAAATGAGTTTATAATCTAATTTTCTATTCTATAAGATCAGACCGTTCACTTTATGATTTTTGTTCCTAGATCTTATCAATCCAAAATCTTCAGATTTTAGGGAGTTAAAGTCGTGTGATCATCATAATTTTTTTTTGTAACATGTCAGGACCCGACCCTACTCGGTCAGGACCCGACTCATCTAGCACCATATTGTTCGTTTTTGGCCTCGCTCTCACGGTTTTGTTTTTGAGAGCTCGTGATGCAACTTCCCAGGGGCTCACCCATCATGGAATTGCACCAGCCTCAACTCGCTTACCTTTGGGGTTCCAATCCCCCCTAAAGCCACTTGAGCTCCCAAAAGGCCTAGTACAAGATAGGTGTGTGCCTACACTTTTAAGGTACACCACCATCCTCTCCCATACCATTCCCCCTCGCAGGAACGTGAGATTGTTCACCGTTCCCTCCAGGACACGGGTCTAACAATCCACCCCCCTTAGGGCCCAACGTCCTCGTTGGCACACTTCCCAGTTGGGGTCTGGCTCTGATACCAAATTGTCAGGACCCGACCCTCCTCGGTCAGGACCTGACTCATCTAGCACCATATTGTCCGCTTTGGGCTTTGCCCTCACGGTTTTGTTTTCGGGAGCTCATGGTGCAACTTCCTAGGGGGTCACCCATCATGGAATTGCACCAGCCTCAACTCGCTTAACTTTGGGGTTCCAATTCCTCCCAAAGCCACTTGAGCTCCCAAAAAGCCTAGTGCTAGATAGGTGTGTGCCTACACTTTTAAGGCACACCACTATCCTCTCCCAGACCATTCCCCCTCGCAGGAATGTAGGATTGTTTACCGTTCCCTTCAGGACACGGTTCTTACATAACAGCTAAATTATGTTGCACCATTACTTAGTCTCGGGATTAAGTAGCAGAGTGATACGATTCGACAGTTACACAGTGTTTTATGATTATTAGCCTATTTTAACTCCTCAAAATTGGGTATTTTGGAGATGCATGGTATAAGCATATAAACCACAAAATGAATGGTTCTGATCTTGAAAATTCAATCATCTGAATAACGGTTCAACCAAAACTTCGAAAATTGTATTGAAAAATACTTAGAAGAGTTTCAAGTGTTTGATGAATAAAATAATTTTACGATTTTAGATAATTTTTAAAATCAATCGGCTGATCTAACTGTCTACATTTATTGTACGTACTTATAGATCTCATATGCCAAAAATTAGCCAATTTTCGAATTTTGGGACTAAAAAACAATGCGACATGATTAGACGATAACAAAACATTGTTGACAATCAGACGACTAACTCCTCAAAATTTGGAGTTTTTCAAAAGGTAAGGTCTAGGCAAGTAAAGTCATAAAATGAACAGTTTGATCTTGAAAATCCAATCGTTTGAATATCGGTTAAATTAAAACTTCAAAAAAAGTATTAAAATATACTTAATAGTGTTTAAAGTGTTAGATGTATAAACCAAATTTATAAGTTAAATAATTTTTGAAATCAATCGACTCATCTAACTGTCCAAATTTATTTTTTACAATTTGTTTTTTTAATTTTAAAAGTTCCAAGAAGACCGTAGAATTTTACAGTTTATTTGTTAGTTATGATTCTTGGAAAAAAAATATAATAGACATAATTTAAAAACAATTTAAGCCCAAATTCAATAAAGTTCAAAAACAATTAAGCCCAACCCCGTTTAATAACAAAGTTTGAAGCTCAACCTTTTTAACCCCAAAGTAAACTAGCCCAAGCTTTTTTTTTTACCCCACTCACTCTCTCTCTCTCTTACCCTCCCCTTAAACGTCCCTCTAAAATTCCAGAATTCTCTTCAGAATTCTCACTCTCTCAGAGACTAAAGACACCCAGAACCACCACAACCCAGCACCACCACAACCCACGACCACCATCCTCGCTACCTTCAATGCAGTGACGGACCACTTCCACACTTCTTCTTTATCTTTGTGTCACTCTTTCTCCATCTTGCTTTCTCCTCCATCTCGAACTCAAACAACGACACCAAAACCCACCATCACCTCCACCTTCGAAATCCAGTGGAACTACTATCACCATGATCACCACTTTCAACATGGGGAGAGACAAGTCTAACCCAGTAAGTTTCCACCGTCGATAACCGTTGAGGCGTGAGATTCGATGAGAACCAAACTCAACACACAGTCATTTTTTCCGGAGCATAGAGAATCGTCTAATCAGGTTAGTGTCTCGCCTCCACAGCCACGGCTGGATGCAAGATTAGTGAAATCAACGGTTGCAGGGCTTCTCTAGCCTCCACGCCGACCTCCAATCGTGCCAGGCAGATAAAGCGCTCGGCCCCTTGCTCCGCGACGGCCACTCTCGGCATCGCCTTTATGGCCGCCTCCAACCATCAGCCTCACTCTATCTCGCAAGCTATAACCCACGTCCACCTGCGAATTGACGATCAATAAAAGAAAATCAGCCACATGCATCACCCACCGTCACCGTCACCATGATCCAATCTCTATGTTCTTTATTTATCTACAATTTCTTCCATTCTAATTTAAGAACAGTGAGAACTTGACTTCGATTTGGGAATACGAGGTAAAGATAAATTGAATGGGTGGTGACCCTTAGTGATTTGGCTGTTTTCAGTTAGGTTCGAAGATTGAAATCTTAGAATTGTCTCGATGATTTTAGTGTCACTGGAGCATTGATAGTGTTATGTTCTTCTGTTGTATATGCCTAGTTTTTTTCCAATCAGTTTTGAAGAACACACGGGAGAAGGATGATGGGTGATAACTTGAGGGAAAGAGAGGATCATTGGGTGATTGATAACCAATTGAACAAAAAAAAAGGCCCCCTTTAACTTGTTTCACCCAATCTGTAATGACCCGTCCCCAAAATCGGAATTAAATTAGTGTTTAATGATGGATTAGTAATGTTAACTGGTGATTAGTTGGGTAAGTTCGGACGGATGGTGCGAAATGACGGTTTTGCCCTTAGAATGGGTAAAAGGTTAACTTTTAGTTTGGGCGGTCAAATGGACTTTGACCGATGACTGTGACGTAGTTCGGGACGTCACGAGTTCATAGACAGGTAGCACGTCCGATTCTGACGTTCGAGGAAGAAGTTATGATGTTCGGAAGTTCGAGGGTAGTTTGATAATTTGGTTGAAAATGGGCAAACTGTTGACTTTTCACACGACATGGATTTATCACGTATTTTGAGGACCGTTAGGTAGGTCTCAATTCCCTGAGTACAACGACAGGCAGCACGCTGTCATCGGACTTCGAATAGTTAGGATTTTTGTCTAAGTATGTGAAGGGCAAAATGGTAATTTGCGAAGGCAAAGGCATTTTGGTCATTTTGATGCATTGGGATTTGCGTCCAGTAAGACTTGAACACTTGGCTGCCCAGGGATTGATGCCCACCCAAATTGGGACACATGTCCCTTACTAGAAGGTTGTGGAAGCCTCAGCACCGCCTTTCATTGCGTTTTTGTTTAAATTATGGTTGCACGAATATGGGACTAAAAACAGAGAACAAAGAGCTGTGTGTGTGTGTGAGGGAAACATATTGATCTTCAGCATAATTGTTAAGGAGATGTGAATGAAAGATGAAAGGGAGGTTGAGACGAACAGAGTGAGGCTGGTGGAGTGCACCGTCATGTACGGTGGTGGACTGGAAACGGTAAGACCCGTGACCGCCCCTGTTGAGATTCAAATGGCACGTGGTGGTTTATTGGTTATTGACTGATTTGGTATGTTGGATAAGGTTTCTGAGGTTGAAAGAAGACGAGGGAGCCTAGTTTTGAGGCCAACCATAGACAGTGGTCGTGGAACCTATGACTGGTAAGTTAAGGATTCAAAAATGGTGAATGCTGATTTGGTACTTGACGTTCGAATTGGTTAATTGAGAATTGTTTTCGGAGGTTCTAGAGATGGATTGAGACCAATAGGAGAAGAGGAGATGGTCGGAAACATGGCAACTGAACGACAACCAGTGCCCAGTTTCTCCTTCGTTTTGGGAGGTGAGTTCCAAGTCTCAAGTTCTTGATTTTAAGGTCTAAATCAATTATAAACATTGAGACAAGATTATAGAACCAATTAGAATTGAAAACGGATCAAAATTGGACGATTTAGGGGTTGAACCGTGGATGCCGGTTCGGCTGGGCTGGGCCAGTTTGAACCGGTTGAGACCTGGCCTGACCAAGGAAGACAATGACGAACAGTGTCACGCGTGAGGGCCACGCGCAGCCCCTTTGGGTGGCACGTAAGGGCGCGTGGTGCCTCTGATGGGGAAGTTTTCAACATGTGAAATGATGTAATCAATGTAATGAACATTTTGACATTGGTTTCGAGTCGATCAGACATCTTCTCAATATGTTTCGGAATGTCCGAAAGTTTTAAGGCTCGTTTAAAAATAGTTAAAAAAATTCGAAAAAATTACGAGGCTTCAGTAAAAGCTTAATGAAGTAGTTAGTGACCTTCTTATGGGATGTGGACAGGTTCGGGAAAGCCGGTGATGGTGGATTCGCCGGGAAAGTATAAGTGCACGTGTATCGAGGCAGCAACGATAATGGTTTGTACGTGGAATTTGCTTTCGAACTCTTGATGCATGCATAAATGTTTTTATATATTTTCTATACGTGATTATATGGTTATGATTATGATCTTTATGCTTTACGATTTTGCACCTATTTCGAGATAATTACGTATTTGCACGTTTTACGAGCTTATGATTTATGTTGTGACTTGATCATGGTTTTGGTGATTTGATTTTGGGCTTTTAAATATGATTTGATTTCAATGATTCATTATGGATTTTGGAAAAGTGATTTCAGGCTTGAAGCCCTGTTCATAAAAGTAATTTCGATAAATGTGATTTCGGGTTTTGGAATCAGATTTCGGAAATATGATTCTTGATTCGGTTTTGGGGCTTGAAAGTGAATTTTTGGATTTAGGTTCGAAATGATGGTTCCGGAGGCTAGCTTACGGAATCATGATTGCGAATTCGGATATGGATTTTTTATGATTTTCACTTAGTTTTGGGTTTAAAGACCCGTTGAAACTTGGTTTTGGGTTTAAAGACCCGAATATGGATGGATCTGGTTTTGAGTTTAAAGACTCGGTTGATTGATGACGGGGAAGGGTCCTAGATTGATATATTTTGAGTTTAAAGACTCAGTGATATGTTTTGAGTTTAAAGACTCGGTTATTGTGATATCCTCTGAGGCTTGTTAATTATGTTTTGAGTTTAAAGACTCGTTGATATCCCGGGAAGGCCTGATTATGCGCATGTATTTTGAGTTTAAAGACTCGGCGCGCTTGAGATCCAGCAACTTGATTGATTGATATTTTACTTTGGGTTTTCACTGACTTTCAGATGTTTTGGGCTATGCCCCGGATGATGGGATTTAATGAGTTTTGGGCTGAGTTCCCGTAATTTGATGAGGATTTATGATTTTGGGTTGAGGCCTGGATTTGAGTTACGGATTGGAGAAAAGGATTTGATTTCCGGTTTTCATTGATGGTTTTCTTATCTTGGATATGAAATGATTTTATGAAAAGGTTTTCATATGCACGCATTGGTTTTTCGTGGAGGGTATAATTGTAATTTCTTATAAACTGTTTTTTGAACGTATTATTTATTTTTGTCCACTCACAGTTTTTTCTGTTTTCGATACCCTCCAGGTTTGATGCGGTGCGGGCTGTTGTGAGAGAGAGACGGAGACATCACACGCGATCCACAGTAACGCTGCGAACCCTGGTTAACTCAAGTGGGTTTTTGGTACGCTGAACTGGGTATCCCTTGTCTGGTTTGAGTGTATCATAGGGGTTGAATATGTGTTTAGCCTTTGTGACGCACATGAGTTAGACGGAAGCATGACCTAGCCCTTAATCACGGGAGATTGGGGATGGGTCGTATCACAATCCCCCGGTTTTACCAAAATTTCCACAATTTTTTGTTTTATTTTATACCTCTTATTTCACCAACAGTTGGATTTCAGAGAATTGGACCAATGGTGTTAAAGGACACCGCACGGACTGTAGAATTTCCGTAATATATGATCACTTTTTCCTCAAAATGAAGAGGTCGACTTTCTTTCGAATGGCATGCACGAAATACCCTTCAATATTGACCAGGCTTTAACGGAGAACCTCGGATGGACATAAATGGCAAATAAACCACATGTGCAAATTAAGTAAAACCCAAATGTTTTTCGAGGGTGCAAGCAGTTTGAATCTACATGATATTAACTAATTAGTTAAGACGGCATTTGAATTTACAATTCATCGTATATATGTGCCATTTTTTTTTTACATGTAGATGTGTTGGTTCATACTCGATTTTTTGTTTTCTTCTCCATGCGTTTTAATATATAAATTCATAAAAATTCTCTTACTCGTCCCCGTATATATTACAGGCTTTTTATTTAAAATGTCATATTAACATTAATTTTAATTTCAAAATACGTCATAAATTCGATTTTGATCTAAGATGTCTCTTGAAACTCTCTTTTCGTCCGAAGTTACTCATTTTTAGTCAAAGAGCATAGCTCACTGTTAAATTTAATGGTAAATTTGTCACTTTGGACAAATTAGCTTTGGGTTGGCTACTGAGCCATTTTAGGACCGATCGAAGACCAAACCAGCTTGGTACTCGTCTCTCCAATCCTCAAATAATCATTGCCGACCTAATCATCTCAAGAAGCTCTTCTTGCCGAGCTTGCAATGCTGCTCCATCTCCCGACTCCCAACCACAAATTCACACATATCCATATCCCAAAGGCCAAAACAAACAAGAAGCCCAATTTCTAAAGAAAGCTCCAATCTTTTTTGTGGATGAGTGATGAAGATATTTAGTTGAAATTGAAGCCTCCCATACGATGCTCCTTTAGTTGTTTTTGTTGGTGAAAAACCGACGAAACTCTTGCGCTTTGTAGGAAAGAGATTGTAGAAGAGCAGGGTCGGCCCAAGTCTAAGACGAATAAAACTTAGAATTTGGGTCTCATATTATGAAAGCGTCTCAAATTTTAATCCTTAAGTAAATTTATTTAAAATAATAATCAAATTTAAATATTTGAGACCTCAAAATATAGCTGAAAATATATATTATGACTCAAATGTTAATATTTTTAGAGGCCCAAAATTTAATAAAATTACTTACTTTTTTACACATAGTATAAATTATTTATACTTTACAATTCTATGCAATGCCATATTTATTTTTTTAATATATTAATAGTTTATTTCATTTGTTATCAATATAAAAATTAAATTGAATTAAAAGACACACAATTAGATTTTCTCTCTTATTTCATTTTTTAAATATATTAATAGTTTATTTCATTTGTTATGAACTTTTTAGTATAATTTTTTACCTATGTAATACGTCATTATTTATAATTAAATTTTTTTAGACCATGAAAATATGAAGTATTGTCTTAGGCCTCATCCTCCATTAGGACATTCCTGGAAATAGTATTGAGTTTTAAAGTTTTTTTTTTTGTGGAAAATAATATAGGAGACCACTCTAGACTCCTAATAGGACGAGGAATAATAATCGTTTCAATTTTTCTTTTTGTTTCTTAATTTTGTTTTGAGACTTTTTGGTTTTTTATTTCAAATAAAAAAAATTAATAGGAATTAATTTTCAGTTAAGTTAGAAGACACGTGTTAAAATTTTATTTTAAGATGGGGACATGAAAAGGGACACTGAAATGATACAGCGAATTCGCTTCCGTGCTGTGGAGTCATAAATTACCAGAATATTCAGGAGCCGCCACGTGGCCAACAATTCTCATAATGCCGATATTACCCTTGGTAAAATTGACATCGACATGTAACGGTCTCCGCATTAATTTAATATATATACCAGCTAAATATATTAATTAATCAGATCAATGTCGATAATAAATAATTTCCCAACGAATTATTTATCCATTGATAAATAAGTGATTACACTCGGTACAATCACTTATTTAATATTTTCCCCTTCAACCAATCAGACGCTCCGATGACCCTCAAGACTTCACTATAAATAGAAGACTTCATTTCACTTCTTAAGGTAATCAAAAACTCCTGTAAACACTCTGTCGGTTTATTCTCTCAGAAAAATTGACTTAAGCATCGGAGCGTTTACGGTTGAACCACCCCACCGGGATTCAACCTTAACCCCGTTTGATTTTCGTTCTTGTGTGTAGGGATCGAGAAGGAACTTCACAGAGCCGGACGATTCTGCATCAACAACTGGTGCTTTCAATAAGAGCTGATTTGAGAAATATTCAAAGCGTGCTCTTTAGTTTTTCCTTGAAAAAACTCCATCATCACACTTTCGACACTTACAGTTCCTCACATGGCCAGAACACGCCAATCCGCGCGAGCCTCCTAGCCTGCCACATCCGCCGCTGCGATCGTTGCCGTGAGCGAACCACTGCCTGAGATTCCGGAGGAACCATTTTCATGTCTCCTGCACGGCCTGCGCCACGCATCAATTCACCAACCGTTCAGAATACCGGATTGGACACCTACGTTCAGTTTCGGAACGTTCCCCATGACCGCTGCTACTGTGAACCCCCCACCTGCAATGGGGGCAGGCACAACTTTTTTCCAACGAACAGATTGACTGTTGGTGGGAGAAACATCTATAAGGTTCCCGAATAAGCTCCTTGCTGACTTGGACCTAAGGAGGCACTTGGGAGCCCTGAGAAACTCACAGGCCAACACCCAAGTTCAAGAGAGACGTGGCACATCACATTCGACTGAAGGCGCGCGACGTGCGCCCCGACATGCTACTCACCACAAGCAAGCATCTAAGGGCTCGCCTCCGCGGCTTGGACTGATGTAGCAGGTTGAGCAACTGAGCAACCAAGTTTGGACCCAATCAGAGCTCATACAACAACTATTGGGAGACATCGTGACGTCCGGAACCTCCGACAAGTACAGTAAACCTCGCGGGGCACCAAAGGACATCCCGAGACGCACCAACAAGGAGCATGTTCGCTGCCGAACAATATCCCGAGAAACGTTGCTAGGCGACTCGGGGGAGGAAAGCTGCACCCCTAGAGCAGGAGGCCTTCGGCTCTGGAGCGACTCGGAGGACGCCCAGGAGAACTTTAACGCATTTAGTACTCGCGCAACAGGCGACAGCAGCAAGCATTCTCCCGTAAGTCACGCACTCACTCAGATGGACAGACCCATCGTAACTCAAGAAGCACAGACGATCGCAGCAAGGAAGATGAGACCTACTCGTCAACACACACGAGTGTCATTCCCACTGCAACTCGAGTGAGTCAACGCCACTTGACCCGACGCAGAAATCCCCGTCACAAAGGACCATTGCACGTTGAAGACGTCCGAAGGATGCTAGATCGACGCCTCTAGGGAGTTCAACGTGACGGAGACTTAAAATATGACCTTTGGAGCCAGATTCAGACGTCATCATCTTCGCCGTTCGTGACGGACATTGAGGAGGAGCCATTCCCGCAACGATTTTCAACACCAAACTTCAATCAATACGAAGGAACCTCCGATCCAGTAAAGCACATCAATTACTATCGGGGGGTCATGGTACCTCACATGCACAACGACGCGCTCATGTGTAAAGTTTTCGAAGCCTCACTGCAAGGTAAGGCGACGACATGGTTCAACCATCTCCCCCGGAGATCAATCACTTCTTTCGAAGAGTTGGCCCTTACTTTCGTGAAAGAGTACTCGCAGCTTCGCACCGTCGAAGTCAAGGATGACCACCTCTTCACCATCCGGAAGAGGTCTAAGGAAACCTTGCGACAATACATCCGGAGGTATTGCGAAGAGAAGTCCCACATTTTGGTTGTAGCGATCTCGTTGTAGCTATGGCATTTAAGCAAGGCTTACCGCGGGAGAGCCAGCTCTACGGAGACATCGTCATGAGCAACGCCCGAAGTCTCACCAAGATACTGTCCCTGGCGGAGCGACATGCATGCTGGGAGGACGAGAAAAATGCCACACATGCCGCCAACCACGTCGAGGAAGATGAACATCCCACAAAGGCGTTTGCGCAACCAAAGGATGATGCCCACCGCGGGAACTCAGTCAAGAAAGCCAACAAGCGCAAAGGGAACCCGTCATCCAACACGTTCGTGGGTGCGAAGCCAAACACACAGCTTCGATACCTTTCCTTCAAATATACAATCAGATAAAGGAAAAATCGTGGTTTGAAAGACCAGCTCCCGTCAAAGGCGACCAGGAGAGAGCCGACAAGAAAAGATGGTGTGCCTATCACAATTGCTATGGGCACGACATAAGCTCCTGCCAGACTTTCGAAAGATACCTCCGGGATCTCTTGAAGGAAGGACACTGCACCGAGTACGTCAGAAAAAAGGCAACGGATCATCTCGGAAACAAAGACCCTCAAGAACCCGCACAAAAGATGATCTGCTTGGACACCATCATTACCGAGTCCGAGTTGCAGGGAACAACCAAGAAACTGAATCAGTGACCAAGCCATCATCAAAGACACAAATTTTGTGGTTAAAATTCGGCTCAGTGCCTACTTTGCTCACATAGCATCTTTCAATAGGATTAAAGATGTTTCGTTTCAACGTCTAATGAAATTGTCTTATCGCCTACGCTTTTGTTTAGAAAGCACTAAACCTTCGTCATGCGAAGCACTCCAAGCCTTTGCCATGCAAAGCACCCGAGTCTTCACCACGCGAAGCACTCTAAGCCTTTGTCACGCGAAGCACTCTAAGCCTTCGCCCCGCGAAGCACTCTAAGTCTTCGCCCCGGGAAGTACTTCAAGGCTTCGCCATGCGAAGCACTCCAAGCCTTCTCCATGCGAATCACTCCAAGCCTTCTTCATGCGAAGCACTCCAAGCCTTTGCCATGCAATCCACCTGAGTCTTCGCCATGCCAAGCACTCCAAGCCTTCGTCATGCGAAACACTCCAAGCCTTCACCACACGAAGCACACTAAGCCTTCGCCCCGCGAAGCACTCTAAGTCTTCACCCCGTGAAGCACTCCAAGCCTTCATCATGAAAAGCACTCCAAGCCTTCGCCACACGAAGCACTCTAGGCCTTCGCCCCACGAAGCACTCGAAGCCTTCACCATGCGGACCACGCCACGACTTCGCCATGCGAAGTGCTCAAGGCTCGTCTCAGCGAGGCATATGAATCCATCCAAGAACTTGACTTGTTAGAGTCGGAAAGCTACTAAAAAAAATGCTTCCAACCCCACCAAGAGGGGTAACCACCAGGCCATGACAAACAGTGGGCAAATGTTTTAACATGCGAAGTCCAATTCTGCATTTCAGTGCACGGGATCGAAATTCATTCGATCATAGCTCGCTCAATTTTGCTCACCCTAACATTAACTTGATGGCCCTAAAAAGATACGGAAGTCATCTTTCTAGCGTCATTGACCTCACTCAATTCTGAGTTGTGACGAGTTCCCAGCGAACGTTTTTCTACACAAAGGTCAACTGGACGTACTAGGGCACGAGTACGAGATTCATTCAGTCATAAACCACTGAATTTTGATCGCCCTGACATGAGGTCGACGTATTTAGAAAGCTATGGAAGTCAAATTTCCAACGCCATTGATCTCACTCAATTCCGAGTTGTGACGAGTTCCCAGTGAACGTTTTTGTAAACGAAGGTCAACTGCACGTACCAGCGCATGAGTACGAGATTCATTCGGTCATAGACCACTGAATTCTGGTCACCCTGACATGAGGTCGACGGATTTAGAAAGCTATGGAAGTCAGCTTTCCAACGCCATTGATCTTACTCAATTCCGAGTTGTGACGAGTTCCTAGCGAACCTTTTTGTATACGAAGGTCAACTACATGAACCAGCGCACGAGCACAAGATTCGACCAATTCTACAAGGCTCAATTTGGATCTTCTTGGAATAAGCTTGATGGCAGTATAAGGGTATGGAACGCAACTTTCCAACCCCACCAACGGCACTCAATTCGAAGCTAAAACGAAGTCAGAAGACTAAATTTACTATACAAAGGTCAAATCTGTCGAAAATCACAAAACACTCAAAAAAAGTGGAAGGCTTTTATTAATGAAAATTAAAGAAGTTGGCAATTCACAAGTTGAATGCTCAAACATGTATTCAATGCTAAGATCAAGCCACGGGCCAAGAAGGATCATGAAGCTCATCACCAGGAACGGCACGACCTCAGAGTCTCTCCGTCAACCCATGAGTAAGCCTTGGAGGCCTTCAGTCATCTCATCGTGGACTTCCAGTGACACATCGTCCATGACCTTCTTCAAATAATGGGGGCAACCTCCTCAACATCGCCTACTTGGCATAGATGGCATCTCCATGCTCTCTTCCTTCAATTAGGTGATGATGTGCAACGTCTCGAGCTTTGTAGGGGGCATGATCGATCCTCCATGCTCCACCTTGTTACCACTACATTTTGAGCTCAACAAAGCCTTGGAGATCGAGTCTCTAGAAGGTCATATGTCATTCAAAGCAACTCTTTGGAAGACTTCAGTTACTTCATGGCACCACATGCACTTCGCCTCGCGTCATGGGAAGTCTTGCTTCGAAGATGAATCACATCTCACCTTGTAGATGTAACATACATTGCCTTGCATCTGGAATAAGTCTCATGCTGGGTTGTGTCACGTCGCACTCCAAGTAATGGGACTCCTCGCCTCGCACTTGCACATCTTGCCTTGTAGTTGCACCATTCATAGCCTCGCACTTGCAGCATTCCTCGCCTCTCACTTACAGCATTGCTCGCCTCGCACTCGCAACATGTCTCGCCTTATAGTTGCACTCTGCTGCACCTCGCGTCGCACACTGCTGCACCCCGTGTCGCACTCTGCTGCACCTTGCTCCCACTCTGCTGCACCTTGCACCCACTTTGCTGCACCTCGACCGCACTCTGCTGCACCTCGACCGCACTCTGCTGCACCTCGCACCTTGCACTCTGCTGCACCACGCGTTGCACTCTGCTGCACCTCGCACCTTGCACTCTGCTGCACCACGCGTTGCACTCTGCTGCACCACGCCTTACACTTTGCTGCACCTCGCATTTCATTCTGCTCCATCTCCCCGTTGAAGGCCTTGATGTTGGCTCCGCCCACACTTGAAAATGATGAGTCCGTCAGCGCGCCGAGCTCTTCTTTTCACAAAGCATCATAAGTGTCAGGACCCACCCCGGTTTCACCCCGAAACCCGAGGTAAATCCTGCTCCCGTCTGACTCCCCGACACAACACGCAAGTACAACTCACTCAAAATCACCCAAAACTCAGTCAGACGCAGGAGAAACTATATAAAATATCCCGAAGTTAAAGTTTACAGAGCATAGTACAGAAATACAAGGAAAATAAAAACCGATACATTACACGCACACGGAAGACTTTAAACTATTCCGGAATCCCCCACGTCACTTCTATGCCTCGGACACTGCCTCGACGTCAAGACCCCGCGCTATCTCCACAACCTGGAGGGCAAGTTAAAACATAAGTGTGAGTGGACCATAATAAAAGAAAAGTTCTAAAACCATTTATCAGAAAAACCGAGTTTAACCCTCCGTTTTGAAAACCACATGCATAACCAACAGTTATTAACACAGTTATAAATCCATTCTCATAAAACATCATAAGAAACAGAAACACTATAAAACAGTTAGAAAACCACTGCATGTGTGTATCATAAAACTGTATCAGAACCCATAAACATCAATTCATTCTTTTCCGATCAAACCTGCTGGACCTATCCGAGTCTTTAAACTCCCGAGTCTTTAAACTCAATCCATGTAACGACCCGTCCCAAATTCCTAGATTAGATTAGTGACTAATCACGATTAGTGAGGCTAATCCGTGATTAGTAGAGCGAAATCGGACGAACGGTGCGAAATGACCGTTTTACCCCTGATGGTGGCAAAACGTTGACTTTTTAATCGGGCAGTCAAATGGACTTTGACCGATGACCGTGACGTAGTTCGTGACGTCACGAGTTCATAGACAGGTGGCACGTTCAATTCCGACGTTCGAGGAAGAAGTTATGACGTTCGGAAGTTTAGGGGCATTTTGGTAATTTGGGTGAATGGGAGGTCAAAAGTTGACTTTTTGACCGGGAGGTCCGATGGCCGAGGGCCAAAGACCGTTACGTAGATAAGGACGATACAAATCCATAGGCAGGCGGCACACTGAAATCGGACTTCAAACGGGAGAGTTATGGGTCACGAAAGTTCGATTTTACTATGCACGAACTTCGAGACGGGGATGTTTCGGCGAAATCTGATTGGGTGGATATTTTGGTGGGCCCCATGGATGAGTGACAAGTGTCACTCATCCCATTGCTTTGATCCCCCAAAATGTGGATCTAAATAATTAAATATTATTATTTTAATTATTTTATAATTTAACCTAACAACTATTAATCCTAACCATCCATTTCAACCCTACCTTTTAATCCTCACCCTTCATCCCTCATTCTCTCATCTGATTTCATCCCCTTCATTCTTCACACACACCCGAAACCCCAAAACCCAAAATCCTCCATTTTCTTCATTTTCTTCAAAAACCCGAAACAACCACACACCATCACCATTCCTTGCTTGGATGAGCTGAACATGATCGTGAGGTGGTGGAAAGATGTTTAGGATGGCAAGCCACGGCCAGCCACGGCGGAGGACACGGCGGGGAGAGAGAACCCGTGAGGTACGTTTTCCTCAAAATTTGGATTTTTAGTTTTAGGGGTTTTCGATGATTTCTAAAGATTAGGAATGGTTTCTAGGGACCCTAGGAGTCTATTGGGATTGGATTCGAGGGTTAGGAAGGCCTGGAAAGACCGAGAACGGCGGAGGAAGTCACGGCCGCCATGGCTGGATTGAAGGTACGTGTTTTCGATGCTTTTCTTACATTTTAAGGTCATAGGACTGTAGTTTAGGTTGAGACGAAGAGAATGGGACAAACGGGAGGCATTTTGGTGGTCGGACGGTGGAGAACCGGCCGGGTCAAGTCGCGGGTCACGGCGACCCGGTTGCAGACATTCGGGTCGACATGTCAAGTGGTTGAAGGCGGTGACGTGGCATGATGACGTGGCACCTGTCAGATTGTCAGGTGACGTGGACCACTCATCAGCCGACACGTGTCACATGTCAGTGCACAGTCAGCACTGACATGTCAGTGACGTGGCCCAATCAGGGGCTGACACGTGGCACGGACGTGGACAAGTGCCGTGATGACACGTGGCACATGTCAGACTGCCACGTGGCACTGACAGCATAGTGACGGGGACCAATGGGAGCCTGACACGTGGCACCTGTCAGAGTCTGACATGTCAGACCTGACAGCTGTCAGATGACGTCATGCTGACGTCAGCAGGTACTGTAGCAGGCGCGTGAAGCCCACGCGCAGCCACTTCAGGCGGCGCGTGAAGCCCACGCGCAGCCACTTCAGGCGGCGCGTGAGGGCGCGTGGCAGGGAATCTAGGGAAGGTTCCAACATACGAAATCTTCTATTCGATGTAACGAACATTTTGAGACTGGTTTCGTGTCGATCGGACACCGTCTCGATATGTTTCGGGGCATCGGAAGGTTTAGGTTCGGGATTAAAAATAGTTAAAAATACGGGAAAATTACGGGGCTTTAGTGGGAGGTTAATTAAGTAGTTAGTAACCTTCTATTACGATTTGGACAGGTTTGGGAGTCCCGTGACGGTGATCAGCTCGGGGAGCCGTATGGCACGCAAATCGAGGCGGCAGCTCGGACGGTCTGTGAGTGGACCTTGTTTTCTAAATTGGTGCATGCATAAATGTTTATTATATATTTTATTACTTGTTTGATGATGCCATGGGTGCATTTGTATGTGGTTACGTATAAGCACGTATTTCGAGGTTTCGGCCTTATACGGTGCTTATACGGGTCTGTATTTCTTTATTGGTTTTAATGAAATGGATTTGGATTTATAAAAGGATAAACTCGGGTATGAGACCCATTTGGTTTTGTCTCGGGCATATGATCTCAGATTCCGGGCACGGTGCCCAGTTGATGTCCTATGTTCGGGTACGAGACCCAGTCACTTTACGGTTTTGATTTCAGGTCAGGGAACCTTAAATGGATTCCCAGGTTCATGACGGTTTATGGGAACCGGCATGAACCCTTGTTATGGTATCGTGGTTCATGACGGTTTATGGGAACCGGCATGAACCCTTGTTGGTTATTACGGTACACGACGGTTTATGGGAACCGGCATGTTACCTCGGTTATGTTATTACGGTACATGAAGGTTTATGGGAACCGGCATGTTACCTGATTATGGATCTTATGGATCATGACGGTTCAGGGGAACCGGTCATGAATGTTTATGTTATGTATATATATGTTCGTCTACCTTCCTTTACTTCTATTATCTCCTCCGGGGAGGGTCGTTGGCCTGGGTGGACCCCGGAGTAGTCACGGAGCACCGACTGAGTGGAGTCACCCCCCAGTTGGGTTCCTTACTCTCAGGAAGGCTATGGTTACTATTACCTCGGGTAGGGTCAGTGGTCTGCGGACATTGACCTTGACTGGAGATGACTCGGATTGAGACCCGGGTAGCGCGCGCGTAGCTTTGGATACCGTGACAGGATTGGTTGTGTGACTTATATATATGTATGTGATGGATATATGATATATGATATGTGGTGTGTACAGGTGTGCACAGGATTTGGGCAGTGGCCCGTATGGTCGTTTTTATTGTGGTCCTTTCGACCTTAGTTGATATCTGCTTTGGGCTTAGTCCCACATATGGTTGTTCTGGATAAATGGTTTTCGAATGCATGCATGCTTTTTAGTGGAGGGTACAAATGTCTTCCTTATTAAATGTTTTTATAAACTTTTGTTTTGTTCACTCACAGTTTTTAATATTTTGACTGCCCTTCAGGTTGACATCGGATGTGGGCTGTAGCAGAGACCGAGATATCACATGCCTCCTCCGGATCCTGGCGTACTCTGATAGCCCGGGAGGGCAAAGGACGAAAATATCCCTTGTCTGACACTTCGTGTCAGACGGGAGCAGGGTCATCCCGCACTAATCCCGGGGGGATTGGGATGGGTCCTGTCAATCCAGGCCTTAATCATATCCGAGTATTTAAACTCCCGAGTCTTTAAACTCAAGGCCTACGGGGGAAATCAATATATCCGAGTCTTTAAACTCCCGAGTCTTTAAACTCAATCCGGGTCTTTAAACCCAATCCGGCCGGTCCCCCGTCACATATATCCGGGTCTTTAAACCCAATATCCAGATCCAGCAAATCCAATCCCAAAATCATTTGAAAACCATTTACCAATCCACATCCAAACCCGAATCCGAAACCACTGGTCCGATACCCTTTCCGGCATCCGGAACTGTCATTCCGAATCCAAATCCGGAATCCACTTTCCAACTTTAAATCCAAACTCCGCTTTCCGAAAATCATTTAATTACTAAATCATGTTTCAAAATCCCTTTGTACGCAATCAAACTAGTTATCCTTTAAAAATCCCAAAACCCTGGCATTTTACTCAGAAATCGACATTCTCGTAAAACGTGCCGAATACCGTATTTCTCGAAAAACGTGCAATAATGTAAAACCAACCAAAACATATTCAGTAAACATAGAATCATAATCAAAATCATAAAACAACTATAGAAAATAGTTATGCATGCTCGAGTTTAGAGAAAGGGTCCACTCACAGTACTGAGCCCTACTCGGGTCCTGAACGCCCCGTACGTTCCTCGGCTTCCTCGGGAAATCCCGATCCTGTCAACAATCACCAAATTACGTCACTAACACGTCTACGAAGGTTCACCTAAATTTCCTCAAAATTCCCCGAATCCTAAACGTAAGAACCCGGGACCCTAAACCTTCACCCTCGCGGAACTAAACTCAAACGACGTCCGCACAACCCGAAACCACTTCCAATGAACTCAACACAACTCCTGGACCAAAAACCATGTTGACCGTTTTCCCCATCGCCGCCGCACGCGCCCCCACGCGCCGCCCAAAGTGGATGCACGTGGCCCTCACGCGCCTGCTACAGTGCACCGTCTTCCTCAGACGAACCCGGTTCGGCACAGTGGTCTGCAACTCAGACCAGCGTGCACGGTTCTCCTTCTTCCGTCCACCAAAACGGCTCCTTTCTTCACCAACAGCATTGTCCAGGCCAACCCTATTGATTCCCCACCTCCGTTCACCTCGACACTATCCCTAGCCCGTCGACTGAACTCGACACCAGACGGCCAAACTCCCCCTGTTTCACGATTCAGCCATTCCGATCACCTCCCGTCACGGTGGCTTCACCAAACTCTTCCCTGGACCTAACTGAACCTAAACCAACCCTCCTAGACCTTCGACTCAGCCCCAAACTCGACGACTTTGGGTTCGAACATCACGGCAAAACAGAGCACCAGAGTGCCTGCCGTCGTCTGAGCTCCGCCGTGTACACCCCCGTCACGGCGACCATCCTAGTCGACGCCTAGGACTCTCCTGAACCTCACCCTGACCTCCATTCCTCTCGACTCTAAGCCCAACCTCACGACTTTCACGTTGAACCTCAACGGGAAAACAGAGTACCGAAATGGGGACGAGGAAATTACCTGCCTCCTGTTACCGTCGTGAGCTCCTCCGGGGCTGGTCGACTCCACACAGCCCTCACGACACCACCGCGATCTCAGTTGCACCGTACACGGCCACCGCACCACCACAAGCCCTCAGTCTTCTCTGTTTCCTCTGGTTATCCCCGTGAGCTCTCAACTCACACACACCACGATTCCTCACCTCTAAACCTTCTCACTAGCTCCCTCTCACTCTCCGATCACCCTCACACACTCACAACTCATCAGCACACACCATCACCCTCGATCACCCCTCAATTTCCCTCACAATCTCCCTCTGTTTTCTGAACCATCACGAACACACACACACGGGTGCACCCCAATTATTTGGGCCGTGCACACACTCGAACTCACCAGAAGCCACTCCACCTGAAACACGTGTCATCATCCACTCCAATCCTTTCCCACCTGGTTCAATCTCAGCCTTCCATTCCCTTCTTTCTGCACAAATCCCAATGTGCAGAAAGACCAAATTACCCTTCCTTTTAATTCATTTTTACGGTTTTGCCACAACTTCCTAGACCCGTATCTCTCGCCTCGTAAGTCCGATGAATACGTGCCGCCTGTCATCGAACTCAGGACGACAAGAACTATCTAACCATCCTAGGTCAACGTACCAAAACTGTCAGGACCCACCCCGGTTTCACCCCGAAACCCGAGGTAAATCCCGCTCCCGTCTGACTTCCCGACACAAAACTCAAGTAAAACTCCCTCAAATCCAGTCAAACGCAGGAGTAATTAAACACAATGTCCCGAAAGTAACATTTACAGAGCATAGTACGAAAATACAAGGAAAATAAAACCGATGAATACACGCACACGGAAGCCTTTAAACTCTTCTAGGATCCCTCACGTCACTTCTATGCCTCGGACACTGCCTCGACGTCAAGACCCCGCGCTCGCTCCACAACCTGGAGGGCAATTTAAAACAAAAGGGTGAGTGGACCATAATAAAAGAAAAGTTCTAAAACATTTATCAGAAAATCAAGTTTCACCCTCCGTTTTGAAAACCACATGCATAACCCATTTCCGAAACAGTTATAAACCAAATTACCGTAAATCACATCATAAGAAACAGAAACATTATAAAACAGTTAGAAAAAAAACCACAGCATGTGAATCATAAAACCATATCAGAAACCATAAACATCAAGTCCTCAATTCCCGATCAAACCTGCTGGACCTATCCGAGTCTTTAAACTCCCGAGTCTTTAAACTCAATCCAGGCCTTAATCATATCCGAGTCTTTAAACTCCCGAGTCTTTAAACTCAAGGCCTACGGGGGAAATCAATATATATCCGAGTCTTTAAACTCCCGAGTCTTTAAACTCAATCCGGGTCTTTAAACCCAATCCGGCCGGTCCCCCGTCACATATATCCGGGTCTTTAAACCCAATAACCAGATCCAGCAAATCCAATCCCAAAACCATTTTGAAAACCATATACCAACCCACATCCAGACCCGAATCCGAAATCACTGGTCCGATGTCCTTCCGGCATCCAGAACCGTCATTCCGAATGACAGGACCCATCCCAATCCCCCCGGGATTAGTGCGGGATGACCCTGCTCCCGTCTGACACGAAGTGTCAGACAAGGGATATTTCCGACCTTTGCCCTCCCGGGCTATCAGAGTACGCCAGGATCCGGAGGAGGCATGTGATATCTCGATCTCTGCTACAGTCCACATCCGCTGTCAACCTGAAGGGTATTAAAAACAGAAAGGTTGTGAGTGGACAAAAATAAAGATTTTATAAAACATTTCCATAAGAAGACCTTTATACCCTCCACTAAAAAGCATGCATGCATAGTAAAACCATTTATCCAATAATATATGTTAAAACATCCATAAATAGGGTCACAACCCCAAGTTCCGTAAATACAAGTCTCACGGGCTCCTGCCCAAAACTAATTTACAGAAAATCAGAACATAGTAAGCATATGTGGGATCTCAGCCCAAATCCATTTATCATCATAAAACACAGTTTTCCCAAACCAATTGAAATCATGTTTATCCAATATATTCATATCCAGAACCTGTCACGGTAAAATAAAGCTACACGTGTGCTAACCGGGGTCTCAAACCCAAGTCTCTCCAGGGTCCACCCAGGTCAATGTCCGTAGATCAATGACCCTCCCTGAAGGTAACGAACCATGCCCATCCTGAGAGTAAGGAACCCAACTGGGGGGCGACTCCACTCAGTCAGTGCTCTGTGACTACTCCGGGGTCCACCCAGGCCAACGACCCTCCCCGGAGGAGACAATCATATATATAGGATGGAATATGAAAAACCTTTTGAAACCATTCTTGAAACCTTTCAAGGATTCATGCCCGGCCCCCATTTCATTAAATTATTTCCAAAATCATAAGTACGGAAAATCAGTGTAAAACTGGAAAACCTCGATTTACGTGCAAGCACGTAAATCGCCTCGAAATACGTGAAACCATATAATTCACAGATATCCAAATCAACATTATCAAATCATATTCATAATCCATTTGGAAATCCAAAACCATTTCATTTAGACCAATAAGACATACAGCCCCGTATAGGCACCGTATAGGGCCGAAACCTCGAAATACGTGCCTATACGAACCACACATCCAAATGAACTCATGGCAACACAAACAAGTATTTAAAACATATAATAAACATTTATGCATGCACCAATTTAGAAAACAAGGTCCACTCACAGACCGTCCGAAGCCGCGCCTCGATAGCGTGCCATACGGCTCCCCGAGCCGATCACCGTCACCGGGACTTCCAAACCTGTCCAAATTAATTTAGAGGGTTACTAACTACTTATATAACCCCTCACTAAAGCCCCGTAATTTTCCCGTATTTTTAACTATTTTTAATCCCGAACCTAAACCTTCCGATGCCCCGAAACATATCGAGACGGTGTCCGATTGACACGAAACCAGTCCCAAAATGTTCGTTACATCGAATAGATGATTTCGTATGTTGAACACATCCCCAAAAACCCTAGCACGCGCCCACACGCGCCGCCTGAAGTTGCCTGCGCGTGGGCCTCACGCGCCGCTACAATGCCCGTCGTCTCCATCGATCGAACCGGTCCGACCGGGCCGGTCCGGTCCAACCTCTGCAACTGGACCGGCGTAACCGGTCCATGCCTTCTTCTCCCTCATTTTTGGTCCGATTTCCTCCATTCCAATTCCTAAATTCCTATTTTCTCATTTCCAATCTAACCCAATCAACAAAATCAATCAAAACTCACCTAAACCTATGGTTCCAAAATGAACCTCACGGCTCTGTTTTTCCCGACCACCCTCACGGCTCCCTCCGCCGTGAAGCACCTTCCAAATCCTCTTAAAATCATCCTATCAACTCCCTAATCATCTTCCAATCACCCATAACAACCCATAAAGTCATATTCGAAAATAATGGAAAAATGGGCATAGTCGGGTAATCGGGTTACCTGGGCCTTCACGGCCGTGTGCGGCGGTCCAGGTGCTCCCAGCCACCGTCCCTTGCTTCCTCAGCCTCTCCCTCACTCTATGGTCCCATTCAAGATCGGCTGGAAAGTTTTGGATGGGTTTGGGTTCAAACTGAGATCGGGTGGGTGGTTGGATGAATGGAAAAACAAAGGGATGATCGATGCATGTATGGGAATTAAGGGCCAGTGGATGGGTGACAAGTGTCACTCATCCATTGGTTTCTGAAAAGTAGTTGAGCCCACTAAAGACAAACGGTCCTCGTAAAACGTGTCGCCGGGAATAGTATCCCGAAACTTTCGTGAACCGTAACTTCGCCGTCGAACGTCCGAATTCGACGTGCCGCCTGTCTACGGATTCGTATCGTCCTTATCTACGTAACGGTCTTCGGCCCTCGGCCATTGGACCTCCCGGTCAAAAAGTCAACATTTGACCCCTTTTATCCAAAATTACCAAAATGCCCCTAAACTTCCGAAAATCATAACTTCCTCCTCGGACGTCGGAATTGAACGTGCCACCTGTCTATGAACTCGTGACGTCACGAACTACGTCACGGTCATCGGTCAAAGTCCATTTGACCGCCCGAATGAAAAGTCAACGTTTTGCCACCACTAGGGGCAAAACGGTCATTTCGCATCGTTCGTCTGATCTCGCTCTACTAATCACGGATTAGCCTCACTAATCGTGATTAGTCACTAATCTAATCATGGAATTTGGGACGGGTCGTTACACCGAACCCAAATCTGATTTCAAAACCGAAAGCCTTGATCCTCAACATCATGTTCCAAAACCCCTTTATAATCATTTGAAATCCCTTTATCATTTAAAATCACAAAACCTTAGCATCAATATTCAGAAACCAAACATTTCTCGTAAAACGTGCTAAAAACTGAACTTCCTCGAAAAACGTGTAATAATGTAAAACCAACCAAAACATATTTGATAAACATAGAATGATGAGTAAAACCATAAAATAAGTAAAGAAAACAGTTATGCATGTTCGAGTTTAGAGAAGGGGTCCACTCACAGTACTGAGCCCTACTCGCGTCCCGAACGTCCAGCCCGTTCCTCGGCTTCCTCGGGAAATCCCGATCCTGTCAATCACCGTCAACAAACGTCACTAATACGTCCACGAACATTCATCTAAATTCCCTCAAAAATCCCCGAATCGAAAACCTAAAATCTGGGACCCTAAACACTCACCCTCGCGGAACTAAACTCAAACGACGTCCGATTGACTCGAAACCAACTCCACTGAACTCAACACAATTCCTAGACTAAAAGTCATGTTGACCATTTCTCCCAGAACCGCCGCACGCGCCTCCACGCGCCGCCCAAAGTGGCTGCGCGTGGCCCTCACGCGCCTGCTACAGTGTATCAGCTACCTCGAGCCAACCGGGTTCGCCACAGTCACCTGCAACTCAGACCGGCGTCAACGGTTCACCGCCGTGCCTGCACAATTTCTCTCCCTTTCTTCACCAACAACATCGTCCAGACCAGCCCTATTGGTTCCCCAGCTCCGTTCACCTCGTCACTGTCCCTAGCCCGTCGACTAAAGCTCGAACCAAACGACCCAAAAACCCCTGTTTTCCTTCCCGGCCACCCACGACTTCCCCCTTCACGGAGGCTACACCAACCTCTTCCCCGGACCTCACTGAACCTAAACCACCCCTCCTAGACCTTCGACTCAGCCCCAAGCTCGACGACTCGCCGTTTGAAACCCACGGCCAAAACAGAGGACATAGAGCACCTCCATCATGCCATCCTCCGCCGTGCTCCCCCCGTCACGGCTACACAACCACTAGACTCCCAGACCTCCACTGAGTCCCCTAGACCTGCCCATGACCTTCGATTCCACCCTTAGACTCACAACTCGCAGTTCAAAACTCGACGGGAAAACAGGGCACAAACACGAAGATTTGGACTTACCTGCCACCGTCCACAACCGTGCTCGCCGCCGTGTTCCGTGGAGTCCACAGAGCCGCCTCAACTTCCTTTTGAGGTCGCACACACCCGCACACGACCACAGCACCCCCCACAAGCCGTCAACCTTCTCTGTTTCCTCCCAGATTCCCGTGACTCATCCCCCTCACACACACGACCACCGTGCCTCTCAACAGCCTCACCAGCTCCCTTTCAGTCTCCCGTTCCTCCCTCACTCACCCACACACACTCACAACTTACCAGCTCCCTCAATCAACCCTTCTCTACTCTCAATTTCCTCTCACAATCTCCCTCTGTTTCTGTTTCCTTCTGCGCACAAACACGAACACGGGCACGGGTACACCCCAATAATAGAACCGTGCACACACCTTAGAATCCCCAAGAACCCACTACACACTTGCCACATGTCGCCATCCCCACTCTCTCTCACCCATGTGGCCCAATCTCAGCCGTCCATTGTGCTTTCTCTGCACAAATCTCCAGAAGCCAAAAAGACCAAAATACCCTCCAGTTTTACACATTTTTACGGTTTTACCAAAACTTCCTAGACCCGTAACTCTCACCTCGTAAGTCCGATGAGTACGTGCCGCCTGTCATCGAACTCAGGACGACAAGAACTATCTAACCATCCTAGGTCAACCTACCAAAACACGATTACTCAAAAAGTCAACTATTCCCCCTAATTTACTCAAATTACGGTCATGCCCTCAACCTTCCGAACATCACAATTTCCTCCTCGGATGTCGGAATCAGGCTTGCCACCTGCCTATGGATTCGTGACGTCCTAAACTACGTCCTGGTCACTGGTCAACCCCCATTTGACCACCCGAACTAAGAGTCAACTATTTTGTCCAAACTAGGGGCAACATCGTCATTCTAAACTTACGGACCTATCGGGACCAACTAACCACGGATTAACCTCACTAATCACACCTTAATCACTATCTTAATTCTGGCTCTCGGGACGGGTTGTTACAAAAACCCGAGTCTACAAAAAGTCAACTATTCCCCCCTATGTTACCAAAATTTCGGTTAGGCTCTCAACCTTCCGAACATCACAACTTCCTCCTCGGAGGTCGAAATCAGGCGTGCCACCTACCTATGGATTCGTGACGTCCTAAACTACGTCCTGGTCACTGGTCAACACCCATTTGACCACCTGAATTAAAAGTCAATGTTTTTGCCCGAACTAGGGGCAAAATCGTCATTCTACACTAATGACCTTATCGGAACCACCTAACCGCCGCTTAACCTCACTAATCACACCTTAATCAGTCTACTAATCCCAGCTCCCGGGACGGGTTGTTACAATAAGCATGTCAACTGAAGGAACGTCTTGGTGTCAAGTCCATCATCTCTTGAAGTCGAAAACTCCAAATCTCGGACATGCCACCAAATAGTACTCCACAAAATGAGATCTTCAAGACTACACCAGAAGTATGCCTTCATATATCTTGAGACGACTGTCTCGATGAGTAAAGCGCACCACCGCTTGAATCATTGCAGTCGGACATCCACAACTCTCAGAATCTGCAAAAAATTGAAACTAAACAAAATAATATATATATATTATATACACATATTAAAATATATAAATATATAATATATCTTATTATATATATGTGCCATTGAAAAAGCGTTTTACGCTTTTGCTTTTGTTTTCTACAAATAAAGCTGCGAATTGCAGCCGTAAAAAAAACAACAGCTGAAAAAGAAAAAGCAAAAGCATGCCGCACTGCATCAATTTTCTGTTGCACTCCTGTGCGATTTTTGCTACCGAGCGGGCCCTACTGCAACCAGACAGCCAAACAGAATACGCGCGCGTCGCGCCCCTCTGCAGTTTCCTCTGCCGACGTCATCCGAAAGGTCCACTGAGATTTTGCTTCTTTGCACTGCACCAGATTTTGCTTCAGATTTTGCTGTTTTTGCACTGCACCAACGCGCTCACCAGTCCACCGGACTAGTTTTTCCTCTTGCTTTTTTGCAAACGCCCACCTCCGTCGATATAGAAAAACTAAAAAGAAGATTAAGAGATTTTACCTGATAAACGGCGCACCAAAGGTCCTTCACCACAACCATCAATAGGTCGACCTCCTTCAACAACAAAATAATATTAGGGTTTGGTTTTTCTTTATAAAAATAAAAGTCACATACTCTCATTTAAATAAAGAAAATTAAGCAAATTCTAATAATTAATTGGGCATAATTAATTGGGCTCGCAAAGCCAACTCCAAACAGGACTACAAGCCCAAAAAATTATTTTTTAGGACAAGATCAAAGTTAATCTATAGCTACATCCGGGAAAGAGGAGTCCTACTCCTATACGAAATATTAAGACGTGATTTACTGGAACCACAAGGAGACTACATCCCTTAGGATTCCTCGAATTCCTAAACGATGTGAGGCATTTGTGGAGCCATTAATTACCGGAATATTTAGGAGCCACCACGTGGCCAACAATTCTCATAATGTCGATATTACCCTAGGCAAAATTGACATCGACATGTACCGGTCTCCGCATTAATTTAATATATTTACCAGCTAAATATATTAATTAATCAGATCAACGTCGATAATAAATAATTTCCCAGCGAATTATTTATCCATTGATAAATAAGTGATTACACTCGATACAATCACTTATTTAATATTTTCCTCTTCAACCAATCAGACGCTTCGATGACCCTCAAGACTTCACTATAAATAGAAGACCTCATTTCACTTCTAAAGGTAATCAAAAACTCCTGTAAACACTCTGTCGGTTTATTCTCTCAGAAAAACTGATTTAAGTATCAGAGCGTTTACGGTTGAACCACCCCCCTCTGGGATTCAACCTTAATCCCGTTTGATTTTCGTTCTTGTGTGTAGAGATCGAGAAGGAACTTCATAGAGCCGGACGATTTCTGCATCAACACGTGCTATCGGGCAAAAAGGGGTAATGATGAAATTATAATTTCAAAGGGTATTTTGGTGCAAAATCAAATTTATGGGAAATTTTAAAACTACCCTAATTCAAATTGAAATGTACAAAATATATTTTAACAATATTCCCCTCCACCCGGAAATCCATTAAAAATCTTAATTTTTTATGGTAGGTTTCTGGTGTAAAAAGACCTGTATTATACGCAATCATACAATCACAAATGGAGCTGCCGTCCTGACTAAACCCAGCTAGAAACTGGAACAAAAAGAAAAAGGTGGTAAGTGGGAAATGAACGCTAAGTTTATTGGAAAGTCAAATATTGGCCGATGTCCTAGCTTTTCCCCCTGAAAAATGGAAAATGGCCAGTGAACGGAAAATTTGATAATGAAATTGATTGAGTCCAAGTTTGCTCAATAAAACAGTGGTGGTCGCTCTCTCTAGAAAGTAGAAAGTAGAAAGTAGAAAGTAGAAAGGCATTCCAAAAAAGTCAACAAATGGGTCACCGTCAAGGGGGTCAATCATAAATTCAAGGAACCCTAAAATCTCTTTTAAAGTATATAAATATGTGGTGTCGTACACAATGCTCCGCGTGGGTCTTGAGTCTTGAGTCTTGAGTCGTGAGTCTTGAGAAAGAAATAGAATTGATGGATTCAGAGATCTTGAACTAATTCTTTTTGTTTAGACTCTAGAGTTAATATGGTGAGACATCCATATATATACCCATCAATTCTTTAAGTAGTCGCAATGTACCTTTTTACTTCTTAGTCATGGACACTTATCACCGGCCTTTCGTATTCAACTCGAACGACAACCACAAATTAGAAAGAAAGAAATAAAAAAAAAAATTAGAAACAATGGAAACAAACAAATATCTAGTATAGTATGATTAGTAGTAAGGATAATTTTAACTCAAACTATTTAGATTTAGTGGTTTAATAAGAATGTACTATTTTTTAATTTTTTATATGGTTTAAACATGTACACTTATTTAACAAATACATATTGTCTAATTAATTCTGTCTCAATATATATGTTCTTAAAAAATTCGATTCCTGCAGATTCTTCCCCCAATTAAAGAAGAGATTTTGGTGGAATAGTCGCATATGAAATTTGAGCACAATTTTGCATAATTCACTTGTTTCTCGAGAAATATTGAAATATGCTCAATTTCATTTGATCTTCGAACTACTTTCTCCTTCCCGATATTTTTAATCAAATTAGTTTAAAGCGGAGCCCATATTATACATGTGGCCAAATAGTGTTTTGAGAGAAAGGAAATGCTGGTTTTTTTTAGATGATTATTGTAAGTGTTAAAACTTCAATTAAACCTTGCAGGCTACCCAAAATAAACCTAGTAGCACTAATTAAAAGACTTTAAAGTAGCAAGAATTAGAAACTTTAAAATTGTAAGGACTTTGTAAATAATTAGATGTAATGTGCGCAATTAGAGTGATTTGTAAATATCACGTTAATCTGTGTTATTTTGAGTATCTTGATACCAAAACTGATCTAAGCCATTAAGAAAAGTCTCTTCATTTTCTACTATTTTAATTATCCTAAATAGTTGTGAGTCTTTCTAAGTTCTAGTAACTAACTCATTTACTACTTTAAATGTGATTTTTTCTAGATTCTTGCAGCTGAGTTGTTTACTACTATAAATAAGTTGTTTTGTTTGTAATATAATCAGTTGTTGTTGATGATGATGATATAAAATTCCAAAAAAAAAATCAGAGTTTGAAGAGTCGTTTTTTAGTGTTTTACTTGCGGTTTCTCTGTTAGTTCTCAATAATTCGGTGTCATATCCCTTGTTTAGTAGTTTTGATATGTGCATGTAGTCCATGTACCCCTTTGCTAGTTACTCAATTAGTTGGTTACAAATACCATATTCAATTGTTTGTGATGGCGTAATGTAACCCTCACTATTTGGCTCAGAAGCCCATGGGTTGTGGGTACCCACTAGGCTCATTGACAAAAAGCATGAACCGTGTCTTGAAGAAAACGGTGAACGATCCCACATTCCTGCGAGGGGAATGGTCTGGGAGGGGAATGGTGGTGTGGCTTAAAGGTGTAGGCACACACCTATCTAGCACGAGGCCTCTTGGGAGATCACTAGCTTTGGATTCCGGGGAAACTCCAAAGTTAAGCAAGTGGAGGCTGGTGCAATCCTATGATGGGTGACCCACTGGAAGTTGCACCGTGAGCTTCCGGGAACAAAACCCTGCAGGCTAGGCTGGTTCAACTAGTGAGTCTAGAGGGGACAATATCGTGTTAGGTAAAGTGGGCCGCTGCGCAAGTCTGATCTAAATGAGACCTTTTGAGAGCTCAATTAATAGGACCCGCCCTGATTATCACCTCGATAACCAGGGAGAATCCTGCTCCCGTCTGACAATTGGACACAACCAACCGAAATAACCACACAACAATACACTACAAGTACTGTCAGACCAAGGAGGTTAAACGATACAACCAACTGAACAACAAGTCCACAGTTTCACAGAGCATAATTACAAACAAGATAAGGATAAAACCCTACTCTGCGAACTAACTACACCGCAACAGGAAAATTTTATGCCTCTGCCTCTGCCTCGTCGTTAGCCCCCAAAACTTGTACCACGACCTGGAGGGTATTAAAACAGAAAAGTTTGAGTGGACTAAAATAAACGGTTATGGAAAACAGTTTAATGAAATCAGGGTTCACCCTCCAGTTTCAAAACACGCATACATAATTAAGTATCCGAAATCACTTATATAAACCGTATGAAAACCGTTACAGTAGATAACTATAAAAACATGTAAAACCGAATGTAACATCAACAAATCAAACTACTAGATCCATCCGAGTCTTTAAACTCATAGATCAGGCCTTCCCGGGACATCAACGAGTCTTTAAACTCAAAACACAATCAAGGCCTCGGGGGACATCACAGTAACCGAGTCTTTAAACTCAATCCGGGTCTTTAAACCCAATCCGGGCCCGCCCCCGTCATATCTCATCCGGGACTTTAAACCCATAACCAGATCCAGCATCGTACTGGGTCTTTAAACCCAAAATCAAATGTAAATCATAACAAATTCAGGATCCATCGTGATCCAATTTCCAAAACCAATTTGAAATCACATTTTATCAAAATAGGACTTATGTAAGAATTTCACATTCAAATTCTGAATCTTACTCACAAATCATAATCAAATCATCATTAGAATGTCATATGCACAAATCGTATAATATTACTCATCAAACCATCATCAAAGTATTGAAGAACCCATAGTCTCGAAATACGTAAAAATATGATAAATCACATCGAAAAGCGTGCATTCACGTAAAACAGAAATATCATAAATATAATCATAAAATTAGATATAGAGCCATAAATCAAGGGAGTAAAAACAGTTATGCATGCTCGGTTAGAAATCAAAAGTCCATTCACGAATTCGAACGCGTCAATCGCGTCCCGTACGCTCCTCGGTTGCCTCGGGAATGTTTTGGCCTGCCAAAGATTACAATTTGGGTCACAAACACTTCCATTAAGCTGACATTAATTCCCCTAATTTTTCAGGATTTTTTCAACGTAATTAATTAAAACCGTAAATTTTTGAACTCTCCAAACTATCCCGTACGACGTCCGATCGACTCGAAATTTAACTCAAAATGTCTGTTACACTGAAAGGATAAAATCACATGTTGACTGTGACTGGAGATGTGGCCTCATGCGCCCTCACGCGCTGCCCAAAGTGGCTGCGCGTGAAAGCCATGCGCCCTGCACAGTGAGCTGCAGTGTCGTCTTCTTCACTCGAAACCTTGCTAAACGGGTTATAGACCCGCGACTCGACCCGGTTAAATCTCTAACAATTCCAGCTTAATTCCTTCCCTTTTCCACCGAAATCCTTCCATTAAGTGTTAATTTAGGTTCTCCCTTATTAATTTTCTACATCAAGCCCTAAATCGATCATTTCACACATGATCAAACAAACGGGTCGACTTTTGAAACTCACTCAAATCAACTTGGTTTTCTAATTAATTAACACAGAAGCTTCGTAAGACCTAAACAAACATTAAACCGTAACCAATTTCACAAATCCTTACCTGGAAGTAGTCGTCCTCAACCTTGAAATTTTCCAGAAACTGGGACTTCGGTTCTAGGCCAAACCGTGATCGATTTCCTTCAATTTTTGTATGGTTGAAGTCGAAATGAACCCAGAAGACTGTCTCTAACCTCTGTTTAGCTTCTCTCGACTCACAAATTAATTTTCGAAATTTCCCTTAATTTTCCAGTTTTCTTCTCGACTCTGTTTTCTCTCAAGCTCTCAGTCCTCTCCTCTCCAGAATGACCCTCTCGACTCACTCTAACTCACTGTATTCACACCGTCCAACCCAACAGCTCATGGGAATCTCTCATGCTCTCAGTGTCAGGACCCACCCCGGTTTTACCCCGAAAACCGAGGTAAATCCTGCTCCCGTCTGACACCCTAACACACACACAGTCAGACGCAGGAGAAATTATACTACATATCCCGAAGTCAACAGTTTACAGAGCATCGTAATCAATACAAAAGAAAGAAAACTATTAAACGGCATACACTCACACGGAAATTAAAACAAAATACTCCGGGATCCCTCTCGTAACTTCTATGTCTCAGACGCTGCCTCGACGCCGGAACCCCGCGCTAGCTCCACAACCTGGAAGGCAATTAAAAACCAGAAAGTGTGAGTGGACCATAAATAACAGAAAAATTTCCAAAATCATTTTAGAAGAAAACCGGGTTTAGCCCTCCGTTTGAAAACCACATGCATAACCCAGTTATGAAAACAGTCCTCAATCAATCGTCATAAAACATCATAAGAAACAGAAACACTATAAAACAGTTATAAAAATCATAGCAGAAACATCATAAAACCGTATCATAAATCGTGAATATTAACTCCTCATTTTCCGATTAAACCTGCTGGACCTATCCGAGTCTTTAAACTCCCGAGTCTTTAAACTCAACAGGCCTACGGGGGAATATCAATATATCCGAGTCTTTAAACTCCCGAGTCTTTAAACTCAATCCGGGTCTTTAAACCCAATCCGGGCCCGTCCCCCGTCAATCAATATCCGAGTCCAGCAAATCCAATCAAAAACCATACGAAAACCATTTCTAAATCCATATCCAAACTCGAATCGGAAATCACTGGTCTGAAGCCCTTCCGGCATTCAGAACCGTCATTCCGAACCCAAATCCGGAAATTCACTTTTCAACTTTAAAACCAAATTCCGTTTTCCAAAATCCGATTCTAAAACCGAAAACCTTGATCATCGAAATCATGTTCCAAAACCCCTTTATAATCATTGAAAACCCTTTATCGTTTGAAACCTCAAAACTATAGCCTCATATTCAGAAATTACACTTCCTCGTAAAATGTACCAAATAGTCATTTCTCGAAACCCGTGTAATTATATAAAACCACATCATAAATCCAACAGTCATGAAATCACGTATGTAAAACAAGTATAGAAAACAGTTATGCATGTTCGAGTTTAAGGAAAGGGTCCACTCACAGTACCGAGCCCTCAATCGCGTCCCAAACGTCTCGTACGTTCCTCAGCCTCCTCGGGAACTCCCGATCCTGTCAACAACCACCAGAGTACGTCACTAACACGTCTACGAAGGTCCACCTACTTTCCCTCAAAAATCTCCGGGTCCTAAACGTACCGAACCGGAACCCTAAACCTTCGCCCTAGCAGAACTATCCTCAAACAACGTCCAATTAACCCGAAACCAACGCTAAAAGGCTCGTCACAACACCTAGACCAAAAACCATGTTGACAACTTCCCCAACCGCCGCCGCACGCGCCCCCACGCACCGCCCAAAGTGGCTACGCGTGGCCCTCACGCGCCTGCTACAGTGTCACCGTCTACCTCGAGTAGACCCGGTTCGACACAGTTCTGCACCTCGAACCGGCGAGGACGGTTCTCCGCCGTACCTGTACCAAAACACCTCCTCTCTTCACCAACAGCTTCGTCTAGACCTAGGCTACTCATCCCCTTCACTCTAACACCTCGACTCAGCCTACAACTCGTCGATTCAAGCTCGTACAAAACCTGTACCAGTCCCCTGTTTCACGATCCAGCCAACCCGGTCACCCCCCGTCACGGTGACTGTCTTAAACTCTTCCTAGGACCTCACGGAGTCTCACCCAACTCACCAAAACCGTCGATTCACTCCCTAAGCCCACGACTTCCGATCTAAACATCGACGGCAAAACAGAGCACATCAGTACTCCCGTCGTGCTAACCTCCTCCGTGCACTCCCCCATCACGGCTGCTCCACCAGAAGGCTCCTAGGACTCCACTGAACTTCCTAGACCTCCTTAGACTCTTTGATTCTACCTCCAAAGCTACAACTTAGCTTCTGAAACCAAGCGACAAAACAGAGCAAAGAAACGGGGATGAGGAATTACCTGTCCTCCTATCGCCGTCGTGAGCTCAGCCGTGAGGCAGCAGCTCCTCCCGTCCACCGCCAACCTCTGGACACCTCCACGAGTCCAATTGCACCAACACACGGCCGCACCACCACCACGATCGTCCAAATCCTCTCTGTTTTCTCTGAAAACCGACTGCCCCGACTACCGTGTTCTTGCACGATTTCTCCTCCCCAAACACTCACCAGTTCACTCTTCCACCCTCTAGTCACTCCTCACTTACCAAAACACACTAACACTCACCATCGTCTCTCGATTTCTCTCAATTTTCTCCCTCTGTTTCTCTCTGGGTTGAAGAACACACACGGGCACGATTTAATCCCAAATAATTGGGACTGTGCACACAATCCTGGAACCAACCAGAACCCCTACACATGTCACCAATCCCTCACATCTGTTTCAATCTCAGCCCTCCATTTGTCCCTATCTGCTGCACACATCCCCATGTGCAAAGACCAAAATACCCTTCCTTTTAAATCAAATTTACGGTTTTGCCACTACCTTTCTAGACCCGTAACTCCCACATCCTACGTCCGATGAATACGTGCCGCCTGTCATCGAACTCAGGACGACGAGATCTCTCTAACGGTCTTAGGTCAATATACCAAAACCGGTTCGTACAAAAAGTCAACCTTTCCCCCTTAATTTAGTCAAATTACAATTATGCCCTTACCCTTCCGAACATCACAACTTCCTCCTCGGATGTCGGAATCGGGCGTGCCACCTGCCTACGGATTCGTGACGTCCTAACCTACGTCTTAGTCACCGGTCAAAGTCCATTTGACCACCCAAACTAAAAGCTAACATATTGCCCAAACCAGGGGCAAAATCGTCATTCTACACTAACAACCCTAACGAGACCAACTAACCACCGATTAAGCGTACTAATCCCATCTTAATCACTATCTTAACCCTAGTTTCTGGGACGGGTCGTTACACTCAATGGCTGTGTTTCCCGCAACCAACCCAAACTCAAAGAAAAATGGTGCTCGTGCTCTGTCTTCACCATAGTCCTCAGCATGCCTGTTTCCACTCAGCCTCCCTCAATGTTAAACAACTCCCCCCAATGTCACTAAGATGGTTAAACAATTCACTGAACAGATAACATATTTAAACAATTACACAACACTCACCACGGCTGTTTCAGACTGCAGCCTTGAAATGACCATTTTGCCCTTCCTCCACAAAATTACCAAAATACCCTTCTCGTTCTAGAACCGTAACTCAACCGTCCGAGGTCAATTTTCAGCGTGCCGCCTGTCTACGGACTCAGGGCATCGAGACCTTCCTAACGGTCTTCGAATCACGTGAAAATCCCATGTCGTTTGAAAAGTCAAAAAATTTCCCCTTCTCGACTTAATTACGGAAATGCCCTTGAACTTCCGAACGTCATAACTTCTTCCCTAGTCGTCAGAATTGGACGTGTCACCGGTCTATGAACTCGTGACGTCCCGAACTACATCACAGTCATTGGTCAACGTCCGTTTGACCTGCCACGCAAAAAGTCAACAATTTGACCATACTATTCACAAGGGTAAAAACGTCATTTCATTTATTATTTTACTAATTTACATCCTTAGAATTTTTGGGGCGTTACATTAATGGCATTGGGTTCGGTTGGAACTCCAAAGTTAAGCGAGTTGAGGTTGGTGCAATTCCATGATGGGTGACCCCCTGGGAAGTTGCACCGTGAGCTCCCGAAAACAAAATCGTGAGGGCAAGGGCAAGGAGGCCCAAAGCGGAAAATATCGTGCTAGATGAGTTGGGTCCTGACCGAGGAGGGTTGGGTCCTGACAAAGCCCGCTATGTGCTGTGGACCGGCCCGACTCGGAAGTTAGTGGGCTGGACTTGGACTTGGTGTATTCAAACCCAATAAGCCCGATAGGCCCGGTAAGCCCAACCCAACCCGCCCGTATAAACCCGACCCATAAGCCCGAATATATAAATAATTATTAATTAGGAATTATTGTGTTTCATTTATATATGATTCATTTTTAATTTTTGTTTATGGTTTATGTGTGTTACTGCCGAATATATGTCTTATGTGTGAATCTAATCATGCTTGTAATACAGTTGTTCGGTGAGTAACAAATTGAAGTAAAGTTTTGCTCTTTCTATTATTTAGGATTTCATGGTTATAATCCAAATCTGGTCTTAAGTGACTTTTGCATTCATGTGTTAAATTCTCTCATAACTGTGGCTTTTTCTGTTTCAACATTTGCTAGTCTAACACAATTGAAGTTTAGGCACAATTAGCATTATTTTTTGCACTAGGATATTAAAATTAGGAAAACAAAACAACTATGCCTCGTGTTTTTTATATGATCGATATTACTGTTTTATTTCCATGTGTAGTCATCTTTGCACAATTATATCCATTTACATAAAGAACATATAGTCATAATTAATTTTAGATGAACATATAGCCACGATTGGCTTTAACACACAATTTTCTTTAGGTTACAAGGAACATAAATTTGAAGATGAAGTTGTAATATATTTTTAAAAGTAGATGGATGTAGTCACTAGATTTGCTTTAGGTTCTAATAACAAGAATTTGTTTTAGGTTGCTCTAACGTATAAGCACTAGATAGATGTAGTGATGATGAGATTGAGGTGGTTGAGAGTGAAAGTGAGTTAATTTGATGATAAAGTTGAAATATTATTTTTTCTTTCATACTTTTTTTTTCTAACTCCAAAATATGTTGAACAAGTTTTTTTTTTCCTTTGAAAGGTTGAACAAGTTATTTCTAAAAGCCCAATTGAGCCCATCCTGAATGGGCTTTTAAGGCCCGGCCCGTAAATCCCGATAAAAACCCTGCCCGACAAAGTACTTGGGCTTTATATTTATGACTAAACCCGCCCGACTCGACCCAAAAATTTTGAAATTATGAAATAGGCCTATCCCAGCCCAATGATGAGGGCTAGCGAAATGCATATATTACGGATATAGCCTAAATCCTTTAGAATTTTAAAATTCTTCATCTAAACATATCCTAAAGAAAAAATAATACTAGTTTAAAATTAGTCTACCCGTTTAAGAATTTCTATTGCTGCCTTGTGTGAGCATGCATGCATTGCAACCTTAATAAAGAGTCGTTAAATCGAATTTCTAGCCCCAAAATTAAACCTTAAAGCAGAAATTGAAAGGCTTGACGTCGTTCCCACCTAGTCGCGCATAGTTTCGAAGTGGAAATTGCGTTCCAAGTCAAAGGGGCATTCGAAGGGTGAATTCGCGCACGGTGTCCAAATCGAGTTTCCAAAGTTCAACTACAATTAAGGAATGCTGTTTGAGGAAGCGTGGACAAAGGGCACCCAGATATGGTAAGAATCCCCAACGTTCAACTACTCTAATGGAATAGTGTTTGTCTTTTTGAATTTAAAATAGGATTTTGTGAATAGAAAGATGGATTAATTTGCATTTTTAGGTGTTAGTGTTTATTGTTTATTGTATAGTGTTTTGTGAAAGGGAGGTATATTTTGTCTGTTGTGTAGTATGACCATATGTTGTCTATTATTTGCGATTGTGATGCTTTGTGTGTGTTGTGGACCATGTGATTTGTCTGTTATTTGCGATTGAGATGTTTTGTATGTGCTGGGGACCATGTGTTGTAGCTGTAAGATAGAATGTTAGGCCACATTTTGTTGCCTTTCGGTTGTTAGTGGAGTAGTAGGGGATAATTGTGTTGGTTGTTGTAGGGGATAAATGTGTATGGATAAATATGTTTGTTGCCCTAATGTAAGGGATAATTGTGTTTTTTACTGTTGTAAGGATAAATATGTTTCATGAACTAGTGTGGCCATAAAATTCTATTTGATATTCAATTGTAGGGAATATGGGTTATTTTACAATCAAGATGTTTCATGGGGGAACGTGGGATGTCGATAGGTATAAAGATGGAAATGTTGACTATTTTGATTATTGTAAAAAGGATATGATGTCCAAGTTTGAGATAGATAGGATGGTAAAATCAATAGGTTATAAAGATGGTATCATCGTATACCGTTAAGAGATTGAAGAAGGAGTGGGTGGTAAACTCTTAGACGACGCTGATGTGATTAAGATGTGTGAGGCTATGCCAAGTGTGACCACTGAGATAGAAATTTTCTTAACACATATTAACGTGGAAAACCCTAAGACATTCTTAAAAGATCTTAGAAGGAGGGAGAAAAGGATAGAAAGATAATTGATGGAGAGAACAAAGTCAACAGTTGTGATTAAGGAGTTAGAAGACCAGCTTGAAGAAACAGCATATCAGAAGATTGAAAAAGGAAAGAGTAAATAGAAAAACAAAGGCAAGAGGGAAAAAAAAGTGTTGGTGACTACAAAGCCAGCTATTATGGTTGAGAAAGGAAAAGGGTAAGTAGAAAAACAAAGGGAAGGGAAAACTGACAATCAAAGGTGGGGATATTAGTAGTGAGGATGGGTTGGTGGATGAGTTTGAAGACTCTGAAGCATCTGATGGTTCAAGATTTGAGGATAGTGGGGATGCAGGTATTCAGACACAGGAGAAGTTAGTGGAGAAGCAGGTGTCCCAGACCTGGTTTGATGCCCTATAGAGGATGCTGGAAATGGTGAAGCTAAAAGCTCAAGAGCTGCTACTCAACCTTCAGGTACTGCTCAGCCTTCAAGTGCAGCTAAGCCTTCATGTGCTGCTGAACCTTCATGTGCTGCTCAGCCTTCATGTGCTGCTCAGCCTTCAGGTGCTGTTGAGCTTTCAGGTGCTGCTCAGACTTTAGATGCTGCTAAGCCTTCATGTGATGCTAAGACTTCATGTGCTGCCCAGCCTTCTGATTAGCCTTCTGATCAACCTGCTTAGCTTTCATCCCAGTGTAGTGTTCAACTTGCTCAGCCACCTGCCCAACCTTCAGATCAGCCTTCATCAAGTGCTCAGCCTACTCAGCCTTCATCAGGTGCAGCTGAGCCATTAACTACTAAAGCATCATGAAAGTCCACATTCACACGAGGCATTTCAGCTTGAAAAGGGTAATCAAACACAACAAGATAAGTTACGACCAGCTGTGTCAGATGTTAAAAGTGAGGTGAATTTTCAGAAAGGGCCACGTGGAAGAAGTTTACCAATTATAATCCGGAAACTGACAAACTCAGGCCGTACTTTGATACTGGGTTATTATTCAGTTGTTGTAGAGTGGTTAGGCAAGTTGTTACAGACGACTACTTACACGAGGGTAGGGATGTGAGGTATAAGAAAAATGAAAATTTTAAGCTCAAGTGTCAATGTAGATCAACAAATTGTAGTTGGGAGATTTATGCTACCAGGGTAAGCCCAAGTGACAATAATTTGGTTGTGAAATACTATAACCCTACACACACATGTACAGGGGTTCGTCATAATAAACAAGCCACAGTTTCTTAGGTCTCTCGAACATTCATGGAAAGAATTGAGGTAAACCCAAAAATTCCCATTTCTGCAATAATGGAGGCTACTTCTAGAGAATTTGCGATCGGGATAAGCAATGTGATAGCGTATAGAGCTAAACAAAGAGTAATTGAGTTGATAGATGGATCATTAGCAAGGCAGTATGGAATGTTATGTGATTACTACCATGAGTTGAAGAGTTTGAATCCTGGTACAACCATGTCCTTGACATGTAATGAAGAACAACTATTCAAGCGGTTCTACCTCTGTTTGGAGGCTTGCAAAAACGATTTTAAAGAGTGTTGTTGTCCTTTTATTGGCTTGGATGGTTGTCATCTCAAAGGAGTGTACGGTGGCCAGTTGTTGACTGCGATTGGTATAGATGGCAATAATGAGACTTGGGTGATTGCTTTGGCCATGGAAGAAATGGAAACAGAGGACTCCTGGAGTTGGTTCTTGGAACTGTTGATGGTGAATTTGGGGATGGCGAATGGCTATGGCTGGAGTTTCCTAGGTGACAAGCAAAAGGGGCTAAAAGTAGCATGTGATGGTTTAATGTAACAACCCGTCCCAAATTATTGGGACTAATTAAGAATTAATTATACATTAGCAGGGGCTAATCGGGGATTAGTCGAGGATTGTTTGACGTTTAGGGCAAAATTATGATTTTGCCCCTAGGCGAGGGCAAAAAGTTGACTTTTGACTTGGAAGGTCCAATGCCCGTGGACTGAGGACTGTCACATAGATTGAGTCGATAATAGTCCGTAGACAAGTGGCACGTCAAAACGGACGTTCGATGAGAAAATTATGGGTCACAGAAGTTTCGAGGCATTATTGCACGTTTTACGAGATAGGTGGACTTTTGTCCTGAGTGGGCCCCATATATTTGTTTCAGGCCCAATGGATGAGTGACAAATGTCACTCATCCATTGCTCCCATTACACAGATACATGCATCATTCATCCCCTTTGTTCATTCATTTGAACCATACCGGAAACCCGAACCACCCCATCACCCCTTTCCCTTGCTGGTTCGACTGAGGACCCTGAGAAACTAAGACTAAGACCATGAGTGAGATGATGATGGCTAGGTGATGACAGAACTTCCGTGGACAGCGGTAGAGCCACGAGAAAAGGTAAAACCGTAACCATGAAATTTTATAATTGGATTTTGTGTTTTAAACGTTTGGGGTGGCTTTCATTGATTGGGTTATGTTTGTGGTGGTTGTACGAGTCTGTTGTGGCCGGGATCAAATGTCGTGGTGGTCTGAGTTGACTGGACAAAGGATGGAAAAACCGGACCGTGAAGATCAATTCAAACAGGTAACTTCTAGGCCTGTTTTCCTTGTTTTGAACCCATAAAACAACTAGGGAGGACTCGACGAACCTATAGGGATGAACGATTTTGAAAATGTTGGCTGGAGTTGGGAGAACCGATTTCGTCGGTCCGGTCGAACTGAAAACCAAATAACCGGGTCTGGATCGGTTCGATAAAGGTTGAAGATGACCCTGTACCAAGCGCGTGGGGGCACGTAGGGCAGAGTTGGGGGTCATGGTCAACATGTGATTTGGTCCTTTTAATGTAACAGACAATTTGGTACAAGTTTCGAGTCGATCGGACACCGTTTCGGGGTAGTTTTGGGTGTTCAAAGGTTTAGGCTCTATTTTAAATACGTTTAAAAATCCCAAAAAATTGGGGGATTCATTGTTAGCCTATTTGAAATAATTAGTGACCTTAGGGTGTGAATTGGACAGATTTGGTAGTCCCGATGACGGTGATTTAGCTAGAGAGGCTTATGGCAAGCATATCGAGGCGCAACTTGGACGGTCTATGAGTGGACTTTGTTTTATGAATTGATGCATGCGTAAATGTTTTAAATGTGTTTATGAACATGTTTTGAGATGCCATGATTGCATGTGATTTATATATGAATTGTTTGTCCTTTGCAGAGGAAAATGTGTTCTTGCACGTATTTCGAGATTTCCTGTTTTATGTGATACCTTGGGCTTAGGCCAGGTTTTATATGTGCTTATGATATTGAATGATTTGATTGATAGAAAGATTTCGTATTTGAAAGTATGGTCTCGGGCTTGAGGCCCAGTTAATTTATGATATCGGACTTGAGGCCCAGTTGATTTGTAATATCGGGCTTGAGGCCCAATTGGTTTATGATATCGGGCTTGAGACCCAGTTGATTTATGGTATCGGCCTTGAGTCCCAGTTGTGGCTTATGAAATGAGATTTCGGGTTTGAGATCCTATTGAGATGTGGATTTGGGTTGAGGCCTATGAGATTTAGAATTGAAACAGATTCGAGGAATCTTGGATTTTGATTCGGGTGTGAGACCCAGTTGAACTATGATTTGAAAAAGATGAATGTTTTCACACTTATATGTATATACCCTCCCGTATGAGTAGTCTCCTCCAGACATCGATGATCGTGAAGTGTCACGATTCACTACCTGGGATGAGTGACTCTGAGAGGGAGCACATGCCCAGGAGTGAGAGATATGATATAGTCTCGGACAGGGTTCGGAGACAGGTCCTCCTAGACGTCGTAGATCCTACGGGTAGACTCAGAGATGAGACCTGAGTAATGCGCACACTGTAAAGAAATCGTGACGGATAGTGATTGGACATATGAGATGTCGAGGATAGGTTATATATGTATATATACGTATATTATGTTTCACTAAGATTGGTTGGACATCTGGGATGTTGTTTTTCCTTGATTTGATTTTGGGCTGAGACCCTACTGAGGTACTGGCTTCGATCGAGAAGTAGTTTTCATTGTGTTTTGATTTGAAAAGCAATGTGTCCTTCCCTTGGAAATGATTTGAAATAAAGTGGTTTTGTGATGCAGGCATGCTTTTACGTGAAGGGTATAAATGTCTTATTGTCAAATGTGTTTTTATTAAATCATTTTATTTTTGTCCACTCACAATTTATGGTTTTAATACCCTTCAGGTTGATAGTGGATGTGGGTTGTAGTAGAGATCGAGACATCACATGCCACCACCGATCCTGGTGCACTCTGATGGACCCCGAGCGGGTGCCGAGCTATCCCTGATCTGACACATGGTGTCAGACAGGAGCAAGCACGTCCCACGATAATCCAGGGGGATTGGGACGAGTCCTGTCATTTAATGCCTAGAATTGAGCATAAATTTTGTTGTAGGCACTTATGGGCTAACTACAACAACAGTTTCAAAGGAAAATGTTAAAGGATGCTTTACGAGATTATGCTAGAGCATCAAAAGTTCAGGATTTTAATGAGGAGATAGAAAACCTAAGATACTTAAATGAAGCTGCTTGGAGCTGGTTGAAGGAAAAACCAGCAAAGCAATGGTCTCGGTCCCATTTTCAAACATGGTCCAGGACAGACATGCTCCAAAATAACTATTGTGAGACCTTCAACAATACCATTATGTTGGCCATAGATAAACCAAACATCACTATGTTTGAGATGATTAGGTTTCTCTTGATGAAGAGGATAGTATATAGAAAGGATAAGATGGCTATGTGGCCTCAGAGTCTTTGTCAAAATGTTTTCAACCAAGTTCAAAGCCTGAAAGTTGAGTTTGGGCACTACAGTGTTAGATGGCCTGGTAGACCCAATTATGAGATTCACGGACGTAGAGAAGAACAGTGTGTGGTGAATTTGGAGGCCTACACTTGTTCTTGTAGAAATGGGACCTCAAAGGAATCCCATGTATGCATAGTATTGCAACCATCCACTACAAAGGTGGGGCATCAATGGAGGAATATGTTGACCCCATATATTCCAAGGATACCTACATGTAGTGTTACAACAATCTCATTGAGGCCATAAATGGCCCAAAACTGTGGAAAAAATTGGCCAGAAACTAATTAAGCCCCCTGCAAATAAGAGACAACTGGGAAGGCCTAGAAAGTTCAGAGCAAAGGAGCCACAGGAAACCATCAACAAAAGTGGGAAGAAGAGATTAGGAAAACAGGGCATTGCTACGAGGTGCAGTCTTTGTGGGTCACAAACGCGTAATGTACGTACTCACCATCGACACTTACGTCCTAAGGAGAAGACATCACCAAGGCGACGAGGCAAGTTAGGGAAGAACAAAAAAGCTACTTATGTTGCTACAAAAGGAACAACTCGTAAGAGACATGCACCCACCCAAGTATATGGAAGACACTTGTGCTTATTATGGTTTTCTTTTCTTAGTTCGTGTTTTCACCTTATTGTTCACACACATGTGTTTATTATGTCTAAGCCTTCAATTGTAAGACCCAAGTCAACCTTCCACAAGTGCTGGTGGTAGTGAGACTCTGAGACGAAGAAAAAGGACAAGTCAAAATAGACCTAGTTAGAAATGTTCAAATCGTGTTGAAATGGCTAGTTTTTGGACATGTTTTGTGGGCATATTTTGGACATATTTTCTAGATAGATTTTGGTCATATTTTGGTGTTGAAATAGCTAACTTTGTCGACATGTTTAATTTGGATAGCTATTGAATAAAGTTTTGACAAGTTATGAATGGAACATGTTTAGTTTTGTGGACATGTTTTAGTTTGGATTGCTATTGAATGAGGCTTTGACAAGTTATGAATAGAACATGTTTAGTTTTGTGGACATCTTTAGTTTAGACAACCTGCTCTTTAGTGGACATGTTTAGTTTGGATAGTAAATTCTGCATTGATATTGGACTTGCAAATGAAAAACAGGTTATTTCACATTCTACCTTCATATTGGATTTGCAAATGAAAAACAAGTTATGAATCATTCTTCCTTTAGCACAGGTTATGTCCGGACCCGACCCTCCTCGTTCAGGACCCGACTCATCTAGTACCATATTGTCTGCTTTGGGGCTTGACCTCACAGTTTTGTTTTCGGGAGCTCATGGTGTAACTTCCCAGGGGGTCACCCATCATGGAATTGCACCAGCCTCAACTCGCTTAACTTTGGGGTTCCAATCCACCCCCCCCCCCCCCCCCCCCCCTCCCTCCCTCCAAAGCCACTTGAGCTCCCAAAAGGCCTAGTGCTAGATAGGTGTGTGCCTACACCTTTAAGGCACACCACCATCCTCTCCCAGACCATTCCCCCTCGCAGGAATGTGGGATTGTTCACAGTTCCCTACAGGACACGGGTCTTACAGGTTATTGCAATCAAGAACTAAAAATTTGCTCCAAAGTGACTCAAATCATATCATTCCATTTATACCATTCATATTACAAACATTCATACCATACCATTCCATCCATAAATCATCGTTGATATTAAAAACACAAAGTCCCAACTTCATACTACATACTACATACTACAACTAAGGCTCTAAAGCCAGGTTCACATTCTTATTTGACCCCATTTCAAGTCCCCCTCCTCTACCGATTATCATTCCAATCAACAAACAAACCATAAACCATGAAAGAACAATAACAAAGAACATACACCTCTGCTTTTCTCACATTCTTTAATTCGATTCTTCAAATACAAGATTTCCTCATTCTTCTGCTTCAATTTTGTCAACATACTAGAAATAAGGCCGGGAGACTTCTGATTCACTTTCGAGTCGCACCATTGAAAGAAATTACACCCACTTTCTCCTCCTCTTATACAATTTCTCTGCTACCCAGTTTCAAATAAAAAAAAAAGAAATAATATTTTGAGACCTAGCTAGAATATCCATATAATCTTGTTAAATCTAAAAATTAAGGAATCAACATACATAATATTCTTACCCCATAACCAGAACATCCCCAAAATATTCGCCCAAGATTTTCATCTGTGAGGAACGTCATCAATTTCAATTGTTTACGACAGTAGCAAATGGGGGATTTTACTTCCATCGTCATCTTTTCCATCCTCCTAGTACAAATTCAAAGTCATTGTTGAAGGGATGAAATCCTTGTAGCTGGGATGAAATCCTCGCAGATGGGATGAAGTCCTCGTCGAAGATGAAATAAGAGGGTCGACGATGGCAGGATTTGAAAGCTGCGAATTCGATTTTAGTGGAGGGGACCTGTGAATTCAATTTGGGTAGAAGAGACCTGTGAATCCAATTTGGGTGGATATATAGGTATAGGTGAGGTGGGTTTCCAATTTAGGGTGGAGGGGAGCTGCGAATTCAATTTGGGTGGACTCGATATGGGTGGAGGTGAGGAGGATTTGCGATTTAGGGTGGAGCTGCTGTAAATTCGATATGGGTGGTATCAGTGAGGAGGATTTGAGACTTGGGGCTTCTAAGTCAAGCTGAGATTAATTGTTATTATGAAAATCCAAAAATACCCCTTTATTTTTTACCACACGAGTCATTGACTTGACAAATTTTTTAACACATGGCACTTTAACAGTCAGACGAACAGAAAACCTGTGGAGGTAGTTAAATGTGGGTGTAACATAGATTAGATAGTTATTTGAAAATTTTGATAGTTTGGATATAAGTCTGTTTTGATCCCTATAGTTTGGGGTATTTTATGTAGTTTTTTTCTAAAAAATATTTACTTGTTGTTTTTATTACTAATTTTTCTTTTTAATGTGATTAGATTCGATTTTAGATTCGACTTCTTTACCAAATCCTAAATTTAAGTTAAAAAAAATATAAGTCTAATTTTCTATTTTACTCATTTCGCTATCGAATTCATTCATTTCTCTAACTTAGTGATAACGCCCAAACTACACATTAAATTAAACACGTAATTCGGGTGTTATGCAATTTAAACCCTTTTTGTATAGATGTAGTACTGTTAAATAGGGATCGTTCTTAACTGGGGAAATTAGGGAAAATTAATAATATGTTAGTTAAAAAGAATAATGAATAATCAAATAATAATGAATTAAAGAATTAAAGAATTAAATAATAAAGAATTAACGAATAAATGAATTAATGAATAAAATAATTAATGAATTAATGAAATAAAGAATAAAAGAATAAAGAATTAAATGGGGGGTTTGAAAAGATTGTAATTATAAAATAAAGAAAACAAGTAAAAACAATTAAGAACTTAATTCTACTTCTACTTTAACTTTTGTGCAAGTGAACTTTCTTCAAACACATATTTTTACCAACACTCTAACATCATACTCACATTGAACCAATTACGAAATCCTACCTTAATTATCTCAAATACATGCATACATTTTTCAATATTATAAATGCATTGAACAGCGGTCATAAATACTTATAATACGATTCACCTTACGTTATTGATTTCAATGTGTGTCAAACATTTAAATCTCCTCAACTCTATTCTAAGTGCACCGAACTAGCCCTGTTAATTGGTTCGAAAAAACCGACCGAAAAACCGAACCGAACTGAAAAAAACCGAACCGAAGGAAAACCGAAATAGGTTGGAGAAAACCGAACCGAACCGAATCGAACTGGTTCGGTTTCGGTTTTCGGAATAATAATACCGAACCGAACCGAACCGAACCGAAAAATCGAACCGAACCGAACCGTCCCGAACCGAAATGCTTTAGGTTACTTTGTAATGAACATTGATTAGTTATAATGGATCTTGATTAGTTGTAATAAACATTAATTAGGTTGTAATGGACATTAATTAGATAATAAATATTGATTATTGTATAAAAGTACAAAAAAAAATTGGTTTTTAGAGAAAATTGAACCGATTTAACCGAACCGATTCACCATAATTTGAAGGAAAAAAAACCGGTTTTAACCGGAACCGAACCGAACCGAACCGAACCGAACCGAATCGAATAAGAGGAAAAACCGAACCGAACCGCATTGGAGAAAAACCGAACCAAACCGAACCGATTTTCCAACCGGTTTCGGTTTCGGTTTCGGTAAAAAAATCGAACCGAAAAACCGATTAACACCCTTACACCGAACAGCGGTCATAAACACTTAGCGTTAAATTGAAAGTTAAGCACTAAAACATATGAAGTAGATGAAATTCAAAAAGTAAAACACATGGAGATTCTATTCACATTTACAAATGTTAGAAAAAAAATACCAACACATATATTGAATTATAAGTAAAACCAAAACAATAATAAGAATTTAAGTAAAGGGAATAAAGTTACACTTTCGGAACCCAAGAACAGCTTGTGATTCCGAAAGTAGATGGAAATAATGGAATGTTATTCATAAGGAACACCGAACAGCGGCTAGAACCTTATGAAGATGGAGGATAAAACATAAGAATGCGGATTTAAATTCTAAAATTATTTCGGAAATACTTGGCCTAGGTATTTTTTAAGAAAAACATAAAAATGTGTTTAAAAGATCTAAAAGAAAAATCACAAGAACAAAGTAAAGAAGGGATGTAATTAAGAAAGAACATAAATTAAGAACAAAAATTAAAAGAAATCTAATTAAATAAAAAAATCTATAAGAAGTTAAAATGGTCCCCAAAAATAAAGAAGATGAACTAAAAGAAGAGAAGAACTAGAGAGAAAATATAAGAACCTAAATTAAAAAGAGAAACAAAATGGGACAAAATGGGGACCCTAAACAAATGAAATGGCCTCCATATTTATAGAGGGAGTGCCAAAAATATTCAAAATAAAATACAAAATAAAATACAAAATCAATACTAAAAATTACAAGAGATAAATGATGAAAACTGATTTTTTTTTTTTCGTATGATTGTTGCTGAGAAAACGTGGTTGAAAGGGGCAAGTAGAGCAGGTGGCTGTACGGACTGAGCATGTGGGCTGTGTGGATTGGTCTGGACTGTTGGTGCAGGCAGGTAGGTGGGCTACTGATTGTTGCAGGCGAGTTGGTGGGCTAATTTCGCAAGTGGGCCGCACGGATGGTTGGTAAAGGCAGGTGGCTCTGCAACTGATTGTACGGACTGGGCCTCTGATGCATTCAGGCCGAGCAGGTGGTTGTTGTGCAACACGTGAGCAGGTAGAGCTGGGCTGCGCGACGCGAGCCTGGGCGCAGGCGACACAGGCTGGTTCCACACATGGGTGAGTATGGTGCGAGTTGCGCAAATGGATCGCACCATGGGTCTGGCTGTGCAGGACAGGCGGGCTGGATTCTCTGGGCCAGGTCGCTGCTAGGCTGGTATCTTTAGGTTTGCAACTGTGGAATATGGGCTTTGGGGTGCACAAAAAAAAAGAGAATGGGCTGAATTTATTTGGGCTGCAAACAAACAAAAAAAACTGAAATTAAATATGAATTTGGGCTTACAAAATTAATAAAAATTAATATATATAATTTAATCGAATTTCGTCCATAATTTCTTCGTTATAATTCCGATCAGGACGATTCTTTCGCTAAAATGCTCCAAATTTCAAGCTTTATTTAATTAAGAAAAAATATAACAAAATAAATTATTTTATCTAATTATTTATTATTTTAATATTAAAAGTCGAGTATAAAGGCTATAAAATAATATAAAATAATGCTTATTTGAGTACCTATCAAATACCCCCACACTTAAACTTTGCTAGTCCCTAGCAAATACTAAAATGAAACTATGAATTCAAAACAAGTAAACCCTTAACCATTTGTCTCAATATTTCATTATTATCATGGCATCAAAGATTTTCACTTAAAGCATTTAAGCATATGGAATTCATGAGTTAATACATTGTAACAAAATATTTTAACAAGTAAGATAATGAGTAAATACGGTGATCACAAGTATGAATCAACTCACAAGGATATGCACTCATAAATTCACTCAATTTTGTAAGGGTTTGTGTTTGCACTCAAAATATGTGAGAAAAATGCTCACATAATAGAAATGAAATATTTTTGCAAAATCTCAAACAATCACCTCATGATAAAAACAAAACATACTTGCACAAATGAACCAAAACCATAAGCTTACTCAAGTGATTGACTCGACTAATCAAAGTTTACCATCTTAAGGATCATAAGGTCTTTATGAAGGTTGTAATTGGGCTAAGTTTAGAGGCAAGGAATATATAGGACAAGTGGTGCTCAAATTCGTTCCAAGACTCAAAAGATTCCCAAAACAACATAACTTCCCGACCTTCGTGCAATGATATTCTGAATTCATCCCTTCGAACATAGGCCAAATTTCATCATGTTAGGCCTCGTATTCATTTTTTGTGTTGGATTTACAAATATAAAGTACTTAACTCAAACATTACATAATCAAACCTTATTACCTTGATAGAGACTCAATATTTTTTTTTCATTTTCATTTTTTTTCTTTTTCATATATCAAGATAATAACATGTGTCAATAATACAACAAAGTTTGAGTAAGTAAATGCATATACATAAAAGTTTTCAAAACATCATCAATTTCTCCACACAATCTGTATGTCTTCAAACCGAGTCATTAGAACAAGGGTGAATGATGTCTATTATAATAGCCTGTCCTAGAAATCAGGATTAGATTAGTGGTTAATGACAGATTAGTGAAGTTAATCGGTGATTAGTTGGCTGATTTCGGACGGACGGTGCAAAATGACGATTTTACCCTTGGAATGGGCAAAAATGTTGACTTTTCTTTCAGACAGTCAAATGGACTTTGTCCGAGGACCGTGACGTGGTTTGGGATGTCACGAGTTCATAGACAAGTGGTACGCCCGATTTTGACATTCGAGGAGAAAGTTATGACGTTCGGAAGTTTGAGGGTACTTTGTTAATTTCGTTAAAAAGGGGCAATTGGTTGACTTTTCATACGACATAGAATTTTCATGAACTTCGAAAACCATTAAGAAGGTCTCGATGCCCTGAGTACAACGACATGCGACACGCTGAAATCAGACTTCGGATGAATAAGTTATGATTCTAGAACGAGGAAGGGCATTTTGGTAATTGTGTGAAGGAAGGGTAAACTGGTAATTTGGACGGTGAAAGTTTAATCAGCTTGTAACAACCCGTCCTGGGAGTCGGGATTAGCGAAGTGATTAGTGACGGATTAGCTGAGTTAATTAGTGGTTAGTCGGTTACTTTTGGACTTTGGGCGCAAAATGACGATTTTGCCCATGGTTTGGGCAAATTGTTGACTTTGAGCTCGGGCGGCCGATGACTGTGACGTATTTCAGGACGTCACGAATCCGTAGACAGGTGGCACTCCCGATTCCGACATCCGAGGAGGAAGTTATGATGTTCGGAAGGTCGAGGGCATTACCGTAATTTGAGTAAACGTAGGGGCAAAAGTTGACTTTTTGTACGACAGGGTTTTTTGCACTTAGACCAAGGACGGTTAGGTAGGTCTCGTTGTCCTGAGTTCAATGACAGGCGGCATGCTTACATCGGACGTCGGACGAGCGAGATCCGGGTCTAGAACATGAGGGGTAAAACCGTAAAATGAAACCAGATGGGCATTTTGGTCTTTTTGGCACATTGGGAATTGTGCCAATCTGATAAGGACAAGTGGAAAGAGTGAATTGGATATTTTTGGGAGGGGTCCATCAGGTGTGTGACACCTGGCCATATTCTAGTGGCTTCTAGCCACTTTCATCGTTCAGTTTAATTGTGTTTGGGCTTGTTTAACCCGTGCACTGAGGAGAAAAACAGAGACTGAGATTGAGGGAGGAATCGATCAAATTGTAAGGAGGTGTGAGTCTTGTGAGTGTGGGAGTGTGATCAGAGGGAGGCTGAGAGTGCAGGGACTGGTTGAGAGGGATTGAGAGTCGAAAGGTGTGTGTGTGAAGTGAGGAAAACCAGGAAGAACAGGACAGAGGACCACCGTGCACTTCCAGTGACCAAACCATCAAATTGAACCTATGGTGGTGTTGAGAGGCCTGAGGGGAGTCAAGAAGGCACGACAGAGCTCACGGTGGCGGCCGGGACGCAGGTTCGGGAAAGCCGAGGAGAACGGGATGGCCGGGAACGGCGTAAGTGCGCGCGTATCGAGGCGACGTCGGAATGGTCTGTGAGTGAACTTTGCTTTCTAACTCTTGATGCATGCATATATGTTTTTATATGTTTTCTATACTCGATTCTATGATTTGATTTATGATTGTGATGGTTTACGGTTTTGTATGTTTTTCGAGGAAATGAGGTATTTCACGTTTTACGTGATTTGGTGGATATTGTGATTTGAACCTGGTTTTAATGAATTGATTTCGGGATTTGAAATACGATTTGATTTCAAAGAAAGTAAAAAGGATTTCGAAAAGGGTTTTCGGGCTTGAGGCCCAGTTCAAAAAGTGGTTTTGAGAAACGTGATTTCGGGTTTGTGAATCGGATTTTCGGATAACGATTCGGGATTCGATTTGGGACTTGAAGTGGATTCTGGGTTTGGGTTCGGATTGGTTATTCCAGATTCCGACTTACGGAATGATAGTTGTGGACTCGGATCTGGAAAGGAGATGGATATGAGTTCTGGGTTTGGATTCGGGATCCTAATGCGATTGCGGATTCGGATTCGGAAATGGAAAAAGGTTTTCAAATGGTTTTGGATTGGATTTGCTGGATCTAGTTATTGGGTTTAAAGATCCAGATTATGTTTGAAGGGGGATGGGCCCGGATTGGGTTTAAAGACCCGGATTGAGTTTAAAGACTCGGAGTTTAAAGACTCGGATATATTGATATTTCCCCCGTAGGCCTGTTGAGTTTAAAGACTCGGGAGTTTAAAGACTCGGATTATATTGAGGCCTGGATTGAGTTTAAAGACTCGGGAGTTTAAAGACTCGGATAGATCCAGCAGGTTCGGTGAATGGAAAAATGAGATGGTTTTCAACAAGGTTTTCTGATGTTTTGGGCAGTGGCCCGAATGAAATGGTTTTTAATGGTTTTAGGCTGAGGCCCGGGATTTGGAAAAAAGAACTTGTGTTCGGTTTTTCTTGTATGGTTTGTTTAACCGGAATATTGAATGGTTTTATGACATGAAATTAGTATGCATGCATTGGCTTTTGAAACGGAGGGTATAAATGTCATTGTTTTATGAAATGTTTTTGAACTTAAACTTTATTTTTGTCCACTCACAGTCTTTTCGTGTTTTCGATACCCTCCAGGTTGTTGCGGCACGGCCTGTTGGTCAAGAGAGACGGAGACATCACACGCACGATCCACAGTAGATTCGACACACTCTGGGAAGTCCGGAAGCTTCGGTACGGTTGGATCGAGAATCCCTTGTCCGACTTACGTGTCACATGAAGGTTGGACGTCAGTTTAGCCTACGTGTCATGCCTAAGTTAGACGGATCGGGATTTAGCCCTTAATCCCGGGGGATTAGGGGTGGGTCCTGACACAGCTAAAGTGGATGTTTAACTTAGTTGCTTAATTAGTTGAGTGACAATTGTCACTACGAGAGAACAGATTAGTGGCTTTTAGGCGTGAGTGTGTGCACAAGTGTGATGTTTGGGAAATAGAGCACCGTTGCTTTTGAATTGATTTAATCAATTGAGTGAGAGAACAGAGACAGAGAGAGCACATCGATCTTGTTCAGTGTGTGAGTTGTGTGAGATCAAGTGGTGATAGTGAGTGAGTGACCAAAATCTTGCTTGTGACTTTTGTGAGAAAAACAGAGGAACATGGGTGATCGTGAAACCCAATCCTCTCAAACTTGATCAAATGGTGGTAGGGTGTGAATGAAAAAGGAAACATGGACTGTACGGAGTGTGATGGTGCTGACATGATGAGCCGTCGTGGATGGTGGTTTGATGAGTGAGGAAAACAGAGAGGTGCGAGCACCTTGTTTCATTCAAATGGTACTTGGATGATTGGGGCTAAGATAAGTGTAGTGGTGAGTAGGAGGTTGCTCAGGAAGGTCAGGGAAGTCAAGTGAGGCTGAGTTCGAGGTTGGCCGTGGACGGCAGCCATGGAACTCAAAGACAGGGTAAGTGTCTTCAAAAATGGTAACTAAAGGTTTAGCTGTTTTTAATCGAAAATGATAATTGGGAATTATTTCTGGCACTTCTAGGAATGTTTTGGGAGCAAAATAAAGCGAGGAGGTGACCAGGATTTCTACAACTCGAGGACAGACCAGGACCAGTTTAATTGTCGATTTGGGAGGTAAGCTAGGTCTCTGATTTTTAGCTTTTGACGTCTGAAAACACTTAGGAATGGAGGGACGAAGCTTTTGGGTTTGAAAGGAACGAAATTGGACTAGAATTAAGCAGAAAACTGCCCACGCCGATTCAAAATCGGACCAGATTTGCAGACCGGTTCAGACCGGTCGACTGAGGAAGACGATGAACAGTGCTTAGGCGCGTGGCTCCCATGCGCAGCCACTTCAGGCGGTGCGTGTGGGCGCATGGCATGCCTTTTGAGGAAGGTTCCAACACAATTTTTAAAGTATTCGATGTAACGAACATTTTGGAATTGGTTTCGAGTCGATCAGATATCGTCTCAATAAGTTTCAGGTTGTTCGAAGGTTTTAGGGTTCGGTTAAAAATAGTTAAAAATTTGGAAAAATTACGGGGTTTTAGTATGAACTTTGTGAAGTAGTTAGTGACCTTATTATGGGATTTGGACAGGTTTGGGAAAGCCGGTGATGGTCGATTGGCCAAGAACGACGTAAGTGCACACGTATCGAGGCGGCGACATAATTGGTCTGTGAGTGGACTTTGTTTTCTAAATTGCAATGCATTCATAATTGTTTTTTTTACGCTTTATATTTATGATTTCTATGTTTATGCTTATGGTAATTACGATTTCCGTATTTATACGTATTTCGATATGCAATATGTAATTGCACTTATTTCGAGACTATGGTTTCTCCTATGCTTTAATGATGGTGTAATGCATGATTTTATATGATTTGTGCATATCATGTTTTGATGATGTTTTGATTATGATTGTGAATATGATTTACGATTTTGGCGCGTATTTCGAGATTATAACGGATTTGCACGTTTTATGAGATTTTGAGTATGTTGTGATTTGACCATGGTTTTGATAATTGAATTTGGGATTTGAAATATGATTTGATTTCAATGATTTAAAACGGATTTTGGAAAAAAGTGATTTCGGGCTTGATGCCCAATTCATAAAGTGGTTTTGATAAACGAGATTTCGGGTTTCGGAAACTTGAAAGTGGATTTCCGGATTTGGGTTTGGAATGATTATTCCGGATGCTAGCTTACGAAATGATGGTTCCGAATTCGGATTTGGAAATGGATGATGGATATGATCTGGGGTTTGAACGTGAAATTCAGACATGAGTTCCATTTCGATAAAATGTGATGTCGGATTTGGTTTTGAAATTTGGAGTACGATGGATTCTGGATTGATTGTGAACTACACATGGTTTTGGGTTCAAAGACCCGGTACGATTGCTAGATCATGTTTTGGGTTTAAAGACCCGGTTGATTGATGTGATGGGGGAGGGCCCTTGATTGATATGTTTTGAGTTTAAAGACTCGGTTACTGTGATACCCCCCGATGCCTGTTGATTGTGTTTTGAGTTTAAAGACTCGTTGATATCCCGGGAAGGCCTGATGATTCCCATGGTTTTGAGTTTAAAGACTCGGGCGCACTTGAGTTCCAGCAACTCGCATGATTGATACTTTTCACTGATTTTCACTGGTTTTCAGACATTTTGGGCAGTGGCCCGGATGACCTGAATTTGATGAGTTTTGGGACGGATTTCCCATACCTTGAGATTGGTTTGTAATTTTGGGTTGAGGCCCTGGATTCGAATGACGGATTTGATTCGGGTTTCCAATAATGGTTTACATTGATGCTTTGCTTATATGAAATGGGTTCATAACATGAGTTGATATGCATGCATTGGTTTTTGCGTGGAGGGTAAAAATATAATTTCTTCTGAACTTTTTTCTAAATAATTATTTATTTTGTCCACTCACAGTCTTTTGTGTTTTCGATACCTTCCAGGTTGTTGCGGTGCGGGTTGTTGGTCGAGAGAGACAGAGACATCACACGCATGATCCATAGTAGAGTCTGCGCGCTCTGGGAAGCTCAGAGTATTGGAACGGCGCGTTGGAAAATCCCTTGTCCGGCTTACGTGTCACATGGAGGTTGAACGTCGGTTTAACCTTCATGTCATGGGTAAGGCAGACGGGAGCAGGACTTAGCCTTAAGCCCGGTGGATTGGGGGTGGGTCCTATCATCTATACTAAGCTCAATGTGGGCTCAAAGGGGTTAAAATAAGGGGTGGCACTTGTGCGCACAAAATAGGGAACATGGATGTTTGAATTTGTGCTGTTAACCCTAATGCCTTAATCATATCCGAAATCAAAGAGTTTATTGACTTAAAAGTTTTGAAAATCACGTAGAATAAGTTCTAGTACTCTAGAGTTCATTAAAATCTATTGCAAGTAGTTATGAGGCATATGTATATCAATTTAAACAAAGAACTTTATGAATCACTCATCAAAAATGTATATAAGGTTCTAAAGCTCACATAAGGTTCAAATGATTCGTACTTATCTTAACATGCTCGTTTATTGACCAATTTACATGCATTATCTACAAGTTATAACACTTAATCATAAAATATTAACAAACAAATTTAAGTTGTAGTGATCATTTTTATAGCCATAACATATTCATTTTCTTTCATTTATATCATTGACAAGTTAAAGGGCAACTTAATACTCGTAAAAACACTAAGTTAAAACGAAAAATTTTAAGAAAGTAATAAACAATTTTTTTTAATAGTTAATTAATTTTTTTTAAACAATTTTAATGCACAATTAAAATTGTAAACCACTCCCCCATACTTAAATTCTACATTGTCCTCAATGTAGGAAAATAAGAAGTATTTGAACATAGAATTGAAGTAAGGAAAATGATTTACAAAAATAAAACAAGAAAAACATTAAGTAAACAAAATAAAGAGAGTGAAGGGTAAAAGATAGCAAGTCTGCGTTGATGACTCATGCACATCCTTGGAACACACTGGGTTGCCTCCCAACAAGCTCTTGAAATTTAACGTCCATCCAACCTAGAAAAAGATGCAAGTTAGTTAGTCAAAGATGCAAGTTGTCAAGAATGCAAGTTAGAGATGCAAATTAGATTAAAGATGCAAGTTAGTTAAACTAAAGATGCAAATTAAATTTGTCATGACAAATAATGTAAGTTAAGACAAACAATATTTACATGTCGGGGAAAGTCAAAGATATATATGGTTCACATAGCTTCAAAGTTTAGATGGCGAATTATACGTCCGTACGGCCCAAGTAAATATCTTGGATTAATTCAACTGTTTGGGCAAGTTCAAAGGTGACCAGGTTAGAAAGAATAAACACAAGAGCTAGGGCTAATTTCAAGACATCTCGAGGCTTAAACTCCATTGATGTCCCTTTCTTAGACCCAAAACCCGTTATGAGTACCGTCTCATGTCCTAGACATCACCCTCGAAAATTTCTTACTCCAGAGGAATTAAGATAACTCAAGTGTTAACAATCACCGTATGTGAGAGTTAACAAAAGAGTCTTCACCGATTAAAGATCAAAATCTAAACTTCGAAGCACAAATGATCTACATATAGCCGAGACTAGTGCATGAATGTAAGAACTATTTACAAGTATGTTTGTATGCACAATTTATAAATATGACAATTTACATATGAACAACTTATACAAGTATGAACAATGTATTCACAAGTAATGGTATTTACAAAACAATTTCATATTAACAAACTAATATATGTACAAGATTTATTTAAGAAATTATATTTACACTAACACAAAGTTAATATAAGAATTTTTTTTTTCGTTTTTTTTTAATTGAAGAAAGAGACAAACTTAAATAAATACATACACAAAATAAAATAAAAGTAGACAAGTAATATACAACTTATGAACTAGTATAAACAAATAAGTATGAATAAAGAGGTACAATTATAAACAAAGTATGAACAAGTATAATAAGAGTATGAATTTACATAAACAAATATAAAAATAAAAATTATGAACAAGTATACAAATGAAAATTAAGAACAAGTATAATAATTATGAAAAAGTATGAAGAATAACAAGTAACATATATACAACATTTATTCACAAGTATGAATTAGCACTAACATGAAGCTAAAATTAAAGAAAGTTGGAAAGTAAATATATATATTTACTTTTTTTTTTAACGAATTTTATGTTTTTTTTAATTACAAAAACAAATAAAAATAAATAGAAGTAAAAATAAGGAAAAATGAACATGTACCATATGCATTTATGAACAATTAAAAAGAATTAACATTATGTACAAGTATGAATAAGAATAATATGAAAAGTATAAGAATTATAAACAAACATAAATGAAAGTCAATAATGAACAAGTAAAATAAAAATTGAAATTTACATAAACAATTATAATATGAAAAAAAAATATGAACATTTATGAAAATATAGAAAAGAACAAGTATAAGAATCAAAATTATGAACAAACATAAAAATAAATGAACAAGTATAAAAATAAATAAAAATAATATACAAGTATAATATGAATATATAAAGAGATAAACATTATGAACAAGTATAAAATGTACAAATATAAAAATAAAAATAAACAAATATAAACAAAAATAATAAGAATAAAAATAAGATGGATAAACAAAATATAAACAAGTATAAGAATTATAAACAAGTAACTAAAAGTTATGAACAAATAAAATATGAACCAAAATAAAATAAAATAAATATAAACAAGTATAATATGCACAATTTATATACATACACCAACATATTAAAAATGATTTTCAATTTCCCCGGCAACGACGCCAAAAATTGATAACGCTCAAACTACGCATTAAATTAAACACGTAATTCGGGTGTTATGCAATTTAAACCTTTTTTGTGTAGATGCAGTACTGGTAAATAGGGATCTTTCTTAACCGGGGAAATTAGGGAACATTAATAATATGTTAGTTAAAAAGAATAATGAATAATCAAAGAATAATGAATTAAATAATTAAATAATTAAATAATAAAGAATTAAAGAATAAATGAATTAAAGAATAAAAGAATAAAAGAATTAATAAATTAATGAAATAAAGAATAAAAGAATAAAAATTAAATGGGGGGTTTGAAAAGATTGTAATTATAAAATAAAGAAAACAATTAAGAACTTAATTTTACTTCTACTTTAACTTTTGTGCAAGTGAACTTTCTTCAAACACATATTTTTACCAACACTCTAACATCATGCTCATATTGAACCAATTACGAAATCCTAGCTTAATCATCTCAAATACATGCATACAATTTTCAATATTGTAAATGCACCGAACAGTAGTCATAAACACTTATAGTACGATTCACCTTACGTTATTGATTTCAATATGTGTCAAACATTTAAATCTCCTCAACCCTATTCTAAGTGCACCGAACAGCGGTCATAAACACTTAGCGTTAAATTGAAGGTTAAGCACTAAAACATATGAAGTAGATGAAATCCAAAAAGTAAAACACATGAAGATTGTATTCACATTTACAAATGTTAGAAAGAAAATACCAACACATATATTGAATTATAAGTAAAACCAAAACAATAATAAGAATTTAAGTAAAGAGAATAAAGTTACACTTTAAGAACCCAAGAACAGCTTGTGATTCCGAAAGTGGATGGAAATAATGGAATGTTATTCATAAGGAACACCGAACAGCGGCTAGAACCTTATGAAGATGGAGAATAAAACATAAGAATGCGGTCTTAAATTCTAGAATTATTTCGGAAATACTTGGCCTAGGTATTTCTTAAGGAAAGCATAAAAATGTGGTTAAGAGATCTCAAAGAAAAATCACAAGAACAAAGTAAAGAAGAAATGTAATTAAGAAATAACATAAATTAAGAACAAGAATTAAAAGAAATTTAATTAAATAAAAAAATCTACAAGAAGTTAAAATGGTCCCCAAAAATAAAGAACAAAAATAAAGAAGATGAACTAAAAGAAGAGAAGAACTAGAGAGAAAATATAAGATCCTAAACTAAAAAGAGAAACAAAATGGGACAAAATGGGGACCCTAAACAAGTGAAATGACCTCCCTATTTCTTGGGTATGATTGCTGCTGAGAAAACGTGGCTGAAAGGGGCAGGTGGATGTACGGGCTGAGTATGTGGGCTGTGCGGATTGGACTGGACTGTTGGTGCAGGCGGGTAGGTGGGCTGCTGATTGTTGCAGGCGGGTTGGTGGGCTGGCTTCGCAAGTCGGCCGCATGGATGGTTGGTGAAGGCAGGTGGCTGTGCAGCTGATTGTACGAACTGGGCCTCTGATGCATTCATGCCGAGCAGGTGGTTGTTGTGCAGCACGTGAGCAGGTTGAGCTGGGTTGCGCGACGCGGGCCTGGGCGCAGGCGACACGGGCTGGTTCCACTCATGGGTCTAGTATGGCGCGGGTTGCGCAAATGGATCGTGCCATGGGTTTGGCTGTGTAGGATAGGCGAGCCGGATTCTCTGGGCCAGGTCGCTACTAGGCTGGTATCTTTAGGTTTGCAACTATGGAATATGGGCTTTGGGCTACAAAAAAAAAAGAGAATGGGCTGGATTTATTTAGACTGCACACAAACAAATAAAAAACTGAAATTAAATATGAATTTAGGCTTACAAAATTAATAAAAATTAATTTATATAATTTAATCGAATTTCGTCCATAATTTCTTCGTTATAATTCCGATCGGGACGATTCTTTCACCAAAATGCTCCAAATTTGAAGCTTTATTTAATTAAACAAAATATCACAAAATAATTATTTTATCTAATTATTATTATTTTAATATTAAAAGTCAAGTATAAAGGGTATAAAATAATATAAAATAATGCTTATTTGAGTACCTATCACTTAGTAAGTTTTAAGGAACTCGCTAATTTAGTAAATTCATTAAATTAAAGGGTAATTTGGTAATTTAATAATTTTAATTTTGAAATTAAAGCAACAAAAAATCAAAAGAAAAAAAAACAGAAGAAATTGGTAGAAAAAAAATAATTAGAAGTTAAAAACAAAAGGAAAACGAAGAAAAAAAATGGAAAGATAAAATAAAAGGTAAATTGCCACGGATACTCATTATTCATTGGGTAGGATTTGGGTAAACCCTCAAAAATTGAGAATGAGTATAGAGATATATACTACCTATTTGTATCCATGGAAAGTAAGGATTTACGCATACCCTCAAACAAACTCATTTTGCCATCCTAGCTGGTTTGAACTTTAGCCCACCTCAAATGTGAGAAAAAAAAAATTAAAAAAATTAAACTAGAAACATGAACAAGTATTATAGAAAATGAAAGAACTTTTAATAAATTTCTATTAAATACTATTACTAAGAAAAATTGGTTTCACATCAGCCTACTTTCATTTTCAATCATAAATTCATGCTTGTCTACATTGCTAATACTTTCCACATATCTCATGGTACCTTTAAGTTATTACGATTATTTTACAAATATTGGTATTTTTTTTTATTACTTCAATACTGTAAAAGGTCGTATATATATGTTAAATATCAGTCCAACTCTTTATTGGATATCTCTCGGAAAAAGAAAATAAAACTCTTTATTGGATATCGACTCTAAAAATAATGTCACGCCTTGTTGCTATTAATCCCACTCTTTATCAATCCAACAAGACTAATGACTATAAACCGACTATGTTATCAAATAAGAGTTATATAATTACATTGGAGAAAAATATTGTATCATACACTTTGCATTCTATAAAAACTAAATTTAAAAACTTATGCATAATATATAAAAGAGAAATACTAATTAAAACGGTTCACTAGGTCCGGCACCTAAAATCCAATGTCGGATTACTCGCGGGCCAAAATTTCGGATAAATAATTAACAAAAAAAAAAATTCGGATAAATTACTTTACGCAATCAGAACTTCAGGTGTACGACAAAGAAAAATACGTGTCAAGATTCCAAAGGCACAGAAATCTAACATAGTCAACTCCTCCTTGGATCTTTACAAAAACAAGACTAAAAAGTAAAATATGGTAAAAAAGAAAAATAAACAACAATATACCCTTCAAAAATCAATAAAAATTGGATCAACAAGGCAGCCCAAGCATCTTCCTGTCTTTTCTCAACCTTCTCTTCTTCCTCCTCTGGAGTCTGGACCCTCTTCATTAATTTTGGACAGACACTTGTGGCTCTGTCTCTCTGTCCTTCTTGGTACCCATTTTTTATATTTTAGAATATGCCAATGGACATTTAAATAATTATCTATTTCCTTAAACAGGTTGACATTTCCAGTCATTTTCTCAAAATTCCAATTTCCCACTATTTTTACCCATTTAACAGATTTTCCACTTTCTCTTGCCCAATTTTTAATTTTTAATTTTTAATTCTGGATCAATATTACTCATTGGGCTCCCAGCTCAGATCAGCAAAGAACCCAGTGAGACTGATCTCATGGATTTCTCAAGACAAATGCTTGTAAGTCGCTCTTTCTTATGATTTGCTTTTTAGTTTTCATTATTTAATTATTTTTGCTGCTTCTCTGTGGATGGGAGAAATGGTCACAATTTCCAGATTCTGGGCGCGTTACAAGTTTGACACATTCACTATTTCAATACAATAAAGAAAGTTTATATATGGTTTTCGAAAGTCTTCGTACTTTTCTTGTGCTTGTTTCAATTTTATGTCCGTCTGTCTCTTTATTTTCATTGGGTCCTACTCCACGGGTATTATATAATTTTTTTATTTAAAAAAAAAGTCATCATACTTTTATTTTTAATGATTAATTCCAATAAAATAAAGTATTCTTTCCCTCGAGGTTCATACTCAAAATCTCAATGCAATTTAAGTCACATGTTTGACTTGTACTACTTTGGGGCCTAAGGAAGAGGTAGGAGATCTTTACAGCTTTTCATCCCCCAAGTTGACTGTCTTTATTTCACGTGTTCATTCACATGATTCTTGGTGATTGAAACCATGGCTGCAGCCTCTTCCCACCTCTTGTGGTTTTGAACTCAATCCAGGTCATTGTCAGCTAATTTTCGGAGACAGCGTTGGTGCTTTCATATAGCGGGTTCATTGCCTAACACATGGGCGCTCATTTCTGTGATTTTATTTTACTACGGATCACTTCTGCTGATTGAAGTCGAAGCTGAATTTTAAATCTTTCAACAATTGCCATGGCTTATGGTAATTCAAGATCAATAAGGTACATCTCTTTTCAAAACTCTGTTTTGAACGAGACGCTGTTTCTGATATATTAGCATAGTCGTTAGAGTTAGGTTTCTGTATTTGTTGTTTGACATATGGGATTGCAGATTTGAAGATGATCTTGAACTATCGAAGCTACCTTCAAGAAATGGAGTTGGTGTTGTTAAGTTGAAGTACAAGATTGATGGGGCACCAGTAGCGGAGCCGGGTGAGAAGGAGGTTCCCGGGAAGACCGGGAAATCCTTAAAAGCTAAAGTACTGTCGAGAGTATTTTCTGAGGACTATGAGAGAGTGCAGAAGAAGGTATTAGATCCTCGAGGACCAGTTATTCGCCGATGGAACAAGATTTTCTTAGTAACTTGCTTAATTTCTTTGTTTGTGGACCCTCTATTCTTTTACTTGCCGGCGGTTGGAGCTGAATTCTGCATAGGCATTGGACAACCCCTTGAAGTTGTTCTTACAATTGTTCGATCAGTGGCCGATGCGTTTTACATAATCCAAATTTTTATTAGGTTTCATAAAGCTTATATTGCGCCTTCCTCTCGTGTATTTGGGAGAGGAGAGCTTGTAATAGAATCTTCAAAGATTGCTTCAAGGTACCTAAAGTTAGATTTTTGGATAGACCTCATTGCTGCCCTGCCCCTTCCTCAGGTATGTTACTTGAATCTTCATGAACACCGAGCATACTGAGATAGAAGTTGATATTCGATCACTAAATCTAGTTTCTGTTTTTCGTGTTTAGGTGTTGATTTGGATTGTAATCCCCAAATTGAGTGGCTCACCAATGACGAACACCAAAAATGTTCTTCGGTTCATCATAATCTTTCAGTACATTCCAAGGCTGTTTCTTATATTTCCACTGTCATCACAAATTGTGAAGGCCACCGGTGTCGTGACAGAGACAGCATGGGCAGGGGCTGCATATAATCTCATGCTATACATGTTGGCAAGTCATGTAAGTACAAATTAATGCATCGCTTCGTTTTTCAGAAATTATATAAATAACCCTTTATGAGGAGTATATAGTTATAATAATTAAAATTGTTTTTGAAAAGTGTGTTGGAATTGGATGAAGAATTTGGATAATTTGAAGAAAATGACAACTTATTTCAGCTGTCATTCATAGATGGATATAATTTAAAGAACATGACTGACCTGTCTTGACACAATGTCAAAAGTAAAGCATTTCTTATTAGTGTAACAATCGAGTAAATTATGTACTAAGTTTTCGGTTTTCTTTGGAAAAGGTTCTAGGAGCTTGTTGGTACCTTCTTTCAATTGAGAGGCAAGAATCTTGCTGGAGAAGTGTTTGTGATGCTGAGAAGCCGGTTTGTGACTATAATTACTTTGATTGTCGGTTGTCTCAAGATCCTGAAAGGACATCCTGGTTCCAGTCAAGTAATGTCACAAAAGTGTGTATCCCAGATGAAACTTATTATCAGTTTGGCATGTATGGTGATGCTGTGACATATGATGTTACAACCTCAACGTTCTTCAACCGATACTTTTACTGTCTCTGGTGGGGTCTCAGAAACCTCAGGTAACCTCATTTGTTCCTTCGAATCTCCGTTTAAGATGTGCATTTATGCAAATTGAAGAGTCCGCTTTTCAAATTATGTGCAGTTCCTTGGGACAAAATCTTTCGACAAGCACTTACGTTGGAGAGATAATGTTTGCGATAATTATTGCTACTCTTGGCCTGGTTCTCTTCGCATTGTTGATTGGTAATATGCAAGTAAGTTCCCCATCTCCGGTATCTCCGAGCTTTAAATTGGATCTTACATTGATTACGGATCATTTCTGTAGTTCTATTTTGGATTTTAACGTAAGTAATTCTAATTTCTGATCCCACGTTGCAATGGCAGACATATCTGCAATCGACTACTGTGAGACTAGAAGAGTGGAGGATCAAGAGAACCGATACAGAACAGTGGATGCGTCATAGGCAGCTGCCTCCGGAACTAAGAATGTCTGTGAGGAAGTATGATCAGTACAAGTGGTTGGCTACTCACGGAGTTGATGAGGAAACACTTCTTAAAGGCCTACCTATGGATCTCCGAAGAGACATCAAACGCCACCTCTGCCTTGACCTTGTTCGACGAGTAAGTTATTAATGCTTAGCTATAGGGCAAAAAGTGGTGGTAATTTGGCAATTTGGAGTTTGGTTTTAACTTTGATTTAATGAACAGGTTCCTTTGTTTGATCAAATGGATGAAAGGATGCTGGATGCAATATGTGAGAGGCTTAAACCGGCATTGTGTACCGAGGGCACGTTTCTTGTGCGTGAAGGAGACCCTGTCAATGAAATGCTCTTCATAATCCGAGGCCATCTTGATTCCTACACCACAAATGGTGGCCGGACAGGGTTTTTCAATTCGTGCCATATTGGCCCGGGGGACTTCTGTGGGGAGGAACTGCTGACATGGGCTTTGGATCCTCGTCCAAGTGTCATTCTACCATCTTCAACACGCACGGTAAAATCAATTTCGGAAGTAGAGGCATTTGCTCTAGTAGCTGAGGACTTGAAATTTGTGGCATCCCAATTCAGAAGACTCCATAGCAAGCAACTTAGACACAAATTCAGATTCTACTCACACCAGTGGAGATTATGGGCTGCTTGTTTCATCCAGGCAGCTTGGCGACGATGTAAGAAACGAAGGGAGGCCGCTGAGCTGAAGGCTAAAGAAAACCAAACAGCCAGTGAGGCTGCAAAGCCCCCACCCGTGTCGGGTCTGGTTACTTATGCTGCAAGGCTTGCTGCAAGCACTAGAAGAGGTGCCATTGCCAATAAGCATTCTGGGTCGGATTCTGGCGTCATGAGCTCGTTGCAGAAGCCGGCAGAACCAGATTTTTCTGTTGATGAAGAATGAGCGGGGAAGGCATGTAAGTTGGTATTTGAAAATAGGTGTGAATGAATGGGAGCTAATGTGTAAATTATATTCACTTTGTGCTAGGATATACAATGAGATTCAGGAGTGGCTTAATGTAATTGATTTATTAATTGATTAATGTACATTAGAATGTTGTAGGGATGGTTGAGTACTTGTAACACTTCGATGATCAATTTAGCACGACTTGGGAGATGAGGTAATATATATATATATATATAGAGAGAGAGAGGGAGAGAGAGAGAGAGAGAGAGATGATTTAGGCTAGATAAGGTTCTTCCATAGTTCCATATCTATTCTCCTCATAATCTCCTTTATAATGAGAATATATTAATTTTTCAATTTAAGATCCATCGAATTTGATGATTTATAGAGGTCATTTCAAATTCATTCCCTAACTATGAAAATTGAACTTTAAGTAACCAAACTATCAAAACACAATATCTAGATACTCACTGTTATTAATCTATTTAAAAAATTGTTAAGCGTTAAGTGGCACTTGTGAGTAAGATAATGTTATTGACCATTGGGATCGAGCCACGTATGTTAAAAATAATGAACTACAATTGAATAGTTGAGGTACCAATTGAAATGATCCCTATAATTTAAATATTTTTATATAATTTTTTTCCTTTGAAAAAAATGTTTATTATTCACTTTGTTCCCTTAATTGGATATTAAATATCACTTTACTCCTCGAAACGATTTTAGTTCCAATATTCGGTCACAACTGCACATTTAGTTGCACCGTTACTCCATCTATTACCCTATATTAATCTAGTCCTTATATGATAGCGCATAATTGATTAGTTAATTATTTGCCCAAAATTATTAAAATGAACGCAAAAAAAGGAAAAAGATGATGAATGGTGAATATGGGTTCACCATCCTCTTCCTTCTTCATCTAATAAGGAAAAAATCAATGACCTTCCTACCATTCAAAGAGCAAACCAACCCCTGGATTTTTCAAATTCCCAATCTGCAAACCAATTCCAAAAATGCAACCAGAATCCACCGATGTATTCGAAGCTCAAATGTGCTTTATCGATTCCTCTTGAACCTTTTGAAGTTGCAGGACTTGATTATTGGTCTTAAAGTGAAAATATTTTCTCAGCAGACCCCTGGTGCAGATTGGTGCAGACCCTTCCTATCCCGCAGCCTGAACTAAAAGCTTTAACAAAGAAAGAGAAGATTGATCCTATTCTACCAGCCTCTAAATGGGCGTGACGACAGTGATGATGAACAAAAGCGTAGTGCTAGGAGTCTCGGGTTAAGCTACTCATCTTCTGGAAGTGAAAATGCTAGTCATGGTCCTAGGAAAGCAGATGACATGGAGATTGCAACTGATGCAAGGATTCCAGCGCAATCTGACAGTGGAATAAGTGAGGAGCAGAGGTTGTTATCTTAATTATACATTGGCCTTTTGTCTAATTTTATAATTTATTAAGGGAACATTGCTTTTAGGAACTGTGTGAAATTGTACTTAATACTTTGCGTGACTGTATTACTCTAGGCAAAAGTTGAGACGTTTGGAAGTTGCTTTGATAGAATATCGTGAACCTCTTCGTAACTGTTGATGGCAGCTGCCATTTCCGCTTGGAGGTCTCACAAAACCAGGGTTTTTAGATGATGAGTTACAGCGGAGCCAAGCAGTGTTAAGTGGGTGTGCATTAGATGTTGATTTCTTCCCTTTGGCTTCAGGGGCTGGTTTGCCTTTGAATGGCAGGAAGGTCTTTGATTTCTTCCTTATTAGATGAAGAAGGAAGACGCTGATGTATTCATCATTCTCTTCCTTTTTTTTCCCGATTAATTTTAATAATTTTGGATAAATAATTAACCAACTAATTAGAAATTGACATATAAGCACTAAATTAATAAAAGGTAATAAATGGAATAATAGTATAATTAAATGTGCAGTTATATCAAAATATTGAAACTAAAATTATTTTAAGGAGATAAAGTAATATTTAATATTCGAGAATCAAGAGAGTAATAAACCAATAAAAAAACCCTGTAATTCCTGATCGCAATGAAAATCCATCCACGTCAATTTTCGAATCATTCACTCCCACATGGATGATCGGCTGGGTAGAGTAGATCTCTTTTACATTTGGGCCTCCGATTATGATCATTTTGGTGATCCAACTATTGGAGCTGGGCCTTGACAAATCCCTCTTCCATTTTATAAAATCCTCAATCCTATTTTTGAAAATGGTATCATATCATACAGAAACCAAATGATTTCGGTATAGTTTATACCACTTCGGTATTGGGCTACCTAATAAATAGAGGTAAGGATGAATCTTGTCATTGCTTGATTCGGACCTAAGTAAGTATTATGCTTAAATGAACAAAGTTGTAGGGCTCTTGGTTTGGCATGACTTTGGAGATAAGTTCAGATATAGGATGAGCATTAATGGTCCAAACTTGTATAAAACTAATGAATTAATGAGCGGTTAGATTGTAATATTAATTTGTGAAATGTGACTCATCAACCTCGAAGTCTCGAACCATTCACTTCCACCTGGATGATGGGCTGGGTAGTCATTCTCTTCTATATTTGGGCCTGACATTCTGATCATTTTAGTGATTCAAGTATGGCAGCTGGGCCTTCACAAATCCACGTTCTACTGTTTACAGAATCCTCAAACCCTTTTGTAAATCCAACAACCACTTCTAATTTAAATCCAATGAATTTGAAAGCTCAATGACTTGGAAATCCTGAATCTCAGAGTGATGTTGACAACTTGACATAGCTGATTAAATACGTACCGTACAGATTCCAATTATCCAAAACCATAAAAGTGAAGAAGAATTTGTACCAACGCCTTTTTAAAAAGTTCACAACATGTTAAAAGCTCGTGTTTGGGGATTTGGAAAGCATGTGTGCTTTTGCATGACATGAGGACATAAACACAACAATTTGTAAAAGTGATTTTAAGACGAATAGAATAATAAAAAAAAAATTACATGCACTTTCGGAGCCATAATTTCGGGTGCATTTTAAGTTTTAGTACTTATTTTCTTTTTCTTTTCAAATTTCATTCTTTACCTATCGGTAGAAATGAGATGACAATCGATGATGGCGGCCATGACAAAACTAGTTGTTCTTCAAACTCGATACTTGAGAGGTCGGAAGACAAATTCATGAGGTGAAACATAAACTTAAGTTGAAAAAGAGAGACAGCATCAATGAGAGGGAAGCAAACTTGGGTCCCAAGGACTTGCTCGGAGTCCCATATTCATCTCAATGAAACATCTTAAACCTCCTTTTGAGGGACATTTTATGGGTCCATAGTCCGACTACGTACAAAAAATGAATCATTCTTCTGAGTGAGAACCTAGTCATGAACCAATGGACCCACTTTGACCGTCGGCGTGGCTTCGTTAATTTGTTTCGTTGGGAGGGCATCTGGATACTTTAATGGAGCAAATTATTAGGTATAATCTCACATCAAGGTATATTTTATGGTGTAATAATTCGAAAAGTTAGAAACAATCATGTAAGTGTATAACAACAACAAACCCTAATGATTTTACCACCATTTTAATTTTATTTATTTTTGGTACCACAAAGAAAAAAGAATTAACAAATATCCAGGTGTAATTAGGATGCCGCCCTTGATTAGCTTTGATCTATGACAATTGAATTGAGTGATCAAAGTCAAATTAGCAAGCTAAATCATACTTTCACATTATGACATTGACTAGAAACATTTTTAGAAAACGAAAAAACATAAAAGTGAGAGGGAAATGATCACGAAAGTTTTTCCAAAGTAAAATTTTTCCATACGAATTCGTTATCTGATTTGAAGTGACAAGTTGATGCCCAAGACTCTCTTGAAATTGTACAACATTAATTATAAAGTGGCCGGGGTTCTTGCTAATTAATGAGAAAATTAAGATTTCGTTAGACATCAATAATCACCCAACGTGGCATTATAATAGCTAGCACTGTTTTGTTCCAAAGCCTAAAGCACCTAATTTAAATAGCTATCATTTGTGGAAACAAGTGCAATAATCATTTTGTCCATGATTAAGTGTTTGAAATTAATTGCCACCCCTTCCTTCAAGAACAAACTAACTCCTCCCTTGACTTTTTTGATAACCAACCATGCATTCTAGAACATGCATGCACATTTCAATTCCAATTCCAATTCCAATTCCAATTCCAATTCGATTGCCTCTTGCTTGGTATTTAAATTTGAAGATGTGCCTAATAATACAATAATCTACGTACTGTTACATTGTTTTATACTTTAAATTTTGTTTGATCTTAAGAAGACACTCGAACATATGATCTATAACACACACAAATATAAACATACCCAAATCACTAGGCTAATTAACCTGAATGTGGATGTTTGTTCAGATGCCCTTTTTTCATACTCTTAAAGACAACATAATACACCGCAAAGAAGAAACCATCCACGTTGTGTTCAATTTGTTTTCTGGCCTAATGCTCGATAGGGTCACCCAGCAGTAGCACGCACCACTACGCATACACGGATAAAAGCCATAACTGATCTTAATTTGTCTCTGCAGATAATGATGATCCATCTCGAATATTGCTTCTGCAGATAATGGCGCTCACGTCTTATTTTTCCCCTCATGAGATTCTGAGTCATCAACACATATGACATGCAGGAGCAGCCCTTGTTGGAGGGGGTCACATTCTTCATCCAAACTTAGCCACACAAATGAAAAAGTTGTCATCCCTAGCTAGCTAGCAGCTATGGGCCAGGACTATAAGGTCAATAACGCACTCAACCATCAAATTCAATTTTGTAAACTCAAAATGTGTTCGGTTCCGGTAACAATTAATGCCCTTATTCAAATAATTTGTATAAATAAGAGCAACTTCATGGACGTAATAGTTCATAGAACGTGACTCATTTGAACAACTGAAAAGTCAATTAGTGTCATAACATGGCCGGTTAAACAAAGTCCAACAAATAAAAGAATACATAATCTCCGACTCATGGAGCCCTAAACAAAAATTGACTGGATTAAGTAGGTGCTTCCATTACAAGGAAATAGGGTTTGTTCGACGGAGGGGCTCCGCTGAGCAAAAATCAACATGCTCTGGGCTAACTTTTGCCCGATGCGTCTTCGTCGGGCTAACTGTGTCGAGTAGGCCTCTTCGGGTAAAGGTGTAGCCCGACGGATGACGGTGATCTGCCAAGCTAAACGCCAATCAACGTTTTTTGCCTGGAGCAGTGTTCGCCGAGCAACGTAGTCAGAAAACACAATCGCAAGCAGGGGCGTAAGGTTTTCCCTGCGGAGGTGCGTGGCACAAGATTATCTGGTTCGGCGGAGGTTCGTCGGGCAATCTTTAAATACGTTGCCTTTGCCCGACGAACGTATCCGCCGGGCTAAAGTTAAAATAGTTTTTTTTATTAATTATTTTAATATTTGAATAATTATATTTATTTAATAGTATATATATAAATGGAAATAATATTAAAACAGAAAAAAAAATTATAATTAAATGAAATTAATTATAATATATATAAAATAAATGTAATAATTTTACATAATTAAAAAAAAAATCTAATAAAACTAAATGTTCAGTGATGGGTGAGCATTATCCTGAGTAGGCTGTCGACTGGGATCCAGCTGGGACTATGAGCCATTGACATCCGGCATACGTTGACCCATTTGGGTGAATAGCATTGCAAGCTGGGCCTGCATAATTTGGTGTTGGGCCTCGAGGCATGGATACCCAGCCTTAAACTCGGTATTTTCCGCTTGAAGGTTCTCCAAGTTGCCCCGCACTGAGAGACCTTCTCGGGATTGACTCCCCGGGATGAACTCGAGGATCGGCTCGAGACATCTCGAAAGAGCCCTCCTCTGGCACCCCGGACAACTTTCCCGGGTTGCCGACCAAGATGGCGCTCCATGATGCCAATCGACGTCCCGGGATTCGATAGTTGGTCTTGCAGCTGGACCTCAAGTTGTTGCTGGGTCAACTGTTCCTGAGTCTGTTGTACGTCATCCACCATGATGGCCTACAAAATTGAATAAAGTAATAATTAGAAAATTATGTAATTAAAAGTAATAAAATATTTAATAACCGCAAACATTGAATTTACATGAATAGCGTCAGCTGCCTCATTGTCTCGCCTAGCATAAAGCTCCCCCAGGCTACAACCTCCGGGAATAGGGACCCAGCCGCACGACGTGCCTCATGTCGAGCCAACAAGGGGCGCGATCCTCCGTGGTGTTCAAATTCATTCTCTACCCAGTTCGCCTTGTTGGCCTTTAATTTTACCTGCACATTAAAAAAACAATTATTACTAATATGGAATTACGTAAATTAATATTTTCAATTAAAGAAATTAAGAAAAAATGAATTTACTTTAAATTGGTTGCTTATCCAATGCGCGCATAACCATTTCCACCCCTTCGGCTTGTCCCCCAACATCTCCTCAGGAGGATTTTCCAGCGCCAGATCATGCAAACTCCAGCTCTCGAAGTAGGCATGGAACTCGAACTTCCAATCGGAATACCGCTTCTGCCAATGAAAGTTGATATATTCCATTAAAGCGGCGTTCGTCTCATCTCATTCAAAATTAATCTGCAATCCAATATTAAAATATGTTAAACCATTAAAAATTATAAAAAAAAATTAAAAATTTTCATACCCATAAACCAGACCAACAAATGATGAGCTCTGCGGGGTCTTAGTCTCTGAAGGTGTCAGCCATGATCTTATATTTTCCGCAAGTAATCATACCCATTTCCCGCACCAGCGAAGTATGCACGTTGGGGTATGGTGTGCCAAGTCGTTCACCCACACCACTTGGATCTTAGTTCCTGTAGACCTGCAAATCTGCTGGGACTTTAACCCTTTACTAATGTCACACACTTTTATGGTACTCCCTACAAATTTGATTAACATTAGTACATAACTTGAATAAAAAATAAATACAAATTTAAAATTCAATAAGATATTAAACTTACCCGATGTGATATGTGCATCGCCTCCCTCTGCAACATCAGCTTCAGTGGCCACGGGTGTAAGGAGCCGTCCTGGAAATTAGGATTAAGACAGTGTTTAAGATGGGATTAGTAAGCGTAATCGATGGTTAGTTGGTTACGATAGGTCCGTTAACGTAGAATGACGATTTTTCCCCTAATTTGGGAAAAATGTTAACAGTTAGTCGGGCGGTCAATGGGGTATTGACCGATGACCGTGACGTAGTTCGAGACGTCACGAATCCGTAGACAGGTGGCACGCCCGATTCCGACATCCGAGGAGGAAGTTATGATGTTCGGAAAGTTAGGGGCGTTATCGTAATTTTGGCTAAATAGAAGAAAATGTTGACTTTTTATTGGACTTTTGATTTTCACGTAGACCGAAGACCGTTAGATAGGTCTCGACGTCCTGAGTACAACGACAGGCGGCACGCTATCATCGGACGTCGGACGGATTAGATATGGGTCTAAGAAGTTGAAGGGCAAAATGGTAATTTTGACGCTGGTCTTTTTCTCCTTAGGGCCAATCAGATAAGGCCCATTTGGCTTTGTGGGATTGGATATTTGTGTGTTGTCCATAGAGAATGGGACACGTGGGGGAGACCTAGAGGCTTCTAGGAAGGTTTTGGTGTGCACGAGTATAACTTGCACGATTTTGAACCGTGCATTTGGGTTTGAAGAACAGAAAAATAGGGAGAGGAGTTCAGTGAGTGTGTGAGGTTTTTGTGGATTGGAGAGAGTGACAGAGAGAAGAAGGGAGCTGGTGACTGGATTGAGAGTGAAAATCATGCAAGTATTGCTGTGGGTGTGAGGTTCGATTTCTCAGGGAAACAGAGAGGTGTCGAGGTAGCTGGTGGTAGTCTTGCAGTGTTTTGATCCAAGCAAGGTTGAGAAGGAGGCTAGGGTGACTCTGTGAACGTCGTAGGACGCGGTGGCAAGCACGGTGGCTATCGATAAGCAGGTTTGATCGGATAATAATTGGTTGAAACTTATGTTTTATGACGTGGTTTTTATGATGCTTATGACGTAATTTCTGTAACTGCTTTCAATTCTGTTTTTATGACGATCTTTATGTGATTTATAACTGATTTCAGTAAATGGTTTATGCATGTGTGATTTCAAAACGGAGGGCTAAAACCCTGGTTTTATTATGAAATGGTTTTCGGAAAGTATTTAATTATTTATAGTCCACTCACACCTTCTGTTTTAAATTGCCCTCCAGGTCCTGGAGCTAGCGCGGGGGTTGACGTTGAGGCAGCGTCGGAGGCATAAAATACTCGAGAGTGACCCCAGAGTGCTTTAGATTTTCTGTTGTGCGTGTACCTTGTTTTATTGGTTTTCTTTCCTTTGTGTTTTGGTACTATGCTCTGTAAAACTTTGATTTCGGGATGTTTAAATTTTCTCCTGCGTCTGGCATGTAGTTTGGTGGTTTTTCGTGAGGTTACTTTGGTTTTGTGTCGGGGTGTCAGACGGGAGCAGGATTTACCTTGGTTTCCGGGGTGGAACTGAGGTGGGTCCTGACTACCGGGGCAGTACAAGGTTGCCCTCATTTCGAGCTAGTGCGACGCCTCACTGATCGAGGCCCTGGTATCAGCCGATCATCAAGAATGACTCTCGAGGGTGCTAAGGAAGGCCTTGGTTAATCTGTTGATGGTGAGCCACTAGAAGGTGATGGCTGCTCCGTCAACGAGAGTATTGGTCCCGGAGATGGCTGCTCTACTGGGGCATTATGACGACCTCGCGACGTGATAAATTTACGCAGAGACATCTGCAATACAAAAGTAATTTAAAATTAATATTATTTAAATAATTAAATAAATAAACAAAAAACAAACAATGAAATAATTTTTGACAACTTCTAATAATTTCCAAAGATTGCAATAATCCAATAATTTCAAAAATATTCCAATTATTCACTAATGTATTAATTTTGAATATTTTCTGAAAATTTCAAATTTTTTGATAATTTCCAAAAATTTCTAATAATTAACTAATTAAATAATTTCCGAAAATTTTGAAAAATTCGATAATTTCCAAAATTTTCTAATAATTTCCAATAAATTCCAATAATTAACTAATTAATTAATTTTCAATAACTTCCAAAACTTTCAAAAAAAATTATAATTTCCAAAAATTTCTAATAATTTCCAAACATTTCCAAAAATATCAATAATCCAATATTTTTCAAAAGTATCAAAAATTCAACAATTTCCAATAATTTCCAAACATATCAAAAAATTTAATAATTTCCAATATTTTCATGTAATAAACAATCTAATAATTAATCCAAAAACCAATCTAATAATTCACATCCAATAAACAATCTAATGCAATATTCCATACAAAAATCAATCCAAAAATTTACATCCAATAAACAATCTAATATAACATTCTATATAAAAAGTAATAAACCAATCCAAAAATTCACATCCAATAAACAATCTAATAATTAATCAAAAAACCTATCCAATATTATGAATTCATCGATCCAAACCCCAATTCAAAAACCAATCCAATCCAATCCAATATAACATTCTATACAAAAAAAAAAAATACCAATAAATAAAAAAAATTAAAAAATGAAATTAAGGGCTTACAATGAGGAACCGAGAGGGAGGAGCTCGAGAGAGAAAGAATGAGAGTGAGAGGAGCGAGTTGGGTGGTCCGATTTTGGGGTTTGGGGTCGTGGGTTTGGGTTGTGGGTCTTTGGGTTCAATGTCTAGGGTTTGGTTTTGGACTTTGGGGTGAGTAAGAGAGGGAGTAGAGTGAAGGGGTGAGTTTGAGTGAGTGAGGGAGTGAGAGAGGGAGGTTGATGAGTTGCAGAGAAGGGAGGGTCGCGGCTGCTGTGTGTTTGGGAAAATGAGAAGGAAGAAGGAAAGGGAAAGGTCGTGGCTATTCTAAGTGAGCGGGAGACTTTGCCCGGCGAACCAATCCGTTGGGAAACTTTTATGATGCGTCGGACAACATTGGGCGGCAGTTTCAATTTTTCGTAAAACTTTTGAAGGATTTTTTGAATTTTCGCGAAATTTCATCCTGCTCGGCGAATAAACCCATCCGTTGGGCAAAGTGTTCAATATATAGTCTCACTTTTTTGGGTTCGATCAATATGCTAACGAGTGAATTTTACAAATTCAACCATTCAGTTTGTGATATGGTGTGTCTAGACCTCGCCTGTCGAAAATGGTGACGTTTGGAGCGCTCCAAGGCCTTGGATCTAGCCCTCATCATTTGGCCCAGAAGTCCACGGGCTTATGGGTACCCGATAGGCCTGATGATAAAAAGCTCGACCGGGCCCGATATGGGCCGTGGGCTAGCCCGGCCCGCATGTTGATAGGCTGGACTTGGGCTTAGGGTATTCAAGCCCGCTAGGCCTGATAGGCCCGAGCCCGATAAAGCCCAGTAAGCCCAGCCCGACCGGCCCAGGTAAACCCGACCCATAAGCCCGAAAATATAAAATAATTATAAATTAAGAATTGATACCCAATCCAATTTTGTTACTACTATTATAGCCAAAATCCAAAACACCAACCAAATCTCAACCTAGTGTCATTTAAAAGCCCAATGCCCAAACCAAACCCTAACCATAAATTCAAAAAAACTCTTTAGGTCTCTAACTTTCTTAGCGACCTGCTTATCTTATCTAGGCTTTATGGTCGAAAATTTAAGTCAATTCTCCAAATCCAATAGTACCTCTCCTTAGCTTATTTCAATATTCGATAATAATATTTAAACTCAACTCATTTTTTTTTTACAATTAGGTAGGTACAAATGGGCTTAGTAGGCCCGGCCCAAGTGGGCTTAGTAGGCCCGACCCGGCCCGGTATTTTTTAAATTATGAAATAGGCCCGGCCCGGCCCAAGCCCAAAAATTTTGGGTCGGGCTTGCCCGACCCGGCCCAATGACGAGGCCTACTTGGATAAACAAATGGCGATTTGTTACCGTCGGTTCGTTTTGCACTGTAACCTAATCTCGAGACGTCGAAATTCCATATAATTTTACGGATATGATCTATGAGTGTTTCCCATTAATGTGGACGATTGGATTACTCGAACCATGAAGGAAAAACAGAGAAAATACTAAAACCATCCAACTCATTAACACTTAGAACTTTTGAAGGAAACTTCAATTTATATACTCGTTTTTGGGTTCGATCGATAAGGTAACGAGTGAATTTGAGAAATTCGATCGTTCAGTTTGTGATATGGTATGTCTAGACCTCGCCTGTCAAAAATGGCGACGTTTGGAGCTCTCCAAGGCCTTGGATCCTCAAATAACGATTTGTTACCGTCGATTCGTTTCGCATCGTAACCTAATCTCTAGACGTCGAAATTCCGTAAAATTTTACGGATATGATCCATGAGTGTTTCTCATTAATGTGGACGGTTGGATTACTCGAACCATGAAGGAAAAACAGAGAAAATTACAAAACCGGACGTGATTAATGAGTATTTTACATTTACCTTTGCTCGGCGAATACCATTGATGCGTCGGGAAAGCCCTTTATATATATATATATATAATATAATTATGTAATTATATTGTAATTCATTTTTATAATTAATATATATTACACATATCTTATTATAATTTGTATACATTACATATATGTTATTTATAATTAACATATATTACGAAGATATATTAGTCTAAATATGATCCTATATAATTGATAAATAAGTAATATTTAACAACAAAAACCAAAGAAAAAAAATTATAAAAGTAAGGTTTGCTCGGTGAATACCATTATGTGCCAGGCACCCTTCACTTGACCCGGCGGATATGCGCCGAGAAAACGCTTTATATAAAAAAAATATAATTATGTAATTATATTATAATTCATTTTTATAATTATTATATATTACATATATCTTATTATAATTTATATACATTACATATATGTGATTTATAATTAACATATATTACATATGAAGATATATTAGTCTAAATATAATCCTATATAATTAATAAATAAGTAATATTTAACAACAAATACCAAAGAAACAAAAAAAAAATTATAAGAGCAAGGCTTGCGTGGCGAATACCATTGGTGCGCCAAGCAAGAAGATCTTGGCCCAGAGCCTACCAATGATGCGCCAGACAACCCTTGTCCTATCAGAGGTGCGTCGGGCAAGACCTTCAAATATATATGTAATATATATATGAATAATTAATATAATTTACATATATTAATGTATATATATATATATTGAATGTTTTTATAGACAACGTGTAACACTCCGGAAATTTGAGAATTTTAATATTATAAATTATTGCATGAATTGACGTTTTTACCCCTGTGAATTGTTGTGCCAAATTGTTGACTTTATGATTGGTGGGTCGAGCAGACCTTGACCAATGACCGTGACGTAGTTCGGGACGTCACGAGTCCATAGACAGGTGGCACGTCCAATTCGGACGATTAGGGAAAAAGTTATGACTATCGGAAGTTCAAGGGCATTACCGTAATTTGGACGATGGGGGCAAAAATGTTGACTTTTTGTTTGGCAACTAATTTTCACATGAATAAAGGACCGTTAGGTAGGTCTCGATGCCCTGAGTCCGTAGACAGGCGGCACGCCGAAATCGGACTTCGTACGAGGAAGTTATGGTCAGAAACGTGAAATCGGAAAAATTGCGTCTCGGTAAGTGTCGATTATTTTATTCTGATATTGTGATTGGAGGACACCTGGATGAGTGACAAGTGTCACTCATCCATTGGCTAGATTGGATCAAACTCCACTAAGTAATTAAATAAGATTAAAACTACCTTTTAATCTCAGCCATCCATCTAAAGTACCCCAGATTTAATCTGAACCCTTGATCCCATTTCCTAGATTTAATCTGGACCGTCCATTTTGTTTTATCAGATTCCCTCCATTCTATATATTTTCCTACCCGAAATGCACACACGATCCATTTCGAACAGCCCCCCAGCTCATCACCCATTCTCTGTGTTCGCGTGTGGCTGGACTGAGCTGGTGAGGCTGAGGGACGATAGTGATCACGGCGGCGGACGGCGGCGAGGTAGGCGGTCCTAAACCCGAAACTATTTTGAAAAGCTCAGAAATGGAAGCTTGATTTCCAACGTGCATTTTCAATTCCTTTTGACCCTAATCGATTCCCTGGACTGATAGGAACCTCTAGGGCTTGATTTCGTGATCTGAAGTAACCTGCACAGAGGATAAACGGCGACGGGAGGACCAGGTTCTGTTCATTGAGGTAGGCCTCTGATCCAGTGCTTGTTTGATGGTTTTAAATAGCTAGAACCCTTACTGGAATTGTGACGAGCACTTAGGAAGAAATTAGAGTTAAAATGGTTGAGAATTGAAGGATTGGTGACCGGGTCAGATCGCGAGTCTGAACGACCCAGTTTTAGAGAAACGGGTGACCCGGCTAAAGGACAGTGGTGATGACGTGGCACCCTATCAGACCTGTCAGGTGACGTGGACCACTCTTCAGCCGACACGTGTCACATGTCAGTGCACAGTCAGCACTGACATGTCATCGACGTGGCCCAATCAGGGGCTGCCACGTGTCACTGACATGTCAGTGACGTGGACCAGTGCCGTGCTGACACGTGGCACATGTCAGACCTGACACATGGCCTGACAGATCAGTGATGTGGACCAATCATGTGTTGACACGTGGCACCTGTCAGAGTCTGACACGTCAGACCTGACAGCTGTCAGATGACGGTATGCTGACGTCAGCAAGAACTGTTCCTGCGTTGACCAGAGCGTTAACCAGTGCGTGTGGGCGTGTGTGGACAGTATTTTTGGTGGGACCACCACCATTCTTTAGGTTTCGACGATTCGGATCCAATGGCGGTGGTTTCGGGTCGATCGGAGATCGTTAAGTTGGTCAAAATGAGGTTTATTACCTCGGAAAGCGCGTTCGAGCGGCTTTTTCGGGCCGGTTTCAGTCTAGGGTTTCATGGTTGAATGTTAGGGGCTTATATTGACCTTTACGTATACTTTGGACATGAAAGGGATTGTACAATAGTGCCAGGTCGAGGGTATACATTCGGTTTTCAGTAGGATTGTACTGTGAGTGGGTCCGATTTCATTAAACCCGTGCATGCTTAAATGTTTTCTGATTTACTTATATTCACATGCTGGAATCAAGAAACGGTTTTGATGATATTGAAATTATGATTATGGCACGTTTCACGATATTTGGGTTGCGACCCGTTTTGGTGAAACTTAAAGATTGGTTTGGATTTTATCTATGTATATATATGTTTTGCATGTGGATATCGATAAAATGTATTTGGTACTGCACTGTATAGATCCATTCTTATGATACTGTCTCCTCCGGATGTGGTACCCCAGAGCGGTCACGGCGCATTGCATGCGATGGGTCATTCTACGGAGGAACCGGACCGTAAAATGACTCAGGAGCAGGATTGCTATAATTTGACGTCAGGGACGTCGAGCGTCTAGGACGCTAGGCATTTGGGATGTCGTACCCGGATAGGGTTCGGGGATTGGATTCGGGATTGAGACCCCAAGTGGCACGCGTAGCCTTGATACTGTGACCTTATTGGACGTCAGGGACGTCAGACATCAGGGATGTCAGGATTTGAGTGTATAGTGCAGTGGTTAAAATTATGTTTATTGTTTTATTACATGCCTTATGATTCATATTATATGATTTATGGCTTTAAATTCTGACGCATGCATGTTTGGAAAACGGAGGGGTAAATTATATGTTTTACTTGTTAAACGGTTTTATAAACTTGAGTTTCGGCCCACTCACCCTTAATGTTTTGGTAACCCCTCCAGGCTGTGCTACTGAGGTAGAGGAGGATCCTGAGGCTGAGGCATAAATCTACTTCTGCGTACGTGAACCCCTGTTGGGTGGTTTACCCGCAGGTTTATTTTAGAGTCGTGCTCGCAATTTTTAATTTGGTTTTTATCCCTTGTCTGACATCTGTTTATTTCGGATTTGATGTATAACTTTAAATTTGGTTATTTATGCATTTGAACGTTTGAGGTTAAAATTGGTATGTTATTTTGGGTGTCAGACGGGAGCAGGGCACGTCCCCTTGTGGTCCCCGTGGGATCGGGGTGGGTCCTGTCACAACGATTAATCAATGCCGGTTTCACTATCCCCCTCCCAATCACCCTCATCTTCTGAACTATGCGGACTACTTGTTTCCTCAACGTCACTTTCAATTGGTTCTAAGGTACCAAGATCAATAAAAAAAAACCCCATCAATCGCAATTGGCGGGGTGAGGTCGTCGGTGCGTACTCCTTCCACGTTTATGGTGGGTGCTAAGGAATCCTGCTAGTAAACAAAATCATCATTTTGCATTTCTCCACCATCTTCATCGTGCCAGTTCTCCAAGTCCTAAATGTTTCTATGTTTCACCATCTCAACTACTTTCCAACCAGCACCAGTTTTTGGATCATCAACATAGAAAACTTGTTTCGTTGTACTAGTTAGGATGTATAGATCACTCTCAAACCACCGGATGTTTGTGTTGACAAAGGTACATAAATGATCTTTGATGATCTTGGTCAGGATACTTGGGTCCGTATCAAACCAATGATACTTGAACAAGATTACAATCTCGCGGTCCGCATAAAATATATTCACCACACTTAATAATTTACCGTAAAACCCTGTATCAACATTTACTCCATCCTCCGGCACGAATACCCCACTATTTTGAGTAGACAACTTGTCATCATGCTATGCGCACACGAATTTAACTCATTTGACGTAACAATCAGCGTATGTTTCTCCTTGAAATGGGCCAATTGCAAGCTGCATCAAGTGTAATGACCCATCCCGAATCTACGGGATTAATTAAGAATTAATTGAGGATTAGCGAGACTAATCGGGACATAGTCGAGGATTATCGGACGATCGGGATAAAATGACAATTTTGCCCCCAAAAAGGTAAAAATTTTACTTTTGACTTGGAAGGTCAAACACACGTGGACCGAACCCCATTACGTAGATCGAGATGATACGAGTCTGAAGACAAGTGGCACGTTGAAATTGGACATCGTACGAAAAAGTTACTGGTCACGGAAGAAGTAACAAACTATTCACATTTTACGAGGAAGTGAACTTTTGTTTTTAAGTGGACCCAAAAATATCCTGACTTGGACCAACAGATGAGTGACAAATGTCACTCATCCCATTGGCCCAATACCTTAGTTCATGCACCTCATTTCTTCCTTCTTTTTTCACCTGAAACCCACAAACCCATCCCAAACACATCAAACCCTTATCATCTTCACCTGCTGCCTGAGAACGAGATAGAGTGAGAGAGAGGACAGAGAGACGACAGAGGATGAAGCTTCAGCACTATACGGTGGTCGGAAAACCCAGAAAACTCAGGTAACCCGAATACCTTTTTGATTTGAATTTTGGATTTTTGGTTTAGGGCTTTGAGGAAAGATTTTAACGATTGGGTTGTGTTCTTGGTGTCTATGCGACTATTTTGGGAATGGAATGGACGGATAAGGATGACTGGATCGCCCTGGGAGGAGGTTCGAAGAACAACCATGAAGGTTTGGATTCGACAGGTAATTTCTAGGCGTTTTCTCTTTATTTTAAGGGAATAGATATGTTTTTTGGTGATAGACGAGTCTAATGGTGAAAGAATGGAGTGAAACGGATGAGAAATGAAAGAGATAGGGTTGGGTCAAGGTCGCAGGTCGAGTGACCCGATTGTAGGAAAATGGGTCCACCCACAAGAGGTTGACAACGATGACGTGGAAACCCTATCAGACTTGTCAGTCCACATGGTAAATCAGGTGATGCCACATGGCAAGCTGTTAGGCCCAGTTAGCAGCTGATGTGTCAGGTCCACATCAGCATGTCAGCAGACCATATGGACTAGTGAGGGTGGTGCCACGTGGTAACATGTTAGTGGGCATCGGATGACGTGGCAGGTCCACGTCAGCATTATCAGACTACGTGAACTAATGAGATGGTGCCACGTGGTAGTGTGTTAGGTTTTCAGAGCTAATGTGTCAACAGCATGTGGCAGTGATGATGTCAGTAGGTGACATCATCACGTGACGTGACAGTGTTAGAGGGTGACACGTGGCACCAGTGACGGAGTGCCACATGGTAGGCTGTCAAACATGTCAGGCTGACGTCAGCTGAAGATGCCAGCATTGACCATGATGACGTCAATATTGACTTTATTGACATCAGCGTTGATCGTTGACTTTTCTTGACCGAACTTTGATCAGCGTGTAAGGGTACGTGAGCACGAATTTCGAGGTAAAACCTGACATGACCCATCCCAATTGGACTTTGATAACCGTGCCCGGTCCTGCTCTCGTTTGACAAGTCAACTGAAATCCTGAAACTACCCTTCAGCACCTGTTAGACAAGGGATGACTGCACTGATTTCCGCTCATGTCTCCGCCTCTCGATCAGCCCCGAACGTCGTGCCACAGCCTGGAAGGTCATCAAAACAGGAAAGGTGTGAGTGGACAAAAATAATATCATTTAAAACACATTTATCAAAACACATCATTTACCCTCTAGTTTATCAAACCATGCATGCATAGAATTAACATATGAAAAACATCACCGGCTTTCTAGCCAAATCTCATGAAAACATCAATTCCCGGCTCTCAAGCCAAATCACATGAAAACATTTCATAAAACCCTTTTATCATGCAATAAAGCATATAACTCGGGAATTACACATCCAAGGATCCTCTGGGAATTACACATCGAGAGTCGTCATCCTACTGGGAATTACACATCCAGCCTTGCTGGGAATTACACATCCGGTCCCTCCGAGAATTACACATCCAGAGTCCCTCCGGGAATTACACATCCGGAGTCACTTCGGGAATTACACATCCGAAGTCTACCCAGTAATTACACATCTAGGGGCATCAAACATCATACACAATCAAAATTGTTATTTCAAAATCATCATTAAAACCATGCCAAAACCATTTATCACCGGGTCTCATGCCAAAATCATTAAATAATTCAATGCACGTAAATCCATAAAATCATATCCGAAAATCATTCAATTCCATAATATCATCTTTAACTCATAATACAATTCAAAACAACCTTTTTAACATTCCGGGCCTAGCCCAAAGTCATCAATACCACGCAAATCCGTGCAATCGCAACCTCAGTTGCCCTTTTCACATAAATCCATAAAACATCTCAAAAAGCATTATAAATTCACCAAATCAATTTCCCGACTCAAAACCAATATCAAATTCCGGGCTTTCGCCCAAAACAGTAATTTCACAGTTTCTCAAAAAACAAGTGCCCAAAACACTGATTAAAATAATCATTAAATCCAGTAAATAATCATATCAAATCATTGCAATTCAAATCATGCCTTAAATCATGTAAAATATTTAACTATGCATGTATATCAGTTTATAAAATAAACGTCCACTCACACACCGTCCAAACCGCTCGCTTTCCGAGCTGCACGCGTTTTTGTAATTTCTGACATTTTCCAGGAATCTCGAATCCTATCCAAAATCATTACTCAGGGTCACTAACGACTGAATTAACATCATACTAATTCCCCATAATTTTTCGGGAATTAAATATGAATTAAACACGTAACATAAACCTTCGGACCCTTGAAACAATATCGAAACGGTGTCCGATTAACTTGAAACCAACGCTAAAATGTTTGTTACATTGCATAGAACAAAAGTCATGTTGAAATCACCTTGGGAATCGGGCCCACGCGCCCTCACGCGCCGCCATGAGTGGCTTCACATGAAACTCACGCGCCTGCTATAGTGTTGTCTCCTTCACCCGATTTCCTGCAAACGGATCCCTGCGACCCGCAACATGACCCGGTTTAATTCCTATCAATTCTACATCCATTTCGACAATTGAACAGTCTAGTAGCTTTGTTATAGACCTAATTTAGGTTTTGTGAATTCAATTACATGAACACTTACCTTAATCCCATCGAATCAAACTCGACCTTTAAAAAACAGTCGTACACTGTGCATTCATCGAACTCCATCATTCTCCATCGTTTTCCTTCAATTGATGCATCAGAAAGCATCGTGGGATCCTACTAAATGTGTTTCCAAGATCAATTTCATCTTTTCTTCCCTCCAATTGCTCGACTCAAGGTCGAAAATCCACAGACTTCATTCCCTCTGTTCTAGCTCAAAATGACCCCAATTCACCTCAATGTTCATTAGGTTCGACTCGTCTCTATCCCAGGAAGCTAAATTAAAGGTAAATTTCACTCATAAACGTCTAACAATTCGAATTCAATCCTAAGGTCTATTAAAGGTTTTCTGGGTTTAAGTTTAACTGGATTCAAGGTTCATAACTCCCCGTGTAATTCTCTTACTTCCCCTCTGTTTTGTTGTTCAAGTGCACCCGTCTCTCACTTGATTTTGGTTACTGGTAAGATTGATCAAACAAGGTCGTGTTCTCTCTGTTTTTCAAACACACACACACACACACACACACACACACACACACACACACACACACACACACACACACACACACACACACACACACACACACACACACACACACACACACACACACACACACACACACACACACACACACACACACCAGTTTTACATTTTAAACACACACACATATATATCCTAATTAATCCTCATCATCAATTTGCCACCAATCGTCCAATTATGGTGACAAGTGTCACCAAGTGACCAATCCTCACCCAAATTAGCTGAATCAGCCATAGTAACCGTTCTAATCACTCTGCTGTGGCAAATTACCATTTTGCCCATGCCATAACAAATTACTAAAATTCCCCTCACAATTCTAGACCCATAACTTTCACGTTTGAACTCCGATTGACGCATATCGTCTGTCTACAGATTCAGCGTCCCAAAACCTATCAACCGGTAAACGGAAAGTCCAAACAAGGCCCCGATTAAAAATTCAACTTTCGGCCCTTATAACCAAGGGCAAAATCGTCATTTTACATCCAACTTTTCCAATTTTTTCCTTTTTTGAATTTCTAGGTCGTTACAAAATCGAACATGTTCGAAAGGTTTCGACAATTTGAATCTAATGGTGGTCGTTTGATAGGTCATTTGGAGGTTCTTAGCCCCGAGAAGCTTGTTCGGGACACGTTGACTGTTTTGGGAGTTTTGAGGGTTTATGATTAGGACTTGTATCGACAAATAGTGATCCTTGAGTATGTTTTGGACAGGTCCAGACGTCCCGGAGACTGTGGATTAGCTTCGGATTGGCTTACGACGCAGTTTTGGAGTGCACATCTTGGACCGTCTGTGAGTGGACTTTGGGTTATAAATGATGCATGCATATATGTTTTAATGTTTTATAATATGGTATGAAATGCAATGTTTGCATATGGTTGAATTGATGAAATGCATAAATGTTTTGTATGCTGGTTGATTATCGGTTTTGAAGGGTTTTATGAATTTTCGTGAAAATGACTTTTGGGCATGAGACCCAGTTGGATTATGATTTGACTGAGATTATAGTCAAATGTTTTATGAAACTATATTTCAGGCTTGTGACCCTATTGAAATGATGTGTCGGGCTTATGACCATATTATGATGAAATTTCGGACTTGTGACCTTGTTGAGATGCGATTTTGGGCAGAGATCCCACATGAAACACCAGATTTGATTGTGAAATGATTTGAGATTTCGAAATGAGAACTGCAAGCTGATTTTATGAATTTTTGTGGAAACCTTGTTTTGGGCCGAGACCCTGTGCAATACAACTTATTTGATTTAAATAATGGAAATATGTTTCCACCGTTTTTACTATGACCATTCTTCGAGATGATGAGTATGAGAGAGCTTCCGGTTGTGAATATGTCTTGACAGGACCCATCCCAATCCCCCCCCCCCCCCCCCCCCGGGATTAACGCGGGATGACCCTGCTCCCGTCTGACACGAAATGTCAGACAAGGGATATTTCCGACCTTTGCCCTCACGGGCTATCAGAGTACGCCAGGATCCGGAGGAGATATGTGATATCTCGGTCTCTGCTACAGTCCACATCCGATGTCAACCTGAAGGGCAGTCAAAACATTAAAAGCTGTGAGTGGACAAAACAACCCGTTTATAAAAACATATTTCATAAAAGACATTTGTACCCTTCACTAAAAACCATGCATGCATTCAAAATCCATTTATCCAGAAAAACCATAGGTGGGAAACTAAGCCCAAAACCAATATTGAAAGATCCATAATGAAAACGACCATACGGGCCACTGACCAAATCCATAAGGGACTCGGCCCAAACCATAAAGAAACCAAGTACACGAGCCCCTGCTCAAATCATGTATCCACATATCATATATCATATTTATATCACATACACATATAATTCACACAACCAATCCTGTCACGGTTTCCAAAGCTACGCGCGTGCTACCCGGGGTCTCAAACCCAAGTCTTTCAGGTACCAAGTCAATGTCCAAAGACCAATGACCCGCCCTGAGGTTATATTACAAGCTTTCCTGAGAGTAAGGCACCCAACGGGGGCGACTCCCACTCAGTCAGCGCTCCGTGACTACTCCGGGATCCACCCAGGCCAACGACCCTCCCCGGAGGAGATAGAACAAGTAAAGGAAGGTATATGAACATATATATACATAACATAAACATTCATGCCCGGTTCCCCTGAACCGTCATGATCCATAACATCCAGTTCATATACATATAGACCATCATCCATGTCTGGTTCCCATAAACCGTCATGTACCATAATAACATAACCAGGGATCATGCCGGTTCCCATAAAACCGTCATGTACCATAATGACCAACAAGGGTTCATGCCGGTTCCCATAAACCGTCATGAACCTAGAAATCCATTTAAGGTTCCCTGACCTGAAATCAAAATCGTAAAGTAACCTGGGTCTCGTGCCCGAACATAGGACATCAGCTGGGCACCGTGCCCAAAATCTGAGGTCATATGTCCGAGACAAAACCAAATGGGTCTCATACCCGAGTTTATCCTTTTAGAAATCCAAAACCTTTTCATTTAGACCAATAAAGAAATACAGACCCATATAGGCACCGTATAGGGCCGAAATCTCGAAATACGTACCTATACGTAACCACACATCCAAATGCACTCATGGCATCACAAACAAGTATTTAAAACATATAATAAACATTTATGCATGCACCAATTTAGAAAACAAGGTCCACTCACAGATCGTCCGAGCTGCTGCCTCGATTTGCTTGACATAGGCTCTCCCGAGCCGATCACTGTCACCGGGACTCCCGAACCTGTCCAAATCGTAATAGAAGGTTACTAACTACCTTATTAACCTCCTACCAAAGCCCCGTAATTTTTTCAAACTTTTAACTATTTTTAAACCGATCCTAAACCTTCCGACACCCCAAAACCTATCGAAACGATGTCCGATTGACACGAGACCAGTCCCAAAATGTTCGTTACATTGAATAGAAGGTTTTGTATGTTGAACACTTTCCCCAAATTACTGTTCACATGCCCTCAGGCTCCCCAAGAAGGCTCAGAATACTATTCATCGTCATCAAGCTCAGGTGAACCGGTTTACTGTTCACTGACACTGTGCTGAACGGCGTGACCGGTTCAGTGCTTTCCTCCCTCTGTTTTGGTCCGATTTCAACCCTAATTAATCCTATAATTCCTATGTCTTCATTCCCTATCATTTCCAATCATTAAACCTAGCTAAAAACGCCTAAAACTCATGGTTTAATTATGAACCATACGGTCCATATTTCCTAAACTGCACCCACGGCTTCACAGCCGTCCCAATCTTCCTAAAATCGTCCTAACACAATCCTAATGACTCATTTAAGTCATTGGAACCATCAAAAACCATCCATAATGCATAAAATGAAAAGAAATGGAATTCGGGCCTTACCGAGCACCCTCTCGGGTTTCTCCTCCCTGCCGCCGTCCACGGAGGTTCTGGCTGTCCAGGCCGACCACCTCAGCTCCCTCAGTCTCTCTGGTCCTCCCAGCTGGTCATGGGTTGAAGGTTGGATGGGTTTGGGTTGCACAGATGAGAGAAATGAGACCGGGGAAAATGTTTTGTGTTTGAATGAAGAAAATGAAAATGCACGGGGAAGGTGCATGAATACAATTTGGGTGGCCTGTGGATGGGTGACAAGTGTCACTCATCCATTGGGCCTCCATAAAATATCTGGGCCCCACTAAATTCCAAAATGCAACCGTTTCGTAATTCATGCAATAGTTCACTTGAACTTCCGTGAACCGTAACTTCGCCGTCGAACGTCCGAATTCGACGTGCTTCCTATCTATGGATTCCTATTATCCCGATCTACGTAATAGCCCTCGGCCCTCGGCCATCGGACCTCTCAGTCAAAAAGTCAACATTTGACCCCTTTTAACTAAAGGGCAATTAACTCATAGGTCCCTATTAACATGTAAATTTATTCAAAAACTTGCATATAGAAAAATTAAACTCATAGGTCCTTTGACTAATCAAATGACTATACAATTTAAAATAGACCATAGTTTTTATATAAATTACAACTAATGCCATCTAATTGTAAACTAATCCAACAACAATCTAAAAATCACTTACCAAAATTTATCATGATTTCAACATTACTTTTTATTTTTTTATTATAAGATTATATTGAGGATTATTAAAATATTACTCCTATTTATATTTTTTTCACTTGAGCATTTTAAAAGTAATATGAATATCTAATCTAACTTAAAGTAAGATAATTAAAAGCAGTAATTCTTCAAAAATACTTTTAAATTTAAAAATTCTTTATCTTCCGATATTAAATAATTTGATTAATTTCGTATAGTTTAGGGTTTAATTCTTGAATTTTGTACCAAAATTCAAGAATTAAACCCTATGTCGTACGAGTTTTCACCACCATCTCCACACCACCAACCCCCCCCCCCCCCCCCCCCCCCCCCCCCCCCCGCCCCAAAAAAAAAAATTCTATACCCTACCGTTGAACCCCAGACAATACGGATTTTATTTTATTTTTTCTAGAAAAAAATTCAATCGTAACTATATACAATATATATATATATATATAATATTTATTATATGTATAATATAATAAATGCTCCAAGAGGTCAAAGAAATCAAACACTAAGGGGCACATGGGGTAAAAAGGACAAAAAAAGACAAAAAAGGGCACATGTGGAATTTCTTACTTATAATTTCTGTTTAGGGGCTTTTGAATAAAAAAAGTTTGAAGTAAGGTCTTATTTTGTTTAATATACAAGTATTAAAGGTTTTAAATAAAACTAAAAGTTATTAAGGATGTAACAATGATTTACTCTTAACTAAAATTACTAAAATGCCCCTAAACTTCCGAACGTCATAACTTCCTCCTCGAACGTCGGAATTGAACGTACCACCTGTATATGAACTCGTGACGTCCTAAACTATGTCACGGTCATCGGTCAAAGTCCATTTGACCGTCCGAACGAAAAGTCAACATTTTGCCACGCCCAAGGGCAAAACGGTCATTTCGCATCGTTCGTCCGATTTCGCCTAACTAATCACCGATTAACCTCACTAATCGTGATTAGTCACTAATCGTGATTAGTCACTAATATAATCTAGAATTTGGGACAGGTCGTTACATGTTTCCCCGAAGAAAACCATGGAGATAACGCTCGCCTCTCAGATTAGATGTGTTCACTCGGAAAGGGTCACGAAGCACTGCCTGTTGTCCTGCAGCTGAGGGAGGCTTGACTCAAGAATGCTGGTATTATATGCAGATCGATCAGTGATGCGTTCACGACGATCTGGAACGTCGGCTAGTGATGTGTTCATGACGACGTGCTCGGATCTGAGCAATCCTGGAGCTTATTTGCACGTGTTGTTTTGGATATCGTGACTGATATGATGATACGATGACGTGACGGTCTGAGACCGATGTCGGATATGAGAAGGAGTCCCGAGATTTTTGATTGATTGATTGTGTCTAGAGATTTTAAATATGTGTTGATTTTACGATGATTGCATTGGTTTTCGTATATACTGTTTTATTGGAAAATGCTGTTTTAAATTGATATGCATGCATGCTTTGGAAAATGGAGAGTGAAAAGTTATATTTGGAAAATGCGGGTTGTAGCAGAGACCGAGACATCACATGCCGCCGCTGTAACGCCCCGAAAATCCAAATAATGTAAGGTTACTATTGGCACTTTCGAGTTATTGTCAGACGAGAGCAGGATCTTTCACGATTATCGAGGGATAATTGAGATGGGTCTTGTCAGCCGCGTACTCTGAAAATCACTGCGCACTCTAGTAACCCCAAACAGGTTATGGTTTTATCTCTAGTCTAGCATATGGTGTCAGACAGGAGCAGGGCACATCCCGTGATAATTCAAAGGAATTGGGATGGGTCATGTCATCGAGTCTTTGCAGAACTTGGGCGAGTTGTCGGCTTTCAACTGTATCATCTGAAAGGAAAACACGCAATGTTAGACTGGTTCACTTAAAAATAATTTTATATAATATTTAACTTATATGTCTGGAAAACTAAAGTGGAAACAATTGTTTGTCAATTTCCTCCCAATTAGAAGGATATTGGGCCTTCGTCAATGCCTCGTGCTCTTCGTGGAAAGACCAGACTTCGTCGCAATTGTTCAATATGAACCAATGAGCCACTGCTATGTCGCTATCAGTAAAAGACTCTGAGATTGGACCATTGCCGAACGGTTTTACGAGTTGGACAAATACAGATAGAGACTCTAGATGTTGACCACCATCGTCATTTCGTGGGGCCCCTTTGAAAGAAGTTTCAACATTTCGAAGGTACATTGCGCAAAATGTAAGTGAATCTTTTGCAATGTATCCCTCCGCTATATAGCCTTCAGGACGTATCTTGTTGTGGACGTACCCCTTGTAGGTACCAAACATTCTGCAACGAAATAAACCAAATGATTCAAATATGAATAGTATATTAAGGACTTAGTACCATTATTAGGAATAGTTTATACCTTTCGATTGGGTACATCCAAAGATATTGAACTGGGCTAGGTAGGATTACCTCGTTTGGAAGATTTATTAGTAGGTGAACCATTACATCAAAGAATGATGGTGGAAATATTTTCTCAAGCCGACACATAATATTGACAATATCCTCTTTAATTAATCCGAGGTCCACCTTTGCTAGCAACTTGGCACATAGTATCTGGAAAAATTGAGACAAATAAACTATCGTCTCAATAACTTTAGGCTGCAAATAAGGCCGAATGCCAATTAGAATGAATCGTTGTAACAAAACGTGGTAGTCGTGACTTTTCATGCTAGATAAGGTGTTTCCATCAGTACTAATGTTTCGGGAGATGTTTGCATGCATAACCATTGGGAAATTTCACACTCTACAACCACTTAAGAATTTTTTTCTTATTTTCTGGCGTAAATGAATAACATGGATGAGTCATGCTGTATTTGTCATTCACAACTTTTGGCCAGAAATGTCGTCGAATGCCCATCTCTTGCATACCCATACGAGTTTTTTTGGTGTCTTTTGACTTCCCTTCAATAGGTAAAATTGTTCCGATAAAACTCTCAACAACATTCTTCTCAATATGCATGGGATCCGCGATGTGCCTGATTTTCAAGTTCGACAAATACAGAAACCAAAAAAATATACTATTTTCGTCCAGTTTTCTTGTTCAGCAGGTTTTGGGTCTTTTGTGATGAATGTGGGAATACTAGTTAAGATATCCAATATCTCTTCACCGGGCCTCACTCTTGGTCATGTCCGTAACGTTGTTTTACCATCGAATGAGTCAGACTGCATAGGCCATCGATGATCCCAGGGTGGAAATCTTCTCGCGCCCAGATAATATACCTTTGATGCATGCTAAAAAAAATTTTGTGTCTGGTCATATGTGATAAAAGTATGATAACCCTTGGTCCTCCATCCCGCGAGCATCGCATAAGCAGGAAAATCATTAATTATCCACATTACGACCGCTCATAGAGTGAACATTTCTCCACTGTACTTGTCATCGGTTCGGACACCATTTTTCCATAAATCCACAAGCTCATCAATCAACCGCCACAAATAAACGTCGATGGAATTACTCGGTGATTTGGGCCCCGGTATTAAAGTACTAAGGATTGTGAATTATTTTTTCATGCATCTTCAAGGTGGCAAGTTATATGAAACTAAAACTACTGGCCAAGTGCTATAAGGCCTTGCAGAACTTCGAATAGGATTAAAACCGTCAGTATGAAGTCCTAATCTGAGATTTCTTGGCTCTGATGCAAAATCAGGATACATCTTATCAAATTCCTTCCAAGCATCTCCATCAGCCGGATGCCTTAGTGAATTGTCATCAGTGCGTTCATCTTTGTGCCACCTCATATTACGAGCTGTGTGAGAAGACATGAAGAATCTTTGTGACTTGGTTTCAATGGAAAATAATGCAACACCTTATTTGAAATCTTATTCTTTCGAAACATAGGCTCATTGTACACATGACATTTGTCGAGATACTCGAATTCGCCGTAAATAGTGCACAGTTGTTCGTACATGCGTGAATCTTCACATACCCTAAACTAAGATCCTTTAAAAGATTTTTCGAGTTATAATGATCTTTAGGGAGACCGTTATCTTCAGGGAGGATTCGGGCGATGATGTCCATCATGTGATCAAAATACTTGTTTGTTTGATTATACTCAACTTTCATGTGCATCAATTCCACAACTGCCCCTAGAACCGAATAGGATTTACAACTAGGGTATAATTCGCACTAAGTTATTTTCAACAACCTTTAGTAATGGAGATCAGACTCCTCGGATTGAGACCTAGGGGCATTTTTATCCATATCATCATATGCAAGGGGAAAAATATTGGTTAATATCTCAACAAATTGATCATTATTACACCGATTATTCGAATCAATGTCATCTCGACGGTTCCCATGAACTGAAGATGTCGATGCAGTAAAATTATGTTCACCGTGATAAATCCAATTAGTGCAATTATGTACGATTCCTTCCGTGCCAGATGCAAATGGACATCACTCAGTGACATCCAACAACAGTTGTTACATTTACGGCACATACATAATATGCGCCTTAGATCACTACAGTGAGTACGTGTAAAAGCGATGAAGCTATCAATCCCATCCAAATACTGATCAGAAGATCTATCCAACATTTGCATTCAGTCTCTGTCCATTGTGCCTGCCTCCACAAGATAGAACCAATGTTAGTAGATAATTATATAGTTTGTGACTCTATCCCATCCAAAACCCACTCGTCTCCTTATGTCTCCGGTGATTTGGCCCTATTCCATTCGAGAGTGCATGTTCTGTGTTGTATAGTTTGTGACCTACGAGGCTAAATTTCGACCAAGAGAAATTTCAGCAGCATCACCTTACAGTTCTCCAAATACACAACTTAGATATTTCAAACAAATATCTAGTATGCATTCGAAGAACAGTAAGGGGATATAATGACAGAACTCGTCCCAACTGGACTTTGATAACCGCGTCTGATCCTGCTCTCGTCTGACAAGTCAATTGAAGTCCTGAAATTATCTCTCAGCACCTGTCAGACAAGGGATGACTGGATCGATTTCTGCTCATGCCTCCGCCTCTCGATTAGCCCCGATTCTCGTGCCTCGGCCTGAAGAGTCATCAAAAACAGGAAAGGTGTGAGTGGACAAAAATAATATCATTTAAAAATAAATTTCAAAATACATCATTTACCCTTTAGTTTATCAAACCATGCATGCATAAAATCAAACATATGAATCATTTCATGTCAGGACCCAACCCTCCTTGGTCAGGACCCGACTCATCTAGCACGATATTGTCCGCTTTGGGCCTCCTTGCCCTTACCCTCACGATTTTGTTTTCGGGAGCTCACGGTGCAAACTTCCCAGGGGGTCACCCATCATGGAATTGTACCAACCTCAACTCGCTTAACTTTGGGGTTCCAATCCCCCCCAAAGCTACTGAGCTCCCAAAAGGCCTTGTGCTAGATAGGTGTGTGCCTACACCTTTAAGGCACACCACCATTCCCTTCCCAGACCATTCCCCCCTCGCAGGAATGTGGGATTGTTCACCGTTCCCTCCAGGACACGGGGACTTACAATCCACCCCCCTTAGGGCCCAGCGTCCTTGCTGGCACACTTCCCGGTTGGGGTCTGGCTCTGATACCATTCTATCAGGACCCAACCCTCCTTGGTCAGGGACCCGACTCATCTAGCACGATATTGTCCGCTTTGGGCCTCCTTGCCCTTAACCTCACGGTTTTGTTTTCGAGAGCTCACGGTGCAACTTCCTAGGGGGTCACCCATCATGGAATTGCACCAGCTTCAACTCGCTTAACTTTGGGGTTCCAATCCCCCCTAAAGCTACTGAGCTCCTAAAAGGCCTCGTGTTAGATAGGTGTGTGCCTACACCTTTAAGGCGCACCATTATTCCCTTCCCAGACCATCCCCCCCTCGCAGGAATGTGGGATTGTTCACCGTTCCCTCCAGGACACGCTGTAACGACCCGTCCCAAATTCCTAGATTAGATTAGTGACTAATCACGATTAGTTAGGTTAATCCGTGATTAGTTAGGCGAAATCGGACGAACGATACAAAATGGCCGTTTTGCCCCTAGGCGTGGGTAAAATGTTGACTTTTCATTCTGGTGGTCAAATGGATTTTGACCGATGACTGTGAAGTAGCTCGTGACGTCACGAGTTCATAAACAGGTGGCACGTTCAATTCCGACGTTCGAGGAAGAAGTTATGACGTTCTGAAGTTTAGGGGCATTTTGGTAATTTTGGTTAAAGGGGTCAAATGTTGACTTTTTGACCAGGATGTCCGATGGCCGAGGGCCGAGGACCATTACGTAGATCGAGACAATACGAATCCATAGATAGGTGGCAAGTCAAATTCGGACGTTCGACGACGAAGTTACAGTTCGCGGAAGTTGAAGTGCACTATTGCACGAATTACGAGATGAATTAACTTTTGGACTCTAGTGGGCCCCATAGGCCATTATTTTCCTTCATGCATCGAACATCTTCATTTTCTTCATTCAAACACAAAAAATTTTCCCCGATCTCATTTCTCTCATCTGTGCAACCCAAACCCATCCAACCTTCAACCCATGACCAGCTGGGAGGACCAGAGAGACTGAGGGAGCTGAGGTGGTCAGCTTGGAAGGCCAGAACCGCCGTGGACGGCGGCAGGGAGGAGAAACCCGAGAGGGTGCTCGATAAGGCCCGAATTCCATTTTTTTTCATTTTATGCATTATGGATGGTTTTTGATGGTTCCAATGACTTAAATTAGTCATTAGAATTGTGTTAGGACGATTTTAGGAAGATTGGGACGGCTGTGAAGCCATGGGTGCAGTTTAGGAAATATGGACCGTATGGTTCATAATTAAACCATGAGTTTTAGGCGTTTTTAGGTTGTTTTAATGAGTAGAAATGATAGGGAATGAAGAAATAGGAATTATAGGATCGATTAGGGTTGAAATCGGACCGAAATAGGGGAGGAAAAGTACTGAACCGGTCACGCTGGTTCAGCACAGTGCTGGTGAATAGTGAACCGATTCAGCTGGAGGTTAGTGACGATGAACAGTATTTTGGACCTTCTTGGGGCGCTTGAGGGCGCATGAACAGTATTTTGGGAAAGCGTTCAACATATGAAATCTTCTATTCGATGTAACGAACATTTTAGGACTGGTTTCGTGTCAATCGGACATCGTCTCGATATATTTCGGGGCATCGGAAGGTTTAGGGTCGGCTTAAAAATAGTTAAAAGTTCGAAAAAATTACGGGGCTTTGGTAGGAGGTTAATTAAGTAGTTAGTAACCTTCTATTACTATTTGGACAGGTTCGGGAGTCCCGATGATGATGATTGGCTCGAGAGAGTCGTATGGCACGCATATTGAGGCGACAGCTCGGACGATCTGTGAGTGGACCTTGGTTTTCTAAATTGGTGCATGCATAAATGTTTATTATATGTTTCAATACATGTTTGGTAATGCCATGGGTGCATTTGTATGTGGTTACGTATAGGCACGTATTTCGAGGCTTCGACCCTATACGGTGCCAATACGGGTCGATAATTCTTTATTGGCTTTAATGAATTGGATTTGGATTTCAAAAGGACAAACTCAGGTATGAGACCCATTTGGTTTTGTCTCTGGCATATGACTTCAGATATCGGGCACGGTGCCCAGCTGATGTCCTATGTTCGGGCACGAGACCCAGGTTACTTGATTTCAGGTCAAGGAACCTTAAATGGATTTCCCGATTCATGACGGTTTATGGGAACCGGCATGAACCCTGGTTATATTATGATGATTCATGACGGATTATGGGGACCGGCATGAACCCTGGTTATGTGATTGTAGTACATGACGGTCTATGGGAACCGGCATGAACCCTGGTTATGTTATTATGGTACATGACGGTTTATGGGAACCGGACATGGAGGATATGGTCTATATGTATATGAACTGGATATTATGGATCATGACGGTTTAGGGGAACCGGGCATGGATATTTGTGCTATGTATATATATATATATATATATATGTACATATACCTTCCTTTACTTCTATTATCTCCTCCGAGGAGGGTCGTTGGCCTGGGTGGACCCCAGAGTAGTCACGGAGTACCGACTGAGTGGAGTCACCCCCAGTTGGGTTCCTTACTCTCAGGAAGGCTATAACGACTCGTCCCAAGTTTCGGGATTAGATTAGTGACTAATCACGATTAGTGGGGTTGATCGGTGATTAGTTGGGCGCAATCGGACAAAATGTGCAACATGACCATTTTGCCCCTAGTCGTGGGAAAAATGTTGACTTTTTGATCTGTCGGTCAAATAGACTTTGACCGATGACTGTGACGTAGTTCAGGACGTAACGAGTTCATAGACAGGTGGCACGTTCGATTCCGACATTCGAGGAAGAAGTTGTGATGTTCAGAAGTTGAGGGGCATTTTGGTAATTTGGCATATTAGGGGCCAAATGTTGACTTTTTTGACCGGGAGGTCCAATGGAAGAGGGTCAAGGACCGTTACGTAGGTCTCATCGATACGAATCCAATGACAGGCGGCATGCCGAAATCGGAGATTGGACGACGAAGTCATGGTCACGGGAACGAATTAACGAACCGAGGCTTCGATTAAAATAATATTAAAATAAGGAATAGTAACCGTTGACTGTGCACACCTGGATGAGTGACAAGTGTCACCCATCCCTTGTTTTAGGGCCTAAAACCAGCTCCTTGTTTCCCTCCCAACATCATCATTCCTACAACCATCATTTCTTCCTCATCTTTTCCTTCATTTTCTTTATGGTTTCTTTGAGCCGTTGACATTCGAAAAACAGAGTTTGAGAGCTGGGAGAATTGCCTTCCTTCCTTAGCCGTTCTTGAGAGAAAATTGAAGGTTGAGAGAGACTGAATTGGCTGTGAAACACGAGGGACAGTGAGGATGCTGGGAAATCGAAAAATCAAATTTTGGACATTTGGGGGGGAAAATCCGAATTTCGAGTTTGAGGCCGTGAGGATCAAAATTGAAGCTCGAGTTAGCTTCCTGAGGTTAGTACGAGTCGATCCACATCAAGAATGAAGAAAATCGATGGCTTTTGGGCTCTGAACGGGCTTGGTAACAGAGGAGAAAATTCGAAGTTGAGTCGTGATCGTGGAGTAACTAAACGATGTAATTGATATGGGGAAACACTTTCTCATGGTCCATTGATGCTTCTAGGTGAATCAATTGGAAGAAATCAGCAGCCATTGACGGAATTCGATGAATGAACAGTACCTGGGTGTTCTTCATTGTTCATCGTGGAATCGATAGATTTTAGGTAAGTGATCGTGTAATTGATGTAACAGACCTGAATTGAACTTAAAACGAAGCTGGTTGAATGATCAATTGAAGTAATTAAGGCTGAATTGACATAGAACTAATCAGGTCATCTCGCGGGCCAACATGATCCGTTTACTAGAGAAACGGGTTAGGACGATGACACTGTAGCAGGCGCGTGGGTTTCACGCGTAGCCACTCACGGCGGCGCGTGACTGTGCGTGGGCACGAATCTCGAGGTGAGGTCAACATGACTTCTGTCCTATTTAATGTAACGGACATTTTGGAATTGGTTTCGTGTCGATCGGACACCGTCTCGATATTGTTCGGGAAGTCCGAAGGTTTTAAATCGAGTTTAAAAATAATTAAAAATTCGGGAAAATTACGGAACTTTAATAGGATGTTAATGAAGAGGTTAGTGACCCTCTAATGTGATTTTGACAGGATTGGGAGTCCCGGTGTTAGTGGTGTGGCCCGGGAAGGCCTATGGCACGCGTATCGAGGTGTACCGTTAAACGGTCTGTGAGTGGACTTTGGTTTTATAAATTCTATGCATGCTTAACTATTTTATATGGATTATGATTGTGATTGTATGTTGTTGATTTGGATGTTGGTAAATTATACAGTTTCACGTATTTCGAGGCGATTTACGTGCTTGCACATAAATCGAGGTTTTCCAGTTTTGCACGGATTTTCCATGTTTATGGTCTTGGATAAGATTTGATGAAATGGTTTTAAAATTGGAAAGATAAACTCGGGCTTGAGGCCCACTTGTTTGGAAACCTCGGACTTGGAGTCCAATTGAGTTACGTAATCGGGCCAGGGGCCCAATTGCTTTATGAAATCGGGCCAGGGGCCCAGTTGTTTATGAAAATGGGCTAAGACCCATTTGAGTGATATTATCGGGCCAGGGGCCCAGTTGATTTACGAATTAGGGTTATGGGTCCAGTGGTTTATAAAGTTGGGTCGTGGGCCCAGTGGTTACAAAATCGGGCATAAGGCCCAGTTGGGTTATAAATGTGATGTCGGGTCAGGGACCCTATGTTTAATAAATGTGGTTTCAAGTCAGGGACCCTAAATGGAATTGTGATGTTTTATGGCGATTTCGGGCAGGGCCCATTGTAATGTTGTGAAATGATTTAATGAAACTGTTTTCCATATACCATCTGGATACGAGGATATATGATGGTCTCCTCCAGATGTCTGGGACACTGGGGAAGTCACGGTGCATTGGCTGCGAGGGGTCATCGTACGGAGTTACCGGACCGTATAATGACTCAGAAGCAGGATTGCTATGATTGACGTCTAGGACGTCAGACATCTGGGATGTCAGAGATATGGACCCGGAGAGACCCCGGGTAGCACGAGTCGCTTATTATACCGTGAGATATGACGTCTGGGATGTCAAGCGTCTGGGACGCTAAACATCTGGGATGCTGGTGATGGTAATGGTAAATATGGATTAATGAATCTATGAAATGGCTTTTCGGTTGGATTTGTGTTATGTGGTAAAAATGGATTATTGTTATGAAATGGTATTTCGAGTCGGGGACCCTAAATGGTTTTGGATTTATGGATTTATGTTTATGGCTTTGGGCAGTGGCCTACATGGTTTTAATATGTCTGGTAGTGGTATTCCACAGTTTTGGGCTGAGTTCCCTCACTTGGTTTTATGTTAACGGTTTTTGGGCTAAGGCCCTAATGGCTTGGTTGAACAAACATTTTGGTTACTGGTTTTCGTGGCATGCATACGTTTTTATTGGAGGGCATAAATGCCTTATAACTGTGTTTAACAAACTTAATGATTTTCGTCCCCTCACAGCTTTTATTGGTTTTAATGCCCTTCAGGTTGATACGAATGCGACTTGCAGCAGAGACTGGGACATTGCACGCCTCCTCCATCGATCCTTGCGCACTCAGGAAGCCCCGTATGGGCAGTGACTCTTGGTTATCCCTTGTCTGACACCCCTTGTTGGACGGGAGCAGGGCACATTCCACGGTAATCCCGGGGGGATTGGGATGGGTCCTGTCAAAGGCTATGGTTACTATAACCTCGGGTAGGATCAGTGGTCTGCGGACATTGACCTTGGCTTTGAGAAGACTCGGATTGAGACCCGGGTAGCACGCGCGTAGTTTTGGATACCGTGACAGGATTGGTTGTGTGACTTATATGTATATATGATATTTGATATGATATATGAGATGTGATGTGTGGTTACACAGGTTTTGGGCTGAGTTCCGTATGGTTTTGTGCAGTGGCCCGTATGGTTGAATCTTTATGATTCTTTGATATGTGGTGTGCACAGGTGTGCACAGGATTGAGCAGTGGCTCGTGTATTTGGTTTCAGTATGTTTATGGTTATGGGCTGAGTCCCTTACTGGTTTCTTATGGATTTGGGCAGTGGCCCGCATATTTGATTTGATTATGGTTTTGGGCTTAGTCCGGGCTTAGTCCCACATATGGTTTCCATTTGGTTAAATGGTTTTTGAATGCATGCATGCTTTTTAGTGAAGGGTACAAATGTCTTCTTATGGAAATGTTTTTATAAACTCTTGTTTTGTCCACTCACAAGCTTTTAATGTTTTGACTGCCCTTCAGGTTGACAGCGGATGTGGACTGTAGCAGAAACCGAGATATCACATACCTCCTCCGGATCCTGGCGTACTCTGATAGCCCGGGAGGGCAAAGGTCGGAAATATCCCTTGTCTCCGTGTCAGACGGGAGCAGGGTCATCCCGCGTTAATCCCGGGGGGATTGGGATGGGTCTTGTCATTTCATAAAAACCATTTTATCATAAAATAAGGCACATAACTCGGGAATTACACATCCGAGGGTCCTCTGGGAATTACACATACAGAGTATCTGGGAATTACACATCCAGATCTCGCTGGGAATTATGCATCCAGCCTCACCGGGAATTACACATCCGGTCTCACCGGGAATTACACATCCGATCCCTCCGGGAATTACACATTTGGAGTCACTTCGGGAATTACACATCCGAAGTCTACCCAGGAATTACACATCTGGGGGCACTGAACATAAATCCAATCTAAAGCTTTATTTCAAAATCATCATTAAAACCACGTCAAAACCATTTATCACGGGGTCTCAAGCCCAAATCTCATTTCTCGTAAATCCGTAAAATTATTAAATAATTTAATGCACGTAAATCCGTAAAATCATATCTGAAAATCATTCAATTCCATAAAATCATCTTTAACTCACAATCCAAGTCAAAACATCATTTTAAAATCCCGGGCCTAGCCCAAAATCATCAATTGTACTTTCCTCGTAAAATGTGCCCGAAACCGATTAAATAATCCATAAAGCCAATAAACAATCATATCAAATCATCATGGAATCATTTTAAATCAAATCATGCAATAAATCATGTAAAACATTTAACTATGCCCAAACCGCTCGCTTTCCGAGCTGCACGCATTTCTGTAATTTCTGGTACCTTTTAGAAATCTCAAGTCCTGCCCAAAATCATCAATTAAGGGTTACTAATGACTCAATTAATATCCTATTAATTTCCCATAATTTTCCAGGAATAAATTACGAATTAAAAACGTAACATAAGCCTTCAGACCCTCGAAACAATATCGAAACGATGTCCGATTGACTTGAAACCAACGCTAAAATGTTTGTTACATCACATAAAATAAAAGTCAAGTTGACCTCACCTCGGGAATCGTGCCCACGCACCCTCACGTGCCGCTGCAAGCGGCTGCGCGTGGGAGCCACGCGCCTGCACAGTGCTTGCTACAGTGCATCGTTCTCATTCGATTTCCCTGCAATTGGGCTCTTCGACCCGCGACACAACCCGGTTAATTAGCCTTCAATTCAGCGTTATTTCAGTCATTTCTTTCATTGGATCTCTTCTAATTCATTTTAATTGAAGTTATGTATGGTTTAATTCACACAATTCATACTAAAACCCGTAATTCTCCAATTCCATAACGTCGAATTCAAGTTCCCAATTCATCTAATTCGACCTTAATTGTTCCTTCCAATTAACCAGAAAGTATCTTCAGATTAACATACACATAAAAACAATATCAATTTGGGAATTCCTCACCTTCACTTACACGAATTGAATTCGAATGTTTCAGGGATTTCGCAGGAACTGTTCTTGATGGTTCCTTCGTCAATTTCCTTCGTTTTTTATGTGGTTCAACACGAAAGGGTCCCAGAAGACTAATTCTAACCTTACTTCGACTTGGGTTAGGCTACAACTTGGAAATTGAATCTCAATTTCCCCAAGAACAAATTCGGGTTTTCTCTACGAGTTTATTGGTTTCCTTTCTATTCTCTCTCTATTTCCTTCCCCTTTTTCACTCGAAAAATTCCCTCCTAATCTCACTATGTCTCTGGTCTCCTTCCTGATCAAATGAAGTTGAAGTTACTCAATATTCATTCTCTTATATTTTGTGTTTGTGTGTTTGAGTTTCAAACGGTAATCTTGCCACTAATTTGACATTCCCAGTGACAAATGTCACCTAACCACATAACTGAGGCATTAAACGACTGAATCGGCCAATTATGCGCCAAATTACCTTTTTACCCTTTTCTTAACAAATGACCAAAATGCCCCTAATGTTCCAAGGTTCATAACTTTTCCATTCGAAACTCCGATTTTGGCATGCCGCCTGTCTACAGACTCAGTGTCTCGGGACCTACCCAACGGTCATGGCCAAAAGTCCAAAAGGCATCCCGAACAAAAAGTCAACTTTCGGCCCCATAACCAAAGGCAAAATCATCATTTTACATCCAACTTTTCCAATTTTTCCTTTTTCGAATTTCCGGGTCGTCACATATAAACCAAATTTCCCATGATCCAAACCTAACTGCATAGATAGCAAACTATTCAACATATAGTTGTGCACTCTCAAACTATCCCGATAAATGGACAATTCAAGAGTTAGTCAATCAATATGATTCCCTGACTCTCAAACAGGTCTAAAGTTTTGTATCGGATTTTGATATACAAAGTTAATCAGGTTGATTATCTTTGCATTAACGGATAAACCATAATTCCCTAACACAATAATATCCAGATTTCTAAGTATTTTCCACAATATATCACAATTTTTTAAACATAATTAAATACAATTTTTTGAGAAAAATTAAATTGAGAAGCAAAAACACATACCTTTTATAAGTAATCCTTCAAATCAACCACAAATGACCTAAAACAAAAAATAATTTTAGCTTGTAATAAAAATTAAAATCAAAAAACAAAAATAAAATCATTAAAATCATTAATTTTACCTTAGGTGAAGTAGTGATGATGAAATGATGATGAAGTGATGATGAATTGATAATGATATTATGTAGGGAATGTGAGATTAAATGAGAGAGAGAATAATGAGAGAGAGTAAATGAGGAATGAGCAAGAAGATGAAGAAATGAATCTGCTCTGGAGTAAATGCAGATTGGACTTTTGCCTAGCGCATGGTGTGTCGGGCCAACTTTAATGACCCGTCGGGCAAACAATAGGCGCCAACACCCCTTCGAGCCAAATGTTTTCCCGCCGCGTGTCCACGGAAACACTTTGTCCGACGCATCTGATTCGCCGTTAATAATATCTAGCCCGGCGGGAGGTTGACCACTTCGTCGGGCAAACTCCACCCCTTTGCGTGCCAAGATAGCCGGTCCTCCCGCTCATGGTTTGCCCGGCGAGCTTCACTAGCTCCGCCGGGCGAAGGCCCCTTTACCGACGAATATGGGTGCGTCGGGCAAACTCTAGACGAGTAGGGCATATTTTTTTATAGTGTTCATTTTATCCATGTCAAATATTCATATCATGATATCGTATCATATTGTATTTATGAATATCTGTGCATGCAACATAACCAATTACGGCTATTAACAGCTGCTTACAATTAAAAAAAATGAAGAGAAAAGATGTATGCATGGTACGTGTACAACTACAATGTGGTCCAATGCACGAACCCTAATTTCATTTTAATTCACGTGACGGATGGATGGACGCTTAATCTATGATACAATTAATGAATCAATGATAACGAAAATTAATGATCAGATTGTAGTTATCGTAATTAGATTATGCTTACTTTAATTGAGCTTGTTTCGGTCATACTTGTTCTACAATTTGCTGTTGGAGGAATTCGTTGCAATATTTCTCATTAGTTTTGGTTAGTCGTTTATTCGTTTGTATATGCAATTGTATCGTTCAAAATCAAGCCTTCTTTAAATTTATCATGCAGTACTAATATGTTCTTCAAAATCAGATGTGATAGGTTTAACGACGACTGTTGTTTTTTCTGGTGAAGGTAGTTGGTTTAGGGTAAGACTATTAGAATTTTGGTTATTTTGAACTTTTGTAGGCTTAATTTGCAACTTTACATAATTTTAATGTTGTAAATTTGTTAGTTATTAATGTAATTTTGTTGCGTTAATATTGTCGTATTAGTTTATGGATCTTAGTGCTATGATTTTAATAGTGTCTTTGATTGTGATATTATGTTAGGGCATTTTCAATGCGAGGACAGACCTTTAAACGTGGTACTACTAACATGCATGCATGTGACCAATAAGGACAACGTCACAACTCTTTCAACGTATACAATCACCATCAACAAACCACCGTCCACACCTGCAAAGATTAATTAGCGCATACAAACGTTGTTAGGAATTTAGGTAAGATTCCTCACATTTGGGGAGCCAGCCACTATGTACAACGATTTTTTCAAACTAATTATTCTCACAGTAAATTTTTTATAAACGACAATATTTACTTTATGACACAAGCAATATTAATGTCAAAGATTAACGCTGTCCTGGTACATCTCAGATTAATTATACTCCCAATGAGATATTTCATAAGGTAACAACTAGCCTTGCACTCGCAAACAATAGGCCTTTCAACTAGGCACGAACTCAGGATTGAAAGTAGAGCTGGGCTGAATTCATAATTAAGAATAGAAGATGGCTGATTTATAGCCAATTAGCTTAGTAAAATAGCATTTACTAAAAATTTAGTAAAAAAATCCTTTGATTTTTTCATATTTTTACACATTTGAGATGAGCTGGAGTCCACCCCAAAACCTTCTGGGTCCGTGCCTGCTTTCAACGCACTACATGTAATCTTATAACTGAATAATAAATTGATATATACGTGTGTGAGACAATATTAGTTAAATTTATTGTATATGCACTTAAATGAATTTTTTATATATGCATGTGTGAACTTGTATTTTTTTTAACATATAACATGTAATTCCAATTTTTCTTTTGTATGGATGTTGGTAGTTCCATATTCGTAGAGTTTGGTTTGCTTTGGTAACTAGAAAAAAAAAAGTGAACAAGGATATGTGGAAGAAAATACAACTAAAGAATGCCTTTATAATTAGGGGTGGACATAAATTCATTTAAATCAGAAATCAATTCAATTCAAACCGTTATTGGCATTCAGTTTGGATTTGACTTAATAAAAATCAAATGGTTTGAAAATTCAAACCGCACTATTAGTAATGGTTTGGTATTGGATTTTCATCTTGAAAACCATTGAAATATTCGAATAAAAACACTAATCTTCTTAAACACTGAGCGAGGTTGAGGTGTAGCAATCTCAAGATGGGTGACCTACTGAGAAGTTGCATGTGAGTTCCTAAAACAAAACCGTGAGGGCAGGGACCCGTGTGGGCTGAGCCCAACGGGAACAGGCCCAAAGCGGACAATATCCTTTGAAGAGGCGGGACGTGATAGCCTAAGTTTAGCCAATATATATATATATATATAATATATATATACACACTTCATAAAATTAAGAATTTTTTTTCTCATCTTTCCTGCAATACACAAAAAAAAAAATCAAGAATTTAGATACAGACATTACTAGCTAATACATAGAAAAATAGTCGCATTGTGTTACTTTATTTCAACGAAAACAATGAAATTTATCAAGTATTAATACATATATATAGGTAAACTAAGTCTTATAATTCAATTTACATAATTATTTATGTTAATTCTAGTGTAACTCAATATTCATTCAATAGTCAATATGAGAATATACATACAAACGGTTGCTATGGGAGTTAGAGTCCTAGTGACTTTACTAGACATATAAAGATAATACTCAACACAAGGTAGATAACTATACATCAATTAAGATAGACTTTATCAATATAACTTTCATGAATATAGCCCAATTAATTAATACAATATGAAATTTAAAGTCTTCTATCTCAATTGAAATATTTTTTTTTAGAAGTTAAATATTTTTAATTTTTTTTCCCATAAAAAAGATTAATTTAAAATTTTTAGGCCCTCATGATCTACGGTCGCCCCTGTTGCCTTATGCGAGCCGGCTCTGCAGTCACCCACTACATAGTAGGACGAGAGGGGGCATAGGCATGTCCTCTGTGTTTTTTTTTTTTTTTCGTTCCAATAATTGCACTTTATAGTCTACTCAAATTATATGTAACATTACAATTTTTTAAGCTGTTTCCATTTATTATAGGAAAATGTAACAATACCACTTTAAATCTCACTTATTTTGCTATACATGGTATCTGATGTGACATTCCACATCATCATCTTCAATTACTTATTTTAAAATAAAAGTCAAAATAAAAATAAATACAAAAAATTAATTAAAATAAAGAATGAATAAAAAAATATCTACCGATCGTCTTCTTCTTAAAAAAAGTTTAACCATGAGAATTTTATAGCATCAATTGTCTCAATTTCTAAAGAATTGTAAACCCTAAGAATTTTATTTTTCTCTCCTCTCACCCTATCCCATCAACATATCATCTCCTCTTGGTGCAAAATTGACAGGTAAGTATTTATGTGATTGTCACTCTCATTGATTCCATCTCCCCTTCCCCCCTCGCCCTCTCTTATTCATGTTGTCACAAGAAAGCTAATAATAGTGTTTTGAGAGTCTAGGGGCTTGATTATGCATTTCTGACAAACCAAATTGGCTTTAGAATTAGGGAATTTTTACTATCAATTTTAATATTGGGGGGTAAATTTTAGGCTGAATTGGTTCATAACTAATGAGAATGAGATTATAACTAATGAGAATGAGATTATAACCGCGGATGCCTTGGTTCGCCTCTTTTTTTTTTTCCCCATAACGATCCTAAGAATTTCGCAATTGTTGGAGGTGGTGTTCTTGGCTGCAGAAACTTCCATTCAAGTTTTAGGACCACTCAGGGTACGTGGCTTGTCATTGAACATTGCTAATTAACTATGTTTCTTACTGTTTCATATTTTTTATTTTTAGATAGATAATTAAAAATGATTCATATGAAAAGTCACGTCAAAGGTGAAATATAAAAGTGAAATTTTAGGAGGCATCAGAGCATTTAAAAAAGGAGGAAACAAATACAATATTCATGAATCATGCTTGGTATTAGGGTTTTTCTTCAGGTAAAATAAAGTATCTCTTTTGCTCCATAAATCACGTGAAATTCAATATGAATCTTATGCCACATTCTGATACATAATCAATTAATCAGATGGCTTAGAATTGATAATGTTGAAGAACAAGAGTACATGAAGGCTCTCGGATTTGAGAGCGAGTGTGCGTTGAATTGTTCGATGATCGGAGTTTGGAGGAAGGTGGTAGAAGATAGTGGGAGTGGGCTAACTTGGACGATTGTGTTGCCGCCGAGTGAATTTGAGTCTGACAGAAGATTATGGAGCGATAGCAACTTAACTAGGAGTTTGATATTAACACGATACGGCCTTCAGTTTTTCGATTCTATATGGTCAGAATTAATCGCATTAGTTCTTGACTCACTTAGTGCTTAATTAACAAATATAAAATTCGACATGAACCAGATGTTAGCTATTCGTCACTAAAAATAGGTATCAAAACACTTTTAACATCTTCAAACTCTAGCGGAAATTGACAGTATAATTACGTGAAGATGTTTGCTTCCTCCCATATTTGAAAGCATTTGGTGGGTATGAAGCTAATTTATTCTTCTTATGTGGACCAGCCAATCAGAAGTCAGCAGTACGTACTACTCCCTTTTTGGTCCACCGGGGATTGGTACGACTTGCTTGTCAAAATGTTTGACAACCACTCGACCTCCGTAGCCACCATGCACTTCATGCAAGTCAACAACGCTTTAATTTGTTCTTTTCACCAAATTAGTTCTTTATCAAATTAATGATACGATTAACACATTGATTAATCTCTTACTCTTCAGGCCTCTTCATTTGTTCAACTATTTTTCGGCGTCTTGTATATATATATATAATATATGCATTTACTATTATAATTCCTTAGGGTTTTATATGATCACGAACTATATATATATATATATAATATATTTTATTTTTTTTTGAAAATTCTAATTGTGAATAAACCCTAGCTAGCTAGCTAGCTGCTGAATGGTTGGCCACCGGGCGTTGGCTCAAAGAGTTGAGAATATACAGAGTCACATCTGAATGGTACGTATTCCAAATAGAATCTTACAAAAATTAAAAAAGATGTAAGTTTATTCGAAATAGATATTTATTTTTCCATTTGCTTTTGCTGTTGTCTTGGACAGGTGAAAGTTACTGCATGAACATGCAGAATATATATTATCCCGCCGACATCGATCATGTTTAATTATATGGCCTCCCAAGACGTACTACTCTTGGGAGTACTGATGGACAATTCGTACACGTCGGGGAGCTACCATCCATTCATCTTCCTCTTCTTTTGGTGATCAGGAAGTGTGGACGGGCGATGTATAATCACTTGATAGAGTTGATGATTTCTTTTTATGTATTTAAATTTGAAATATGTTATCGTAAAGCCAAATTCACTTCTGTCTTTTTACCAGTAAGTAAGAACGAGCAAATGTAATCACTTGAATTAAGAACTTGATATTGCCATATTTAAATTTGAATATCGTCATATTAAAAAAAAAAAGTGTAAATTGATTGACTCATAGCTAAATTAAACACGGTTCATATAATTGCGATGTTGATTCGAATTTGAAATCTTATACTTAAAATGTACGGATTATTATTGGCGATTGAGGGCTAAAGAAGTAAGAAATTGCTGGCAAGTATTTTTGTAGAAAAGAAAATGGATGTTCACAAATAAAAGAAGAATGCAAAGATTAGGACTTGTAAAAATCATAGCTAGCTAGGTTGAGTTCAAAGTTCAAACCATAAGATATACATGTACATAGATGGCTAGAAAATGAATACAATACATATGCATAGTCAAGAAAGCAGGAAGATCGATTAACATTCTTGTAGAAAGGGAGGGCTTTGATTTTGAAAGGCGGTGAAAAGAAAGGGGGGGCTTCCATTTGGCCAAAATTTTAATTAATCAAGCATATATAAAGAGGCTGAATAAATAAACGAATATATATTATGCGCGGTTGTCTTCATTGAGCTTTAAGCTTCCCCATTCCGCAAATTAAATTAATTAGGGTTTTTTTTTTTCTTTTTTTTTTTTTTTACAACTTTATGCATGGTTTTCCAAAGTTCTGTCCAACACCTTTATATGTCTATGTCGGTGTTTCAGTTACATCAACTCAACATTTTATAACATCGACCAAAGAAAAACATTTTATAAAAAGCAAAAAATTTGTATATATACTATACGCACCTCTCTCTTTCTTCAAGAAAAAAAAAATTTTAATTTTCAAGGATAATATATAAATTTGCATTCCACTTTTTGATTATCAAATTATATATATATACTACAAGAAAAGTTCAAATGTCTGACGAAATTTTTCCCAACGAAAAATAATCTTGCCCGACGATTTTGTACCTTGCCCGACGAATCTCGCGTTGTTTCGGATGATTTGACTGTTGTCCGGATTTATTTTAATTCATTGGATAAACCTCTAGCCTGACGAGTTTTAATGTTACCCGACGAATTTTATTGTTGCCTAACGCATTTTTATTCATCGGGTAAAATCTTTTTTCTTATAGTGATATATATATATATATATATCATAGGGACCATTCATTCCTAAATTATTATTTCAAAAATGATTTTCATAAAAATCAAAAAGATTGGAGGTCATTCAGTCATTCATATGGATAAAATAAATAAATGATTTTGGTAACAATTAATGTAACGGCCCGAAATTCAAATTTAAAAAGGAAATTGACGATTTTGCCCTTGAAGGTAAAAAAGTTGACCCTTTTCTATGGGTACCTTTTGGATTTTTCGTGAATATCGTCACATAAGTCTCGGTAGTCCGTAAACAGATGGTACATCAAAATCGATGATAAGATAATTTTGTTACGGGTCATTTCACAAGTGAAGATACTTTGGTAATTTTGGCACTAGGGGTAATTTGGTAATTTCACAAGTGAAGATATTTTCAGGATTGCATGGGATAGTGACAAGTGTCCTCCTTTATCCCATTTGCATGTGTGCACCGCCAATGTGTGTGTGTGTATTTGTGTATGCGTGCTTGTATATTTATGTGTGTTTTGATGAAACTTGAAACACCAACATCCGTGAACAAACCATGAATGGGGAGAAAATAAGGAAACCGAGAGAGAAGAAAGGGAGAATGGAGGAAGAGAAAGGAAAATAAAGGAGGGAAAACCTTAGACACAGAAAGCCGAGAGAAACCAGTGAGTTCTTGAACTCACAATTGAAGTTCTCGGCATGGAAGCATGAAACCAAGCGTACTGACATTCTCTACATGGTCATGCGACTCTAATGATCCAAACGTTTGGTGGTATGGACACGGGAAACACTAGAATAGGGAGGTTCGACGATCGGCTCAAAAGTCGAAGGATTACGTCGAAGCTCAGTTTATTGGGTTTTGACATCGTAAACTCTATTTGGACATGATTAGATTAGGTTGGACGTTTAAAGGGGATAAAATGGTTGAAAATGGAGGTTTTAGAATCAAGTCAAGTCGTCCAAGTCGAGTCCTATGCACAAACCCGTAGGCCGAGTCAGCAGGAGGTAAGGGATGACCCCTGTGTGGGAGCGCGAGGTGCGTACCCATTGATGAAAATATCGGTAAATATCGCCGAAATTTCGGCGAAATTTTGGTATTTTAACCTGGCGGCACATAAGAAGGGAGGAAAGAAATTCGCCAAAATATCGAACAATTGTCTTATTTTGAGCCCACAGATCCTTTCCTAAGATCAAAACGATGAAGATACACTATTAATTCGTAAAATTTGGACGTAAAACGAGAGAGATTGAGTCGGGTCATGCCGCCGGGTCGAAAAACCCGAGTTGCAGACCCGGCTGAAGGTTAGGGATGACTGGTAATGTGTATACGTATATATTAAACGATCTTAAATAACAATAATGAAGTGTAGCAGAGATGGTTTTGAGCTATTGGTTAAGTTTGTGGGGTCACGGGTTCAACCCCCCCTTGGTCCAAACTGCAGATTTTTTTTCTCTTTTCCTTTTTATTCATTTTTTCCAGTTTTTTTTTTTCTCTTTCTCCCTTTTTATTCATTTTTTTTCCAGTTTTTCCCCTCCCTTTTTATTCATTTTTCCCAATTTCTTTTTTCTCTCCCTTGTTATTCATTTTTTCCAATTCCCCCCTTCTTTATTCATTTTTCCCAATTTTTCAACAAAGGTTGGTCTTTTTTTTTTGGTTTCATTTTTGTCCAATTATAAATATATCCATTATTTCCAATTTTTTAACAAAGTTCGATCATATTTTTTCATATGTTTTCCTTTCCAATTTTAAATATTTTAAACTTATTTTATCATTTTTCTTACAATGAATTTTTGTATGTTTATTGTTATATTTTTAAATATTTTAACTTTCAATTATAGTAACTCACTTCAATTTATATTTATATTTATATTTAAGATTTTATATTATTAGTTATCGTCAGAATCATATTACATCATATTATTCATCATATATTTATTATATCAAAGTTATTTTATAATTTTATTAGTTATATATAACCATCATTGAGCACTTAAGATTTTGCCAAAGTTTCATTCTAAATTTCCAACTTTTAGATCGAATTTCCATTATTTTTGTTTACCGTAAACGATATCGATATCGATACCGATATTTAGGGCGAGATATCCGTAAATTTAACTAGTGATATATCCATCGATACCGATATTTTCATCCTTGTGCGTACCGCTTGGATTTTTGGCCAACACATTTTTTTTATACTTTTGTTGTTACGAACCCATTGACATATATTTCGAGTCGATCATACATCATTTCTGGGCAATTTTGGGTATCCAAAGTGTTATGAGTGGGTTTTTAATCCGTATTTAATTCTGAAAAATTAGAAAATTTAAATGTAAGATTATTTGGAATATTAGTGACCTTTAGTGGTGATTTTTGACAGGCAGTACAATTCCTGAATTTGATAGAGAAGCATACAACTCGAGAAGTGGTGATTTATGACGAGGTTTTCTTCGAGTTAAACATTCGTTGTCCGACGAGAGCATTTTTTTTTTGCCAGTAAAACTCCTAACCCTATGACTGCTGCTTGTCGAAGTCTGCCTGACGGAACCTCTATTGGTTTATATGTTACCTGGTGGCCGTTTCATTTAACCCGACGGAGCCAATTCACCGAATAATGTTGAGTTTCTTATAGTGCATCCACATATTATTATAAATAACGATAGTAAATAACATATCACTTTTTGATGATAGAGTTGAAATATATGTAAGTGAAACGATAACATCACATGATATTATTGCACATATAACGAAAAGGTTTACTTCTATAATTGTTCTAAAATTACAGGCTCACCATTTACATGACGTTAGACGTACGGGGGTGGTGTATTGTGGTGTGGAAGGCAAGAAGTTGGAGAAGATCGATCGATGTTACTTAGAATAGGGGCAAAAGGTGACCACGGCTTAACATGTTTTGTAAGTGGAATTACAAAATGGCTGCCATAATTTAAAAATCTTTCTTTATGTTTTGGAGGCTCCTCTCTATTTTTTTTTTATTTGTATATTTCCAAGGGGCTTTATTTATCTTTCGATGACCACAATGTATACTCTATTAGGGAGCCATCGCAAAGAGCAGTGACTAGTGGGGGAGTGGGGAATGCAAGAGAGAAAGTGGATCAGTTTTTCATGAATTGGAATCCCACCAATTTAAAGTGGGAGTCAATCGTACATATTTTAGTCTCAAATCTTAATGACCATACATTTCATCACTCCAACAAGCAAGGACTATATATATCAGCACATTGTTAAATGATATTTTGTACTAAATGACTATCTAAATTCTAGGCTAAATGGCTGAAACCATCCCTAACCTTTACCACAATTTTAGAAAATGTCTCTAGATAAATATAAATGTCATTCGTTTCTGAACTTTATCATAATGTTTCCGTTAATCTCTCCATCTCTTTTTTCAAACAAATTTCACTTAAAAAAGACAAAATTGTCAATTCATATTCGCTTCACAAATTTTTTTTTTAACAAAATTCGTTTAAAAAATAAACAGAGGAACTAACGAAACGTTAGGATAAAATTCAATAACATGAGACACTAATATTGAAGTACATAAATGGTTGCTAAAATTATAGTAAACTTAAGGGATGATTTAAACTATTTACCCTAAATTCTATTAACATTAATATAATTAGTTAATGTGTTCTAATAGAAGCCAATGATATATATATTACCAATTAATTGGTATTTCTATCCGTTGTGTAGTAATAGATCTTAGCTTTTAAATTTGATAATCACAAAATAACAAGGCCGATACAAAATATACATCCAACTTAATTTCATTGTATAAAAAATTATTAGAATATGAATAAATATTTATTAATATGTTTAAAAGCTCCCATAAAATATAAAATAAACAAAATATTTATTCATGTCCTAATTTCATTTATACATGTAAAGAAACTTTCCTAAGTGGCCATAATATATATATATATATATTCCCTTTTAAATATTTTTCTCATTATTCTTAAAGCGCATAGGAAAGTGATGAAAGTGAAATCATCTTAATGTATTCTTTTATTTTGAATAATATATATATATACATCCCTACGAGTAGCAAGAATCATAAAATGGTAGCTAGCAAGCCATATTTGACTAATCTTTTTATATTTGCTTTTACTTTTGGAAGCCAAGGCCAAACTCTTCAAGTTGTAGAAAAATATTTGTATTCACCTCAGAAGGATGCACTTATTTCCATTCTATAGTTTATTATCGAACTTTTTTTGTTTTTTATTTTCTATTTAAGAGTGACAATGGGAACTACTGACTTTTTAGAACATCGCATAAATATATTATTAATTTTTCCAATAATAAAATAATTAAATTAGAGATGATCAATAGATAATCTACATGTATCAAAATAAGCAATAGTACTAATATAGGTGAAATCTATACGGTACGTGAACCGCGTCAATAAAATTAATACATATACATGGACTAATCTCTTCTTTTTTTAATTTTTTTTTTGTAAAAATGATTTTTACTTGACGTCGTTTGAGAAATTAATAGTTCTGATCAACACAGTTAATTTTAAAAATTCAGTAATCAACCATGGGAAATTGAGAACATCCACCTGATGTTGTGCACACAATGCTCTCTATAAAGAAAAAAAAAACTAATTGAAACTACTAGTATATGTAAATTAAGGCTTTTAAATACCAATTGAATATACTCTTTTGAGAAAAGAAAAAATTAACTAAGGAAACATAGTTAAAAATTATTAATTAAAATAAATGCAGACATAATTATAATAGTTATTATATATATATATATGGCGTTTATTTTAAAGTGATTATTAGCTAATTTTGGAGAAGCGCAGGTATATAGTTTTTTTTTTTATTTTTTTTTAACTGAAGCAAGTATATATGTTTAGGCTTCATATTTCTAGATTTAGAAAAAGGGCAGTTTGTCCCGCACTGACGGTACCGGCCGGAGGTTGGTTCACGGCCACATCTGCATGCGCTGCTGCGTCGAAGTGGGCGTTGGAGCAAAGCAAATGGCAAATGAAATTGGCCAGAAAAAGAAGCCCACTCATTTTGATGCACCAATGATTTCGAGTTTCGACAATCTGGCATGGACTAAGACAATGAGACTTTACCTTGCCGGAGGGACGTGTCCGGCCATCAAGGGACACATATATAGTGGATTCACGTCCTCTTTAATTAATATCACTCATTAAAATATTTTTCTTTTCAAATTCAAGCAGCCATTCATTTTGGGTGTAGGGTTCAAAACAAATTAAGTTTTAATCTTTCCAATGTCTTTGAGACAATAATTATGTGTTTTATGTGATTAATATTCTGTTTAAATCATAAGAATTATGCTGATATATATATAATCGCTTTTTGAGGAGATAAATTAATTAATGGAATGGGATTGTGAAGTTTATAAATGTTATCGTATGTTTTAAAATGTAACGGAATTAGTTGTCTCGAGTTGAAGAGTTATCTTAATGAGGAAAAAAAAAGGTAACATAGAAAATCATTAGTTATTATTCCATGAGAGATCATGCTACTTTAATTATGATATGAAACAATAAAGCTGTTGAGACATGTAAATATTTGTGTTAGTCACCAATCCATTGACGATCTACGTACAAGCTAGTCTTGTCTTGATTTTACAAATGCTACATTTCCAACAATCTTGGCGAAGATCACTAAAATAGTTTATATATATATATAATTCAGTAATTCACTGAATTATATTATGGGGCATTGCAATTATACTAGCTAGGCAGCATTTAGTGCGGTGCCAATTATTTGGAATAAAAAAATAATAAAGGGTGAAGATATGCAAAAGTGGGCAGTTGAAAGAAAACAAATGTGTAGCCGCCGTCTACATTAACTAACAGCGTAACATAATTCGGATGACTTTAATTCTTAAAATTTGGAGATTTTTAATAAATAAAATAATTTAAAATGAATAGTTCTGATCTTAAAAATCAAATCGTTTGAATACCAATTGAACTAAAATTTCGAAAAACATATTGAAATATACTTAAAAATATTTTAAGTATTTGATAAAAAAGACAATTTTGCAATTTTACTTAATTTCTTAACTAAATAGACCGATTTAATTATCCACATTTATTGCACACACACTCATAGATTGCCTACTCCAAAATTTAGCCAATTTCAAAATCCTGAGACTAAGTAACAGTGCTAGAGGATTTGGTTGTTACAATATTTTTGACGATTAGATAGCTTTATCTCCTCAAATTCAGATATTCTCGTCCAGTTAGGTCTATGCACGTAAAATCATAAAATGAACAATCTCAATCTTAAAAATCAAATCTTCTGGGATATCAGTTGAAACAAAACTTCGAAAAATGAAATATACTTAAAAGTGTTTAAAGTGTTTGATGAATAAGATGATTTTAATATTTTAAATACTTTTCCAAATTAATCGATCGATGTAACCATCCAAATTTATTTTACATGCCCATAGATCGCCTACTCCAAAATTTAGCCAATTCCGAAACCTCGGGACCTTGTAACAGTGCGACATGATTCAGCGGTTAAAGAATATTTTTTGATGACCAGATGACTTTAACTCCTCAAATCAGGGGATTTTTAACATGCAAGGTCTAAGAATGTAAAACTATGAATTGAATGATCAAGATATTAAAAATTAGATCGTCCGAATAAAACATTGTAAAATTTATTGGAATATACTTACAAGTGTTTAAAGTGATTGATGAATAAGATGATTTTATGATTTTAAATAGTATTTGAAACTATTTGACCAATCTAGCCGTCCACATTTATTATACATACTTATAGATCGTCTACTCCAAAAATTAGGTAATTTCAAAATCATGGGGCTAAGTAATGTTGCGAAACGAATTAATGGTTACAAAATATTTTATGATGATTGAACGGCTTTGACTCCTCAGAATTTGGAGATTTTTATGAAAAGGGTCTAGGCACGTAAAACTACATAGTGAGTGGTTCGATTTGAAAATTCTATCGTCTAAACATCGATTGTACAAAAACTTCAAAAAAACGTATTGAAATATGTGAAAACGTATTGAAATATGTGAAAACGTATTGAAATATGATTGATAAGATGATTTTACGATTTTAAATCATTTTCAAAATCTATCAAACGGTCTAACTGATCATATTTATTCTACATACTTATAGATCGCCTACTTAAAAATTAGTTAATTTAGAAACCCCGAGACTAAGTAACGGTGTGATAGGACTCGACGGTTACAAAATGTTTTATGATGATTAGATGGGTTCAACTCCTCAAAATCTGGATATTTTCGACCGAAAAATTCTAGGTACGCAAAACTACATAGTGAATGGCCTCAATTTTGAAAGTTCTATCATATGACTATCAATTGAACCAAAACTTTGAAAAATATATTGAAATATGCTTAAAGGGTTTCAAATGTATAATTCATAAGATAATTTTACGATTTTAAATAATTTTCGAAATCAATCGAAAGATCTCACAATTCACATTTATTGTACATACTCATAGTTTACCTACTCCAAAAATTAGCTAATTTCAAAACCCCATAACTTAGTAATGGTGTGATGTGATTTGATGATTACGAAATGTTTTATGAAGATCAAATGACTTTTAATTCCTCAAAATCTGGAGATTTTCAAAGGGCATGCCCTTGGCACATAAACCACATAGTGAACGATATGTTTCGATTTTGAAAATTCAATCATCTGAATATCGATTGAGCCACTCTACTCTCAGTTTAGGAACAATATATATTTCAAAACCCATGAGTGGATCTATGAGTATGGAACAATGTATATTTCGAAACCCGTGAGTCAATCCACTCATCTCGTTGTATATCGATTTATTTTAGGCACATAAAACATTCACAACAAGGTGAGTGGATCAGAGATATACAACGAAAAATATATATTTTTGAAAGCATATTCTTCCAAACGACAATGGAAACCATGCATGCATAAAATAAATCGCAAGCAGACGAATTTCAATTCAATTTAGATCATATACTATGGGATCCACAAATCATAATATGCACCAAAAACCCATGGCCCACATATTTCGAAACCTGCGTTTGTTAAATCATGTGATAAAATTCGGACACCAATATCTAGAACCGGTTAAAAGTCATCATTAACTCTCTCGAACATCAGCCGTTTAGAAAACACTCCGAGCTTCTGCTGCCTGAGAACCATAACAATAACAATAATCCCCAAGTTCCGGTCATCTGGAAAACACCTCTAGCTTCGACCATCTGGGAACTCATCACAACCATGAAAAAAGTCCATGGATCAAACCCAAAACCTTTCTTTCAAAAAAAATCCTTGAATGTTTTTTGATAAAAATTATTTCCCTGAAATCTCGATTTATCAAATCATCACTAAACTCTAGACACAAATATCATACACAATTACAAACCAATCCTCGATTTCATCGGTCCTAGTCATGGGTCAATAGGTTCTACGCACTTAGTTTTACTTAGGATCCTCCAACGTCCGAGTCATTGCCAGGATCAAATAACATCTGGGTGGTATCTCCGGAATCCTTCTTTATCCACCGACCCAGCATCTTCAGGGTCCAAACAACATTTGGGTGATAAACCCAGGATCTGTCTATGTCCGAGTGATGCAATGTCCTAACATTCCTAGGATCGAGTCTCCAAAAGATTTACTCCCATCCAGGTAATGTCATACCATGACCTCTCTCGAATCTGAGTTTCTTAAAAAAAAAAAGTCTAGAGAGAATAACACACGAGGATGGTACTGTGAAAAACAATAATAAAATCCAGAAAACTCATTTTTACATAATTCTATGACTCAAAACTAAGTCAAAATACTTTTGAAAATGGGCCTGAGCCAAAAACCACGGTTTGCACAAAAATCGTAAAATTCGTGTCCAGAAATTAGTCAATAAATCCATAAAATCATCAACTAATCATTTCAAATAATTATTCAAATCATTGAAATCAAATCATACAATAAAATATCAAAACATTTAGCTATGCGCGCATCACAATTTAAAAAAAAAACATATATCTACTCATCATGCATTCGAATGATCTCTATTGCATACTATGTACCGTCCCCCAATCCTTAGAACAAGGTACCTAGTTTGCTCCAATATCAAATTGATAGGACCCACTCCAAAAACATTTTGATAACCGTGCTTAGTTCTGCTTCTGTCTGACACCTCAATCAATGTACTTGAAATACCCTGGCACTTTTATCCTATAACATAGAACCCGTTGGACAAGGGATATACACTGACTCTGCCATAATTAATATATCAGTAGGTGAGCCAAATAGGATCCGTCCTCACGGGGTCACCGCTCACATCCAACCTACTGACCCCAAAGAATTAGAAAGATATAACCTTGACTCCTTCCGAGCCCTGATTCAATAACAGGATTCTCTTGAGCTTGCTCCCGTCACTCTAACACTTCATCAAAGTCTCACAATATTAAATAAGTTCTCATCCAAACTCTTGGGACTTCAAGACGTTCATATATAGCAACGAAAGAATACTAACAATTCGAACATACGGTAATTCCCTTAAATGAAGTCCAAAACCAACATAAGTTGTACCACTAGATCTGTAAGGAGGAGAGGATAAATCTTCATGTTGACTGGATGTCCAGAAAACCCTGCACGGACCTCCACGCCCTACCGTGGCTCTTTGTGCGTGGGCCTCATGCGCCTGCGACCATAGTCGCAGGCATACTCACCTGCTATCTCCAGTTGGGTCCACGAGTTAACTTGTTTCTCTGAAACTCGGGCCTTGACTCGGTAGTTCAAACCAATTCAAAACTCACCAATTTGAAACAGATTTCAATGTTCCAAACATCGACTTTCTTCTCCTCAATCCCAGAATTAAGTTTAAGTCATCATGAACATCTAATTTTGCCTCAATTCTTAAGGAGGAAAGATCAAACTCACAATCGAGGTACAAACATCTATACGGTAGCCTCGCTGTGTCCAAAACCCTAATTTCTCAGTCCATCTTGGTCGCCACATTCCAGGAACGACGTTAACGACCTTAATTCCAAGTTCCTAAGCCAACACAACAATTTGAAAAAAGGAAATCAATTTGAATCCTTCAATTTCCTCCTCCCCCCTCCCCTCCTCGACGCCTCAATTCCCTCACCCCTTTTTATGTTTTTTCCTTTTTTCTTTTCCCTCAGAACCCAACCAGGAAATCCTTTTCTCATTTCCTCATCAGTCGTCCCCCTCTAGTTTTCCTTCCCTTTACTTTATCAACATCCTTGTACCCATAAACACGACGATGAAGAACACTTCCCTTCATGGCAAGGTAACACTTGTCACTTTAAGGAAGATCCACCAACCTACTGGTGACTCACCTAATAATAGCTCACGTAAAATTACCAAAATACCCCTAACTCTAATAGTATTTCACTATCAGAGGGTAACTACCTATCCCCTACGAGGGCAACCTGCATAAACTAGCTATTTTTCCATTTTTCTGTGACAGGACCCGCCCCGATCCCCCTGGGACCACATGGGGACGTGCCCTGCTCCCGTCTGACACCCAAAATAACGTTCCAATTTTAACCTCAAAAGTTCAAATGAATAAATAACCAAATAAAGTTATACATCAAATCCAAAATAAACCGATGTCAGACAAGGGATAAAGTTCCAAATTACAAATTGTGAGCATGACTCTAAAATAAACCTGCGGGCAAACCACCCAACAAGAGATCAGGTACGCGGAAGTAGATCTATGCCTCAGCCTCAAGATCCTCCTCTACCTCAGTAGCACAGCCTGGAGGGGTTACCAAAACATTAAGGGTGAGTGGGCCGAAACTCAAGTTTATAAAACCGTTTAATAAGTAAAACATATAATTTACCCCTCCGTTTTCCAAACATGCATGCATCAGAATTTAAAACCATAAATCATATAATATGAATCATAAGGCATGTAATAAAACCATAAACATAATTTTTAACCACTGCACTATACACTCCAATCCTGACATCCCCGATGTGTGACGTCCCTGACGTCCAATAAGGTCACAGTCCCAAGGCTACGCGTGCCACTCGGGGTCTCAATCCCGATTCCAATCCCCGAACCCTGTCCGGGTACGGCATCTCAAATGCCTAGCGTCCTAGACGCTCGACGTCCCTGACGTCAAATTATAGCAATCCTGCTTCTGAGTCATTTTACGGTCCGGTTTCTCCGTAGAATGACCCCTCGCAGGCAATGCGCCGTGATCGCTCCGGGGTACCACATCCGGATGAGACAGTATCATAAGAATGGATCTATACAGTGCAGTACCAAATACATTTTATCGATATTCACATGCAAAACATATATATATATATATAGATGAAATCCAAAACCAATCTTTAAGTTTCATCAGACGGGTCTCAAACCCAAATACCGTGAAACGTGCCATAACCATAATTTCAATATCATCAAAACCGTTTCTTGATTCCAGCATGTGAATATATAAGTAAATCAGAAACATTTAAGCATGCAAGGGTTTAATGAAATCGGGCCCACTCACAGCACAATCCTACCGAAAACCGAACGTATACCCTCGACCTGGTACTATTGTACAATCCTTGTCATGTCCAAAGTATACGTAAAGGTCAATATAAGCCCCTAACATTCAACCATGAAACCCTAGACTGAAACCGGCCCGGAAAAGCCGCCCGAACGTGCTTCCCGAGGTAATAAACCCTATTTTGACCAACTTAACGATCTCCGATCAACCCGAAACCACCGCCATTGGATTCGGATCGTCGAAACCTAAAGAATGGTGGTGGTCCCACCAAAAATACTGTTCACACGCTCCGGTCAACGCAGGAACAGTCCCTGCTGACGTCAGCATGACGTCATTATGCTGACGTCATCTGATAGCTGTCAGGTCTAACGTGTCAGACTCTGGCAGGTGCCACGTGTTAACACACGATTGGTCCACATCACTGCTCTGTCAGGCCACGTGTCAGATCTAACATGTGCCACGTGTTAGCACGGCACTGGTCCACGTCACTGACATGTCAGTGACACGTGGCAGCCCCTGATTGGGCCACGTCACTGACATGTCAGTGCTGACTGTGCACTGACATGTGACACGTGTCAGCTGAAGAGTGGTCCACGTCACCTGACAAGTCTGATAGGGTGCCACACCATCACCTCTGTCCTCTTGACGGGTCAACCCGTCACTCTGCAACTGGGTCGATCAGACCCGCGATCAGACCCGGTCACTATTCCCTCAATTCCCAACCATTTTAACTCTAATTTCTTCCTATGTGCTCGTCTCAATCCCAGTAAGGGTTCTATGGAATCAAAAACATTAAACAAGGGCTGAAACAAAGGCTTACCCCGATGAACAGAACCGGTTCCCCTGTCGCCGCTTATCCTCCGTTCAGGTCTCCTTAGATCGCGAAATCAAGTTCTAAGTGCTCCTACTTGTCCCTAGAATTGATTAGGGTTAATAGAAATCAAAGATTAACGTTGAATCATCGAGCTTCCAATTTTGAGTTTTTCAAAACAGTTCGGGTTTAGAAACCACCTACCTCGCCGCCGTCAGCCACCGATCACCGCCGTCTCTCTGCCTCACCAGCGAGTCCAGCCACACACAATGCAAGGGACAGGGTGCTATACTGGTGTGTTTGTCGAATGGACCGTGTGTGTGCTTCGGGTAGAAGAAATATATAGTATGGAGGGAAAGGAAATAGGCGGTCCAGATTTAATCTTGAGAAACAGATTAAGGGTTGAGATGTAACCTGGGAGTTTTGAGATGAATGGCTGAGATCAAAAGGTGGGTTTAATCCTATTTAATCACTTAGTGGAGCTTGATCCAATCTAGCCAATGGATGAGTGACACTTGTCACTCATCCAGGTGTCCTCCAATCACAATATCAGAATAAAATATTCGACACGATTATCGAGGCGCAAACCTCCCGATTTCACATTTCTAACCATAACTTCCTCGTACGGAGTCCGATTTCGGCTTGCCGCCTGTCTACGGACTCAGGACATCGAGACCTACCTAACGGTCCTTGAGTCATGTGAAAATTAGTTTCCAAACGAAAAGTCAACATTTTCGCCCCAATCGTCCAAATTACGGTAATGCCCCTGAACTTCCGATAGTCATAATTTTTTCCCTGATCGTCCGAATTGGACGTGCCACCTGTCTATGGACTCGTGACGTCCCGAACTACGTCACGGTCATTGGTCAAAGTCCATTTTATCCTCCAATAAAAAAGTCAACAGTTTGACAATACAATTCACAGGGGTAAAAATGTCAATTCATGCAATAATTTACAATATTAAAATCCTCAAATTTCCGGGGTGTTACATTCCGTCTGTTGATAACATCCAAGATTGTTTGATTGATTTTCCGCCTCCTTTTAGTTTGGGCATCGCTAAAGATGTTATTTTGATTCCAAGATAAAAAAGATGTGTTTCGGGTGGCAAAAGTCGCTTGATTTATGTCCATATATTGCATACGACTCTGGTTTCTAGTTGGGCCACCATTTCGTCCTAACTTTCCATTTCGTAAGCATTCAATTTCCTTAAGCATTCCAAGACGGATTCGTATCCATTCAGAGGGACATGACCTAGCCTTCCTTATTTGGCCTTAGGATTGAATGCTGGAGCACTCAAAGATTTCCATGAGTTGACTGACAATGACAAAGGCTTACAAAACTAAGTAAGGCCTTTCACCCTAGTATCCAATTTACCAAAATACCTTTGAATGTCCAACCCCGAAACTCCTCAATATGGTCTCTCTCTCTTTCGCATGCTGCATGTGTTATGAACTCGTGAGTTTGAGACCCATGCAATGGTCTAATTAAAACATTTCAAGAAATTTCTAAAATTAAAATTGATCTTTTGACCCTTAATACAGATAAGGGTAAGTACGTCTTTTTTTCTAATTTTATTTATAAACTCGACCCAATTTCTAGGATGGATCATTACAATAACTTCTTCAGATTTACATCAAGGAGAAATTTGACAATGGCATTAAGCTTCTTCAACAAATTTCCAAACTTATCGAGGTAAAATTGAAGCTTGGAAGTTGTAGTATTGGATTCCTTAGGTTGATTACTAGATTTTGACGAATTATATGGTCGATTTGGTAGAAGTTTGACTTGAAGCATGTGCCACACAAAGAAGATCGAGAGCATCCATAGTAAAGCCACCAAACTAACCACCACCACCACCCACAAAATCAGCGACCTAGACCTCGCGACCTCTACGCCTTTATTCGCGTCATTGTGACCAACCTAACCCAATCAAGCACGATCGTTGAACTCGGAAGACTCAGCGAACTCGACATACTCAGTGGACTCAGAAGCATTGTAACGACCCGTCCCGAATATCGGGATTTAATAATATTTAATTGTGATTTACTAATTTGGGATTAGTTGTGTGATTTCGGACGAATTGTGCAAAATGACCGTTTTGCCCCTGGGCGTTGGCAAAATGTTGACTTTTATTTCGGATGGTCAAATGGACTTTGACCGATGACCGTGATGTAGTTCGGGACGTCACGAGTTCATAGACAGGTGGCACGTTCGATTCCGACGTTCGTGGTGAAAGTTATGATGTACGGAAGTTCAAGGGCGTTTTCGTAATTTGGACAAATGAAGGGGAAATGTTGACTTTTTGACCGGGATGTCCGATGGCCGAGGGCCAAGGACCGTTACGGAGGTTTCGTCGATGCGAATCCAACGACAGGTGGCATGCCGAAATCGGACTTCGTACGAGGAAGTTATGGTCTGAAACGTGAAATCGGGGAAGTTACGTCTCGGTAACTGTGTTGATTATTTTATTCTGAAATGGTGGTTGGAGGACACTTGGATGAGTGACAAGTGTCACTCATCCGACGGCTAGATTGGATCTTGATCCACTAATCATAAACTATATACTAAAGTTTCCACTATATAATAATTTAGGATTAAATCCCTACTTTTGATCTGAACCATCCATCTAACTCCCCAGATTGCATCACAGCCGTCCATCTCATCTCTCCCTTCTATTTCTGATCAGCCCTCAACCGTGTACACCCAAACTTCAAATTTCTTCTACCCTTAATCTCCTCCCTATCCACTGAAATTGTGAACGAAAATTGGAGAGAATTGAATTTGTTTCAACTTGAGATTACACGGGGGATTGACTGAGTGAGGGAGACTGAGAAATCGAAAATTTGGTTTTTGGGAGGGAAATTCGAAATGGATGATTTGAGCCGTGAGGATTGAATTTGTTAATTCAGTTCGACTTCTGGGATCAAAACGATCAGTTTTGCAGCAAGAACGACGAGAAACCATGTCGGATTGAGGAAGAACTGAGCTTCCATGGCAGCTCAAAATCGAGCTTAGGTTCAATGGGTTAGAGGTATGTAATTCTCAAATTGATCTTGTAGAAATGTCCCTTACACTCTCACGATGCTAACTGAATGAATTAATTTGGAAACCAGGGACGATATCGTGAAACCCGATTTGAAAACCCGTCGAGGATCGATCGTGAGTCGTGGAGATATATACCCTAATTTGTGTAATTCGATTTACAGAACTTAAATGGAGATTGATTACAAGGGATCAGTTGAAGGATTGGATTAAATTGATGTCGAATTGGGTGAGATTGAACCGGGTCAGATCGCGGGTAATCAGACCCATTTACCAGTCATTCGGGTGAGGGAGACCACTGTAGCAGTCACTGTAGTAGACGCGTGGCTTTCACGCGCAGCCACTCACGGCGGCGCGTGACGGCGCGTGAGTGCGAATCCCGAGGTATGATCAACATGACTTTTGTCCTATACAATGTAACGAACATTTTGGGATTGGCTTCGTGTCGATCGGACACCGTCTCGATATTGTTCGGGATGTCCGAAGGTTTTAAATCCAATTTAAAAATACTTAAAAATTCGGGAAAATTACGGGACTTGAATAGGATGTTAATGTTGAGGTTAGTGACCCTCTAATGTGATTTGAACAGGATTGGGAGTCCCGGTGATAGTGGTGTGGCCCGGGAAGGCCTATGGCACGCGTATCGAGACGCTCGGTTAAACGGTCTGTGAGTGGACATTGGTTTTATAAATTCGATGCATGCATAACTGTTTCATGATTTTTATAATTATGCTTAAATGATTTACTTTGGATATCGGTGAATTTAAATGATTTCACGCATTTCGAGGCGATTTACGTGTTTGCACGTAAATCGAGAATTTTTCTGGATTTGCACTGATTTAAAAAAAAATGTGGTTGGATATGATTTCATGAAACGGTTACGGATTTGATAAAGTGAAATCGGGCCAGGGGCCCAGTTGATTTATGGATCGGGCCAGGGGCCCAATTAACTTATGAATCGGGCCAGGGGCCCAGTTAACTTGTGAAATCGGGTCAGGGGCCCAGTGGATTTATACATGTGATTGCGGGTCGGGGACCCTAAAATGGAATTGAATAAATGTTTTCTGGGTTACATTTTATATATGTTCACATGCTGGAATCAATAAATGGTTTTGATAATATTTCGGTTATGGCACGTTTCACGGTATTTGGGCATGAGACCCGTTTGATGAAACGTAACGATCGGTTCGGATTTTACCTATGTATACATATATGTTTTGCATGTGGATATCAATAAAATGTATTTGGTACTGCACTGTATAGATCCTTCCATATTATATTGTCTCCTCCGGATGAGGTACCCCGGAGAGGTCACGGACGTCTAGTACGTCCAGCGTCTATGACGCTAAGCATCGGGGATGCTGTACCCGAACGGGGTTCGGGGATTGAACTCGGAAATTGAGACCCGAGTGGCACGCGTAGCCTTGTGATTGTGACCTTATTGACGTCAGGGGCGTCAGACATCAGGGATGTCGGATTGGAGTGTATAGTGCAGTGGCTAAAATTATGGTTATGGTTTATATTATATACCTTATGGTTCATATTACTGGATTTATGAAATAGCTCTTGGATTGACTTTTGGAATTTGAAACTATGCTTTGGTTTCCGGGCTAGGGCCCTAATGGTTATTTCTGAATAAATATGTGAAAAGTGGTTTATGGTGCATGCATATGATTTTACTGAGGGACATAAATGTCTTATAAATGTTTTAAACAGACTTGTTTATTTTCGTCCACTCACAGCTTTTGTTTTTAATTGACAGGACCCATCCCAATTCCCCCAGGATTAGTGCGGGATGACCCTGCTCCCGTCTGACACGAAGTATCAGACAAGGGATATTTCCGACCTTTGCCCTCCCGGGCTATCAGAGTACGCCAGGATCCGGAGGAGGTATGTGATATCTCGGTCTCTGCTACAGTCCACAATCTGATGTCAACCTGAAGGGCAGTCAAAACATTAAAAACTGTGAGTGGACAAAACAAAAGTTTATAAAAACATTTAATAAGGAAGACATTTGTACCCTCCACTAAAAAGCATGCATGCATTGGAAAACCATTTAACCAAAGAAACCATACGTGGGAACTAAGCCCAAATCAGATATAAACGAAGGTCGAAAGGACCACAATAAAAACGACCATACGGGCCACTGCCCAAATCCATAAGGGACTCGGCCCCAAACCATAAAGAAACCAAGTAAACGAGCCACTGCTCAAATCCTGTGCACACCTGTGCACACCACATATCATATATCATATATACATCACATACATATATATAAGTCACACAACCAATCCTGTCACGGTATCCAAAGCCACGCGCGCGCTACCCGAGTCTCAATCCGAGTCATCTCAAAGTCAAGATTAATGTCCGCAGACCACTGACCCTACCCGAGGTAATAGTAATCATAGCCTTCCTGAGAGTAAGGAACCCAACTGGGGGGTGACTCCACTCAGTCGGTGCTCCGTGACTACTCCGGGGTCCACCCAGGCCAACGACCCTCCCCGGAGGAGATAATAGAAGTAAAGGAAGGTAGACGAACATATATATACATAACATAAACATTCATGACCGGTTCCCCTGAACCGTCATGATCCATAATATCCATAATCAGGTAACATGCCGGTTCCCATAAACCGTCATGTACCGTAATAACATAACCAGGTAACATGCCGGTTCCCATAAACCGTCATGTACCGTAATAACCAACAAGGGTTCATGCCGGTTCCCATAAACCGTCATGAACCATGATACCATATTAAGAGTTCATGCCGGTTCCCATAAACCGTCATGAACCGGGAAATCCATTTAAGGTTCCCTGACCTGAAATCAAAACCGTAAAGTGACTGGGTCTCGTACCCGAACATAGGACACCAACTGGGCACCGTGCCCGGAATCTGAGGTCATATGCCCGAGACAAAACCAAATGGGTCTCATACCCGAGTTTATCATTTTGAAATCCAAATTCAGTTCATTTAAATCAATAAAGAAATACAGACCCGTATAAGCACCGTATAAGGCCGAAACCTCGAAATACGTGCTTATACGTAACCACATACAAATGCACCCATGGCATCATCAAACAAGTAATAAAACATATAATAAACATTTATGCATGCACCAATTTAGAAAACAAGGTCCACTCACAGACCGTCCGAGCTGCCGCCTCGATTTGCGTGCCATACGGCTCCCCGAGCCGATCACCATCACCGGGACTCCCAAACCTGTCCAAATTTTAATAGAAGGTTACTAACTACTTAATTAACCTCCCACTAAAGCCCCGTAATTTTCCCGTATTTTCAACTATTTTTAAACCGACCCTAAACCTTCCGACACCCCGAAAGCTATCGAAACGATGTCCGATTGACACGAGACCAGTCCCAAAATCTTCGTTACATCGAATAGAAGATTTCCCGTGTTGAGCACTTTCCCAAATTATGGCCCACGGGCCTTCACGAGCCCCTAGAAGGTCGAAAACACTGTTCATCGGCATCAAGCTCCAGCAGAACGGTTTTCCTGTGCTGGACCGGTTCACCTGGTTTGGCCGGTCCAACTGGACCGGCGTGACCGGTTCACAGCCCTAGACACCTCAATATTCATCCTAGTTCTTCCTTTTTGATTCCTTCCTTCCTATTTTGATGTTTTCTATCCATTTCAATCCTTAAACACAACCGAAAACACCTAAATCCTAAGGTTTGATTTTGAACCAAATGGTTCAAAATTCTCAAAATGCAGCCATGGCTTTACAGCAGTCCCTAGCTTCCTAAAACCTTCCTAACATGTCCCTAGCAACTCAATGGACTCATTAAAATCATTAGAAATGAACCATAACATCAAAAATGTAAAAATGGATCAAAAGGGCCTCACCGTGAACCTCACGGGTTCTTGTCCCTCTCGCCGCCGTGGATGGCGGTTCTGGCCGCCCAGCCACCTCCTCAGTCCCCTCTTCCATCCCTGGTTGCTTGAATGAAGGATGGATGGGTTTTGGGTTGCACAGATGGAAGGATGGTGGATGTGAGATCGGGTAGTTTTGTGTGTGTGTGTTTGAAATGAGGAAGAATGGAATGCACGGTGCATGAAGGGAAAAATGGTGTCCATTGGATGGGTGACACTTGTCACTCATCCATTGGGTCCTCCATTAAATATCTGAGCCCCACAAAAGTCCAAAAGTTAACTCGTTTTCGTAATTCGCGCAATAGTACGTTCGAACTTCCGTGAACCGTAACTTCGCCGTCGAACGTCCAAATTCGACGTGCCGCCTATCTACGGATTCGTATCGTCCGTATCTACGTAACGGTCTTCGGCCCTCGGCCATCGGACCTCCCGGTCAAAAAGTCAACATTTGACCCCCATTTAACCAAAATTACCAAAATGCCCCTAAACTTCCGAACGTCATAACTTCCTCCTCGAATGTCGGAATTGAACGTGCCACCTGCCTATGAACTCGTGACGTCACGAACTACGTCACGGTCATCGGTCAAAGTCCCTTTGACCGCCCGATCGAAAAGTCAACGTTTTGCCACCACCAGGGGCAAAACGGTCATTCCGCATCGTTCGTCTGATTTAACCTAACTAATCACCGATTAACCTCACTAATCGTGATTAGTCACTAATCTAATCATGGAATTTGGGACGGGTCGTTACATTAATGCCCTTCAGGTTGATTCCGGATGCGACTGCAGCAGAGACTAGGACATCATACACCTCCTCCATCGATCCTTACGCACTCTGGAAGCCCGGTTGGGCAGTGGCAACAGGTTATCCCTTGTTTGACACCTCTTGTCAGACGGGAGCATGAAACATTCCATGGGAATCCCGGGGGGATTGGGATGGGTCGTGTCAAGCATCGTTCTCAGTTTCAATTTCTGGTTTGCTTAATTAATTTTCAATATATGTTTTTTTTAATGTAATAATAATATTTCAATGGCTGAAATTGCCATAAAAATCATAAATTGAATGATGGTGGAATTTGCGTTGAAATTAGGATTTGGTAAATGAGGATGATGAATAAATAGAGAATGGATGATGGAGTGGAGATGATGATGGCGTGGAAAACCAGTTCCACCTTTCCTCCCAGTTATACATATTTTACCTACTATTTAATCACTTGTTTTTATACATGAACTTCCCTTTATTTCACCCGTCGTTAGATTTAGTTTTTTTTGGATCTAACGATACTGCACCATATCGCACTTAATTCGATGTGGTGTAGTAGAAATTTGTGATATTATGATGGTTATAATGTATGGTATGCATTCACTATTCTTGGTATTGGATGGTAAATCCTAATTGATTTTAATAATGAAGGCAAGTGTTTATAAAAAGACTAGGTTTATTTTTCTCACTATAAAGCACCCTTTCCGTTTTTTGTTTGTTTGTTCTTCTTCGAGTTTAGGGGGCTTTTCCTTGATACCCATAGAGATGTAATGAATAAACTGAATAATTAAACTGGCCTTGGTGTCAAGTTCACCGGAATTTATTGACACAAAAATTGAAGTGAACAATTAATCTTCTAAACCATATATTGCCAATTCATCCAAGACACTTGGTTAATTCACCTATGCTTAATTATGTGTTTCATTCATTCTATTTAACTCTAGTTCAGAGTCAAGTGTTTTCAATTTCATAAAATAATTATGCCATGTGTGATTTCTATGAGTCTTATGTATGATTTCCATAAGTCATACATATACCTTATTTAGTAAGGAGTCATACCCATTTGAGGGGATGCCCATAGTGCCTATAAATACTCCCTCAGCATTTGGAGTAAGGAATCATCTCATAATTATTCATTAAATATTTTTTTAGCGGCGAGTGTTCTTCCATATTTAACTATCTTCTCTTATATCTTGATGGATTGCATTAGGTGGCGAGTTGTTTAACTTTTATCTCCAATGTGAATTCTTTAGAGTGACAAGTTTTCTATTCTAAGGTGTTCACTTGTATTATCTCCTACAATCTTCATTAGTCTAGTGTCATTTATTCATCTTCAAGCTTCTTTTTTCTAATTCTGCTGTCAAGGTATCAATAATGGTCACATGTTTCAACGTCAAGATAGGTTAAGTTGTTGCGGAAACTTTTGTCTTTAGGAGCCTCATTTACCTTGATAGGAGTTTTCACTCGGGATGAGGCTCAATGAATTTTTATTGAACGATCACAATCCCTCATTAGTGGTGGTGTCAATCACGATAGATTAGAGCATCTGCAATATGGTAGTGGATGATATTCCTCGTTGTCTTTGGAATTTTTTGTAGACAACAATGCTGGCAAATATGCATTGATAATAATAAAAGTGACCCATTTGTGCCTTTTGTTGGGTTATTCATTTTTTTTTAAGTTTCCTTTGGGAAAAAAAGTTCAATGGCTTTTATATCAAATCGGTTCCGCTAGTTTTTCTCTTTTCTGGAATTGTAAAAATCAGTTCGTCTGAGTAACAATGGCCTTGTTGATGCTTATGAGATTGAAGTTATATTATTTTGTGTATTATTCACTCTAGATTGTTTTAACAAATGCCAAGCTTGATCACGTGAGGTATTTACCCATGTTTGTACATCATCAAGCTATTACAGTGTAATTTATCTCCACTTTATATTTTATTCTATTAATAAAATTTAGTATATTATGAAAGAAAGAAAAAATAATGAAGATAATAAATATATAAGTATATTCAATCTATGTATGTATTGAATCATAATGGAAATGTAATTAAGTTAGTAATGAAAAATTGTAACCCTATTTTTGGAAAGGAGGAGAGGGGCAAGAAAAACATTTTGAGTAGGCAATAGCACATGGTGGGTTTGTTTCTTTATGCAAATTAAGACGGTGGTTCGGTCGAGATGATAGTGAGAATGTGGGGAAGTGGAAAGATGTTTCTTTATGCAAATTAAATACAATTGTTTCCTTGCCATACAACATCTTTGTCTAGGTAATGAAGGTGATTGAGGGCACATCTAAGATGGCTCACGCCTCTCTTTTATGGTGATAATTTCGATTGACATTTGTATAAATAAGGCCACCGAACCCCCAATTAATAAGTTAAGAGCATATATGTGATCCCTTGCCGCTAATATATATGGATGAAAATGAAAGTTATACGCACTATGTTGAATCAAAGATTGAACCCGTCGCGAAAAGTCCTCACAATTCCTGCAAACAGCAAACAAATAGATATCGTTGCTTCGATCGATTTACCCGGGGGGTTGTTCGACCAAGAATGTAACGACCCGAACCGAGAATAATAATATTTTAATGTAAAAAGACTATTTTGCCCATGAAGGAGGGAAACTTTGACTTTTGGCCCGGGCAACAATTTGGACTTTGACCCATGACTATGACGTAGGTCGGGATGTCACGAATCCGTAGACAGGCGGCACGCCGAAATCGGAGTTCGTATGAAGAAGTTATGGTCAAGGAAGCGTTTTAGCGGAATTTACGAACCGAGAACAACGGAATAAAATATTAATTTATTACGGGAATCCGTGCCAACCTAATATTTAAATCAAACCGATGGATTGGTGACAAGTGTCACCCATCCAAGCCTACATTATTCCCATAAAGCAACTAATACTATTTAATCTATTTTTTATATTATTTATTTTCCCTCCATTTGATTTCAGCCATTGGATTTCTGGCCAGATTGAATCCTGGCCCTTCATTTCTTCTGATTTCCCTTGTTCATGCACGATCTCTGTTTGCCTTTGCTTACAAACACACACAAACACACACATACAGCCCCCTTCACAAACCCGTGCATTCCTTCCATTTTCTCTCGACCAAGGCGATCAAACCAGCCATCCTCTTCGCACCAAACGACCACCCACAGCACCACCATCATCTGGTCTTCACAACCCGTGCAACCACCAGCCACCACCAGCCCATTTTCCCGTCCGAAATTCCGTCCAAAAACTCAGACCCGAAACACGACGGAAACGGGTCCAAGAAGCAAACCGTGACAACCACACCACCTCGACGCAGGGGAAGCTCCAGTCTACACCGTGAGGACCCCAGGAGCTTAACTGGACGACGGCACGGCCTGCGGCGGCGTCACGGCGGCGGTAAGGTCGAAAACCCGAAAACCCGTTTTGATCCCCTGTTTCGAGTCATCGTGTTTTAGTGCTAGGAAATTGATTGTGTGATGTTAGAAATGTTCTAGGGTGAGAGACGAGTCGACCACGACTGGTTTGGACGACGGAGACGGCGTGGATCACCGGAGAAGGCGATCGGACTTTGGCCGTGAGTTTCAGAGAAGAACTGGTGCGTTTTCTCTCATTTTCTTTCCATTTTGAGGTTGTAGAACCATAGAACAGACCTAGACGACCCTATAGGGATGAACCCCGTCGAAAATGGTGGCCGGAATCGTACGGTTGAATCGGGTCAAGCCGTGGGTCGACGGCGACCCGGTTCCAGTCAAACGGGTCTGACCCGATACTGTAGCATGATCACGTCATCATGCTGACGTCACTTCTGACGTCATGATGACGTCATCCTGTCAGATATTGTCAGACCAGGGACCAATCAGAACATGCCACGTGTCACCTGACATGCTGACGTCAGCATGACGTCACTGCTGACGTCAGCAGTACTGTAGCAGCGTTGACCCACGCGTTGACCAGGCGCGTGGGGGCGCGTGTGAACAGTGATTTTGGTGGGGCCGGTACCATTTTTAAGGTTTCGACGATACGGATCCAATGGAGGTGGTTTCGTGTCGATCGGAGATCGTTATGTTGGTCAAAATGGGGTTTGAAGCACCGGGAATAGTGCCCGGGATGCGTTTTTGAGGCGGATCTGTTCTAGGGTCTTGGTATTGATATTATAGGGTCCTTAAGTAACCCTCAGGAATAATAATACAGGTTTATAGAGATCGTTGAGCAGCAAGGACCGAGTGTGAGTGGGCTGTTTGATTTATAAAAGGCTTGCATGCATAAACTGTTTTACTATTTCCACTGATGAGTCTTATGAACTGTTTATATATGTTATTACAATGTTTTGGGCATGAGACCCGTCTGGATTATATGTGGATTTTGTTTGGGATGTCCGGGGGACATAGGGTAAACTATACTGTTATTGTACTGTACTTTCCTACCTGTGTATATTGTCTCCTCCAGGGAGGGTCGTTGGCCTGGGTGGACCCTGGAGTAGTCACGGGGCTCTGACTGAGTGGAGTTGACCCCCGTTGGGCTGCTTACTCTCAGGAAGGCATGTTCATATACCTCGGGCAGTGACCGGGATACCGGGAGCTGATGTACCTAGAGAGTCTCGGGTGTGAGACCCTGAGTGGCAACGCGTAGCCTTAGAACCGTGACATCTTTTGGGTTGGGTTTTACAGTGCACTGATATGTTAGTTTCACCTTACGATTATTATTATGGTTCATTGGTTTATAATATTATGTTTTCACTGCATGCAAGATTTGGAAAACGGAGGGGTAAAACCTTATGATTATTTTATTATTAAATTGATTTCTAAACTGTTATTTTTGGCCCACTCACCCTTATTTTACTGACCCCTCCAGACCCTGACACGGCAATAGAGGAGGAGGACCCGGAGGAGGAGGCAGAGGGTTAGTTTGCCTAGCTGTGCACCTGTACACCCACTAAATGTACTCTGACTAGTGTGCTCACATGTTGTATTTTACTTTCCCTTGTCTGACAGTATCACTTTAAACACTGTGTTTGTACGTTATCTATCTATGTGAGTCTTCGGTCTTTATTTAAGGGTAATTTTGGTATGTTTAGAGTCATTGTCAGACGGGAGCGGGTCACGTCCCCGGGTGGTCCCAGTGGGATTAGGACGGGTCCTGTCAGCTTGGTATCAGAGCATTAGGATTAGTAGTCAGAGTACTAGGTTAGCGGTTTGTACTTTGTACATGGTCGCTTTCGATGTCTTTTAACCTGTTTGCCTCTTCACAGTTGGATATGCCTCCCCGACGTGAACCCCGTGCACGTGTTGACGAGGGCAATGGAGGAAATGGAGACACTGCGAGCATTGAGCGGGCTCAGCGCCTGGGTGCTACGCACTTCAGTGGGGGAACCGACCCTGAGGAAGCACACCAGTGGATTGACCGCTGGGAGAGGATTTTCGAGGTTATGCACTGTCCTCCGGAGGAGCGTGTCATTGTGGCGACTTTCCTACTGGATGAGAGCGCCTATCGATGGTGGCACAACATTGTTTTGGCCGGCTGGACTGTTCACACCATTCCATGGGAGACTTTCCGAGAGCGGTTTCTCAACCAGTTCTATCCACGGTCGTTTCGCAACGCCCGTGAGGCGGAGTTTCTGCAACTCCGGCAGGGGGATTAGACTGTAGCAGAGTACGAGGAGACCTTCCTGATGTTGTCTCGCTTTGCTGAGAACTTCGTGATCACTGAGGCAGACCGATGTCGCAGATTTGAGTGGGGCTTGCGACCTGAGATTCAGGCGATGGTGACTGCAACACTCTTTGCGTCCATGAGGGATCTGACTGATGCGGCGACCAGGGTTGAGAACAGTATCCTGGCTCGTCAGCGAGCTGAGGGGGAGACTCGGCGACGTGATCGCCCACACTTGGGATTCTCGGGCCGTCGTGGCTCGAAGGGAGGACATTCTGGTGGATCTTCGTCTTCTGGCAGCCGAGGACGTTCTGGTCAGTTCAGGAGTCCTCAGAGGTCTGGACAGCGTTCTGGAGCTTGGCAGCGGTCGTACTCACCGATGAGCATCTCACCGGGAGGATACTCGGGTCGACCTAGGGAGGTCACTTGCTTCGCTTGTGGGGAGCCGGGGCACTATGCTTCTGAGTATCCACTGATTCGCGGCAGTACTGCGCCAGCACAGAGCACAGCATCCCAGACTGAAAGCAGCCGGACACGCGGTGTTGTGCGTGGCCGTGATCGAGGAGCTAGAGGACGGGGACGACCTGCAGAGTCTATGGCTCATGTTTATGCTGTTACCCAGCAGCAGGCCAGATCCATTCCGGGAGTGTTGACAGGTACTGTACATATTTATGGCATGGTTGTTCGTGCATTGATGGATTCGGGGGCAACTCATTCTTTTATTTCACCGCGTTGTGCGAGTCTGTTGGGCCGTGAGGTGACCGCACTTGAGCACGAGATGGGAGTGGGGACACCGATGGGTGTGACCTACCAGGTGAACCAGGAGATACGAGCTTGTCCTGTGGAGATTGAGGGAGTTGAATTTCCGGCAGACTTAATCCTGATGAATGTTCACGATTTCGATGTGATACTTGGAGTTGATTGGTTGTCGGAGTACAATTCACTCATCGACTGTGGTAACATGCGGTTGACTTTGAGAGGTCCAGGATTACCGGAAGTGATATTTCAGGGAGAGTGTGGAGACGCATCACCCAAGGTAATATCTGCACTCACAACTACTAAACTCTTACAGAAGGGGTGTCAGGGTTATCTTGCTTATGTGGTAGAGTCTACGGATGAATCTTTGCGTATTGAGGATATTCCGATTGTGCGGGAATTTCCTGATGTCTTTCCAGGAGATTTACCTGGATTACCACCACCCAGGGAGATCGACTTTACGATCGAGTTACTCCCCGGGACTCGACCGATTTCACAAGCACCGTATCGTATGGCACCGGCGGAGCTACGGGAATTGAAAATCCAATTACAGGAACTGGTGGATCTAGGGTTTATCCGACCCAGTACATCACCATGGGGAGCGCCGGTCTTATTTGTGAAAAAGAAGGAGGGTAGTTTACGGTTGTGTGTGGATTATCGGCAGTTGAACAAGGCTACGGTAAGGAACCAGTATCCCTTACCCAGGATCGATGATTTGTTCGATCAGTTACGAGGAGCGCGATATTTCTCCAAGATAGATCTGAGGTCAGGGTACCATCAACTGAGAATAGCCGAGGGGGATGTTCAGAAAACAGCTTTTCGAACGAGGTATGGGCATTATGAGTTCTTGGTGATGCCCTTTGGATTGACGAATGCACCAGCTGCATTCATGGACTTGATGAATCGAGTTTTTCGAGCATACCTGGATAAATTTGTGATCGTGTTTATCGACGACATCTTGGTGTATTCCAAGAGTGTCAGGGCTCATGAGGAGCACTTACGAATGGTATTGGGTAAACTACGACAGGAGCAGCTGTATGCTAAGTTAAGCAAGTGTCAGTTTTGGCTAAATAGTATTGGATTCTTGGGTCACATTATATCACCCGAGGGGATAAGTGTGGATCCTCAGAAAACGGAGGCTGTGACGAATTGGCCAAGACCGACCACGGTGACGGAAGTGCGAAGTTTTGTTGGGTTAGCAGGCTATTATCGGAGATTCGTAGAGGGTTTCTCCCAGATTACCGCACCATTGACTCGGTTAACCCGGAAAGGGGTGAAGTTTGTATGGGACGACCAGTGTGAACAGAGTTTTCAAGAATTAAAGTGTCGATTAACCACTGCACCTGTCCTTGCATTACCAGACAGCAGTGGAGAGTTCGTGGTATATAGTGATGCATCGCTGCAGGGTTTGGGTTGTGTATTGATGCAGAATGGAAAAGTGATTGCTTACGCATCCCGGCAGCTGAAGACGCACGAGTTGAACTACCCTACTCATGATTTGGAATTGGCGGCGGTGGTTCATGCTCTAAAGATCTGGAGACATCATTTGTTCGGTGTGACATGCCGAATATTCACCGATCACCAAAGTCTTAAACATTTGTTCACACAGAAGGAACTCAACATGAGACAGCGGAGATGGTTGGAGTTGTTGAAGGATTATGATTGTACCATCGAGTACCATCCTGGCAAGGCAAATGTTGTAGCTGATGCACTTAGCAGGAAGTCGGCGGGATCAGTTGCGCATTTGAGATTGGTGTATCTTCCTATGCTAGTGGAACTTCGGAAGAGCGGAGTTATGTTAGGGATGGACGATCAGGGAGCCTTGTTGGCTAGCTTTCATGTGCGACCCGTGTTGGTCGACAGGATCATCGAGGCTCAACTACAGGACCAGATACTTTGTGATTACAGGAACGAGGTTGAATCCGGACCGAGACAAGATTTCTCCGTCAGGGGTGATGGAGCATTAGTGAAGCTTGGGAGATTGTGTGTACCTGCGGTACCAGAGTTGAGGAGAGAGATTTTAGACGAGGCCCACAGTTCGGCCTATGCTATGCATCCAGGAGGGACAAAGATGTACCGTACCCTCCGGGACTATTATTCGTGGCCAGGGATGAAGAGGGAGATAGCTGAGTTTGTCAGCAAATGTTTGATCTGTCAGCAGGTCAAAGCAGAACGGCAGCGTCCGTATGGGGCTATGCAGCCACTTCCAATTCCACAATGGAAGTGGGATCATATTACAATGGACTTTGTCTTCAAGTTACCGAAGACAAGGAGTGGAGTTGATGGAGTCTGGGTAATAGTGGACCAGTTGACTAAATCAGCGCATTTTCTGCCTGTACGTGAGACATACAAGCTCAACCGTTTGGCCCAGCTATTCATAAATGAGATCATCCGACTACACGGTACCCCAGAGTCGATCGTGTCGGATCGGGATCCGCGTTTCTCATCCAGGTTTTGGAGGAGTCTACAGACCACTTTGGGTACAAAATTATACTTCAGTACAGCATTCCACCCACAGACCGACGGACAGTCTGAAAGGACAATACGAACTCTCGAGGACATGATGAGAGCCTGTGTGTTGCAATTCCAGGATTCGTGGGCTGATCGATTACCATTGATGGAATTTGCCTACAATAACAGCTACCATGCGAGTATAGGGATGGCACCCTATGAGGCACTGTATGGTCGACAGTGCAGAACACCGGTATGCTGGATGGAGATCGGAGAAAGAACTGCAGTGGGGCCGGATCTGATGGATATGACCCAGGAGACAGTTCGGGTTATTCGGGAGAGATTGAAGGCGGCCCAGGATCGTCAGAAAAGCTATGCAGACCGACGGATCCGAGATTTAGAGTTCGAGGTTGGTGACTTTGTCTTTTTAAAGTTATCGCCGTGGAAAGGGATTCTTCGATTTGGACGACGTGGGAGATTGAGTCCTCGTTATATCGGACCATATGAGATTGTCGAGAGGATTGGTCCAGTGGCTTACCGTTTAGCACTACCTTCGGAGCTTTCCCGAGTACATGATGTATTTCATGTGTCAATGCTACGGAAGTATCTTCGGGATGACTCTCATGCACTGCCAGAGCAACCACTGGAACTGATGACAGATTTGAGTTTCGAGGAACGGCCAGTGCAGATTCTGGATAGGAAGGAAAAGGTCTTAAGGAACAAGACGATTTCTTCGGTTAAAGTACTATGGCGGAACCACGAGGTGGAGCAAGCGACATGGGAACCCGAGGAATTGATGAGAGGGCAGTACCCATACTTGTTTGAGTAATTTCGAGGACGAAATTTCTGTAAGGAGGGTAGGTTGTAACGACCCGAACCGAGAATAATAATATTTTAATGTAAAAAGACTATTTTGCCCCTGAAGGGGGGAAACTTTGACTTTTGGCCCGGGCAACAATTTGGACTTTGACCCATGACTATGACGTAGGTCGGGATGTCACGAATCCGTAGACAGGCGGCACGCCGAAATCGGAGTTCGTATGAAGAAGTTATGGTCAAGGAAGCGTTTTAGCGGAATTTACGAACCGAGAACAACGGAATAAAATATTAATTTATTACGGGAATCCGTGCCAACCTAATATTTAAATCAAACCGATGGATTAGTGACAAGTGTCACCCATCCAAGCCTACACTATTCCCATAAAGCAACTAATATTATTTAATCTATTTTTTATATTATTTATTTTCCCTCCATTTGATTTCAGCCATTGGATTTCTGGCCAGATTGAATCCTGGCCCTTCATTTCTTCTGATTTCCCTTGTTCATGCACGATCTCTGTCTGCCTTTGCTTACAAACACACACAAACACACACATACAGCCCCCTTCACAAACCCGTGCATTCCTTCCATTTTCTCTCGACCAAGGCGATCAAACCAGCCATCCTCTTCGCACCAAACGACCACCCACAGCACCACCATCATCTGGTCTTCACAACCCGTGCAACCACCAGCCACCACCAGCCCATTTTCCCGTCCGAAATTCCGTCCAAAAACTCAGACCCGAAACACGACGGAAACGGGTCCAAGAAGCAAACTGTGACAACCACACCACCTCGACGCAGGGGAAGCTCCAGTCTACACCGTGAGGACCCCAGGAGCTTAACTGGACGACGGCACGGCCTGCGGCGGCGTCACGGCGGCGGTAAGGTCGAAAACCCGAAAACCCGTTTTGATCCCCTGTTTCGAGTCATCGTGTTTTAGTGCTAGGAAATTGATTGTGTGATGTTAGAAATGTTCTAGGGTGAGAGACGAGTCGACCACGACTGGTTTGGACGACGGAGACGGCGTGGATCACCGGAGAAGGCGATCGGACTTTGGCCGTGAGTTTCAGAGAAGAACTGGTGCGTTTTCTCTCATTTTCTTTCCATTTTGAGGTTGTAGAACCATAGAACAGACCTAGACGACCCTATAGGGATGAACCCCGTCGAAAATGGTGGCCGGAATCGTACGGTTGAATCGGGTCAAGCCGTGGGTCGACGGCGACCCGGTTCCAGTCAAACGGGTCTGACCCGATACTGTAGCATGATCACGTCATCATGCTGACGTCACTTCTGACGTCATGATGACGTCATCCTGTCAGATATTGTCAGACCAGGGACCAATCAGAACATGCCACGTGTCACCTGACATGCTGACGTCAGCATGACGTCACTGTTGACGTCAGCAGTACTGTAGCAGCGTTGACCCACGCGTTGACCAGGCGCGTGGGGGCGCGTGTGAACAGTGATTTTGGTGGGGCCGGTACCATTTTTAAGGTTTCGACGATACGGATCCAATGGAGGTGGTTTCGTGTCGATCGGAGATCGTTATGTTGGTCAAAATGGGGTTTGAAGCACCGGGAATAGTGCCCGGGATGCGTTTTTGAGGCGGATCTGTTCTAGGGTCTTGGTATTGATATTATAGGGTCCTTAAGTAACCCTCAGGAATAATAATACAGGTTTATAGAGATCGTTGAGCAGCAAGGACCGAGTGTGAGTGGGCTGTTTGATTTATAAAAGGCTTGCATGCATAAACTGTTTTACTATTTCCACTGATGAGTCTTATGAACTGTTTATATATGTTATTACAATGTTTTGGGCATGAGACCCGTCTGGATTATATGTGGATTTTGTTTGGGATGTCCGGGGGACATAGGGTAAACTATACTGTTATTGTACTGTACTTTCCTACCTGTGTATATTGTCTCCTCCAGGGAGGGTCGTTGGCCTGGGTGGACCCTGGAGTAGTCACGGGGCTCTGACTGAGTGGAGTTGACCCCCGTTGGGCTGCTTACTCTCAGGAAGGCATGTTCATATACCTCGGGCAGTGACCGGGATACCGGGAGCTGATGTACCTAGAGAGTCTCGGGTGTGAGACCCTGAGTGGCAACGCGTAGCCTTAGAACCGTGACATCTTTTGGGTTGGGTTTTACAGTGCACTGATATGTTAGTTTCACCTTACGATTATTATTGTGGTTCATTGGTTTATAATATTATGTTTTCACTGCATGCAAGATTTGGAAAACGGAGGGGTAAAACCTTATGATTATTTTATTATTAAATTGATTTCTAAACTGTTATTTTTGGCCCACTCACCCTTGTTTTACTGACCCCTCCAGACCCTGACACGGCAATAGAGGAGGAGGACCCGGAGGAGGAGGCAGAGGGTTAGTTTGCCTAGCTGTGCACCTGTACACCCACTTGTGGGTAGGTTGAGCACCGAATAAATGTACTCTGACTAGTGTGCTCACATGTTGTATTTTACTTTCCCTTGTCTGACAGTATCACTTTAAACACTGTGTTTGTACGTTATCTATCTATGTGAGTCTTCGGTCTTTATTTAAGGGTAATTTTGGTATGTTTAGAGTCATTGTCAGACGGGAGCGGGTCACGTCCCCGGGTGGTCCCAGTGGGATTGGGACGGGTCCTGTCAAAGAACACTCCGATGCTTAAGTTAGCTTTGAGAGAGGAAATGGATGTACTTCGAAACGACGAATCAACGTACCTTGGAAATGAAATGTGACTTGCTATGTATAGGAAAATCTTGGGAGCCTTGGAAAGTTCTTATTGGTCGGTTTGAATATTTAATTAATAAATAATATATTATTATTAAATATATTATTTAATAATTGTAATGATGGCTCATCATGATAGTAATGATATTTATTGTATTTTAATATTAATATTAATGATCCATTATTAAGAATAACGATAATTAACTCTAGGGGAGAATATCAATATTACGGAGACTTTAACCCGATCAAATAACGTATTTAACTGGTAAATAGATTATTTAATGTGCATGTGTTTTTCAAATGATCAGCGTTATTTTCCAAGGGCAATTTGGTCATTTTTGGGAATTACGGGACACGTGGCAGCTCCATAATTTTCGGATGATTTTGGGTTCCACAAATGCCCCCACATCGATTCAGTATTCAGGGAATCCAGAGAGATGTATATTGTTTGGAATCTTATATTACGGGGTTACCGGTTACTGTTGGGTTCAAGAAACGAGTCAGTGTTTATTTGACGATTATGCCCCTGATTATAAGGGTTAAAAGTCCATTTTTAGTTTTAGAATGACTAATCTGGGTTTAGTGGTGTGAATCAGACATAATGTGCAAAATGACCATTTTACCCCTAAGCATGGGCAAAATGTTGACTTTTGAACCGGGGGATCCAAAGGACGAGGGCCAGAGACCGTTACGTAGGTCGAGTTGATACGAATCCATAGACAGGCGGCATGCCGAAATCAGAGATCGGATGCGAAAGTTATGGGTCTACGAAGGCGAGGGGCATTTTCGTAATTTTGGAAGGTAGGGGCAAAACGGTAATTTTCCGAGCGAAGGACAAAACGGTCTTTTTGACAAGCGAACGGTGGACGCTAACTCATGCTACCTGCCAATGATATTTGTTACTTTGTCCAGACAACATGGAGGAATTCAAGGATTTAGGGACCCTAATCCCTTAATTAGGGAAAACTCACTCATTTTGTCCAACTTTTGACATTGTTAAATAACAGAGCAATTCGGTTGTGAGAATAAGAGATTGGAGAGTCTGAATTGGATCAAAACAAACACGAAGGACAGAGGGGTCGCTGGTTTAACAGATTTTCAAAAATTTGAAAATTTGTGGTGAAAATTCGAATTCTAATTCATGAGTCTTGAGGATCAAAATTGAGACTGGATTAAGTCTCCTGGGACTAATTCGAACCGATCCAAATCAAAAACGGAGAGGATTGAGGTCGTATCGAGCAAGAAAAGAAGCTTCAAAATCCTCGAAAAATCGAGCTTGAAGTCGAATGGTTAGAGGTAAATATTAGTGCAATTGACCTGGTATTAATGTTTATTATGGTCTTAGGTTGCTTTCTGTGTGATTAATTTGAAGAAATGGCCTAAAATTGGGTGGTACCCTATTAAGGATCCATCGGGTTTTCATTTTGAGTCGAGTGAATTGAGGTCTAATCTTATGAAATTGAGCATAAATATCCCTAAATATGATTGGATACATGAAAACTAGTAGAAGAAACGAAGGAATTGGGGTCGATTTGGCTGAGATTGCATCGGGTCTAGTCGTGGGTACGCGACCCGTTTATCAGAGAAACGAGCAGAGAAGACGCACTGTAGCAGAACCCGTTTATCATAGTGTCATTATTGACCTTTCATGATGTTTTTGGGCAGGATCCGAGATTCCTGGAAAGAGTCGGAAATTACGGGAATGCATGCAGCTTAGAAAGCGAGTGGTTTGGATGGTGCGTGCGAGCATTGGTAGGCTGGTTCACATTCAATGTGACCCTTGCTAGTACCGCAAATATGCTTGCTACGCGTCAAGAGTCCGTCGAAGGTGTTTAGAAATTTTGTTGGAGCGGGTGTACTACCGGTGCCACGTGGTGGACGGAGTTTGGCTGAACAGTCGACGGGGACTTGGCGGTGACTGAGTGCACTTGCGGACGTGACTAGTGAGCATCGGTACGCAGAATCACACTCACTGTGACTCTTGCTAGTACCACATACATGCTCGCCATGCGTCAAGGTGCCGAGAGACCCAGCAAACTTTCCATGTGGGAGCGTGGCGGTTTTCGTGGCCTAAGTCCATTCCGAGGGAAAGATATGGATTCTGAGAAGCCCGAAGGCTTCATGGAGTGGAAGGCTCGCAATCAAATTTTCTTTCCAAGCGACGTTCTCGTGGAGCTTGGCGACAGATGTTCTTCCAGAGTTTCGAGACATGAGCCGGCTACTCTCTCCATGAATGGCGGGAAGCTTTCAGACATCCCGATCAAGGAGTGGTTGTGTGTTCCACTGTGCTTGAAGGAGACCGTTGTTCAGAAGAAGGACAATAAACAAGGACCTATTGGTTCTTTGGAGAAAAAAGCATGCCGAGCAACTTCTTTCCTAACCAAAAACCATACCGAGCAACTTCTTTCCTAACCTATCTGCTCTGGTCCCGCGAATGTGCCATCTTGACGCGAACGGCCTGCAGAAACGGAAAGTTATGTTGTTGATGTGAGATTACGATAACTTAAGAAAACTTGAGGTCCTAATTTCACATCGGAAGCCAAAATGAGTGAGTTGGAGATGAGCCGTGCAGAGTGGATGCTGATAGAAAATGAGCGAGATACCGCTCGAGATGAGCTCTCCCTGCTGCGCAGAAATTTGCAGGACTCATAAGGCTTAGATGCTTCAATGACGAAGGCTTGAATGCTTCGCAGGGCGAAGACTTGAATGCTTCGCAGGGCGAAGGCTTGAATGCTTCGCAGGGCGAAGGCTTGGATGCTTCGAGGACGAAGGCTTAGGTGTTTCGCATGGCGAAGGCTTAGATGCTTCGCAGGGCGAAGGCTCGAATGCTTCAATGACGAAGGCTTGGATGCTTCGATGACGAAGGCTCAGGTGCTTCGCGTGGCGAAGGCTTAGATGCTTCGCAAGGAGAAAACTCGGATGCTTCGATGACGAAGGCTTGGATGCTTCGATGACAAAGGTTTTTTACACTAGAGAGAATAAGCTTTGAAAATTGTACATGGTGAACAAATCAATTTGTCAATCTCATTTCATTGATACTTGAATTTAGAAGACAACTTGAAAAGAAAAATTGAAAAGCTCCATAGAATTTTATGTCTTTCTAATGTTGACTTGCGTCTAGTTGATGCGGATCACCTTTGACGCTGGCTCGTTTGGCTCTTTGTTCTCCATGTGGTTTACAGTCTTCTTTTTGATGTAGTCTGTACAATGCCCCTCCCTCAGGAGATTTCAGAGATATCTTTCGAAAGATATACATGTGCTGATATTGTGCCCATAACATTCATGATAGGCGCACCATTTGGTTTTATCAGCATTCTCTTGATTGCCTTTGACTGGCTCCGGCTTCTTAAACCATGGCTTTTTCTTAATTTCATTGTGGATCTGATGGGCTAGTAAAGATAGCTGTAAGTTAGGCTTCCCCATAACTGGCGTTTGGGAGTGTTGCCCCGCCTTTCGCTTGTTGAGATTTCCAGTCGCAGACTTTCCATGGGGTTCATCCTCATTGGAGGCCTTTTCGCCAGTCCCGACATGGTCATGAGTATGAGCGGCGCTCCCCTCGTCCTCCCAACTTGCATGTCGCTCTGCTAGCGAAAGTATTTTGGAAAGACTTCGCGCATTGCTCATGACGATGTCCCCGTAAAGTTGGCTGTCTCGAGGGAGTCCTTGCTTGAATGTCATTGCCGCAACAAGGTCATTACAGCCGATAATGCGAGATTTCTCCTCACAAAATCTCCATATGTATTGTCGCAGAGTGTCTTTTGCTCTCTTTCGGACAGAGAAAAGATGGTCATCTTTCACCTCGATTGTCCGAAGTTGTGCGTATTCCTTCACAAATGTCAGGGTCAACTCTTCGAAGGACTCAATCGACCTCGGGGGGAGATGATTGAACCCAAGTCATGGCTTGGCCTTGAAGGGAAGCTTGAAAAACTTTGCACATGAGCGCATCTTTAGACCTGTGGGGGATCATGACTCCTCGATAATAATCTATGTGTTTTACCGGGTCAGAGGCTCCTTTGAATGGAGTGAAGTTTGGCGTTGCGAACCTCTGGGGGAATGGCTCCTCCTCAATATCCCTTATAAAGGGCGTAGAGAGCCGTATCTAGCGACGTAGATCGTCCTCTAGATCGCCACCTTTTTAAGCACGAAGGTGCATGTCCAACATTTTTTTAACATCATTAGCCTGCAACGCTCATTGCTGAGGCGATGAGTCCCTTTTTGCTAATCGTTGAGAACCTCTTTGAGCTTCTCCCCTTGATCTCTGGGATCGTGCAGGGGAGTAGGCTTCATCTTCCCCTTTACTGCCATGGGCAGATCTTTTTGGGTTTTTGTATAGAGCTCGAAGTTGCCCCCTGCTCCTATGTGAGTGCTGTGAACGCTCTGCCCGTGAAGTTGCCCCAGTCCTACCTCCTAGCCGTTCACGTACTAAAGGCTTTAGGCGTTGTGGGCTTTTCCCTCGATGAGCGTGAGTTTCTTCTCCAGAGTCGCCTAGCGAAGTATCTCGTGACATTGTTTGGCAGCGGACCTGCTCTTTCCCAGGACGTCTTTGGGCATTCTCTTGTCTTCCACGTGACGTGGATTGTCTGTCCTGCTCCTGGATTGGTCTCCCTGCTAGGAGTTGCTGCAAGACCTCTGACTGAAGTTGAACTTGTTTCTTAACCCTTCAACTTGCTGCGCCAAGTTTTCCTGGGGAGGTTGGTGACGACTTCTCCCTGAGATGTCATGACACCCGTCCAGAAAGTCCCTTAGGACCATGTTTGTTGTGGGTCGATCATGTCGTGATGCATTTCCTATCAACCTCTCATTTTCTTGTTGTAAAGTCGAAGTTCCTTCCCCTAGCGCAGGTACTTGGTTAGTTGGAGAGGGGAATGCTCCAAAACTGAAGGTTGGCCTCCCTTCGAGTGTCTCAATGGGCGCTTCTATGGACACGCGCCTGAGTTGAGCTGGGAGCTTCTCCGGAGTTTCTATGTGAGCTTCATTCCTCGTCTGAGCTGTTGAGGCAGAAACACCTTCTCCGGCTGACTGAACGGATCGACGAACCTTAGCCATGCTGATTCGAAGAATTTTGAGTTGGAAAGCTGTTGATGGATAATTTGAACAACGTTCAGAATCTTTGAACAACGTTCAGAATCTTCGAACAATGTCGATGAACGACGAACGAAGGGAGATGAACGATGAACAAACGTTCAAAATCTTCGAACAATGTCGATGAACGACGAACGAAGAAAGATGAACGATGAACGAATTCTTGATGAGTGATGAACAACGTTCAAAATCTTCGAACAATGTCGATGAACGACGAACGAAAAAAGATGAACGATGAACAAAATCCTGATGAGCGATGAACAACGTTCAAAACCTTCGAACAATGTCGATGAACGACGAACGAAGAAAGATGAACGATGAACAAATGAGAGAGCTTCTTCTGAGTATATCTCAATAGCTCTCAATGAAAGCACCAATTGTTGAATCAAAGATTGAACCTGTCGCGAAAAGTCCTCACAATTCCTGCAAACAGCAAACAAATAGCTATCGTTGCTTCGATCGATTTATCCGGGGGGTTGTTCGACCAAGAACACTCCGATGCTTAAGTTAGTTTTGAGAGAGGAAATGGATGTACTTCGAAACGAAGAATCAACGTACCTTGGAAATGAAATGTGCCTTGCTATTTATAGGAAAATTTTGGGAGCCTTGGAGAGTTCTGATTGGTCGGTTTGAATATTTAATTAGTAAATAATATATTATTATTAAATATATTATTTAATAATTGTAATTATGGCTCATCATGATAGTAATGATATTTATTGTATTTTAATATTAATATTAATTATCCATTATTAAGAATAACGATAATTAACTCTCGGAGAGAATATCAATATTACGGAGACTTTAACCCGATCAAATAACGTATTTAACTGGTAAATAGATTATTTAATGTGCGGGTGTTTTTCAAATGATCAGCGTTATTTGTCAAGGGCAATTTGGTCATTTTTGGGAATTACGGGACACGTGGCAGCTCCATAATTTTCGGATGATTTTGGGTTCCACACACTATATTTCGGCATTATTTTGTAGAAGCTGCATGACAGGACCCATCCCAATCCCCCCGGGATTACCATGGAATGTGCCCTGCTCCCGTCCAACAAGGGGTGTCAGACAAAGGATGACCAAGAGCCACTGCCCAAACAGGGCATCCAGAGTGCGCAAGGATCGATGGAGGAGGTGTGCAATGTCCCAGTCTCTGCTGCAATCGCATCCGTGATCAACCTGAAGGGCATTAAAACCAAAAGCTGTGAGTGGACAAAAACCAGTAAGTTCATCAAACACATTTATAAGACATTTATGCCCTCCAATAAAAAACGTATGCATGCCACAAAAACCAGTAACCAAAACGTTTGCTCAACCGAGCCCTTAGGGCCTTAGCCCAAAAACCGTTAACCAAAAACCAAGTGTGGGAACTCAGCCCAAAACCGTGGAATACCACCACCATACATATTAAAACCATGTGGGTCACCACCCACGACCATAAATGAACATCAATTCAAAATCCAAAACCAATTAGGGTCCCCGACCCTACATACCATTTCATAACCAATAATCCATTTTTACCACATAACACATATCCAACCAATAAGCCATTTTATTCATTAATCCATATTTTACCATTACCATCACCAGCATCCCAGATGCTTAGCGTCCCAGACGCTTGACGTCCCTGACGTCATATCTCACGGTTTCATAAGCTACGCGTGCTGCCCGGGGTCTCTCCGGGTCCATATATCTGACATCCCTGATGTCTGACGTCCCTGACGTCAATCATAGCAATCCTGCTCCTGAGTCATCATACGGTCCGGCTGCTCCGTATAATGACCCCTCGCAGGCAATGCACCGTGACTTCCCCAGTGTCCCAGACATCTAGAGGAGACCATCATATATCCTTGTATCCAGATGGTATATGGAAAAACAGTTTTATTAAATCCTTTTATCACATCATTACCATTGGGCCCTGCCCGAAATTTCCATAAAACCATATAATTCCATTTAGGGTCCTTGACCCGAAATCACCATTATAAAATATAGGGTCCCTGACCCGAAATCACATTTATTATCCAACTGGGCCTCATGCCCGATTTTATGAACCACTGGGCCCACGTCCCGATTTGTAAACCAACTGGGCCCGCAGCCCGACTTATAAACCCACTGGGCCCACGGCCCGAATTCGTAAATCAACTGGGCCCCTGGCCCGATAACATAACTCAAATGGGTCTCAGCCCGATTTCATACCAACTGGGCCCCTGGCCCGATTTCATTAACCAACTGGGCCCCCGGCCCGATTCTCAAATGGACTCCAAGTCCGAAATTTCCAAAACAAGTGGGCCTCAAGCCCGAGTTCATATTTCCAATTTCAAAACCATTTCATCATATTATTTATTTAACCACAAGCACACAAAACCGCAAATAAACCGTTAATCCCGGTATACGTGAAATACGGAAAACACCTCGAAATACGTGCAACATATCCGAAATCAATGCTCACAAATACCATCATAGAAATCATGTATATAAACCATATAACACATTTAAGCATGCATAGGATTTATAAAACCAAAGTCCACTCACAGACCGTTTAACCGTGTGCCTCGATACGCGTGCCACCGGCCCTCCCGGGCCACACCACTATCACCGGGACTCCCAATCCTGTCCAAATCACATTAGAGGGTCACTAACCTCATTATTAACATCCTATCAAAGTCCCGTAATTTTCCCGAATTTTTACTTATTTTTAAACTTAATTTAAAACCTTCGGACATCCCGAACACTATCGAGACAGTGTCCGATCGACACGAAACCAATTCCAAAATGTCCGTTACATCGAATGGATTAAAAGTCATGTTGACCTCACCTCGAGATTCGTGCCCACGCGCCGCCACGCGCCGCCGTGAGTGGCTGCGCGTGAAACTCACGCACCGTGAACAGTGTCACCGTTCTGACCCGGTTGTCTGATAAACGGGTCACCGTGACCCGCGGCCCAACCCGACTGGTTCTCAGCCATTACTCGACCATTTTCAAATCTGTTTGTTCCTACAAGATCGTCTCATCAATTCCAGTTGATCCATGCTTTAAAAACTAATAAACAACTTCGTTTCACTACCTGTTCGTGGAGGTGTGCAGACCGGCCACCTGCAACCGTCGTGTCTGCACGATCCCGGCCACCATTCCTTTCGAAAACGATCCCCAGAAGCTCGTCTCACCTTCTAGATCAGCATCCTGGTCACTAGATCGATCGAAGTACGTTAAAACCCAACCTGCCATTTTTTCCCGAAAACAGACTCACGGGTTCGAGGCTTACCTCGCCGCCGTGACTCCCGCCGTGGCCACCAGCACGCCTAGTTCGACTCCAGGAACTCCTCTCACCCCTCAAACACGATCAAAAGCCAATCCATAACGATCTTCCAATTTCTGCATTTTTGCTCCTCTGTTTTTGTTTTGCCGCCGTTTGTTCCGCCGTCTCCGTCGTCCCCCCGCCGTCTCTCAAGCCTCACCGTGCAGCTCATCTCACTCACACACCAACACAGAAGAGATTGGTGAGGTGGTTCATGTAGGTTGTGTGCATATGTGTTTCGGGTGGGAGAAAGAACAGAGTGAGAGGGATGAGTGTGATCAGTAGATGAAGGGAAGAAAGAGATGAGATCAAGGGCCCAGATTTAATCTGAGGTTTGAATGGATGGTGAGGATTTAAGGGGAGAAAATGGATTAAATAATCCAATGGCCAACAAGGATCCAGATTTTAGGGAAGGTGGGGATGAGTGACATGTGGACTACATCCAAGGGTCCAGATTCGTCAGTTACTGTTCACCTATTTAAATATTATTATTTTATTCCGAGTCTCGGTTTATCGCGATTACGTCCGTGACCATAACTTCGTCGTCGTACCTCCGATTTCGGCATGCCGCCTGTCGTTGGATTCGTATCGACGATACCTACGTAACGGTCCTTGGCCCTCGCACATCGGACCTCCCGGTCAGAAAGTCAACATTTGGCCCCCAATAAGCCAAATTACCAAAATACCCCTCAACTTCCGAACACCATAACTTTCTCTACGAATGTCGGAATCGAACGTGCCACCTGTCTATGAACTCGTGACGTCCCGAACTACGTCACGGTCATCGGTCAAAGTCCATTTGACCGCCCGAACAAAAAGTCAACATTTTGCCCACGACCAGGGGCAAAACGGTCATTTTGCACATTTTGTCCGATTCCGCCCTACTAACCACCGTTCAACCTCACTAATCAAGATTAGTGACTAAACTAATCCCGGGATTCGGGACGGGTCGTTACAACCTTCCCTCCTTAATAAATTTCGTCCTCGAAATTCCAACCGCTCTAATCTCAACGTACCTCCCTCCTTAATAAGTTTCGCTCTCGAAACTCGATTATCCTGATTCCACCAACACCCCGTGGAAAGTGGAATCGACCACGCAACACGTGTACACCCGTACACCAACTACTTAGACAAAACTTGTCTACACTCTACGTACCACTAGTACTCAAAACGCAACGATTACATTCGACCCCGTCGAATGACTGAACTACTTGTTTCGAATGTGACCCCACTTGTCAAATCAACCCTCTCGTTGACGCAACAACTCGACGGTTCCTTTCCCACTCCCACTAGGAGTCAGCTGACCCCACTCAACGATCTATGTTGACACATCCTGACAAACTGTCACCACACAGTTGTTGTCAGTCGAAAACTGACACTAGACTCACTCGTGGCTACACATGCCACCAACGTACTCGACTCACCAATACCCTTACCGACATTTCACACGACCTGTGTGTAATTAAACACATCGGAATTACCATGACCCATTGCATAGTAATGTCCGGTCCACAACCAATCCCATGGTATCGGAACCAATCCGACTACCAACACGTTCACCAACACACCTCGGGTATATCCCGTATACCGTAACTAGACATCACAAGTCTACAAGGTATTGTACCTCGAACCATGTACGAAGTACACATAGCTACCTAATAACCAGACTACAACCACCTAGGTCATAGCCGAACGCGTTCCAATAATGGAGTACGTTTGCCCAATCCAGCATGAGACAAATCGAAACTCCACCCAACATCTAGTTCCAATTCCGAATCTGAATCCGCAACTTCGTAAGAAATCCGGGATCCAAACCCAGACATCACATTTTAATTCATATCCAAATCCGAATACGAAATCATTATCCCGTAAGCTAGCATTTGGAATAACCATTCCGTACCCAAACCCGGAAATATACTTTCAAGTTCCAAAATCGAATCCTGAATCGTCACCCAGAAATTCGATTCCAAATCCCGAAATCTCATTCACATTTACCAAGACACACCAAAACCGAACCTATCGGTTGCCCGCTCAAAACACTTGATTGACTTCATAAGGAAGCCAATCCAACCTCCGCACGTCTAAGGTTGACAAAATTCAACTACCTTGAAAACCTACTCACCCGAGTAGAATACCATACGGGCCTTACTTCGAAAAGAAGTTCAATCTCGTCATTTACGACTCACACTCCCAAGTTCGTATCGATCCTTGTCATTCCACCTAGGAAAACCAAGGATGATCCAAAATAATGACACCAATACTCATCCTACGTGGATGCAACAAAACTCACTGCACTCACCACGCCATGTACCCCAACATCGTCTGCCACCAAGCAGAAAATGAAAAATCTCGTTTACCTAATTTCGAACACGTAGCTCCTCCTAATGACCTCGCAACACACAAGAGCTCACCAACCAATACACGCTCAACGTACTGGTAACTACAGTCAATGTCTGCCAGGGAAGAAAGCAAGAGGTCAACCCCAATGACTTCGGAATACCAATCACCAAAAACGAACACCACTCTCGTTCCCCAATCACAACGCTTCTCGAATTTAAGGTTCCAACCACGTTGGAAACAGACATGCTCCCAACAAGACGTCAAGTCCAACCACTAGACTTCCTACCTCCTCAATTCACTTGGACAACCCCGTGTCCACAATCAATCCGTTATTGTTCCGTTTGCACATCCCGACCTTTACAGGTTTGACACTCGGTTTCCCAAGTTCTCAATTACAAATTCCTACCTTTATACCACTAATGGTTTTCCTCGTCTTTTCCAGTTTTAATCATTTCCAAGTACTTTTTAGGGATATTAAAACATAAATCACACAAATTTTGGAGTTGCCAACAACTCCCCAAATCCACTAATCATCCCAAAATTCCTTAAGTCTTAATTATACCATTTTAATCCACTCATCACTGGTTATCTCACCACTATTGGGACTTATCCCAACACAGCACAATCTTAACTGGATCCCATCCAGTCCATCCCTCAACCACTACCGAATCTCAAAGACCGAACATATGTTCATCATGACGGAGTCACACCCAATTTGTGGCTCATCGTCAACACCATTACCGACACTAGCACCAGCGCTAGTACCAGCACCAACACTCTATCAACAACACTAGTATCAGCACACATGCATCCATACTAGCATCAGCACAAAAGTACCAACCCCGCAAACATCCATACTGCACACCGTGTGCAAATACGACAACCCTGGATCTCCGTTCATACGGAACGACGATCCCGTACCTCACGACTATGGGTACCACTATTCTGACAATCCACATCAGGAAAATGAACGTTCCCTGAACGTCCCCTGATCCCCAAGTATTATGACCACACTGATTACCCTCGATAGCCAGTCATCTCCATATGACTTCCGACTAACTGTCATTGCTATCGAGATCCGCATCCACACATCACACCAATACCCGATCCAACACGGGATTCCACAATTTATCTCAGAACCGTATCCGTAGATCGGATCCCATAGTTCTGCCTAGACTCACCAGAGCCCTCCACATGGTCATCCATGACCTCAGCCGCTCGTCGCAGCACAAGTTCTCATCCATTAGCCACGATTAAGGTTTACCTTGTTAATACTAGGGTTCCACAATCACACCCTATGGTTCCCCCGAACCAAACAGTTCTCCGTAATATAAAATCCACAACCTGACCGACCCCGCGGTCTAGACATCGAATAGACGTCAAATCCAATCCTACCGTCCCATCAACGTGGGTTCCACCATTAGGTCATCGGCCAACTCCGATGAACCAACATCCCTCACACTAGAAACCACCACAAGGGTTCACATTTTAAACCATTACTCACATGAGGTTCCCCGAACCTGGCTGCACCTAGCAGCACAACAATCCAATATCACATGACCGAACCGACGGTCCCACTATACCAGTTCACCACAATCAACCCCACTTGGGTCGAATCACATTAACGCACGGCGTATCGGGCCAATCGCACTCCATCCACTATCCAAACCCAAAGACTATCTATCAGGTTGATAACGAATTGCAGCCCAATGAGACATCACACCCTCGACCTGCGCGCATAAATAGAGCAACCGTGCTCTGATACCAAGTTGACAGGACCCATCGCAATCCCCCCGGGATTACCATGGAATGTGCCCTGCTCCCGTCCAACAAGGGGTGTCAGACAAAGGATGACCAAGAGCCACTGCCCAAACAGGGCATCCAGAGTGCGCAAGGATCGATGGAGGAGGTGTGCAATGTCCCAGTCTCTGCTGCAATCGCATCCGTGATCAACCTGAAGGGCATTAAAACCAAAAGCTGTGAGTGGACAAAAACCAGTAAGTTCATCAAACACATTTATAAGACATTTATGCCCTCCAATAAAAAACGTATGCATGCCACAAAAACCAGTAACCAAAACGTTTGCTCAACCGAGCCCTTAGGGCCTTAGCCAAAAAACCGTTAACCAAAAACCAAGTGTGGGAACTCAGCCCAAAACCGTGGAATACCACCACCATACATATTAAAACCATGTGGGTCACCACCCACGACCATAAATGAACATCAATTCAAAATCCAAAACCAATTAGGGTCCCCGACCCTACATACCATTTCATAACCAATAATCCATTTTTACCACATAACACATATCCAACCAATAAGCCATTTTATTCATTAATCCATATTTTACCATTACCATCACCAGCATCCCAGATGCTTAGCGTCCCAGACGCTTGACGTCCCTGACGTCATATCTCACGGTTTCATAAGCTACGCGTGCTGCCCGGGGTCTCTCCGGGTCCATATATCTGACATCCCTGATGTCTGACGTCCCTGACGTCAATCATAGCAATCCTGCTCCTGAGTCATCATACGGTCCGGCTGCTCCGTATAATGACCCCTCGCAGGCAATGCACCGTGACTTCCCCAGTGTCCCAGACATCTAGAGGAGACCATCATATATCCTTGTATCCAGATGGTATATGGAAAAACAGTTTTATTAAATCCTTTTATCACATCATTACCATTGGGCCCTGCCCGAAATTTCCATAAAACCATATAATTCCATTTAGGGTCCTTGACCCGAAATCACCATTATAAAATATAGGGTCCCTGACCCGAAATCACATTTATTATCCAACTGGGCCTCATGCCCGATTTTATGAACCACTGGGCCCACGGCCCGATTTGTAAACCAACTGGGCCCGCAGCCCGACTTATAAACCCACTGGGCCCACGGCCCGAATTCGTAAATCAACTGGGCCCCTGGCCCGATAACATAACTCAAATGGGTCTCAGCCCGATTTCATACCAACTGGGCCCCTGGCCCGATTTCATTAACCAACTGGGCCCCCGGCCCGATTCTCAAATGGACTCCAAGTCCGAAATTTCCAAAACAAGTGGGCCTCAAGCCCGAGTTCATATTTCCAATTTCAAAACCATTTCATCATATTATTTATTTAACCACAAGCACACAAAACCGCAAATAAACCGTTAATCCCGGTATACGTGAAATACGGAAAACACCTCGAAATACGTGCAACATATCCGAAATCAATGCTCACAAATACCATCATAGAAATCATGTATATAAACCATATAACACATTTAAGCATGCATAGGATTTATAAAACCAAAGTCCACTCACAGACCGTTTAACCGTGTGCCTCGATACGCGTGCCACCGGCCCTCCCGGGCCACACCACTATCACCGGGACTCCCAATCCTGTCCAAATCACATTAGAGGGTCACTAACCTCATTATTAACATCCTATCAAAGTCCCGTAATTTTCCCGAATTTTTACTTATTTTTAAACTTAATTTAAAACCTTCGGACATCCCGAACACTATCGAGACGGTGTCCGATCGACACGAAACCAATTCCAAAATGTCCGTTACATCGAATGGATTAAAAGTCATGTTGACCTCACCTCGAGATTCGTGCCCACGCGCCGCCACGCGCCGCCGTGAGTGGCTGCGCGTGAAACTCACGCGCCGTGAACAGTGTCACCGTTCTGACCCGGTTGTCTGATAAACGGGTCACCGTGACCCGCGGCCCAACCCGACTGGTTCTCAGCCATTACTCGACCATTTTCAAATCCGTTTGTTCCTACAAGATCGTCTCATCAATTCCAGTTGATCCATGCTTTAAAAACTAATAAACAACTTCGTTTCACTACCTGTTCGTGGAGGTGTGTAGACCGGCCACCTGCAACCGTCGTGTCTGCACGATCCCGGCCACCATTCCTTTCGAAAACGATCCCCAGAAGCTCGTCTCACCTTCTAGATCATCATCCTGGTCACTAGATCGATCGAAGTACGTTAAAACCCAACCTGCCATTTTTACCCGAAAACAGACTCACGGGTTCGAGGCTTACCTCGCCGCCGTGACTCCCGCCGTGGCCACCAGCACGCCTAGTTCGACTCCAGGAACTCCTCTCACCCCTCAAACACGATCAAAAGCCAATCCATAACGATCTTCCAATTTCTGCATTTTTGCTCCTCTGTTTTTGTTTTTCCGCCGTCGTCTCCGCCGTCTCCGTCGTCCCCCCGCCGTCTCTCAAGCCTCACCGTGCAGCTCATCTCACTCACACACCAACACAGAAGAGATTGGTGAGGTGGTTCATGTAGGTTGTGTGCATATGTGTTTCGGGTGGGAGAAAGAACAGAGTGAGAGGGATGAGTGTGATCAGTAGATGAAGGGAAGAAAGAGATGAGATCAAGGGCCCAGATTTAATCTGAGGTTTGAATGGATGGTGAGGATTTAAGGGGAGAAAATGGATTAAATAATCCAATGGCCAACAAGGATCCAGATTTTAGGGAAGGTGGGGATGAGTGACATGTGGACTACATCCAAGGGTCCAGATTCGTCAGTTACTGTTCACCTATTTAAATATTATTATTTTATTCCGAGTCTCGGTTTATCGCGATTACGTCCGTGACCATAACTTCGTCGTCGTACCTCCGATTTCGGCATGCCGCCTGTCGTTGGATTCGTATCGACGATACCTACGTAACGGTCCTTGGCCCTCGCTCATCGGACCTCCCGGTCAGAAAGTCAACATTTGGCCCCCAATAAGCCAAATTACCAAAATACCCCTCAACTTCCGAACACCATAACTTTCTCTACGAATGTCGGAATCGAACGTGCCACCTGTCTATGAACTCGTGACATCCCGAACTACGTCACGGTCATCGGTCAAAGTCCATTTGACCGCCCGAACAAAAAGTCAACATTTTGCCCACGACCAGGGGCAAAACGGTCATTTTGCACATTTTGTCCGATTCCGCCCTACTAACCACCGTTCAACCTCGCTAATCAAGATTAGTGACTAAACTAATCCCGGGATTCGGGACGGGTCGTTACACTGTATCCGAAATTACCAATTATAGAAAAATGAGAAGTAACACTTTTAAAATTATGATTCTTTACAAATATGATTCCTCCTTACGTTATGATTCTTTACTATCTCATCATAATGTGAAGTTTTTGCAAAAAGTTTGGAAACTTTCTAACCTCTGAAAGTCAAAATTTTTATTTGGGTGCTTCGAATAAATCGCCTTAATACAAAATAGAATGACTAATAACGATACTAATCTTGTGTTGGTAAAAATATTGGTAATTGCTATATTCATATAAATATAAAAATAAAACAAATTGTATAATCAAATAAATGGATTACAAAAAAAATTGAGTAAGAGACACTTTATAGGTATGATCGAGTCTAGAACTTGATTCTATTTCCTTAAGATGAAATTGCCTCCTCACTGGTGCTCAAAGATTTTACTTGGCAAACGTCTCTCAGTATACAACGATCGGCTTCTTATATAAGCACCACTTCAATCTACACGAATAGCGAACGCAAATTGTGTTTAAACTTTCACTTGAAATATTCTAAAATTGTATACTTTCTAGACCTAATATTTAATTTCCACAAATGTATTGAATGATTAAATATTTGTTTTTTAAATGAATGAAATGAATTGTGGGCAACTCTATTTATAGATGTATTAACACATCTTCATAAGAGACACATCTCTTAATAAGAGATATATCTATTAAATAAATTATACATTTTTTAATAAGGAACTCATCTCTTAATAAAAGACACATATCTTAACAAAAGACACATCTCTTAATAAAAGACACATCTTTTCATAAGATACATTGTATGTAACCATGGAACTTTTAATATACATCTCTTCATGAAATTTCATATACCCATTCTACCAAAGATTGCCAAACCAAATGGCACATTAATTCAAAAAATATATATAAATATATATTCTTCAATTTTCTAACATAAATATTAATTTTATACAAATTAACATTCATCCAGAAAATTATGAATTAATTATTAGGGTCAAATTCTACTTTTAAAGGTATAATGGTCCAACAATTATGTCTTTTTAATTTTCATTCATATTATTAAGAATTAACTCTTTAAGTTCCTAACATATATCCAAATTTTGTCAGTTGTCAAATACATTTTGAGGATCCTAACCATCTTTTCAAAGATTGCTCATTTGCCATGGAAGTTTGGCATTGTGCCACCAATTGTTTAACCCATCTATCATCTAGCCTTTCCTTTGCAGATTGGTTATTTTCTCTACACACTACTAGGTTAAATCAAGAAATGAATCATGAATTAAGTAAAGTCTTGCTTGTTTTCTAGAAAATTTAGCAAACGAGGAATAATGTCATCTTTCGTAATCTAAGGCCTCATCCCACAAAGGTTCTTACAAATTTTTCTTAGGTAGGAGCTGACTTTTGGCATTCCATTCCGCTCATGACTTTGAACTCTGTTACGCCTGGAGGCTAGTCCAATCCTCTTGTCATAAAATGGAAACCCCCATCTCCAAATAAAATCAACCTCCACTTTGATGGTTCATTGATGGTTTTTCATTCGTGATGATAATGGAAAGCATCTTCTGGCTAGCGCTTCTCCTCTAGGTCTCTCTAATAATGCTATTGTCCAAGATTTAGCTATTCGTGAGGATTTGGTTCAGGCGATTCAAGCAGGCTATACTGAGATTGTTGTTGAGGGTAATTCTAAGCTAATCATCGATTGCATTTTGAAGAAATGTGCTACTCCCTGAAAGCTCACCACAATACTTTCAAACATTGAAGATCTTATTTCACAGTTCTCCTCCATTGAAGAAATAACGAAAGAGATTTTTTTGAAGAAAAAAAAAATACACATTGACATTATGGGTCATTTTTTTTAAAAGGACATGATAGTACGGCACAAAATTTGCATGATGTGTGGGGAATATATGGGAGGCGTTTTTGACATGAGCCATGTTTGCAATCAAACATTGACCAAACAGGAGGGCAGATTGGACAATAATTGACATCAACGTTATATTAACAAAGGGGACATTTGATAATCAATTAACTTTGGATTTTTAAGATTTGTGCATGCATGAGAAAATAAGAGAAAGGAGAAACCAAGAAGAGCGGCGGAGAGATGTTGAGAAAGTGTATACAAAGGTACAAATTAAATGCTTCGGATAGAAAATTATGACTACGCATAAATAAAGATGGCTTAATTTGAAGTATTTATGAACCCTTTGCAATATTTTTGTCAATTTTATTTTCTTTTATACAAAGATATTCAAGGTAACAGATTTTACATGTTAGATAACAATTTTGTTTTTTTTACAAAAATCATACTTAAGAGGACCCACCATATGTAACGAAATTCTAAAAAGGTAATTTTGAAAAGTTTGTTTGTAAATTAATGATTTTGCCCACTAAGGTTAAAAAGTTGACATTTTACTTTGAATTATTTTTGGATTTTTCGTGAGAACTGTTATGTAGCTCTCGGAATCCTAGATTAAGTAACATATCATACATTTTAGATATCAATTTTTATTTTATTTTTACAAAAATCAGATTCAAGAGGACCCACCATATGTAACGACCCATAAATTCGGAAGAGTTAATTTCAAAAAGTTTGTTTGTAAATTGATGATTTTGCCCACTAAGGTTAAAAGGTTGTCCTTTTACTTTGAATAATTTTTAGATTTTTCGTGAGAACTGTTATGTAGCTCTCGGAATCCTAGATTAAGTAATAGATCATACATGTTAGATATCAATTTTTATTTTTTTTTACAAAAATCAGATTCAAGAGCACCCACCATATGTAACGACCCATAAATTCGGAAAAGTTAATTTCAAAAAGTGTGTGTTTGTGTGTGTGTGTGTGTGTGAGTGTGTGTGTGTGTGTGAGTGTGTGTGTGTGTGTGTGTGTGTGTGTGTGTGTGTGTGTGTGTGTGTGTGTGTGTGTGTGTGTGTGTGTGTGTGTGTGTGTGTGTGTGTGTGTGTGTGTGTGTGAGTGTGTGAGTGTGTGTGTGTGTGTGTGTGTGTGTGTGTGTGTGTGTGTGTGTGTGTGTGTGAGTGTGTGTGTGTGTGTGTGTGTGTGTGTGTGTGTGTGTGTGAGTGTGTGTGTGTGTGTGTGTGTGTGTGTGTGTGTGTGTGTGCGTGTGTGTGCGTGTGTGTGTGTGTGTGTGTGTGCACGCATAGGTGTGCGTGTGCGTGTGCATGTTCGTGTCCGTGTGTATTGTGTTTGACACGACCCATCCCAATCCTCCCTAAATTAACGCGGGATATGCCATGCTCCAGTCTGATACCCCGTGCCAGACCAAGGATATACCTAAACCCTCTCAGGGCTTCCAAAGTACGCTAGGATCTGTGGCAGCATGTGATGTCTCGGTCTCTGTTATAGCCCGCATCCGCGATCAACTTGAAGGGTATTAAAAACGGTAAAATCTGTGAATGGACGAAAATAACCATTTTAGAAAACCATTTCACAAAAGACATTTATACCCTTCACTAAAAAGTATGCATGCATTAGAAAACGAGGTATCACAACCATTTCTTTAAATCAAATCATATAACTTTTCAAATCAAATCACAATGAAATCATTTATCAATCAAAACCATTTCCTCAGTAGGGTCTCAGCCCAAAACCAAAACATGTGGGGTCACTGTCCAAATCAGTCAAATACAGTATAACCAATCCTCGACATCCCAGATGTCTTATCAATAATGTCACGGTAAAGCTACGCCTGCCACTCGGGGTCTCAAGTCTGAGTCCTCCCCAGGATCCACCAGTGTCAGGGTGATATCCATATCTAGCAATTCTGATCTTGAGCCTCTCCTCGTCAGAGCAAGAAGCGACCTTTCTCAGGAAATGCTCGCACTTCTGGTCCTGAGACTCTTCTCAGAGCGGCCCCTCCGAGGAAATGCACCGTGACTTCTCCAGGATACTACGAGACGTCTGGAGGAAAAAATCCACACATAAGGATCGTATAGGTAAAATCGTAATCAAAAGCAGTGGAAAACCATTGTAAAACCATTTATACCTTAAATCCAGTCTAAAGAATTTCAACAACGTCTCAACCCGAGGTATAGTTTCCACAAACCGTTTCCACAAAACCAGGATTCCTCGAATCCGATCCAATCCAAATATCATAGAGACTTTGCCCAAATCCAAATATCATAGGGGCTCAGCCCAAAATCATCTCAATAGGGTCTCAAACCCGAAATCTCATTTCATAAACCACAACTGGGCTATAAACCCGATATCATAAACCAATTGGACCTCAAACTCGATATCATATTTCCACACCCGAAATCATTTCATTGTTCAAACCATTTGAAAACACAAATCCGTATAAAACCCTAGCCTAAGCCCAAGGTACAACATAAAGCATAAATCTCGAAATATGTGTAATACCACATTTGTATGAAAATACCAAAACAGCACAATAATATACACTCAAGGTATCTCAAATCGCATATATAAAAGTATAAAACAGTTATGCATGCATCATATTTAGAAATCAAGTGTCCACTCACAGACCGTCCAAGCTGCGCGCTTGGAAGTTGCGCCGTAAGCCACTCCGAGCTATACTGAACTCTCTTGCTCGTCCGGACCTGTCCAAAACATACTTAAAAGTCACCACCAACCTAGAAAAGTCCTAATCAAAAACCCCCAAAACTCAAGGAAACGTCAACGTGTCTTGAACACTCATCCCTAGGCTAAAAACCTCAATTTTACATACCAAACGAGATCTTTGATCAACCTGAAACTACCGCCATTGAATTCATAACGTTGAAATCTTTCGAATGGGAGCAGTCTCACCTCGAAATTTATGCCCATGATCGACCTGAAAACCTGACAAATGATGACGTCACCTTACTGACGTCATCATCTTTTACCTCTCGACGGGTCAGCCCATTTTCCTACAACCGGGTCAACCGGACCTGCGACCTGACCCTGCTGTAACTTGGTCGTCCGGCCACCAAATTGTGCCATTTTTGTCCCTATCGACTCGTCTTGATCCGTAGACTAGTTCTATGAACCCCGAATTAGCTTAAAGAGTCTTAAAATTACCTTACCAAGCGTGAACAGTGACGACCACACTTCAATCTTGCTTTCCCATCGATCCCAGCCTCCTCAGATCTTCCTTTTGTCTATGTGAGATCGTACAGTCCCTAGGAACATGATTTGACCATTAGAAACATCCAACAAACCCCCCTAAACCCACTTCAAAATTTTGAACCTTAAACGGTTTCGAGTTAACCTGTTGCGCGGTCTCCTTCGCCGTCCACATCGGCTTTGCCACGTCTTGCGTCGTCTCCCCGTCTCTCACTCCCTCTTAGTCTCCCTTCTCTCTGGTCTTAACTGAAGGGGATGAAAATGGATGTTTTGTGGTGGGTTTGTATGGGTTTCGGGTGTGAAGGAATAAAGAAGATGAAAATACATGATCTCAAAATATTTGGGGTAATGGGCCAATTAGATGAGTGACAAAATGTCACTCATCAAGTGGTCCACCTAGATATTTTACCCATTCCAAATAAGTCAACCGCCAATTTCTCGGTATACGTGAATAGTACCGATTTCCTTTCGTGATCCATAACATTCCCGTACGACGTCCGATTTTGACGTACCACCAGTCTACGTACTTATGACATCCTGATCTATATAACGGTCCTTGATCCTCATGCATTTGACCTCTCGGGTCAAAAGTCAACTTTTGCCCATTTTAGGGGCAAAATTGTCATTTTTCACCGAGTGTCCGAAAAATACTCGACTAATTCCCGATTAGTCATGATAATCCTTAATTAGTTCTTAATTAATCCGTAGTTTCGGGACGGGTTGTTACAGTGTCGGTATGTTTATGGATTTTTTTATGGTGTTTAAAACCCAACCGGTGAGAAAATCGTGAAAAGGGAGAGGAAAGGAAAAAAAGAGAGAGAGGGAGAAGAAGAAGAAGAAGAAGAAGAAGAAGAAGAAGAAGAAGAAGAAGAAGAAGAAGAAGAAGAAGAAGGGAAATAATAAAGGGAGGGAAGAACAACCCAACCCGAGAAACCTAGGAGAAAAACCCGAAAGAAATCAAATTGACTCGTGGAAGTTTTTAAGATGGAATTTTAGTTTTAGACATAAAAGGTCGAAACCAAGCTAAAAAAACATCTCATTTGAGCCTCTGCGACCATTTTGAACTAGAAATTGACAAGTTTGGATGCAGGAAATCCTTGGATTAAAGGTTCAAAAGTTGGCTGGAATTGATGGGATCGGGTTGTATTTTTTGAGGCATTACGATTTCCAAAATTATGGAGAAGTGTGTGGATCGAGATTTGGCTACATGAACGCTGTGTGAGTGGACTTTCTTTCTATAAATTATTATTATGTATGCATAGTTAAAAGTTTTAATTGTTTTATTGCGCGATTTATGTTGAAATGATTTGGAATGATTTCTAAATGATTATTCGATAATTTTCTTGATTTATTAACTAATTTTGGACACGATTTTATGGTATTTTATGGAAGTTGTGTTTTGGGCTTAGGCTCAGTTTTGAATGTGTTTTGACTTGGTATATAAGTCTACGATATGTGTTAAATGAGTTGTATGATTTTGTGAATTGGTTTCCACGAAGGTTATCCTCTTATGATACTAAAACAGTCTGGATGGTTCGTGAGTGCAGCTCCCAGACATGACATAGGGTGTCTGATTGCAGTTCGCAGGGGATACTATTACAATCTGGATAATGCTACGTGTAGTTCCCAAAAGTGTCTAGATGGTGCTACATGCAGTTCCCGGAATTGGATGGTGCTACGTGCAGTTTCCGAGTTAGTTTATGTGTAGTGTTGTTTTTCATTGTAACTGGTACTGGAGTTTAAGGATTGGTTGTGCCTGGTTATGAGGCTTATGTGATTTAATCCATGTATTATGTTCATTGTTGTTGTGATAAGTTCCCAGATGGTTGAAGTTATGGGCATTTTCCCAGACGACCGTAGCTCAAGGTGGTTGTATTGTGCTTGTTTTCCAAGTAGCAAAAGCTCGGGGTGTTTTCTAAACAGCTGATGATCGAGGTGTCTACCTACCGATAGCGCGGTTTGCATATGATGACTAATATTTGAGCATTAAGGATTGGTTGGTTGTGTTTGGCAATGATGTTTGTGTCCAGATGTCTTTATATGATTTGATGAACATGGATTTCAAGAATTGTGGGCCATGGATGGTTTACTGGTATCTTATGAACTTGTAGTTCCATGGTCTATGATTTGTTCGATTTGAAATCTAGTCGTTTGCTTGTTTACATTTTATTTTATGCATGCTTGTTTTAGAAATTGGAGGGTAAATATTTTTTTCTCATAAAACGTACTTTTAAAATGTTTATTTTTGTCCACTCTCATTTTTTTCATGTTTTTTATGACCCTCTAGAGTCGTTGCACAGAAATCGGGGCAGATCGAGAGGCACATGCATTAAGGCAATACGAGTATCCCTTGTCTAATAAGATTTGAGAGTAGTTTGGTATTACAGACCCTTTATCAAATGGGAACATGACTTGGCACGATTATCAAAAGTGGTTTAGGAACGGATCCTGTCACCATACATACAATGAACATGAATATCACTAGACGATGTTCTTACTGATAGAAACTTTATAGTTTTTTTTTTTGGAGGAAAATAACAACCTTCGATATTTCATGATCAAGGCTGTAGTACTATTTGTAGTAGTGGTCTTTATATCGCAGAAAAATGGAATTCTTTTCACAGCCTATATGCGTATGCGAAAAACTAGAGGTCTTACTTTTCTTTTATTTCTCTTGCCATAACTAGATTAGTTTGTAAATAGGGAAAACCATTGCCATTGTTCCTGAACTTTACACTAGTTTTAGATATTATCCATGAACTTTATTATTTGTAGCAGACATCCTTGAACTATGCCCAAGTATGCATCGAGAGTTTTTCCTTCAAAATTCTTAACTATTTATGTTAAAAATAAGGGTGAATTTATATTTACAAGTGTGTTTATACAATTTCCTCCGTTCAACAGAAATTAAGCCCAAATTTTATACTTATTTTACATTTATAAATACATTTGAAAAGAAAGTTTTACCCTTATTTTTTTAGAGAAATAGATAAGAATAAACAAAATGACTATTAATGCATATTTAGGCATATATATTCCTGCTACTATTAATGAATTTCAAGGATAATAACTCAAATTAGTGTAGAGTTTAAGGAAGGTGGGAATAATTTATATAAAAAAAAGACAAGTTAAGTACTTGAATTTAACTAATTACGTTTTTTTCATAAAAGGCAAATGTGGGAGCAAACATGATTACGCCTCCACATAGATATATCAATGTCATCTACAATAATTTAAATAAAAAGCTTCTAATTTATAAGTGAAAAAAATATCACTATGTAATGACCCAACTTATAATCACGGGATTATCGAGCGGTTATAGTGACTAATCGGGATTAATCGAGATGAAATGACAATTTTGCCCCTCAACGGAGAAAATGTTGACTTTTGACCCAAGAGGTTATTTGGATTTTGACCGAGGCTCATTACGTAGATCGAGGGATTACGATTACGTAGGCAGGCGGCACGTCGAATTTGGACGTCGTACGATGATTTTAAAGGTCAAAGAAGGATTTAACAGGATTTACAAAGCACGTTTTACAAAAAAGTTGACTTTTGTTTATTTGAATAGTAGGACCCAAAATATCTTTGAAGGGACCATAGGATGAGTGACAAGTGTCACCCACCCTATGGCTCTTACCCTTACATCAATTACATCTCACCCACTCAATTCAAACATACACACACACCCGAAAACCCCACCCCACCATTTTCCCTTGTTGTCTTCATCAACTGTGGCTTAAGTGTGAGGGAAGAGTGAAGCTGAGGGGCTGGGGATGACGGTGGAAGGATGAGCAGTCGCAAGGGATGACTGAAAACCCCAGAAGCTTGGTAACAAACTGTGACCCGAAAGCTTTGATTATTGGGTCTTGGATTTCAGACAATGGAGCCTGTATTCATGATCACCTTCGTGTTATTTGAGGTCTTGCAAGTACGTAAGGCCAAAAACGAGAGAAAATGGATGATGGAATCGCCCTGGGAACGAGTTCGAAAGAGACCCGTGATGATTCAACCGTGGCCAGGAGTTTTCAGGTAAGTTTTCTTAATTCCAAGATTGTAGAACAATTCTTGGGTGAGAGACGAGTCGATTGGCGAAAATATTATGGTAAATGGTCGAGAAATGAAGAAGATAGAACCAGGTCGTGATTCGGGTCGAACGACCCGTTAGTGGTCGCGGGTCAACCTGGTGAGAGCTTGACGATGATGACATGACAAGCCACGTTATCTTGTCAGGCTATGTGGCTTAGTCTGGTTAGTGCCATGTGGCATCTTGTCAGAGCTGTCAGAGGTGACGTGGTAGAGGCTGACATCAGCATGACGTCAATAATGACGAAAGCATGGAAATGTGGCACGTGTCAGAGGGTGACACGTTGCACTAGTCAAAGGGTACCACATGATAGCTGTTAGGTTGTTAGATGACGTCAGCTAAGGCTGACGTCAGCGTTGACCAAACTTGGACTAGTGCGTGTGGACATGAATTTTGAGGTCAAATTGGTCTTGTTTAAATGGTTTCAATGTCCTAAATCCAACGGTGGTGGTTTCAGGTAGCCCTCGGCATTGGGTCGGGCCGGGCAAGCCCAGTCCAAATTTTTTGGGCTTGGACCGGGCTGGGCCGGGTCGGGCTTATTAAATTATTTTTAAATTTGAGGGCCAAGCCGGTCGGGCTTAATGACATAAAAAAGAGCCAACGGGCTTTTATTGGGCCGGGTTTATATCGGGCTTTTCTGGTCGGCCCTATTAAGCCCACTTGGATCGAGCTTATGTGGGCTTTTGCAATAAACTATGTCTCAAATTTTAAAGTTACAAAAAATTATATGCATGAAAAAAAATATTAATAATGAAAAAAAAATACTCAAGGGTGCAAAAACGTGACCTCGTTAAAATAAAATACTCAAGGGTGTAAAAACGTTGGGCGTATTAAGTAGGTGGAGGAGTGTTTAGGGTTTGTATTGGTTATTGGGTATTGGGTATTGGGCTTTTTAAAATAAATTAGGTGGACTTGGGGCTGAGATTTGAGTTTGGGTTGAAATATTAGTATTAAGAATGAGTTGAGTATTAATTTTTTTAATAATAAGTATTTTATATTTTCGGGCTTATGAGCCGGGTTTATTACGAGCGGGTCGGGTTGGGCTTACCGGGCTTTATCGGACTCGGGCCTATCGGGTTTGAATACCATAAGCCTAAGCCCAGCCCGCTAACTCTCGGGTCGGGCCGAGCTTTTGTCCATCGGGCTTATCGGGCTAGTTTTAGGTCGATCAGTGGTCGCTTGGTTGGTGTTTTGGAGGGTTTTCTCCTCGGGAAGCTTGTTCGGGACGCATTTTTTATTCTGGGGTTTTTGAGGGTTTATTGTATGGAATTATATGGATGGTTAGTGATCCTCATGTATGAATTTGACAAGGCCAGAAGTCTCGGAGGCTTCAGATTAACTTAAAACTCGTGTTTCGAGTGAGCGACGGTACTGTGAGTGGACAGTTTCTTTCATAACTCTCATGCATGCATATTTATATGTTTTTACTACCTTTATGATATGGTTTGCCATGATTATGATTATTAATATGTCTGCTGGATTTATGAGTGGAGTGAATATGTGTATGGCTGTTATATTATGAGTAATGATTTTGTCATGGTTTTTGGAAAATCGGGATTTGGGCTAGTGCCCTAAAGGTAAATGTTTTGGGCTGGTGCCCGTGAGATTACCGTTTTGGGTTGGTTCCCGTGAAACTACTGTTTTGGGTTGGTGCCCGTGCAATAAAATGTATATCGTTTTGGATACTATGTTATGGATTGGTCAACCTCAGATTATTAGATCGATATATCCGGAGTTGGACTTCGTGGATTCTCAGAGACTGGGCTTGGACATAATCGGGGTTGGACTACACACGTACCGACGGGGTTGGACCCTGTAGATTCCGTACTCTCATAACAGTAGTGCACTTGGGATGCTAGTTGGACCAGCATGGCGAGGTTTGACATTGGGCTGTACGGGCCAGTGAAATCAGATTTGATGTTTAAATAAATGTATTTTGAGTAAATGTTTTCAAAGCGGCTAAGAGCTGGCGATTTTAGTAAAATGTGGGCCTGAAAGCCTTCTTGTGTTATGTGATTTCAAGTTGGACCCCTGATGTTTTTTTTATATACATCATACTGATTATTGAACACAATGTTTTTCGTGATTATGCATACATGTTTTACAAAATGGAGGGTTTAAATGTAATTTTTAGAAAATGGTTTTCCAAAGAATTGTTTTTGTCCACTCACAATTTTTATTGGTTTTTGGCACTTTCCAAGTTGATCGCGGACGTAGGCTGTATAAAGGTCGAGGCATCATGACAGGACCCACCCCTAATCCCCCGGGATTAAGGGCTAAATTCTGCTCCCGTCTAACTTACGCATGACACGAAAGTTAAACCGACGTCCAACCTCCATGTGACACGTAAGTCGGACAAGGGATTCTCGACCCGATCATCCTAAAAGTATTCGGACTTCCCAGAGTGCACCGAATCTACTGTGGATCGCGGGTGTGATGTCTCCGTTTCTCTTGACCAACAGCCCGAACCGCAACAACCTGGAGGGTATCAAAAACATGAAAAGACTGTGAGTGGATAAAAATAAAGTACAAGTTCAAAAACAGTTCATAAAACAAGGACATGTATACCCTCCAATTAAAAACCAATGCATGCATATCAAATTCATGTCATAAAACCATTCAATATTCTAGTTAAGCAAACCATGTAAGAGAAATCGAACACAGTTTCCTTTTCTCAAATCCTGGGCCTCAGCCCAAAACCATCGAAAACCATTTCATCCGGGCATAGCCCAAAACATTGGAAAACCATGATCGAAAACCATGATCATTAAATCTCTTTGAAAACCAAAACATCCTTGAAACCACATTTTCATCCATCAAACCTGCTGGATCTATCCGAGTCTTTAAACTCCCGAGTCTTTAAACTCAATCCAGGTCTCAATATAATCAGAGTCTTTAAACTCTGGAGTCTTTAAACTCAATCCGGGTCTTTAAACCCAATACGGGACCGCCCCCGTCATATCACATCTGGGTCTTTAAACCCAATAACCAGATCCAGCAAATCCAAGCCAAAACCATTTTCCATGTCCGAATCCGAATCCGCAATCTCATCAGGATCCCGGATCCAAACCCAGAACTCATATTCATATCCATTTCCATTTCCAAATTCGAGTCCGAAACCATCATTTCATAAGCTAGCATCCGGAATAACCATTCCGAACCCAAACCCAGAATTCCACTTTCAAGTTCCCAACCGAATCCAGAATCGTCATCCTGGAATCCGATTCCAAAACCCGAAAGCACGTTTATCAAAACCATTTTTTGAACTGGGCTTCAAGCCCAAAATCACTTTTCCAAAATCCGTTTTAAATCTTTGAAATCAAATCATATTTCAATTCCCGAAATTAAATCATTTAAAACCATGTTCAAATCACAACATCAATCGTATTCTCGTAAAACGTGTAATTCCATAAATATCTCGAAAACCGTACAAAATCGTAAAACATCAAGATCATAAATCAAATCATAGAATCACGTATAGAAAACATATAAAAACATATATGCATGCATCATGAGTTAGAAAACAAAGTCCACTCACAGACCATTGTACCGTTGCCTCGATACGCGTGCAATTACACCTTTCCTGGCTAATCCGCTATCCACTTCAACCTTTGTTGAACCAGTCCAGACCGGTCTTGTTCAGACCGGTCCTACCCGAATCGGCGTTCACGGTTTGACCCTGTAATTTCTTTGTTTTTGGTCTGATTTCAAATCTAATTGGTCCTATAGTTTCTTCTCAATCTTTCCTATTGATCTATAACCCCCAAACGTGAAAATCACGCGATTAAGTTACCTCCTAGCTGAGTTAATCGGTGGTCAGTTGGTTACTTTTGGATTTTGGGCGAGGAATGACGGTTTTGCCCCTAGAATGGGCAAAAATGTTGACTTTTAGTTCGGATGGTCAATTGGGCATTGACCGATGACCGTAACGTAGTTCGAGACGTCACGAATCCGTAGACAGGTGGCACGTCCGATTTGGACAATCGGAGAAAAGTTATGGTGTTCGGAAGGTTAAGGGCGTTACCGTAATAAAGGGAAAGTGTTGACTTTTTACTGGACGCTTGATTTCCACGTAGACCGAGGACTGTTAGATAGGTCTCGACGTCCTGAGTACAACTACAGGCGTCACGCTGTCATCGGACGTCGGACGGTAAAATTATGGGTCTAGGAAGTGAAGGGCAAAATGGTAATTTTGGACTTAGGGGCATTTTGGTCTTTTCACATTGGGCCAATCAGATAAGGCCATCTGGGTTTGTGTAATTGGATATTTATCTTGCTGTCCATAGAAAGTTGGACACGTGGGGTGAACCTAGAGGATTCTAGGAAGTTTATGGTGTGCACGGGTACAACTTGTACACATTTAAACCGTGCAATTGTTCATCCTTCGCAGAACAGAGAGTGAGACGGTGAGGATTTTCTGGTTCGATTCTGTGTGTGTGTGACCTTGTGACTTGGTGAGAGTGACAGAGAGAAGGGAGAAACTGGTGAGTGGCTTGTGAGTGAGAACTGTGTGAGAAATCACGGTGGGAGAGTGGTATGAGTACTCAGGAAAACAGAGAAGGTTGAAGTGGTGGCGCAGCCACAAACGATCGATTTGATCCAATCAAGTTCGAAGGGAGGATAGGACGGCCGAGGACAACTCTGTGGACGCAGAGGCGTACGGCGGCGTGTACAGCGGAGGTTGGAAAGACGGTAAGCCCCTGTTTCCCCTGTTTTGCCCTTTTGATTCAAACGAAAAGTCGTGGCTTTTGGGGCTGCGTCGAGGGATTTTGTGAGTTCGATTTGATAAACAAGTTTTTCTTCAATGATGGTTTTTGATATGAATGGTTTCATGACTTGACTTGATATGCATGCATTGGTTTTTGAAACGGAGGGTATAAATGTACTTGTGTTTTCTGTTAACTGTTTTTGAACTATACTTTATTTTTGTCCACTCACAGTCTTTTCGTGTTTTCGATACCCTTCAGGTTGTTGCGGTGCAGGCTGTTGGTCGAGAGAGATGGGGACATCACACCCACGATCCACAGTAGTTCGGTACACTCTGGAAAGTCCGGTTACCTTTTTGGATGGTTGGAACGAGAATCCCTTGTCCGACTTACGTGTCATATGAAGGTTGGACGTCAGTTTAGCCTACGTGTCATGCGTAAGTTAGACGGGATCGGGATTTAGCCCTTAATCCCGGGGGATTAAGGGTGGGTCCTGACATGGTGCAATAGCTGGCCGACTGTCCTCCTGTGAACCGTCGCGAGGCCGGCCATTCCTTGTCGTGATGTTGATCTCAGAAAATTCCTAGGATCTCCAGGACCAGGTTTCAGCATTAGAATAAACAATTATCAACAAGTGCAGTTCTAAAACTTAACCACAAAGACGAGGCACACGGTTTCTTCCTTACCTTGCCATCACAACCTCGCCGTGGTTACTGTCATCACCACCTCAACGTCCTAGTTATGTTCCTTAAGCCCATAGCACCATCCAGTAAGGTTGGAGGCCATTTACAGAGACTTGGGGTATACGAGTTTATAGAATTGTTTACTGGGTTTGGTTGTAACTCAACCTCTCCCTTCCTCGTCTCTGTCTTCACTCTGTTTGCACACCCTCAACACAAGATTTACACTCTGGTTTTTCACTCTAAACACACGCACTCTCTCAGTTCCCCCTCCCTTCTCTGTCGACTACAAATCGAAGACACATAGCATGACTTCCTCCCTTGTTTTTAATCGATCTAAATGGGAGGGAAACGGCGGGAACCAGCCAGAAAAGAAATAGGTGTCCCCATCCCTCTGGTCTAGGCTCAAAATATCCATTCCCTCAAGGACATGTGTCCTCATCCCAAGAGTCAGCACCAAAAATAGGTAAAAGACCATTTTACCCCTGCCTTGCACAATTACCATTTTACCCCTCGCATTCCTTGACCCATAACTAATTCATCCGAAGTCTGATGACGATGTTCTGCCTTTCATTGTACTCAGGGCATCGAGACCTTCCTAACGGTCCTCAAAGTTCGTGAAAAGTAGTTTTCGTATAAAAATTCAACAAATTCCCTCTTTTACCTTAATTACGAAAATGCCCTCAAACTTTCGAACGTCATAACTTTTCCCTCGAATGTCGGAATCGGACGTGCCACCTGTCTATGAACTCGTGACGTCCTGAAATACGTCACGGTCACAGGTCAAAGTCCATTTGACCATCCAAATAAAAAGTCAACATTTTTGCCCATTCTAGGGGCAAAATCGTCATTTTGCACTGTCCGTCTGAATACATCCAACTAATCACCGATTAACTTTACTAATCCGTCTTTAACAACTAATCTAATCCCAATTTCCGGGACGGGTCGTTACACATCACGGTAAGTGCGTACTCTGTTTACTCTGGTTAGGTTGTGTTGTATCTATGGTCTAACACGTGTTAGGATATTTATTTTGTTTCCAAGAGTAATACATCCATTTTCTAAGGACGTGTCAGACGGGAGCAGGTTCTCTCACGTTAATAAAAGGGGATTATGGGGAGGGTCCTGTCACACTAAACCATAATACCTTTAACCTATCTTAGCATTAGTAGTTAAACATAAGTAATATAAATCTTACCCAACAAATTACTTGAATTAAGCACAAACTAGGTGTGTGTATAGGTCATGGTTCATTAACTTACTAATTCATCACATTTTTTAATATGTGAGATTGATATTTAATACATATTATTTGAAAGTTGGATACAAATTCTAAGACACCAATCAAGGAAGAGATTCAACTCATTAGTCACACTATATGATTAGATTCATAGAGACTTCAATCGACCAATCAAAAGTAACAATCACATGCACACCAAGTTCACATTCACTATGCAGATACAATAATCACACAAGTGACAACTTAAGTACTCAGAGGCCGTAAATATCGACAACCTTATGCTAGTTTTAAGTGATAGTGAATTTGCGCATGTGTTATCATCATTCAACGAAGACAATCAAGTTCTTAACCTATGTGATCCAAACTAATAATTTTATAACATCAATAACTTATATATATATATATATATATATCAATCAATAAGAACACACAAGATTGATAGCCAAAAGCCTTACTCAAGGCGAAAACTAGGGTCGTTCACTTGACTAGGCAATCCAATAAATTCAGAGTTTAATGTAAGGTATATCAATGCTCAACCTCCTAATCTAAACTATAGAGACAATCATACCTTGTACAACCTTGAATTGATCCAAATCAACTATGCCCCATTGCAAATCTATACTCATAGCAGCTGAAGCACCTTGGTTCTATTCATCAAACACTCAGACGAATGCATGGTTGAATGATAAACTCAATAACCAAACAATCCGGGTTCATCAAGCCATAATCCCTTATGAATCCAGATCAAGAATTAATTAAAGCTTTGAGGCTACGCTGGTAGGCTGCATAAGGGACTTAATAAGATAATATAATACGCAATTAGGGTTTGGTACCACTCGTATTAATTAACCATCGTATAAATTACTACAATTGAATGTCTTTGTGAAGTCTAGACCCACTAAAATAATACCCTCAAAATTGAAAATGACTATCAATCTTGAATAGTGTAGTAGTAGTAATAATAATAATAATAATAATAATAATAAACAAAATTGTAATAATAATTTAATAAAATAAAATAATAAATAATAGATTAATAATTAATTAAATAATAATATTAATAAGTAATTTAAATAAATAATAATATTATACATAATTAATATTTATGATATAGATATTTTTTATTAACAACTATAATATAATCCATCTAGTATAATATAGATGACATTTTAATCTCGTAGAACACCAAATGTCCAACTAAATAGTTAGTCTATTTGATGGACAGATTAATAACCATACCCTTACCAGAATCACTTTGATGACCGAATAAAGTCCTGCTCCCGTCTGTGAACCAAATCTAAATTTCAGATTTACCTTTAAAACTTGACAAGAAGGAAACCTATCAAATAAGGGATGAATTACCTGTTAAATAACTCTAGCCGGATCTGGTTCTTTAATGTAACCAACGGCAATAGACTAAAACTAGCAAAATTTAGGAAACTTGGAAACACACAAGAATTATACTGGTTCGGCAGAACTTTTGCCTATGTCCAGTTGTGATTTCTCTTGGTAGAGAAATCACAGCTCCTTTTATTAATAATAGAGAATACAGAACTTTGTAACCCTAGAACTAATCTCAAAAACTCTTAGCTGTTTTAACCGTTTTTCTTCTCTTAGAAATAAACCTTGCTCACACCCTATTTATAGATATAGAGTTGACATACATGTCCCAAGGCTGATTGAATTCCTCCTCCTAAGAGGGATAGGAATTTAGACTTATTTTAAACCTAATTGAATAGGGAAACCAGAAATTCTTTCCTAATCCCTTTTGGATAAGAGTTGGTATACCTCTAATTTTCCTAAAACAATCCTAAACCAACTAGGACATAATTGACGAGCCAAAAACCTAACAATCTCCACATTGGTGAGTCAAACCAAGTCTTGATCGTTGCACCCAGAGTATCTTTGAACTTCCTTGAAGCAACTCTGGAAATCTTCAAGAGTCTTCACTTTGGAAATCTTCATCTTGCCTCATTGCACCTCAAGTGAGGAGGTGCTATAATTTAATCAATCAACGAGATTCTTGGCCGACACTATCTTTGTAAGGTAATCTACGAGATTGTAATCCGTATGGATCTTTTCAATCAAAATCTCCTTAAACTCCACCCAATTTCTGATTTTGTGATATCTTACTTCAATGTGCTTTGATCTTTTAGAAAAAACTTCATTCTTTGCCAAGTGAATGGCACTTTGACTATCACACTTCAGGTTCACACAATCTTGAGTGATTCCCATTTGATTTACCAAACCATTGAGCCAAATTGCTTCTTTTCCAACTTCAGCCAATGCAATATATTCTGCCTATGTGGTTGACAAAGCTGTAATTGGTTGTAGTAGTGCCCTCCAACTTATCGATCCTCCTACGCATGTAAACACATAACCAGAAGTTGACCTTCTCTTGTCCAAGTCCCCTGCATAATCGACATCCACATATCCCAATACCCATGCATGTTCTTTTTGCTTTTCAAACATAATCTTTTGTTGCCAAGAACCCTTCAAATAACGCAAAATCCACTTCACTACTTCCCAATGTTGCCTTCCTGGATTTGCCATGTATCTGGAAACGACATTGATTTCTTGAGCTATGTTGGGACGTGTACATACCATTGCATACATGAAGCATCCCATGACATTAGCATAAGGCACCTTCTCCATTGCTTGCTGCCCTTCCTTAGACTTAGGACAATGTTGCTCACTTAACTTCAAGTGGGCTGCCAAAGGAGTCGAAACTGCCTTTGCTTCTTGCATGCTCAACCTCTCAAGAACCTTCTGAATATACATGTCTTGTGATATCCAGGTCCTTCCTGTGGTCTTATCTCTCTGAATTTCCATGCCAAGGATCTTCTGAGCTGCACCTAGATCCTTCATGTTGAACTCCTCACTCAACATCTTCTTCATGTCCTGAATTCTAGACTTGTCCTTACACGCGATTAGTATTTCATCCACATATAGAAATATCAATATGATCATCCCATCTTGGAATACATGATAGTACACGCAACAAACATATAAACATCTTCTAAAATTAATTTTCAGCATGAAGTAATTGAACCTTTTGTACCACTGTCTTGGAGACTGTTTCAGGCCATATAGAGACTTCCTTAGCTGACATACTAAGTTTTCTTTCCCATTCTCAACAAACATTTCTGGTTAGGCCATGAAAATTGTCTCGTCAAGATCCCCATGAAGAAATGTTGTCTTCACATCCATCTGTTTAATCTCTATGTCATGCTGAGTTGTCATTGCTAAAAGCAATCTGATAGAAGTATGCTTGACTATAAGTGAAAATATCTCATCATAATCCACCCCTTCCTTTTGTGAGTACCCATTAGCCACAAGTCTTGCTTTGAATTTTACGGCTTCTTGTTCATGTAGTCCTTCCTTTTTTTCTAAATACCCACTTGCATCCAACTAGCTTTCGGTTTTTGGGCTTAGAAACCGATTCCCAAGCAGAGTTCTTGTAAAGAGATTTCATTTCTTCTGTCGTAGTACTTATCCAAATAACTCCCTCATCACTTGCTATAGCTTCTTGATAAGTAGTTGGATCTCCTTGACTAATGTTGAGAGCATAATTAACTTTGTGTTGGTCAACCCCAAATTTGTCAGGTTTCTTCTTGTTCCGATTAGGTTTGTCCAATGTTATGCATCTTCGTTGGAGTTTAAACCCTTTGGGATGTCTGGCGGATTGGAGTGCCTTCAATCTTCCTTGTTTCTTGCTCCACCTGATTCCTAACTGGTGAATGATGCTGATGCTCATCTTCTTCCTTAAAACCATCAGATTCTGTATCTTGCTCAATTTGCTCCACCTGAGCTTCTTCCTTATCTGACTTTATTAACAGAATCCTTGTTGCTTCAGTTTCAACATCGTCTTTCTTCTCGCTATTGCTCTCTAATTTATTCAGAGGCATGGTTGTCTCATCAAAGACAACATCTCGGCTGACAACCTTTTTCCTGTTGTTGAAGTCCCAAAGCTTGAAACCCTTTACTCCTTTCTCAAAACCTAAGAATATACAATGCGTAGATTTTGGTTTGAACTTGGACCTTTCATCACTTGGAATATGTGCGTAAGCACTACAGCCGAATACCTTGAGCTTGGAATAAACCACTGGCTTCTCAGACCATACCTCCTCTGCAGTCTTAAAATTGAGAATCGTAGAAGGTGATCTGTTAATCAAATAACTTGCATGATTAATAGCCTCTGCCCAAAAACTATCGGGCAATCCTGCATGAAATCGCATGCTCTTCTCTCTCTCTCTCTCTCTCAATGAGAGTTCGATTCATCCTCTTAGCAGATCCATTATTTCCTAATCCTTTTTGGATAAGAATTGGTATACCTCTAATTTTCGTAAAACAATCCTAAACCAACTAGGACATAATTGACGAGCCAAAAACCTAACATTACCAACCATATCATCTCGTTGTACAGCCAAACATATTGCCTTCTCTTGGGTCAATGCCCAAACCAGCCATTGACCCCAACAATTCAGAGCCCGATATCTCAACTCCTTCTGAGCCTAAACTGAAATCCCAATTCTTCCCAAGTCTTGTCCTGACATTCTAATCATGTATGCAATCCAAATCTCGACTCTCGAAACCCCGAGAGTTCTTCATGTATAGAAATTAGTAACACTTTTCACTTCGAATGCTCAGAATTATCACTAAACGGTGTCTGATGGATTCAAAATTACCACTAATAGATTTGTAACATCAAATATATAAAAAGTCATGTTGATTGGAATTAGAGGATCGCTACCACGCACTGCCATGTGCTGGTGGACGGCCAAGCAGCAGCCCCCATGCGCACACGCACAGCTTGCGCTAGTCACCCTTAACCTCTAGTGGGTCTACCTGGTTCTTTGCAAGTGGGTCCCAACTTGAAAATGGTACCCGGCTCTATTTCCTTCGTTTCTCAACCATTTTCCATGTCTTTACATCAAAATTCATCTAAAGGATGCCCGAAACTCAAATATCAACTTTAAATTAGTAGATATCACCTGGTTGAATGGAGAAGTTCTCAAAACTTGCGTCTTTCTTTACTTTCGTCGACCCACCGCCATGGCAAGGCTTCCATCTCCAACAACCACCAGCGAACTTAAGAAGGGTAGACAGAGGATGTATTTTATCCTCTAACCAAGTCGAAAATGGTCTGAAGGTTAAGCACATCGGTGCTCCTTCACCAAACAAAAGCTTCCTCATAAAGGCCTTCCAGAGATCATGTTTCCTTACATGATCATAGTAGGCATCCTTCTTCCCAGAGAGGCCAAGTTTTCTGCCTCCCAGAACCAAGAGTTCTCTCCCCTCATCTCTCATGAAAGAATCAATTTCCAGTTCCTTTACTTTTAGCCCCCTTCCCAACGGGAGAGGTGGCTTTCATTCCTTCTTTCATAAATCGTTTGTCCTTTTTTTGGTGTTACTTAATTTTCCCTAGGCTACCAGAAATGAATACCAACAGAGAGAGAGAGAGAGAGAGCCCGAAGGGGAGGGTTCTTTCTTTCTCTGATTTGCATCGTTTTTCTTTAAAAATGAAGTTTGGGCAATGAAGTCCTTGCCCAGCCATCCCAAGGTGACACTTGGCACCTTGTTAGTTAGCTAGGAAACAATTATACTAACTCACCTACGTAAAGTACTAAAATGTTACAGTTTTGTCCAAATTATGAAATTACCCTTGGGTGTTCAGACCGGTAACTTTTTCACATGACCTCCGTTTTTCGCACGCCACCTGTTTACGAACGCATAAGTTCGAGACTCATGCAATGGTCCAATCAAAACTTCCACAGAGTTTCTTGAGCTCTAATTGAATATTGGACCTTTAATAAAAATAAGGGCAAATACGTCCATTTTCAATTTAATTTATGACATTGTCTCAATTTTCTGGATGGGTCGTTACAATATTCCTCCTTATAGAAATTTTGTCAACGAAATTTACTTATGCAAGTGAAGAATCTATGTCCGGTAATTTTTGTAGCCCCCTGAGCATCGACTATGTGGGAATATATATATATATATATATATATATATATCATATAATCACATCTACAGGATCAGACACATCCGGGATCATGTCATATTGGACCTCATAGGGATCAAGTCTATAGGATTTAGTTACGCTGAGGAAATACCCCGAGTAATCAGCTGATTGGGAAACACGCCTAAGTAAGAAGTTGCATGGGAACAATAACCTCGAGTAATCAGCTACTTGAGAAACACACTGAGTAATTAGTTTCCTGAAACTTTACTAATCAACTGCCTAGAAAATACCTCGAGCTTCGGTTGTCTAGGAAAAACCCTTAGCTTCGGTCTTCTAAGTAAACTACCTCGAGCATTAACCGTCTAGAAAAAATCCCTAGCTTCTGCTGCTTAGGAAATATCCCGAGCTTCCGTTTTCTGAAAAAAAAAAAAAAAAAAAACCTCTAGTTTTGACCTTCTAGAAAAACTACCCCGAGCATCAGTAGTCTGGGAAAAATCTCTAGATTCGGCAGCTTGGGAAATCTGTGCTACGCGTAGGCTATGGAAATAATCACAATATATGTCGTGGCACAATAGAAAACAGTCCATGAAATAAATCTAAAACTTTTCTTCTAAAACAAATCCTTGACTCAAATTTCAAGTCAAAAACCGAGCCTAAGCCCTAAACATTGTTTCCACAAAATCGTAAAACTTGTGCCCAGAATTAATTTCCTAAATAAATATTCTAAATCTGGAACATCACCAAACACATATAGAATCATTTATTCAGACCATTACAATCCAAAATATGCTATAAAACATTGCAAGCATTTAATTATAAGTGCATCACAGTTAATAAAACAAATATCCGCTCACTGTGCATTCAAACAATCTCAATCCTGCATTGTGCACTGTTCCGAAGTCCATAGGACAATTTTATCTAGTTTGCTCTGATACACTTTAGTAGAGTTATAGATACACTTTAGTATTTCTCTACCCCTAATACTCCCAAAGTTTTCGACGAAAAAGCTATTACAATTAATTACATAAGTACTAGTATTTTTATCTAATAGGATTTTCTTCATTATAGGGAGTGAAATCTCTATTGATACAAAAAATGGGAGTGAAATCTCAAAGTCAAGTATCATAAAAAATGAAATTGATACCATTTTCCTTCCCAAACCTCTCGTCAATTTCAAAGACATGAGGGAAATAATTTCCACCGATATTCACATGACACGAATGTGTAGTTTAGACTAATTATCTTTCACGGCATATATGACAATTATAATATTAGAACAAAAGGACAAGCCTCGATGTGATTGGTGGGTAACAGATTTGGATACAGCTCGGGTGATAAAATAAGCCTGGCTCTGCTCCTAAAGGTATGGACTATTGAGCGTGGAATTACGCTTGTTAAAATGCGCCTCTATGAGGCCGATGTGCCGTTATATATATATGTGCAAACACAGCCCCATTAACCACACTAAATCACTTCCAAATTGTCAATCTGATACAGGGGCGAGAGAGAGAGGGAGAGAGAGAGAGAGAGAGAGAGAGAGAGAGAGAGAGAGAGAGAGAGAGAGAGAGAGAGAGAGAGAGAGAGAGAGAGAGAGAGAGAGAGAGAGAGAGAGAGAGAGAGAGAGTGAGAGTGAGAGAGAGAGAGAGAGAGAGAGAGAGAAGTCAGATGGAGAAGGAAATGAAGCAATCCAAATTCAAGAGGATTTGTGTCTTCTGTGGGAGTAGCCCAGGAAAGAAAAACAGTTATAAGGAGGCAGCTATTGAGCTTGGTGAAGAATTGGTAATATACTAATTTTATTAAACTATACCTCTATTTATTTAAATAATTTGGCTTTTGGGGTTTTTCTTTTCCACATTTTCTGCTTATTTTTGGAGCTTTCCAACCTGGGTTTTTAATGGCAATGGCTCTGCATCATTTCTTTTTTGCATGATGTGTTATGGTAATCAAGCCAAACCCAGGTGACAGTTTTGTGTTCGATTATATGTCTCAGTGAATTTTGAAAAACGGGTTGTTGGTTTCTCAGCTAGCTGAACCTCTACTTTGTTGATCCTCATTGTTCTTCCACGTATATGCTGTGTCTCCAAAAGCCCACCATATGATTTTCTCTGTTTTTGTATACCAATACATGTGTCTGTGTGTAATATATACACAGAAAGGAATAGGGAATCAACAATGAAATCATTTCTTCCTCCCACTTTCATGGAACAACCAAATGTAGTTGAATTTATGAAAACCTCTACTCTCTCTCTCTCTCTCGCTCTCTCTCTTTCTCTCTCTCATGCACACACACACACATAAAAGGGGTGATTACTGTAATATATGAAATTAATTCGGTGTCTTAGTTTACCTTTGGCTTCCTGGAAATTTATTTTCTTTACTGAATATTGTTTGTTGTCCGATGTTTGTAAAGGTTTCAAAGAACATTGATTTGGTGTATGGAGGAGGAAGTGTTGGCTTGATGGGTTTGATTTCCCAAGCTGTTTATGATGGTGGCAGACATGTTATTGGGTGAGCCTCTTAAATTCATTGAATTATTGGCTATGTTAATATTGGTCTTCGTATCTCTCTCTAAACTGATTTTTGTCATGTTACTGTCTTTGTAGAGTTATCCCAAAGACACTCATGCCTAGAGAGGTATGTTTATTTTATTCGTTGTTCCAAGAGACATTGTAACACAAGAATGAAAATGACTGTACAATTCAATTGGGGAGGGGGGCGGGGGAGAGAGACACAGGGAGAAAACATTATCTACTTTTGTTCCCTTTGTTTTTGATATGTAAGGGATTATTTTAGTCACACCTTCTTTTGTGATTGGTCCTCCAAGTTTCTAACTTCACACGTCGAATTGGTTGAATTTACCCCTAAACTCCACTTGGCCAATCTAGGGACTTCCAACATTTTTGTCCTTCTCTACTAGATTTATATACGCGCTAGTTGTTACTGAGATTCTTCTGAAACAAAATATCACCTTTTATGCCTGTAATTTCTTGTATATTTCTTCCTTATCTTTCTTTTTGCCTGTTTTTCAATTGCTCTTTCTACCTTTCTGTGGGACCAATTTGTGTTTATTTTGGGTGCGATTTCAGATAACTGGAGAAACGGTGGGGGAAGTGAAGGCAGTAGCAGACATGCACCAAAGGAAAGCAGAGATGGCTAAGCAGTCTGATGCCTTTATTGCCTTACCTGGTTGGTATAAAACCAATTTTCATACTAATTTGCATAGCCAGCAAATATGATATAAAATAGTGAAAGTGCTCTTAAAATTTACAAAACTCTAATGTGAAATTGACCATATGGCGCTCACTTTAAAGAAATACATTATCCTCCAAGAACAGTAGTACTATGTATCTTCCTAAGTCAACTAAGTTGACATGCTCCATATTGTAAGGTATATAAACCAAGTTAAAAAGAGCCTTTAAAAATATGTAAACCCTTCCGAAGTTTTGCTACAGAATATTCTCCAAGTAAGATAAAGTGTCAAATCCCTAGGGTCCCTCACACTTATGATCCATTTGTCTCATTTGTTTTTGATATTATAGGGCAACTACCGTATCAAACTGTTTAATTACTCCATATTTAAGATAAATTTTTATAAAAAGTGAATTCCATACATTCAAAATGATGATTCTAAAGTTGGCCACCTAGTGAGATTCAAAAACATAAAGTTGGATTTAATTATAAACTTATTTTATTTTTCGTACAAGTGAAGCTACTTGACAATTTTGTCGAAGACTATCTCTATCTTTAATATTTGTACCTTAGAATCCAACAGTTAGTCAAAGAATAAACATTCAAACCCTAGTTAATATCTGGCTTGTTATCATCACCCTGGTATACTGAAAATTAGGCTTTTGGAGCTCTTGCTTTCTGTGGTTACAACTTACAAGTAGTTAGTTGGCCTGTAGCATCAATGTTCCATTCACTAAAATGAGAAAAAGAAAGAAAAGAATTATAAACTCGTTTACCAATTGGGCCAAATGGCAGTTGGTCCTCAGTCTTACCCTTTAACCTACTTCTTTTCCTTTTCCTTTATCTAAATTTTAATTTTTTTTTCTGACTTTTCTGAATTAGGTACTCTTTAAAATTTGTCATAGTCAATATGGATTAACCTTTTTAACTGAGATGACTCTCACCCAATAATAATTTTCTTTGGACACCCAAAACTCATGTATGGACAACTCACAGTTGTCTTTGGGTGTGACAGAGACAATTCAAGAGTGCTTATAGAATCATTCCTAGGGTTCATCAGAAGCTCATTGGCTTGAAAATTATGGAAAAAATGCTTAGCCCATTTACTTTGGGCCTATTAATTTCCCTATTGGGCTTCTAATGAAAAGAATGTCTTATGCTTAAAATATCTAATTAAAATCCTTACTGTTTTTTTTTTTTAATTTATAAAGGTGGTTATGGGACTCTTGAAGAGCTTCTTGAAGTCATAACATGGGCTCAGTTGGGTATCCACGATAAGCCGGTAAGATCTATATTTTATATTTATGATTATATATATTTTTTCTATCAGGAAAAAACGTTCTTTTTTATGTCATTGCTTGTGCTATTCATATTTAAGATTTGACAATATAAAACATCATTCTCACAATATAAGTTCAATTAGAAATCAAAGCTCTTGAAATCATAATGAGCTGAGTGTATGAAATTGAAAACAAAATGTCTTCTTCTTTGGCAGGTGGGTTTGTTGAATGTGGATGGGTACTACAACTCTTTGTTGTCATTCATTGACAAGGCAGTGGAAGAAGGTTTCATTTGTCCAACTGCAAGGCACATAATTGTTTCAGCCCCCAATGCCAAGGAACTAGTGAAGAAAATGGAGGTAAAATTTTCAAAATTTCTTCCAACTTCTATTTGTTTGTTTTTCAATTTTAAATATTAAACAACAAGGATGATTTGGTCTTCATAATTAATTTATTTTCTTTTCTTTAGGAATATTTCCCACGCCATGAAAGAGTTGCTTCAAAGCTGAGCTGGGAAATTGAACAGTTTGGCTACTCACCAATATGTGACATTTCAAGGTGAGCAAAATTCAAAGGGCTTGGCAGTTGGCAGAAGAAAGTGAATGGGAGCAGCCGGCTAGCAAGCTCTTCATTTTTGAAAGGAATTAATTTTAAATTTTAGATGACCGAAAATTTTCCTGAACTGGGAATTCTGTTTTTCTGTATTTCCCTTGCTGTTAGTGTACGCGGAGAAGAAACATTTAATTGACCTCAACATGTTATGTAGCTTTGATTAATTACCACTGTCTTCAATTTGAAATTTGGGTTTTCGTAGTTTTAGTGCTCAATTTGTGCTCAGATGTTTGTAAAATATTGTAAAGTTCATTCCAGTATAATCAGTTTTATGAGCCTTGCATTTCCTACATTTAGTTTTGCATCACATTACACGTTCACTCTGGCAACTTTCAAATGTTTGTTAGTTCATTCTACATTAGCGCTTTTTTTTTTTTTTTTTTTTTTTTTTTTTTTTTTTTAAACAAACCAAGATAAAACTTTCTACGTTCCTACAAGGTCAAAATTTTAATTTGTTAAGAGTAGTCCATCTAAATTCTAATGCAGAGAGTTTAAATTGGGCAAAGGCAACTCCTAGCCCACAGCCCATGCCCTTTAGCTTCTAAGATATCAAATATGGACCAGACTTGGACAAGCCCAGAGGCTATCCTTGCCTCCTCGGCAAACCAGGCAAGGCCGTCGGCCCAACTCCCAAAACAGTAGCAGCCCATTTGTCTCTCCCACTTGCACCGACAGCAGCAGCCCACGTTGGGATTGAGGTTTTTTTTTTTAAATTTTTTTTTAACTCCTCACAAAAGATAAGATATTATTTAGATTGTGGATTAAAAAGAAATTAATATTTAATAGAATTTCAGATATATTTAATGAGATTTTTATATTATTATGTTTGAGAAAATAATTTTCAAAAATTTGAATTCTTACCCCTCGTATCTTTCCTAACAAAAAAAATTTTTGGGTGAAATGCATGAACAATATTATTCGAGGGACAAAACCCAGCCTTTAGCCCTTTGGCTTTGCCTTTAGAGCACGTCTAGCTGGTCTTGTTTGGCGAGGGCTAGGCAAAGCACAGCCCACAGATCAGGGCTCAAACTTTCTAATGGAAGTGGGCTAGCCTGGATTAGGTAGGGCCAAAAGTAAAGGTTGTGGCTATTCTAGCCTCTCTTATTATTTGGACAAAATGTCATAAACAATATCATTTAAGGGACTAAATCTTACATCTAGCTCCTTATTCTTGACTTTACCACTAGACATGCTCTTACTACTAAACTTGCTCTTAGTGCTTGTTTTCTTCCTATTATACAATTTTTTTTTTTTAATTTGATACGTTTTTTGACTTTGTAGTACTAGTTTAAGGGGAATTTTTTTTTTAAGCAATGGATTTTTGACAACATTTTTAAGAAAAGGCAGGGCAAAAAGTATATATGCTTGCAAATTAAAAACAATATGCACATGGACATGCTAAGACTTTCATCCATTACTAGCTATGAAATGCTATCTTCTTTCTTCTCTATTTTAAATTCATCTCAACTTATTAGCATATTTTAGTTATTAATGAAGAATTTTAAAGCGGGCTAATTTTTCTGAGGCGAGCTTTATTAATAATATTGTGACATGCAAGTTGTTTCGCTGGTATTAGTCGTAGTGGTATCAGTACTAGTGATTACCACTTCATACCATAGTCATCATTCCCTTTTACCTTATGAACTGTTTTTTTTTTCACAATTATCCTCAAAATATGCCAAAAAAATTAATATTATGTTGGAAGCTGTCAGCAAACTATTGGACGAGCACATAATATGAAAGCATGACTCCTTTGACAACATTAATTACCCATCAAAATAACGTATACATTTTTGGTTAAGCAGCTTAATTCCACTAGCTAGGTAGCACGAATGCACGATCCATGTTATATCAATCTCATGGCTTGTCCATTCGAATCATACATGGCTTATGGCTGGCTGTCTATAGAGTCAAACTAGGGTTTCTTCTTCAATATTTTCATGCTGATCGACAACCATCAAGGTTGACTTTTTGTGCCTCTGCCGGCTAGGGTTTTTGACGTCAAACTATAGTAGTCAACTTAATTAATCTGGTGGTCGGTTTTTAAAGGATCAGTATCGTGTGGGGCGTGTGCACGTCAGTGAGTACGTGTTAGATGGAAGCTTAAATTTTTTGCAGAAAGTATTAGCAACTAAAAATTAACATGCCAATTGACAGCTGATGATGAAGATAATATAAAACAGTACTTTTTGTGACGTAGTTTATTGGAACCCTTAATTTAAGGAGTATTGAAACCCTTAATTCAAGGAGTTATTGAAACCCTTAATTCAAGGAGTTGTTGTCAACTCCCTTAATTCAAGGAGTTGTTCCTTTATTGGAACTCTTAATTCAAGGAGTTGTTGTCAACTCCCTTAATTCAAGGAGTTGTTGTCATCTCCCTTAATTCAAGGAATTGTTGTCAATTCCCTTAATTCAAGGAGTTGTTAATTAGCTTCCCTAAGCCTATATATAGTTGTACAAATTGTAAGGATCATATGAGAGAAATACAATTCAACCTTTGAAATTCATTATAGTATCAGAACAGGGAAATTAACCTGCTTCTGCTATACTGCTATCCGAGAGTATTCACTCTCCAAAATGTCTGAAGAAAATCCTTTAGTATTAGAAGCTGAAGGTTCCCGGGAGCTTTCCTCCGTGAATGCGCATGAGGTGGACGTCAACCCAAATCAAAGGTTAAGCTCAGTCGTACTGAATGAGTTTAATTACTTGCCGTGGTCAAGAGCTGTGTCTTTGGCGCTGGGTGGGAGATCCAAGTTAGGGTTCATAAATGGAAGCATCAAAGTACTTGATGCTTCCTCACCAAACTATGAATCTTGGCTTAACAAGGATCAGCTAGTTATGTCATGGTTTTTTGAATTCCATGGAACGAAAGTTAGCTGAAATATTCAGCTACTCAGAATTCTCGTACCAGCTATGGGAAGCGGTCAAGGAAATGTATGGCAACCAGAATAATGCTGCTCGGGTTTTCCAATTAAAGAAGGACATCTCTGATCTGCAATAAGATGGCAAGCCGTTTGTGCAACTCCTAGGAAGCATGAAAAACATGTGGAATGAGTTGGAAATTTATCGTCCTCATACAACTGATGCAGCACTGCTACGAAAGAGAGCAGAAGAATACAAGATATTTCAACTCTTGTCCAGTCTTGACTCAACATATGAAGATCTAAAATGTCACATACTCATGAACACTGAACTTCCTTCCTTCACCAGTGTGTGTGCAACGATTCAACTTGAAGAAGTAAGGAGGAAAGTCATGAACCTTGGTACAATGACTAATGTACCTGAGGCTAGGGCATATATGACCAACGAGAGAAAGTACAAAGGAAAGCATCCGCACTTGAAGTGTCAACACTGCAACAATACAGGTCATGTTAAAGACACATGTTGGATTTTACATCTAAAGTTAAAGCCCAACTTCATGAAGGACAATAAGGGCGTACAAAAGGTGAACCATACTCCACATTGAGCAAATCATGCATCTACCTCCATCTCCAATAGGTCAGATCCATTCAAGAACTTCACAGCAAACCCAACAGAACTCATGACTGAGTTTATGTCATACCTGCAAGGCAAGAAAGGAGGGGCTGGAATTGACCGTGCAGATAGCATGGAAGAAGCGACCTCGACAGCATTGCTCGGCAAGTTTGCAGGTTTCTTGGCAAACACGAAACCTGTACCCCAAGAGGATATGCAAGGTATCATGAAAGCCTTTAAAACTGCTCTTAAATTAAATATGTTTCATGATTATTGGGTTGTAGATTCAGGTGCCACAGATCATATGACCAACCATGTGTCTAAATCTCAAAATTTTGAAAAATTGGCAAAACCTTCTCAAGTTCCAATTGCAAATGGAGAGCATGTAAAGGTTTTAGGAAAAGAAAAGATAAAGTTGATGTCTAATGAAATTGAATCAATAGCTTTGTATATTCCTTCATTTCCATTTCAACTTCTATCTGTGGGAAGGATCACAAATACCTTGAATTGCATAGCCATTTTTTCTCCTCACAAAGTGATCTTTCAGGAATGTGTCACCAAGAAGACGACTGGTGAAGGGTTTTATTTAGATGGTCTCTATTATATGTCAAAGAGCAATCCCAGAGGGTGTCAAGCCAAGTTCAACCCCATTCAAGATAATCAATTGTGGCATCAACGTTTAGCTCACCCTTCCTCACCCATTTTGTCATCTTTATTTCCAAAATTAGGTAAGGATTCTATTTTTTGTGAAACATGCCACTTGTCTAAAGCCACTAGATTACCTTTTAACTCTTCTTTGTCTAGGACTAGTAAGTGTTTTGAACTAGTTCATTCAGATGTATGGGGACCAACTAGGGAATCTTTTGATGGCTACAAGTATTTTGTGATTTTTGTGGATGATTTCTCTCGAGTCACATGGTTGTATCTCCTAAAGTCTAAGAATGAAATGATAGAAGTGTTTAAGGATTTCCATAACCTTGTTAAAAAACATTTTTCATCTCAAATTCAAACCTTACGATCTGACAATGGCACTGAATACATGTCCCATATCATGAAACAATATTTGATCACTCATGGCATCATGCATCAAAAAATTTGTGTTGGAATCCCTCAACAAAATGGGGTAGCCGAACGTAAAAACCATGACCTACTTGAGAAAAGAAGAGCATTAATGCTGCAAATGAATGTACCAAAGAGATTTTGGTCCCAAGGTGTTATGACAGCTGCTTATATCATCAATAGGTTACCTAGCCGAGTGTTGGAATTCAAGTCTCCCCTAGAGGTCATGAAATGAAGGAAAATTGATCTCTCACATCTTAGAGTGTTTGATTGCATCTATTTTGTTCATGTTCAATCTCAACACCGAGATAAATTAGATCATAGAGCTACTAAATGCATCTTCCTTGGTTACTCCTGATAGGACGTTAAATAAGCATTATTTTATATTATTTTATACCCTTTATACTTGACTTTTAATATTAAAATATTAAATAAATTGATAAAATAAATTATTTTGTGATTTTTATGTTTAGAAAAATAAAGGTTGTAATTTGGAGTATTTTTGGCGAAAGAATCGTTTCGATCGGAATTATAACGAATAAAATATGGACGAAATTCGGTGGAATAATTAATTTATTTATATTTTAATTAAATTAATTAATACAGCCCAAACCCAATTTTTTTTGCAGCCCAGCCCGCCGCCAAGTGACCTGGCCCAGCGCCTCAGCCCAATCCGGCCCGTGCAGCCCGGCCCGCCAGCCCAGCCCGTGCGGCCCAGAAGCAAGCCGCCGACCCAGCGCGTCAGCCCATCTGGTTTCAGCCCTGCAGAAAGCTTCGGAGCGCGCCTACCGACGCCCCGTCCAGTACTTCGGCGCGCGTGTCCCGACTGCAGGCTTTCTCCTCAGCGAGAGCCTGCCGAAGTCTTGCACTCCATTTCAGCAGCCACCTGCCGAGCTGCAGATCTCCAATTCAGCAGCCTGCCACCGAAATTTTCTTCCCTATTTTCCAGCAGATCCCATTTAGTTTCCAGCCACCTTCCAACAACTTTCCAACCCAATTTTACAACTTTACAACTCAAACCACCTCTAAACATCATCACAAATCTTTATTACTCATCATTCCATTATTCCATTTTTTTTATTGTATTTTTATATTATTTTTGGTAGCTTTCTCCACCTATAAATAGGAGTTGATTTCACTTGTTGAAATCACTTCCAAGTAGCACAAAATTGAGCTTCTTTTAGGAGAAATCTTGGCAAAATAGTTCCAATACAATTTTGAGAGTTCAAGTCCGAATTTCCTTGTTTAATCTTCTTCCATCTTCATAAGGTTCCAGCCGCTGTTCGGTGTTCCTTGTGAAAAACAATCCATTGTTCTCATCCAATCTGAAAAGTGTAACATTTGCTCTCCATTCTCTTAAACTCTCTTATTTGTTATTGGTTCTAATTATAATGCAATATATGTATTGGTTTCTCCTTCCTATCTTTTGTGAAAATTGAGTATAATCTCCATGTGTTTTACTTTCTAAAAATCATTTACTTCTTACATTTTAGAGCTTAAACTTCATTTCGAAACTAAATGTTGATCCGCTGTTCGGGGCATTTAGAGTAGATTTGGAGAGATTTAATGTATGACCGCTGTTCGGCGCATTAAATCACAAACTTAAGGTAATTATATTATAAGTAAAAATCCGCTGTTCGGTGCATTTATAATATGAATAATGTATGAAGAAATATGAGTTTGTGAAGGTATAATTTCGTGATTAATTCAAATATTTGCAATTGTAGTATGTTGTTGAAGTTTGTGTTTACGGGAAGTCTACTTTGTGCATAAGTTAGAATAGAAATAGAATGAGTTTATCTATGCTTTTACTTATTTACATAATTACAAACCTCTTCAAAACCCCCCTTGTTTATTCTTTATTCTTATATTCTTTATTCTTTTATTCTTTGATGCTTTTATTCTTTCATTCCTTTATTATTTAATTTATTGATTCTTTGATTAATTAATTCCTTTATTCTTTGATTAACTAAGTCCTTTATTCTTCTATTATTTCATTCTTTAATTCGTTAATTTATTAATTCTTTGTAATTCATTAATTTATTATTATCTTGTTCATCTATTCTTTAATTTATTAATTCTTTGATTGTTTAATTCTTTTATTATTTAATTCTCTAATTCATTATTCTTTTATTCATAATCCACTAACATATTATTAATGTTCCCTAATTTCCCCGGTTAAGAACGATCCCTATTTATCAATACTACATCTACACAAAAAGGGTTTAAATTGCATAACACTCGAATTACATGTTTAATTTAATGCGTAGTTTGGGCGTAGTCAATTTTTGGCGCCGTTGCCGGGGAAATTGAAAATCATTTTAATTTGTTAGTGTATGTATATAAATTGTGCATATTATACTTGTTTATAAATTTTATTTTTGTTAATATTATATTTGTTTATAACATTTACTTACTTGTTTATATTTTATTTATCCATCTTATTATTGTTCTTATTATGTTTGTTTATAATGCTCATACTTTACTTTTTCTTAATTTCTAATTTATACTTGTTCATAAATGTTAATAATTTTTTTTTTATATATATATTTGTTCATAATAAATTTGATACTTGTTCATAAATGCATATTTTATATGTTCACTTTTCTTTACTTTTACTTTTATTTATTCCATTATACTTTATTCCATTAACTTAATATTCACACTTTTTCTTTATTCCCTTAACTTAATATTCACACTTTTTCTTTATTCCCTTAACTTTAATTATATTACATTAACTTTATTCCATTAACTTTCTTTTAATTTTATTACATAACCTTTATGTTCCACTAACTTTATGTTTACACTTATTTTATTTTTATGTAATCAATTATTTGTTTATGTCTTGTTAAACTTTAAATCTGAAATGAAAAAAAGAAAATTCGGAATAAATAAAAAAAATTAAAAAAAAAATTAAAAAAAAAATTTAAAAAAAAATAAAAAAAAAAATTTAAATTTTTTTTATGAAACTTTATTCATCTTTGAATTTCCTAAAGTGTAAGTATTGTTTCCTATTAATTGTTTTAGAGTTGCATGAATCTCTTAGTCCCTTTTTCTTCAAAATCTTACTTTCGGGAACAGGTAGTGCCCCTCTTATTTACTTTCTCCTTAACCCTTCATGATGTGTGGATTTCATCACCACATACCATAGACTCAAATCTATGGACATGAGGTTGGGGCGGAGTTTGTAAACACTAGGGTTTGGTAATTCTCTACGTCATCATTTGGATTAATTATGGTGTCTAGGAGAGTTATGACTGGTGACAAGTTTTGGATTAAGAAAGGGAACACCAATGGAGTATATGCCAAGCTAGCCTCGGGGTGCTTTTAAAATTATCCTTACTTCTCGCGTTACATCTATCTCAACTGGCCATGATTAATGTTGAATGGTGGAATGGTGGTTATCAGTACGCGCAGGCCGTACGCCCAGGAAAGTACTATGAGAAGCGGAAGGAGAAAGTTATTCATGACACTCTAAAACTCTACTTATTGCATTATTAGTTTGCATTTGAAACTTGTGTATTTTCTTTCCATTAACGTAACTTTTTGGTAATTCTGGTTTCTATTTATGTGCTATTTTATGCAAATCTCTACTATCTTACACTTATTATCTTTTCTTGTGTATACTTGCCTTCTAACTTAGAGTTTTGTTTTCATAGAGGTACGAACTTATGAATGCGTGCTCATCAATCTAAGCTTGATCGGCTGAGAAGACAACTTGACATCTCACCAAGCAACGCCACATTCAGAGACGCACTTAAGCGAACCAGTTCGTTCGAACCTCCATCCCCAATATTCGGTGAGTCCAAAAGCGAGAAGAGTAATTCAGAAGAAGAACAGATTTTCGGAACACCGATAACCATGGCACGAAACCTGAGTATCCGGGAGCAGACATGTGCAAACACAAATGGCACTACAGACTTCTGCATCCAGTATCCCGAGCCTCGAACCAACAAGAAAGATATTGAGCTTAAGAGTGGAGTTCTTCATCAACTACCCAAGTTCCGTGGAATCAGAAATGAAGATCCACACAAACACTTAACGGAGTTCCAATTCATCATTAGTAGTATGTGTCCGGATGATGCGGACTTGGAAATCATGAAGCTGAAAGCTTTCCCATTGTCCTTGGAAGAAAGAGCACGGGTATGGCTTTTAAGTCTCCCACCCAATCATATTGACTCTTGGGAGAAGTTGGTTCAGGAGTTTCTTACCAAGTACTTCCCTGCCTCAAAGATTACGGTCTTAAGAAAGGAGATCACTGGAATCAAGCAGAAAGAACATGATGAGAATTTCAGCCAGTACTATGAGAGGTTTAAGGAACTTTGTGCTTCATGCCCTACTCACGGGATCACAGAAGGCTATCTTTTAACCTACTTTTATGAAGGACTCAAAGGTTGGGATAGAGGACTGCTCGATGCTGCAGCTAATGGAAGTTTCTTAGCTCGGAGCCTAGTAGATGGTCGTGCACTACTTGAAAGCCGTGCACTCAATGATGCACAATACGAAGGTGCCGATCCCATTTCTAGAAAGGTACATGAGGTAAGTTCCCATGCTATAAATGATTCAAAGTTAGATAAAATCACCTCTATGCTTTCGAATATGCTTGAGCTAAAGAAACAGGTAGCTCCAGTTTGTTCCATATGCTCTCAAGGCCATCTTGAGGAACAATGTCCCTACACTGCAAGGGAAGAAGACTCCGGAACTGAAATGGCACACGCCATTGGAGGCTATCAAGGAGGGCCAAGGACCCAAGGTTACAGTTGGAGAGATCCGAACAATGTCCTAAACCCTCAGCACATGTCGACCGGGCCAAACCGTGTCCCAGACCAGTTCCCAAGGCCCACATGGCAACCAAGGCCCACATGGCAACCAAGGCCCCCGGTCCCATTTTCTAACTTTTCTCATAATCATGCAAATAATCACACTTCTTCATCTTCTAATCCTGATTATGATAAAATGCTGGCTGCTCTTTCCCAAGGGCAGCAAACACTAATGGCGTCAACTCAGGCTCTTGTCACAGGTCAGCAAAATCAACAAAAAGACATCGCTGATCTCAAGGACCAAATGGGCAAGGTCGTGGACTTCATGGGTAAGATCCAAGCTAGCGGGGTGCTTCCACCTCAACCTACACCCAACCCAAATGTAAGACCTGAAGCCAATGCAATCACCACTCGAAGTGGTAAAGTGCTCGGAGAAATAGAACCAGATCCAGCCGTTTCTGAGGCTGAAAAGCACAAGGTGGCAACTAAGACCACCACGACACAACCGCCAGTTCAACCTACCCACACACAAGGTAATAACCCAATCCCTTCAAGTTCGGTTGTTACTAATTCCCCGTTTGTGCATGCACCATTTCCAAGTAGGCTTGCCAAATCTAAGAAGAATGAATCCGATGAGGAAATCTTGGAGATCTTCAAAAGGGTGCAAATCAACATGCCCTTGATCGAGTGCATCAAACAAGTGCCGAAATACGCAAAATTTCTGAAAGAGTTATGCACTCCAAGGCGCCAGACGAGGGAGAAGGAGGTTGTGATGGTGAGTGAAACAGTTTCTGCTGTAATCCAGCGTCGGCTACCCCCAAAGTTGAAGGATCCAGGGAGTTTTTCTGTTCCCTGCGTGATTGGTAACAAGTCATTTGATAAAGTCATGCTAGACTTAGGAGCATCCATTAATGTTATGCCATATTCACTATATGTTGCCCTAGGTCTAGGTAAACTACAGCATGACGATATTATCATTCAGTTAGCCGATCGCTCTAATGTGTATCCTAAGGGATACATAGAAGATGTTCTTGTGCAGGTTAACCAGCTCATCTTCCCAGCTGACTTTTATGTCCTAGACATGGAGGATTCCCCTACGAATCAAGCTCCACTAATGCTGTTGGGAAGACCATTCATGAGAACTGCCAAGACAAAGATTGATGTGTTCAATGGAACATTAACTATGGAAGTAGACGGAGAGGAGATTGGCTTCAACATTTTTGATGCCATGAGGTACCCTAGTTCCGCAACTCATACTACTTTTTCTGTTGACGTGTGCACTTCTCTCGCAGAGAAACATTTTGATTCAATTCGAGAAGACACACTCAACATGATAATCCAGAAAGGAGTTGGCCTAACGCAATCAGGGGACGCCTTGGTTGAGGATACAGATTACGAACTAGAACCTCGAATTTGGGATGAAGTCATGACCCTAAATGAGACCCCCAGAATGGTGAATCATCAGGTACCCTCGTCATTTCCAATTAGTACTAATGCCACTCCTCCTTCAGTGATTCAGGCCCCAGTTCTTGAGCTCAAAGTTTTGCCTGACCACCTGAAGTATGCCTATCTTGGCTCGGACGACACTCTGCCCGTCATAGTGTCTTCTGCACTAACCGAGTCACAGGAAGATAGACTGGTACAGGTCTTGACAAAGTACAAGACAGCCATTGGATGGACTCTGTCAGATATCAAGGGAATCAGCCCTACAACTTGTGTGCATCGAATCTTACTAGAAGATGATGCAAAGCCCTCTCGCGAAGCCCAACGTCGCCTCCATCCTCCGATGATGGAAGTCGTGAAACAAGAGGTCATCAAACTCTTGGACTGTGGTGTCATCTACCCAATCTCAGACAGCAAATGGGTCTCACCAGTCCAAGTAGTCCCAAAGAAAAGTGGAGTCACAGTTGTTGCGAACAGTGAAGGCGAGCTAGTGCCCCAGCGAACAGTGACCGGATACAGAGTCTGCATCGACTATCGACGCCTGAACAAAGCAACTAGGAAGGATCACTTCCCTTTGCCCTTCATTGATCAAATGCTTGAAAGGTTAGCAGGTCACTCCTATTATTGCTTTCTTGATGGTTATTCCGGGTACAATCAAATCTGTATCGCTCAAAATGACCAAGATAAAACGACTTTCACTTGTCCTTTTGGCACTTTTGCCTACCGAAGAATGCCTTTCGGTTTATGTAACGCCCCAGGTACTTTCCAAAGATGCATGCTTTCTATTTTCTCTGAATACGTCGAAAAAATAATTGAAGTATTTATGGACGATTTTAGTGTCTTTGGGGATAGTTTTGATGCATGCTTAGAACACTTAGCACTTATCTTACAAAGGTGTGTCGAAACTAATCTGGTACTTAACTGGGAGAAATGTCATTTCATGGTTAGACAAGGGATAGTCTTGGGCCATATTGTCTCTGAAAGAGGAATTGAAGTCGATAAATCTAAAGTTGATACTGTGCGCCACTTACCCTCTCCCACTTCGGTGAGAGGAATCCGTTCATTTCTTGGTCACGCAGGATTTTACAGAAGATTTATCCAAGACTTCTCCCACATTGCAAGGCCCTTGTGCCGACTGCTTCAGAAAGAGACACCCTTCGTCTTTGATGCAGACTGTCAGGAAGCTTTTGAGAAGCTTAAAAATCTCTTAACCACTGCCCCCATTCTTTGTGCCCCTGATTGGTCCTTACCCTTTGAACTAATGTGCGATGCCTCTGATTATGCAGTTGGAGCCGTACTCGGACAAAGGCGGGATAAGAAGCCCTACGCCATCTACTATGCATCCAGAACCTTAAATGATGCCCAGATGAACTACACCACTACAGAAAAGGAGTTGCTTGCTGTTGTATTTGCTTTAGATAAATTTCGTTCTTATCTACTTCGAACTAAAGTCATTATTTACACTGATCATGCAGCACTGAAGTATCTCCTAGCCAAGAAGGAAGCGAAACCAAGACTGATCCGATGGATTCTTCTTCTTCAAGAGTTTGACATCGAGATTAAAGATAAGAAAGGCGTAGAGAACGTGGTGGCGGATCATTTGAGTCGCATTGCACATGAGCGAGATCCTGTGGCGATTCAAGAGATGTTTCCCGACGAACAACTCTTCAGAATCGAGGGAGGTACTCCTTGGTATGCTGATATTGTCAATTATTTAGTCACCAAGCAGTTGCCCACCACCCTCTCCCGTGCACAAAAAGATAAACTTAAGAAGCATGCTAGGCACTATATTTGGGATGAACCTTATTTGTGGAAACACTGTGCAGATTTATTGATTAGGAGATGTGTCCCTGATATTGAACATAGGTCAGTCCTAGAGTTCTGCCATAGCCATGCTTGTGGAGGCCACTTTGGATCTAGAAAAACTGCACTCAAAATCTTAGAATCTGGACTATATTGGCCCACACTTTTTAAAGATGCACATTCATTTTGCTTAGCCTGTGATAAATGTCAGAGATCAGGAAACTTAGGACGCAGGGATGAAATGCCACAACATTATGTTCTTACTGTTGAAATATTTGATGTTTGGGGTATCGATTTTATGGGTCCGTTTCCTCAATCTAATGGCTATCTCTATATCTTACTTGCCGTTGATTATGTATCAAAATGGGTGGAAGCTAAGGCCACCAGGACTAATGACTCTAAAACTGTTGCAGAATTCCTCAGAACTAACATTCTTTCCAGGTTTGGGATCCCGCGGGTCCTAATAAGTGATGGAGGAAGTCATTTCTGCAACAAGACCATTGAAGCTTTACTGAAACGGTATGGTGTCACTCATCGAGTATCTACACCTTACCATCCTCAAACGAGTGGAATGGCGGAAGTCAGTAATAGAGAAATCAAGAAGATACTAGAGCGAACTGTGGGTCCTAATCGAAAGGATTGGAGCCAACGGTTGGATGATGCACTTTGGGCATACAGGACGGCCTACAAAACACCTATAGGAATGTCTCCCTATAGGTTGGTGTACGGAAAAGCATGTCACCTTCCGGTGGAACTAGAGCATAAAGCATGGTGGGCCGTCAAAACGTTCAACATCAAGCTAGATGACGCTGGTCTGCATCGGAAGCTCCAGCTGAGTGAGCTTGAGGAAATAAGAAATGATGCATTTGAAAGCACTCTGATCTACAAGGAAAAGGCAAAGGCATTTCATGACAAACAGATCAGGAGTAAAGCATTTGGCATTGGCCAGAAAGTTTTGCTTTTCAACTCTCGGCTCAGACTCTTTCCTGGTAAGTTATGTTCTAGATGGGTAGGACCTTTTGTTATCACTAATATTTTTGCCCATGGAGCCATACAGATAAAACACGTTGGAACTGGAAAAGAGTTCAAGGTCAATGGCCATAGATTGAAGCCTTATATCGAGGCAATTGGCGAACACGATGTGGAGTCAGAAAGAGTGCTACGACGTCCCATCAGATGAACTAAATTTGGTCTAGGCTGGATGGACGTTAAACTTCAAGCGCTTGTTGGGAGGCAACCCAATGTGTTCGCGAGTGTGAAGGAGTCATCAACACAGATTTGCTTTCTTTCAACCCTTCACTCTCTTTTATGTTTTTCTTTCTTATTTCATTTTCTTAAATCATCTTCCTTACTTTGATTCTATGTTTAAGTTACTTCGTACTTTCCTACATTGAGGACAATGTAGAATTTAAGTAGGGGGGAATGGTTTACAAATTTATTTGTGCATTTGAAATTGATTTATTAAGTCTTTCTTAATTTGCAATTGTTTTATTTCCATTTGCAATTGTTTTATTTCTTTCTCAAAAAAAAAATATATATAAAAAAAATAAAAAAATATTATTATTGCTTTCTTGAGTCTTTTTGTTTTAACGTAGTGTTTTTACGAGTATCAAGTTGCCCTTTAACTTGTCAATGATATAAATGAACGGAAATGAATATGTTATGGCTATAAAGATGATCACTACAACTTGAATTTGTTTGTTAATATTTTGTGATTAAGTGTTACTACTTGAAGATAATGCATGTAAATTGGTACATAAATAAGCATGATATGATAAGTATGAATCATTTGAACCTTATGTGAGCTTTAGAACTTATATACATCTTTGATGAGTGATTCATAAAGTTCTTTGTTTAAATTGATATACATATGCCTCATAACTGCTTGCCATAGCTTTTAATGAACTCTAGAGCACTAGAACTTATTCTATGTGATTTTCAAAGCTTTTAAGTCAATAAATTCTCTGATTTTGGAAATGATTAAGGCATTAGGGTTAACACCACAAATTCAAACATCCATGTTCCCTATTTTGTGCGCACAAGTTGCGACCCCCTTAGTTTTACCCCTTTTGAGCCCACATTAAGCCTTTCTTTCCTCACCATGATTATCTAAACACTTGAGCTTAGTATAGACATCTTTTACCTTTGTTCCAAGGACTCGGTTGAAGACATAATGATTATGTAAAGAGAAAATGATGATATTGAAAGACTTTTATGTGTATTTTGTGGATTTACTTACTCAAACATTGTTGTATTTTTGACACATGTTATTACCTTGATATATGAAAAAAAAAAAAAAAAAAATTTGAAAAAAAAAGAAAAAAAAGAAAGATATATTGAAGTTTTTATCAAGGTAATAAGGTTTGATTATGAATGTTTGAGTTGAGTCCTTTACATTTGTAAATCCGGCACAAAGAATGAATTCGAGGCCCAACAAGATGAAATTAGGCCTATGTTCGAAGGGATGGATTACTGACATCATTGCACTAAGGTTGGGAAGTTATGATACGTTTTGGGAGTCTATTGAGTCTTGGAACGAATTTGAGCACCACTTGTCCTATATATTCCTTGCCTCTAAACTTAGCCCCATTACAACCTTCGTAAAGACCTTATGATCCTTAAGATGGTAAATTTTGATTAGTTGAGTCAATCACTTGAGTAAGCTTATGGTTTTGGTTCATTTGCGCAAGTATGTTTTGTTTTTATCTTGAGGTGTTTGTTTGAGATTTTGCAAAAGTACTTCATTTCGATTATGTGAGCATCTCTCACATACTTTGAGTGCAAACACAAACCCTCACAAAATTGAGTGAATTTATGAGTGCATATCCTTGTGAGTTGATTCATACTTGTCTTATTCATGCAGAGATCCATTTCACCATATTTACTCATTATCTTACTTGTCGAAACATTTTGTTACCATGTATTAACTCTTGAATTCCATTTGCTTAAATGTTTTAAGTGAAAATCTTTTATGCCATGATTATAACAATGAAATTTGAGACAAATGGTTAAGGGTCTACTTGTTTTGAATTCGTAGTTTGATTTTAGTTTTTGCTAGGGACTAGCAAAGTTTAAGTGTGGGGGTATTTGATAGGACGTTAAATAAGCATTATTTTATATTATTTTATACCCTTTATACTTGAATTTTAATATTAAAATATTAAATAAATTGATAAAATAAATTATTTTGTGATTTTATGTTTAGATAATTAAAGTTTGTAGTTTGGAGCATTTTGGCGAAAGAATCGTCCCGATCGGAATTATAACGAACAAATTATGGACGAAATTCAGTGGGAATTATTAATTTAGTTATTATTTAATTAATTAATTATGTGCAGCCCGGCCCAGTGGGTCAGTGCAGCCCGGCCCAGTGGATCAGTGCAGCCCAGCGAAGAAGTCCAGCTGCCGATTTCTGTTCGGCCCAGCCCGCATAGCAGCGGCCCAAACTGGCGCAGCCCGCACCCTCAAGCCTTTCCCAGCCGCGGCAGTCCTGTACCGAACGCGCAGACAAACACCCGGCGCGCGCCTGCCGAATCGCAGGTCCTCTCTTCAGCGACCGCCTGCCGAGCGCCAGCTTCCCATTTCAGCAGCCAGCCACCGAAATTCCTGCCCTATTTTCCAGCAGATTCCACTCAATTTCCAGCCACCTTCCAACAACTTTCCAACCCAATTTTACAACTTTACAACTCAAACCACCTCTAAACATCATCACAAATCTTTATTACTCATCATTCCATTATTCCATTTTTTTTATTGTATTTTTATATTATTTTTGGTAGCTTTCTCCACCTATAAATAAGAGTTGATTTCACTTGTTGAAATCACTTCCAAGTAGCACAAAATTGAGCTTCTTTTAGGAGAAATCTTGGCAAAATAGTTCCAATACAATTTTGAGAGTTCAAGTCCGAATTTCCTTGTTTAATCTTCTTCCATCTTCATAAGGTTCCAGCCGCTGTTCGGTGTTCCTTGTGAAAAACAATCCATTGTTCTCATCCAATCTGAAAAGTGTAACATTTGCTCTCCATTCTCTTAAACTCTCTTATTTGTTATTGGTTCTAATTATAATGCAATATATGTATTGGTTTCTCCTTCCTATCTTTTGTGAAAATTGAGTATAATCTCCATGTGTTTTACTTTCTAAAAATCATTTACTTCTTACATTTTAGAGCTTAAACTTCATTTCGAAACTAAATGTTGATCCGCTGTTCGGGGCATTTAGAGTAGATTTGGAGAGATTTAATGTATGACCGCTGTTCGGCGCATTAAATCACAAACTTAAAGTAATTATATTATAAGTAAAAATCCGCTGTTCGGTGCATTTATAATATGATTAATGTATGAGGAAATATGAGTTTGTGAAGGTATAATTTCGTGATTAATTCAAATATTTGCAATTGTAGTATGTTGTTGAAGTTTGTGTTTACGGGAAGTCTACTTTGTGCATAAGTTAGAATAGAAATAGAATGAGTTTATCTATGCTTTTACTTATTTACATAATTACAAACCTCTTCAAAACCCCCCTTGTTTATTCTTTATTCTTTTATTCTTTATTCTTTTATTCTTTGATGCCTTTATTCTTTCATTCCTTTATTATTTAATTTATTGATTCTTTGATTAATTAATTCCTTTATTCTTTGATTAACTAAGTCCTTTATTCTTCTATTATTTCATTCTTTAATTCGTTAACTTATTAATTCTTTGTAATTCATTAATTTATTATTATCTTGTTCATCTATTCTTTAATTTATTAATTCTTTGATTGTTTAATTCTTTTATTATTTAATTCTCTAATTCATTATTCTTTTATTCATAATCCACTAACATATTATTAATGTTCCCTAATTTCCCCGGTTAAGAACGATCCCTATTTATCAATACTACATCTACACAAAAAGGGTTTAAATTGCATAACACTCGAATTACATGTTTAATTTAATGCGTAGTTTGGGCGTAGTCACCAATGATGACAATGGAGATTGGATTCACTTAGACTGGATGAGTGTCATTTATTGTCGAGTGGAGGTAATCCCCGTGTTTGTAGTTGTTGGCATGATTGACTCGGGAAGGAGTCAAATGGATTTTGGTTTGAGAAGATTACTGGATTAGAGGTTTACAGCACGACTGTAGGATCCGATCCTTTGCATTGTTAGGATGGAGGTCGGGGTTTAGATTGGTACGTCTAGATAGACGCAAATTAGTTGGTCTTTGGAGTTCTCGATGAGTATGTGTTGGACATATTTCAAGTGTTTGTTGAGTGACCAGGAGGACTCAGAAAGGACGTTAAGTATAGTGTACAGTATGTCCATAGTGGAGATTAGACAGACAGGTTTTAGTATTCAAGTATGATTAGCATGTCAGCCATATGATAGACAGATTATATTTGAGATCTATTTGGTGTTCGGATTTGATTATGGATATTGGTACGTAGCTCAAACGTTGCATGAGTGTAGTCCTTGAGCAGGCTTATGAGTAGTGCTGATATGATTAATGTGATGTGGATTCACCTGTGAGTAGTGCATGTTGGATAGTGTGATTTCTGAGTATGGATTAGTCTAACTGAGGTGGAATGATCATCAGATTGAGTCTGAGATGGACATGGTATGATAATTGGATGGGTCCGATGTTGATTATACATGGAGAACGAGAACTAGACATCGAATACTGTGAGCTAGTGCAGAGTGGCTTGAGAGGGTTCAGTGATTGTGCGAGCATGGAGCTCAGGGCCATGATGGGTCAGAGGAACCCTAATGTTTGTGTTTGTGATTATTCCTGCTAGGGCAAGTATTTGATGAGGTTCAGATACATCCTGAGTCTATCGACAGGATGGGTGAGATGTAGGTTAGTATATCGAGAAGATGAGTGAGGTGACAGTTTGGGACTCGAGAGGAGTCAAGATCACAGCGTTAGCCGCTAAGTGACACGAGGTACAGTGTTGGGACTCGAGAGCAAGTCTAGTGTGCTGTTAGTGATTCGAGTAGTCACAGTGGAGCCGATGAGTTACTGGCTTGACACGACGACACATCGTGATTGTGATTTACGTCGGAGACAGTCAACTTGGTATAGTAGAATTGTTAGATAGGATTATGAGCAGGATTTTCAGCTTGGATTTCGAGTACACTTGTGTGAGTGACAGGTGAGATCAACGAGTGTCGATGTGTCATTCGAGATTTGAGATTGAGTATTAGGATTTTCGGTGACAATTGGTCATGCATTTGTGAATACAGTCACATGGGATGCGTTGAGTTTCAGCATAGACCGTTGGATTGTGGTTGACGTCGAGTGACATTTGATCACACTTTAATTACTGTGGATGGATGTTGGACATGTACGTCAGATTGGAGGAGGAGGTAGCATTTAGATTTCCGTAATTCGGTGTGGATAGGAGTCGATTGGAATTTTGAGGACAAATTTTTTTTAAGGAAGGTAGATTGTAAAGACCCGTCCTGAATTTCGTCATTAACAAGAATTAATTAAGGGATTAATCAAGGATTATCGGACGATCGGGGTAAAATTAAAATTTTTCCCTTGGAAAGGGTGAAAAAGTTAACTTTTGACTCGAGATGTCAAATGCACGTGGATAGAAGTTCATTACGTAGATCGAGACGATACGAACCCGTAGATTGTCGACATGTCAAAATCGGACGTCGTAAAGAAAAGTTACGGGTCAATAACAATTTCAAAAACTATTCACAGTTTCAAAAAAACCGAGACAATTGATTTTTTGGTTTGTCGTTAGTGGGACCCAAAATATCTCTTATGGAACAATAGATGAGTGACAAGTGTGACTCATCTATTGATCCACACAAACACATACAAGCATCTACCATTTTCTTCTTCATTTCTTCATCCAAAATCGTACCTACCCCCAAACCATCATGTTCATCATTCCATCTTGCTTGAGACCATAGGGAAATAGAGAGGATGTGAGAGAGATTGAAAGACGGTGGCACGACGGCGGAGGAAACCATGGAAAAAGGTAAGACCGTGGGGGGTGTTTAATTTGGGCATGTGATTTTGATGTTTTCAATCGAAACTAAGGCCATGGTTGTGTCATGGGGCTCATACGAGCCTATAGGTACAAAAAGGAAAGGCTTTGGACAATGGGAGTGGCGAGAACATGAACTCAAGGTTTGGCCAAAACATTGGAATCTCATATCTACAAAATTAGGTACTTTCTCTTAATCCTGGGTTCAGATTTGGATTCCTTGGCTCGAGTAGATAGATTTCCATATAAAGAATGCAGGAGTTCGTTGAGTATTGGGGGAGATATGAAGGTTTGAAAATTGGGCCAAAAATGATGGAAATCCGGCCGCTGGCCAGCAAACCAGACAATGGCCCACGTCGGCATTGGTCGTCTTCTCCGATGGGGTGGATGACGTTCTCGATGATGTCAGCAGTGACCGATTACTTCAGCGTTGACCACTGACTTTTCGTTGATAAAACTTTAACCGACACGTAAAGGTACATGGGCACGAATTTTGACGTCAAACCAATCTTGTTCGAAAGTTTTCGAAGTTCTGAATCCAATGGTGGTGGTTTCAGGTCGATCAGAGATCGTATGATAGTTCCTTGGGAGTGTTTTATCCTTGGAAAGCGTATTCAGGACACATTTAATGTTTCGAAAGTTTTGAGGGCCTATGGTTTGGACTTGTATAGGTTGATAGTCACTTTTGGGTATGATTTGGATAGGTCCAGACGTTCCGAAGATGTTGGATTGCCCCCGGGGAGCCTTAAGGCATGGATTGTGAGTGCGCATCACGGATAGTTTGTGAATGGACTTTGATTTATGATATGATGCATGCATAACTGTTTTATATGTTTTATGAATATGATTTGAGATGCAGAGATTGCATATGATTTAATTATGATTTGTGTTAATGATTTGGTATTTTCGTAGAAAATGTTGAAAATGTGATATTGCACGTATTTTGAGATTTCTATTTTTATATTATACTTGGGCTTAGACCGAGTATTCTATGTGCATATGATCTATATGATTTGAATGGTTTCATGGAGAAGAGTGAAACCGAGGATTTGACTATCAATTTTGAGTGATTTCACGGAGATGCATGAAATTGACATTTCAGGCTTGAGCCCTCGTTGAAAATCACCTTTGACTTTTTGTGATTTGGAAAAATGATTAGAATTGTGAAATGGTTTTCGGATTTGGAAATAGTATTCGGGCCTGTTTCCCAGTTGATTTATGGTTTGACTTAGAGCATAGTTAAACGAGAAATATATCGGGCTTGTGTCCTAGTTGATTTATGGTTTGACTTAGAGTATAGTCAAACGAGAAATATATCGGGCTTGTGACCCAGTTAAGTTTATGACATGAGATTTCCGGCTACGTCCCTGTTGTGTTTTTACGAGATTGATTTTGGGATGATACCCTACGAGATTGATTGTAGGGATGAGACCCTATATGATTTGATTTTGGGCTGAGACCCTCTTGAGGTTGATACGACTCCGATAGGAATGTGTTTCCACAGAGAGGGACTTCGGTAGGAATATGTTTCCCCGAAGAGGGACTTCGACAGAAATATGTTTCCCCAGAGAGTTCCCGACGGCCTCCAGGATGTGCTGTGTCCCCTACCCGGAGAGGTCACGATGCACTCTCTGTTGTCGTGCAACCGCGGGAGGCTAGACTCAAGAGTGCATATGATATATGAGATCGATCGTTGATATGTTCACGATGATATGTGGAACGTCGGCCGGTGATTTGTTCAAGGTGACGTGCTCAGATCAGGGCGGTCCTAGAGCTTATGTGCACGTGTTGCTTAGATATCGTGACTGACTGATGATGATGATAATGATATGAGATGTGACAGATGTTTTTTACAGGATTAATTTGAGAAGCATTTTCGCTGAATATGACAGGACCCACCCCTAATCCCCCGGGATTAAGGGCTAAATCCCGATCCCGTCTAACTTACGCATGACACGAAGGCTAAACTGGCGTCCAATGTAACAACCCGTACTTTCAGGTAGGGTACAATTGTAATTTGGTAAAATATTTGTATATAAAGGACGATTTTTCCCTTGTGAATAGTGTGCCAAAAGTTGACTTTTTGCTTTGTAGGTTGAATGAGCATTGACCATTGACCGTGACGTAGTTCAAGACGTCATGAGTCTGTAAACAGGTGGCACGTCCGAATTGGACAATCGGAGAAAAAGTTATGGTGTTCGGAAGGCTAAGGGCGTTACCGTAATAAAGAGAAAATGTTGACTTTCTGCTGGACTATTAGTTTTCATGTAGACCGAGGACCTTTAGATAGGTCTCGACGTCCTGAGTACAACGACATGCGGCACACTGTCACCGGACGTCGGACGGTAAAGTTATGGGCCTAGGAAGTTGAAGGGCAAAATGGTAATTTTGGACCTAGGGGAATTTTAGTCTTTTCACCATTGGGCCAATCAGATAAGACCACATGGGAGAGTGTGAATGGATATTTAATTTTCTGTCCAGGGAGAGTTGGGCACGTGGTGGAGACCTAGAGGATTCTAGGAAAGTTATTGTGTGCAATCGTCCAATTTTGCAAAACAGAGAGTGAGACAGTGAGGATTCCTGATCGATTCTATGTGTGTGTGAGGCCTTGTGAACTGGTGAGAATGATAGAGAGAAAGGAGAAGCTGGGGAGTGGATTGTGAGTGGAAATCGGGCAAGGACCAACGGTGGGAGTGAGGTGTGAGTTTTCAGGGGAAAATAGAGAGGGTCAAGGTGGTGGTCCGGCCACAGACGATCAAATTGACCCAAACAAGTTTGAAGGGAGGCTAGGACGGCTGAGGACCACTCTGTGGACGCAGAGGAGCACAGCGGCGAGTACGGCGGAGGTGAGAAAAACGGTAAGCCCTTGTTTCCCCTGTTTTTCCCGTTTTATTCAATTCGAAAGTCGTGGCTTTTGGGGCTGAGTCGAGGGCTTCTGTGAGTTTTGTGAGACTCAATAGGTTCCTAGGAGTCGTTTAAACTTGAAGCCGTGCAGGGGGATTGCTTGGTTGGCCAGGAACCGAAACAGAGGTATTGGGCAGTTTTGGTTCGAGCTTGGGGACTACGGTTTAGAGGCTGTACTGTCTAGATTTTAGGATTGGAAATGGTTGCTGGGAAAGGGACGAACATAATGGGATTGAAAGGACTGGATTTGAGTAGGAAATGAGGGAGAACCGGTGACGCCGTTTCGGTACAGTTGAACCGGCTGGCCAGAGGTTGAAGGTGACCTTGTAGAAGGCGCGTAAGGCCCACACGCAGCCCCTTTGGGCGGCGCGTGAGGGCGCGTGCGGAAGAGTCTGGGGAAACTTCCAACAAGGTTTTGAGTCTAATCGATGTAACGAACATTTTAGGACAAGTTTCTTATTGATCGGACACCGGGTTAGGTTTGTACGAGGATTCGAAGGTTTAGGGTTTTTGTTTAAATTACGTTCGAAATTCCGAAAAATTGGGGAAATTAGGATAAGCCTTAATGAAGTGTTTGTGACCCGATTTTGCGACCTGTGACAGGACGGGACACTCTTGAGACGGTCGAGGAGCGCACGGAGCGCGATTGACGCGTAGGGACTTGTGAGTGGACGCTTCTCTTTTAATGAGCATGCCTAACTGTTTTTATCTACATGTTTTTTAAGCATGTTTTCATGATCATTGCTTATATTATATCTATTTACCTGTTTACACGTTTATCGAGGTGATTACGGGTTTTAGCACTTTTTCCGAGGAATGTTCTATTTATGATTTTCATGCCATGCTTTTTGTTACTGATTTTATATTATGATAAATGGGTTTTGAAACATGATTTGACAAACAAGGTTTTCGGTTTTAGAATCGGATTTTGGAAACACGAAATTTGGTTTTAAAGTTGGAAAGTGGATTTCCAGATTTGGGTTCGGAATGACGGTTCTGGATGCCGGAATGGCGTCAGACCAGTGGTTTCGGATTCGGGTTTGGATATGGACTTAGAAATGGTTTTCAAATGATTTAGATTGGATTTGCTGGATCTGATTATTGGGTTTAAAGACCCGGATTATGTTTGACGGGGGACGGGCCCGGATTGGGTTTAAAGACCGGATTGAGTTTAAAGACTCGGGAGTTTAAAGACTCGGATTACATTGAGGCCTGGTTTGAGTTTAAAGACTCGGATAGACCCAGCAGGTTTGATCGGACATTACTATTGGTACATCTTGTTTTTGTGATACGCTTTGGAATGATTAATTACTATTTTATATCACTGTTTTCTAGTACTTAGTTAGGCATGCATGTTTTTTTTTTTTTAAACGGAGGGAAAATCTTATTTTGTTTTTCTAAATGGTTTGTTATAAAATTGTTTTTGAACTTTTATTCTTTTTGGTCCACTCACGTTTTTCTAGTTTTAAATTACCCTCCAGGTCGTGGTGAAAAGCGTCGGGGTGATCGTTGAGGCAGGGACAAAGGCATAAAGCTTTGCGGCGTCTTCGATGCGTGAATAGCCTAGTAGGAATTTTGTGCCTGTTTTGTATTATACTATGCTCTGTGTTACTGTTGTATTACATTTTCTCCCTGGTCTGATAGTTATACTTATGATTTTTGAGGTTGTTTTGGTACTTTTAAGTGTGATTGTCAGATGGGAGCAGGGTTCGTCCCGATTATCGAGGTGATAATCGGGGTGGGTCCTGTCATCCAACCTGCATGTGACATGTAAGTCGGACAAGGGAATGTCGAACCAACCATCCGAAAAGGTACCGGTCTTCCCAGAGTATACCGAACTACTGTGGATCGCAGAGGTGATGTCTCCATCTCTCTCGTCCAACAACCCGTACCGCAACAACCTGGAGGGTATCGAAAATACGAAAAGACTGTGAATGGACAAAAATAAAGTATAAGTTCAAATCAGTTCAATAAAACATAAGTACATGTTACCCTCCACGAAAAAACCAATGCATGCATATCCAAACATATTACGAAACCATTCATATCAAAAACCATCATTGAAAACCATTTAGAAATCCGAGTCAAATCCGTTATTCAAATCCAGGCCTCAGCCTCAAATCACAAAGCAATCTCAAATACGGGAACTCAGTCCCAAAAATCATCAAATCCAATTTATCCGGGCCACTGCCCAAAACATCGGAAAAACAGTGAAAAATATCAATCATAAAAGTTTACAGGATCTCAAGTGCGCCCGAGTCTTTAAACTCAAAACACAATCACATGCATCGGGGGGTATCACAACCGAGTCTTTAAACTCAAAACATATACCGAGTCTTTAAACTCAAAACATATCAATCCAGGGCCCTCCCCCCGTTAATCAATCCGAGTCTTTAAACTCAAAACCAGATCCAGTGGGTTTTTCTCTTTTTCCGGGTGTTTAAACCCAAAACCATTTTCCCAAGCAACAGTGAAAACCACAGAAAATCTATCTCCGAATTCGCAACGATGATTTCGTAAGCTAGCATCCGGAACCATCATCCCGAACCAAAATCCAGATTCCCTTTCCAAATATCAAAACTAAATCCGAAATTCAGTTTCAAATCATTGAAATCAAATCATATTTAAAATCCCGAAATCAAATCATTAAAACCACAGTCAAATCACAAGTTCATGCGAAATCTCGTAAAACGTGAAATTCCATAAAATACCTCGAAAAACGTGCAAAAGCGTAAATCATCTAGATCATAAACCAGATCATAGAATCAAGTATAGAAAACATATAAAAACATATATGCATGCATCATAAGTTAGAAAGCAAAGTCCACTCACAGACCATTCTGACGTCGCCTCGATATGCGCGCACTTACGCCGTTCTTGGCTATTCCGCTATCCTCGGCTTTCCCGAACCTGTCCAAATTCCATAATAAGGTCACTAACTACTTCATTAAGCTTCTAATAAAGCCCCGTAATTTTTCCATATTTTTAACTATTTTTAACCGAGCCCTAAAACCTTCAGACATCCCGAAACATATCGAGATGATGTCCGATTGACTTGAAACCAGTGCCAAAATGTTCGTTACATCGAATACTTTAAAAGTCGTGTTGGGCGATTTCCCAAACTACCCCCCACGTACCCCCACGCTTGTCTGGAAGTTTCTGCGCGTGAAACCCACGCACATGAACAGTGTCACCATCAACCTTTCTTTGACCCGGTCTGGGCCCGGTTCAGACCAGCTACTGTAAATCGACCGGCGTGGCCAGTTTTCCCCTCAAATCCAATCCAATTTCAACTCTTTTGATCCCACTAGTTTCGTCCTCTTCCTAGCAACCTATTTCATTCCTTAAAACACAAATTAGAGTCCTAATCCTCACCTGTCAAACTCGAACTTAAAACCCAGAAAAACCAGTTTCAGATTCCGGTCACCCGTTCCTCCTGCCGTCACAGTTACAAGTTCCTAAGGTTACTAGGGACTTCCTACGCCTATTAGAACCCATAGGACTGGTCAACTTAGCTCCAAAACCCACGACTTTCATTTTGAAACCAAACTGAAAAACAGGGGACATCGAGAACTCACCTGTGTTCTGGCCTCCGCCGTGCTCGTCGCCGTATTCCTCTGGGTTCACAAGGCTGTCCTCAGCCTTCTTGGCATTCCCTCGAACCTGATCGGATCAAAATGATCGATTGTGGTTGCACCACTATCCTCGACACCTTCTCTGTTTTCTGGTTTTCTGCTCCTCACACACACACAGCTAGCCTCTAGTTCACTCAACCACGATCGCACACCTTCTAACTCTCACTCAAACACAATGGAACCCCACAACACTCGCTCACTCACTGAATTGGATCGATTGGCACCTCACGGTCCTCAGTCTCTGTTTTTTGAACAGTTAACCCATTTAAAACAACCGTGCAACCTTGTAGAATCCACTAGACACCAGCCCGGTGTCAAACACCTGGTGAACCAGCCCCTAAATATCTACACACATGTCCTCATCTGATTGGCACACTTCCCAAGGTGTAAAAAAACCAAAATACACCAGTGAGTCCAAATTACCATTTTGCCCTTCACCTTTCTAGACCCATATCTCACTCATCCGATATCCGATAAAGGCGTGCCGCCTGTCGTTGTACTCAGGTCGTCGAGACCTATCTAACGATCCTTGGTTCATGTGAAGAAACCTTGTCGTTCAAAAAGTCAACATTTTCCCTCTTTTTAACCAAATTACGAAAGTGCCCTTAACCTTCCAAACGTCATAACTTCCTCCTCGGACTTCGGAATCGGGCGTGCCACCTGTGTATGAACTTGTGATGTCCCGAACTACATCACGGTCATCGGTCAATGCCTAATTGACCGTCCGAACCAAAAGTCAACTTTTTACCCATTCTAAGGGGCAAAATCGTCATTCTGCATCGACAGTCCAAAAGTATCCAACTAATCAACGATTAACGTACTAATCCGTCATTAACTGCTAAGCTAATCCCAACTCCCAGGACGGGTCATTACAGATTATGGATTTGAAAAGCAAAATGATTTGATTTTAAGAAAGTATTTGAGATACTTGTTTTCTATTGCATGCATGATTTTAAGTGAATGGTATAAGTGTCTTTTCGTTATATGATTTTGTAAACTTATTATTTTTATCCACTCACAGCTTTTATTGTAACGACCCGTCCCGAATTCCAGGATTAGATTAGTGATAATTGAGAATTAGTGAGGTTAATAGGTGATTAGTTGAGCGAAATCGTACGAACGATGCAAAATGACAGTTTTGCCCCTGGTCGTGGGTAAAATGTTGACTTTTGACCCGAGATGTCCGATGGTCGAGGACCGTTACGTAGATCGAGTCGATATGAATCCGTAGACAGGCGGTACGTCGAATTCGGACGTTGGACGGAGAAGTTACTGTTCAATGAAGTTTTGAGTCACTATTGCACGTTTTATGAGAGGAATGCCTTTTGGAATTAAGTAGGCCCCATATATTTTAAATTGGCCCAATTGCTCACTGCCTCCCATACATGCATCGATCATTCCCTTGTTTCATACAAACGAAGCCCAAACTCGATCTCACCAAATGCCATCGACCATGACCACACCCCAATCCCTTCCCCACTTACTTGGTTCAACCTGAGGATGAGGCAGAGAGTGGCTGAGGATTGAGAGGTGGCTACAGATAAGCCTGAACCTCCGTGGACGGCGGCGTAGAGGAGAAAACTCGACAAGGTATCGGTTTGTCCTTTTTCCCTCCATTTTTGATTTCATTCATTATGTACGGTTTTAGGTGATTCGAATGGGCTTAATAGGTTTTTAGGATGTTATTAGGAAGGTTTTGATGGCGGTTAACAGCTGAGGAAGCCTAGGGGGTGGTCGGAGAGTTTGGACCATGAGAATGGGTTTTGGTTAGTCGGGTTTTACATGGTTTTTCTTAGCTTTCTAGATAGGAAGTGATAGGAAATGACAAAATTGGAAGATTGGGATTGAAAAGGAAGAAATTGGATGACCAATGAAGGAAGGAAGGCCCTGGACCGGTCACGCCAGTCCAGTTGCAGGGCTGAACCGAACCAGCCGATCTGGACTGGTCTGCAGGTTGAAGACGGCCACTGTAGCGTGGCGCGTGAGGCCCACGCGCAGGGCAGTCTCAGGCCCCGTACGGGTGCATGGTGTGGTTTTTGGGGGAATTTCCAACAAGTGATGTTATTTATTCGATGTAACGAACATTTTGGGACTGGTTTTGTGTCGATCGGACATCGTTTCGATAGGTTTCGGTGTGTCCAAAGGTTTAGGATCGAGTTTAAAAATGCTTAAAAGTCGAGAAAATTACGGGGCTTTAGTGAGAGGTTAATAAGGTAGTTAGTAACCCTCTATTACGATTTGAACAGGTTTGAAGGTCCCGGTGACGGTGTTTGGCCAGGGAGAGCCGTATGACACGCGTATCGAGGCGGCAACTTGGACGGTCTGTGAGTGGACCTTGTTTTCTAAATTGATGCATGCATAAATGTTTATTATATGTTTTAATACTTGTTTTGTGATTCCATGAGTGCATTTGTGTGTGGTTATGTATTGGCACGTATTTCGATGTTTCGGCATTATACGGTGCCTATATGCATTTGTATTTCTACGTTGGTTTAAATGAAATGGTTTTGGATTTAAAAAGGATAAACTTGGGAATGAGACCCATTTAGTTTTGTCTCGGGATTGTGGCCCTATTGATGTCCTACGGGTCTGAGTCGTGGTCGCGGGAGTGCTTTGTGCACAGCAACGGACGATACGACGCACGCCTCCAGACTGGGATGCGTTTCTTCCGGAGAGGTCACGACGCACGTACTATCGTTGAGCAGCCACTGGAGTCTCAACTACGGAGTGCTGACGGTTCAGGATGTCGGCCGGTGATGGGTGCACCATGATCTAGAGGTGGTCGCGTCAGTTGATACGTTCACGACGACATAACAGGATTGAGAACGGTCCCGAACGGATGGTTGCACACATCACTAGTCTTGGAATCGTGACTGACCCTGAGATATTGGGCACGATGCCCAGTTGATTCTTATGCTCGGGGACGAAACCCAGTTACTTTACATTTGTGATTTTGGGTCGGGGACCCTAAATGGATTTCCGGATTCATGACGGTTTATGGAGACCGGGCATGAATCCCTTAAAGTGTTTTAAGGATGTTTTCTATATATATATATATATATATATATATATTCATATACCTTCCTTTATTTGGAATGTCTCTTTCGGGGAGGGTCGTTGGCTTGGGTGGACTCCGGAGTAGTCACCCCCGTTGGGTATCTTACTCTCAAGAGGGCTTGGATTATAACCTCAGGGAGAGCCACTGATCTACGAACATTGACCTGGGTGGACCCTAAGAGACTTGAGCTTTGAGACCCCAAGTTGCACGCGCGTAGCTTTAGATACCGTGACAGGATTAGTTATGTGATTTATATGTATATATTATATGATATATGATGTACTGGTTTTGGGCTGAGTCCCACATGGATTTGGGCAGTGGCCCATGTATCTGGTGTCATTTACGATTTTGGGCTAAGGCCTGATGGTTTGGTAAATGGTTTTCGAATGCATGCATGCTTTTTAGTGAAGGGTATAAATGTCTTTCGATAAAATGTTTTTATAAATTATTGTTTTTTCCACTCACAGCTTTTAATGTTTTGACTGCCCTTCAGGTTGACGGCGAATGCGGACTGTAGTAGAGATCGAGACATCACATACCTCCTCCGGATCCTGGCGTACTCTGAAGCCCGAGAGGGCTATAGTCAGAATTTCCCTTGTCTGACACTCCGTGTCAGACGGGATCAAGAACTTCCCACGTTAATTCCTAGGGGATTGGGACTGAAAACTGGTTGCAACTGCTTTCGACCTAGAAGTAGGTGAAGGAGACTTCTCATTTTTTGCTCTTTAGCAGATAGTGCTGGGTGCTGGAGGATGACATTGGATGAACTTTGATGTCATCATCTTCAACTTTCCTCACGTGGGTCGATGAGGAAGGAGACGACTCATAGTGTCACATCCAGTGACGTGACAAGTGAGTGCTTAGGGTAAGTGAGATTGAGTCGTGTGGTAACGATCAGGGTGATCAAGTTGTTTTGAGGTGATTGTGATGTGACAAGTGGGAGCTTGAGGTGAGTGACCGAGGTTGGGTAATTAGTAGGGTGAATTGCCTTGCTAGTTATGCTAAGCTAGGAGCAGAGGAAAGTAATTTATTCGGGGACGAAATTACTGGTTGGGTAATTAGTAGGGTGAACTGCCTTGCTGGTTGGGTAAAGGAGGGAAGATCAGTTGGAATTTCGAGGACGAAATTAATTAAGGAGGGAAGGGTGTAACGACCCGTTATGAATTCGGGGATTAGATTAGTGATAATTGAGGATTAGTGATGTTAGTAGGTGATTAGTTGAGTGAAATTGGACGAACGATGTAAAATGACCGTTTTTCCCTTGGTCGTGGGTAAAATGTTAAATTTTGACCTGAGGTGTCTGATGGCCGAGGTGTCCGATGGCCGAGGGCCGAGGACCGTTACTTAGATCGAGTCGATATGAATCCGTAGACAGGCGGCACGTCGAATTCGGACGTTCGACGAAGAAGTTAATGTTCAAGAAAGTTTTGAGTCACTATTGCACGTTTTACGAGATGAATGAATTTTGGCATTAAGTGGGTCCCATATATTTTAAATTGGCCCAATGGATGAGTGACAAGTGCCACTCATCCATTGCTCACTGCCTTCCATACATGCATCGATCATTCCCTTGTTTCATACAAACCAAACCCAAGCCCGATCTCACCAAATGCCATCGACCATGACCACACCCCAATCCCTTCCCCCCTCACTTAGTTCAACCTGAGGATGAGGCAGAGAGTGGATGAGGACTGAGAGGTGGTTGGAGGGAAGCCTAAATCGCTGTGGACGACGGTGTGGAGGAGAAAACCTGACAAGGTATCGGTTTGCCCTTTTCCCTCCATTTTTTATTTCATTCATTATGGACGGTTTTAGGTGATTGAAATGGGCTTAATAGGTTGCTAGGATGTTATTAGGAAGGTTTTGATTATGGTTCAAGGCTGAGGCCTAGGGGGTGGTCGGGGAGTTTGGACCGTGAGAATGGGTTTTGGTTAGTCGGGTTTTACATGGTTTTTCTTAGGTTTCTTGATAGGAAGTGATAGGAAATGACAAAATAGGAAGATTGGGATTGAAAAGGAAGAAATTGGACGAAAAATGAAGGAAGGAGGGCCCTGGGCTGGTCACGTCGGTCCAGTTACAAGGCTGAACCGAACCAGCTGGTCTGGAGGTTGAAAACGGCCACTGTAGCATGGCGCGTGAGGCCCACGGGCAGGGTAATCTCAGGCCCCATGCGGGCGCGTGGTGAGGTTTTTGGGGGATGTTCCAACATGTGAAGTCATCTATTCGATATAACGAACATTTTGGGACTGGTTTTGTGTCGATTAGACATCGTTTCGATAGGTTTTAGGGTGTCCGAAGGTTTAGGATCGAGTTTACAAATATTTAAAAATTTGGGAAAATCACGGGGCTTTAGTGAGAGGTTAATAAGGTAGTTAGTAACCCTATATTACAATTTGGGTAGGTTTGGAGGTCCCGGTGATGGTGTTTGGCCCGGGAGAGCCGTATGGCACGCGTATCGAGGCGCAAGCTCGGAAGGTCTGTGAGTGGACCTTGTTTTCTAAATTGATGCATGCATAAATGTTTATTATATGTTTTAATACTTGTTTTGTGATTCCATGAGTGCATTTGTGTGTGGTTACGTATTGGCACGTATTTTGTGGTTTCGGCCTTATACGGTGCCTATACGTATTTGTATTTCTACGTTGGTTTAAATGAAATGGTTTTGGATTTATAAAGGATAAACTTGGGCATAAGACCCATTTGGTTTTGTGTCGGGCATGTAGCCCTATTGATGACCTACGGGTCTGAGTCGTGGTCGAGCGAGTGCTTTGTCCACGACGACGGACGATACGACACACCCCTCCAGACTGGGATGAGTTCCTTCCGGAGAGGTCATGACACACGTACTATCGTCGAGCAGCCATTGGAGGCTCGACTTCGGAGTGCTGACGGTTCAGGATGTCGACCGGTGATGGGTGCACCATGATCTAGAGGTGGTCACGTCAGTTGATACGTTCACAATGACATACCGGGATTGAGAGCGGGCTTGAACAGATGGTTGCACACATCACTAGTCTTGGAATCGTGACTGGCCCTGAGATATCGAGCACGATGCCCAGTTGAGTCATGAGTTCGGGCACGAGGCCCAGTTTCTTTACGTTTGTGATTTCGGGTCGAGGACCCTAAATGGATTTCTAGTTTCCTGACGGTTTATGGGGACTGAGCATGAATCCTCTGAAAGGTTTTGAGAATGTTTTCGTTATATATATATATATATATTCATATACCTTCCTTATTTGGAATGTCTCCTCCGGGGAGGGTCGTTGGCCTGGGTGGACCCCAGAGTAGTCACGGAGCACTAACTGAGTGGAGTCGCCCCCGTTGGGTTGGGTACCTTACTCTCATGAAGGCATGGATTATTAGCTCAGGGAGGGTCATTGATCTACGGACATTGACCTGGGTGGACCTTGGGAGACTTGGGCTTTGAGACCCGTGGTAGCACGCGCGTTGCTTTAGATACCGTGATTAGATGGGTTATGTGATTTATATGTATATACTATATGATATGTGATGTGTACAATTTTTAGGCTGAGTCCCACATGGATTTGGGCAGTGGCTCGTGTATCTGGTTTCGTTTACGATTTTGGGCTAAGGCTCTGATGGTTTGGTAAATGGTTTTTGAATGTATGCATGCTTTTTAGTGAAGGGTACAAATGTCTTTCGATAAAATGTTTTTTATAAATTATTGTTTTGTCCACTCACTGCTTTTAATGGTTTGACTGCCCTTCAGGTTGACGGTGGATGCAGACTGTAGCAAAGACCGAGACATCACATACCTCCTCCGGATCCTGGCGTACTCTGAAACCCGAGAGGGCTAAAGTCGGAATTTCTCTTGTCTGACACTCCGTCTCAGACGGGATCAGGAACGTCCCGCTTTAATCCAGGGGGATTGGGATGGGTCCTGACATTTATGGTTTTTAATACCCTTCAGGTTCATTGCGGATGCGGGTTGTAGCAGAGACCGAGACATCACATGCCGCTTCGAACTCAACAAGTCATCGCGCACTCTGGTAACCCCGTGAGGGTTATGGTCTTATCCCTAGTCTTGCACGTGGTGTTAGATAGGAGCAGGACACATCCCACGATAATCTAGAGGGATTGGGATGGGTCCTGTCAATATGTATATATGATGAATTTATGATGTCGATGATGATTATGTTGATGATATGATAATTATGATAATTATAAATCTACAAGGATACGATGATGATAAGTATGAATCTATGTGGGTACGATGATGATTGTTATATAAATGATGATACGACGACATAAGGTATATATAATGGTATATGTGGAATTGATATAATGTTATGACCATTTTGATGGAAAACATGTGAGAAAAAATTGTATAACTGATTTCTCCTTTGACAGGGGTTAATAGGTTGGATGTGGGCGGTAACCCCGCAAGAACGGATTTAATTTGGTTAGTTTAATAAAATTGGGACATAGAAAAAATTGGTAATATCCCTTATTTGACAAGAATTGTCAGATAGGAGCGGGACCCATCTTATTTTCAAGGAATTAGGGACGAATTCTGTCATTGCAGGATCTTGAGACTACTCGGACATTGTAGGTACATTGTAGGATCCTAAGGCTACTCAGATGTTGCAGGTACGCTGCATGATCCCAAGGCTACTCAGATGTTATAAGTGCTCTCTGCAGGATCCTAAGGATGCAAGGACGTTTCAGGCATGTTAAGGATCCATAGGTTACTCAAACGTTGCAGGTACGCTTCAGGATCCCAAGGCTAGTTTGACGTTTTAGGTACGTTGTAGGATCTTGAAGCTATTTAGACGTTGTAGGTGCGCTACAGAATTTCGAGGCTACTTGGTTGCTGGAGGTACGCTAGAGGATCCCGAGACTGCTCGAATATTGTAGGAATGGTACAGGATTCCAAGGCTAATTAGACATTGTAGGTACGCTATAGGATCTCAAGGCTAATCGGATGTTACGAGAATGCTGCGGGATCCCGAGATTACATGGACGTTGCAGGTATTCTGTAGGATCTCGAGATTGATCAAATGTTGTAGGAAATTGATTCTTAACATGCATGAACAAATTTTGAGACGAAATTCCTTTTAGCGGGAAATAATAAAGACTAGTCCCAAAAATTCGGGCAATTTCAAGAAGTAAATGGGAAATGGACGTAAGTACTCCTATCGTTATTAAAGGTTCATCCAATTTGAGTTCAGAAAACTTCTTGTAAGGTTTGATTAGACCATTGTGTGGGTTTTCAACTCACGAGTTCGTGGATAGGCGGAACACGTAAAATAGAGTACGTATAGAAAAGTTATGAGTTACATGTCCAAGGGTATTTTAGCAATTTTGGATAACAAGGGTATTTTAGTAATTTTAGGAGGACTTTGTTAGATGAGTCATCATGTAGTTAATTAACAGAATTAAAAGTTTTACCAAGAGAGTGGGTAAGGTGGAATTCACCGCTCTCAGTCTCGAATTGGAATATCTCGAAGCATGACAAAGAGCCATGGCCATGCACTAAGCTTCTCGTTCATGGAGGTTTTCCTCCTTTTTCATTCTTTCCCTGATTCCTCTCCTTACAAAACTCTCCCTTTTCTCTCTTATTTTCCCCCATGTTCTTCTGTTTTTATTTCTGTCTCACTTCCCTCTCATTCTCCCCTTCATTTCTCTTTTCCACACTTTTTCTCCCTTTTCGATCCTCCCTTACTAAATTGCCCAACTCATACATACATATATACATACATATATATATATATATATAAAGAGTATGTTGGTGCAAAGAGATAGGAGGGAAGTATGAAGGGAATTCTAAAATACTCTAGGTTTTTTCCTTATAAAATTACAAAAATGCCATTTTGCCCAAAATGACCAAAATGCCCCTATTTAACTTTGACTTGTATCACGTCCATTCGACTTCCAATTTTGACATACTGCTTGTTAATGGACTTAAAAGTTTGAGACTTTTGTAACGGTCTTCACGGATTATCCAAAAAATGACTCGGTCAATAGTCAACACTTTGACCTAAGTAAACTCTTTGACTTTCAGGGAAAAAATAGTCATTTCTCTTTTCATTCTCAATTTTTGCCTTTTCTCAAGGTTCGGGTTGTTACATTATGTAGATGATTGAGACATTAGGATAGGACTTATAAGAGTCGAGTGGTTGGTTGGGGCCTCAAAAGAGACGAGATATTAGATTAGGGCTTGGTAAGATAAGGTATTCACTACACTATTGATCATGGGTCATTGGGTTTTATGGACAATAACCCCAAGAGAACAAAATTTTTTTGGTTTGTACAATGAGATGTTGTCCATCTCTTATTTGGCGGATTTCTCGTATTATGTTAAGGCCTTAAGGGAAATTCTAGAATCTTGTTTGTATAGTGAGACAAGATCAAGACCTATCATGGCTATCAAAGTGGTTTTAGGATGGGTCCTGACATCTTCCTCATACTAGCTCTTTTCTAGACTTGTGGCTTGTTTCCATTTTGAGGTGGTTCGCTTCTCGGCTTTATAATGTTTGCCTCACTGCAGATTTTTTCTTCTTAATAGAGATTTGGAAGATGTGTAATAAGGTGAACTTTGAAACTAGATCTCCCTTAAATTCTCGCAATGTATTTCTACGTTGGCTTGACTTAGGCTTGTGGGCGCTATTATTTGTGGCCATATTCGTGGTGTTTTGGGTAAACGACTTTTACTTTCTCTTGGGATCTCAGTTGGTTGTGTAAAACTCACTCATCTATTCTAGCTCTTAGGAATCCTCCTTATCCTTAGGTCAAAGTCAATACAGATGGCCTTGTAAACAGGAACTCAGGTCCTACAAAATGTGGTGCGGTTTTCCACGATTCTTTATGTTGCCTTCTTGGTGGTTTTTCTCATAGTCTTGGACATCATACTTCTTTTTATGATAGTTTTATGTTGTCCTCCTTACTATGGAGTTTCTCTCATGCCTGGGGGTGGCATATGTTCTGGTTTGAAAGTGATTCTTCTAGTGTGGTTTCTTATTTTACTTCAGTCTTTTTTTCTTCACTGTGGACTCTTCGAATTCATTGAGGAAAATGACTATTCCTTTTAAAGCATATGACTTTTTGTTGTTCTCATATTTTCCAAGAAGGAAATGCAGTAGTTGACAAACTAGCTTGTTTAGGTTTGTTATCCTCTTTAGTTGTCTAGCATGATGCCCCTCCTTTTCAGACCCTTCTACTTCTAAATTTAGATTTTTCAATTATCCCAACCTACCGTTTTGTCTTGCCTTCTTTAAGCCTGATTTTATTTTGTATTTTATATTTTCTTCAGATTTTCTAGATGTAATTCTTACTCTGCGATGTTTCAGCTTTATGCTCCCCTTGTAATTCTTACTCTATTGAGAGCTCAGTTCCCTCTCAATTGCTTTGTACATTGGAAGGGTCGGTTGTTGTAGCAATCCGATGATTTCCTTAGTGTGTAATTATGTTCACACAATCCTTAGCCCAATTCTTGTCGTTAAAGGAAAAGAAAAATATGAAGAATATGAAAATCGCTCCATCCCAACAATTTAGTTTAGAGAAAAGGGACGAGTACCAAAAAAAAAATTATTAGAAAACGGACCATGTAGAGTGTAAAGAATTTTAACTTAATTAAAGCCCTATTATGTTAAACCACTACGTGGGTTTGAAAGGTGATGGAACTGGTAAAACACCAGGGGGAGCAGATGCAAGATAATGAGCCAAAATACATAAATTGGTTTTGCAAAGCTACATGATTAATATTCTTTTGACATCATTGAAAAAATTAATTTTAAGTATCGATTTATTTATACATATAGACATGTCTAGTGCCGTTGTTGTTGGATTAATACCTTTTTATTTTTAGAGTTAATTAGATGCATGATTAATATTATTTTTCATATCGCTCTTGTTACTTGATATCCAAGTAACTCTATATTATTTAATGAAATATTTTTTTATTTAATTATAATGGAGTTTGGTGGATGGATGTCTTAAATTATACCTGGAGGTTAGTATGTACCTGACGTATGAAGGTTAATGGATATCAGACAAAAAAACAAAGGGTTCATTGATGAAGATATCTTTATCTTCTAGAAGTACTACGTATGGCTTTCTTGACAGAAGTATCAATGCATAATCTTCCTTGAGCTTTTTATGAACACATGGCTGAAAGACTAACTTAATATGCACTGAAAAGTAAATAATGCGTTCCTCTAGAGGGGAGCCTCAACTTCATTGGAACAAAAGAACTGCTTAGCCACGATGAGAATACAAATTAAAAAATGGATTTTCGAATCATACTTATATCTCACTCTTAAGGATATTCCTTTATATTTCCATTTTAATTTATCGTCTCTTTATTGTATATTCAAAAAGATAATTTGTAGAAAAAAATATTAATTTAAATTGAAGATTATTTAGCTATCTATATGTACAAACTAAATGTACAAATCGATTGCCCTGAGAATGAGTGGAATGCAAGCAGTCATATTGATCTTACTCAAAGTTGATTGAATTAATTGATAAGGAGAAAGGTCACAAAGCATAATACAGTCTAGTGATTTTTTTTCCCATTATTTACATGTTGAGATGTCTTAAGTTCGATTATTGTAAAATGTGCGGGCAGTATTTTTAATACAATTCCCTCTTCAATATGATTATTTTTTTAAAAAAAAATAACTTGGATAAAGGGCGTGCGTGTCAACTAAAGCACTGTGGTCAAATAGTTATTGTTGACACTTACGTACAAGTATGATGTTTGAGTGATAAATTTCTATTCATTTAGATGCGCCAATAAATTAGAACGAATTCATAACGTGTAAATTCAAAATCTGATATAAAAAGTTTGAATATATCCATCAAGTTCTCAATAATTGATGTAGGAGAAATGGATGTTTGGGCTCCAGAGGGTTTGGTGGCTAAAGTCTTTCGCGTGTGAAAATTAAGCAAAGCACAGTCGAGTGCCCAAACTTAAACGTGGCATATTAATGCACCTAAAACATTATTATTATTATTATTATTATTATTATTATTATTATTATTATTATTATTATTATTATTATTATTATTATTGAGAAGGGGTGCACATAAATACATAATACACCATTTTGAAACAAAATTTTTTATTATAAACTTTCGTTTCGATTTTACCTCTTTCACATGCACAAAAGGAGAACCCTAGAATCTGCAAAAATTGAACCCTTTCGCAGCAAGAATAAAAAACATGTGCCTCCTATTCATGGAAAGCTTCATGAGCTAGCATTAAAAAAACGTGTATGTAACTTGTTGAAGAATATAATAATCTTTATCTATATATATATATATATATTTATATATGAGTAAACTTAATACATTATAATATAGAATAATATTATTTAGATTTAATAATATGGTATTCTATTTACCATAAAAAAATATAAAGTAATTTAATTTATTAAAAAAAATACTATTTATTGATTGTTATATCAATGTAGTCATTAGTATTACTATATATATATCATAGTCTCATATCGCAACTGCAGAGTGCTTGTAAGAGGCATTTTGATCTGCTATGCAAAACTTCTCAACTGAATAATAAATTGGTAGATGTTTGCGCGAAATATTTTCATATAATTACTTTAGACGCACTAAAATTTAACGTATATGCGTGTGTCAATTTGAATTTTTTTAATATATATAAAATGTGATTACAATTTTTTTAAAATTGGAAAAATAAAACCCAATGTAAATGGATATTGGAAGTTCCCTGTTCGTAGAGTTTGGTTTGCATTGGTAATTGAAAAAAAAAAAAGTGAATGTGAGATCTGAAAGAAAATACAACCAAAGAATGTCGTTATAATTACGGGTGGGCATAAATCCGTTAAAATCAAAATTGATTCGATTCAAATTGTTATTGGTACGTAGGTCAGTTTGGATTTAATCGAATAAAGTCAAACGGTTTAAAAATTTAAACTGTTTCATTAGTAATGATTTGATATGGGATTTTTATTTTGAAAACAATTGAATTCGACACCGTACCGTTAGGGTTCTTATTTAGTTTTATTTGATAGTTAACATTTTTCATTCTATAATATGCTAATATATAAAAGTGTTCATTACATACCCTGCCTCATTTAATTCTTACCTATTTTTTGCTTTTTTTTTAACTTACATAATCCGTCATATTTCAATGTTTAAAATGTTGAAAATTTCAATTTGTTGATATGTATGAATGAAATATTCATTTGAATAAATGAAATCTAGATGTGAATAAATTAAATCTTGATGAAAATGGTAGAATTTTCGGGGGAAAAAGTTTTGGAGGAGTCTTTTTAGTGAACACATTACATGAAAATTGTATGTTCAAAACGTCAAATATATCTCAAACCAAATCGTTGATAACAGTTTGAATTGAAACTGTTTTTCTATTCAATTTTTTCAAAATTCAAACTGTTTTGAACGGGTAAGATTATACGGTTTGGATTTGATATTGGAATATTTGCATCGAACTAAATCGTGGCCACCTCTACTTATAACAACCAAAAACAAAGAATTAGATAATTAATTTTGTTTGATTTAAAAATTCAAAAAAGTTATAATAATTAACATTTATATATATATATATATATTTTTTTTATTTCAATATCCATTTGACTCTTTTATCTTTATATATTTAAATTTTTTTTTCTTTAATATTCTCTTCACCAAGGATTTTTTTTTGGATTTATTGAAAATTTAACCAAAATTACAAAATACCGTTTGATTTTAATCGATTCGGTATTCCTCAATTTAAAAATAAAATCGGCTCATTTAAAAATAAAATCGGCTCTTATTGTATTTGTTGTATTCAAGATGACTTCAATTTAGCATGATTTTAAGCCAAACATTTATTGAGTTGCGAAAGAATGAGTCAACATGTATATATATATAATAGTAACATAATCTTTTCTGCCGACATATCAAATCAACAGATAATACCACGCAAGGAACTCAATATGTTTTCAAGTTAGGATTGGAATTGGGATAAATTAATATGTAAACTATGCAAGGAACTCACTAATTCTTATTTCATGACTACCACCCTACCCTACCAGTGATAAGAAATTGTTGGGCAACAGAAGACTGCATAACTTTGCCTGCTGTATTTCCTAACTATATTTCTGATCAGCTTCTGAAAGCATGTCATAATGCTATATTTCCCTAATTAGTGTATATATATATATATATATATATTTCACCTGTTATACATCTACACGCAAATAGCCATATGCTTCACAAAGGAAGCATGTGTGATGAAAGACAAAACACAGCTCAATTATTATTGTACAGATGAAGTTTTTTCGAATATACACTTCAAGTAAACTAAGAAGAAAGACAGCTCATTGAAAATTTCTTAAAAATTAACTCAATTGTTTTAATCAGTCGAAAATGCTAATATGCAATTACAAGTCCACAAGTGCTGTAAATGAAATTTTCATTGTTAGATCGGCATGTTTAGCGATCGATAGCCTAGTATAGAATTGCCCAACCAGCCAATAGTAATATGTTTTTAATTATACTAAAAAAAATATCCAATTCTACGGAATGATATGGTATTTCAAAAGTCAGAACAGAAATTGTACCAAACTAAACCAGTTTGGTTCAGTCCCGTGCCAAACTTCTATTTGGTTTAAACTGTTTAATTAGTACCTTGCCCGACAAGAGCATGGGTTGGTCCAATAGCATTTGCAAGATAGACTTTTGCCTGACGAATTTTTCGTTGACAATTTTTTAGCCCAATCAACAGGTGTCTTGCCCGACAATAGTACTGTTGCTTCAGGCAAAGCCTTTCCCTGTAGTGATATGTATTTATATCCACTGAATAACATTGAAGGACCTAATAAATTTGAATGGTTAAGTTTAAGAACAATATATATCGATGTTAAACTAATGAATCTATTTGTCAACATTAAAAATATTCAAGTGATTAATTTATTAATAACAATATCGATCTATACTCAACTACTACGTATATCTATCTTTGTAAAATATTAAGAATCAAAATAAACCATTTTATCATGCATGGCTTGGTTTTTCTTGGTGGTATTAACATATATATATATATGTTGAAGGGCAAAAAATGCTACATGGTTATATATACAAATAAAGCCAGCATAAACCACGTACCTAGTTCGATGGTTTTCATCTCTCAAGAACTCGGAAGTTTTCTTGGCGCGCGAAAAGCCTATATATATACATACTTACAACCTGGTGATTAAGTTGGGAACAAAAACAAAATTGGAAAACATATACTAGCTTAACTCGTTTTTGATATAAATCAAAATACTATGTTAAGATTACAGAAGAGTCCGGCTAGTGGTTCATTTCTTTTATTACAAAATGTTACAGTGTTATTAAAAGTAGAATCACTCATTCTATATTGTATTTATTGTTTCTATTAAGCTTCCGATATGAGATTCTTCAATAGAGATATACCATGTCAATGATTGAGGCAAGAAGGCGATATATATATATATATATATATATATATATATATATATATGTGTGTGAGACTCCTGGGTAAATATTTTAAGGAAGAAAAAAAACCTAGAAAACCCTAAAGTAAATTAATAAATCCATGAACATCGTCCAAATGGAGCACTATATATACTGAGTTGCGCAAAGCAGAGTTCTTCACACATTCACTTCAATAATCTCCAGTCTTTTGTGTTCGATTAAGATTATTTCTTCAATATCGATTGTTAGATACCTCGCTAGCTAGCTAATAATGGCTGAAACAAATGGCTGGGCAGCTCTCGATAGCTCAGGCACGATTACCCCTTTCACGTTCAAACGAAGGTAGATAGAACGTATATAGATACATATATACATTTGATTAATTCGACCAAGTCCATTAATTTCGTTAACTTATTCATTAAAAGAGGTTTGTCTTCTCAGTTAATATCTAATGGTTGCTAATTATATATGCATGCATAAATTTAATGTCTCATGCAGAGAAAATGGGAAGGAGGATGTGACCATAAAAATCTTGTTCTGTGGAATATGTCACAGTGACGTTCACCTTGCGAGGAATGAGTGGAACAAAACCAACTATCCAGTCGTTCCGGGGTATTATATATACATATATATATATATATATATATTGTCATGCAATATCATTCCTAGCTTGATATATATAATCTTCTGTGACAATTAATTAATTAATGTACGTATATCATGTTTATGCATGGTTTTAGGCATGAGATGACAGGGGAGATCACGGAAGTCGGAGCCGAAGTTACGGGTTTTCAGAAGGGAGACAGAGTTGGGGTTGGGAATTTGGCCATGACATGTAGGATCTGTGACTTATGTTTGACCAACCAAGAGAACTATTGCAATTATATCACATACACCTACAATAGCAAACTCCCAGATGGTAGTTACACTTATGGTGGTTACTCTCAGAATATAGTCATTGATTACAGGTAAAAAGAAATATGCAAAAACGGTTATTAAACGGCTGGCGCTAAAATTTTCACATTTGAAAACCTAAACTTAATTTCTCATTTGTTGAAGGTACGTGGTGCGAATACCAGATAAACTTTCATTGCAAGTAGCAGCACCAATGATGTGTGCCGCAGTGACAGTATTCCGCGCCCTGAAAGACCACAATTTTGAGGAGAATTCGGAGAAGAAGATAGGGGTCGTTGGTTTGGGGGGTTTAGGACACATGGCAGTCAAATTTGCAAAATATTTTGGCTATCATGTAACTGTTATCAGCACGACCCAATCGAAAGAGGAAGACGCCATGCAGCGTTTAGGTGCTGATGCCTTCATACTAAACACTGAGGAAAATTTGCAGGTTAAGTAGTTTTCATCGTTTTATGTTTAGCGAGCTAGCTAGCCACGTACCCTAAGTAATACGATTTGGTTCAAATATTACTCTATTTTATTATTCTTCTCTTTCTTGAAAAATTATTTATTTATTTATGCTGAGAATATATTTATGATCGACGTTGATAACAGGAAGCAAAGAAGACACTTGACTTCATAATAAGTACAATTTCAGCTCAACAGGATGAGGATCTTGGGTCTATCTTAGGATTGCTCAAGTTTAAGGGAACTGTGTCACTCGTGGGGGAACCACCCGAGGCCTATACATTTTATTCTTCCGATTTGATATTTGGTAAAAAATTAAATCTTAGACTCTTAGTTAGTTAAAGGCAGACGTTTGATGATCGATTGGTTTTTTCATTTTTATTTTCACTTTCTTCTTTATTAATTGCTCCTCTCCACCAATCTTCTTATTCATCCTATTTTGCCCACATCTCATGAAGTATAAAAGTAAAAATTAAATTACTAGCTACCAAACGTACCTCTACATGAGAAATTTACACATATATACTGTAATTAAGATGAGGAATTTTTGTACAATTACATAAACATACAAAAGTAGAAAAATACACAAATTCATATCAACTAGGGTTTGTGACTTGGTAAAAGTACTGTTCTAATATTCGCAATTAATGGATTGACAGATAAAAGATCAATGATTGGGAGCGTGATAGGATCAATAAAAGAGACGCAAGAGATGCTGGATCTATGTGCAGAGAACAGCATTTTATGTGATATTGAGCTTATAAAACCAGAAAAAATCAACGAAGCCTTTGACCGCATAGTAAATAAAGACGTTAAGTATCGGTTTGTCATCGACATTGGTTCTTGTACAAGCGCAACAACAGCTTTCAAACTTTAGAGCTCTGATCAATGTTGTTTCTAGTTATGCTTATATCGAAATCTATGCTAAGTAATGGGGTGTGTTTTATGTTTAAAATAAGTTGTGCAATGGCTAGAGATGGTAGGGTTTTGCCCGCCTAATGGTGATGTGCGTCCATCACTTGATGAGATATGCTTATCTAGCCTTTGCTCAAGAGTTTGTTTGGTTTGAGTTTCTAATAATTATGGTGTGTGGTACTTTTTTTCCTTCGATCGGATTTATATTTCCGGAAAGGTTTTGATGATGCCACTTATGTACACCATATCACTTTGTATGAATCTATTTTATCAATAAATATTACTTTCTTATAAATAAATTAAACATAAGTTGTGCAACGATATAGTATATTTGCCGTTTTCTATATACATATTTTGATGGATCGTATATTAATTGGTATATATTTGTTTCTTAATATTGATTTGTCTTAATAAAATTTAATACCATCTAATCTTAATATTTCTTATCCGTAATGATTGTAAAGATGTGAATATAACAAACTAGGTAGCTATTTTTTTTTTTTGGCTTTTTGTTTTTCAGCTATATATTTGTAACTGAGTTAAATGAGCATAATATATTACCGTCTAAAACATTTTCGTTATTGAATTTTCATTGTTAGAGACGGATTTGTACGTGAAACGTCCAAAATTGAGACATGATTTAGTAGACAAATTAAGTTTAATTTGAATGTTAACAAAATAGAAAGCTAGAAATTTACCGTATGTAATAATTTCTAATAGTTGTTTTTAGGAGAAAATTGAAATCACATGTAGAACATGAAATACAACAAATACAAAATCATGTATGTATTAATGTGTGTGTAATAGGGAGCTTTCCTCCCTCATAAATCTCTCCTGGACTCTCTCTCTCTCTCTCTCTCTCTCTCTCTCTCTCTCTCTCTCTCTCTCTCTCTCTCTCTCTCTCTCTCTCTCTCTCTCTCTCTCTCTCTCTCTCTCTCTCTCTCTCTCTCTCTCTCTCTCCAAACGAGAGCTTTCAACTCTGTCTACAATCTTTGTCTTCCTCTAAAGCTCAATGTTTTACACATACAAACACTACATAGCTAATGAAAAGAGTATAGCACTATGAACATAGCCCGATTTGGGTGAATTACGTACATACTTGTATTCCACGTGTATGCACATTTAGGATATCAACTTGTGGAGGCAGCTTATAAGCATGAAGAGAGGAAGATGATATCTCTTATCGGTATCGACTTGAGTAGGACCTAAGATTGCCAACTAACAAACAAATATTTATGGTGCTTTGAAAACAGACGATATCTATGTCACTTGTTAAAAGTTTATTTTAGTTTTTAATCTAAGTTTATTTTTTCCTTAAACATCTCAGGCTTGGTTGCGAGAGATAATGGATTGTAATAGATAACTTACAAAATTTAATGTACCTTAAATATAAAATAGATATGTTATACATTGGAGGGGGATTAGAAAGGATGGAAATATATGAAAACTTATCTAGTCTAATCCCTTCAAAATAATAGGTGATTCCTTTATGTCTAATATGTGGAAAACATATATATATATTGAGATATATAAATTGTTTAAAGGAATTCTCAATAATTCACTTATTCTCTTTATTGAGATATAAAAAGGGTAGATGTGGAAATTATTACTTACAAATTCTGTTTAGGAATTTTTGAATAAAAAAAGCTTGAGATATGGTCTTATTTTGTTTAATATACATTATACAAATTAACATTAAAAGTCTTAAATAAAAGTAAAAGTTGTTAATAGTGTAAAAATGATTTACTCTAAAAAACAAGTATACAATAATGTCTTTCTTTCTTAAATTACGGACACTCTCGCATTTATCTCATGGATTTTAAGAGAAATCATAATAACAATATTTTGAATAAGTTTCTTAGAGAGTTGTATCGATCATATTTGTTTTTTGTTTTTTTTTTTGGGTAGCCCTTTGGATCCGTGGTCGAAGCCCCTTAGATCCAAAGAATATTAGTACGTGAAAGAAAAAGTTCAGAAGAGTAGTTTTGTTCAAATATTTTGGTGAAGCTTGTAACACCAAAGTCAACCTTTTGACTTTATAATTGTAAAGATAAGCCGATAACACCTTAATACCCATTAAACCAACTTCTTCTTTATGATTGTGAACTGCAATTTTAAATTAGTATGTCTGTCAAAGCGAGCTTCGTTGGTCGGATTCGACTAAAGAAAAAAAAAAAAACTACAATAACTCTCATTTAGGAGGTTAAAATTATGTGCTAACTTAGCTTCTACTAGAATTGAACGGCTCCAAATTGCACAATGAGGATTCCCATAGCCCAAGTTTGCTATAGTATTTGCCACAAAATTAGCTTCTCGATGGACATGCTTGAATGTAATTATTATGAAGGACATAGTTGTTGTGATACAAAAGAACTCAAACGAAATAGGAACTTAATCTGGGAGAATAACTTGATATTGAATTCAGCAAACTCTAGCTATTATATAGCCTTACAACTTTCTAAATAAAAGCAAAGATTACAGCCCACGTTTACTCTAACAGAAACATGGTTATCAACAAAAGAAAAAGTAAAAAAAAAAAAAACTACTCCCTAGTCAACAGGGATTATTCAGAAGTAGGAGATTAAATCTAACAAAAATACCTACAAACTCGTCATTTCCTCCCTTAAAATAATTACCAAAAATTAGTTTACTTCTGGTACTTGATAGACTCCCAGCAAACATCGAAGCCTTTAAAACACATCTAGCTTTAGGGACTTAGGTCATCACATCAGCAACCTGCTCCTGAGTTCCATAGTAAACTAACTCCACAGCTCCCTCATTTGTAAGATCACGCAAGAAATGAAAACGAACATCGATGTGTTTGCAACGTCCATGTAGCACAGGATTATTGGAGAGCTTGATTGTTGAACTATTTTCACTATACATAGTAGTACTGCCAAGTTGTGAGTGACCAAGTTTCTCCAAAATTCTTCTCATCCAAATGATTTGACTAGCGCAATAAGCAGCTGCCACAAACTCAGCCTTGGTTGTTGAGAGAGTAACTATTGGCTGCTTTTTAGATGACCATGAAACAGCTCCTGAGCTAATCAGGAAGACATAGCCTGAAGTACTTTTCCTGACTTCTAAGTCGCCAGCGTAATCACTATCAGCATAAGCCACCAAATTTTCACTTCCTCCCTTCATGTAGAAAATCCTAAAATCAATTGTTCCCCTCAAATATCTCAACGCCCTCTTTGCTGCTTGCAGATGCAGTTCAGTTGGCTGACTCATATATCGACTAATGAGACTAACCACAAACATGAGGTCAGGTATAGTAGTCATTAAATACATCAAGCTACCTACCACTTGTTCGAAGAAAGTCGCATCCACCTTAACTCCATCTGCATCCTTGCAAATTTTAAACCCTGGAACTATTGGATTGAGCACCGAGTTGCTTTCTTCCATACCAATTCTCTTCAGCACCTTCATGGCATACTTTTTTGACAAATAAAAATCCCATAATCTCTTTGCAGTACCTCAATACCAAGGAAGTATTTCATCCTTCCAAGATCGAACATATCAAATTCATTCATCATTGAATTCTTGAAGTCTTTAATCATACGCTCATCATCTCCAGTAAAAATAAGATCATCAACGTAAATACTGACAATCAAAATTTTACCTTCTTGACTTACCTTGAAAAACAAGGTGTGCTTGTTGTGACACTTTTCAAACCCTTCCTTCAAAAAATAAGCTTCTAACCATGCTCGTGGAGCTTTCTTTAGCTGTAACAACCCGTCCCGAATTCCTAGATTAGATTAGTGACTAATCAAGAATTAGTGAGGTTAATCGGTAATTAGTTGGGCGAAATCGGACTAACGGCATAAAATGACCAATTTGCCCTTGGTCGTGGGTAAAATGTTGACTTTTGACCCGGGAGGTTCGATGACCGAGGGACGAGTACCGTTACGTAGATCGGGTCGATACGAATACGTAGACAGGCAGCACACTGAAATCAGACGTCGGACGTGAAAGTTATGGTTCACGGAAGTTCGATTGCACTATGCACGCATTACGATGCAATGATTAGGTGGCAATATCTGATTGAGAAGATATTTAGGTGGGACCCATGGATGAGTGACAAGTGTCACTCATCCCATTGGCCCAAAACCCCATTTTGTGGATCTAAATGATGATTGGTCCACTTGGAATAAAATATATATATATTTTCCACCCACCACTCATCCTAGCCATTCATCTTCACCCTTCCCCTTCATCCTGACCATCCATCTCATTTCCCTCTCACCTGATCATCATCAGCCATCCCTCTCTGTTTCCTTCACAAACCCGAAACACCCCCTTCTCCATTTTCCCTCTAATACAAACACACCACATCACACCATCACCATACCTACATCCATACATTCGTGTGAGGAATTTTGAGAGACTAAGAATGACAAGGACAGAGGCCCACGACGATCCGTGGCGAGGGGTGAGTCAAACCGAACCCGAGAGCCTAGTTTTATTTTGAAAATTGGAAGTCGAATTTTAATTGATATTTTGAGTCCCTTTCGATTCTATTGAGACTTAGGGACCAAGGAAACTAAATGAGGATCGATTTGGAAGGAAATGGATGGCTAGGAGGCTAAGAAAACGAGCTTGAAGATCAAGCTTACGGTTTAATCATGGGAGGTATGGTTTCTGTTGGTTTTCAAGTGTTTTAAATGGCTAGATATATTAGGTTTGTTGCTAGGAACCTATAGGAATCAAAATGAAAAAGATTGGATCGAAAATAAGAGAGATTGGACACTGAACCGGCCACACCGGTCCGGTTCGGTTCGAACTAGGCAAACTGGGTTCGCTGGAGGTTGAAGACAGTGAACAGTGCAGGCGCGTGGGCTTCACGCGTAGTCCCTTTGGGCGGCGCATGAGGTTGCGTGGAGGGTAGTTTGGGGAAGTGTTCAACATGACTTTTAATCTATTCAATGTAATGAACATTTTGGGACTAGTTTCGTGTCGATCGGACACCGTCTCGATATTGTTCGGGACATCCGAAGGTTTAGGATCGAGTTTAAAAATAGTTAAAAATTTGGGAAAATTACGGGACTTCAATGAGAGGTTAATAAGATAGTTATTAACCCTCTAGATTGATTTGGACAGGTTTGGGAGTCCCTATGACGACGATTAGCCCAGGGAGGCTTACTGAACGCAAATCGAGGCAGCAATTTAGGACGGTCTGTGAGTGGACCTTGATTTCTACACTGTGATGCATGCATAAATGTTTTAAATTTTTTATGAATATGATTCTATGATGTTGATTTGGATATTTGTGAATTACATGGTTTCACGCATTTCGAGGCGATTTATTTACTTGCACGTAAATCAAGGTTTACGATTTTGCACTGATTATTCGTGCTTATAGTTTTGGAAATGATTTCATGAAATGGTTTTGGATTTGGATTTGAAAAGGTAAACTTGGGTTCGAGATCCATTTGTTTTGGAAACCCTCGGACTCGAAGTCCATTTAGTCACGTTCTCGAGCTAGAGGCCCAATTGGTTCTTGAATCGATTTCGAATTTGGAAATATGGACCGGGCACGAGACCCATTTGATTTACGAACTCTCGGACCTGAAATCCTTTTGATTTAACAAGGCATCGAGCTAGAGGCCCAGTTGGTTTATGTATCGGGCTCGAGGCCCAATTGGTTTGCGTATCGGGCTTGAGGCCCAGTTGACTTACGTATCGGGCACGAGGCCCAGTTGGTTGTGAATTCGGGCTTCGAGCCCAATTATGGTTTACGATTGTGATTTCGGGTTGGGGACCCATAAATGGATTTATGGTTCATGAAGGTTTATGGGGACTGGCATGAACCCTTGAATGGTTTTTATGGTTCATGACAGTTTATGGGGACCGGCATGAACCCTTGAAAGGTTTTTATGGTTCATGACGGTTTATGGAGACCGGGCATAAACATTTGAAAGGTTTTGAGAATGTTTTCAAATGGTTTTTTGTATATCGTCCTTTTTACATGGATTGTCTCTTCCGGGGAGGGTCGTTGGCCTGGGTGGACCCCAGAGTAGTCACGGAGCACTGACTGAGTGGAGTTGCCCCCGTTGGGTTCCTTACTCTCAGAAAGGCTATGGATTATAACCCCCAGGGAGGGTCATTGATCTACGGACTTTAACCTCGATGGACTCTGGGGAGACTTGGGATTTGAGACCCCGGGTAGCACGCACATCGCTCTAGATACCGTGACATGATTGGTTATATGATATATATGATAAACATGATTTCTTGGTTTTGCAAAATTGTGTTTTATGGATAATAAATGGATTTGGGCTGAGTTCCCACATATGTTTACTATGTTATGGATTTCTATAAATGGTTTTGGGCAGGGGTCCGTATGGTTTTGGTTATTAAAACATATGTGGTTTTGTAAATGGTTTTACTATGCATGCATGCTTTTTAGTGAAAGGCATAAAGGTCATTTATAAAATGTGTTTTATGAACTTATTACTTTTCGTCTACTCACAGTCTTTCTGTTTTCAATGCTATTCAGGTTGATTACGGATGCGGACTGTAGCAGAGATCGAGACATCACATATTTCATCCGGATCCTGGCGTACTCTGGAAGCCGGTCGGGCTAAAGGTTCAAACTTTCCCTAGTCTGACACTTCGTATCAGACCGAATCAGGAGCGTCCCTCGTTAATCCCGGGGGGATTGGGACAGGTCCTGACAAGTGGTATCAGAGCAGGTTTGCTCATGTTACTCCGAGTTCCAGAGAGAGGTTGTCAAGGCGTATCGCAAGGGCTACGCGCAGGTCGAGGATGTGATGTCTCTATGGGGTGCAATTCGTTATCAACCTGATAGTTAGGATGCCGGTATGATAGTTAGTAGGATTGAATCCTAGATCGTCTTGGTTCAGCACTCGATGCCGGGGTTGCCATAGTTCTGTCATGGTTGGTAGTGTGGGACCCTACGGAGGGTTGAACGTAATAATACTTTAGAGTTTTAATCGTGGGACGGTTAGTTAGGATCGTCTTTCACGATGTTGTAGGATCGGTTATGACAACTGGTTGGGAGTTGTGACCATTAGATGGTCGGATTTTGTTGAGTTAGGTGGATATGCTGCCGGGAGCAGCCGGGTTCGAGGAACCCTAGTTTAACTGACTGTAGGATTGGATTGATGTCCATACGATGTCGGGACCGCGGGGCCGGTCAGATTGTGGATTATACTGCCTTTTGCAGTTAGGTTAATAGGAACCCTAGGTAGTGATCATGGAACCCTAAGGTAGGATGTATGGTTCAAAAAGGTGAGTTTGCGAGTAGTTTGAATTTGACCACTTTTCGGAGTCGAGACCATCGGTCGGTCATGTCATGTCAGCTTTAGTGATGGGACTGCACTCTGCAGTCGAGGTTGTAGTAATCAGTTAGACCTAGTTGGTTGTCGTGCTACTTAGTTGTGATGGATTTTTTGTGCAACTAAGGTCATGGGTAACCTGGTAGATGACATTGGTTGAGTCGAGTTACGACTGGTTAGAGTTTCATTAGACAAGTTACCATGGGTGGTACTTGTCGATGGAATCTCGTAGTGGGGATACAGAGTAGTTAGTACAGGCAATTGATTCCGTTGGATGCGGAGTCTCGATAGTGATGTCTGGTGGTTGGGTTTGTACAAGTTGTGGCATGCATTACCATCGGGAGTGGTTGTAACGACCCGTCCCGGAAATTAAGGTTAAGACTGTGATTAAGATGGGGTTAGTGAGCTTAATCGGTGGTTAGTTGGTTCCGATAGGTCTGTTGATGTAGAATGACAATTTTGCCCCTAGTTTAGGTCAATAGTTGACTTTTAGTTCGAGCGGTCAATTGGGTATTGACTGATGACTGTGACGTAGTTCGGGACGTCACGAGTCCGTAGACAAGTGGTACGCCCGATTCCGACATCCGAGGAGGAAGTTATGATGTTCGGAAGGGTGAGGGCATTACCGTAATTTGGTTAAAATATGGGGAAAAGTTGACTTTTCGTACGATCGGGTTGTGACACATTGACCTAGGACCGTTAGATAGATCTCGTCGTCCTGAATTCAACGACAGGCGACACGTGTTCATCAGACCTAAGATGAGTGAGTTAAGGGTCTGGAACGGTAAGGGAAAAATTGTAATTTTTGGAGACAAAGAGGGGCATTTTGGTCTTTTGGCTGTTTGGGCTTGGTGTAGCCGGATTTGGACAAGTGTCCAGGGCAGAGTGGGATTTTTGTGAGAGAATGGGGAGGATTGTGACACGTGGGGCTTGGCTAGAGGCTTCTAGGGAACACGGTTCAAATTATTTGGGCCGTGTGTGTGTTCGTGTGTGCCCGTGTTTGTGTGTTCGAAGAAGAGAGAACAGAGACTGAGAGATTGGGAGAATTGGACGAGTGCATAGGGTGTTTGTGTGTCCTGGTGGAGTGAGGAGTGATCGAAGATTGAAAGAGAGCTAGTGAGGAGGTTGGGAGGTGTTGTGTTTGTGTGTGAGGAGTGTGAGAGCTCACGGGGAAAACCAGAAAAAACAGAGAAGAGGTGAGAGATCGTGGTGACGGTGTGGCCGTGTACTGTTCAGTTGGGCTCGACAGGGGGCGAGGACGGCTCTGTGGACTTCAGGGAGTGCGGCGGTGAGCACGGCGGCGATCGACGGCAGGTAATTTCTTCTCCCCGTAAGTTTGCTCTGTTTTGGCCGTGAAGTTCAAACCGGAAGTCGTGAAGTCTAGGGTTGAGTCGACGGTTTTGGTAAGTTGGGTGAGACTCAGGGAGGTCCTAGGAAGCGTCTAGTGTTGCCACCGTGACGGGGGAGGACTTAGGTGGACGGATCGTGAAACAGGGGACAGTTTGGGTTTTGGCTTCGAGCTTGAGTCGACGGGTTAAGGACGGTGTCGTGGTGTTTGAGTGAGGGGGATAGGTTCCTTAGGACTGGACGATGAAGATGGTGAAGAGAGGGAGGAAAACGGAGACGGATGGGCAGAGAACCGGGAACACCGGTTCAGACCGGTTCACGTGAGGAAGACGATGATGAACAGTACTCTGTGTACAGGCACGTGAGGCCCACGCGCAGCCACTTTTGGCGGCGCGTGGGGACGCGTGTGGGGGTGTTTGGGAAAACGGTCAACATAGTTTTTGGTCCAGGAGTTATAACGAGTCTAATGGAATTGGTTTCGGGTTAATCGGATGTCGTTTGAGCTTAGTTCCGCGAGGTTGAAGGTTTAGGGTTCCGGTTCGTTACGTGTAGGACCCGGGGATTTTTGGGGGAAATTGATGGACCTTCGTAGATTTGTTAGTAACGTACTTTGGTGCTTGTTGACAAGATCGGGATTTCCCGAGGAAGCTGAGGAACATACGGGACGTACGGGACGCGAGTGACGTGCCCGGTATCTGTTAGTGGACCCTTTCTTTAAACTCGAGCATGCATAACTGCTTTTATTTATGTTTTATGCTATTAAATATGTTTTTATGTTTCTCATACGGTTATATGTTGGTTTTACCTAATGGCACATTTTTCGAGAAAGTTCAGTTTTCAGTACGTTCTACGATAAAAGGTTGATTTCTGACTATGATGGTATAGCTTCGGGATTTCAAAGAATAAATGATTTCTAAAGGGATTTTGGAATGTGGTTTGATGATTAAGGTTTTCGATTTTAGAATCGGATTTCGGAAAGCGGAAATTTGGTTTTAAAGTTGAAAAGTGGATTTCCGGATTTGGGTTCGGAATGACGGTTCTGGACGCCGGAAGGGCTTCGGACCGGTGATTTCGGATTCGAGTTTGGGTATGGATTTAGAAATGGTTTTCAAATGGTTTTGGATTGGATTTGCTGGATCTGGTTATTGGGTTTAAAGACCCGGATATTGTGATTGACGGGGGACGGACCCAGATTGGGTTTAAAGACCCGGATTGAGTTTAAAGACTCGGGAGTTTAAAGACTCGGATATATTGATATTTCCCTCGTAGGCCTGTTAAGTTTAAAGACTCGAGAGTTTAAAGACTCGGATATTATTGAGACCTGGATTGAGTTTAAAGACTCGGGAGTTTAAAGACTCGGATAGATCCAGCAGGTTTGATCGGATAATGATGGCTTGATATTTATGTTTTGTGATACGGTTTTATGATGCTTATGATATGATTTCTATAACTGTTTTTATGATGGTTTCTACAATTGTTTTTATGACGATCTTTATGTGATTTATAACTATTTTTGGTAACTGGGTTATGCATGTGATTTCAAAACGGAGGGCTAAAACCCTGGTTTTCTTATAAAATGGTTTTCGGAAAGTATTTTATTGTTTATGGTCCACTCACACCTTCTGTTTTAAATTTCCCTCCAGGTCGTGGAGCTAGCGTGGGGGTCGGCGTCGAGGCAGCGTCGAAGGCATAGAATTTCGAGAGTGACCCCGGAGTGCTTAAACTTTTCCGTTGTGCGTGTACCTTTTGTATCGGTTTTCTTTTCCTTTGTATTTAGTACTATGCTCTGTAAAACTTAACTTCGGGATGTTTAAAGTTTCTCCTGCATCTGACTGTGTATTTTGGTGGTTTTTCGTGAGTTTACTTCGGTTTAGTGTCGGGGTGTCAGACGGGAGCAGGATTTACCTCGGTTTTCGGGGTGGAACCGGGGTGGGTCCTGACAGTGGTTGTAGTCGTGGTTATTGAGAATCGTGGGACGTTCAGGGAACGTTTCCTTTTCTCTTATTAGTTATCAGGGGGACTGTACCCAGAGTTGTTGGATACGAGGGAGGCAGAGTTACTCCAATTTGAGCAGAAGTACAGGGTCGTTGCTCAATATGAGCAAAGATCCAGGGTTATCTGATTTGCACACGGTGTGCTGGTGTTAGTGATGGTACTAGTGCTGGTGTTGGTGCTGGTGTCGGTGATTGTGATGACGATGAGTCACGAGTTGGGATGTGACTCCGTCGAGATGGGCATACATTCGGTATTTACGAGTCGGCAGTACATGAGTGATGGACGGGATCCTGTCTAACAGGGTTTGTGATGTGTTGGGTTAAGTCCCAATAGGAATGTGATGACTGTGTGATTGTTAGTATATGAGAAACGGAGAGTCGATCCAGAAGGGATTGAGCCGTGAGGATTGAGTAGTAATGGTCCATATCCTTTTGGATGTACATAGCCGGTAGAAACCGATAAGCGAACTTGGTAGTGAATTAGACTGGTTACGGACACGTGGTTGATGTCCGAACGTGTTGGTTTTGACATGGTTGGAACTTCGGAATCGATAGAGGTTGCGTTTGAGGCGACGAGGGGAATGTGATAGGTCGTTAAATAAGCATTATTTTATATTATTTTATACCATTTATACTTGAATTTTAATATTAAAATATTATATAATTAGATAAAATAATATATTTTTTTATTTTTCTAATTAAATAAATAAAGTTTGTAATTTGGAGCGTTTTTGTGAAAGAATCGTCCTGATCTGAATTATAATGAAGAAATTATGGACAAAATTTGGTTTAACTATATAAATCAATTACTATTAATAATATTAAGCCCAAAATTCTGATTTAAGCTTTTTTTTTGTTTCTGCAGCCCATAAAGAATGAGAAAAGGCCAGCCCGAGAACCCTTCCAGCCAAGCAGCAAAGCATCCGGTCCAATCTTTTCCCGTGCAAACCCCAGGTCCAACTCATTGTTCGATTGCGGCCATGTCGAAAAGCTGCAGTAGCCCAGGCCCGTATCCGCTCCAGCCCTTGACCCGCGCGAGCCACCTTCTTCTTCACATGAGCCCATTTTGCTACAGCCCAGTCTGTACGCTAGCCTGCTACACCTACCCAGTCCAGTCCCACCTGCCCACTACGCCAACCAACCCGCCTGCACTGCATCAGCCCATCTTCCTGCACAGCTACCTGCTCCATCCGTGCAGCCCACAAGCTAAAGCAGCCCAACTACCCACATGCAGTTCGGTCCAGTCCAACCGCACCTACCCACCTGCATCAGCCCATTGTTTTTTTTTCTGCTGCTCTGATTTTCCTGCACCAGCCCAACAGCTCCAACCCACTCCAAACTACTCCCACTTTCTCTATTTTCTCTGATTTTCTAACCACTAATTAATTCCAAACGATGCCTAATTTCATCATTAATCATCATTGTTCATAATTAGTCATCATTTCATTTCTATCTATTTTTTTATTGTAATTTTTATTCACTTTTTTTTTTAGTAGCTTTTTCCCTCCTATAAATAGGAGTTCATTTCACTTGTTTAGAAACTTTGTTTGGAGAGAGAGCTCCAAAACACAAATTGTATCCTTCCTTTAGAAATATCAAGACTAGTATTTCCGTTACAATTCTTGAGTTTAAGCTCGCATTCTCGTGTTTATTCCTCCATCTTCGTAAGGTTTCTTCTACTGTCAGAAAATTTTATGAATAACATTTCAGTTTTTCCATCCATTTTCGGAATCACAAGCTTTCTTGGATTCCGAAAGTTTAACTTGTTCTTTTCCTTGCTTAAACTCTCATTGTTGTTTCGGTTTTATTTTCTTCATTTACTTCATACATTTGAGTGCTTAAGCTTCAATTTTATGCTAAGTGTTTATGACTGTTGTTCGGTGCACTTAGTATAAAATTGAAGAGATTTAAATGTTTAATACACATTCAAATCATAAACATTAAGTTAATCATTTTATAAGTGTTTATGACCGCGGTTTGGTGCATTTATAATATTTAAAAAATGTATACATGAGTGAGATGGTGAAAATAGAATTTTGTAATATGTTCAAATTTTACAAATGTTAGAGTGTTGGTAGAATTTTTGTTCAAAGAAAGTCCACTTGTATATATGTTAAAAATAGGAATAGAATTAGTTTATTTATGTTTTTACTTATTTTGTATGATCATAATCCCTAAAAACCCCCCATCTTTGTTCTTTTATTCTCTTATTCCTTTATTCTTCATTTCATTAATTCATTGATTCTCTTATTCATTAATTCTTTCATTCTTTTATTCTCTAATTCTTTAATTATTTGTTATTTAATTATTTAATTATTTAATCATTTGATTATTTAATATTTCTTTGATTATTCATTATTCTATTTAACTAACATATTATTAATATTCCCTAATTTCCCCGGTTAAGAACGATCCTTATTTACCAATACTATAACTACACAAAAAAGGTTTAAATTGCATAATACTCAAATTACGTGTTTAATTTAATGCGTAGTTCGGGCGTTATCATTTTTTGGCGCCGTTGCTGGGGAAATTAAAAATCATTCTTAATATGTTAGTATGTATAAAATTGTTTATATTTTAAATATTCATATTTTTGAATTAAGTATACATATTCTCAAAATTTTATTTATTTATGATTCCATAATACTTGTTCATATTTTATTTGTTTACTTTTCATAGTATTACATGTATATTGCTTGTTTACAATTACTTTATTTTATGTTTATTTAATTGTCTATTTATTATTTTTATTAAACTCTAAAAAAATTCGAAAAAAATAAAAAAAAATCGGAAAAATATAAATTAATAGTAGTAAATAAATAAACAATTTAATTCGAAGAGAAAAAAAAATATGTATATGTAACGACCCATCCCGGAATTCTGGATTAGATTACTAACTAATCATGATTAGCGGGGGTTAACGGTGATTAGTTGAGCGAATTCGGACGAACGGTGCAAAATGACCGTTTTGCCCCTAGTCGTGGGTTGAGCATTGGGAATTGCTCGGGGACGGGATATGTCAGTGATGACATGGTTGGTTTGGCGTGAGGTTGGACTCACAAGGAGTCAGGATTTTGGGTTAGGAACGGGAGTTGAGTCATGGTAAGGTACCAAGACTCGAGATGAGCCGGAAAGGCTGATGGAACGATTGGCACCTAGGATGCCAAGGACCGGTCATTGGTCATGTATTGAATGAGTTAGGAAATTCGGGCTGGATCTCGTGGAAATTGCTGAGTGTCGTGAATACTTGGTGTAGTGGTAGTAGTTGAGAATTCCGGGGCGTTCAGGGAACGTCCATTGTGCGGATTGCCATAATGGTGGTACCCCTAGTTGCGGAGTACGAGTAGTGATGCGGGATCGTCGCTCGTTATGAGCGGAGATCCAGGGCCATCAACCTTACACTCCGTGGGTTGTGTGGATGTTGTATGATGGTACTGGTACTAGCGCTGGTGCTGGTGTCAGTGATGGAGAGTGTGATGGGTCACGAGTTGGGAGGTGACTCTGTCTAGATGAACGTACGTTGGTACTTGAGATTCAGTGGGGGTTGAGTCATGGACTGGATGGAATCCAGCGGAGATGGTGAGGCGTTGGGATAAGTCCCAACAGTGTTGAGGTGATAAGAGATTAGTGGATAAGCGGTATATTTGGGACGTGAGGAAAATCATTGGAGGTTGGTATTCGGAAGTCATCGGGGTTGACTTCTTATTCTCTGCCCTGGCAGATGTTGGTCGCGGATACCAGAACGACGAGCGTGTATTGGGTGGTGGACCCATGTGTGTTTGGGGTCATCGGGTGGTGTTGCATTTCTCGAGGTTGGGGTAAACGGGACTCCCATTTTCTGCTCGGTAACAGGTGATGTTGGATGTTTGGTACCGTGGGTGCAGAGAGTTGTGTTGCACTCACATAAGATGGATGTTGATGACATCGTATTGGATCATCCTTGGTCTCTCCTAGGTGGAGCGGCAGGGATCGATATTAGGTAGATGGAGTGGATCCTAGGTGGATCTGGATTATGATGTTGGGGGCCTTAGGCGTGGTGACGATCTAGGAATCGTGGTGTTACCAGTTGGGTGACGTGGTAACGGACTTGAATTGTGATCGCCTTGATCAGGCTGGGGGTAGAGCTCATTGCTCTGTCATAAATGTTTAGATACGAGAATAGTTTGACCGAACTTTTCTTCGAAGTCATAAGTGTTTTGACTCAAGGCTTGACTTGTGGATGAGTGGATATCCAACAGGATCTGATTGGTCAGTCGGAGATATGTGCGATTGGGATTGGCTTCTTTTCGAAGTCAATCGGATGTGGTGTGGTGACCGATTGAGCGGGTACCCGATAGATTCGGGGTTGGTGCGCCTCGATATTTGTGAAGGAGATTTGATGCCCATTCAGCATGACTGTTCACGCCTCGGTGAGCGTGCATGGATTGGTACATCTTGGATGACGAGTTTGGGGAGTTGATGATTGTGTTACTGGTCGGGTGACCATGGGACCTAGAATGGATGATGAGTTGGAATAATCGATTTGTCTGGTATGAGATTGGACATGGAACCTCAGTGACAGATTGTGATTGACTGAGAACCTTGTAGTGGTCTTGTGGGAGATGGATGTATGTACCTTGTACGGTGTACGAGGGTTGGTACCGGACAGGCCGAGTGGTGTTTAGTGACGGTACGTGGGAGGTACCAGTGGTTCGGTTATACGCGTGGGCATTCGGCATAGTTCCGACCCACTTGGAATTTGTGGTGAGCTGGACTTGAGCTTAATATATGTCGCAGGGTCGGGTTTGCCCTGCGAGATGAGGTCTTGTTGATGACCTTACGCCTCATTGAGTGAGTTGTCGGTACGGCGTGAGACCGTGACGGGACGTCTGAGTACAGACAAGTTTGGTGGGTGTACAAGTGTACAAGGCGCGAGATCGACATGTTTTTCCACGTGGTGGATATGGAATAAGGATATTGGTAATTTCGAGGACGAAATTCTTTAAGGGGGGAAGATTGTAACGACCCATCCCGGAATTTGGGATTAGATTACTAACTAATCATGATTAGCGGGGGTTAACGGTGATTAGTTGGGCGAATTCGGACGAACGGTGCAAAATGACCGTTTTGCCCCTAGTCGTGGGTAAAACGTTGACTTTTATTCGGGCAGTCAAATGTCCTTTGACCGATGACTGTGACGTAGTCTGGGACGTCACGAGGCCATAGGTAGGTGGCACGTTCGATTCCGACGTTCGAGGTGCAAATTATGATGTTCGGAAGTTCAAGGGAATTTTCGTAATTTGGATGAAAAGGGGGAAAATGTTGACTTTTTGACCGGGAGGTCCGAGGGCCGAGGACCTAGGACCGTTAGGATGGTCTCGATGCCCTGAGTCCGCAGACAGGCGGCACGCGCCGATCGAAGTCCGGATGACCAAATTACGGGTCTGGATGCGTGAGGGGCATACTGGTAATATGACAATCTGAGGGTAGAATGGTAAATTGGTGGCTGCAGGGGGGGGTAACAGTCGTGTGTGGGCTGAGTATATTTTCCTTCTGAATTGGAAAACAGAGTGGGTAATTGTTTAATCGTCCTTGATCAGAGTGTGTGGGCATGGAGTGGGATTTTGAATGGTTAGGCTTGGCACGGGTGCTGGGCTGTGCTTGGAGTGGGAGGCAGGCGTGCCCTGGGACCGTGAGGAACTGAGCAGCCTTGTTTATTCCCCTGGGTGTTGAGGCAGAGCACCATTCGGTGATTACTTCGACTGAGTTGGGAGTGGAGATGCAGAGACTGGGGAGAACTCCTTCAAACCTTTGTGTGGGGCTGAGGACAGGGAATTGACGATGGAAGTTTGGGGGACGACTACGGCGGAAAGGAAATCAGAGGGAATGTTTGAAACGGTTCATGAGAGAAACAGAGACCAGAGAAACGGGGGAGATCACGGAGCCCCAATCCTCTCAAATTTGGTCGAATGGTGGTGGAGCGTGAATGAGGAAAGGGATTCGAGCCGTACAGAGTGTGGTGGGCTGACACCTTGCGCTGTCGTGGGCGGTGCTTGAAGACTCGGAAAAATATCAGTGAAGGTCCGTAGCCCCTGTTCTTGAAATTCAAAGTTGGACTCCTAATTCAGGCCATTGAGGAAGGCTCTTATCGACTAGACGGTGATTAGGGAACGTGGAGTGGTGGCTCGCCATGGACGGTGACCGTGGAAACACGAGGTGAGGCTTTGTGATTCAAAAATGGACATTTCGAAGTTGTTAGATGTTGATCAATTTGGTTAATCTAGTGGTGATCTGGAAGTCCAGGGGAGTTCGCGGGAAGTGAAACCACGGCCAACGGTGGCCGGAATGTCGAGGACGCAGAGGAGGGAATTTCGTGGTTCAAGCTTCGTTTGGACAGGTAACTTTCAGCCCAGAATGTGGTGTTTCATTTAGCAAATTGATCATAGACGTCCAGACGAGTCGAACGGGATCAACAGTGAAAGCAATGGTGCAGGATTGAGGCCAGACGGTCTTTGAGTTCAACTTGTGAGATTCCAGTTGGGGTGGAATGGTTAGACGATTTGGAGTTTGCAATTGAGGTCGAATAACGGTTTCTGGTGATCCTGCAAAGCTTCTGAGCGAAGCAATTGAAGAAAACGAAGAGTGTTGGTGCACTTCCAGTGAAGGGCGGTGGTCGGTTGTTCGTCGTCGAGTCGTTTGATTGTAGGTAAGTGGTTGTAAAATTAAGGTTGCAGAACTGTAGTTGAACGTGTAATGAAGGTTTTCAAATGCTCAATTGAAAGAATTAGGGATGATTTGGCAGTGAACTAAACGGGTCGCACACGCGGGTCGACGGCCCGTTTACCAGGAAAATGGGTGAAGGAGACATACTGTAGCTGGCACTGTAGCTGGGCGCGTGGGCTCACGCGCAGCCACTCACGGCGTCGCGTGAGGGCGCGTGGACCTGAATTTCAAGGTGAGTTCAAAACGACTTTTGTCCTACACAATGTAACGAACATTTTAACGTTGGTTTCGGATTTATCGGACACCGTTTCGATGTTGTTTCTAGGGTCCGAAGGTCTATGTTACGTTTTTAATTACCGATTAATTCCCGGAAAATTATGGGAAATTAGTATGTTGTTATTTGAGACCTTAATGACCCTGGAATGTAATTTCGGACAGGATTCGAGTTTCCGGGAAAATGCCGGAAATTACGGGACCTCGGGCGGCGCGAAACCAAGCCTTAAGAACGGTGTGTGAGTGGACGTTTCTTTCAAAATTTAATGCATGCATAAATTATTTCTATGATTTTTATGATTACGATTATAAGTAGTGGTTGATTTCGATTCCCGTATTTATACGTATTTTTACTATACCTGTGAAAATTACACGTATTTCGAGACTATGGTCCCTTTGATGCTTGATGATAGTTTAACGAAAGAATTTGCATAATTTGTGTGTATAATGTTTAATGAATGTTGTTTATGATGGTGAGTGTGACTCACGGTGTTGACACGATTTTGAGATTTCTGCGGTTTTCGGATTTTGCGTATTGTAAATTGATCCAACATCAATTGTGCGTGTCATGTTTTAATAATGTTTTGAATATGAATGTGAGTATGATTTACAATTTTGACACGTTTTTCGAGAATGTTCCGGATTTGCTCGTTTTACGAGATTTTAAGTATGTTTTGATTGGACCGTGATTTTGGTGATTATGATTGTGGTTTTGATGTTCTGATAATGAGATTTGAGTAATGAAGTGATTTCAAGGAATTAAAATGTATTTTGAAAAAGGCGATTTCGGGCATGATGCTCGGGGCATAAAAGTAACTTTGATTAACGAGATTTCAGTTTTTCGCAAATTTAAAGTGGATTCTTGGGTTGGGTTCGGGATGATGCTTCCGGATGCCGGCTTACGGAATCATTATTGCGAATTTGGATTCGGGAATGAAAATGGATTTAACAAAATGATTTGGTCTGAGTTTGCATGCCCCGTGTCAAATGATAATTTGATTATGGTTGTGAAGTATGATTTGGGGACTTGAATGTGGAAATTCGGACCATGGGTCCTGTTGTGAAAAATGTGATTTCGGGATGGATCCCGCGTTGTTGTGATTGAAAAATGTTTTGGGTTTAAAGACCCGTTGGAAAATGTTTTGGGTTTAAAGACCCGTTGGAAACTGTTTTGGGTTTAAAAACCCGGTGCTATTGCTGGAGCACGTTTTGAGTTTAAAGACTCGCTTAGTTGATGACGGGGGAGGGCCCTTAATGATTTTAAAGACTCGTGAGTTTAAAGACTCGGTTATTGTGATACCCCCGAGGCCTATTGATTATGTTTTGAGTTTAAAGACTCGTTGATATCTCGGGAAGGCCTGACTATGCGCATGGTTTTGAGTTTAAAGACTCGGGCGCACTTGATATCCAGCAAACTGATTGATTGTGATTCATTGATATTCTATGATGTTCAGATGTGTTGGGCGGTGGACCGGTTTACGTGGTTGATGAATTTGGTGTGTGATGTGTACTTGGTTTTGATTTCGTGGTTTTGGGCTGAGGCCCTGTGTTATGTCTGCGGGCTATGACTCGAAGATTAAGAAAAGGAAAATGATTTCGATTTTCATATACTGATTTCTTATGTGGAAATTGTAACGGATTGCAAAATGATTTTTGTATGCATGCATTGGTTTTACTTGGAGGGTAAAAACGTCTTCCGTAACTGTTTTAATAAACTGAATTCTTTCGTCCACTCACACCTTTTGGTTTTCGTTGACCCTCCAGGTCGTGGCACGTTGTTCGAGTCTGTACGAGGGGCGGAGGCATGAGTAAGTACGTGTGGCTATCCCTGGTTTGGCAAGCACTGAGGGTAACTTGGGGTTTTCAGTCACCTTGCTAGACGGGAGGAGCAGGACCGGACACGGTTATCAATGCCCCTTCCGGGGGCGGTCCTGTCATATATATATATATATATATGTGTGTATTAGACTTGATTTAATTTGTTTATAATGTGCATACTTAATTTTAGAATGTGTTTTAAATATTCATTTTTTTTCTATTATGTTTATTAAATGTTCCTACTTGTTTATAATTACCTATACATAAAAATGTTCATACCTTTTATTTTTGTGTTAGCATAAATAAGTTGTATATATGTTACTTGTTTTTTGTCATACTTGTTCATAATTGTATACTTGTTCATAATTTGCTTATACTTTTACACACTTGAGTTATTTTGTTCATGCTTGTATATACATTTTTGTTCATAACTTTTATGTTTTATGCTTGTCATATTATATTAGTTTAGAATGTTCATAATATACTTTTTCATAAATTGTATTTAATGCCTTTATTGTGTTATTTCATGAATTGTATATTATACTTGTTCATTTTATTAATTTTTAAGGAGCTATATATATATATATATGTAACTTTCCTAAGTGTAAATATTGTTTTCTATTAAATGTTTTAGAGTTGCATGAATCTTAATGCCCTTTTTTCTTCAAAATTCTACTTTCAGGAACAGGTAGCGCCCCTTGTGTTTATTTTCTCCTTAACCCTTCGTGATGTGTGGATTTCATCACCACACACCATAGACTCGAATCTATGGGCATGAGGTTGGGGCGGAGTTTGTAAACACTCGGGTTTGCTAATTCACCAAATCTTCCATCGGTTGGTTATGGTGTCTAGAAGGGTTATGACTGGTGACAAGTTTTGGATTAAGAAAAAGAACACCAATGAAGTATATGCCAATGCTAGCCTTGGGGTGTTCTCGAAATTATCCTTACTTCTCCCGTTACATCTATCCCAACTGGCCATAATTAACGTTGAATGGTGGAAGGGTGGTTATTAGTACGCGCAGGCCGAACGCCCAGGAAAGTATTATGAGAAGCGGAAGGGGAAAGTTATTCATAAAACTCTAAAGCTCTACTTATTGCATTAATAGTTGCATACCCTCCCTAAGATTTCATGATGCTCGGATTTCATCACCGGGCCCCCTAGACTAAGTGAATCTAGGGAAGTGAGATCGAAGGTGCAGGCCATTCTTTCATGAATTTCCACGTAACTCTTATGTCTTGTGCAGGTTCTAATAATTTCTCTCTTATACATTCACACCATGCTTCATGTAGATACTTTTGTGTTGCATTAGTTTAGATGCATTTGGAACTTGTGCATTTTCTTGCTATTACCGTGACTTTTTGTTAATTCTAGCTTCTATTTATGTCACAATGTATGAAATCTATACTCTCATACTATTATTATCTCTTTTTGTGTATATGTTAATTCCGGCTTAAATTTATACTTGTTTATACCTCACATTTTCTTGCTAATTGTGACTTTCTTAACTTATATTCTGAACACTAACCCTAACTCTTGTCGCAACTATTTTGTTTTAATTAACTTTCACTAGCTAAGTACTCGTGTATAATTACCTTCTAACGTAGTATTTACTTTTAATTTAGGTACGTACTTATGAATGTGCGCTCATCAGTCTAAGCTTGGTCGGTTGAGAAAGCAACTTGACATCTCACCAAGCAACGCAACATTCAGAGACGCACTTAAGAAAACCAGCTCATCCGGACCACCATCCCCAATACTTGGTGAATCAATAAGTGAGAAGAGTAATTCAGACGAGGAACAGACTTTCGGAACACCAGTAGTCATGGCAAGAAATCTGAGTATCCGGGAGCAGACATGTGCGAACACAAGTGGTACTACAAATTTCTGCATCCAGTATCCCGAGCCTAAAACCAACAAGAAAGATATTGAGCTTAAGAGTGGAGTCCTTCATCAGCTACCCAAGTTCCATAGAATCAGAAATGAAGATCCACACAAACACTTGACGGAGTTCCAATTCATTATCGGTTGCATGTGTCCCGATGATGCGGACTTGGAAATCATGAAGCTGAAAGCTTTCCCATTGTCCTTGGAAGATAGAGCACGGGTGTGGCTTCTAAGTCTCCCACCTAATCATATTGACTCCTGGGAAAAGCTGGTTCGGGAATTTCATACCAAGTACTTTCCTGCCTCAAAGATTACGGTGTTAAGAAAAGAGATTACTGGCATCAAGCAAAAAGAGCATGATGAAAATTTCAGCCAGTACTATGAGAGGTTTAAGGAACTTTGTGCCTCATGCCCGACTCACGGAATCACTGAAGGCTATCTCTTAACCTACTTCTACGAAGGAATCAAAGGTTGGGATAGAGGGCTACTGTAACAACCCGTCCCGAGAACCTGGATTAGTAGCGTGATTAAGGTGGGATTAGTGAGGTTAATTGGTGGTTAGGTGGTCCCGCTAGGTCCATAAGTTAGAATGACGATTTTGCCCCTGACCTGGGCAAACATGTTGACTTTAGTTTGGGTGGTCGGATGGACATTGACTGGTGACCAGGACGTAGTTTAGGACGTCACGAATCCGTAGGCAGGTGGCACGCTCGATTCCGACATCCGAGGAGGAAGTTGTGATGTTCGGAAGGTGGAGGGCCTACTCGTAATTTGGGTAAATTAGGGGGGGGGGGAGAGTTGACTTTTTGTGTAATCGGGTTTAGGTATGTTGACCTAGGATGGTTAGATAGCTCTTGTCGTCTTGAGTTCGATGACAGGCGGCACGTATTGATTGGACATACGATGTGGGAGTTACGGGTCTAGGAAGTCAGTGGCATAACCGTAAATTTGAGTTAAAAAGAAGGGTAATTTGGTCTTTTGGTTATCTGGGGATTTGTACACAGAGAGGACAAAATGGATGGCTGAGATTGGGCCAGATGGTGAAGGCATGGGCAGATTGGTGACATGTGGCAAGTGTGTAGTGGGTTCTACACACTTGTGCACGGGTCCAATTATTTTGGGACTTAAATCGTGCCCGTGTGTGTGTGTTCTTGAACCAGAGTGAAACAGAGGGAGGAATTGAGAGGAATTAAGAAGGTAATCGTGTAGGTTGGTGAGTCTGGTGAGTTGTGAGGGTGAAAGGAAGAAGAAAAGAGGTTGATAATCGAGTTTGGGACCGAGATCGTGCACGGAGACACGGTGGTTGGTGAGGCTGAGTTCTCTGGTAAAACAGAGAGACGGTGAGACAGAGACGGCAGTTGTGCCGTGAGGTGACTCAATTCAAGCCAAGAGGAGGCTGGGACGAGTGCAGAGGACTTGTTGGACACCGTGGTACACGGCTGAGCTCGCGACGGCGACTGGAGGACAGGTAAATCCTCACCCCCGTTTCTTTGCTCTGTTTTGTCGTTTGGATTCAGCAGCTAAGTCGTGGACCTAGGGCTAGAGTCGAGGGATCTGGAGGTTAGGGTGAGACTCCTGGGGGTCCTAGGAATCGTTTGAGTGTGTTGCCGTGACGGGGAGTGCACGGTGGCGGTTGGCACGATAAGAGTACCTGTGTGCTCTGTTTTGCCGTGATGTTCAAACGTGAAGTCGTGACGTGTGGGGTTGAGTCGACGGTCAAGGTGAGTCGGTTTAGGCTTAGAGAGGTCCAGGGAAGAGTTTGGAGTAGCCACCGTGAAGGGGGGTGACCTGGGTGGCCGGAGTAGTAGACAGAGGATGGTACAGGTTTTCTTTCGAGTTCCAGTCGACAAGGACGGGGCTGTGTCGAGGTGATTGGAGTTGAGGAAAAGATAGCCTAGGACTAGACGATGAGAATGGTGAAGAAAGGGAGGAAAACGGTGCAGGCACGGCGGTGAACCGCTGACGCCGGTTCAAGTTGCAGAAGACTGTGATGAACCGGGTTTGCTCAAGGTAGCCGATGCACTGTAGCTGGCGCGTGAGGGCCACGCGCAGCCACTTTGGGCGGCGCGTGGGGGCGCGTGCGGTGGTTCTGGGGAAAACGATCAACATGGTTTTTGGTCTAGGAGTTGTGAAGAGTCCATTGGCATTAGTTTCGGGTTAATCGGACGTCGAATCGAAGTAGTTCCGCGAGGGTGAAAGTTTAGGGTTCCGACCCGTTACGTTTAGGACCCGGGGATTTTTGAGGGAATTTAGGTGGATACTCGTGGACGCGTTAGTAACGTAATTTGGTGGTTGTTGACAGGATCGGGATTTCCCGAGGAAGCCGAGGAACGTGCAGGACGTTCGGGACGTGATTGATGGCTCGGTACTGTGAGTGGATCCTTTCCTTAAACTCGAACATGCATAACTGTTTTCTATACTTGTTTTATAGATGTGATTTCACGATTGTTGGATTTATGATGTGATTTTACATAATTGCACGTTTTTCGAGAAAATACGGTATTTGGCACGTTTTACGATAAAAGGTTGATTTCTGATTAGAATGTTATAGATTTGGGATTCCAAATGATAAATGATTTCATTGATTATAAAGGGATCTTGGAACATGATTTCGATAATCAAGGGTTTTTGGTTTTTAAATCGGATTTCGGAAAGCGGACTTTGGTTTTAAAGTTGAAAAGTGAATTTCCGGATTTGGGTTCGGAATGACGGTTCGGGATGCCGGAAGGGCATCGGACCAGTGATTTCGGATTCGGGTTTGGATATGGAAATGGACAATGGTTTTACAAATGGTTTTGGATTGGATTTGTTGGATCTGGTTATTGGGTTTAAAGACCCGGATATTGATTTGTCAGGGGACGGGCCCGGATTGTGTTTAAAGACTCGGGAGTTTAAAGACTCGGATATATTGATATTTCCCCCGTAGGCCTTTGAGTTTAAAGACTCGGGAGTTTAAAGACTCGGATATGATTAAGGCCTGGATTGAGTTTAAAGACTCGGGAGTTTAAAGACTCGGATAGGTCCAGCAGGTTTGATCGGAAAAATAATGATTGGATGTTCATGGTTTCTGATACGGTTTTATGATTCATATGCTATGATTTCTATACCGGTTTTAAAGTGTTTCTGTTTCTTATGATGTTTTATGATGATCGATTTCTAACTTTTTTGATAACTGGGTTATGCATGTGATTTCAAAACGGAGGGTTAAACTCGGTTTTTTTTTTATAAATGGTTTTAGAACTTTTCTTTTATTATGGTCCACTCACATCTTCTGTTTTAAATTGCCCTCCAGGTTGTGGAGATAGAGCTGGGTCTTGACGTCGAGGCAGTGTCTGAGGCATAGAAGTGACGAGCGGGATTTCCGAGTGCTTAAGTTTTCCTCCGCGTGCGTGTACTTATTGTCGGTTTTAAGTTCCTTGTGTTTCATACTATGCTCTGTTTTGCCATGATGTTCAAACGTGAAGTCGTGACGTGTGGGGTTGAGTCGACGGTCAAGGTGAGTCAGTTTAGGCTTAGAGAGGTCTAGGGAAGAGTTTGGAGTAGCCACCGTGAAGGGGGGTGACCTGGGTGGCCGGAGTAGTAGACAGAGGATGGTACAGGTTTTCTTTCGAGTTCCAGTCGACAAGGACGGGGCTGTGTCGAGGTGATTGGAGTTGGGGAAAAGATAGCCTAGGACTGGACGATGAGAATGGTGAAGAAAGGGAGGAAAATGGTACAGGCACGGCGGTGAACCGCTGACGCCGGTTCAAGTTGCAGAAGACTGTGATGAACCGGGTTTTCTCAAGGTAGCCGATGCACTGTAGCTGGCGCATGAGGGCCACGCGCAGCCACTTTTGGCGGCGCGTGGGGGCGCGTGCGGTGGTTCTGGGGAAAACGATCAACATGGTTTTTGGTCTAGGAGTTGTGACGAGTCCATTGGCATTAGTTTCGGGTTAATCGGACGTCGAATCGAAGTAGTTCCGCGAGGGTGAAAGTTTAGGATTTCGATCCGTTACGTTTAGGACCCAGGGATTTTTGAGGGAATTTAGGTGGATACTCGTGGACGCGTTAGTAACGTAATTTGGTGGTTGTTGACAGGATCGGGATTTCCCGAGGAAGCCGAGGAACGTGCAGGACGTTCGGGACGTGATTGAGGGCTCGGTACTGTGAGTGAATCCTTTCCATAAACTCGAACATGCATAACTGTTTACTATACTTGTTTTATAGATGTGATTTCACGATTGTTGGATTTATGATGTGATTTTACATAATTGCACGTTTTTCGAGAAAATACGGTATTTGGCACGTTTTACGATAAAAGGTTGATTTCTGATTAGAATGTTATAGTTTTGGGATTTCAAATGATAAATGATTTCAATGATTATAAAGGGATCTTGGAACATGATTTTGATAATCAAGGGTTTTCGGTTTTAAAATCGGATTTCGGAAAGCAGACTTTGGTTTTAAAGTTGAAAAGTGAATTTCCGGATTTGGGTTCGGAGTGACGGTTCGGGATGCCGGAAGGGCATCGGACCAGTGATTTCGGATTCGGGTTTGGATATGGAAATGGACAATGGTTTTACAAATGGTTTTGGATTGGATTTGTTGGATCTGGTTATTGGGTTTAAAGACCCGGATATTGATTTGCCGGGGGACGGGCCCGGATTGAGTTTAAAGACTCGGGAGTTTAAAGACTCGGATATATTGATATTTCCCCCGTAGGCCTTTGAGTTTAAAGACTCGGGAGTTTAAAGACTCGGATATGATTAAGGCCTGGATTGAGTTTAAAGACTCGGGAGTTTAAAGACTCGGATAGGTCCAGCAGGTTTGATCGGAAAAATAATGATTGGATGTTCATGGTTTCTGATACGGTTTTATGATTCATATGCTATGATTTCTATACCGGTTTTAAAGTGTTTCTGTTTCTTATGATGTTTTATGATGATCGATTTCTAACTTTTTTGATAACTGGGTTATGCATGTGATTTCAAAACGGAGGGTTAAACTCGGTTTTTTTTTATAAATGGTTTTAGAACTTTTCTTTTATTATGGTCCACTCACATCTTCTGTTTTAAATTGCCCTCCAGGTTGTGGAGATAGAGCTGGGTCTTGACGTCGAGGCAGTGTCTGAGGCATAGAAGTGACGAGCGGGATTTCCGAGTGCTTAAGTTTTCCTCCGCGTGCGTGTACTTATTGTTGGTTTTAAGTTCCTTGTGTTTCGTACTATGCTCTGTAAATTATAACTTCGGGATATTTTATATAGTTTCTCCTGCGTCTGACTGAGTTTGAGTGATTTGGCGTGAGTTGTACTGGCTATTTTTGTGTCGGGGAGTCAGACGGGAGCAGGATTACCTCGGGTTTCGGGGTGAAACCGCGGTGGGTCCTGACAAATGGTATCAGAGCATAGGTTTGTCGAGTTTGTTGGGTCTGTCGGGGTTTTTGGGTTTGTGAAGTTGTGTTTCAGTTGTTTGACTACGTCTATGCCTCTTTCAGCGTGCGGTTGACGATGCCTCCAAGACGTGGACCCTCTCCACGACCTGAAGAAGAAATGGCGAGGGGAACTGAGAGTACGACGATTGAGCGAGCCCAGCGGCTCGGGGCTACGACTTTTAGTGGTTGGGCTGATCCTGAGGAAGCCCAGAGGTGGATTACCAGACTTGAGCGGATCTTTGCGGTGATGCATTGCCCGCCAGAGGAGCGAGTGTTGTTGGCTACATTCTTACTGGATGGTGCAGCGTATGAGTGGTGGTATACCCTTGAATTGTCTGGTTGGGATGCCCATACGGTGACTTGGGAGACGTTTAGGGAACGATTCCTGGAGCAGTACTATCCCCGTTCTTTTTGGGATGCCAAGGAGGCGGAGTTTCTTCACCTCCAACAAGGGGATATGAGTGTAGCTGAGTATGAACGGAAATTCCTGATGTTGTCTCGGTTTGCTCCTGTTTTTGTGGCCACTGAAGCCGAGAAATGTCGTAGGTTTGAGTTGGGCCTGCGAGGCGAGATTCGAGCCATAGTGACGGCTGGATCATTTGCTACCCTTCGAGACTTGTCGGACGCTGCAGTGCGGGTTGAGGCTAGTTTGCCGGTGCGACGCCGGGAGCCATCTTTTTCTGGAGCTTCGAGCCTGCGGACACCGAAAAGGGGTAACTTCGGTGGAGCATCGTCGTCGGGCGATGATCGTTTCGGTAGGCCTGGTAGTTTCCAGAGTTCAGGATTCCGTGGTTACCGAGCACAGCCGACTCCGCAAGCTAGTGCGACGTCTGTTGCGTCGATAGGGCGACCAGGTTCTTCTGGTCGAGATGTTTGTTTCTACTACGGAGAGCGAGGTCATTTTCGACGGGAGTGTCCATTGCTACCACAAGAAGGTGGTGCAGGTAGAGGAGCAGCGGAGCCCGGACAGAGTATAGCGTCAAGGACAGCGGGCACGAGAGGAGGTGATGGTACTCCTAGTAGTTCGAGGGGACATGGTAGAGCGTCGGGATCTCAGGCCCGAGTGTTTTCCATGGTTCAGCAGGAGGTCCAGTCGGCACCAGATGCGGGGACAGGTACTTGTTTTATTGTGGTTGTGTTGCACTTAGTTTTGTGGTTGTTGGATCCCAGGTTAGGGTCTAGAAGGAGTTTCCCTAGGTGGACTGGGGAGTGTTGTAGTGGTAGGATGACAGAAGGAATAGGAAAGAAGTGACTATAACTGATCGATAGGAGGTTATTGACGGAGAGAACCCACAAGCTAGAGTTTGCCTTTAGGACTTTGTAGATTTATTCCGATAGTGGCCGATGTAGTAACCGATTTGGTTTGGAAAGGATGAGGTAGTACGTGAGGATGTGCTCTGTGAATTTATTCGGGTATTCCATATGAGGTATTGTAAATTACCTTTGTTTTCTGTTCATCGAGTTTCCCTTGCGTACACCATACAGTTGTTACATAGAGAGGGTTTGCCGTGGTAACAGTAGTTGGGGATGGAGTGAAATACCCAAGGTGGAGATGTTAGACAGGAAACCTAGGAGAGGTTGTTATTGACCTAGTGGTGATGACCAGGTAGGAGACCCTAGGTGTTGGGAACTAGCTGTGGAATTTCGGGGACAAAATTCTTTTTAGGTGGGTAGATTGTAACAACCCGTCCCAAGAACCTGGATTAGTAGTGTGATTAAGGTGGAATTAGTGAGGTTAATTGGTGGTTAGGTGGTCCCGCTAGGTCCGTAAGTTAGAATGACGATTTTGCCCCTGACCTGGGCAAACATGTTGACTTTAGTTCGAGTGGTCAGATGGACTTTGACCGGTGACCAGGACGTAGTTTAGGACGTCACGAATCCGTAGGCAGGTGGCACGCTCGATTCCGACATCCGAGGAGGAAGTTGTGATGTTCGGAAGGTGGAGGGCCTACTCGTAATTTGGGTAAATTAGGGGGGGAGAGTTGACTTTTTGTGTAATCCGGTTTAGGTATGTTGACCTAGGATGGTTAGATAGCTCTTGTCGTCCTGAGTTCGATGACAGGCGGCACGTATTGATTGGACATACGATGTGGGAGTTATGGGTCTCGGAAGTCAGTGGCATAACCGTAAATTTGAGTTAAAAAGAAGGGTAATTTGGTCTTTTGGTTATCTGGGGATTTGTGCACAGAGAGGACAAAATGGATGGCTGAGATTGGGCCAGATGGTGAAGGCATGGGCAGATTGGTGACATGTGGCAAGTGTGTAGTGGGTTCTACACACTTGTGCACGGGTCCAATTATTTTGGGACTTAAATCGTGCCCGTGTGTGTGTGTTCTTGAACCAGAGTAAAACAGAGGGAGGAATTGAGAGGAATTGGGAAGGTAATCGTGTAGGTTGGTGAGTCTGGTGAGTTGTGAGGGTGAAAGGAAGAAGAAAGGAGGTTGATAATCGAGTTTGGGACCGAGATCGTGCACGGAGACACGGTGGTTGGTGAGGCTGAGTTCTCTGGTAAAACAGAGAGACGGTGAGACAGAGACGGCGGTTGTGCCGTGAGGTGACTCAATTCAAGCCAAGAGGAGGCTGGGACGAGTGCAGAGGACTTGTTGGACACCGTGGTACACGGCTGAGCTCGCGACGGCGACTGGAGGACAGGTAAATCCTCACCCCCGTTTCTTTGCTCTGTTTTGTCGTTTGGATTCAGCAGCTAAGTCGTGGACCTAGGGCTAGAGTCGAGGGATCTGGAGGTTAGGGTGAGACTCCTGAGGGTCCTAGGAATCGTTTGAGTGTGTTGCCGTGACGGGGAGTGCACGGTGGCGGTAGGCACGATAAGAGTACCTGTGTGCTCTGTTTTGCCATGATGTTCAAACGTGAAGTCGTGACGTGTGGGGTTGAGTCGACGGTCAAGGTGAGTCAGTTTAGGCTTAGAGAGGTCTAGGGAAGAGTTTGGAGTAGCCACCGTGAAGGGGGGTGACCTGGGTGGCCGGAGTAGTAGACAGAGGATGGTACAGGTTTTCTTTCGAGTTCCAGTCGACAAGGACGGGGCTGTGTCGAGGTGATTGGAGTTGGGGAAAAGATAGCCTAGGACTGGACGATGAGAATGGTGAAGAAAGGGAGGAAAATGGTACAGGCACGGCGGTGAACCGCTGACGCCGGTTCAAGTTGCAGAAGACTGTGATGAACCGGGTTTTCTCAAGGTAGCCGATGCACTGTAGCTGGCGCATGAGGGCCACGCGCAGCCACTTTTGGCGGCGCGTGGGGGCGCGTGCGGTGGTTCTGGGGAAAACGATCAACATGGTTTTTGGTCTAGGAGTTGTGACGAGTCCATTGGCATTAGTTTCGGGTTAATCGGACGTCGAATCGAAGTAGTTCCGCGAGGGTGAAAGTTTAGGATTTCGATCCGTTACGTTTAGGACCCAGGGATTTTTGAGGGAATTTAGGTGGATACTCGTGGACGCGTTAGTAACGTAATTTGGTGGTTGTTGACAGGATCGGGATTTCCCGAGGAAGCCGAGGAACGTGCAGGACGTTCGGGACGTGATTGAGGGCTCGGTACTGTGAGTGAATCCTTTCCATAAACTCGAACATGCATAACTGTTTACTATACTTGTTTTATAGATGTGATTTCACGATTGTTGGATTTATGATGTGATTTTACATAATTGCACGTTTTTCGAGAAAATACGGTATTTGGCACGTTTTACGATAAAAGGTTGATTTCTGATTAGAATGTTATAGTTTTGGGATTTCAAATGATAAATGATTTCAATGATTATAAAGGGATCTTGGAACATGATTTTGATAATCAAGGGTTTTCGGTTTTAAAATCGGATTTCGGAAAGCAGACTTTGGTTTTAAAGTTGAAAAGTGAATTTCCGGATTTGGGTTCGGAGTGACGGTTCGGGATGCCGGAAGGGCATCGGACCAGTGATTTCGGATTCGGGTTTGGATATGGAAATGGACAATGGTTTTACAAATGGTTTTGGATTGGATTTGTTGGATCTGGTTATTGGGTTTAAAGACCCGGATATTGATTTGCCGGGGGACGGGCCCGGATTGAGTTTAAAGACTCGGGAGTTTAAAGACTCGGATATATTGATATTTCCCCCGTAGGCCTTTGAGTTTAAAGACTCGGGAGTTTAAAGACTCGGATATGATTAAGGCCTGGATTGAGTTTAAAGACTCGGGAGTTTAAAGACTCGGATAGGTCCAGCAGGTTTGATCGGAAAAATAATGATTGGATGTTCATGGTTTCTGATACGGTTTTATGATTCATATGCTATGATTTCTATACCGGTTTTAAAGTGTTTCTGTTTCTTATGATGTTTTATGATGATCGATTTCTAACTTTTTTGATAACTGGGTTATGCATGTGATTTCAAAACGGAGGGTTAAACTCGGTTTTTTTTTATAAATGGTTTTAGAACTTTTCTTTTATTATGGTCCACTCACATCTTCTGTTTTAAATTGCCCTCCAGGTTGTGGAGATAGAGCTGGGTCTTGACGTCGAGGCAGTGTCTGAGGCATAGAAGTGACGAGCGGGATTTCCGAGTGCTTAAGTTTTCCTCCGCGTGCGTGTACTTATTGTCGGTTTTAAGTTCCTTGTGTTTCATACTATGCTCTGTAAATTATAACTTCGGGATATTTTATATAGTTTCTCCTGCGTCTGACTGAGTTTGAGTGATTTGGCGTGAGTTGTACTGGCTGTTTTTTGTCGGGGAGTCAGACGGGAGCAGGATTACCTCGGGTTTCGGGGTGAAACCGGTGTGGGTCCTGACAGCTACTTGATGCTGCAGCTAACGGAAGTTCCTTAGCTCGAAGTTTGGTAGACGGTCGTGCACTACTTGAAAGCTGTGCACAAAATGATGCACAATACGAAGGTGCCGAGCCTATTCCAAGAAAGGTACATGAGGTGAGTTCCCATGTTATTAATGTTACTATGTTAGATAAAATCACCTCTATGCTTTCGAATGTGTTGGAACTAAAGAAGCAGGTAGCCCCGGTGTGTTCCATATGCTCCCAAGGCCATCTTGAGGACCAATGCCCCTACACTACAAGGGAGGAAGACCCCGGGACTGAAATGGCACATGCCATTGGTGGATTTCAAGGAGGGCCAAGGACCCAAGGTTATAGTTGGAGAGATCCGAACAATGTCCTAAACCCTCAACACATGTCGACAGGCCCAGACCATGAACCGAACCCTCAGCATTTCCAAAGGCCCACATGGCAACCAAGGCCCCCGGTTCCATTTTCTAACTTTTCTCATAATCATGCGAATAATCATATCTCTTCATATTCTAATCCTGGTTATGATAAAATGTTGGCCACCCTTTCACAAGGGCAGCAAACACTAATGGCTACGACTCAGGTTCTTGTCACAGGTCAGCAAAATCAGCAAAAAGACATCGCTGACCTCAAGGACCAAATGGGCAAGGTCGTAGACTTCATGGGTAAGATCCAAGCTAGCGGGGTGCTTCCACCTCAACCTACACCCAACCCGAATGCAAGACCTGAAGCCAATGCGATTATCTCGCATCATATGAGTTGATTCAAGCACTTCATCTAGGCTGACCAGACATTAAACTTCAAGCGCTTGTTGGGAGGCAACCCAATGTATTCCCGGGATGTGAAGGAGTCATCAACGCAGATTTGCTATCTTTCACCCTTCACTCTCTTTATTTTTTTTACTTAATGTTTTTCTTGTTTTATTTTCATAAATCATTTTCCTTACTTCAATTCTATGTTCAAATACTTCTTATTTTCCTACATTGAGGACAATGTAGAATTTAAGTGTGGGGGAGTGGTTTACAATTTTAATTGTGCAATAAAATTGTCTAAAAAAAACAATTATTTAATGTAAAATTTCGGATTTCTTGAGTCTTTTTGTTTTTTTTATCGAGTCTTAAGTTGCCCCTTAACCTGTCAATGATAATAATGAAGGGAATAACATGTTATGGCTATAAATATGATCACTATAACTTGAATTAATTTGTTAATACTTTGTGATAAAATGTTATAACTTTTAAGATAATGCATGTAAATTGGTACATAAACGAGCATGTTAAAATAAGTATGAATCATTTGAACCTTATGTAAGCTTTAGAACTATATATACATCTTTGATGAGTGATTCATAAGTTCTTTGTTTAAATTGATATACATATGCCTCATAAATGCTTGCAATAGATCTGAATGAACTCTAGAGTACTAGAACTTATTCTATTTGATTTTCAAAGCTTTTAAGTCATTAAACTCTCTGATTTTGGATATGATTAAGGCATTAGGGTTAACACCATAAATTCAAACATCCATGTTCCCTATTTTTTGCACACAAGTTGCAACCCCCGTAGTTTTAACCCCTTTGAGACTACATTAAACATTTCGTTCATCACCATGATTATCTAAACACTTGAGCTTAGTATAGACATCTTTCACCCTTCTTCCAAAGACTTGATTGAAGGCATGAAATTGGTGTGAAGAAAAATTAATGATGTTTTGAAGACTTTTATGTGTATGGATTTACTTACTCAAACTTTGTGGATGATGTTATTACCTTGATATTTGTAACAACAACAAAATTGAGTATCTATCAAGGTAATAAGGATTGATTATAATTGAGTTAAGTCCTTTACATTTGTAATTTGAATGATTGAACATGTTGAAATTTGGCCTATATTCGAAGGGATGAATTCATGATATCATCGCACTAAGGTCGGGAAGTTATGTTATGTTTTGGGAATCGCTTGAGTCTTGGAACGAATTTGAGCACTACTTGTCCTATATATTCCTTGCCTCTAAACTTAGCCCCATTACAACCTTCATAAAGACCTTATGATCCTTAAGATGGTAAATTTTGATTAGTTGAGACAATCACTTGAGTAAGCTTATGGTTTTGGTTCATTTGTGCAAGTATGTTTAATCTTTATCTTGAGGTGTTCGTTTGAGATTTTGCAAAAGTACTTCATTTCTATTATGTGAGCATTTTTCTCACATATTTTGAGTGCAAACACAAACCCTTACAAATTGAGTGAATTTATGAGTGCATATCCTTGTGAGTTGATTCATACTTGTTTTATTCATGTTGAGATCCATTTCACCATATTTACTCATTATCTTACTTGTTTAAACATTTTGTTACCATGTATTAACTCTTGAATTCTGTATGCTTAAACGTCTTAAGTGAAAATCTTTTATGCCATAATATTGATGAAATTTTGAGACAAATGGTTAAGGGTTTACTTGTTTTGAATTTGTAGTTTAATTTTAGTATTTACTAGGGACTAGCAAAGTTTAAGTGTGGGGGCATTTGATAGATCGTTAAATAAGCATTATTTTATATTATTTTATATCATTTATACTTGACTTTTAATATTAAAATATTAAATAATTAGATAAAATAATATTTTTTCTGATTAAATAAATAAAGTTTGTAATTTGGAGCGCTTTGACGAAAGAATCGTCCTGATCGGAATTATAACGAAGAAATTATGGACGAAATTCGGTTTAATTATATAAATCAATTAGTATTAATTTTATTAAGCCCAAAATTCTGATTTAAGCTTTTTTTTTGTTTCTGCAGCCCATAAAGAATGAGAAAAGCCCAGCCCGAGAACCCTTCTAGCCCAGCAGGAAAGCATCCGGTCCAATCTTTTCCCGTGCAAACCCCAGGTCCAGCCCATTGTTCAATTGAGGCCCAGTCGAAAAGCTGCAACAGCCCAGGCCCGTATCCGCTTCAGCTTTTGGCCCGCGCGAGCCGCCTTTTTCTTCATGTGAGCCCATTTTGCTACAACCCAGTCCGTACGCCAGCCTGCTACACCTACCCGGTCCAGTCCTACCTGCCCACTGCGCCAACCAACCCGCTTGCACTGCATCAACCCATCTTCCTGCACAACCACCTACTCCATCCGTGCAGCCCACAAGCTAAAGCAGCCCAACTACCCACATGCAGTTCGGTCCAGTCCAACCGCACCTACCCACCTGCATCAGCCCATTGTTTTTTTTTTCTGCTGCTCTGATTTTCCTGCACCAGCCCAACAGCTCCAACCCACTCCAAACTACTCCCACTTTCTCTACTTTCTCTGATTTTCTAACCACTAATTAATTCCAAACGATGCCTAATTTCATCATTAATCATCATTGTTCATAATTAGTCATCATTTCATTTCTATCTATTTTTTTATTGTAATTTTTATTCACTTTATTTTATTTTTTAGTAGTTTTTTCCCTCGTATAAATAGGAGTTCATTTCACTTGTTTAGAGACTTTGTTTGGAGAGAGAGCTCCAAAACATAAATTGTATCCTTCCTTTAGAAATATCAAGACTAGTATTTCCGTTGTAATTCTTGAGTTTAAGTTCGCATTCTCGTGTTTATTCCTCCATCTTCATAAGGTTTCTTCTGCTGTCAGAAAATCTCATGAATAACATTTCATTTTTTCCATCCATTTTCGGAATCACAAGTTTTCTTGGATTCCGAAAGTGTAAATTGTTCTTTTCCTTGCTTAAACTCTCATTGTTGTTTCGGTTTTATTTTCTTCAATTCAATATTTTTGTGGGTATTTTCTTTCTAACTTTTGTAGACAAGGATATCATTATAATGTGTTCTACTTTTCGAACTTCATTTACTTCATACATTTGAGTGCTTAAGCTTCAATTTTATACTAAGGGTTTAGGACCGCTGTTCGGTGCACTTAGTATAAAATTGAAGAGATTTAAATGTTTAATACACATTCAAATCATAAACATTTGGTTAATAATTTTATAAGTGTTTATGATCGCGGTTCGGTGTATTTATAATATTAAAAAAATGTATGCTTGAGTGAAATGGTGAAAGTATAATTTTGTAATATGTTCAAATTTTGCAAATGTTAGAGTGTTGGTAGAATTTGTGTTCAAAGAAAATCCACTTGTATATATTGACAAAGCCCAAACTACGCATCAAATTAAAACGTAATTTGAGTGTTATGCAATTTAAACCCTTTTTGTGTAGATGTAGTATTGGTAAATAGGGATCGTTCTTAACCGGAGAAATTAGGGAACATTAATAATGTGTTAGTGGGAAAGAATAATGAATAAAAGAATAACGAATAAATTAATGAATTAAAGAATAAAATAATCAAAGAATTAATTAATTAAAGAATAAAGGGATAAAAGAATAAAAAATAAAAAATAAAGAATTAAAGAATAAAGAATAAAATAAAATTATAAATGAATAAATGAATAAAGAATTAAAAGAATAAAATAATAAAATAATAAATAATTAATAATTAATAATTAAAAAGGGGGTTTTTGAAAAGATTTGTAATCTAAACTAAAGAAAACACTAGCTAAGAATTAAAATGCAAATGCTCATGCTAATTAGAACTTACAAACCATAGAGTAGTTTCATAGACAAAACCCACACTTTTACGTAAGTAATTTGGAATTAACTATCACATTTATTAAACTATTCCTAAAAATAGACTTCCTTCAAGTACAAATTTTGTCAACACTCTAACATTTTGCTCATAATAAACCAATCACGAAATCCTACCTTCATCATCTCAAATACTTACATATATATTTCAATATTATAAATGCATCAACCATTAATGTGCGTCAAACATCAATATGCTTCAAACATTTACAATATGATTCACCTTTAGTTTATAATTAAATGCGCCGACAGCGATCAACATTTAATCTCTTCAATTCTACTCTAAGTGCACCGACAACGGATAAAACACTTAACATCAAATTGAAGTATGAAGCACTAAAATGTATGAAGTAAAAGAAATTCAAAAAGTAAAACACATGGAGATTGCATTCTTACTTACAAATGTTAGAAAGAAAATACCAACACATATATTGAAGTATAAGTAAAACCAAAACAATAACAAGAATTTAAGTAAAGGGAATAAAGTTACACTTTCGGAACCCAAGAACAGCTTGTGATTCTGAAAGTGGATGGAAGCAATGAAATGTTATTCATAAGGAACACCGACAGCGGCTAGAACCTTATGAAGATGGAGGATAAAACATAAGAATGCGGACTTAAATTCTAGAATTATTTCGGAAATACTTGGCCTAGGTATTTCTTAAGGAAAGCATAAAAATGTGTTTAAGAGATCTCAAAGAAAAATCAAAAGAACAAAGTAAAGAAAAAAAGAAATTAAGAAATAACATAAAAATAACATAAATTAAGAATAAGAATTAAAATGAAACTAATTAATAAGAAAATCTACAAGAAGTTAAAATGGTCCCCAAAAATAAAGAACAAAATAAAGAAGATGAACTAAAAGAAGGGAAGAACTAGAGAGGAAATATAAGAACCTAAACTAAAAGCAGAAACAAAATGGGAAAAATGGGGTTGGGGGGGGAGGGGGGGCATGAAATGACCTCCCTATTTATAGATGGAGTGCCACAATTGTTTAAATAAAAGTACAAAATTAAAATATAAAAATAACAATAAAATAATACATGAAGAAGTGATGGAAATGATGAGATTTGGTGGATTTTGGGGAAAAGATGCTGATTTTTGGCTTGGGATTCTAGATTCCAGCAGTTTCCCACCGAAATTCCAAGCAAATTTTGGTGGCCTCCCTTCTTTTAGTCATATATTTTTCGTTAAAACTCCGATTGAGATGATTCTTTCGCCGAAATGCTCTGAATTTCATGCTTTATTTATTTCTACAAAAATCCAACAAAATATATTATTTTCTCCAATTGTTTATTAATTTAATAATAAAAGTCAAGTATAAAGGGTATAAAATAATATAAAATAATGTTTAATTGAAGACCTATCAAATACCCCCGCACTTAAACTTTGCTAGTCCCTAGCAAATACTAAAATTAAACTAAAAATTCAAAACAAGTAAACCTTTAACCAATTTGTCTCAATTAATTCATTATTATAATTATGGCATAAAAAATTTTCACTTAAAACATTTAAGTATATGGAATTCAAGAGTTAATACATAGTAACAACATGTTTCAACAAGTAAGATAGTGAGTAAATATGGTGAAATTGATCTCTACATGAATAAGACAAGTATGAATCAACTCACAAGGATATGCACTCATAAATTCACTCAATTTGTGAGGGTTTGTGTTTGCACTCAAAGTATGTGAGAAATACTCACATAATCGAAATGAAGTACTTTTGCAAAATCTCAAACAAACACCTCAAGATAAAAACAAAACATACTTGCACAAATGAACCAAAACCATAAGCTTACTCAAGTGATTAACTCAACTAAATCAAAATTTACCATCTTAAGGATCATAAGGTCTTTATAAAGGTTGTAATGGGGCTAAGTTTAGAGGAAAGGAAAATATAGGACAAGTGGTGCTCAATTCGTTCCAAGACTCAATAGACTCCCAAAACGTATCATAACTTCCCAACCTTAGTACAATGATGTCAGTAATCCATCCTTTCGAACATAGGCCTAATTTCAACATGTTGGGCCTCACAATCATTCTTTGTGTCGGATTTACGAATGTAAGAAACTTAACTCAAACATTACATAACCAAACCCTATAACCTTGATAGAGACAACTTTTTTTTTCTTTTTTTGGTTTTTTTTTTTTTTGGTTTTTTTTTATATCAAGGTAATTATATGTGTCAACAATACAACAAAGCTTGAGTAGGTAAATTCAAATAATTCACATAAAAGTCTTTTCAACGCCATCATTTTCTCCTTACACAATCTTTATATCTTCAACCGAGTCCTTGGAACAAGGGTAAAGGATATCTATACTAAGCTCAAGTGTTTAGATAATCATGGTGATAAAAGAAAGGCTTAATGTGGGCTCAAAAGGGTTAAAACTAAGGGGGTAGCAACTTGTGCGCACAGGATAGGGAACACGGATGTTTGAATTTATGGTGTTAACCCTAATGCCTTAATCATATCCAAAATCAGAGAGTTTATTAACTTAAAAGTTTGAAAATCACATAGAATAAGTTCTAGTACTCTAGATCATTAAATGACAGGACCCATCCCAATCCCCCCGGGATTAGTGCGGGATGACCCTGCTCCCGTCTGACACGAAGTGTCAGACAAGGGATCTTTCCGACCTTTGCCCTCCCGGGCTATCAGAGTACGCCAGGATCCGGAGGAGGCATGTGATATCTCGGTCTCTGCTACAGTCCACATCCGATGTCAACCTGAAGGGCAGTCAAAACATTAAAAACTGTGAGTGGACAAAACAAAAGTTTATAAAACATTTTAACGAAGACATTTGTACCCTCCACTAAAAAGCATGCATGCATTCGAAAACCATTTATCCAAAAACAAACCATATGTGGGACTAAGCCCAAAGCATATATAAACCAAGGTCGAAAGGACCACAATGAAAACGACCATACGGGCCACTGCCCAAATCCATAAGGGACTCGGCCCCAAACCATAAAGAAACCAAGTACACGAGCCACTGCTCAAATCCTGTGCACACCTGTACACACCGCATATCATATATCATATATCCATCACATACATATATATAAGTCACACAACCAATCCTGTCACGGTATCCAAAGCTACGCGCGTGCTACCCGGGTCTCAATCCGAGTCTTCTCAAAGTCAAGGTCAATATCCGCAGACCACTGACCCTACTCGAGGTAATAGTAACCATAGCCTTCCTGAGAGTAAGGAACCCAACTGGGGGTGACTCCACTCAGTCGGTGCTCCGTGACTACTCCGGGGTCCACCCAGGCCAACGACCCTCCCCGGAGGAGATAATAGAAGTAAAGGAAGGTAGATGAACATATATATACATAACATAAACATTCATGACCGGTTCCCCTGAACCGTCATGATCCATAATATCCATAAACAGGTAACATGCCGGTTCCCATAAACCGTCATGTACCGTAATAACATAACCGAGGTAACATGCCGGTTCCCGTAAACCGTCATGTACCGTAATAACCAACAAGGGATCATGCCGGTTCCCATGAACCGTCATGAACCACGATACCATAAAAACGGTTCATGCAGGTTCCCATAAACCGTCATGAACCTGGGAATCCATTTAAGGTTCCCTGACCTGAAATCAAAATCGTAAAGTGACTGGGTCTCGTACCCGAACATAGGACATCAGTTGGGCACCGTGCCCGATATCTGAGGTCATATGCCCGAGACAAAACCAAATGAGTCTCATACCCGAGTTTATCATTTTGAAATCCAAATCCAGTTCATTAAATCAATACAGAAATACAGACCCGTATAAGCACCGTATAAGGCCGAAACCTCGAAATACGTGCTTATACGTAACCACATAGAATTGCACCCATGGCATCATCAAACAAGTAATAAAACATATAATAAACATTTATGCATGCACCAATTTAGAAAACAAAGTCCACTCACAGACCGTCCGAGCTGCCGCCTCGATTTGCGTGCCATACGGCTCCCCGAGCCGATCACCGTCACCGGGACTCCCAAACCTGTCCAAATCGTAATAGAAGGTTACTAACTACTTAATTAACCTCCTACCAAAGCCCCGTAATTTTCCCGTATTTTTAACTATTTTTAATCCCAAACCTAAACCTTCTGATGCCCCGAAACATATCGAGACGGTGTCCGATCGACACGAAACCAGTCCCAAAATGTTCGTTACATCGAATAGATGATTTCACATGTTGAAACCTTCCCCAGATTCCCTGCCACGCGCCCTCACGCGCCTCCTGAAGTGGCTGCGCGTGGGCTTCACGCGCCGCTACAGTGCCTGCTGACGTCATCGCTGACGTCAGCATGACGTCATCACTGACAGCCCCTGACAGTGACACGTGTCACGCTCCCATTGGCCCACTATCTGACATGTCAGTCTGAAATTGTCAGATCTGACATGATGACGTCATCCCTGACATGATGACGTCATCAAGATGACGTCATCAGTCATCCCCTACATTGGTCAGACCGGTCCAAACCGGTCCGGTCCGGTTTTTCCTGCAACTTGGACCGGCGTAACCGGTCCAGGTGTCCTTCGCCCTCATTTTCGGTCCGATTTCATCCATTCCAATTCCTAAATTCCTATTTCTTCATTTCCTATCTAACCCAATTAACAAAACTACCTAAAACCCTCGAAATCCGACCGGTTCAATTTTGAACCTCACGGTTCAATTTTCCCGAAACCTCCCAGGGCTTCTCCGACGTCCAACCACCACCAAAACCTCCCTAACAACTCCCTAGCAACCTATTTAACTCAAACCAATCGTCCAAATCGACCCATAACAACAAAATCCACACAAAAATTGAAAATGGGCTTACCGGGTACCCGCTCGGGTTCTGGGTTCCCGCCACCGCCCACGGCGGTTCCAGCCACCAGCTGCCGTCCTTAGTCCTCCTCTCTCACCCTCTGGTCTCAGTTATGGTTAGAAGGGAAGGGTTTGGTGTTTGGGTGAAGAAATGGTGATCGGTTTGGTTTGGGAAGAAAATGGAAGAAATGGATGAACGGGGAAGGGTTTGGTGCATGAGTGGGTGAGGTTGGCCAGTGGATGGGTGACAAGTGTCACTCATCCATTGGGCCTCCATTAAATATCTGGGCCCACTAGAGACAAAACTGCACTTTTTGTCTTGTAAAACGTGCCATCGTGAATAGTAATTGGGAACTTCCGTGAACCGTAACTTCGCCGTCGAACGTCCGAATTCGACGTGTCGCCTGTCTACGGATTCGTATCGTCCTTATCTACGTAATGGTCTTCGGCCCTCGACCATCGGATCTCCCGGTCAAAAAGTCAACATTTGACCCCCATTTAACCAAAATTACCAAAATGCCCCTAAACTTCCGAACGTCATAACTTCCTCCACGAACGTCGGAATTGAACGTGCCACCTGTCTATGAACTCGTGACGTCACAAACTACGTCACGGTCATCGGTCAAAGTCCCTTTGACCACCTGATTGAAAAGTCAACGTTTTGCCACTATCAGGGGCAAAACGGTCATTTCGCATCGTTCGTCCGATTTCGCTCTACTAATCACGGATTAGCCTCACTAATCGTGATTAGTCACTAATCTAATCATGGAATTTGGGACGGGTCGTTACATTAAAAGCTATGGCAAGTAGTTATGAGGCATATGTATATCAATTTAAACAAAAAACTTATGAATCACTCATCAAAGACGTATATAAAGTTCTAAAGCTCACATAAGGTTCATATGATTCATACTTATCATATCATGCTCGTTTATGTGCCAATTTACATGCATTATCTTCAAGTTATAACACTTAATCACAAAATATTAACAAACAAATTCAAGTTGTAGTGATTATCTTTATGACCATAACATATTCATTTATGTTCATTTGTGTCATTGACAAGTTAAATGGCAACTTAAGACTCATAAAAACACTAAGTTAAAACAAAAAGATTCAAAAAAATAAAATAATAAATATATATATTTTTTTCACACATTTTTTTTAAACGATTTTTTTTTTAATTTTTTTAAAAAATTTTGTAGACAATTAAAATTGTAAACCATTCCCCCACACTTAAATTCTACATTGTCCTCATGTAGGAAAATACGAAGTAATTAAACATAAAATCAAAGTAAGGAAGAAGATTTACGAAAATAAAGCAAGATAAACAATAATTAAACAAAATAAAATAAAATAAAGAGTGAAAGATAACAAATCTGGCGTTGATGACTTCTTCACATCCCGGGAACACATTGGGTTGCCTCCCAACAAGCGCTTGAAGTTTAACGTCCATCCAACCTAGACAGAGATGCAGGTTAGTTAGTCAGAGATGTACGTTAGTCAAGAATGCAAGTTAGATATGCAAATTAGATTAAAGATGCAAGTTAGTTAAACTAAAGATGCAAATTAACTTTGTCATGACAAATAATGTAAATTAAGATATAAACAATATTTACATGTCGGGGGAAGTCAAGGATATATATGGTTCACATAGCTTCAAAGTTTAGATGGAGACTTATACGTCCGTGCGGCCCAAGTAAATATCTTGGATTAATTCAACTGTTTGGGCAAGTTCAAAGGTGACCAGGTTAGAAAGAATACACACAAGAGGCAAGGCTAATTTCAAGACATCCCGAGGCTTAAACTCCATTGATGTCCCTTTCTTAGACCCAAAACCCGTTATGAGTACCGTCTCTTGTCCTAGACATCACCCTCAAAAATTTCTTACACCAGAGGAATTAAGATGACTCAAGTGTTAACTATTACCGTGGGTGAGAGTTAACAAAAGAGTCTTCGCCGATTAAAGATCAAAATCTAAACTTCGAAGTACAAGTGATCTACATATAGCCGACACTAATGCATGAATGCAAGAACTATTTACAAGTATGTTTTTATGCACAATTTACAAATATAACATGACAATTTACGTATGAACAATTTATACAAGTATGAACAATTTATTTACAAGTATGGTTTCATTCACAAGTAATGATATTTACAAAACAATTTCACATTAACAAATTAATATATGTATAAGATTTATTTAACAATTTAGATTTACACTAACACAAAGTGAAGATAAGAAATTTTTTTTATTAATTAATTTTTTGGGAATTTAAAAATTAAATAAATGAAGAAAATGAAATATATTTTTTTACGAATTTTATGTTTTTTTTAATTACAAAAACAAATAAAAATAAATAAAAGTAAAAATAAGGAAAAGTGGACATGTACAATATGCATTTATGAAAAATTAAAAAGAATGAACATTATGTACAAGTATGAACAAGAATAATATGACAAGTAAGAGAATTATAAACAAACATAAATGAAAGTCTATTATGAACAAGTATGTATGTATACTATGAAAAATAAAAGTTATGAACAATTTATGAACAAGTATAAAAGGTAACAAGTATCATATATACAACATTTATTTACAAGTATGAATTAACACTAACACAAAGCTAAGATAAGATTTTTTTTTTTATTTCGAATTTTTTTTAAATTCAAAATTGTCAAGACATAATCAAACAAATAAATAAATAAGAATAAAATAAAATAATTTTGAAACATAAAGTTAATGGAATAAATTTATAGTTAATAGAATAAATTTAAAGTTAATAGAATAAATTTAAAGTTAATGGAATAAAGTTAAAGTTAATGGAATAAATTTAAAGTCAATGGAATAAAAAGTTAATGGAATAAAGAAATAAAAAAAAGTTAAATGGAATAAAGTTAAAGGAATAAATTTAAAGTTAATGGAATAAAGTTAAAGTTAATGGAATAAATTTATAGTTAATAGAATAAAGAAATAAAAAAAAGTAAAATGGAATAAAGTTAATGGAATAAAATTAAAGTTAATGGAATAAATTTAAAGTTAATGGAATAAAAAGTTAATGAATAAATGGTTAATGGAATAAAGAAATAAAAAAAAGTTAAATGGAATAAAGTTAATGGAATAAAGAAAAAGTGTGAACATAAAGTTAATGAAATAAAGAGTAATGAAATAAAGTGTAATGGAATAAAGTGTAATGAAATAAATGAAAGTAAAAGTAAGGAAAAGTGAACATGTACAATATGCATTTACGACAAGTACAAAAGAAATTATATTATGAACAAGTATGATAGAAATTTCAATTCACATAAACAATTTTAATATGAACAAATATATAAAAAAACAATTATGAACATTTATGAACAAGTATAAATTAGAAATTAAGAATAAGTAAAGTATGAACATTATAAACAAAAATAATAAGAACAAAAATAAGATGGATAAATAAAATATAAACAAGTAAGTAAAGGTTATAAACAAATATAATATTAACAAAAGTAAAATTTATAAACAAGTATAATATGCACAATTTATATACATACACTAACAAATTAAAAATGATTTTCAATTTCCCTAGCAACGGCGCCAAAAATTGACAACGCCAAAACTACGCATCAAATTAAACACGTAATTTGAGTGTTATGCAATTTAAACCCTTTTTGTGTAGATGTAGTATTGGTAAATAGGGATTGTTCTTAACCGGGGAAATTAGGGAACATTAATAATGTGTTAGTGGGAAAGAATAATGAATAAAAGAATAACGAATAAATTAATGAATTAAAGAATAAAATAATCAAAGAATTAATTAATTAAAGAATAAAGGGATAAAAGAATAAAGAATAAAGAATAAAGAATAAAGAATAAAGAATAAAGAAATAAAGAATAAAGAATAAAGAATAAAGAATAAAATAAAAGTATAAAAGAATAAATGAATAAAGAATTAAAAGAATAAAAGAATAAATAATAAATAATTAAAAAATGGGGGTTTTGAAAAGATTTGTAATCTAAACTAAAGAAAACACTAGCTAAGAATTAAAATGCAAATGCTCATGCTAATTAGAACTTACAAACCATAGAGTAGTTTCATAGACAAAACCCACACTTTTACGTAAGTAATTTCGAATTAACTATCACATTTATTAAACTATTCCTAAAAATAGACTTCCTTCAAGTACAAATTTTGCCAACACTCTAACATTTTGCTCATAATAAACCAATCACGAAATCCTACCTTCATCATCTCAAATACTTACATATATATTTCAATATTATAAATGCATCAACCATTAATGTGCGTCAAACATCAATATGCTTCAAACATTTACAATATGATTCACCTTTAGTTTATAATTAAATGCGCCGACAGCGATCAACATTTAATCTCTTCAATTCTACTCTAAGTGCACCGACAACGAATAAAACACTTAACATCAAATTGAAGTATGAAGCACTAAAATGTATGAAGTAAAAGAAATTCAAAAAGTAAAACACATGGAGATTGCATTCTTACTTACAAATGTTAGAAAGAAAATACCAACACATATATTGAAGTATAAGTAAAACCAAAATAATAACAAGAATTTAAGTAAAGGGAATAAAGTTACACTTTCGGAACCCAAGAACAGCTTGTGATTCCGAAAGTGGATGGAAACAATGGAATGTTATTCATAAGGAACACCGACAGCGGTTAGAACCTTATGAAGATGGAGGATAAAACATAAGAATGCGGACTTAAATTCTAGAATTATTTCGGAAATACTTGGCCTAGGTATTTCTTAAGGAAAGCATAAAAATGTGTTAAAGAGATCTCAAAGAAAAATCAAAAGAACAAAGTAAAGAAAAAAAGAAATTAAGAAATAACATAAAAATAACATAAATTAAGAATAAGAATTAAAATGAAACTAATTAATAAGAAAATCTACAAGAAGTTAAAATGGCACCCAAAAATAAAGAACAAAATAAAGAAGATGAACTAAAAGAAGAGAAGAACTAGAGAGGAAATATAAGAACCTAAACTAAAAGCAGAAACAAAATGGGAAAAATGGGGACTAGGGGGGGGGGGGGGCACCCCAAATACATGAAATGACCTCCCTATTTATAGAGGGAGTGCCACAATTGTTTAAATAAAAGTACAAAATTAAAATATAAAAATAACAATAAAATAATACATGAAGAAGTGATGGAAATGATGCGATTTGGTGGATTTTGGGGAAAAGATGCTGATTTTTGGCTTGGGACTCTAGATTTCAGCAGCTTCCCACCGAAATTCCAAGCAAATTTTGGTGGCCTCCCTTCTTTTAGTCATATATTTTTCGTTAAAACTCCGATTGGGATGATTCTTTCGCCGAAATGCTCTGAATTTCATGCTTTATTTATTTCTGCAAAAATCCCACAAAATATATTATTTTCTCCAATTGTTTATTAATTTAATAATAAAAGTCAAGTATGAAGGGTATAAAATAATATATAATAATGTTTAATTAAAGACCTATCATATATGTTAAAAATAGGAATAGAATTAGTTTATTTATGTTTTTACTTTTTTTTTATGATCATAATCCCTAAAAACCCCCCATCTTTATTCTTTTCTTCTCTTATTCTTTTATTCTTTATTTCATTAATTCATTGATTCTCTTATTCATTAATTCTTTCATTCTTTTATTCTCTAATTCTTTAATTCTTTGTTATTTAATTATTTAATTATTTAATCATTTGATTATTTAATTATTTAATGTTTCAATTCATTATTTTTTTATTATTCATTATTCTATTTAACTAACATATTATTAATATTCCCTAATTTCCCCGGTTAAGAACGATCCCTATTTACCAATACTATAACTACAAATAAAGGGTTTAAATTGCAGAATACTCAAATTACGTGTTTAATTTAATGCGTAGTTTCGGCGTTATCAGAATATTTGATTCCACTTTGGAAATGGGCATTTCGAAGTCATTTAGGGTGACTTTTTATGTTCTTCCTTGGCAGATGATGGTTGTGTCACTAGTAGGTTGATCGTGTATTGGTTGGTGGACCCACGATTGTCTTGGGTCATCAAGAGGAGTTGGGTATTTCGAAGTTAGGTGAATGAGATTTATCATTTTCTGCTTAGTGGCAGACGATGTCGGGTTACATGGCATGGTGAATGCAATGAGTTTTTGTTTGCAACCACGTAGGATGAATGTTGATGTCACCATATTGGATCATCCTTGATTTTCCTAGGTGGGATGACAAGGATCAATACGAGGTAATCAGAGAGGACCCACAGTCTCGGCGTGTTTCTTCGTTGACTGATCTGTTTAGATGTGGGAATTGGTTGAGGAGTGATGTGACTGACGAAGGAGTCAAAGAGGGTGTAAGACTCTATGACCAGATTTCAGGTGGGTTGATAGCTGAGTGAGCTTGTGTGGATCCTATGTGGATCGGGATTCGGATGTTGAGGACTTTGGGTGTCGTGACGATCGAGAATCGTGACGTTTATGGTCGGGTGACGTGGTGATGGATCTAGACTGTGATCTTGTTGATCAGGTTAGGTGGAGAGCTTATTACCCTTACTTGGATATTTGAACATGGGAATGTTAGGACGACTTGCTTTCGAAGTCAATCCTGTATGAAATGGTAGTCGAGTGAACCGAGGTGCCTACGATGTGTCTTGGCTTTTTGGCTATGAAGATGATGGGACTGAACTTATTTTCGAGGTAAATTCCGTATGGTGTATTAATCGAACGAGTACGTGTCCGACGGGCTCGGATTTGTTCAGCCTTAGATGTAACGACCCGTCCCGAGAGCCGAGATTAGTAAAGTGATTAGTGAGCTTAATCAGTGGTTAGTTGGTTACGTTTGGCCCGTTAGTGTAGAATGACGATTTTGCCCCTAATTGGGCAAAATGTTGACTTTGAGTTCGGGTGGTCAATTGGACATTGACCGATGACTGTGACGTAGTTCAGGATGTAACGAGTCTGTAGACAGGTGACACGCCCGATTCCGACATCCGAGGAGGAAGTTATGATGTTCGGAAGGTTGAGGGCATTACCGTAATTTGGGTAAACAAAGGGGGAAAAGTTGACTTTTAGCACGATAGGATTTTTATACGTAGACCGAGGACCGTTAGGTAGATCTCGTCGTCCTGAGTTCAAAGACAAGCGGCATGCCTTCATCGGACATTGGACGGGCAAGATACGGGTCTAGAACGGTGAAGGGCAAACCAGTAATTTTAACTCATAGGGGCATTTTGGTCTTTTTGGGTGCATTGGGATTTGTGCAATCTGATGAGGACAAGTGATTTCGGAAGGGCATCAGACCAGTGATTTCGGATTCGAGTTTGGATATGGATTTAGAAATGGTTTTCAAATGGATTTGGATTGGATTTGCCGGATCTGGTTATTGGGTTTAAAGACCCGGATATTGTGATTGACGGGGGACGGGCCCGGATTGGGTTTAAAGACCCGGATTGAGTTTAAAGACTCGGATATATTGATATTTCCCCCGTAGGCCTGTTGAGTTTAAAGACTCGGAGTTTAAAGACTCGGATGATTGAGGCCTGGATTGAGTTTAAAGACTTGGATAGGTCCAGCAGGTTTGATTGGATAATGATTGTTTGGTATTTATGCTTTATGATATGGTTTTATGATGCTTATGACGTGATTTCTATAACTGTTTTTATGATGATTCTGCAATTATTTTTATGACGATCCTTATGTGATTTATGACTGTTTTCAACTAATGGGTTATGCATGTATGTTTTCAAAACGGAGGGCTAAAACCCTGGTTTGCTTATGAAATGGTTTTTTGGAAACTTTTATTCTTTATGATCCACTCACACTTTTCTGTTTTTAATTGCCCTCCAGGTCGTGGAACTAGCGCGGGGGTTGACGTTGAGGCAGCGTCGGAGGCATAGAATACTCGAGAGTGACCCCGGAGTGATTTAAATTTTCCGTTGTGCGTATGTTTTGTGTATCGGTTTTTGCTTTCTTAGTTTGGTACTATGCTCTGTATAACTGTTGACTCTGGGATGTTGTAAATTCTCATGCGTCTAACAATGTAATTTGTGGTTTCTGTGAGGTTATTTCGGTCTTGCGTTTTTGGGTTGTCAGACGGGAGCAGGGTTTAGTCCCTAATCCTGGGGGATTAGGGGTGGGCCCTGACAATTAGATGTGTGAATGATGGGATTAGCTTCCCTATGAAGTCAATCCAATGTAATGCGTTAATCGATTGAGTAGGTAACCGATAGATTCGGATTTGGTGCGTCTCGATAGACGTGAATAATGTTGGATGCCAAGTTGGCATCAATGGGTACGCCTTGGTAGGTGTGAGTCGGATTGGTACGTATTAGAGTACGTGAATGGGAGTACACGTTGTGATACTGGTCCGGTGACCATGGGACTCAAAATGGATATTGAGTTGGAGTTTCGTTCTATCTAATACTAGATTGGACAGATGGACTCCAAAATTGAAACGTGATTGGCTACGACCTAGATTGTAGGCTGGTTGAGAGATAGATGTACGCACCTGGTACATTGTTCGATGTACGATACTGGACAGACTTGTGGTGTCCTATGATGGTATATGGGATATACCATGGGTACGTTGGTGAACGTACTGGTAGTCGGCTTAGTTCCGATACCATTGGATTAGTCGAGGACGTGGACTGGATGACAATGCCCAAACTACGCATTAAATTAAACACATAATTTGAGTGTTATGCAATTCAAACCCACCCTTAGTCTTTTCCTTGTAGATCAGAGCGTTTTCGAATGCATCATTTCTGATATCCTCAAGCTCATTCAGCTGGAGCTTTCGATGAAACCCGGCATCATCCAGCTTGATGTTGAAAGTCTTGACAACCCACCATGCTTTATGCTCTAGTTCCACCGGAAGGTGACAAGCTTTACCATACACCAACCTATAGGGTGACATTCCTATAGATGTTTTGTATGCCGTCCTATATGCCCAAAGTGCATCATCCAGCCGTTGGCTCCAATCCTTACGATTAGGACCCACAGTTCGCTCTAGTATCTTCTTGATCTCTCTATTACTGACTTTAGCCATTCCACTAGTTTGAGGATGGTAAGGTGTAGAGACTCTGTGAGTGACACCATACCGTTTCATTAAAGCTTCAATGGTCTTGTTGCAGAAATGACTTCCTCCATCACTTATTAGGAACCGCGGGATCCCAAACCTAGAAAGAATGTTAGTTCTGAGGAAATCTACAAGAGTTTTAGAGTCATTAGTCCTGGTGGCCTTATCTTCCACCCATTTCGATACATAATCAACAAGAAGTAAGATATAGAGATAGCCATTAGATTGAGGAAATGGACCCATAAAATCGATACCCCAAACATCAAATATTTCAACAGTTTGAACATAATGTTGTGGCATTTCATCCCTTCGTCCTAAGTTTCCCGATCTCTGACATTTATCACAGGCTAAACAAAATGAATGTGCATCTTTAAAAAGTGTGGGCCAATATAGTCCAAATTCTAAAATTTTGAGTGTAGTTTTTCTAGATCCAAAATGGCCTCCACAAGCATGGTTATGGCAGAACTCTAGGACTAACCTATGTTAAATATCAGGGACACATCTCCTAATCAATAAATCTGCACAGTGTTTCCATAAATAGGGTTCTTCCCAAACATAGTGCCTAGCATTCTTCTTGAGTTTATCTTTTTGTGCACGGGTGAGGGTGGTGGGAAACTGCTTGGTGACTAAGTAATTGACAATATCAGCATACCAAGGAGTACTTCCCTTGGTTCTGAAGAGTTGTTCATCCAGAAACATCTCTGGAATGGCCACAGGATCTCGTTCATGTGCTATGCGACTCAAATGGTCTGCCACCACATTTTCTACACCTTTCTTTTCTTTAATCTCGATGTCAAACTATTGAAGAAGAGAATCCACCGTATTAGCCTTGGTTTCGCTTCCTTCTTGGCTAGGAGATACTTCAGTGCTGCATGATCAGTATAAATAACGACTTTAGTTCGAAGTAAATAAGAGCGAAATTTATCTAAAGCAAACACAACATCAAGCAACTCCTTCTCGGTTGTGGTGTAGTTCATTTGGGCATCATTCAAAGTTTTGGATGCATAGTAGATGGCGTAGGGCTTCTTGTCCCACCTTTGTCCGAGTATAGCACAAACTGCATAATTAGAGGCATCGCACATTAGTTCAAAGGGTAAGGACCAATCCGGGGCACAAAGAATGGGGGCAGTGGTTAAAAGATTTTCAAGCTTCTCAAAAGTTTCTTAACAGTCTGCATCAAAGACGAAGGGTGTCTCCTTCTGAAGCAGTTGGCACAAGGGCCTTGCAATGTGGGAGAAGTCTTTGATAAATCTTATGTAGAAACCTGCGTGACCAAGAAATGAACGGATCTCTCTCACTGGAGTGGGAGAGGGTAAGTGGCGCACAATATCAACTTTAGATTTATCAACTTCAATTCCTCTTTCAGAGACAATATGGCCTAAGACTGTCCCTTGTCTAACCATGAAATGACATTTTTCCCAGTTAAGTACTAGATTAGTTTCGACACACCTTTGTAAGATAAGTTCTAAGTGTTCTAAGTATGCATCAAAACTATCCCCAAAGACACTGAAATCGTCCATAAATACTTCAATTATTTTTTCGACATATTCAGAGAAAATAGAAAGCATGCATCTTTGGAAAGTACCTGGGGCGTTACATAAACCGAAGGGCATTCTTCGGTAAGCAAAAGTGCCAAAAGGACAAGTGAAAGTCATTTTGTCTTGGTCATTTTGAGCGATACAGATTTGATTGTACCCGGAATAACCATCAAGAAAGAAGTAATAGGAGTGACCTGCTAACCTTTCAAGCATTTGATCAATGAAGGGCAAGGGGAAGTGATCCTTCCTAGTTGCTTTGTTTAGACGTCGATAGTCGATGCAGACTCTGTATCCGGTCACTGTTTACTGGGGCACTAGCTCACCTTCGCTGTTCGCAACAACTGTGACTCCACTTTTCTTCGGGACTACTTGGACTGGTGAGACCCATTTGCTGTCTGAAATTGGGTAGATGATACCACAGTCCAATAGTTTGATGACCTCTTGTTTCACGACTTCCATCATCGGAGGATGGAGGTGACATTGGGCTTCACGAGAGAGTTTTGCATCATCTTCTAGCAAGATTCGATGCACACAGGTTGTAGGGTTGATTCCCTTGATGTCTGGCAGAGTCCATCCAATGGCTGTCTTGTACTTCGTTAAGACCCGTACCAATAGATCTTCCTATGATTTGGTTAGTGCAGAAGACACTATGACTGGCAGAGTGTCGTGCGGGCCAAGATAGGCATACTTCAGGTGGTCAGGCAAAACCTTGAGCTCGAGAACGGGGGCCTGAACCACTAAAAGAGGAGTGACATTAGTACTAACTGGAAGTGACAAGGGTACCTGAGGATTTGCCATTCTGGGGGCCTCGTTTAGGGTCATGAATTCATCCCAAATTCTAGGCTCTAGTTCATAATCAATATCTTCAACCAAGGCGTCCCCCGATTGTGTTAGGCCAACTCCTTCCTGGATTATCATATTGAGCCTGTCTTCTCGAATTGACTCAAGATGTTTCTCTGTGAAAGAAGTGCACACGTCAACAGAAAAAGTAGTTTGAGTTGTGGAACTAGGGTACCTCATGGCGTTGAAAATGTTGAAGCCAATTTCCCCTCCATCGACTTCCATAGTTAATATACCATTGAATACATCAATCTTCGTTTTGGCAGTTCTCATGAATGGTCTTCCCAACAACATTAGTGGAGCTTGATTCATAGGGGAATCCTCTATGTCTAGGACATAAAAATCTGCGGGCAAAATGAGCTGGTTAACCTGCACAAGAACATCTTCGACGTATCCCTTATGATACATATTAGAACGATCGGCTAATTGAATGATAACATCGTCATGTTGTAGTTTACCTAAACCTAGGGCAACATATAGTGAATATGGCATAACATTAATGGATGCACCTAAGTCCAGCATGACTTTATCAAAAGACTTGTTACCAATCACTCAGGGAACAGAGAAACTCCCTGGGTCCTTCAACTTTGGGGGTAGCCGACGTTGGATTACAGCAGAAACTGTTTCACTCACCATCACAACCTCCTACTCCCTCGTCTGGCGCCTTAGAGTACATAACTCTTTCAGAAATTTTGCGTATTTCGGCACTTGTTTGATGCACTCGATCAAGGGCATGTTGATTTGCACCCATTTGAAGATTTCCAAAATGTCCTCATCGGATTCATCCTTCTTAGATTTGGAAAGCCTACTTGGAAATGGTGCATGCACAAACGGGGAATTAGTAACAACCGAACTTGAAGGGATTGGGTTATTACCTTGTGTGTGGGTAGGTTGAACTAGTGGTTGTGCCGTGGTGGTCTTAGTTGCCACCTTGTGCTTTTCAGTCTCAGAAATGGCTGGATCTGGCTCTATTTCCCCGAGCACTTTACCACTTCGAGTGATAATCGCATTGGCTTCAGGTCTTGCATTCGGGTTGGGTGTAGGTTGAGGTGGAAGCACCCCGCTAGCTTGGATATTACCCATGAAGTCCACGGCCTTTCCCATTTGGTCCTTGAGATCAGCGATGTCTTTTTGTTGATTTTGCTGACCTGTGACAAGAGCCTGAGTTGACGCCATTAGTGTTTGCTACCCTTGGGAAAGAGCAGCCAGCATTTTATCATAATCAGGATTAGAAGATGAAGAAATATGATTATTTGCATGATTATTAGAAAAGTTAGAAAATGGGACCGGGGGCCTTGGTTGCCATCTGGGCCTTAGGAAATGGTTTGGGACACGGTTTGGGCTGGTCGACATGTGCTGAGGGTTTAGGATATTATTCGGATCTCTCCAACTGTAACCTTGGGTCCTTGGCCCTCCTTGAAAGCCTCCAATGACGTGTGCCATTTCAGTCTCGGGGTCTTCCTCCCTCGCAGTGTAGGGGCATTGCTCCTAAAGATGGCCTTGAAAGCATATGGAACAAACTGGGGCTACTTGTTTCTTTAGTTCTAACATATTCGAAAGCATAGAGGTGATCTTATATAACTTAGAATCATTTATAGCATGGGAACTTACCTCATGTACCATTCTAGAAATAGGATCGGCACCTTAGTATTGTGCATCATTGAGTGCACGGCTTTCAAGTAGTGCACGACCATCTACTAGGCTCCGAGCTAAGAAACTTCCATTAGCTGCATCATCGAGTAGTCCTTTATCCCAACCCTTGAGTCCTTCATAAAAGTAGGTTAAAAAATAGCCTTCCGTGATCCCGTGAGTAGGGCATGAAGCAGAAAGTTCCTTAAACCTCTCGTAGTACTGGCTGAAATTCTCATCATGTTCTTTCCGCTTGATTCCAGTGATCTCTTTTCTTAAGACCGTAATCTTTGAGGCAGGGAAGTACTTGGTAAGAAACTCCTGAACCAACTTCTCCCAAGAGTCAATATGATTGGGTGGGAGACCCAAAAGCCATACCTGTGCTCTATCTTCCAAGGACAATGGGAAAGCTTTCAGCTTCATGATTTCCAAGTCCGCATCATCCGGACACATACTACCAATGATGAATTGAAACTCCGTTAAGTGTTTGTGTGGATCTTCATTTCTGATTCCACGGAACTTGGGCAGCTGATGAAGGACTCCACTCTTAAGCTCAATATCTTTCTTGTTGGTTCTAGGCTCGGGATACTGGATGCAAAAGTTTGTAGTGCCATTTGTGTTTGCACATGTCTGCTCCCGGATACTCAGGTTTCGTGCCATGGCTATTGGTGTTGCGAAAGTCTGTTCTTCTTCTGAATTACTCTTATCACTTATGGACTCACCGATTATTGGGGATGGAGGTCCGGATGAGCCGGTTTGCTTAAGTGCGTCTCTGAATGTTGCGTTGCTTGGCGAGATGTCAAGTTGTCTTCTCAGCCGATCAAGCTTAGATTAATGAGCGAGCATTCATAAGTTCGTACCTATATTAAAACAGAACACTAAGTTAGAAGGCAAGTATACACAAGTAACTAGTGAAAGTTAATTAAGACAAGATTGTTGTTACAAAAGTTAGGGTTAGTATTAAAAATATAAGTTAAGGAAATCATAATTAGCAAGAAAATGTGAGGTGTAACAAGTATGACTGCAAAAATTTAAAGCGGCATTACATATACACAAGAAGAGATAATAAGAGTACGAGAGTAGAGATTTGCATAAAGTATCACATAAATGGAAACCAGAATCAACAATAAGTCACGTTAATGGAAAGAAAGTGCATAAGTTCCAAATGCAAACTAATAATGCAATAAGTAGAGTTTTAGAGTGTCATGAATAACTTCCCCTTCTGCTTCTCATAGTACTTTCCCGGGCATACGGCCTGTGCGTACTGATAATCACCATTCCACCATTCAACATTAATCATGGTCAGTTGAGATAGATGTAACGCGAGAAGTAAGGATAATTTCGAAAGCACCCCGAGGCTAGCTTGGCATATACTCCATTGGTGTTCCCTTTCTTAATCCAAAACTTGTCACCAGTCATAACTGTCCTAGACACCATGATCAATCCGAATGATGATTTAATGAATTACCAAACCCAAGTGTTTACGAACTCTGCCCCAACCTCATGTCCATAGATTCGAGTCTATGGTGTGTGGTGATGAAATCCACACATCATGAAGGGTTAAGGAGAAAGTAAATAAGAGGGGCACTACCTGTTCCCGAAAGTAAGATTTTGAAGAAAAAGGTGCTCTGAAATTCATGCAACTCTAAAACATTGAATAAGAAACAATATTTACACTTCAGGAAATTCAAAGATAAATAAAGTTTCTTAGTCCTATATTTTTTTTTTATTCCGATTTTTTTCATTTAAAATTTAAAGTTTAACAAGATATAAACAAACAAATAATTACATAAGAATAAAATAAGTGTAAACATAAAGTTAGTGGAACATAAAGTTGATGGAATAAAATTAATGGAAAAGAAAGTTAATGGAATAACTTTAAAGTTAATGGAATAAAGAAAAAGAGTGAATATAAAGTTGATGGAATAAAATTAATGGAATAAAGTGTAATGGAGTAAGGTATAATGGAATAAATAAAAGTAAAAGTAAGGAAAAGTGAACATGTACAATATGCATTTATGACAAGTACAAATGAAATTAAATTATGAACATTTATGATCAAGTATATATTAGAGATTATGAATAACTAAAGTATAATCATTATAAACAAAAATAATATGAAAAAAATAAGATGGATAAATAAAATATAAACAAGTAAATAAAGGTTATAAATAAATATAATATTAACAACAGTAAAATTTATAAACAAGTATAATATGCACAATTTATATACACACACTAACAAATTAAAAATGATTTTCAATTTCCCCGGCAACGGCGCCAAAAATTGACAATGCCCAAACTACGCATTAAATTAAACACGTAATTTGAGTGTTATGCAATTTAAATCCTTTTTGTGTAGATGTAGTATTGGCAAATAAGGATCGCTCTTAACCGGAGAAATTAGGGAACATTAATAATGTGTTAGTGGGAAAGAATAATGAATAAAAGAATAATGAATAAATTAATGAATTAGAGAATAAAATAATCAAAGAATTAAATAATCAAATAATCAATAAATTAAAGAATAGAAGAATAAGAGAATAAAGAATTAATAAATTAAAGAATTAATGAATTAAAGAATAAATGAATAAAAAAATAAAAAATAAAAAAATAAAAGAATAAAGAATTAAATGGGGGGTTTTGAGTGAATGTAATCATACAAATACAAGTAAAAATATAGATGAACTAATTCTATTTCTACTCTAACTTATGTACAAAGTAGACTTCCCTTAAACACAAACTTCACCAACACACTAACAATTGCATAAATTCAAATCAATCACGAAATCATACCTTCACAAACTCATATTTCTTCATACATTTTTCATATTATAAATGCACCGAACAACGGATTTTTACTTATAATACGATTACCTTGAATTTGTGATTTAATGTGCCGAACAACGGTCATACATTAAATCTCTTCAACTCTACTATAAATGCCCCAAACAGCGGATCAACATTTAGTTTCGAAAAGAAAGTTAAGTTTTAGAATGTAAGAAGTAAATGATTTTTAGAAAGTAAAACACATGGAGATTGTATTCAATTTTTACAAAAGATAGGAAGGAAAAACTAATACATATATTGCATTATAATTAGAACCAATAACAAATAAAAGAGTTTAAGAGGATGGAGAGCAAATATTACACTTTTCAGAATGGATGAGAACAATGGATTGTTTTTCACAAGGAACACCGAACAGCGGCTGGAACCTTATGAAGATGGAAGAAGATTAAACAAGGAAATTCGGACTTGAACTCTCAAAATTTGTATTGGAAATATTTTGCCAAAGTTTTTCCTAAGAAAGGCTCAATTGTGTGCCTCTTGGAAGTGTCCATAACAAGTGAAATGAACCCCTATTTATAGGGAGAAAAATCAAATTACACTCTAAAAAATAAATAAAAACAAATAAAAATTACAATAAAAATATTCAAAAGTGAAATGATGAGATTGGGTGGTTTTGGGGGAAAAGAAGTTAAAAAACAAAAGAGAAGTTTGAAAAACAGCAAGAAAAACATATTCAATTGCTGCTGGTGGCTTTTGGCAGAGATCAGCTGAAAAAGGTGACATTTTCGGCAGGTATGCGCTAGAAAGAGGAGGAGTGGCCGACATGCTGTGCTGGAAAGGGGGGGCTGCAGGTCGGCAGGCGTGCGCTGGGGAGCAGAGGATGTCGTTGGTAGGCGCCCGCCGAAGGGAGCATCTGGACTGGGCGTACTGTGACGCCGGCTTGGGCTGTGCGTGTGGGCTGGGCTGGAATGGGGCTAGCGGGCTTGGGTTTGCAAAATGGATTTGGGCTGCAGAAAATAATTGAAAATACATTTATTTATAACTTAATTAATATTTCCACCGAATTTCGTCTATAATTTTTTTGTTATAATTCCGATCGAGACGATTCTTTAGCCAGAATGCTCCAAATTACAAACTTTATTTATTTAAACAAAAATAACACAAAATAAATTATTTTATCTAAATATTTATTAGTTTGATATTAAAGTATAAAGGGTATCAAATAATATAAAATAATGTTTAATTAATGACCTATCACTGGACATTAGATACTGCACACTAGGTCATAATGATTCTGATGGGTCCAGTTACACATAGGACAAGTGAGATGTTGGTAGGTGTTTACTCAAGTTGAGTGAGTTGGTGGTTAGTGTAACCACAAGTAAGCATAACGTCAGTTTACACTGGCGACTGTCAAGTGGCGACAGTTTGTCGGATGTGTCAGCGTGGATCGATGAGAGAGGTCTTGTGACTCCTAGTGGGAGCAGACAACATGATTGATTGGTGATTGAGAAAGGAACCGTAGAGTTGTTTGTTTCGACGAAATGGTAGATTTGTTAGGAGGTATCAACTCGGAACGTGTGATTACTGTCACTAGACGTGGTCGAGTGTAGTCGATGCGACGTGACTATTATTGGAACGTCTGGGTACGAATAAGTATTGTTCCAGTTAGTTGGTTTACGAGTGTACACATGAGGTGAGATCAAATTTGCTTTCCACGAGTTGGTTGTGAAATCGGGATAGTTGGAATTTCGAGTACGAAATTAATTCAGGAGGGAAGGTTGAAACGACCCGTCCCGAATTCCAAGATTAGATTAGTGACTAATCAAGGATTAGTGAGGTTAATTGATAATTAGTTGGATGAAATCGGATGAACGGCATAAAATGACCATTTTACCCCTAGTCGTGGGTAAAATGTTGATTTTTGACCCGGGAGGTCCAATGGTCGAGGGCCGAGCACCATAACGTAGATCGGGTCGATACGAATTCGTAGACAGGTGGCACGCCGAAATCAGACATAGGACGGGAAAGTTATGGTTCACAGAAGTTCGACTGCACTATGCACGTATTACGAGGCAAGGATTAGGTGGAAATATCTGATTGGGCAGATATTTAGGTGGGGCCCATGAATGAGTGACAAGTGTTACTCATCCCATTGGCCTAAAACCCCATTTTGTGGATCTAAATGATGATTGGTCCACTTGGAAAAAAAATATATATTTTTTCCACCCACCACTCATCCTAGCCCTTCATCTTCATCCTTCCCCTTCATCCTGACTGTTCATCTCATTTTCCTCTCACCTGATCATCATCAGCCATCCCTCTCTGTTTCCTTCACAAACCCGAAACATCCCCCTTCTCCATTTTCCCTCTAATACAAACACACCACATCACACCATCACCATACCTACATCCATACATTCGTGTGAGGAATTTTGAGAGACTGAGAATGACAAGGACGGCGACCCACGACGGTCCACGGCGGGAGGTGAGTCAAACTGAACCCGAGAACCCAGTTCTATTTTGAAAATTGGAAGTCGAATTTTAATTGTTGTTTTGAGTCCCTTTCGATTCTATTGAGAATTAGGGACCAAGGAAACTCGATGAGGATCGATTTGGATGGAAATGGATGGCTACGAGGCTAAGAAACCGAGCTTGAAGATCAAGCTTACGGTTTAATCATGAGAGGTATGGTTTCTGTTGGTTTTCAAGTGTTTTTAATGGCTACATAGATTAGCTTTGTTGTTAGGGACCTATAGGAATCAAAATGAAAAAGATTGGATCGAAAATAAGATAGATTAGACACTGAACCGACCATGCCGGTCCAGACCGATCCAGTTCGATTCGAACCAAGCAAACCTGGTTCGTTGGAGGTTGAAGACAATGAACAGTGCAAGCGCGTGGGCTTCACGTGCCGCCCAAACACGTGCACCCCCTTTGGGCGGCGCGTGAGGGTGCATGGAGGGTAGTTTGGGGAAGTGTTCAACATGACTTTTAATTTATTCGATGTAACGAACATTTTGGGACTGGTTTCATGTCGATCGGACACCGTCTTGATATTGTTCCGGACATCCGAAGGTTTAAGATCGAGTTTAAAAATAGTTAAAAATTCGGAAAAATTACAGGACTTCAATAAGAGGTTAATAAGGTAGTTAGTAACCCTCTAGATTGATTTGGACAGGTTTGGAAGTCCAGGTGACGATGATTAACCAGAGGAGGTTTCAGACACGCAAATCGAGACGGCAGCTTAGGACGGTCTGTGAGTGGACCTTTATTTCTAAACTGTGATGCATGGATAAATGTTTTATATGTTTTATAAATATGATTCTGTAATGTTGATTTTGGATATTTTTGAATTACATGGTTTCACGTATTTCGAGGCGATTTATGAGCTTGCACGTAAATCGAGGTTTACGATTTTGCACTGATTATCCATGCTTATAGTTTTGGAAATAATTTCATGAAATGGTTTTGGATTTGAAAAGGTAAACTCGAGTTTGAGACCTATTTGTTTTGGAAACCCTCGGACTAGAAGTCCATTTAGTCACGTTCTCGGGTCAGAGGCCCAATTGGTTCTTGATTCGATTTCGGATTTGGAAATATGGACCGGGCACAAGACCCATTTGATTTACGAACTTTCGGACCTGAAGTCCATTTGATTTAACAAGCCATCAGGTTGGAGGCTCAGTTGGTTTACGTACCGGGCTCGATGTCAGGACCCGTCCCAAATCCCCTGGGATTAACGTGGGAAGCGCCTGATCCCGTCTGACATGAAGTGTCAGATCAGCGAAAGTTCCAACTCTAGCCCTCACCGGGGCTTCCAGAGCACGCCAGGATCATAGGAGGAGGAGTGTGATGTCTCGTCTCTGCTACAGCGTGCATCCGCGATCAACCTGAAGGGCATTAAAACATGAAAACTGTGAGTGGACAAAACAAACATTTCATTGAAAAAATTTTCACTTTAAGACCTTTATGCCCTTCATTAAAAGCATATGCATGCATTCAAAAACCATTTACCAAAGGTTCATAAAATCATTTGTCAAACATATTCTCAAAACCTTTTGAGGGTTCATGCCCGGCTCCCATAAACCGTCGTGACCCATAAAAACCATTCAAGGGTTCATGCCGGTCCCCATAAATCGTCAAGAACCATAAATCCATTTGGGTCCCCGACCCGAAATCACAAAAGAACCGTAAATCAAAAAATGGGAACTCAGCCCAAATCAAACACCAGTGGGACTCAGCCCAAAACCATTCTCAAAACATTGAATACGGGGTCTCGCCCCAAATCACTTTCTAAAACATCAAATACGGGGTCTCGCCCCAAATCACTTTCTGTAAACCACATACGTATTAAAATACGTATCCGCGGCACTTCCGAGAAGATGCCAACTCGGGGCACACATCCCCTAGGGAACACATCCCCGATATATGTCACGATTAATCATATCTATCTAGTGTGCACACTACTCGGGGTCTCACTCCGAGTCTTCTCCCAGGAATTCTCCATCTGGGAGGCTCAATCTCTGGATCTAGTATGAGCTCTATCTCCGGATCTAGTCCACATATCTCTCCGGAATCTAGTCCGGGACCACAACATAAATAGTAACCTCCTAGAACGGGATCCCTAAGGGGATACCCACTCTGGTCTGTGGATCGTGACTCTCCAGGTCGACGTCTAGAGGAGACCATATAAACATATGGAGGGTTCATAATCATTTTCAAATCTTTCTTTCTCAAAACATTTCTCAACTGGGTCTCATACCCGATTCATCTCAACAGGATTCCTCGAATCCGATTCAGATCAGTTTCACAGGCCTCGGCCTAAATCCACAGTTCAATAGGGTCTTATACCCGAATTCTCATTTCACAAACTGAATTGGGACTCAAGCTCGATGTTACAATCAATAGGGCCTCAAGCCCGATACCACTACAAACTGGGCCCTAAGCCCGAAACCATAAAGCGACAGGGCCTCAAGCCCGATTTCACAACCAATAGGGCCTCAAGCCCGATACTACCATCAACTGGGCCTTCAGCCCGATATTACAACCAAATGGGCCTCAAGCCCAGATCATAAATCAATGGGACCCTCGGTCCGTTCGTATAACTCAAATGGACCCTTGGTCCGATTCCTCGTCAAGTCAAATGGACTCCAAGTCCGAGAGTTCGTAAATCAAATGGGCCTCCTGCTCGAGTTCATATTTCCAAATCCAAAATCCATTTATGAAACCCTCGTTGAAAACGCAGTACGCTAAGGTACGACATAAAGCCAAAAATCTCAAAAAACTAGCAAATATGTCGATCCTAAGCTACCACAATCAAATGCACTCAAGGCATCACAAAACATGTATTAAAACACTTATAAACATTTATGCATGCATCAAGTTCGAAAGAAATGTCCACTCACAGACCGTCCGAATTCGCGCCTCGATACACGTGCCATAATCGTCTCCCGGGTCAATCGTCGCTTCTGGGATTCCCGAACCTATCCAAATCGTAATAGAAGGTTATTAACTACTTAAATAACCCCTCACTAAAGTCCTGTATTTTTACGGAATTTCTAACTATTTTTAAACTCGAACATAAACCTTCGCACGTCCCGAACTATATCGAAACGATGTCCGATTGACACGAAACCAGTCCCAAAATATTCGTTACATCGAATAGAAGGTTTCGTGCGTTAAACACATCCCCAGAATCCCCACCACGCATTGTCACGCGCCGCCCAAAGGGCATTGCGCGTGGGCTCATGCGCCGGTGAACAGTTTTCTTCCTCAGCGGGTGAACTAGTCCATACCGGCTGGTTCGGTCCATTCTCTGCAACTGGAACAGTATGACCGGTCTAGGCCTGTCCAATCCTCATTTTTCATCCGTTTGCTTCTAATCCAATCCCTATATTCCTATTTTCTCATTTCCTATCTATTCCAATTAACAAACCTAAGAGAAAACCACTAAACCCGACCCATGTCAAACCCCCCCTTCACGGTTTAATCTTTCATAACCTCCCCTGGGGTTCACAGCCACCAACCACCATCCAAAACCACCTTATAACCTTCCTAAAAACCCACTAATCCGTATCCAAACCTCCAAAACAATCCATAATGTAAAAATCAAACTAAAGGGAAAAATGGGCCTTACCGAGCTATCGGGTTTTCTCTTGGCCTTCACCGCCGTTCACGGAGGCCCAGCCAGTCCCTCAGCCATCATCTTCAACACCTCATGACCCTCTCTCATTTCCCTTCACACTCCAGCCACAGATGATGAGGTTTGGGGAAAATGCGATATCGGGTTGCACAGTTTAAGGGGGGATTTCGGGTTTGTTCTTAATGAAAAAGCAAGGGGTGATATGCACGAATGTGGGATGGTGGCCAGTGGATGAGTGACACTTGTCGTTCATCCATTGGTTGCTAGGGAAAATATCTGGTCCACTTAATTCCAAAAAGGTCCTCATCTTGTGAAACGTGCAATAGTGCACTCGAACTTCTGTGAACCATAACTTCTTCCTCGAACGTCAGAATCGAACGTACCACCTGTCTAGGAACTCGTGACGTCAAGAACTACGTCATAATCATCAGCCAAAGTCCATTTGACCGCCTGAATGAAAAGTCAACGATTCGCCCATTCTAGGGGCAAAATCGTCATTTCGCCCGAACGTCTGCTAATCCTCGTCTAATCTCCAATTAGTCTCGCTAATCCATCATTAATTCCTAATTAATCCCATTAATTCAGGACGATTCGTCACACTCGAGGCCAAATTGGTTTGCGTATCGGCCTCGAGGCTCAGTTGACTTACGTATCGAACACGAGGCCCATTTGGTTTACGAAATCGAGCACGAGGCCCTGTTGGTTTTGAATTCGGGCTTAGGGCCCAATTATGGTTTACGATTGTGATTTCAGGTCGGGGACCGTTAATCCGTGATTTATGGTTCATGACGGTTTATGGGGACCGGCACGAACCCTTGAAAGGTTTTTATGGTTCATGACGGTTTATGGGGACCGAGCATGAATTGTAACGACCCGTCTCAAATTTCTGGATTAGATTAGTGACGAATCGTACATGAACTATAACGACCCGTCCCAAATTTCTGGATTAAATTAGTGACTAATCGTGATTAGTGAGGTTAATCCGTGATAAGTTGGACGAAATCGGACGAACGATGCAAAATGACCGTTTTGCCCCTAGATTGGGCAAAACATTGACTTTTCATTCGAACAGTCAAAGGGACTTTCACCGATGACTGTGACATAGTTCGTGAAGCCATGAGTTCATAGACAGCTGGCATGTTCAATTCCAACATTCAAGGAAGAAGTTATGATGTTCGGAAGTTTAAGGGCATTTTAGTAATTTTGGTGAAAAGGGGCAAATAGTTGACTTTTGGACTGGGAGGTCCGATGGCTGAAGGCCAAGGACCGTTACTTAGATCGGGACGATACGAATCCGTAGACAGGTGGCACGTCGAATTCGGATGTTCGCCGACGAAGTTACGGGTCACGAAAATTCGGTATCACTATGCACGTACTTCGAGACGATGATGACTTGGTAATATCTGATTGTCCAGATATTTTGGTGGGACCCATGGATGAGTGACAAGTGTCACTCATCCCATTGGGCAATTTCCCTAAAAAGTGGATCTACATAATTAAATATCATTATAATTATTATTTTATAATTAATCTTTCTACCACTCAATCCTAGCCCTCCATCCAATCTAAATCTCTCAAATCCTAACCATCCATCTAATCCTCTCCTCTCTCATCTGATTAACATCATCTCCTTTGTTCATCCTCACAACCCGAACACCCCATTTTCTTCATTTTCCATATTTCAAACAAACACACAAACAATACACATTCCCTCAACAACTGCAACTAAGACTAGAGAGATAGTGAAAGACTGAGATGATGAAGGACTAAGACGACAAGGACGGTGGCTCACGGCGGTGGCCACGGCCTGGAAAACCCGAAAGCCTTGAGTAAGTAGGTTTGAAATTCGAGTTTGAGTATGGGAAGTTTTTAATCGATTCTGTTAATAGGGTTGGCTTTCTGGAAGCTAAATACTAAGGCTTGAGTAGGGACGGATGGTGGAAGACGGTGCAGACGCCTTGAATGGCGACGGGTTTCTAGGCCGTGGAAACCAAGTGGTCAAGGTATGGTTTTCTAAGCTTTTTCTTATGTTTTTAAGAGTGAAAAAGATGGGAAATGAGATTAGGAACAAGTAGGGATTAAAATGGGTTGAAAAGGATCGAAAACATGAAGGTTTGGATGTTGAACCGGTCCAAACAGGTCCAGACCGGTTCAGTTGCAGGTGAACCGGTTCAGCGTTTGGGAAGACGATGAACAGTGAGCGTGTGATCTCACGCGCATCACCTTCCCTGGGCGTGTGGGGGCGCTTGAGTGATCTTTTTGGAATGTTTTCAACATGTGAAATCTTCTATTCGATGTAACAAACATTTTGGGACTGGTTTCGTGTCGATCGGACACCATCTCGATAATGTTCGGGGCATCGAAAGGTTTAGGATCGGGATTAAAAATAGTTAAAAATTCCAGAAAATTTAATGGGAGGTTATTTAAGTAGTTAGTAACCTTCTAGTGCAATTTGGATAGGTTTGGGAGTCCCGGTGACGGTGATTTTCTTGGGAGAGCCGTATAGCACGCATATCGCGGCGGCAGCTCGGACGGTTTGTGAGTGGACCTTGTTTTCTAAATTGGTGCATGCATAAATGTTTATTATATGTTTTAATACATGTTTTGTGATGACATGAGTGCATTTGGATGTGGTTACGTATTGGCACGTATTTCGAGGTTTCGGCCCTATACGGCGCCAATACGAGTTTGTATGTCTTTATTGGTCTAAACGAAATGGATTTGGATTTCCAAAAGGATAAACTTGGGTATGAGACCCATTTGGTTTTGTCTCGGGCATATGACTCTATTGATGGCCTACGGGTCTGAATCGTGGTCGCGGAAGGTGCCATGTGCACCGCTACCGACGATACGACGCTCGCCTCCGGACTAGGATATATTCCTTCCGGGGAGGTCACAATGCATGATCGGTGATGAGTGCACCATGATCTTGTGGTGGTCGCGTCTGTTGAGTCGTTCACGGTGACATACCAGGATTGAGGGCGGTCCTGGATGGATGGTTGCACGCATCACTACGATCGGAGTTGTGACTGACCCTTAGATATCGGGCACGATGCTCATCTGATGTCATATGTTCGGGCACCAGATCCAGTTGTTTTACATTAATGATTTCGGGTCAGGGACCCTAGATGGATTTCCAAGTTCATGGCGATTTTTGGAACCGGCATGAACCCTAGAAAGGTTATTGTGGTACATGACGGTTTATGGGAACCGGGCATGAACCCTTAAATGGATGTTGTAGATCATGACGGTTCAGGGGGACCGGGTATGAATGTTTATGTTATGTATATATATGTATTCATATACCTTCCTTTACTTCTATTATCTCCTCTGTGGAGGGTCGTTGGCCTGGGTGGACCCCGGAGTAGTCACAGAGCACCGACTGAGTGGAGTCGCCCCCCAGTTGGGTTCCTTACTCTCGGACCCAGGGTTATATGTTTTACACACGGTACACTAATGTTAGTGTATTGGGGCCGATGCGGATGCTGGTGTTAACGTGCTGATACTAGTGTGGATGCTTGTGTGCTGGTACTAGTGCTGGTGCTGGTGCCGGTGATTGTGATGATAGTGAGTCACGAGTCGGGATGTGACTCCGTCAAGATGAGCATATGTTCGGTATCTGTGGTTCGGGAGTGGATCACGGATAGTGATGGACTGGATAGGATCCAACGGTAGTTGGGACGTGAGGATCGATCTGTCATTGAGGATTAGCGACCAATTGGTCAGGGTTGGTCAGGATTGGCCAGAGTTGGTCAGATATGGTGGTATACAGAGATTTGACTGCAGATCACAGCAGGAGTCTGTTGTGACTCTTCAGTCGAGCAGTACATCAGATTAGGATGAATTGACATCCTTTTCGATGTACATATACGGTCGTAAATGGGAATATGTCTATAAACAGTCAAAAAGGGGACACGTGGATGATGTCCAAGTATATTGATTCCGACGTAATTGGAATTTCATAATTGCGAGAGGTTGTGATTGAGGTGACACGAGGAATGCGGGTTTTCCGCATTGGTAATGGGTAATTCGAAGTCATTTTGGGTGACTTCTCAGGTTTTACCATGTAGATGACGGTTGTGTCACCATTATTTGTCTTGGGTCATCATGATGAGTGGGGTATTTTGTTCGCATTCACGTAGGATAAATTTTGAGGTCATTGTGTTGGATCATCCTTGGTTTTTCCTAGGTGGAATGACAAGAATCGATACGAGGTAATTGGAGAAAACCCACAGTCTCGACGTGTCGCGCCGTTGACTGATCTGTTTAGATGTGGGAATTGGTTGACGAACGATGTGACAATATGCAGATTCGTTGAGGGTGTAATACCCTATGATCGGATCTCAGGTGGATTGTTAGCTGAGTGAGCTTGTGTGGATCCTAAGTGGAGCAGGATCGTGACTTTTATAGGCGGGTGACTTAGTGATGGATTTGGGTTGTGATCTTGATGATCCAGATAGGTGGAGAGTTTATCACTCTTACTTGAATGTTTGAGTTGGGAATGTTGGGACTGAATTTCTTTTCGAAGTGAATCCCGTATAGTGTATTACTCGGGTGAGTAAATGTCCGACAAGGTTGGATTTGGTTAGCCTAGATGCGTGGATGTTGGGATTGGCTTCCCTATGAAGTCAATCAAATGTAATGTGTAATCGACTGAGCAGGTAACCGATAGGTTTGATTTTGGTACGTCTCGGTAGACGAGAACGAGATTTCGGGTTTTGGAATCTAATTTCATGATGACGATTCAGGATTCGATTTTGGAACTTGAAAGTGGATTTTTGGATTTGGGTTCGGAATGGTTATTCCAAATGCTAGCTTACGGAATAATGATTTCAGATTCAGATTTTGAAATAGATGTTGAGTTGGAGTTTTGATCTGCCAAATACTGGATTGGACAGATGGACTACAAAAATTGAAACGTGATTGGCTACGACGCAGGTTGTGGTTGTCGTCGTGTTTTTGTGGTTGTGGTTGTCGTCGTTGTTGTTATAGTGGAATAGTTGATGGATAGATGTACGTACCTTGTACGTTGTTCAAAATACGATACTAGGCATACTTGTGATGCATGGTGACGGTATATACGATATGCCAGTAGTACGTTGGTGAGCGTGTTGGTAGTCGGCTAAGTTCTGATACCATTGGATTAGTCGAGGACGTGAACTGGACATTGGATACTGCGCACTAGGTCATGGTATTTCTGATGGGTCTAGATACACACAGGTCGAGTGTTTTGTTGGTAGATGTATACTCAGGTTGAGTAAGTTGGTGGTTAGTGTAACCACAAAGGAGTATAGTGTTAGTTTTCGACTGGCGACTGTCAAGTGGTGATAGTTTGTCGGATGTGTCAACGTGGATCGATTAGGGAGATTTGGTGACTCCCTGTGGGAGCAGATAGCAGGATAGATTGGTGATTGAGCAATGAAACCGTCGAGTTGTTGTGTCAACGAAATGGTAGATTTGACAATTGGTGTCAATTCGTAACGTACGATTACTATCATTCGACGTGGTCGAGGGTAGTCGATGTGACGTGAGTATTAGTGGAACGCCTAGGTGCAGACGAGTTTTGTTCTGGATAGTTGGTGTACGAGTGTACACGTGTCGTGAGATCGAATTATTTCCACGAGGTAGTTGTGGAATCAGGATAGTTGGAATTTCGAGAACGAAACTAATTAAGGAGGGAAGAGCGGTTGGAATTAAATCAGTTGGAATTTCGAGGACGAAATTAATTAAGGAGGGAAGGTTGTAACGACCCGTCCCAAATTCCTGGATTAGATTAGTGACTAATCGTGATTAGTGAGGTTAATTCGTGATTAGTTGGGCGAAATCGGACGAGCGATGCAAAATGACCGTTTTGCCCCAAGATTGATCAAAACGTTGACTTTTCATTCGGACTGTCAAACGGACTTTGACCGATGACTGTGAGATAGTTCGTGACGTCACGAGTTCATAAACAGGTTTCACATTCAATTCCGACATTCAAGGAAGAAGTTATGACGTACGGAAGTTTAAGGGCATTTTGGTAATTTTGGTTAAAAGGGGCAAATAGTTGACTTTTTGACTGGGAGGTCTGATGGCCGAGGGCCAAGGACCGTTACGTAGATCAGGACAATACGAATCCGTAGACAGGTGGTACGTCGAAGTTATGTAGATCGGGTGAAGTTATGGGTCACGGAGGTTCTGTATCACTATGCACGTACTTCGAGACGATGATAACTTGGTAATATCTGATTGTTCAGATATTTTGGTGGGACCCATGGATGAGTGACAAGTGTCACTCATCCCATTGGGAAATTTCCCTAAAAAATGGATCTACATAATTAAATATCATTATAATTATTATTTTATAATTAATCTTTCTACCACTCAATTCTAGCCCTCCATCCAATCTAAATCTCTCAAATTCTAACCATCCATCTAATCCTCTCCTCTCTCATCTGATTAACATCATCTCCTTTGTTCATCCTCACAACCCGAACACCCCATTTTCTTCATTTTCCATATTTCAAACAAACACACAAACAACACACATTCCCTCATCACCTGCGACTGAGACTAGAGAGATAGTGAAAGACTGATATGATGAAGGACTGAGACGACAAGGACGGTGGCACACGGCGGGGAAAACCTGAAAACCTTGAGTAAGTAGGTTTGAAATTCGAGTTTGAGTATGGGAGGTTTTTAATCGATTCTATTAATAGGGTTGTCTTTCTGGCAGCTAAATAGGAAGGTTTGAATAGGAAGGGATGGTGGAAGACGGTGCAGACGCCTTGAACGGCGACGGGTTTCTAGGTCATGGAAACCAAGTGGTCAATGTACGGTTTTCTAAGGTTTTTCTTATGTTTTTAAGAATGAAAAAGATGGGAAATGAGATTAGGAACAAGTGGGGATTAAAATGGGTTGAAAAGGATCGAAAACATAAAGGTTTGGATGTTGAACCGGTCCAAACCGGTACAGACCGGTTCAGTTGCAGGTGAACCTGTAACGACCCGTCCCGAATTCCGGGATTAGATTAGTGACTAATCTTGATTAGTGAGGTTGATCGGTGGTTAGTAGGACGAAATCGGACAAAATGTGCAAAATGACCGTTTTGCCCCTAGTCGTGGGTAAAATGTTGACTTTTTGATCGGGCGGTCAAATGGACTTTGACCGATGACCGTGACGTAGTTTGAGACGTCACGAGTTCATAGACAAGTGGCACGTTCGATTCCGACATTCGAGGAGAAAGTTATGATGTTCGGAAGTCGAGAGGCATTTTGGTAATTTGGCATATTAGGGGCCAAATGTTGACTTTTTGACCGGGAGATTCGATGTACGAGGGCCAAGGACCATTATGTAGGTCTCGTCGATACGAATCCAATGACAGGCGGCATGCCGAAATCGGAGTTCCGACGACGAAGTTCTGGTCACGGGAACGAATTAACGAACCGAGGCTCCGATTAAAACAATATTATAATATTGAATAGTGACCGTTGACTGTGCACACCTGGATGAGTGACAAGTGTCACCCATCCCTTGTTTTAGGGCTTAAAACCAGCTCCCTGTTTTCCTCTAAACACCATCATCATCTCTAATCATCTTGTCCTCCATCATTTACCTTCATTTTCTTTGCATTTTCTTCCTACCGTGAACAAGCATGAACTGAGTGATGAGAGAATTGAGTTCCCCTCCACAACTGAGTTTGAGAGTGTGAAATTGAGAGGTTTAAGGACTATTTTTAGCTGAGAAAATCACGAGAGACAGAGAGAAGGAATCGGGAATCAAAATCGAAAATTTAGAAAAATTGGGGGGGGGGGGGGGGGGGGATTCGAATACTGAGAGATAGGCCCTGAGGATCAAAATTGAGTTCAATTTGAGCCTTCTGGGATTTCTACAATCAGTTTCGTCGAAAGAATGAAGGAAATTGGTGCCCAATTCACTCTGAACGGGCTTGGTAACAGAGGGCTTGAGTCGAGGTTGAGTCGTGATCGTGGGATGATCAAATGACGAAATTGATATGGGGAAACACTTTCTCATGGTCCACTGATACTTCTGGGTGAATCAATTGGAAGAAATCAGCAGCCATTGATGGAATTCGATGAAGGAACAGTGACGGGTGTTCTTCATTGTTCATCGTGGAATCGATGGATTTTAGGTAAGGTTTTGTGTAATCAACGTTACAGACCTTTAATTATACTTAATAAGAATCTATTTGAATGTTCAATTGAAGAATTTAAGCCTGAATTGGCAGAGAACTGAACGGGTCATCTCGCGGGCCAACAGGATCCGTTTACCAGAGAGTCGGGTTGGGACGATGACACTGTAGCAGGCGCGTGGGTTTCACACGCAGCCACTCACGGCGGCGCGTGACGGCGCGTGGGCACGAATCTCGAGGTGAGGTCAACATGACTTCTGTTCTATTTAATGTAACGGACATTTTGGAATTGGTTTCGTGTCGATCGGACACCGTCTCGATATTGTTCGGGACGTCCGAAGGTTTTAAATCGAGTTTAAAAATAGTTAAAAATTCGAGAAAATTACGGGACTTTAATAGGATGTTAATGAAGAGGTTAGTGACCCTCTAATGTGATTTGGACAGGATTGGGAGTCCCGGTGATAGTGGTATGGCCCGGGAGGGCCTATGGCATGCGTATCGAGGCGTATCGTTAAACGGTCTGTGAGTGAACTTTAGTTTTATAAATTCTATGCATGCTTAACTGTTTTATATGAATTATGATTGTGATTGTATGATGTTGATTTGGATATTGGTAAATTATACGGTTTAACGTATTTCGAGGCAATTTACGCGCTTGCATGTAAATCGAGGTTTTTTCGGTTTTGCACGGATTTTCCATGTTTATGGTCTTGGATAAGATTTGAGGAAATGATTTTAAAATTGGAAAGATAAACTCGGGCTTAGGCCCACTTGTTTGGAAACCTCGGACTTGGAGTCCAATTGAGTACGTAATCGGGCTAGGGGCCCAATTGCTTTATGAAATCGGGCCAAGGCCCCAGTTGTTACGAAATCGGGCTGAGACCCATTTGAGTGATATTATCGGGCCAGGGGCCCAGTTGATTTACGAATTAGGGCTGTGGGCCCAGTGGTTTATAAAATCTGGTCGTGGGCCCAGTGGTTACAAAATCGGGCATGAGGCCCAGTTGGGTTATAAATGTGATTTCGGGTCTGGGACCCTATGTTAATAAATGTGATTTTGGGTCTGGGACCCTATGTTAATAAATGTGATTTCGGGTCTGGGACCCTATGTTTAATAAATGTGGTTTCGGGTCAGGGACCCTAAATGGAATTGTGATGTTTTATGGAGATTTCAGGCAAGGGCCCATTGTAATATTGTGAAATGATTTAATAAAACTGTTTCCATATACCATCTGGATACGAGGATATATGATGGTCTCCTCCAGGTGTCTGGGACACTGGAGAAGTCACGGTGCATTGCCTGTGAGGGGTCATCGTACGGAGTTACCGGACCGTATAATGACTCAGGAGCAGGATTGCTATGATTGACGTCTAGGACGTCAGACATCTGTGATGTCAGAGATATGGACCCGGAGAGACCCCGGACAGCACGCGTTGCTTATTATACCGTGAGATATGACGTCTGGGACGTCAAGCGTCTGGGACGCTAAGCATCTGGGATGCTGGTGATGGTAATGGTAAATATGGATTAATGAATCTATGAAATGGCTTTTCGGTTGGATTGGTGTTTATGTGGTAAAAATGGATTATTGGTTATGAAATGGTATTTCGGGTCGGGGACCCTAAATGGTTTTGGATTTATGGATTTATGTTTATGGCTTGGGGCGGTGGCCCACGTGGTTTTAATATGTCTGGTAGTGGTATTCCATAGTTTTGGGCTGAGTTCCCACACTTGGTTTTGAGTTAACGGTTTTTGGGCTAAGGCCCTAATGGCTTGGTTGAACAAACGTTTTGGTTACTGGTTTTCGTTGCATGCATACGTTTTTATTGGAGGGCATAAATGTCTTATAACTGTGTTTACTAAACTTAATGATTTTCGTCCACTCACAGCTTTTATTGGTTTTAATGCCCTTCAGGTTGATTACGGATGCGACTGCAGCAGAGACTGGGACATTGCACACCTCCTCCATCGATCCTTGCGCACTCTGGAAGCCCCGTATGGGCAGTGACTCTTGGTTATCCCTTGTCTGACACCTCTTGTTGGACGGGAGCAGGGCACATTCCACGGTAATCTCGGGGGGGATTGGGATAGGTCCTGTCAGAACCGGTTGAGCGTTTGGGAAGACGATGAATAGTGCGCGAGTGATCTCACGCGCAACACCTTCACTGGGCGCGTAGGGGCACGTGAGTGATATTTTGGGAATTTTTTCAACATGTGAAATCTTCTATTCGATGTAACAAACATTTTGGGACTAGTTTCATGTCGATCGAACACCGTCTCGATAATGTTCGGGGCATCGGAAGGTTTAGGATCGGGATTAAAAATAGTTAAAAATTTCAGAAAATTACGGGACTTTAATGGGAGGTTATTTAAGTAGTTAGTAACCTTCTATTACAATTTGGACAGGTTTGGAAGTCCCGGTGATGGTGATTAGCTCGGGAGAGCCTTATGGCATGCATATCGAGGATTGGTCTAAATGAAATGGATTTGGATTTCCAAAAGGATAAACTCGGGTATGAGACCCATTTGGTTTTGTCTCGGGCATATGACCCTATTGATGGCATATAGGTTTGAATCGTGGTCGCGGCAGGTGCTATGTGCATGGCAACCAACGATACGACGCTCGCCTCCAAATTAGGATATGTTCCTTCCGGAGAGGTCACGATGCACGATCAGTTGGCGGGCAGCCGATGGAGGCTCGACTTCGAAGTGCTGATGGTTCAGGATATCGATCGGTGATGAGTGCACCATGATCTTGTGGTGGTCGCATCGGTTGATTCGTTCACGACGACATACTAGGATTGAGGGCGGTCCTAGATGGATGGTTGCACGCATCACTACGATCGGAGTTGTGACTGACCCTTAGATATCGGGCATGATGCCCAGCTGATGTCATATGTTCGGGCTCGAGACCCAGTTGTTTTACATTGATAATTTCGGGCCAGGGACCCTAGATGGATTTCCAAGCTCATGGTGGTTTATGGGAACCGGCATGAACCCTGGAAAGGTTATTGTGGTACATGACGGTTTATGGGAACCGGGCATGAACTCTTAAATGGATGTTATAGATCATGACGTTTCAGGGGGACCGGGCATGAATGTTTATTTTATGTATATATATGTATTCATATACCTTCCTTTACTTCTATTATCTCTTCCGGGGAGGGTGGTTAGCCTGGGTGGACCCTAGAGTAGTCACGGAGCACCGACTGAGTGGAGTCGTCCCCCAGTTGGGTTCCTTACTCTCAGGAAGGCTTGGATCGTAACCTCAGGACGGGTCATTGGTCTACGGACATTGACCTTGGACTCTGAGAGACTTGGGTTTGAGACCCCGGGTAGCACGTGCGTAGCTTTGGAAACCGTGACAGGATTGGTTGTGTGATTATATGTATATATGATATATGATATGTGATATATGATATATGATATGTGATGTACAATATAGGATATGTGATGTGTACAAGTTTTGGGTTGAGTCCCGTATGGATTTGGGCAGTGCCCCGTATGGTTGGTATCTTTCTGGATTTGGGCAGTGGCCTGTGTATTCGGTTTCATTTACGATTTTTGGCTAAGGCCCTAATGAACGGTTTGATAAATTGTTTTTGAATGCATGCATGCTTTTTAGTGAAGGGTACAAATGTCTTCCTTAAATTTTTTTTATAAACTCTTGTTTTGTCCACTCACAGCTTTTAATGTTTTGACTGCCCTTCAGGTTGACAACGAATGTGGACTGTAGCAGAGACCGAGATATTACATACCTCATCCGGATCCTGGCGTACTCTGATAGCCCGAGAGGGCAAAGGTCGGAAATATCCCTTGTCTGACACTTCGTGTCAGAAGGGAGCAGGGTCATCCCGCGTTAATCACGGGGGGATTGGGATGGCTCCTGTCATGAACCCTTGAAAGGTTTTGAGAATGTTTTCAAATGGTTTTTCGTATACCGTTATTTATATATGGATTGTCTCCTCCGGGGAGGGTCGTTGGCCTGGGTGGACCCCGGAGTAGTCACGGAGAACTGACTGAGTGTAGTCGCCCCCGTTGGGTTCCTTACTCTCAGAACGGCTATGGATTATAACCCCCACCAGAGAGGGTCATTGATCTATGGACATTGAACTGGGTGGACCCTTGGGAGACTTGAGATTTGAGACCCCGGGTAGCACGCGCGTAGATCTAGATACCGTGATAGGATTGGTTATATGATATATACGCTAAACATGATTTCTTGGTTTTGCAAAATTGTGTTTTATGGATAATAAATGGATTTGGGCTGAGTTCCCACATATGTTTCCTCTGTTATGGATTTCTGTAAATGGTTTTGTGCAGGGGCCCGTATGATTTTGGTTATTGAAACATATGTGGTTTGGTAAATGGTTTTACCATGCATGCATGCTTTTTAGTGAAGGGCATAAAGGTCTTTTATAAAATGTGTTTTATGAACTTATTACTTTTCGTCCAATCACAGTCTTTCTGTTTTCAATGCCCCTCAGGTTGATTACGGATGCGGACTATAGCAGAGACCGAGATATCACATACCTCCTCCGGATCTTAGCGTACTCTGGAAGCCAGTCGGGCTAAAGGTTCAAACTTTCCCTGGTCTAACACTTCGTGTCGGATGGGATCAGGAGCGTCCCTCGTTAATCCCGGGGAGATTGGGACGGGTCCTGACATTAGCACGTATAGAGCCTTCTTCAACTTATACACTTTTTTTGGACTGTCTTTTTTCTCATAGCCCCTTAGTTGTTCCACAAACACGTCCTCCTTTAGCTCACCATAGAGATACGCTGACTTTACGTCTAATTGGTACACTGTCCAACCCCTTTGTGCAACAAGAGCAATGATCATACGTACCGTATCCATCCTCGCCACAGGAGCAAATACTTCGGTATAGTCGACTCTATACTATTGTGCATAGCCTTTAGCTACTAGGCGTGCTTTGTGCTTGTCCAGCTCCCCATTTTCGTTAAGTTTCGTCTTATAGACCCACTTAACACCAATCTTTTTTGCACCAACTGGTAGATCAATCCACACCCAAGTTTCATTCTTCTCAATGGACTTTATCTCAGAGTCCATAGCATCTCTCCACTTCTCATGTTTTACAGCTTCTTCGAAATGCACAGGATCAGTAGATGCAAAGAATACCAAGTTAGTCATATCTTCTTCTTCTTCAGATAAGCCTTCACCACTCTCGTAGTCATTCATCCAGATTGGTTTTCTTCTAATCCTTTATTCACGCCCTTCTTCACTATTATTTGAAGAAATAGACCCCACTTCTCTAGTATCACTTTCTCCTTCACTGTCTTCTTCGTTGACACCATTTACAACAGTATCCTCTTCATTCTCACCCCACTCCAAATCAGTTGTAATTAACTCTTGATAACTCTTTTCCCAGTCCCAACACTTATCTTCTTCAAATTTGACATCTCGGCTTACTAAAATCCTCTTTGACACTAGAACATAAAGCATGTAGGCTTTGGACTCCTCACTGACACCAAACAATATGCAACTGAAACTTTTATCTTCTAGCTTGGTTCTTTTGGCATCGAGTATGTGCACATGTGAGACACATCCAAACACTCGAAGGTGTTCGAATTAAGGCTTTATTCCACTCCAAGCCTCTTCTGACGTCATATTCTTCACAATCAAGGTTGGACTTCGGTTTAGAACATGTACCGTCCAGTTTACTGCTTCCGGCCAGAATCTTTTTGGAATCTTCTTTTCTGACAACATACATCGAACCATGTTCATGATTGTCTTGTTCTTCCTTTTTGCCACCCCATTTTGTTGTGGAGTATATGCAGCTGTCAATTATCTCTTGATGCCATTCTCCTTACAGAACTGATTGAACTCTTGTGAAATAAACTCTCCTCCACGACCAGTACGTAAACATTTAATGTAAGTGCCTATTTCTTTCTCAACAAAACTATTAAAATATTTAAACATACTGAAAGCTTCTGATTTCTCACATAAATAATAGACCCATGTTTTCCGACTAAAGTCATCAATAAACCAGATTGTGTACCTCTTGTTGCTATTTGAAAAAGGCGTGATTGGACCACATAAGTTTGCATGGATCAGTTGAAGCTTCTATGATGCTCTCCAACAGCTTTTCTTTGGGAAAAGATCACGTTGTTGTTTTCCTATCATGCAATCCTTACACAGGGTTGTGGGAGCAGCAAGCTGTGGCAATCCATGTACCATCTTCTTGAATTGGAGTGTTTGCATACCATTATAGCTCAAATGGCCATACATTCGATGCCACAATTGAGACATATCTTGAGTGGTTGTATGAAAGCAGGCAGCCTTGCTTGGTGGAGACATAGCGGATAGAAAGAACATTCGATTGGCTGACATTTCAGATTAAATAATCAACCCTTTCTCTGGATGATAAATTTGACATTTTCCATGTTGAATGAGAATCGCTAATCCTCTCTCCTGCAACGCCCTATACTCAACAAGTTGTTTTTCAATTCTGAAACATAGAATACCTCAGTAACTACATGGACAGTTCCATTCATTTGTAGCCTCACGCTGCCTTTTCCCATAACTGATATCCTCGAGTTATCTCCGAGCTTAACCTTCTGTCTAAAGCTTTCATTGAGATCAGCGAACTAGGCTTTGTCTCCGCTCATATGATTGCTGCACCCCGGGTCCAGAAACCAAATATCTTCTCTTTTTGCTCCATGTAGCTTTACATACGACATCAGCATCATTGCTTCCTTTTCTTCAAGGTCAACAAAATTGGCTTTTTTGCCCCAACTTGGACACTCATATTAAAAATGTCCGAGCTTGTGGCAATTATAACACTCAATAAGGGATTTGTCAAATGTTTGATGCCCTCTACCTCTGCCTCTTCCTCTATATGAGCCTCTGCCACATCCTCTTCCTCCTGACTTATCTTCATGAGTGATCTTCAAGGCATGTTCTTCCCCATCATGCTTGTGAAATTTCTGCTCATGAACAATCAGCGAGCTTTGTAATTCATCAATGGACAGCTGGTCAATATCTTTCGACTCCTTAATAGCACAAACTATGTAATTAAATTTGTCTGTTAAGGAACAAAGTATTTTTTTTCCACAATTGTGACGTTTACTATGCGTTCACCATGCACCCTCATCTTATTTGCAACAGACATCACACGAGAAAAATAATCAGAGATTTTCTCACCAGTTTTCATCTCTAAGATTTCAAACTCTTTACGAAGAGCTTGTAGGATCGACCACTTCACCTTTGTGTTCCCTTCATATTTCTTTCTCATCGAGTCCCATATTTTCTTTGAAGTGTCCTTCTGAAGTATGGTCTCCAAGATGGTTCGGTCGATTGCCTGAAACAAGTAATTCTTCACTTTCATATCCTTCAACTTCAACTCATCGAGATTCTTTTGCTGTGCCTCAGTCACAGCTGCTCCATCTTCTGTTTCTGTAACCAGTCTCCACTAGGTGCCAATATTCCTTGGACCTCAGAAAATTTTCCATTAACATGCTCCAATGGTCATAATGACCATCGAAGCGGGGAATTGCTGGCTGCACAAAATTCCCTTCACTCGTCATACCTCTCTCTCTTTGTTTGCAAGTCACTCAAAAAGTTTGCGGCTTTTTTTCTCAGGCCCAGTGGGGGCTCTGATACCAGGTTGTTGTGATACAAAAGAACTCAAACGAAACAGGACACTTAATCTGGGAGAATAACTTGATATTGAATTCAACAAACTCTACTTATTATATAACCTTACAACTTCCTAAATACAAGCAAAGATTACAGCCCACGTTTACTCTAACAGAAACATGGTTATCAACAAAAGAAAGAGTCAAAACAACTACTCCCTAGTCAACAGGGATTATTCAGAAACAGAAGATTAAATCTAACAAAAACACCTACAAACTCGTCAATAGTCAAGGACGTGACATTCCTTAAAATAGTATGGAGCAAGCATGGGACCAGAGAAATGAGCAATTTAGAGTCTCCTTCAACTTCAAGATCATGAACTCAGCGCACTCGAGCTTGAAGTAAGCCCTCCACGAGAGCCATACCTTTAGCTCTAAGAACCTCTGTACACAATTCCTCGAACGGGCACGGATGGGAAGACCATTAGCATCGCTGATAATAAACCCAGGAGATGCATTCTCATCATTTCTAAATAAACCAGCAAAATTCAATTTGAAAACATCATATGATGGAGAATTCGATCGAAAATGACATTATTTGGAGCTGTTTGAATTTGTCCCAATTCACTGAAAAATGGCTACGACCAATGGCATTTGCAGTGAAAAACTCTCGTTGAGATGAGGGTTTTTTTTTTTTTTAATTGAAAATCCAATTATTTCTTCCAGTCCATATTTTCTAGCAAGTGAGAATAGCAAGGCTCGGAGGAGAAATGCCATCCTGAGTGTCATAATGGGGAAGAGAGGCCAACCAAGATAACAGTGGCATCAGGTTGTGGTGGATGAATAAAGCTTTCACTTCGACTATAGGTTTGTTGAGCAAAAAGGCAGTTAATATGCAAATGTTGGATAGACTCCACATCTTGATTACAAAAAGAACAATAAATATCTCCAACACCCAAGTGTGGCATTGAAGTCATTCTCTAGTGTTCAAACCTTTTCTAGATAAATATCCATGCAAAGAATTTAACCTTGTGAGGTATAGGAAGCTTCCACATTCTATTTAGGAGATTCAATCCGTATGAATTGAGTTCTTTTCATCTTGAAAATTGGAAGCAGACTTGATAGAGAATTCACCATCTGGGCTTGGACCCCGAACAAATCTATCCTCCTGTTGCACAAGTACTGTAATAGGCAACGAGATAGCATGAATAGCTCTAACAATAATTTTCGGCAATAGCTCTCAAAGAGCATAAATATTCCTTGAACCATTAAGAATAAATTTAATAACTGTTATATACCAATCTAGATTTTCAAGATGTTGCTGATCTATAAATCTAGCAAGGCGATAAGGTAAAGGCTAATTGAAACCCCAAAATTAATATTTTTACCACTTCCCACAATCCACCTCATTCTCTTTTCTAGCATCAAGAATACATTTCCAAGCATGATCGAGAACTACTAGCCTTCTGAGGACATAAAACAAAAGTTAGACATACGTAAATATTTAGCATGCACCAGCTTATCCCACTAATTAGAGTGGTCCATAAAAATCTTCCATCCCAGTTTAGCCAAAGCTACTTTATTAAAAATCCCAATAGGCCTTATGTCCAGCCATCACGGTGACCAGCCATACAAATTAATATCTTTTTAAGCCACAGGTGGACAGAAAATCGCATAGAGGATTCCCCACCAGAGGACCCCGACCAGATCATGCTCATGTCCTCCCAGCGTAAGCCTTTACCCTAGACAAAATATCCATATTTGATTTTTTTTCATACTCTTAGCTAACTTCATAGGGTGAGGAAACAAGATAAATATGATTCAGCAAACCAGTCACACTAGAATCTAATTATGTGAGCTTTCTAGCTCTGGAAAAAGTGTTACATTTCCAACCTGCTAATTTATTTTCAATCCTCAAAAGAAGCTCATTTTTGTTAATAGGATCTTTGCAGAAAATGATATTTTGAATACCTAAATATTTACCAATTGTAACTTTATGCTGAATACTTAAGACGTTCACTATATTTATTCTTGTGGTGCTCATAGTGTTAGATGAGACATACAAGGATGATTTTTAGTAATTAATTTGCTGTCCTTAAAATTTAGAAAACTCGATAATAATTCTCACTATATTCCTAGTTGCGTTTGTTGTTGTTTTGAAAAAAAGTAAGACAATCACTTGCAGAAACTAGAAATTCTAAAACCATCAGAAGATGAAAGAACACCCATTTCATTTTTTGATCAGATTGAAACCTCATTAAGATTCCTTATGAACGGCTCCATGATATAAGAGGTGACGACACACACCCCAAATAGGAAATTCCACCAGGACGGCAAGATAGAGGTATACTGGCTGACATCCCAAAGGTCATGTTCAGATAATGAAAGCCAAAAGTTAAAAACTATAAGTTTTATGAGATCGTATGAAACATAATAAATAGAAACCAATTAGCAATTTATCACGTCATTGGAAGTTCAGAGCACAGTACACAATTTTTACGATCATAAAGTTTAAACAACTACATGAGTTATGTTGATTTCCAAATGCTCACACCCACAGGCAGCAGTGTGAAAGTCAAGGCAATAACTAAGAACTCCTGCTTGCTAAGCCTAAAGTACCACTAAGACTTGAGGGGTACAAAAATAGAAAAGTGAGTGGCCCTTACAATTTATGTCAATGCAAAACAATAAGTTAAAAGCATAATTTAACCCCTCAGTTTTGAAAACAAACTCAAAAGCTATCATCAATGCATACACGACAAACATGCCCATTTTATGAGAAATTAATAATTTAAAAATAATATGCAGTCACAAAAATCATCATGAGGCACATGTATAGAACATATAACCCACTAGTTATACTTTTTAGTTGCTCGAGTCATGCGCACAAGACAAGTTAGTATATATATATATATATATATATATATATATAGTTTACTCGTGTACCTCGACCATGTGAAGTGCACCATCACCTCATGTCTCTTAGAGCTCGGGGACAAACATTGTGCTATTTAACTGGCATTTGAGCTAGTATGGATGATCGATCATGTGGAGGCTGAAATGTTGCCAACATAGGGGTACTAAAGATGCTGGTGGCTCTAGGTGGGCATACTAACCATAATCTCATCTCAAGATCATCAACACTCTAATCACAATCATAATCAAATACTAAGGAATTCATTTAAAACACAATCACACACACACACACACACACACATCTCATTAAGCTAAGGTATGCATAAGCAATCTCATAATAATAATCTTAGATTAACATTCAAGAATCGTACTCAAGAAATATAATATAATAAGTATATAAGGCATTTCTTGGAAAATATAATATAATAATCATGAAAGACAGCTAGGGATATATATATATATATAATCACGCAAGGTTTGCTCGGGAAGTATAATATAATATTCATAGTCAAGTCAAAAGATAAGTCAATAACTCATCTACCACAACTTAACTACAAGGCTAACCACCACTTCAAATATTAAAATCATAGTAAAATGTGCAAGTAAAAGAAAATGACCAAAATCGGTGTTTTGAGAAAAATGTCCATTAACTAACTAGTCAGAGAGTCGAAATCACTCGACATGCCAATCCAACATAAGCTCCAAGCTGTTACAACCTTAAATGAAGTCAACCACAAAGATTATTAACAACTTCCAAAGGAAATACTAAAGAAAATCATTCTTCAGTTGCTCATAACAGTGGCATCCATGTGGCTGACAGGTGGCACCCACGTGGCTCCATGTGTCTGCCAACGGTACACACATGGCTTCAGGTGTATGTCATGCTCAGGCATGAACCCATAATTTGAACATGGTATGGGCTAAATTGCAAAGTATAATTTAGCAAAATTGACAGTAAATACATATTATACGTAAACAGTCCAAAGAAAAAACAACGTACTCGAAAATAAATATGCAATTTATTACAATGAAAAACTACTTAAATTGTACCATACGAGTCTTTAAGGCACTAAATTCGTCAATTATCGAATCTATGTTGATGTCTTCAGCAAGTTCCTTTTGTATGTTGAGAATCATACAATCTCCAAGAAAGTCGTCGTTCATATTGTTTTGAAGTCGATTTTTAATGATTTTCACAGTTGAAAATGATCACTCTGTTGTAGCAGTAGAAACAGGGAGAGTCAATACTAGCCCGATTAATCTCTCAATAAAAAATGTGTCTTCCATGATATAACAAGTTCTTCACATAAACTAGAAAATGAAGTCATATTCAGAAGTTGTGAAAGATTAAGTATCTCATATTCATAATGTTGTATTAATAAGCAGATGTCATAATCTTTGAAATCTTCAGGATAGAACTTCTTCGCCAAATTACATATCTTATCAATGTCAAATGATTTGTACCCATCACAAGGCTCCAATGAAGTGCCAAGAGTAAAAAGCTCTATTGCTTGCTCGGAGAATCTACCTTCCAACCCATTCAATTGAGAGTCAAGCACACCATCAAATATGTTAATACGGAAGAAATGCTCAACTGTAATAAAATTCTTTTGTTGACAAGATCTACTTGTACCTTCCATATATAGAGAATTGAAATCGGGAATGCTTATGTCATCCTTTTCACAAAAAGATACCACCCTTGCAATGAAAGCATCCCAACCATTTTGTCTCAACTTTAGAAGAAAATACTTTGTACTTGAAATCAATTTCATTGCATTTACTATGTCTTGAGATTTCGATTACAATTGTTTATAAAGAACATTAGTGATGCCCATAACATTATCCAACAAATGCAAGTTACAAATTCAAAAGATCTCAAATCTTTATACACATATTTAGCTTCCCCACGCACTTTGTTGTTAAGTCCATTTTTTCCATGTTTCGAAGAACTACACATGTAGGGTTAAACAAGGCAATCAACCTCCTAATAGACTCAAAATATCACAACCCATCCCAATCCCCCTAGGATTAACACGGGATGTGTCGTGTTCCCGTCTGACACGAAGTGTCAGACAAGGGAATAAATTAAAACTTTAGCCCGACCAGCTTTCAGAGCACGCTAGGATCCGGTGAAGGAGTGTGATGTCTCGGTCTCTGCTACAGTCCGCATACGTAATCAATCTGAACGACATTGAAAAACGGAAAAGACTATGAGTGGAAAAAAATAAAAGAGTTCATAAAAACATATTTCATAAAAGACCTTTATGCCCTTCACTAAAAAGCATGCATGCATAGGAAAACCATTTATCAAACCACATATGTTTCAATAACCATTTATAGGGTCTCAGCCCCAAATTCCGTAAATTCAAAACATATGGGCCCCTGCCCAAATCCATTTACAGAATTCCATAACCGTATCAAACATATGTGGGAACTCAGCCCAAATCCATTTATTATCCATAAAACACAATTTCGCAAATCCAAGAAATCATGTTTATCATATATATATATATATCACATAACCAATCATGTCATGGTATCTAGAGCTACGTGCGTGCTACCCGGGGTCTCAAATCTCAAGTCTCCCCAGGGTCCACCCAAGTCAATGTCTGCAGATCAATGACCCTCCCTGGGGGTTATAATCCATAATAGCCTTTCTGAGAGTAAGGTACCCAACTGGGGCGACTCCACTTAGTTAGTGTTTCGGAACTACTCTGGGGTCCACCTAGGCCAACGACCCTCCCTGGAGGAGACAATCCATAATATAAAGGATGGTATATGAAAAATCATTTTGTAATCGTTCTCAAAACCTTTCAAGGGTTCATTCTCGGTCCCCATAAATCGTCATGAACCAGAAATCCATTTATGGGTCCCCGACCCGAAATCACAATCATAAACCATAACTGAGCCTCAAGCCCGATTTCGTAAACCAACTGGGCCTCGTGCCCAATTCGTAAACCAAATGGGACTCGTGCCCGATATCGTAAACCAAATGGGCCTCGTGCCCGATATCGTAAACCAAATGGGCTTCGTGCTCGATTCGTAAATCAATTGGGCCTCAAGCCCGATACGCAAATCAACTGGGCCTCGAGCCTGATACGTAAACCAACTTGGCCTCCGACCCAATTCCTTGTTAAATCAAATGGACTTCAAGTCCGAGAGTTCATAAATCAAATGGGTCACGTGCCCGATTCCAAATTTTCAAACCTGAAATCAGTTCACAAACCAATTGGGCCCCTAGCTCGATAAAGTGACTAAAAGGCACTTCGAGTTTGAGGGTTTCCAAAAAAAAAGGGTCTCATGCCCGATTTTACCTTTTCAAATCCAAAACCATTTCATTAAATCATTTCCAAAACCATAAGCACGTATAATCAGTGCAAAATCGTAAACCTCGATTTACGTACAAACACGTAAATCGCCTCGAAATGCGTGAAATCGTGTAAATCACTAACATCCAAATCATTATCATAGAATCACATATATAAACCATATAAAACATTTATGCATGCATCACAGTTTAGAAATCAAGATCAACTCACAGACTGTCCTAAGCTACCGCCTCGATTTGTGTACCGTAAGCCTCCCCTGGCTAATCACTGTCACGTTATCTAGAGCTACGCGCGTGCTACCTGAGGTCTCAAATCTCAAGTCTCCCCAGGGTCCACCTAGGTCAATGTTCGCATATCAATGACCCTCCCTGGGCGTTATAATCCATAATAGCCTTCCTAACAGTAAGGTACCCAACGGGGACGACTCCACTCAGTTAGTGCTCCATGACTACTCTGGGGTCCACCTAGGCCAACGACCCTCCCCGGAGGAGAAAATCCATAATATAAAGGATGGTATATGAAAAAACCATTTTATAATCGTTCTTAAAACCTTTCAAGGGTTCATGTCCAGTCCCCATAAACCGTCATGAACCATAAATCCATTTATGGGTCCCCGACCCGAAATCACAATCATAAACCATAATTGGGCCTCAAGCCTAATTTCGTAAACCAAATGGGCCTCGTGCCCGATTTGTAAACTAAATGGGCCTCGTGCCCGATATTGTAAACCAAATGGACCTCGTGCACGATATCGTAAACCAAATGGGCCTCGTGCTCGATTCGTAAATCAACTAGGTCTCGAGTCCGATACGCAAATCAATTGGGCTTCGATCCCAATACGTAAACCAACTGGGCCTCCGGCCCGATGCCTTGTTAAATCAAATGGACTTCAAGTCTGAGAGTTTGTAAATCAAATGGGTCTCGTGCTCGATTCCATATTTTCAAACCCAAAATCAGTTCACGAACCAATTGGGCCCCTAGCCCGATAACGTGACTAAAAGGCACTTCGAGTCCGAAGGTTTCCAAAACAAATGGGTCTCATGCCCGATTTTACCTTTTCAAATCCAAAACCATTTCATTAAATCATTTCCAAAACCATAAGCACGTATAATCAGTGCAAAACTATAAACCTCGATTTACGTGCAAACACGTAAATCGCCTCGAAATGCGTGAAATCGTGTAAATCACTAACATCCAAATCATTATCATAGAATCACATCTATAAAAAATATAAAACATTTATGCATCCATCACAGTTAGAAATCAAGATCCACTCACAGACCGTCCCAAGTTGCCACCTCGATTTGTGTACTGTAAGCCTCCCCGGGCTAATCACCGTCACCGGGACTTCCAGCCTGTCCAAATCATACTAGAGGGTTACTAACTACTTCATTAACCTCTCATTGAAGGTCCGTAATTTTCCCAAATTTTTAACTATATTTAAACTCGATTCTAAACCTTCGGACGTCCTGAAGTATATCGAGACGGTGTCCAATCGACACGAAACCAGTCCCAAAATATTCGTTATATCGAATAGATTAATTCACATGTTGAAGTCATCCCCAAAAGACCCACCATGCGCCTTCACGTGCCGCCCAAAGGGATTTCGCGTGAAGCCCAAAGGGGCTGCGCGTGAAGCCCACGCGCCAGCACTATTCATTGTCCCTAACCTTGCGACAGACCGGTTCAGATCAGTTCAGTCTAACCAAACTGGCGCTCACGGTTCAGCCCAATTTCTCACTCATTTTCAATCCATTTCTATCCATTTTCATTCCTATAGGTTCCTAACAACTAACCCAATCGATCTAGTCATTCAAAACATGAAAAACGGGTCGAAATGATACCTCCAAGATCGAAGAACGAAACGGCCACCTGCAACTAGCTTTTGTCATCGACTCCGGCCATCCCAACCCTCGAAATCAATCCAAACCTTCCCCTAAGATCGCCAGAAACATAACCCAACCTTTAGAACAAAACGAAAACCCCTAAAACTCGTAGTCCAAAATTCAAAACAACTTATCTACGGTTTCGGGTTTTCCTCCTTCGTGGCCACCGCTGTGGCCCGTCGACCAAGACCACTTGTCATTCACTCTCTCTCAGTCCTCACAGTTGATCACACAAGATGGATAATGGTGGTGAGGTGCTAATTGTTGTGTTTGTCTCTCGGTTTTCAGAAGAACAAAATGAAGAAGATGAAGAAGATATTTGCATGGTTGAAGAAGGGAGGAAGGTGAGTTTGGTGTGCTGATCAGAGGAGTGAACGGTGAGGATGAGGGGTGTGCGGGAATGAAGGGCTAAGATTGAGAGAGAGTGGGTGAAGAAATTATAAAATAATCCCCAAAACTAATATTTTAATCCTAAACCCACCAATCACACTTTAGATCCATAATTTGGGGTTAATGACCAATAGGATGAGTGACACTTTTCACTCATCCATGGGTCCCACTTAAAAAGTCAACCAATCAGATTTAGCCAAATGTCTCTGCCTCGTAATGCGTGCAAAGTCCAAAATGAACTTCCGGTGACCATAACTTCTCCGTTTGACGTCCAATTTTGGCGTACCGCTTGTCTACGGATTCGTTTCGACCCGATATACATAACGGTCCTCGGCCCTCTGCCATCGAACCTCCCAGGTCAAAATTCAACATTTTTCCCACGACCAGGGGCAAAACGGTCATTTTGCGTCATCTGGTTGATTTCGCTCAACTAATCACCGATTAACCTCACTAATCCTTGATTAGTCACTAATCTAATCCCGAAATTTGGGACGAGTCGTTACATAAAATGAGAGCTCCAACGAATATCTCAAAATCGCTCCAAAGTACATATTTGATTAACCTCTGAACCAGTTTCAACTTCTCTAGATTCAAGTTCTTCTACAAGTTAAGCTTCTCTAGCACATTTTAAATCAGAAACACGATTGGCATAAGATATAACAATATTCACAATATTAGTCAATTGTGAGAAAATTAATAGCTAGCAGAAACATCTTTTGATGCCGTATTCAAATAAAGTTGGAGGCAATGGGTAAAACAATGTACATAATATGCATATGGACAATCTTGAAGAAATATTTCTTTTAGTACATTCCATTGACCCAGCATATTACTACCATCATCATATCCTTGACCACGCATATTTCTTACTAGAAGCTCATTTTGAGAAAGCACATTATCTATCTTTACCTTGAGTGTTATAGCACAAGTGTCTTCAACACTTACCACATCAAAGTATTTTTCACGAACAACACCATGAAAATCTACAAATCTTAATATAATGATCATTTGCTCCTTACTAGATTCATCATGACAGGACCCATCCCAATCCCCCCGGGATTAATGCGGGATGACCCTGCTCCCGTCTGACACGAAGTGTCAGACAAGGGATATTTTCGACCTTTGCCCTCTCGGGCTATCAGAGTACACCAAGATCAGGAGAAGGTATGTGATATCCCAGTCTCTGCTACAGTCCATATCCGCTGTCAACCTGAAGGGCAGTCAAAACATTAAAAGTTGTGAATGGACAAAACAAGAGTTTGTAAAAACATTTCATAAATAAGATATTTGTACCCTTCACTAAAAAGCATGCATGCATTCGAAAACCATTTATCCAGAAAAACCATAGGTAGGAACTAAGCCCAAAACCATAAAGTTACCAATTATACGGGCCACTGCCCAAATCCATGCGGGACTCAGCCCAAATCCATAATGAAACCACGTACACAAGCCACTGCCCAAAACCTGTGTCCATCACACATCATATATCATATATACATATAATTCACACAACCAATCCTGTCACAGTTTCCAAAGCTACGCGCATGCTACCCGGGGTCTCAAACCCAAGTCTCTCAAAGTCCAAGGTCAATGTCCGTAGACCAATGACCCGTCCTGAGGTTACGATCCATGCCTTCATGAGAGTAAGGAACCCAACTGGGGGGTGACTCCACTCAGTCGGTGCTCTGTGACTACTCTGGGGTCCACCCAGGCCAACGACCCTCCCCAGAGGAGATAATAGAAGTAAAGAAAGGTATATGAACATATATATACATATAACATACACATTCATGCCCGGTCCCCCTGAACTGTCATGATCCATAATATCCATGCCATTCATATATATATATATATATATATATATATATATATATATATATATAGAAAACATCCTCCATGCCTGGTTCCCATAAACTGTCATGTACCACAATAACCTTTCTAGGGTTCATGCCGGTTCCCATAAACCGCCATGAACTTGGAAATCCATGTAGGGTCCCTGACCCGAAATCATCAATGTAAAACAACTGGGTCTCGTGCCCGAACATATGACATCAGCTGGGCAACCTGCCCGATATCTCAGGGACAGTCACGACTCTGATCATAGTGATGCATGCAGCCATCCATCCAGGATCGCCCTAAATACTGGTATGTCGCCGTGAACGAATCAACCGACGCGACCACCACAAGATCATGGTGTACTCATCACCGATCGCTATCCTGAACCGTCAGCACTCTGAAGTCGAGCCTCCCCAGGCTACCCGACCACGAATCGTGCATCGTGACCTCTCCGGAAGGAACACATCCCAATCCGGAGGCGAGCGTCGTATCGTCGATCGCCGTGCACATAGCACTCGCCACGACCACGATTCAGACCCGTAGGTTATCAATAGGGTCATATGCCCGAGACAAAACCAAATGGGTCTCATACCTGAGTTTATCCTTTTGGAAATCCAAATTCATTTCATTTTGGACCATCATAGAAATACAGACCCGTATAAGCACCGTATAAAGCCGAAACCTCGAAATACGTGCCTATACGTAATCACAACCAAATGCACTCATGGCATCACCAAACATGTACTAAAACATTTATGCATGCACCAATTTAGAAAACAAGGTCCACTCACAGACCGTTCGAGCTGCCGCCTCAATTTGCGTGCCATACGGCTCTTCCGAGCCAATCACCGTCATCGAGACTCTCGAACCTGTCCAAATCGTAATAGAAGGTTACTAACTACTTAATTAACCTCCCATTAAAGCTCCGTAATTTTCTGGAATTTTTATCTATTTTAAATCCCGAACCTAAACCTTTCGATGCCCCGCACATTATCGAAACGGTGTCTGATCGACACGAAACCAGTCCCAAAATGTTCGTTACACCGAATAGAAGATTTCACGTGTTGAAAGCACCCTCAAAATCCTCACCACGCTCCCTTGGAATCCCCCTGCGCGTGAGCCCACGCGCCAGGTACTATAGCCCTATCTTCAACCCCAGCTGGTTCAAACCTGCCGGTTCGGTCTGTCTTCTGCAACTAGACCAGCGTGACCGGTCCAAGTCCATATCCAATCCAGGTTTCACCCGTTCTTCCTCTAATCGATCCTATTCCTCTAGTTTAGATTCTAGGAACTTAAAACAATGAACTAGAACTCCTAAAACCCACGAAAACAGCCCGGTTCGATTTTGATTCTCACGGTTCAAAAATCCAAAACTCACCCATGGCTTCCTCGATGTCTAACCACCCTCAAAACCATCATAAAAACTCCCTAACAACCTAAATAACTCAAACCAAACGTCCAAATAGGCCCATCACAACCAAAATCGAAAAATGAATCGAAAAACCAAAACCGAGCCATACCTTCGGGTTTCTCCTGCACGCCGTTGTTCACGGTGGTTCTGGCCATCCAGCAGCCGTCCTCAGTCTCTCACAACACTCTCTGATCTCTCAGGCATGCTCATCTAGGGTTGGGTTGGATTGGTTGGGTTTAAAATGAAGAAATGAAGATGGTCGATGCATGTGTTAATTTAGGTGGGCAATGGATGGGTGACACTTGTCACTCATCCATTAGGCAGGGATTAAATATCTGGGGCCCACTAGAATCCAAAAGTGGTCTGTCTCGTAAAACGTACAATAGTTCCCTTAAACTTTCGTGAACCGTAACTTCGCCGTCGAACGTCCGAATTCGATGTGTCGCCTATCTACGGATTCGTATCGTCACGATCTACGTAACGGTCCTTGGCCCTCGGCCATCGGACATCCCAGGTCAAAATTCAACTATTTGCCCCTTTTAACCAAAATTACCAAAATACCCCTTAACTTCCGAACGTCATAACTTCTACCTCGAATGTCGGAATTGAACGTGTCACCTGTCTATGAACTCGTGACGTCCTAAATTACGTCACGATTATTGGTCTAAGTCCATTTGACCGCTAGAATGAAAAGTCAACGTTTTGCCCACGACCAGAGGTAAAACGGTCATTTTGCATCGTTCATCCGATTTCGCCCAACTAATCACCGATTAACCTCACTAATCGTGATTAGTCACTAATCTAATCCTGGAATTCGGGACAGGTCATTACACATCAAGTGCTTCATCAATAAGCCAATTTCCTCCTGAATCTTCTTTCTAACTCTATTAGCAAGAATATTCAAAATCTCTTTTTGAATCATCGAGGAACAATAACTAGCATTTTGAGGAGCTTCCAATGCAAGTTTGGTAGGTTCCTCATCTATTTCTTCATAAGACTTTACTACCTCAATAAAATTTCCATGATTGAAGGAGTTTATAGATTCATCATCATCTCTAAAACGCAATGCTTGTTTTGCTCGTAACTTCACAAAAACTATTGTGGACTTAAGCCTCAACCGATTATTTTTCACATGTTGTGGTGATTGTGGATTCAAAGCCCTCTCGATATGCCCACTAGTTCTTGGTAAGTTATACCATTTTTGCATAGCACCATTATGAGGTGAAGTAGAAAAACCCACATGCTTTATAAAGAAACATTGACTTTTGCCACCTTCAAACCTTTTCCAAGTATTAAAGCCTTGAGAAGTGAATAAAGAATGAGTTGGAAAAAAAACCATGGCAAACAATATACTTTGTTATTCTCAATTGAGTACTCGAGCTAAGAAATTTTGAGAACCAACCTCTTTAAAATTTCTGGAATTGCCTCCCATCAAAAGTGTGTGGGCACTCAATCAACTCGGGTTGGTATGGCCCATTTAGTGTACATTTTCTTCTAACATTATCCTGTTCATTAACGAGATAAGTCGATATTGAATGACACTTTTCAGGATCGCTTTCAAGATAATTGGTGTCGACACTTTCAACTTGATGATTGACTTTAAGTGACTTAACTCTTCGGGACTTAGAAGATTGTTGCTCATCGTCATCATCATCATGCAAAGTTGGAGAAGGAAATGGATTTGATGATTCACCCTCATTCTTTTTTATAAAATATGTAAGAATGTTGCTTTTTGACTTGGAATTTTTTGATTGTTTAGACATAACAAATGAGGAGTGATAACCTATAGGAAATATGTGAGATAAAAATATTTAATTAGTACAAAAATGCAATTAACATGTGTTCAACAAACTTGTAAATCTTCAAGGGGAAAAAAAACTTGTAAATCTAATTCTCAAAATCTAAAAACTAAAAGAACAATAAGAAATTGTCCCTTTATTTTACATACCAATCCACCATCATCTATTAAAGAAAAGGAAAAAAACAAAAAAAAAAGATTGCACATACAACAATGACAAACCCCACTTTACAAAGAGAAACCCACAACATAATCAATTGACAAAATCACTATTGTGCTTATTAGATTTATTAACTCTATTAGTAAGAATATTAACTTAACATAAAGCTTAAGTAATTTATTAAAATTTCATCAAAATCTTAATAAGCAATCTATTAAATCAAAATCCCTAAATAGCAAATCGTTGATATATAGAAGTATGATAAAAAATATTAACAATGAAATAGAAAAAAAAAAAAAGGAAATATACTTACTAAATCAATTGGAAATTTGGAAGACAGTATATATATTCCCAAATGTATATAAATATATATAGTATATAAAAGATAGTATACATATTAATAAAAATGTAAATATACTAACTATATATATATATGTATATATATATATATATACTAATATGTATATATATAGTCTCTGTAAGATAGTATACATAAAATAGTATATCGTTAGTGTATATACTCTCTTATATATATACTCTCTTATATATATACACTATCTTATAGTTAACACTGTTGTTTAAATCATCTCAAGTTCTCAATACCCCAAATAACAAGATAAGCCTGTGAACAAATTTCTTCCATTAGGGTTCTAAAAATGCGCTTCAGGTACTAGAGGGTGTAATCGAGCACAACAAACCAAGATCTAATTAATAATCAAGTACTCAGATGCACTAATAGCTCAAGAATGAAATGAAAACAAAACTCTCCCGTTAGTTATTCGGGTTTGTCCGGGTTGTGATCTCTACAAGATGGTTCTCTCACCAAGAGGTAATGATTGTGCCAAAAAAAAAATTCCCAACTCTTGTGTCCAAGACTAATGCAAAAACTTTCACCAATTAACTCAACTCGTGGAAGAAGACACATGCCGTAACAACACGGCAATTAGTTTTTTTTACCTCGCGATACTTTCTAGGGTGAGTATTCCGATTAATTACGTGCACGCCTTATCCTTCCAACTTAAAACTTTCAGTTTCACTTCATCCCTTAATTTGTTCACCTAAAAAAAAAAAAAACTCACTCCTTAATTTCTCATCTAGCACTTACTCAAACATAACTTCAGTTTCTTTATCAACCAAACCAATGTGCTTATGAGATCGTTAAGAGTTTAAGAGTTTCGCTCCACCACTCAAGTGATGCATAAAAACCATTCTTCAAGCAATCATAATTAATCCACGAAATGAGATTTAGAAAGATAAAGCCAATTCCTAAAAATCGACATACGTTGATGACTTTACACCTCTAATGTTTAAATGTTTACAGCCTCATGAAAGGATTAACAAGTAAACTTATTCAGAACGGAGAACTCAACCATTCACGCCCAAGGTAAAAATCCTTTTTAATGTCTGAGGGTTTCCTCCAAGGTACTACGCTGTTAAAATTAATCACACTTCAGCTTCTCCGTCTTTACGTCCTTGCATTCTCATTCCCTCAATATATAATAAAGGAAATAATCTTAGACAGTAACTACAATTATTTATACTAAAGTCCTGCTAGCTAAGAAACTATTTTGACTAATGGACCCAAATTTTTATTTCTCTTTCCTAAATTAAATTAACAAACATGTCAAACCAAAACTCAGCAGAACTTGCATTCTGTCTCAATCCACCACTAGCGTTGCCTTTTTTCCATAATGACAAGACCGTTTGAGACTACTGGTTCAGCAATAGAATTTTAGAATTCTCACCTCGAGTTCCAAACTTAAATACTGAGTTATCATGTTCTGAAAACTTGTCTCAGCCCAAGACTAGGTTTAAGCGCAGTCACTTCTGACTAGAAGGTTTGAATTGTCCAATCGAGTGGTCAACCATTCCGTAAATTTAAAGTGACCTTGAATGGCAATTCAGTGCCAAAGATGGTTAGACAAGTTCTCCCCAAAACTAAAGATGATTTAAGGTTCTCGATTCGAAACAATTAGGACTTTTGTTGCAATGTTAAAGTACAGTTTCATTCCAACCAACTTAGTAGATTCCCACATCGAGAAGGTAAATTCCCACGTACTAATAAGGAGCACATTGGTTTAATAGCCAATCCATGGTCAACAAAAGGCGTCATGTCCATTGTCACGACCCGACCTTCTCTAACAGAATATTGTCCGCTTTGTGCCTAGCTCTCACGATTTTGTTCTCGGGAGTTCACATGCAACTTCTCAGTGGGTCACTCATCTTGGGATTGCACCTACCCCTACTTGCTTAACTTTAGAGTTCTCTAGGAATCCAAATCCAGTGAACACTCAAAAGGCCTCTTATTGGATAGATGCGCACTCACACATATAAGGCGATCCCCCAGATCCCCCGTGTGATGTGGGATTGCCAACCATAACCCCAAGACACGGGTCCTCACAATTGATAACACTCAAACTACGCATTAAATTAAACACGTAATTTGAGTATTATGCAATTTAAACCCTTTTTTGTGTAGATGTAGTATTAGTAAATAGGGATCGTTCTTAACCAGGGAAATTATGGAACATTAATAATGTGTTAGTGAAAAAGAATAATAAATAATAAATGAATAAAATAATAAATAATAAATGAATAAAATAATAAATGAGTTAGAATCAAATAATTAATGAATAAATGAATTAATGAAAAAAAGAATAAAAGAACAAAGAAAAAATAATAAATAATTAAAGAATAAAAGAATGAAATGAGGGAGTATTGAAAGATTGTAATCTAAACTACATTCTAACCAAACTAAGAATTAAATTCAAATTAACAATTACATTATTTAAAACTACTCATAAAATAAACTTACTTTAAACAAATTTTACCATCACTCTAGCATCATACTTATATTGAACCAATCACGAAATCTCATCTTCATCATCTTCATTACAAGCATACATTTTCATATTATAAATGCACCGAACAGCGGATTATTACATACAATATGATCTACCTTAAGTTTGTGATTTAATGCGCCGAACAACGATCAAACATTAAATCTCTTCAACCCTATTTTAAATGTCCCGAACAGCAGATCAACATTTAGATTCGAATTGAAATTTGAGCACTAAAACATATGAAGTAAAAGAAATTAAAAAAATAAAACACATGAAAATTGTATTCATACTTACAAATGTTAGAAAGAAAATATCCACACATACATGGAATTATAAGTAAAACTAAAACAATAACAAAAATTTAAGTAGAAAAAGATGGTTTTTCACCAGAATCACCGAACAGCGGCATGAAACTTGTGAAGAAAAATCTAAGGCTAGGTAAATCTAAGGCAATTCAAGAGTTTTTAAGACCGCATTCCTCGTATTTCTTCTTCCATCTAAGGAAAGCATAAAAATGCAATTAAATAAAAGTTCAAGAAATTTTAAGAACAAAATAAAGAAAATGAAACTAAAATAACTAATTAAAAAAAGTTACAAATGGTCCCAAAATAAAGAACAAAATAGAAAGAAGATGAACTAAAAGAAGAGAGAAAAAAAAACTAGAACTAAAAACTACTAAAAAGGGAACGAAATGAGGACTAAAATTGGGACTATTGGGGACCTCCCAACAATGAGAATGACCTTCTTATTTATAGAGGAAGTGCCATAATTCAAATAATACAATACAAAAATTAAATAAATAAATAAATACAATTAAAATGATGAAAAAACTGATTTTGGAGCTTGAATTATGTTGGAAAAACTACTGAGATGAGCCAGGTGAGAGCAGTTTGATTTTCGGCAAAGAGCAGCTGGGCTAGGAGCAGGTGGACTCGGTAGACTGCAGCTGGGATTGAACTGGTGCTTCGGCGTGGACTGGCTGATAGGCATCACAGGGATTCAACAGGCGGGCACTGACATGGGGCAGGTAGGTTCAACGTGGCTCTGCAGGAAAACATGGGCGAGCAGGCGCGTCAGGCACTGACACAAGTACTGTTGTTCTGTAGGCGCGCTCCAAATCGAAAGTTGGACTGAGGCTGGGCAGGAACGCGCGTCGTGTGTAACGACCCATCCCAGATTTTAGGGATTAATTATGACAAGACCCATCCCGATTATCCCTCGATAACCGCGACAGATCTTGCTCCCGTCTGACAATAACTTGAAAGTACCAAAAGTAGTTTCAAATATATACATACAACACATATACAACGATAACATTGTCAGACAAGGGATAGTTCAGTACCCCGAGACCGTTGACCTAGTCAACAGGTTTGCAGAGCATAAGAAATATTTACATGTAGGGAGCAAAATCCTACGCTGCAAAGTGTCTGAGTACGCAACGGTCTGTTTATTCCTCAGCCTCGATATTAGCCTCAGTACCTGTGCACTGGCCTGGAGGGTGAATAAAACATCAAAGGTGTGAGTGGACAAAAGGAAACGTTCAGAAATACACTTTTCAAAAGACAATCTTACCCTCCAGTTTCACAAACATGCATGCATATCACAAAACATGAGTTATAGTGCCATATAAAACAAGTAGGAATAGGGGACCAATAAAACATGTTTATTAAATCAGACATCAAGGTCAATCCATCCTCATCATACTAACAATCCTCATATCCAAGTAACCTGTCACGATATCAATGCAACGCGTGAAACTCGGGTGTCTCACGTCCTAGTACCTCCCCAGGATCCACGACGTCTGGGGTGATATCATCTCCAGGATCAACGACGTCTGGAGGATATCATCATAACCTCACACTCCTGCGATTGAGCCTCCCCTCGGAGCTACTCATCTCCAAGCAGTGGACCGTGACTACTCCAGGATCTATGACGTCTGGAGGAGACTATCAAATCACAAAGGATGGTACATGTGGAACAGTCACCAATAATCTCATTTCAAAATTTTTATAAATCCAAATCATCAAATTCATCAAAAATACTATTCAGTTGGGTCTCACCAAAACATCAATTTCACGCAAATCCGTGCAATCGCAACCTCAGTTGCCCATTTCACGTTTTTCCATAAAATAGTCAAACCCCATAAAAGAAGCCATCAAATCATTTCCCGACTCATAATCGGAGTCAAAACTCATTACAAATCCCGGGCCTTCGCCCAAAACATCACTTTACAGTTTTCTCGAAAAACATGCTAAAACACCGATTAAAATAATATAATATTCCCCAAAATCCGGAAATCATCATATCGAAACATCAAACATACCAAATCATGTCAAATCATATTATAAAGTATTTAAAACATATATGCATGCATTCAGGGTAGAAAACAAAAGTCCACTCACACACCGTCCCGATTGTTCCGTTTCGAGTTGTTCGCTTTCTTCCGATGTCCCTGGGCTATTTCGGCCTATTAAACAATTAATATAATATCACTAGCTTGTCACATAATCCCCTGTACAAATTTCTTAATCGTCGGAATAAAATAATATTATTTTAAACGTAACCTATACGCTTCGGGTACACAAAACTACTCTCAGTTCATATCCGATTGACCCGAAAGCAACGCTAATAGGTCCGTATCATCGAGAGCATCAAAGAGTTTGTTGAACCCCCCTTCAGATTCCCGGTCACGCGCCCTCACGCACCGCCGCAAGCGGCTGCGCGTGACAGCCACGCGCCGTGAACAGTACCTGCTACAGTGCACCACTCTCACCCGTTTCTCTGATAAACGGGTCTGCAACCCGTGATCTGACCCGACACATTTTCTATCGATTTGCACTCAATTCATCTCGTTCTTTCACTCATTAATATCTATCCAATCTAACTTACAGTTTTTTCACTTTAATCGAATCACTTTGACCCTAAAACTCTTCGACTCAAGATGAACACCCGACGGGTTCTAATTCGGGTTCTACCCAAAACCAACCAGTTCCCTTCAATTGATCATACCAGAAGCATCCTAGGTCCATTATAAGTATGAAATTGAAATCAATTTCAAGAACCATTACCTCTAAGTAATCGAACTCAAGCTCAATTTTTCAAAACCATCGTAGGGTCTGTTCGTCACGGTTTCTCCACCAATTTCCTTCCCAATTGATTCAGTTTGGTTCGTCTAGTTCCCAGAAAGCTTAATATCACCACAAATTCGAATGAAACATTCCCAAAAATCAAAATCGAAAATTAAGGTTTTGGGTGGTTTTTCGGGTATGTGCAGCACGGGTTTATCTGGGTTTCCTTTGCTCCTGTTTCGATTTTTCTCTTCAATTTGTCCCTAATTTCTCATTCAATTACACTGGTTCTCCTTTGTTTGGCTGCTAATCGATCACAAGGTGTAGAGGAGGTTTTTGTTCTCTGTGTTCTTAGTCGAAGGCAAACCATAGCTACAGTAAATTAATTCCCTTAATTAACACAAAGTGCCACTAATCCTTATAAACAAGTGACACTTGTCAGCTAATGACTCATTTGCTTAAATGAATCAGCATTCTAATAGATGAATCAGCATGTGAAATCATATGATAAGAATCCTTTTCACCGTCTAATCAAAATATATATAAAATTACCATTTTACCCTTTTAGCACAAATGACCATTTTACCCCTGAACTTCCCAGACCCATAACGTTTTCATACGAACTCTGTTTTCGACGTGCCACCTGTCTACGGATTCAGCGTCTCGGGACCTACACAACGGTCCTCGAAAAATGTACAAAAAGTATTCCAAACAAAAAGTCAACTTTTAGCCATATTCCTTCAAGGGTAAAAACGTCATTTTCACATTATTTTAATATTTTACAATTTTTTGGATTTTTCGGGGCGTTACAACCTTCCCCCCTTAGGAAATTTTGTCCCCGAAATTTCACGAAAATAAGTACGGGTACTGCTCCCGCATTTGAGCTTCAAGTTCCCACGTAGCTTCTTCTACATTCTGATTTCTCCAGAGCACTTTCACTAGAGGAATTATCTTTCGGCGGAGTACCTTATCCTTTTGATCCAGGATCTGCACAGGTTGTTCCTCAAAGCTTAGATCTTCCATGAGCTCAATAGGTTGCTCTTCTAATACGTGGGACTCATCATACACATATTTCCGCAGCATTGACACATGGAAGACATTTTGAACTCTGGAAAGCTCCGATGGTAATGCTAGTCGGTAAGCAACTTGGCCAATCCTCTCGATAATCTCATAAGGTCCGATGAAACGGGGGCTTAATTTCCCGCGCCTGCCAAATCGTACTATACCTTTCCAAGGGGATAACTTCAGGAAAACCCAATCTCCCACTGGAAATTCAAGATCTCTGATTCGCCGATCCACGTAGATCTTTTGTCTGTCTTGGGCTGCCTTGAGTCTATCCCGGATGAGCTTAACTTTCTCTGTCGTCAGATCAATCAATTCGGACTTAGACAATTTCCTTTCGCCCACTTCTGTCCAACACAAAGGAATTCTGCATTGGCGTCCATATAAGGCCTCGTAAGGTTCCATTCCAATACTTGCTTGATAACTGTTATTATAGGCAAATTCCATCAATGGCAAATGTGACTCCCAAGTACCCTGGAATTGTAAAACACATGCTCTCATCATATCTTCCAAGGTCTGGATGGTCCGTTCCGACTGTCCATCCGTCTGAGGGTGGAACGCCGTACTAAAATGCAATCTCGTCCCAAAAGCTTCCTGTAAACTTTGCCAGAATCTAGATGTGAATCGCGAATCTCGATCTGAGACAATAGAGGCAGGTGTACCATGTAACCGGATGATCTCATTAATGAACAAGTTAGCGTACTGAGTCATCTGAAAGTCTTCCTTCACAGGTAAGAAATGTTCTGACTTGGTAAGTCAGTCTACAATCACCCGAACGCCATCGTGGCCTCTGGGCGTCCTCGGAAGTTTAAACACAAAATCCATGGTTATATGATCCCATTTCCACTCTGGGATAGGAAATGGTTGCAGTGCTCCGTAATGTCTCTGTCTATCCGCCTTTACATGCTGACATATCAAACATTTACTCACATACTCAGCAATTTCTCGTTTCATACCAGGCCACCAGTAATGTTCTCGGAGCGTACGATACATTTTTGTTCTTCCTGGATGCATAGCGTATGCAGAACTATGAGCTTCAGCCAGAATCTCCTTTTTCAATGCTTCATCTGCAGGTACACATAATCTCCCTTCTGTGGTTAAGGCTCCATCCTCATTCACTGCATAATCCTGTCGTTCTCCTGCTTCCACTTCAATGTGAAGAATACATAAAGTCGCGTCTTGAAATTGAGCATCAATGATCTGATCAATCAGGATTGGTCGCACCTGGAAACTCGCTACCAAACCATCTTGACTATCAAGTCCCAACGCAACACCAGTCTTACGCAGTTCAACTAATAGAGGCAAGTGTATTGCCCGTAGATGGGCTACTGAATGTGCTGATTTCCGACTCAATGCATCAGCCACTACGTTTGCCTTTCCAGGATGGTATTCGATCGTACAATCATAGTCCTTAAGTAATTCCAACCATCTTCTCTGTCTCACATTTAGCTCCGTTTGGGTGAAAAAGTATTTCAAACTTTTATGATCTGTAAACAATCGGCAGGTCTCACCGTATAGATAATGTCTCCAAATCTTCAGCCCATGCACTACTGCAGCCAGTTCTAAATCATGGGTAGGATAGTTGCGCTCGTGCGGTTTTAATTGTCGAGAAGCATAAGCAATCACTTTCCCATGCTGCATCAACACACACCCCAAGCCGTGTAAGGATGCATCAGTATAAACTTCAAATTCTCCACTGTCATCTAGAAGGGCCAATACTGGAGCGGATGTCAATCGTTTCTTCAATTCCTGAAAACTCTGCTCACAAGTCTCATCCCAAATGAACTTAACTCCCTTCCTGGTTAAACGAGTCAAAGGAGCAGCAATCGTAGAAAATCCTTCCACAAAATGTCGGTAGTAACCGGCCAAACCCAAAAAGCTCCTCACTTCAGTCACTGTTGTGGGTTGTTCCCAATTTTCCACTGCTTCAATTTTCTGGGGGTCAACACAAATTCCTTCCTCCGAAATCACATGCCCCAGAAATCTCACGCTCATCAGCCAAAATTGGCATTTACTCAGTTTAGCAAAAAGTTGATTCTCCCTCAGAGTTCCAAGTACAAGCCTCGGGTGCTTCTTGTGCGCCTTCTCAGTCCTTGAGTATACTAAAATATCATCAATAAACACAATGACAAACTGATCAAGATATTTCCAGAATACTCGGTTCATCAAGTCCATAAATGCTGCCGGAGCATTGGTTAACCCAAAGGGCATCACGAGAAACTCATAATGGCCATACCGAGTCCGAAAGGCTGTTTTCGGAATATCCTCTTCTCGAATCCTCAGCTGATGGTAACCAGAACGAAGATCAATCTTCGAAAATATGTAGCTCCCCTTAACTGATCAAACAAATCGTCAATTCGAGGCAAAGGATACTTGTTCTTGATCGTCATTTTGTTTAGTTGTCTGTAGTCCATACACATTCTTAAACTGCCTTTTTTTTTTCACAAACAGTACGGGGGCTCCTCATGGTGACACGCTCGGTCGAATGAATCCCATATCGACTAAATCTTGCAATTGCACCTTTAATTCCCTTAACTCAGCTGGTGCCATACGATAAGGAGGCAGAGAAATAGGTCGTGTACCAGGAATCAAGTCAATGGTGAACTCCATCTCCCTATGCGGTGGAAGCCCTGGTAAATCCTCAGGAAATACATCTGGGAACTCACATACGATAGGGATGTCCTCAACCCTAACTGGGGTATCCCGTACATCACTCACATGTGCTAGATAACCTTGACAACCCTTCCGCAACAATCTTTCTGCTGTAAGGGCTGATATGACTTTGGCGGGTAACATTCGCCGATCTCCCTGGAATATGACTTCCGGTAACCCTGGACTCCGGAGTATCACCCTCTTATCGAAACATTCGATAGAGGCCTGATGGGTTGTCAGCCAATCCATTCCAAGGATAACATCAAAATCATATAAATCTAACAATATGAGGTCAGATACTAGGGTCACACCCCCTATCAACACAGGATAATCTCGTATCACCTGAGTGACCACATACAGATCACCAGTCGGCGTACCCACTCCCATATCACACCCGATCGAGAAATCTCTCTATCTGCTAACAAGGCATACTCTCGGGATACAAAGGAATGGGTAGCTCTCGGATCTATTAAGGTACGTGCATGATGACCAAAAATAGGAAGCATACATGTCACCACTCCTGGGGTCGCTCGAGCCTCCTGTTGAGTAACAGCAAATACTCGGGCCTGTGGTCCCGAAGTCGGACCACGTCCTCGTGAGTTACCACATCCTCGGCCAGCTCCTCTTCCCCCAGTAGTATAAGAAGTCGAGGCCGTATTTTGACTCTGCTCTGGTGTTCCTCGACCTGTGCCACTACCACCTGATCAGTATAGGCAATTCCTTGTGATGTGTCCGGGCTCTCCACAGGAAAAACAAGTCACTATACCCGGCCGACTCGGTCTATCACTCTGTCCAGTAGACCCCACAGATGTTCCACTAGTCTGAGACGTTTCTTGAGGTCGATAACTAAATCTCTGTGTACCTCCACCACCATAATTCGGACGAGTACCACCGGAAGACCCAGAACTCGAACCACCTCTCTTCGGCCATCGTTGACTCGGGGATCCTTGATACTGTCGCTCGCGGCGCCGACCAAAGCTTGAATACTGCTGGCGTACTGGTAAGGTCACCTCAACTCTGGCAGCTGCATCGGACAACTCCCTCAGAGGAGCATATGATCCCACAGTCACAGCTCCACGAATCTCATTTCGTAACCCCTGTTCAAACCTCCTGCACTTGTCCTCCTCGGTAGACACATACAGTGGAGCAAAATTTGCTAGGTTCAAGAACTTTTGCTCATAATCAGCCACAGATAGATCTCTTTGTTTCAGTTGGAGGAACTCCACTTCCTTAGCATTACGAAAAGAACAAGGATAGAACTGATCTAGGAAACGGTGCCTGAAGTCCTCCCAACTCAGGGTACTGGCATCCAAGCCGGTCAACTGCAATCCACGCCACCATCTGTACGCCTGACTACTCAGCATAAATGTGGCCAAAGGAACCATGTCGCCTGGTGGACAGTGCACAATCTCGAAAATCCTTTCCAACTGTGTAATCCAGTCATAAGCCTCATCCGGGTTCGTCTGACCCGTAAAACTCGTGGCTCCCAAACGTTGAGCTCTCTCGACGTCTGGACTCTCTATCTCTTCGCCAGGCTGTGCACGAGGCTCGCGTCGCGGAGCTATCTTGAGGTATCTGTACGTAAAACAGATCAGTTAACCAGACATGCACACAATGTGCAAGACTCAGACCGCCACCTAGTGCTCTGATACCAATTTGACAAGACCCATCCCGATTATCCCTCGATAACCGCGCCAGATCCTGCTCCCGTCTGACAATAACTCGAAAGTACCAAAAGTAGTTTCAAATATATACATATAACACATATACAACGATAACATTGTCAGACAAGGGATAGTTCAGTATTCCGAGACCGTTGACCTAGTCAACAGGTTTGCAGAGCATAGGAAATATTTACATGTAGGGAGCAAAATCCTACAATGCAAAGTGTCTGAGTACGCAACGGTCTGTTTATTCCTCAGCCTCGATATTAGCCTCAGTACCTGTGCACTGGCCTGGAGGGTGAATAAAACATCAAAGGTGTGAGTGGACAAAAGGAAACGTTCAGAAATACACTTTTCAAAAGACAATCTTACCCTCCAGTTTCACAAACATGCATGCATATCACAAAACATGAGTTATAGTGTCATATAAAACAAGTAGGAATAGGGGACCAATAAAACATGTTTATTAAATCAGACATCAAGGTCAATCCATCCTCATCATACTAACAATCCTCATATCCAAGTAACCTGTCACGATATCAATGCAACGCGTGCAACTCGGGTGTCTCACGTCCTAGTACCTCCCCAGGATCCACGACGTTTGGGGTGATATCATCTCCAGGATCAACGACGTTTGGAGGATATCATCGTAACCTCACACTCCTGCGACTGAGCCTCCCCTCGGAGCTACTCATCTCCAGGCAGTGGATCATGACTACTCCAGGATCTATGACGTCTGGAGGAGACTATCAAATCACAAAGGATGGTACATGTGGAACAGTCACCAATAATCTCATTTCAAAATTTTTATAAATCCAAATCATCAAATTCATCAAAAATACTATTCAGTTGGGTCTCACCAAAACATCAATTTCACGCAAATCCGTGCAATCGCAACCTCAGTTGCCCATTTCACGTTTTTCCATAAAATAGTCAAACCCCATAAAAGAAGCCATCAAATCATTTCCCAACTCATAATCGGAGTCAAAACTCATTACAAATCCCGGGCCTTCGCCCAAAATATCACTTTACAGTTTTCTCAAAAAATGTGCTAAAACAGCGATTAAAATAATATAATATTCCCCAAAATCCGGAAATCATCATATCGAAACATCAAACATACCAAATCATTTCAAATCATATTATAAAGTATTTAAAACATATATGCATGCATTCAGGGTAGAAAACAAAAGTCCACTCACACACCGTCCAGATTGTTCCGTTTCGAGTAGTTCGCTTCCTTCCGATGTCATGGGGCTATTCCGGCCTGTTAAACAATTAATATAATATCACTAGCTTGTCACATAATCCCCTGTACAAATTTCTTAATCGTTGGAATAAAATAATATTATTTTAAACGTAACCTATACGCTTTGGGTACACAAAACTACTCTCAGTTCATATCCGATTGACCCGAAACCAACGCTAATAGGTCCGTATCAACGAGAGCATCAAAAATTGTGTTGAACCCCCCTTCAGATTCCCGGTCACGCGCCCTCACGCGCCGCCGCAAACGACTGCGCGTGACAGCCACGCGCCGTGAACAGTACCTGCTACAGTGCACCACTCTCACCCGTTTCTCTGATAAACGGGTATGCAACCCGCGATCAGACCCGACGTGTTTTCTATCGATTTGCACTCAATTCATCTCGTTCTTTCACTCATTAATATCTATCCAATCTAACTTACAATTCTGTCACTTTAATTGAATCACTTTGACCCTAAAACTCTTCGACTCAAGATGAACACCCGATGGGTTCTAATTCGGGTTCTACCCAAAACCATCCAGTTTCCTTCAATCGATCATACCAGAAACATCCTAGGTCCATTATAAGTACGAAATTGAAATCAATTTCAAGAACCATTACCTCTAAGTAATCGAACTCAAGCTCAATTTTTCAAAACCATCGCAGGGTCTGTTCGTCACGGTTTCTCCACCAATTTCCTTCCCAATTGATTCAGTTTGGTTCGTCCAGTTCCCAGAAAGCTTAATATCACCTCAAATTCGAACGAAACAGTCCCAAAAATCAAAATCGAAAATTAAGGTTTTGGGTGGTTTTTCGGGTATGTGCAGCATGGGTTTATCTGGGTTTCCTTTGCTCCTGTTTCGATTTTTCTCTTCAATTTGTCCCTAATTTCTCATTCAATTACACTGGTTCTCCTTTGTTTGGCTGCTAATCGATCACAAGGTGTAGAGGAGGTTTTTTTTCTCTGTGTTCTTAGTCGAAGGCAAACCATAGCTACAGTAAATTAATTCCCTTAATTAACACAAAGTGCCACTAATCCTTATAAACAAGTGACACTTGTCACTTGATGAAGCTAATGACTCATTTGCTGAAATGAATCAGCATTCTAATAGATGAATCAGCATGTGAAATAATATGATAAGAATCCTTTTCACCGTCTAATCAAAATATATATAAAATTACCATTTTACCCTTTTAGCACAAATGACCATTTTACCCCTGAACTTCCCAGACCCATAATGTTTTCATACGAACTCCGTTTTCGACGTGCCACCTGTCAGGACCCACCCCGGTTTCACCCCGAAACCCGAGGTAAATCCCGCTCCCGTCTGACTCCCCGACGCAAAACTCAAGTAAAACTCACTCACATACTACCCAGTCAAACGCAGGAGTAATTAGACACAATGTCCCGAAAGTAGCATTTACAGAACATAGTACGAACATACAAATAAAACCGATAACTACACGCACGCAGAAGCCTTTACTCTACTCTGGGAACCCTCACGTCACTTCTATGCCTCAGACTCTGCCTCGACGTCAAGACCCCGCGCTCGCTCCACAACCTGGAGGGCAATTTAAAACACAAAATGTGAGTGGACCAGAAAGTACAAAAGTTCAAGAACCATTTTATAAGAAAACCGAGTTTTTACCCTCCGTTTTGAAACCACATGCATAACCAGCAGTTATAAACACATTGATAAAAATAATCATTATAAACATCATAAGAAACAGAAACACTATAAAATACCATAAGAAACCATAGCATAGGTATCAAAAAACCGTATCAAAACCATAATCACCAAAACATCATTTTCCTGATCAAACCTGCTGGATCTATCCGAGTCTTTAAACTCCCGAGTCTTTAAACTCAATCCAGGCCTTAATAATATCCGAGTCTTTAAACTCCCGAGTCTTTAAACTCAAGGCCTACGGGGGAAAATCAATATATATCCGAGTCTTTAAACTCCCGAGTCTTTAAACTCAATCCGGGTCTTTAAACCCAATCCGGCCGGTCCCCCGTCACATATATCCGGGTCTTTAAACCCAATATCCAGATCCAGAAAATCCAATCCCAAAACCATTTGAAAACCATTTACCAATCCACATCCAAACCCGAATCCGAAATCACTGGTCTGATACCCTTCCGGCATCCAGAACCGTCATTCCGAACCCAAATCCGGAAAAATATCTATTTTCATACCAAAACCCCATGTAATCACAAATCACATGTCATAACCCATATAACATTATTAGAAAACCTTTATCAGTGGAAATCCCCAAATGTGACATCAAAATCCGAAAACCAACATTTTCTCGAAAACCGTACCAAAACCGTCTTTTTCTCGAAAAACGTGCAAACACATAAAATCATCATTTCATATTCAATAAACATAGAATTATAAGTAAAACCATAAAACACGTATATAAAAACAGTTATGCATGCTCGAGTTTAAGGAAAGGGTCCACTCACAGTACTGAGCCCTACTCGCGTCCCGAACGTCCAACCCGTTCCTCGGCTTCCTCGGGAAATCCCGATCCTGTCAAACACCGCCAAAATACGTCACTAACACGTCTACGAAGGTTCACCTAAAAGTCCTCAAAAATCTCCGGACCAAAGACTTAAAACCCCGGGACCCTACACATTCACCCTCACGGAACTACACTCAACGACTTCCGATTGACCCGAAACCAACTCCATTGAATTCACAACAACTCCTAGACCAAAAGTTATGTTGACCGTTTCTCCCAGAACCGCTGCACGCGCCTCCACGCGCCGCCCAAAGTAGCTGCGCGTGGCCCTCACGCGCCTGCTACAGTGTCACCGTCTACCTCACGTAGACCGGGTTCGACACAGTGCCTGCTGTTTGAACCGGCGAGAGCGGTTCACCGCCGTGCCTGCACCATTTTCCTCCCTCTCTTCACCATCCTCTTCGTCCAATCCTAAGCAATCCAGTTCCCTCACTCAAACACCTCAACACTGTCCCTAACCTGTCGACTCGAGCTCGAACAAAACCTGTACCAGTCCCCTGTTTCCTTCTCCGGCCACCCAGGTCTTCCCCCGTCACGGTGGCTACCCAAAACGCTTCCTAGGGCTGTCCTAAACCTCACCCAACTCCCCAAGACCATCGACTCTCACCCAAAATCCACGACTCTCAAACTGAGCAAAATGGATAAAACAGAGCACATAGGGTACTCTCCGTCGTCTGGGCTCCGCCGTTCATTCCTCCGTCACGGCAGCACAACCAGCAGCTACCTAGGACTCAACTGAGTCCCCTAGACGTCACTAGACTCCTCGATTCAACCCCTAACGCTACAACTCTCAACTTGAAACTCGACGGCAAAACAGAGCACGAAGAGAAAGGTATGAAGTTTACCTGCTTCCAGGCGTCGTCGTGAGCTCAGCCGTGAGGCAATAGCTCCTCCCGTCCACCGCCAACCTCTGGACACCTCCACGAGTCCAATTGCACCAACACACGGCCGCACCACCACCACAATCGTCCAAGTCCTCTCTGTTTTCTCTGAAAACCGACTGCCCCGTCCACCGTGTTCTTGCACGATTTCTCTCCCCCAAACATTCACCAGTTCACTCTTCCACCCTCTGATTATTCCTCACTTACCAAAACCCACTAACACTCACCATCGTCTCTCAATTTCTCTCAATTCCTCCCTCTGTTTCTGTTTGGGTCGAACAACACACACGGCACGGTTGCACCCCAAATAATTGGACCGTGCACTCACTAGAACCAACCAGACCTCCTACACGTGTCACCAATCCCTCAACTCCTCTCCCAAGTGGCTCAATCTCAACCCTCTATCTTCCCTCTCTGTGCACAAATCCCCAGACAACCAAAAGACCAAAATACCCCTCATTTTAAGTTCAAATTACGATTTTACCCTTACCGTTTTAGACCCGTAACTCACACCTCGTACGTCCGATGAATACGTGCCGCCTGTCATCGAACTCAGGACGACGAGATCTATCTAACGGTCTTAGGTCAACTTACCAAAACTCAATTATTCAAAAAGTCAACTTTTCCCCCCTATCTACCAAAATTACGAAAATACCCTTGACCTTCCGGACATCACAACTTCCTCCTCGGATGTCGGAATCGGGCGTGCCACCTGCCTACGGATTCGTAACGTCCTCAACTACGTCCTGGTCACTGGTCAACTCCCATTTGACCACCCGAAATAAAAGTCAACATTTCTGCCCACCACAGGGGCAAAATCGTCATTCTAGGTTCCCGGACCCCTCGGGACCACCTAACCCTTGATTAACCTTACTAATCACACCTTAAACACTCTACTTATCCCAAGTCTCGGAACGGGTTGTTACACCACCTGTCTACGAATTCAGCGTCTCCGGACCTACACAACGGTCCTCGAAAAATGTACAAAAAGTATTCCAAACAAAAAGTCAACGTTTAGCCATATTCCTCCAAGGGTAAAAACGTCATTTTCACATTATTTTAATATTTTACAATTTTTTGGAAGGTTACGTCACGTTTAGCCATATTCCTCCAAGGGTAAAAACGTTTAGCCGACGATTATCAGACGTTCATGGCGAAATTACGATTTTGCCCCTAAACGAGGGCAAAAAGATAACTTTTGACCCGGAAAGTCCGATTCCCAAGGGCCGGAGACCGTTATGTAGATCGGGTTGATACGAGTCCGTAGACAGGTGGCACGCCAAAATCGGACGTTCGACGGGGAAGTTACAGTTCACAGAAGTTTTGAGGTACTATTCATGGTGACATATTTTACGAGGCAGTTGGTGGGCTTTTTACTGGAGTGGACCTAGATATTTCCCCAGGCCCAATGGATGAGTGACAAGTGTCACCCATCCATTGCTTCCCTTAAACAAATACATGCATCTGTTTCTCATTCCCTTTCTCATTTGATCGACCATCCAACCCGATGAACCCAACTTCAAACCCTTCCCCATTTGATCCAGTTGAGGCCAAGAGAGTGAGGCTGAGGACGTGATGACGGTGGCAGGATGACCATCTGTGTTCACGACGATCTAGAGATGGCCGCGACGAGTGATGTGTTCACGACGACCCTTAAATGAAAATGGGATGTGTTCCCCACGTGTTTTATTTTTTGGGCAGAGATCCCATAGGTTTTATGATTTGAGCTGAGACCCGTACTGGTTTTCTATGATTGATTTTTTGGGCTGAGACCCTACTGAGACGATGGCTTCAATTGAGAAGCAGTTTTCACTGTGTTTCGAATTGGGAAGCAATACGTCTTCCTTCCGAGAAAGGATTTGAAATAAAGGAGTTTTATGATGCATGCATGCTTTTACGTGAAGGGTATAAATGTATTTTGACATAAATTTGTTTTATAAACCGTTGTTTTTTCCACTCACAGCTTTTATGGTTTTAATACCCTTCAGGTTGATCACGGATGCGGGTTGTAGTAGAGATCGAGACATCACATACCACAACCGATCCTAGAGTACTCTGGTTAACCTCGAGCGGTGTCAGATGGGAGCAGGAACGTCCCACAATAATCCTGGGGGATTGGGACTGGTCCTGACATTGTGGGCTGGGCTTCTTCTGGGCCGATTTCTCTGGGCTTTTGGGCTGCTTTTCTGGGCTCGCACAAATTGGACTGCTGGGCTCAGCAAATCTTGGACTGGGCTTGAATAATGGATTTGGGCTGCAAATGAATTTCTCAATTTAAAACTTAATTAATATAATTTCACCTTATTTCATCCATAATTTTTTCGTTATAATTCCGATTGGGACGATTCTTTAGTCAAAACGCTCCAAATTTCTACAAAAATATCGCAAAATATATTATTTTCTCCAATTTGTTATTATTTTAAAATTAAAATTCAAGTATAAAGGGTATAAAATAATGCTTAATTGAAGATCTATCAAATACCCCCACACTTAAACTTTGTTAGTCCCTATCAAATACTAAAATTAAACTACGAAGTCAAAACATGTAAACTCTTAACCATTTGTCTCAAAATTTCGTGATTATCATGGCATAAAAGATTTTCACTTAAAACATTTAAGCATATGGAATTCAAAAGTTAATACATGATAACAAAATATTTCAACAAATAAGATAATGAGTAAATATGGTGAAATGGATCTCAATATGAATAACACAAGTATGAGTCAACTCACAAGGATATGCACTCATAAATTCACTCAATTTGTATGGGTTTGTGTTTTCACTCAAAGTATGTGAGAAAAAAATGCTCCCATAATAGAAATGAAATACTTTTGCAAAATCACAAATAAACACCTCAAGATAAAAACGAAACATATTTGCACAAATGAACCAAAACCATAAATTTACTCAAGTGATTGACTCAACTAATCAAAATTTACCGTCTTAAGGATCATAAGGTTTTTACGAAGGTTGTAATGGGGCTAAGTTTAAAAGCAAAGAATATATAGGATAAATGGTGCTCAAATTCGTTCCAAGACACAATAGCCTCACAAAACGTATCATAACTTCCCAACCTTAGTGCAATGATGTCAGTAATCCATCCCTTCGAACATAGGCCAAATTCCATCATGTTGGGCCTTACAATCATTCTTTGTGTCGGATTTATGAATGTAAAGGACTTAACTCAAACATTACATAGTCAAGCCTTATTACCTTGATAGAGACTCAAAACACTTTTTTTTTCTTTTCATATATCAAAGTAATAACATGTGTCAATAATACAACAAAGTTTGAGTAAGTAAATCCAAATAATTCACATAAAAGTCTTCAAAACATCATCATTTTTATCTTCACATCATCTCCATGTCTTCAATCGAGTCCTTTGAATAAGGGTAAAGGATGTCTATACTAGGCTCAAGTATTTAGATAATCATGGTAATGAAAGAAAGGTTTAATGTGGGATCAAAGGGGTTAAACTAAGGGGGTCGCAACTTGTGTGCACAAAATAAGGAACATGGATGTTTGAATTTATGGTGTTAACCCTAATGTCTTAATCATTTTCAAAATCAGAGAGTTTATTGACTTAAAAGCTTTGAAAATCACATAAAATAAGTTCTAGTACTCTAGAGTTCATTAAAAGCTATGATAAACAGTTATGAGGCATATGTATATCAATTTAAACAAAGAACTTATAAATCACTCATCAAAGATGTATATAAAGTTTTAAAGCTTACATAAGGTTCAAATGATTCATACTTATCTTATCATGCTCGTTTATGTACTAATTTACATGCATTATCTAAAAGTTATAACACTTAATCACAAAGTATTAACAAACGAATTCAAGTTGTAGTGATCATCAGCCATAACGTATTCATTTTCGTTCATTTATATCATTGACAAGTTAAAGGGAAACTTAAAACTCTTAAAAACACTAAGTTAAAACAAAAAGACACAATAAAGCAAAAAAAAATTAATTTCAATTTTTTTTTTATAATTTTATTTTAAACAATTTTATTACACAATTAAAATTGTAAACCACTCTCCCACAATTAAATTCTACATTATCCTCAATGTAGGCAAATAGGAAGTAAATAAACATAGAATCAAAGTAAAGAAGAAGATTTACGAAAATAAAGAAAGAAAACATTAAGTAAACAAAGTAAAAGAGAGTGAAGGGTTGAAAGATAGCAAATCTACGTTGATGACTCCTTCACATCCCGGAAACACATTGGATTGCTTCCCAACAAGCGCTTGAAGTTTAATATCCATTCAGCCTAGACAGAGATGCAAGTAAGTTAGTCAAAGATGCATGTTTGTCAAGAATGCAAGTTAGATATGCAAATTTAAGTTAGGGATGCAATTTGAGTTAAAGATGCAAGTTAGATTAAAGATGCAATGCAAGTTAAACAAAAAATGCTAGTTATGTTAAAAATGCAAGTTAAGTTAAAAATGCAAGTTAAGTTGAAAATGCAAGTTAAGTTAAAAATGCAAGTTAAGTTGAACTAGTTAAATGATTTTTTTTAAGTGACGAAAAAAAAGACAAACTTGAACAAGTACATATAAATAAAATACATAAATAAAATACATAAATAAAATAAAGGTAAACAAGTAATGTACAAATTATGAACTAGTTAAATATGAACAAGTATAAACAAATAAGTATGAACAAATATGTACAAATATGAACAAGTATAAAAAAATAAAATAAAAATTATGAACAAGTATGAATGAACACTATGAAATATAAAAATTATGAACAATTTATGAACAAGTATGAATAAGTAAGAACAATTATAAACACGTATAAATAATTATGAACAATTATAAACAAATAAAATATGAACAAGCATACAAATGAAAATTATGAACAAGTATAATAATTATGAACAAGTATAAAGATAACAATTATAAACAAGTAATATATGTACAAAATTTATTCACAAGTATAATAATTATGAAAGTAAATTTTTTATTTATTCAAAATCAAATTAAAATAAATAAAAAATAAAGATAAGAAAAGGTGAACATGTACAATAAGCAATTCATGAATAATTAAAAAGAAAATGAATGTACAAGTGTGACAATTATAATGTGAAAAAGTAAAAAAATTATGAACAAGCATAAATTAAATTAAATTATGAATAAATATGTACAAGTATAATATGAAAAAGTAAAATATGTGCAAGTATGAACAAATATTGTAAAAACAAGTAAAAAAATTATGAACAGGTATAACAAATATGTACATTCATAAACAATTAAAATATAGACAAGTATGTATAATCATAAACAAGTATAATAAGAATTTAAATTTGCATAAACAATTTTAATATGAACAAGTATATACACAATTATGAACATTTATGAACAAGTATAAAAATAGAAATTATGAACAAGTGAAATATGAACATTATAAACAAATATAATAAGAACAATTATAAGAATCAAAATTATAAACAAGTATAAAAATAAAAGTTATGACCAAGTATAAAAATAAATAAAAATAATATACAAGTATAATATTAACATGTATAAAGATAAACATTAAAGTAAGAACAAATTTAATATGTACATGTATATAAAAATAAAATAAACAAATATAATAAGAACAAATATAATATAAACAAGTAAAAAATATACAAACAAGTATAGTAAGAAAATTATGAACAAATATAATATTAACAAAAAAAAAAAAAAAAAGTATAATATGCACAATTTATATACATACACTAACAAATTAAAAATGATTTTCAATTTCCTCGGCAACGGCGCCAAAAATTGATAACGCTCATACTACGCATTAAATTAAACATGTAATTTGAGTATTATGCAATTTAAACCATTTTTTGTGTAGATATATTATTGGTAAATAGGGATCGTTCTTAACCGGAGAAATTAGGGAACATTAATAATGTGTTAGTGAAAAAGAATAATGAATAATAAATAAATAAAATAATAAATAAATTAAAGAATGAAATAATTAATGAAATAAATGAATCAAAAAATTAATGAATAAATGAATTAATGAATTAATGAATAAAAGAACAAAAGAATAAATAATAAATAATTAAAAAATAAAAGAATGAAATGGGGGGTTTTGAAAGATTGTAATCTAAACTACATTTTAACCAAATTAAGAATTAAATTCAAATTAACAATTACATTATTTAAAACTACTCCTAAAATAAACTTCCTTTAAACACAATTTTTACCATCACTCTAGCATCATGCTTATAGCATCATGCTTATATTGAACCAATCACGAAATCCTACATTCATCACCTTCATTACAAGCATACATTTTTCATATTATAAATGCACCAAACAGCGGATTATTACATATATATGATCTACCTTAAGTTTTTTATTTAATGCGTCGAACAACGATCAAACATTAAATCTCTTCAACCCTATTCTAAATGCCCCGAACAGCGGATCAACATTTAGTTTCGAATTGAAATTTGAGCACTAAAACATATGAAGTAAAAGAAATTCAGAAAATAAAACACATGGAGATTGTATTCATACTTACAAATGTTAGAAAGAAAATACTCACACATATATGGAATTATAAGTAAAACTAAAACAATAACAAAAATTTAAGTAAAAAGAGATGGTTTTTCACAAGAATCACCGAACAGCGGCATGAAACTTGTGAAGATAGAAGGAGAAATACGAGGAATGCAGTCTTAAAAACTCTTGAATTGCCCTTAGAATTACCTAGCCTTAGGTTTTTCTTAAGGAAAACATAAAAATGTAATTAAAGAGAAGTTTAAGAAATTCTAGGAACAAAATAAAGAAAATGAAACTAAGAACAAAATAAAGAAAATGAAACTAAAATAACTAATTAAAAGAAGTTACAAATGGTCCCAAAATAAAGAACAAAATAGAAAGAAGATGAACTAAAAGAAGAGAGAGAGAGAGAAAAAAACTAGAACTAAAAAGGGAACAAAATGAGGACTAAAATTGGGACTATTGGGGACCTCCCAACAATGAGAATGACCTTCCTATTTATAGAGGAAGTGCCATAATTCAAATAATACAATACAAAAATTAAATAAATAACTACATACAATTAAAATGATGAAAAAGCTGATTTTGGAGCTTGAATTATGTTGGAAAATCTGTTGAGATCGGGCAGGTGAGAGCAATTTGATTTTTGGCAGAGAGTAGCTGGGCTGGGAGCATGTGGACTTGGCAGACTGCAGCTGGGCGTGCGCTGACATGGGGCAGGTAGGTTCGGCGCGGCTCTACAAGAAAACGTGGGCGAGTAGGCGCATGATAGGTCCTCAAATAAGCATTATTTTATATTATTTTATACCCTTTATACTTGATTTTTAATATTAAAATAATAAATAATTAGATAATATAATATATTTTGTGATATTTTTGTTTAAATAAATAAAACTTGTAATTTGGAGCATTTTGGCGAAAGAATCGTCTCGATCGGAATTATAACGAATAAATTATGGACGAATTTCGATAGAATTATATAAATTAATTAATATTCATTTTGCAAGCCCAAATTCATATTTTAAATACAACCCATTTTGAATTGTTGCAGCCCTAGCCCAACAATCCATTGAAAATTCATTTTCAGCCCAATTCTTTTTCCAGAAGCCCATCCAAATTGCAGCCCATGTTGGGTGGCCCTCCGCCCAGCAAACCGAGCCCAAGCTTCAACCCAATCCAAGCGAGGCCCAGTTCGTCTTGCATGCGCAGGCCCAAGAAACCGGCCCAAGTCTCCACCCAACCCAGCAGCAAGTCGTAGAGCGCACCTGCCGAACCTCCCTTCAGTACCTCGGTGCGCGCATACCGGAGTGGAGTGGTAACCTCAGCGCACGCCTACTGCTCTGACCTGCTCCTCCTGGCAGCAGTCCACCAACTCTTCAACTGCCCTGTCAGTCCGCCCATGCCGAAATCATGACCTGTTCTTCAGCCACTGCATGCTGAGCCCATTTCCTGCACAAAACTATTCCAACTACCCACCTTTTTTTGCCACTTTTCAGCCCCAGACCATGCCTATTATCATCGTTGTTCATCATTTCATTTTTATTTATTTTTATTGTAATTTTTATTCATTTTATTTCATGTAACAAGGGTCCCTAATTGTCCCATTTTGTTTCTCTTTTTAGTTTAGGTTTTAATATTTCTCTCTAGTTTCTCTCTTCTTTTAGTTCACCTTCTTTTATTTCGTTCTTTATTTTTGGGGACCATTTTAACTTCTTGTAGATTTTCTATTTAATTAGCTTTCTTTTAATTCTTGTTCTTAATTTATATTATTTCTTAATTTCATTTCTTCTTTACTTTGTTCTTGTGATTTTTCTTTGAGATCTCTTAAACACATTTTTATGCTTTCTTTAAGAAATACCTAGGCCGAGTATTTCTGAAATAATTCTAGAATTTAAGTCCGAGTTTTTATGTTTTATCCTCTATCTTCATAAGGTTTCAGCCGTTGTTCAGTGTTCCTTATGAATAACATTCCATTGTTTCCATCCACTTTCGGAATCACAAGTTGTTCTTGGATTCCAAAAGTGTAACTTTCTTCCCTTTACTTAAATTCTTGTTATTGTTTCGGTTTACTTATAATTCAATATATGTGTTTGTATTTTCTTTCTAACATTTGTAAGTAAGAATGTAATCTCCATGTGTTTTACTTTTTGAATTTCTTTTACTTCATATGTTTTAGTGCTTAAACTTCAATTCTACGCTAAGTGTTTATGACCGATGTTCGGTGCACTTAGTAGAAAATTGAAGAAATTTAATGTTTGACCACTGTTCGGCGCATTAAATCACAAACTTAAGGTGAATCATATTGTAGATAATAATCCGTTGTTCGGTGCATTTATAATATGAAAAATGTATGCATGTCTTTGAGATGATTAAGGTAGGATTTCGTGATTGGTTCAATATGAGCATGATGTTAGAGTGTTGGTAAAAATATGTGTTTGAAGAAAGTTCACTTGTACAAAAGATAAAGTATAAGTAGAATTAAGTTCTTAATTATTTTTACTTGTTTTCTTTATTCTATGATTGCAATCCTTTCAAACCCCCCATTTAATTCTTTATTCTTTTATTCTTTAATTCATTTATTCTTTCATTCTTTATTATTTAATTCTTTAATTCATTATTCTTTTATTTATTATTCTTTCTCGTTAACATATTATAAATGTTCCCTAATTTCCCCGGTTAAGAACGATCCATATTTGCCAATACTACAACTACACAAAAAGGGTTTAAATTGCATAATACTCGAATTACGTATTTAATTTAATGCATAATTTGGGCGTTATCAGCGCTTTAGGCGCTGACACAAGTACTATTGTTCAGTAGGCGAGCTCCGAATCGGAAGTTGGGCTGAGGCTGGGCAAGAACGCGTGTCGTGGGCTGGGCTTTTTCTGGGCCGATTTCTCTGGGCTTTTGGGCCGCTTTTCTGGGCTCGTACAAATTCGACTGCTGGGCTAAGCAAATCTTGGACTGGGCTTGAATAATGAATTTGGGCTTGCAAATGAATTTCTCAATTTAAAACTTAATGAATATAATTTCACCGAATTTCGTCCATAATTTTTTCATTATAATTCCGATCGGGACGATTCTTTCGCCAAAACGCTCCAAATTCTAAGTTTTATTTTTCTCTACAAAAATATCACAAAATATATTATTTTCTTCAATTTTTTATTATTTTAATATTAAAATTCATGTTTAAAGGATATAAAATAATACTTAATTGAAGACCTATCAACAATTCACCCCCCTTGGGGCCCAGCGTCCTCGCTGACACACTCAATTATAACCAGGGTTGGGCTCTGATACCAAATTGTCATGACCCGACCGTCTCCAACAGGATATTGTCTGCTTTGGGTCTAGCCCTCATGGTTTTGTTCTCGAGAGCTCACGTGCAACTTCCTAGTTGGTCACCCATCTTGAGATTGCACATGCCCCTACTCGCTTAACTTTAGAGTTCCCTAGGACTCCAAAGTCAGTGAGCTCCCAAAACGCCTCCTACTGGATAGATGTGCGCTCACATATATAAGGCGCATCCCCCAAATCCTCCAGGCGATGTGGGATTGCTAACCATGCCCCCAAGGCACGGGTCCTCACATCTATGGTTGGTGCTGAAGCAGCTTAAACAAAATTTTTAGGTATCACATTCCTACTCTCACTAAGGAACAAAAAAAAATTGAGATGTTCACAAGATATCAAACTAAGTCAATGGTAAAGTGGTCGAATAGTTTGATACATCTCTAAATTTCGGAGAAGTATGACATATACCAAGATGTAAGCTTAGTCTGAACCACCCTGAAACAAAGATCATTCACTCAGTAAAATCAACTAGTTTATCCACCGAAATGTTTCAACTCTAAGGTTTCTCTGCTCCAGTTACTCACCATGTCTAACTTCTAGAATTACCAACCCCAAAAAAAAAATCCTTCTTCTAAATTGCGAGTGCTCGTTTAGCTATGCGGGACAATTCAAGAAAAGGGCACGCTAGCCTCCCTCATACACCCATGCACTAGTCTCCATCAAACGAAAGGATAAGGATGGTTCAAAAGTTTGGAGAGAGAACATGTGTTCGAGTGAGTCCTAACTAAGACGTCTATCACAGGGTTAGGAATACCTGGATTAAATTAACCATTCCAAATGAGTCAGATAAAAAATTCCTCTCTAACGTCGTCTTATGTTGGTTGCCCTCTCTCCAAAAAAGTGGTGGTTCAAACATTAAGTTCGACCTAGATTCCTCATACTAATCTATAACGAAAATTCATCGGATATCAATTGTGAACCCAACACGTCATCTGAGATACTGGATAATAATTGTGAACCTAACAGCTGCCACTTGGATTCTATAAGGATTACTCCTCTTGTTCACCTTCCATCAAGAAACTAAGTTGTTGCATGATCTTATCTTTCTTTGCTTGGTTTCTACTTGAATTGCTTATCATCATTTGAATTAAATGCTAGAACGTGTACTAATTTCTTTTTGAGACATTGAATTGATTTGCATGACATACTTGAGATGATTAAGGCACCTAGATAAGCAATATTTTCAAATGGCCATTGACCATGATACACTTTCCTCTTGGTAAACCCCTATTGATCCTTTGGTTAAACCTTTTTGTTTCATAAACCCTCATCTTCCTCACCTACCATAAACACTTTTATCCTTACCATTTTTCTTAATGATAACTGAAGCATAATTTGTGTAGACTTAGTTTTAATCAAGGAGTGTTAAAAGAGTAAGTTTGGGGGAATAAAAAAAAAAGATAACAATTGTACACGGCTTGGAGTGTGCACCCAAAAAAAAAAAGGAAGAAATAAAAAGTTATGGTGTTTGAATTGTTATCTGATCGTTCATATATTGCTTGTTGAAGTATGGTCCATAATTTTCAAATTGGCCATTGAGTGTATATACTTGCTCGATACTTAAATGATTTTTAAACCTTGATGGTAATACAAGTTCTTATGTCTCTAATATCATAGTATGCTTCTATTTTTTCTTTAAGAACCTTGTGATATCCATATCCATTCTTTCTTTAACCCTTAACCTTTTGGCCCCATTACAATCTGCATAAGAGTTGTTTATCTTGCTTGTTATGTTTATATCAATATGCGGAGATTTGAATGAAGTATGAGCATATGGTGTCACTTCTTCTTGCATTCAAATAGTAGCATTCCTTTCATGAGATCATATTCGAAAAATTCTGAAAGTACATTTCTTTCTTGTTATATCATCTGTGAGCAATTTGTTTCCCTTTTGCATCAATCCACTCAAATATAGCTAGTATATAGGAAGAGTGACTTAACCAGAAAATATGAGGTAAGATTAGAGCATATTTCGTGAGATTTTTGAGCTAGTTCTATATATTTAGCATGTATATGTATCTCTCTTTGCACTATTACTTTGATTGATTTAACTGTGACCTTGTATATGAATTCTATGAAATGCGTATTAATTCTCGAATCATGTAGACCAATTTTATGCTTATGATGAATTTTAATATGTCATGATCCATTGAAAATCTTTGAGACAAATGTTGGAATGCGTAGGTTGAATCATTGAGTCTTTTTTTCTGTGTTTTCATTTTGCTCTAGGACTAATGAAAGCTAAGTGTGGGGGAATATGATAGGAGCATGTTTAAGTGATATTTCATCTTATTTTCATATGCCTTTCTTAGCATGTTTCCTATATTTTCTTAGTACTTGCATGTTTTTATGTTTTGTAGGATTTTTGGAAGTAAAATTACAAAACGAATTAATGCCTTGTGGTTTTGGAAATTTAAAGAGGAAATGTTGAAAAAGCTGCAGCATACGTGTCGATTTCTTGGAATAAACTGCACCTTCTCATAAATAACTAGCTGATGAGCCGTATATTATAGGAAATATACGGAAGTCTAGTTTTTAGAGAATTTTACGCTTTTTGAATTGAAATTTTTTAGAAGGAGTAATGGACGCTTTAGTATAGCAAGGCTAGGTTGCTCGGGAATTCAGCTTTCCTTCTATATCAGGTTTCTAATCTTCATCTGGTTTGGACGAATAAAAGTGCATTTTGTTAAGAGTTTAAGGAGAGACGCTGGCATGAAAATTAATTCCCTCTTTAAGGGAATTAACACCCACATTAACTCCCATATTAACACCCAAGTTAATTGGCAATTGATGGGCATTTAATGGACAGAAAAGAGGGCATCAGTTCTCTTTGGGGTTGCTCCAACGTTCTCTTTGACACAAAAAGAAATAAAGCAGCAAAAGAGGTTAAAAAAAAGTCATGATCCTTGCAGCATTAGTCCCTAGCTAGGACACAAGAAAGAATGGGCAACGTCTCTGCTTTTTTCTCTAAACTGAAAAAAAAAAATAGCAGCATTATCTCCCTCTCATTTAATTCTGCATCATCATATCCATCACAAGCCAAATTCTCAATCGCCCTCATGGTGTTTGTTGTTCATCTCTCTATCTTTGTTTTTCTTATTTTAGTTTCATATTTAATTATGTATTTCTTTTCAAACATAATAAATATGTCTAGCTAATTTTCCTTATAGTTATGAGTGATTTCAAACCTCCAAATATGTGTTCAATGGATTAATTAAATTCAGAATTTTTTTTTCCTTGTTAGGATAAAAATTTAGTAAGGATGCTAGGAATTGATGCTAGAATATAAGAGAATTTCACATAATAGTTTTGATCATGTATTCATATGTAGTTACTATCAATGGGCAAAACTTGGGTTTAACTAAGATGTGGTTCGTACTTATGTTTGCCTAGATAATGTCTAAATTTTCCATGGACCTTAATGATCTCTACATGTTCATTTGACTTGCGGTTCATGATCAGATGATGTGAAGAGAATTATTAGAAAGCGATGTGAAGTTAATTCAATAAATTGAGGGAAAATAACAGGATTAATTAGTGCAGTTCACGGTTAATTCTATGCATTATACTTCACTAGTTTGTAAAGAAATTTCTGGAAAATTAATTCATGTGCATATATTTGGTGTGTGGAGATTAAACCTTTAGCTAGTTTCTCACATTTCAACCTTACCTTAATTTTTATTACATTTGCATTAGTTTTGTTAGATTATATTCAACTCTCACAACTCCCCCAAATTTAATCATTTTATTTAGTTATCATTTTTTCCCTACATGTTATTTAACAAGCCCTCTAATTCCTATCGTAGAACGATCCAAACTTATCCTATACTTCATACTACAATTTTTGCAGGGTAGTGTGTTAGTAATTAGTACGTCACAACAGTAAAGTCAAAACCTTGCTTTTAAATAAATTCTAGTCTTCAAATCCAAGTCAAAACAATACAACTGGGTCCTAAACTCAAAACATTGTTTCCATAAAAATCCTTAAAATATGTGTTGTCAGGGCCCACCCCTAATCCCCCGGGATTAAGGGCTAAACTCTGCTCCCGTCTGACTTACGCATGACACGAAGGTTAAACAGACGTCCAACCTTCATGTGACACGTAAGTCGGACAAGGGATTGTCGATCGGACCATCCTCAAAGTATCCAGACTTCACAGAGTGCATCGAAACTACTGTGGATCTCGGGTGTGATGTCTTCGTCTCTCTCGACCAATAGCCTGCACCGTAACAACCTGGAGGGTATCGAAAACACGAAAAAGACTGTGAGTGGACAAAAATAAAGAATAAGTTTAAAATTAACAGAAAACACAATTACATTTATACCCTCCGTTTCAAAAACCAATGCATGCATGTCAAAGGTATGTCATAAAACCATGTACAAAAACCAAACACATTTTCCTTTTTCTCAAATCCCGGGCCTCAGCCCATAACCATCGAAAACCATTTCATCCGGGCATAGCCCAAAACCTCGAAAATCGTTTATTCAAAACCATCATCATCAAATCTCAGTGAAATCCAAAACACATTTAAAGCCACATTCTCATCCATCGAACCTGTTGGATCTATCTGAGTTTTTAAACTCCCGAGTCTTTAAACTCAATCCAGGCCTCAATATAATCCGAGTCTTTAAACTCCTGAGTCTTTAAACTCAACAGGCCTACGGGGGAAAATATCAATATCCGAGTCTTTAAACTCCCGAGTCTTTAAACTCAATATGGGCTCGTCCCCCGTCAAACATAATCCGGGTCTTTAAACCCAATAACCAAATCCAGCAAATCCAATCCAAAACCGTTTGAAAACCATTTTTCATTTCCGAATCCGAATCCGCAATCTCATCAGGATCCCGAATCCATACCCATAACTCATATCCATCTCCTTTCCAGATCCGAGTCCGCAACCATCATTTCGTAAGCTGGCATCCGGAATAACCATTCCGGACCCAAACCCGGAATCCATTTTAAATCTCAAATTGAATCCCGAATCGTTATCCGGAAACTCAATTCAAAAACCCGGAATCACATTTCTCAAAACCACTTTTCTGAACTGGGCTTCAAGCCCGAAAACACTTTCCAAATCCTCACTTTCTTTGAAATCAAATCGTATTTCAAATCCCGAAATCAAATCATTAAAACCAGGTTTAAATCATAATATCCGTCATATCTCGTAAAACGTGACATACCATAATTTTCTCGAAAAACGTGCACAAACCGTAAACCATCACACTCATAAATCAAATCATAGAATCAAGTATATAAAACATATAAAAACATATATGCATGCATCAAGAGTTAGAAAGCAAAGTCCACTCACAGACCATTTCGGCGTCGCCTCGATACGGGCGCACTTACGCCGTTCCCGGCCATTCCGCTATCCTCGGCTTTCCCGAACCTGTCCAAATCTCATACCTAGGTCACTAACTACTTCACAAAGTTCATACTAAAACCCCATAATTTTCCCGTATTTTTAACTATTTTTAACCGAGGCCTAAAACCTTCGGACATCCCGAAAACTATCGAGACGATGTCCGGTTGACTCGAAACCAGCGCCAAAATGTTCGTTACATCGATTACATCATTTCACATGTTGACCACTTTCCCAGACTACCCCTCACGCGCCCCCACGATCGTCTGGAAGTTTCTGCGCGTGAAACCCACGCTCGTGAACAGTGTTGTCGTCAACCTCAGGTGAGCCCGGTTCACCTGGTTCGAACCGGTCTGGTGTAATGACCCGTCCCAAGAACCAGGATTAGGGAAGTGATTAGTAGCGGATTAGTGAGTCTACTTGGTGTTTAGTTGGTTACGTTAGGCCGTTAGTGTAGAATGACGATTTTGTCCCTAGTTTGGGCAAAATGTTGACTTTGAGTTCGGGTGGTCAATTGGATATTCACCGATGACCGTGACGTAGTTCGGGACGTCACGAATCCGTAGACATGTGGCATGTCCGATTTGGACAATCGGAGGGAAAGTTATGACGTTCGGAAGGTTAGGGGCGTTATCGTAATTTTGGCTAAATAGAGGAAAATATTGACTTTTTATCGGACTTTTGATATTTACGTAGACCGAGGACCATTAGATAGGTCTCAACGTCCTAAGTACAACGACAGGCGGCACGCTATCATCGGACGTCGGACGGTTTAGTTATGGGTCTGAGAAGTTGAAGGGTAAAATGGTAATTTTGACTCACAAGGGGTATTTTGGTCTTTTGGTGCCTTGGGATTCGTGCAACCAGATTGGGACAAGTGTACAGAGGGATTGGATATTTTGGAATTGGGCCATGGGATGGAGGACACGTGGGGTGAACCTAGAGGATTCTAGGAGGGTTATGGTGTGCACAGGTACAACTTGTACACATTTAAACCGTGCAAGTGTTCATCCTTCAAAGAAAACAGAGAGTGAGATGGAGGGAGGAATTGATCGAATTTCAGGGACTGGGTGAGTGTGTGAGTATTGAGAGGTTCTGTGGTGTTCGAAGGAGCATTTTGCTCGTGTTTGTGAGGATTGGGCGTGACGGTGGGTGTGTGAGAAAGGATGAGGAATCAGAGGACACAGAACTGAGGACCACCGTGCACGGTTGTGCACGTCCTGTGATCAAACGGTCAAATTGAACCCGTGGTGGTGTCGATAGGACTGAGGGGAGTCGACCAGACCCAGCGGAGCTCACGGCGGCGGTCGGAGAATAGGTAATTTCTTCAATCCCTTCTGAGCGCTCTGTTTTGCCATATGGTTTCAAACGTAAAGTCGTGAAGTTTGAGGCTAAGTCGAAGTGTCCTATGAGTTGTAATCGGCATAGTAGGTCCCTAGGAACCTGTAGAGGTCGAAGTCGTGGCTGGAGAAGGGACGGTTGGCTGGGAACCAAAATAGAGTTTAGGACGGGTTTCTGGTTCGAGTTTGGGAGGTGGTTTAGAGACCGTGATGTTGTGTTTTGCTTAGGGAATTAGATTGCTGGGAGTAGGACGATCCGAATGGTGTTGGAAGGATAAAAAATAGACGGGATTTGAGGGGAAACCGGTCACGCCAGTTCGGTTCAGTTGAACCGGCTGGCCAGAGGTTGAAGATGACTCTGTGTGCAGGCGTGTGAGGCCCACGCGCAGCCACTTTGGGCAGCGCGTGGGGGCACGTGCGGGGTTATCCGGGGAAGTGTCCAACTAGGATTTGAGTCTAATTGTTGTAACGAATCTTTTGAGATAGGTTTCGGGTTAATCGGACGTCAATTCGAGTTAGTTATGTGGGATCGAAGGTCTAGGGTCCCGTTTAAAGTATGTTTAGAAGTTCGGGAAAATTATGGGATTTGAGTAGGACTTTTGTGAAGTAGTTAGTAACCTCGTTATGGGTTTGGACAGGTTCGGGAAAGCCGAGGATAGCCAAATGACCGGAAATGACGTAAGTGCGCGTATCGAGGCGACGTCGAATGGTCTGTGAGTGGACTTTGCTTTCTAACTCTTGATGCATGCATATATGTTTTTATATGTTTTCTATACTTGATCCTATGATTTGATTTATGAATGTGATGGTTTACGGTGTTCACATTTTACGAGGTTTTGATAAATATCGTGATTTGAACCTGGTTTAACGGTTTGATTTCGGGAGTTGAAATACGATATGATTTCAAAGGAAGTAAAAGGATTTTGGAAAAGTGTTTTCGGGCTTGAAGCCCAGAGTGGTTTTCAGAAATGCGATTTCGGGTTTTGGAATCGGAATTCCGGGTGACGATTCGGGATTCGATTCGGGACTTGAAATGGATTTCTGAGTTTGGGTTCGAAATGGTTATTCCGGATGCTAGCTTACGGAATGATGGTTGCGGACTCGGATCTGGAAAGGAATGGATATGAGTTCTGGATGCCGGAATGGCGTCAGACCAGTGGTTTCGGATTCGGGTTTGGATATGGATTTTTGAATGGTTTTCAAATGGTTTTGGTTGGATTTGCTGGATCTGGTTATTGGGTATAAAGACCCGGATATTGTGATTGACGGGGGACGGGCCCGGATTGGGTTTAAAGACCCGGATTGAGTTTAAAGACTCGGAGTTTAAAGACTCGGATATATTGATATTTCCCCCGTAGGCCTGTTGAGTTTAAAGACTCGGATTATTGAGGCCTGATTATTGAGTTTAAAGACTCGGGAGTTTAAAGACTCGGATAGATCCAGCAGGTTCGATGGATGAGAATATGGTTTCAAATGTGTTTTGGATTTCACTAAGAATTGATGATAATGGTTTTCTGAGGTTTTGGGCTGAGGCCCGGGATTTGAGAAAACGGAAAATGTGTTGGATTTTCATACGTGGTTTTATGACATGAAATTGATATGCATGCATTGGTTTTTACGCGGAGGGTATAAATGTATGTGTTTTCTGATAACTGTTTTTGCACTTAAACGTTATTTTTGTCCACTCACAGTCTTTTCGTGTTTTCGATACCCTCCAGGTTGTTACTGTCAGGACCCGACCCTCCTCTGTCAGGTCCCGACTCATCTAGCATGATATTGTCCGCTTTGGGCCTCCTTGCCCTTGCCCTCACGGTTTTGTTTTTGGGAGCTCACGGTGCAACTTCCCAGGGGGTCACCCATCATGGAATTGCACCAGCCTCAACTCGCTTAACTTTGGGGTTCCAATCCCCCCCAAAGCCACTGAGCTCCCAAAAGGCCTCATGCTAGATAGGTGTGTACCTACACCTTTAAGGCACACCACCATCCTCTCCCAGACCATTCCCCCTCGCAGGAATGTGGGATTGTTCACCGTTCCCTCCAGGACACGGGTCTTACAATCCACCCCCCTTAGGGCCCAGCGTCCTCGCTAGCACACTTCCCGGTCGGGACCACCCGGGACGTGCCCTGCTCCCGTCTGACACCCGTTATTAAGATACCAAAAATACCCCTCAACTTCCGAACACCATAACTTTCTCTACGAATGTCGGAATTGAACGTGCCACCTGTCTATGAACTCGTGACGTCCCGAACTACGTCACGGTCATCGGTCAAAGTCCATTTGACCGCCCGATCAAAAAGTCAACATTTTGCCCACGACTAGGGGCAAAACGGTCATTTTGCACAATTTGTCCGATTCCGCCCTACTAACCACCGTCCAACCTCACTAATCAAGATTAGTCACTAAACTAATCCCTGAATTCGGGACGGGTCGTTACAAACGGCGCGGGCTGTCGGTCGAGAGGGATGGAGACATCACACGAACAATCCACAGTAGACTCTGCGCACTCTGGGAAGTTTGAAAGTTATTGAGATGGTCGGATCGGAACTCCCTTTTCCGACTTACATGTCACACGGAGGTTAGACGTCTTTTTGGCCGTTGTGTCATGCGTAAGTTAGACGGGAGCGGGGTTTAGCCCTTAATCCCGGGGGATTAAGGGTGGGCCATGACATCCGGTCCAGCCGTGAACCGGCGTTCACGGTTTCCGTTCAATTTTCCAGCTTTTTCAATCCTATTTGTCCCTGGAATGAATGTGGCTAAAGCAAAAGATGTCGGGCAGGCGACCCCAGAGATTTCTCAAGCCAAGATCCTAGAGCCTGAAATGGACATGGCTCAAACCGAGAAAATGTGGAAGACCAATACTAAGAGGACCCTCAAATTTGGCAAGAATAAGGAGGTGCCTATTAATATGGTCACATTACCATCATTCTTTGAAGCCCAACCCGGACAACCCAACATTATAGCTGGTGATGTTTTGGACGAGCTAGAGCCCACGATGCTAGTAGGTGGGTCGGAGGAGCCGACCATAGAAACGAAGTTTGTGACACCCCGGGTCGAGTTTAACGAGCCACAAATTTACATTTCAAATGAGGAAAAAATGAATCCGGGGAAAATTTGCTATGAGATGCCTACTAAGAGGATGTCAACCCACTTGAAACCATTATATGTGTGTGCTCATTTCGATGGAATTCCAATAAGTAAAGTGCAAGTGGATACCGGGGCGACCGTGAACATCCTCCCAACTTCAATTATGAAGAAGTTGAAAAGAGGGATGGATGAACTTATCCCGACCGAGACGACGGTTAGTGGGTTCATAGGAGAAACCAACATAACTCGAGGGATCCTCCCTCTTGAGGTTAGAGTTGGGGGCAAGGTCAGAATGACGGCTTTCTTTGTGGTGGAAACTAGAGCTCACTTTAATGCTCTACTGGGCCGGGATTGGATCCATCGAAGTATGTGTGTGCCATCGTCTCTCCACCAATGCCTCAAGTTTTGGCATGAAGATGGGTCTACCGAAATGGTTGAGGCCGACTCACGGCCATTCATGGCTTCAGCTAATGCAGTAGAGGCCAAGTTCTATGATGAGGATATTGGTCCTCTTTACTTTATTGGATCAGACAAGAACGGCCGACCTACGGGAGTCTCGGCCCAGAAGCTAGTCGACTTGGGGGCACACGATGCACAAGCCAACGGAGAGCGGCCCACAGTTGCTGATTTTTTCATTCTTAATGAATAGTACAAAAAATATGGAGGATGAAAGGAAGGCCGCGGTGGAAAGCACTTTGAGACGGCTGTATGGTTTTTGGGCCGAAAGAGCGGCTGAACATGGGTCATCGGCTGACCTGGTGGAATTTCTCCAAGAAGGCCCGGAAGAGGATGCTCTTGAAATTGAAGAGAGGGATTTAGCACCGGCCAAGATAGATGATTCGAAGGCCGAAGTTCAAGACCCTTTGATAGAAGTAAATTTGGGGACAGAAGAGGAGCCAAGGGCAATCTACATTAGTGGCCTACTAGAGCCAGGTCTACAGACCAAGATGGAGGAGTTGCTTCGGGAGTTCAAGGACTGCTTTGCTTGGGACTACACCGAGATGCCCGGATTGAGCCGAGACTTGGTGGAACACCGCTTGCCTATTTCGGAGGACTTCAAGCCATTCAAGCAACCACCCCGCCGGATGGCGGCGGAAGTGGAGTTACAGGTCAAGGAAGAAATCGTAAAACTTCTTAAAGCTAAATTCATTAGGCCAGCTAGGTATGTTGAGTGGCTTTCGAATATTGTACCTGTTAAAAAGAAAACCGGAGCAATAAGAATTTGTGTTGATTTTTGTAATTTAAATCTTGCTACTCCAAAAGACGAGTATACAATGCCTATGGCCGACCTCTTAGTTGATGGAGCAACCAAACATGAAATTTTATCTTTTATGGACGGACATTCCGGCTACAACCAAATTTTTATAGCCGAAGAGGATGTTCACAAAACCGCTTTCAGGTGTCCAGGGTCTATTGGTACGTTTGAGTATGTGGTAATGCCTTTCGGTTTGAAAAATGCTGGGGCTACATACCAACGAGCCATGAACACAATTTTCCATGACTTGATTGGCCGGAGTTTGGAAGTCTATATTGACGATGTAGTGGTAAAGTCCGAATCAAGGCCAAGTCACTTAGATGACCTTCGAACGGCCTTCGAGAGAATGAGGAACCATCAATTAAAGATGAATCCCAAGAAATGTGCCTTTGGGGTCTCAGCCGGGAATTTTCTCGGCTTTCTAGTGCACCAACGCGAAATTGAGATTGATAAAAATAAAGCCAGAGCCATTATCGATGCACCACCCCCAAGAAATAAGAAAGAGTTGCAAAGTTTTCTTGGCCGGATAAATTTTCTCAGAAGATTTATCGCTAACTCGGCCGGAAAAATTGAACCATTCTCTTCTTTGTTAAGACTCAAAGGAGAAGACAAGTTTCGGTGGGAAGAATCCCACCAAAGAGCCTTCGACTCGATCAAGGGCTATTTGACCAGACCACCAGTGTTGAGTCCCCCAAAGCGAGGACGCTCACTTAGACTCTATATCTCGGCCGCAGAGAATTCTATTGGTAGCTTACTGGCCCAAAATAATGATGAGGGAAAAGAGCAAGCCGTGTATTATCTAAGCCGAATACTAACGGCCACCGAAAGGAATTATTCTCCTATTGAGAAGCTTTTCTTGGCATTGTATTTCACGGCAACTAAGCTTAGGCACTATATGTTGCCATCCGTGGTTCATATAATCGCCAAAACTGATTTAATAAAGTACATGCTTTCCAGGCCTATTATTAGAGGCCGGATTGGAAAGTGGACAATGGCTTTGGCCGAGTTCACTTTTCACTATGTACCTCAACAAGCCGTGAAAGGTCAAGCATTAGCCGACTTTTTGGCTTCTCGCCCAAGTGTGGAGATTGAGAGCATGGAGAATGTAGAAATTAATAACATCACTTTAATCCCATGGCAACTCTACTTTGATGGGTCTCGGACAACAAATATGTCTGGAGCCGGGATTATTATTGAAACTCCGTTTGGTTTTAGAACACGTTATTCTTTCCAATTTGATTTCGAATGTTCTAACAATGAGGCAGAGTATGAAGCTTTGATTATTGGGTTGGAAATTCTTCGCGAAATGAGGGTCACCAACATATTGGTCATGGGAGACTCCTTATTGGTTCTAAAACAATTATCCGGAGACTATAAGGTATCTAGCCAGAATTTGTTGGCTTACCACACAATGGCAATGCAACTATTGGATGATTTTGATGAGGTAGAGTTGAAGCACTTACCAAGGGATCTTAATTCTCAAGCCAACGCGATGGCTCAACTGGCCTCCGGGGTTCAAATTTCGGAAGGACTTTCGGAAGAAATGTTCAAAGTAGAGAAGAGATCTTTACCCTCGGTCGCCGAAAGAGGGATTCCTTTAGAGGTGTTGGTATTGACCGTCGACCCGGACGATTGGAGGTACAAAATCATAGAGTATCTAAAAAATCCAAGTGTCCCTTCTAATTGACAAACCCGAGGAATGGCTCATAATTACGTCTTACGGAATAATGAACTCTTTCGTATCGGCTTTGATGATTTGTTAATGATTTTCTTGGGTAAAGATGATCAATTCTTGGCCATGGCCGAAATCCATGAAGGGATCTGTGGAGCTCATCAAGCCGGGATTAAAATGAGGTGGCTTTTGAGAAGACATGGCTTTTATTGGCCAACAATCCTAAAAGATTGCATTGACTATGCTAGAGGGTGCCAAGCGTGCCAAAAGCATGGCCCAATCCAACATGTCCCGGCCGGGCCAATGAACCCGATAGTAAAAGCGTGGCCATTCAAGGGTTGGGCGATGGACATAATTGGCCAAATCCACCCAAAGTCATCCAAGGGCCATGAATATATTTTGGTGGCTACTGACTTTTTCACTAAGTGGGTGGAGGCAATCCCATTAAAGAAGGTCACTCAAACTGAAGTGATAGAGTTCATAGAAAAGCACATTATTCATCGATTCGGGATGCCGGAGTCCATCATGACGGATCAAGGCAAGGCCTTTACAGGAACAATGATTGAAGCGGCTGCGACCAACTGGGGTTTAAGGCTAGCACACTCTACACCTTATAATCTTCAGTCCAATGGTCAAGCCGAGGCCAGTAACAAAGTCATCAAGGGAATATTGGAAAGAATGATTGAAGAAAATCCTAGAGATTGGCATTCACTCTTGTCCAACACCTTGTGGGCTTACCGAACCTCAAAGAGGGCGGCCACCGGGACAACTCCATTTGCATTGACTTACGGCCATGATGCCGTGTTGCCGCTTGAGATGAATGTAAAGTCTTTGAGGGTAGCACGCCATGCTGAATGGAGTGAGGATGAATACAACCAAGCCATGTTTCAAGAGTTGGATGATTTAGATGAAGTAAGGTTGAATGCCTTGGACAAGTTGAAGGCCCAGAAGGAAACGGTGGCCAGAGCTTATGATAAAAGAACTAAGGCCAAAAGTTTCGGTGTAGGAGACCTGGTGTGGAAAACGATATTACCGGTGGGAACCAAAGATCGTAGGTTCGGTAAATGGTCTCCAAATTGGGAAGGACCATTTTTAGTTCACCAAGTGCTCGGAAAAGGGGCCTATAGGTTGAGTTATATGAGTGGCCGAATTCATGATCTCCCAATAAATGGCCGGTATCTTAAGAAATATTACCCTACGTCTTGGGAGATGGCAGCAACCAACTAGAAATAAACTTTCAGACAATATAAATGTGTATTGTTTGTGGCGCATCATGTATTGGGTATGTTTTAATTCAATGGCCAATGATTAGAGAAGTCGGCCAAAAATTGGTGGCCAGAAAGCTTTGAACATAAACTATTCAAGGTAGTCTAGTGGCTACAAAAATATGCCAATAGATGGCAAAATGACTACCAAGTCAGGAAAAATGGCTTCATAGTTTACAAAATATGGTGGCCGAGTGGAAAATAAAAATAGACTAGTGGGCCGGGGTACATATTTAGTGGCTAAGGAAGTGAGACCGCAATATCAACTTCAGGGTGGCCCAATGGTGATCTCCACGAGCTTTAGTAGCCAAATGTACTTCTCTTCTAGAAGTAACCTCTTTGACCTCTGTTTTTTTGGCCATGAGTCGGGTCTCGAGTGGCTGGGTGGCTTGGTACCTATCGCTTCTTTCCTTGAGGAGGGCTTGCTTTCTGGCATCCAACTCCCGCATCTCATTTCGGAGTTGTTGACTGCGCTCTACAATAGTTGCAAGCTCACGATCGCTATGGCGGCCGAACTCAATTGTGTCCCTGAGAGAAGTCTTTATGGAAGCAACTTCACTCTCCAAGGTTGTGCCCACTTCAAGCTGGGAGGATGACTCAAGATAGCTTGGAATAAGGTTCTCCAACTCAATCATGGAAAACACTACCGTCTCTGATGTGGTTGGATCGGTCAAGGAGCGGGATCCTGCCAAGTTTTCAATAGCGGCTTTGAATTGGCTAAGGTCGGCCTGGGAAGCAAGGGAGGAAAGGTCCCGCTCAAGAAAGCCTCGGATGGTGGCCTCAGCTGTGGGATCTCGCTCCAATACGACTGCTAGAGTGGTAACCGGTGGGGGAGAATCATCATCACTCGCAACTAGTTGCTCAAGCCGGGAGAAAGAAACAGGCAAGGTCGAGGCGGATGGCTGCATGAAAAAATGAAAGAGTTTAGATTCTATAAACAAATATTCGGTGTACATGCCTACTTTCTTTTCTAAGAGAGTATGTAAATTTACCGGGCCGAGTAGAGGCTCGATAGCACCGCATCTGGTCGGGTCACTACCTGGGACAAGCGTATGGCTCTCAGGCCCAGCCGGGTCTCCTGAAGCAAGTGTAGGATGCGTAGTCACCACCTATGGTAACAAGCGTGGGCGGGTGAATCTCACATTCATATACAAAATATTTACATGCATAGGTTGGCGGTTCATACCTCATGAGTAGGGGGTGGTAACCCACTGAAAGCAATGGAAGCAGGAGTTGGAACAATAGCCTCTAAGGCTGGCTGGGCGGCCAAGGTGGGAAGCTGACTAGCGGCATCCACCTGATTCGAAGGCACATTGAGAATCCAAAACTCAGAAATTGAATGAAAGAGATACAAGTATAGCTCACCATAAAAGAATGGGGATCGGTTCTATTAGCGTCACTTGGGGGGGAAGCTGCTTGCAAAGGTGGGCTAGGCCCGTGGGTAAACTCTTCAGCAAAGGTCTCTGGCTCGGGTTGGCAAGGCTATTGAATGGTCTCCTCAATGATGGTCTCTGGGTCCAAGGCACCACTCTATGATAAAAGGGGAATGAGTGGGAAGTGCATGATACTTTTAGAAAATAATGGTAGGATGAAGTTAACTTACTTGGCTCGGTGCGAATGACGCTGATTCGGCCACACCATCGTCGGCCAGCTGCAAGACGCGGTTTGCATTCCCAACCTAGAAGTTTGATGTTTAGAGAACATAAGTAATCACATAAAATAGTTGTGTGGTGCAAAATTTAAAAATCACGAAGTAGTGGCGTACTTGAAGGCCAGAGGCTGAGCTGGCCGAATGAGTTCCTGTGGTCGAGGCCGAAGCTTTAACCGGCCTGGGGGCATTTGAGTTAAGTTTTGGACGTTTAAATGATTTTCTCGGCCTATTTTCTTCATTCCGAGTGGAATCTTCAGTGGCCCCTTAAAATAGGAGTAAAAATTGGTTGAAGCTGAAAGAAGAAAGTATTACAAAGAATTCAAGTAAGATGGATCATACCTTGGGTGGATGGAGATTGTCTCTTCTTGCCTTGGCCGGTAGGCGGGTGCTGAGCAGGAGAGCCGGTGGCTTTGGCTTGAGCTTCAAAAGACCAATCCAAACAAAAGTCATAATATTGCATGGAAAGATGCCAAGGAGTTCAAATATATATATATATATAAAGGAAAAAAAATTCGTACAAATACCTTTGGAACTTGAGGCCGCCGGCTTGGGGTTGAGCCGCTTAGGGAGAGCAGGGCAAGTCTTAAAAATCCTCGTGGAATGGACGTCATACGGCTTGCTAAACCAGGTAGCCGATAGTCTAGCCCAAAAGTTAAGAAATTCCTTGAGGCAACCGAAGTCTGGAAGGCGACTTTCAACGTCAAATTCGTCAAGTTGAAGGGCTTGGAGGCTATCAACATGCTCAGCATCTTTTGCTTTCTTAAAAGAAGTTCTCCAAGCTGATAAGAGGTTTTCGGACTCTGTAATTGGGCTCGGGATGGCCTGAGCAAACCCAAATTGACGACCCACGGCTGCTAGGTAATACAACTCAGACCCACACTCATAATTGTTTGATGGGCTGGCCAGGAGGCCAAATGGGATGTCTCGGGTGACGAGGATGCTGGCCCATAGTTCCTTGTGTTCATCAACAATATCATTTGTGGGAATAGTGTCTAAGCTTAGAGCTAGATATCTCGGGTGACGCCGGGCTAAACAAATGGAGAATTGTTGAGCTGTCCTATCCTCACAATGATATAAGAATTTAAAGCACTCCTCTACACTATGGCCTGGTAAAGGAAGTGAAAGTAGGGTGTCACCAAGGAGTTTGTCATGGGAAAAGTTTGGGGTCGAGGGCCCTAACTCAGGGAAGTAAAGTTGAAGCCAGAGTTGAAAAACCCATAATGGCCCAGAGACGCATGGGTGTAGGGTGGACAATGTTGGCTAGTGTCCTATACATATAGCCCAATACTACGGGTCCGAAAGCTACACGTTGGCCATCCGCGAGGGCCTCGGCCAAGGGTTGAACATCTTTCATAACCGAGAGAGATAAGGGGCAGAAGAAAAACTTACAGAGCCAGAGTTGCAGAAAGGCTACATGCTCCACCCGAGAGACTCCATTGGTGGGTCGCAGTGGTGACCCGAGAGTATCGCCATCAAAGCCATAGTAAAAGTTTACCCAACCATTGTAGGCCTTAATGTGTTTTTCGTAGTTCAGTTCGAGCGTTGGGTCGGGGAGGCTAGCTGCTGAATAGTACACCCCATGTGGACGTAGGCCGAGCATAGCGGCCAGGTCAAGTAAGGTTGGAGTCATCATCCCAAAACGGAGCTTCATGCAATTGTTGGGTGAAGACCAAAAACATAGCCCGGCTTGAATGAGTGCACGGTCACATGGGAAGTGCTCGGTCGCACAAAGCTCCAACGTATGAGAGATCCCAATTTCATCCCAAAACTCACCCAACTTCGGCTTGAGTGCTTTGTACCAGTCACACCATTTTTTTCCTTGAGCGGGTGGAAGACTTGTATGGGATGCGGCCGGGGGAGGATTTTGTGGCTTCGACCCGGCCGACTTACATGATGACCCAACCGGCCAGCTTTTGGTTGGCTTGGGAAGGCCCCATTGAGAAGGCCAATATAGGTTCTCACGTAAGAACAAGGGGGTATCGTCCCCACCCTCCTCTAAAACCTCCAAGAAGCCGGGTGGGATTCTTGAGAGATTTGGTCCGAGATGAGAACCAAGACGGTCGGGCCACATGTGATGGAAATGATCATCCAAGTCGGCCGGATTTTCATCCATGATTTTTTGGATTTTCCTATAGTGGCTAACCACATGTTTTGGGGGCATTTTTTCCCTACAAAAACACCAAGAATTCATGAGCCAAAGAAAAGTTTGGATTCAACCAAGTGAGTGAAAAACTAAAAAGAAAAGGGATTGTCAAGAACACCAAGAACATCAAGAACCCCATACCTTCAACCCGGAAATTCAAGCCCCAAAATCAACCAAAAATCATGCATTCATGCCAAAATTAAGTGCAGTCTACCTCAAATGTTACTTGGGGTTGCTTCTTGAAGAAATTTGGGGTAACTTTTGTTAGGAAATGAGGGATTTTGGAAAGGGCCAAGAGGGAGTTCTTCAAAACCCTAAAATGGCTTTGGTTTGAATTTTGAAATGAAGATGATGCTTTGTATTTATAGCCTCAATGGAGAAGATGAAGTGGGCATGGAAGGTTAAGAGCCAAAATTAAACTAAGTTTAATACCCATAACTGCAAAATTAAATGCACAAATTGAAGACAAGAGTTTGGGTGTTTACCTCATCAATGGGGAAGAAGCTACAATCTCAATTGCCCACCCTTAGAATTCGGATAGCCAATTGAAGGGGGCAATGTTTGGGGGTGATGTGAATTTATCCACCCACCCAATATATGAAGCAAATGAGGATTTTTGGTTTGATATTCTTGGTGGATTTCGGCTTGACTATGAGTGGGTGTTGGCTGGATTTTTATGATGGTTTGGCTGGGATGAAGAGGAGGCCTTAGCCAAGTTTTGTGAGTTGTTTTGGCTTACAAGTGTTGGCTGGATTTGTTGGCTTACAAGAATGGCTAGATTTTTTTTTTTTTATAAGAGTTGGCTGGGGTTGTTTTGAAGGGGTTGGGTGGAGAGTTTTGATGAAGTAAAAGTGCAAACACATTTTGGAAGTAGAGGTGACCGGATTTGTGAAGTAGGGATCAACTAGAAGAAAAAATATTTCTTTTGCTATGCATTGTTTTCTTTGCTAGTCAAGGTTAGCCGTGAGGTGACAAGAAGGAAAGGATTGATTGGTTTGGAGGCAACCCAAGGAAATATATATATATATATATATATATATATTAAAAGAGAGTGGGCAAGCTACCATTGAGCAATCCGATATAAACATGTGGGGTAGGTGATTTCTTGCATGTATGTATGACAAGAAGCATGTGGTTAGGTGACTCAAGGACTCTTTGTCCATAAGAATGTACGTATGGTTTTCAAAAGCCAAGAGATCTTGTCAACAAAGTCAAGATCAATCAAGTTCCCTCTTTTACATTTTCCTACATATTTTATAATAAGCATGGTATCCATGAATTTAAACTTGGGATGAGAATGTTTTTCCTTCTTCAAGTTAAACGGTTGTGGGATTTAAGTGAGAAGGAGATGCTTTTGTTTCTCCTTCAAGACGGTGACTCCATCAAAGGTGTGGATTTTGTATGCATTTGGGACATATACATATGGAAGGATACAATATTTTGGAAGAATATGATGGCTCATGAACATATAATCATACTCATGGATATCGATATTTTAGGCCAATATTGATCGGAACATGGACTGAGAAGGATTAAAATTGAGGGTTCCACTATAGGGTGGTCGATCATGTAATCCAACTCTCGGTCAAGTAGACCATGTAGTTTGGTTTTTGGCCAGGTCGTATGGCTTTTAGACCTAGAAATAAAGTAACGGCCACAAATGGCCTAAAGACATTCAATAAAATTGGGGTTGAGTTCGTGTTTTACTAAATTTAATTTTCTTCAACCCTACCCAAGACTTGAAAAAATGGATGCGGGTCGGGTTCTCGTTAGTTCTCACCCGACCATGATTTGTCAAATGATCGAAATAAGGAAATAAATCAAGCCAAAATTATGTCGACCTAGAACCTTCTCGTTCGGATCATTTCAATATCAATCCGAGTTGGAAAGATTTGGGTGGCTTGAGTTAGAAAGATTTTGGGTGGGTCAAACTTGGAAAGATTTGGGTGGACCAAATTTGGAAGGAATTCGAGTGGCTCAACTTGGAAGGTTTTTAAGTCAGAAGAGTGGAGGCCAAGCATGGCCAATTCGTGGGTTGGCTAAACCCTATAAATAGCTAAGGTGAAGAAGAGAAATAGACATCAACATCAACACACAAGCTTACTCTTATCTTGCACCTTTTCAATCCTTAGACTAGATTTTCATATTCAAGCTCTAATTAGTCAAGTTCTTCATTTTCCTAGAGTAAGTTTATTGTTTAGAATACTTTCAATTGTTTTGTTTTAAGTTCAAGTTCATTCTTATTTAAATCTTTATTTTGATTCAAGTTCGTTCATTAGCGTTCGTTTAATAACTTCAATTAATTGTTTCGTTAATTTTAGTTTATTATTCTTGTCTTTAATTTTAATTATTGCTCTTCTTTTAAATATCAATTTATTACATTTACGTTTAAGTTTGTTTTCTTCAAGCATAGTTAATTTTCTTATTCAATTTAATTATTGCACTTGCACTTCGTTTACATAAATAAAAAATATAAATATATACAAGTTCAAAGCCTAAACACCCTCGATCCCGAGGGAGTGAAAGAACCCAGGCCGAGAGGAGGTTCCTTGCTCGGCCGCACAATCATAAGGTTAGAAGTCGGCCTTAGGGGCGCACCCAATACTTATAATTCCATTCAGGTCATTTGGTGGCCGGGTGGTGGCACGCCTACGCATTTATTCGAAGAAAGACCAAAATCCTTTCTAACGGTTTGATAAACCAAATCGAGGGAAACAAGGTGTCCTGCTATAGTGCCTCAATTGAAACCATCTCGGCACTAGATTGAAACTATTATTGTAGGTGAATTCCATCCATGCCAGGTACGAATCACAATCACCCCCCAAAAATAGCACAAATTCTCTCATCACATCCTCTAGAATCTGAATGGTCCTTTCCAGCTGTTCGTACATCTGAGGAAAAAAGGTTGCGCTGAGATTCAGATTTATCCCAAAAGATCTCAGTAAACTTCATCCAAACCTTGAAGTAAACCTTAGATTCCTATCTGATATTAAAGACTTGGTGTCATGCACGAATGGATGACCTCATCCATAACCAATTAGCATGCTGGTCCAATTCGGAATCCCCTTGCACTGGTAAGAAATGTACTGATCTCATGAGTCCATTCTAATAATCGCGACTCCAACAAGACCTCTCGGGGTCCTAGGAAAACTTCAACACGGAGTCTAAAGTGATATGACCCCACTTCCACTTCAGGATAGAAAGTTGTTGTAGAGCTCCATATGGTTTCTGTCACTCAGCTTACCCGTCGACATACGAAATATCCATTACCAAACTCGACTCCCCATTTTCCATGCCAATCTACCAATTAAGGTTTCTAAGAGTATGGTACACATGGGTCCTACTAGGATACATGGCATAAGAAAAAGTATGCGTCACCTCAAAGATTTTATTTTTCTATTCAATATCATGTAGCACACAGAACCGGCCCTCTTAACCAAGGTTACATCTGTTGGGGAAAATAATAGAATGAAAATAATAACTTAAACTATAAAAGGATAAATATGCAAGAAAATAAAAGAGCAAGGAATAGAGAACACCGGATATAACGTGGTTCGGCAATATGCCTACATCCACGGGACAAAAAGAAGAAGAACATCCATTGATGAAATTAGGGGTACAAAAAGATGCACAACTTCAAGAACACCACTTGAAGGAAACCCTCTCACACACACTTGTTTTGCTACCAACACTACAACACTCAACACTTTCAACTTGGAGTGGGTACTCTTCACTCTCTACTTGGAGGAAGATGTTTCTCTTGGATGAGATTGATGGAATGAGCAAATGACCTCTCCTTATATAGGTCAAAGAGGAACCATTTAGATGCCTTCATTAATGCTTCATCCACCCACCTACTTCATTTATGGATCTCCCATATACTTCCTTAATGAAACTTCTACATGCATCTTAGATTCATGCACTTTAAAATTAATCTAGAATCACTTGTATATTCTAGATAAGTCCAATTATAGAAGTGCAAAAAAACCTTTTGTAGATATATTTTATTGTTGGGCTTGGATATTTTACAACATCAACTCTGATCTTTACAGCAAAAGTCGTTGTTTTTCTTTTTTCTTTTTAATTTCTTCTCCCTCTTGGTTACAGAGAGGAAAATAGTTTTGGAATTTCAAATCCGTCAACAACTTCTTTTGTGCATTTTTCTACCCAAATGTTTTTTAATTCAAATTTGTTTTTAGAAAGATTTAAATTTTTTTAATTTTTTTTCTATAGATGTGTTATTTCATTCAATACATATAACTATCCAATTTTATTCCACATTTTGATTAAATTTTTTCAGTTCTATTTTTTTAGAAAAATGAATTCTCATTCCATAAAAGGTTAAAATTTTAACAAAGTTGAAGATCGAGCCGACACTTAACAAAAAAAATTCTTGTACAAAAATATTTTTTCTGAAAACTAGTTGAAGATCGAGCCGGCATTTATTAATTCATTAAATTAAAAAATATATTAAAAAATTATAAAGTATTCAATGTAATATAACATAGCCTTTAATTACTGAAAATAGTAAAATATAATTCTATACTATTCATTAAAAAATTAATATTGTATCCTAAATTTACATTTAGGTCGCCCTTTAAGAGCCTACTGTTAAAGATGACCTTAGATTTTCTTATAACTTCATTAATTTTTGTGAATCCTTTATCTATTCTTTCATTTTTAATGAAAATTTGCTAAAGACGATCTCGGATTTTTTTTGAGCTTTCATTAATTTTTGTGAATCCTTTATCTAATCTTTTATTTTTAATGAAAATTTACTTAATTGTCCTTTCAATTTTTATCACTTTGACGGCCACATAAGAGGATTTAAAGGAATTAGACGGATCTAATGGAATTGATGTAACTTTTCCTATGGAAGGTGAATTTTGTATGTTAAAGTGAGACAAATGAATAATATCGGATTCAAAGTGAAATTAAAAATGCAGTTTAATTTCAAGTAGAAAGTTTAGTTATAACTAGTTATTAAGCCGAATGGTTATAGTATCCTACTGCACTAAATACATCGTGTTTTTTCAATAGGATATAATATTAAAAAATATCACTTTATTTTCTAACCGTTAGATTTTGATTTTAAAAAATCTAACAGTCCGTATCTCACACCACACTTAGTATGAGGGATGTTGTAGAAGGGTAGTCATAATCTAGTATGTAGTTTTCCAGTTCTATTTGAATTAGAATTTGGGTCTTATTTTCCCAAAAAATATTCAGTGATAAGTTCAGTTGGGTTTGCAGCTTTTATTATGAAAGAATGTAGCTTTGACGTGCATAAGCCCCACTTTTGTACCCTCAATTCTATGGAATACTGAACACTATGGAAATCTAAGTCATTCGATGCCCCTACCCTTCATGTTTTGGTGCCTACCTCACCTCTCATTCACCCTTGGATATTTTGGTGCCTACGCTCCGTACACTAAAGCCTTGCCCCGCTTTTGGGCTAGGGTCATTACTTACTCAGTTTACTTCTTTTTATATAGCTATTCTTGTTATTATTTTTATATAATAATATTGAAGAGAGTTGATTAACCACGTTGGGTACTTTAATTTTGACGAAAGTTAAAATTAGATTTCTCCTACTATACATCGGAGTAAATAAGGAACACGAAACCAATAGTGGCATATCCTAAAAATGTTGACAACTTGGAAAACTTTAGTTTTAAACTCAAGCACATAATCAAAAACAATTCTGTTCAAGTAAATGACAACCGCAACAAAGAATTTTGACTACTAGCGCTTTTTTTTTTTTGGGTGCAATTCGATACTGCTAATTTCATACCTGTATGATGTGCTCATATTTCTCCATTTCGGCACCCAGCATATTCCAGTTTATCGGAATGAAACGCCGGAAATCCCAGATGCTGTCACATGTTCGTTCATATTTGCATCAACACACTCAGGCATTTCTTAAAAGCAAAGTAAATCTCAAGGCATCAAATAACGTTTAACTTGTGTTCTATCAAAGGCGAAGAGAAAACAGACCATCAAAAAACTGTGCTAGAAAGGAAGAGAATCACATTACCTTAACTGAGCCCAGATTTTCCACACCAATAGATCCAGCCAGAAATGAAATTAAAATAATTTGGATTTTGGGGAAATCCCATCATCAGTATACAAAGAAAATCTTAAATAATAAACAATGAGCAACAATAAATAAACAGCAATAACCATAACACAACCTACCATCTGATCCCATATCTCAAACAAAAATATACTGTACATATGGCTCTGCTGCTCTGCATAAGCTGCTGGCCACGCTGCCAACCAAAGATGGGGTGGGTCCCTGCCTGTGTTGGACCCGATTCAGATTCAAACAGCCTAAGCGCAATCAGCCCACCGTTTATTCCAAAACAGCAACCTCCTGATCCACCCTCCAATAATTTGTATCATTAAAATCCTTATTTGCAGGTCCGCCATCATCGGAGTTCTCCTTTTCTGGCACTTTTGGCATGATGTTCTTCTTCAATGGCCCTGCCTCCCCTACTATCCCCTCTTTAAGAGCCTGATCCATAGCTTTCTCAGTCCCTTCTAATTCCACCCCAACAAATTCAACATCCTCTTCAAACAATGAAGGCACAGCAGCTGATCTCTGGCTCACGTCGTTGCCCACTGATCCTGCAGTAGAAACAGTCGAAGACAGAGTTCCATTTGGAAGAGTGGATTCTCCACTTGAGTGCATACTAGCATCAGGTGCTACTAACTCGGCTTGATTGGAGGGATTGGCATCTGTATCATCATGATCCTCAAATGGATTTACACTTGCGCCACCGACTTGCAAATCTGATGATTCACTCCATCCCACCCATTCAGGCAAAGGCCTGTCTCCAAATAAGTCCTCATTGTCAGTTGTCTCAAATCTGAAGAATCCCCCCATGTCATTGGATGCACTTGCCCTCTCAACATCTGGGTTCACGTTTCCACTGTTCACAGAACCACTCCCACCAAATCCATTCACAAGGCTTTTGTTGGAACTCGATGAGCCATTGACCGAGTCTTTACTTCCGGCCAGCTCATCATCCTCTCCTACAACCACCTCATCATCGCTACTGCTATTACCACCATTCGCAGTCCCGTTCAAGTTTATTTCCTCCATATCTGAGGGTGATGTGCCCACAGGTTCATTGCCCATTCTATCATCTTGGAATGCAAACCAGTTGGAATTTGTGAATAAACTGCTGCATTCAGGATTAAAATCATTTAAGCATCCACATTAAAATAATCGATTTTATGGTAATAAACAACAGCTGAGCAAATTTTTAAGTTCACTTTTGTAATATTTCCAATCTGCCAAATGAAAATTGCTTACACATGTATATGACATAAATAATATTTCCAGATTAATGAAAACAAATATCAAATATCTTTCTCCTGTTATCTTCCGTACTGAGTCAGCTTGATCTGTGTACCTCTTGAATTATGTTAATTAATGAGTATATATTAAAGTACCTGTGTATCTCTCTTCATTTTACTCAACGAATATTTTTTGGGTTTTTGGGTCTGCAAGTCGAGCACTAGCAATTCGGAATATCTTCGAAAATGTTGCAAACCATTATATACCTTACTGCTAGTTTTGTTGTGCTGGAAAACTACATGGCTAATCCTCAACCTTTGTTAACTAACTTCATTTCAATCCATATTTTGTCTCGACTCGTCAGAAGATAATTAATCTTAATCTAATCTTAATCTTTGAACCACCGTATACGTTTTCTTTTTAACTACAGTAATATCTAGTAGATCCATCAATATGGGGAGTAGATCAAGAGATGTGACTATATTGTGAATCTAAGAGTGGTGAAAGAGCACCCAACAAAAGAATTTCCCTACGAGATCGTTGGTCTCTTGAAGCAGCTTTCAAACAAAATTGGTGCATTCTCGCTATGTTTTCCTTGACATAAAGAGCTGTACAAAAAAAAATGGGTTACAAACTCACCTTCCTTGGTCATCACCAAGACGCAAGGATGATATGACTACTTCAGCAGATTCATCATCAAAGTAGACATCCTGTATGTAACAAACGAAACCAAATCATTTCAGAATATGTTACAAATAAAACCAACTTGCTACAGAAAATATTACAACTGAAACCAGCTCATTCCAGCTTGCAATCAAAGCAAATAATAACTTTTTAAAAGGAAAATGAATAGTCAAAAATGTATTATCACGGGTTATATTGTTTCTGCTTCTGACCTTTACTCATGCTTTTAAATAGTTACCATCAAGTCCAATAATTCAACATAGTAAAACATCAATGCCAGCATGACCAAACCAATTACCTCATCATCTCGATCAAGAGCTCCATTGTCCTGCAATGCAGAAAATTAAAATCATTAATCAACCATAACAGATGGAGGAATAAAACAAGACGGTTTGCCATGTGTCTACACCACAAAAAAAAATGAAAAAAAGAAGAAATTCTGAAACTAATGAACACCATGCATCCAATATTACCTCTCCTGCATCCTCATTCCCATAAATTTTGTATCTAAAAGCCTGGCTTAGATTATTTGCTAGAGCTGCTACATCATAATCTCTGTCATTCATGTCATCCTCATCACTATCCCTTGTCCTGTCTTGTAAAGCAGTTGGCCGGCTGCATGTAAAAAGGAAAACAAACAAAAGCTGTTGAAGTTGCCATGCAACAAAATGAATTGTGAATGCTTATGAACTTAACAAGAGATGGATTCACCGTTTTCAAAGAGCAGAGCTAGCTAATGTATAGTAAGAAAAGCAGTAACAGGGACAGCAAGAAAGGCGTCTGACAAGAGGAGCTAAACATAAAACCTCAACTTATGGTTAAGACAACAACCAAGCTAGTCATTATCATGGCCTGACTGGCAACTTTATTACTTTGGATTGAATGCTCTATAAACTAGAGAAGTAGGGTAATTTTATCCATAATAGCTCCTAATCATACTTGAAAAACGTGCATTGCAAAGCAGATATGTGGCACAACAGCATACCCGCAAGCCCATCGATACACATTTTCAACTGCATTGCGCTCCTGTAAAACTGTAGTTTGCCACTCATTCCATTCGCTATTTTCCTACAGAGAAGCAGCAAAGAAAATTTTCTTAGAATGGACATCAGATAAATGTCAACTACCAAAACGACGAACATGCTACTCATTTTACAAAAGCTTAGATACAATCACAGGTTAAAATCATATTTTAGAGAGGAAGCAATGATCCATTGCATGGTTCTTGCGGTAATTCAAAGCTCAAACCTGAAGGCATGCTTGGACGCGGCTTTGGCTGTTTCCCAATTGAATCAGTTTATTAGAAATTCGTGTAATGTGTCCAAGGTTTCCTGCTCGTGGTGCCAACTTTCCAGTAGCTGGTACCGTTGGCTACATAATCAGGGCCAAGTCAAATTGTCAGAGCTTCAAATAAAATGAACAGGTAGTGAGGTAACCATTAGCCATTTATAAAATCCAATCTCAATTTCAATATGAGTATACGTTTTGCTAATAAACCTCATCCAACAAGGGAACTAAAGTCATTATACATGATATCCAGCATGTTGAGCATTTAATGCTTTTTCTACAACGGCATGCAGAAAGCAGTAACCAACATTCAAGATCCATTTATCCAGCTACTGCATATCTTTACCTTATTAGCTTCACCAGACAGAATGGGATGTTTATCTGTTTGGAGAAACTTTCCAATCAAATCACATTCTCGAAGAAGATGGTCAACAACGGCATCACTCTTGCTTTCCAAACATGATGATATGATACTATCGACATGATGATGCAACGAGTTGTTGTAAGGGTACCTGAATTAATTAAACGATTTAAATTAGTGGGAACAGGTACATTTCCATACAAATGTAAAAAGAGACGAAAAAAATTTTATCAAGCTATGAGAGTGCGAGAGAGAGAGAGAGAGGGAAAGAGAGAGAAGTCTAGCCAGTATGTCCAATGAATGATTTTGAGATTAAAAATGAAAGCAAGAGCTTACTCAAAGAAAAGATCAATGATCCGTTGTATGGTTCCCGTGCTAACCAATTCCTTTTCTGCATCTTCATTGCCAGATCTCAATAGAACAGCAATGAACTCCACAATCTGAAATAAAGGGATGAAAAGTTTAGGAAAGGCAACTCACAGTACCAATATTCCAAATTAGCAATTTTTGCTCTGTTAGATTGTTGAAAAGTTTAGACATGATTTTTAACCCAAAAAATCATTTCTTATAGCACCAAAATTGAATACTGAATTCAAAAACATGCATCAGATAAACACCCAAAATACCAATGAAACTCCATGGAGATAGAAATGGAGGACCACCTGTCTAACATATCCCAAATATCCCAAAACCAACCTTTAAACGATGCTTTCCAAGTGGAGGCCTCAACTCTCCATATGTTGTTGACAATACTTTCTCATCAGATGACACATTCAAAAGCATAAGCAAGTCACCTGGACAACCAAAGTATAAATCATGGAATGATACTGAAGAAAAAGTTATCTTTTTCTTTAAAGCAACTAATATATTGTAAGACCTGCACTGATGACAGGTAAAAAGTACCACGCCACGTACCAACCAAAATATCCCTCAGATTTGGTACAATTATGACGCATATCCTATATTGGTGCCTGTACAGCAATATATATATAACACTGATATGAACCTTGATATATTACAAACATGCTGCGAAGTTAAAAAAGTTACTTCCACAGTTCCATCTTTAATGGATTCAACCTAAGAAATTTCCTTTCAACTTTCCAGAAAAGGCCATGTTATATTGAAATCTACAAGCATTATGGTGATTCCAAATTTTGTTCGAAAATGTATTTCCATGTAGTAAGCTTAAAAGTTGAACATTTGAACAGAATTAAACATTAAATACACACTCTGTGCAACTAGAAAACATAAAGGCTACCATGATTGGAAGAAAAAAGATAATCCAAGGGAAATTTGCACACTCACCGAGTTTTGGAAGCATTGCACTGACTGTGTCTGGATTAACTGGGATAGGAGACTCATACATATGTTGGCTACGAAAAGAATGGAACAAGGGAGAAGAAATTGCTGATCTTTTTGGATCCAACAAAGAGATGCAGACAGAGAGTGAGTGTACAAGACTAGACTTCAAAGCGGAATCTTCCAATGCATGACCAAATATCCTTGCAACAAAACTGCATACGAATTATTCGAGTATTCAAAAACATTGTCATAAAGAATGTACAGAAACTTAATAACTAAGCCAACCAAAAAGAACTCCAACTTACAAACCTTGGGCTAGAAAGTTTGTTGGCTAGGGCTGATGGAGCATTTCGAGTTATAGCAGAAAGCGTTTCAGCCACATTAGCATGAACTTCAGGGGAGTTCTGATCCAAAGTAAAAGAAAGTTGTTAGATGTACTGTATGCACCACAGCTGAAACCAGGCTACGTTATTTAATAAAGGTCCATCACATATTCCCACTTCATTGCTAATCCAAACAATAAAGGTCATAACGAACTCCAGGTACACAGGCCAAAGGAATACAGTAAGATGGCTAAAGATGCAATGCATCCTAATTCTCTATTCATGTATTGTTTCAGGATCCAAGGAGCTCCACCTCTATGTAACATCTAAAGTGGTGCACAGAGGTAATCCAAATGTGGACATACATAGGGACATATGAGCATTCAAATAAGCAAAATTCAAGTCACTTATTCAAAAAAAAAAAATATGGTTCTCTATTAAAAACAATCAACAATTAGGGGAGCACGGAACTGTGATCAGAATGACTAAAGAAAAAAATGTTAACCTACCATATAAGTAGAGCTACGAATGCTAAATTCATAATTAAGTAGTCATTGGTCGAATGTTCTATAATATGTAGAATAAGGAAATAAAATTAATTATAAACAAGAACATAATCTTCCACTCACAAAAGGGCTCAATTTATCTACGATCATTTCCAGCAGATTACTTTCAGCCAACCATTGCATCACATCTATAAAATTGGGATACACGTGGTCATCAGCTCCAACAAGCCGAACTAAAACCTGGTCATGAAAACGCCAAAGGTTGGGATCAAACCAATATCACATGCACAATGTCAACAACTACAGCTGAATTCTGAAAATTTTATTCTTAACTACCTCCATGATGGATGTGATTCCTATCAAATCAACTAGCTGCCGAAAAACATCCTGATGGGCCTGTATCCATGACATAAATAAAAAAAGTTACAAAGACAGACAAAAGATAGGCTTCTGAATATCACTCATCTTTCACAGCTGACACAGTTTCCCCGAACTTTTTGTTCCAAAACGGCATAAATGGAAAGTATATCATAGGTATGCAGCTCATTTTTTGAAGAGCTATTTTGGTATACATCAAGATCTATCTTGCTAGAATATCTAGATGTTTTTAGTAAAAGATCATGTAATGATGCAACAACGCAAAGTTTTGGCACAGAGGTGATTTGACTGGAGAATAACATTGTAGAAAATGGCAGCAACAAACTCTAACCTCCTCAAAGTCTACAGAAACATTCAAAGGAAACCATGGCATCTTGATGTAGAAGACCATGCATTGCAATCAAAGGTGATTGACTGGAAAATAACGTTGTGTCAAATTTCAGCAACAAAATCTAACCTCCACATAGGTTCTACAACCAAACATACAAAAGAACCATGGAATCTTGATATAAAAGAGAGCGCATTGCAATCAAAGATGGTTCACTAGAGTATAACATTGTCAAATTTTCAGCAACAAAATCTAACCTCCACAGAGATCTAAAACAGAAATATACAAAGGCATCCATGGCATCTTGATATAGAAGAGCATCCATTGCAATCAGATAAATTTTAGTTATCAATGCCATAACTGGCAATGCAAAGAGGTAATAGGTCCAATTTAGTGCAAAGTATCTGGTCCCAAACTGCTGCAATGGATAAAAATAGTTGGCAAAATTTAAAAAAACATGACAATCAATAAGCTAAAAAGGTTGCTTACTTGAACATAATTCATTAGTGGGACTGTCTTCCGCATCATAAGGCATACAACAACCTACAATTTCCGTAAAAAAAATGCATAAACAAAACCATTTTGAGACCAGAGCAAGTAGGACAAAAATTCCCAGCATCATCAAAAAATACCTTGCTAAAATAACCAGCCAGATGGGCACTATGAGGACGATTGGGCTCCAAGAAGGAGAAGAGTAAGTTCATTAGCTGCAATCATATAATAAGCATCAATACTAAACAAAATTTCAAGCATACTCTCTTCTTTAAATATAACATGTGATCATGCATACCTCCTCTTCCTCCACCAAAGTCTTCAAAATAACATCAATTTCACATGTAAAAACCTCACAAGCAATGAAAGGGAACCTAAAGCATGAAAAAAATTACTGTAGTAAGCAGAAGCAAATTAAACAAAAAAAAAATCTAAAAAAAAATAGTTGAGATTCCAAACTCTTGAATGTACACAAAATAGACTAAATAGTCAAAGTAATTCTTTGTCAATCCCAAGATGGAACAATACTTGAAGGCTCGTTTGTTTTCAGCATCTTCAGGAGTTTCTTCAACAATATAGCGCAATAGCTGTTCCACCTGGGCTGTATCCCGTAAACTGAAAGCATGAACACAATATATGAGGTCAATGTATCATCCACAATCAAGTTCCATGGAAACAAGATATCATCTACAGTTATTTCTTTCAAAGCATCCCAAAAATTGGAAGGAAAGAGAGCAAATAATGGTATTGACTTATAATATGTACAAAAGGAAGCTTGACAATATCAAAATAGCACAAGCCATAAAGAGGATTTTCAATGAGACATTACAAGTTAATGAGGCGAGTGTTCAAGGCTTTGCATTCTTGGATAATTTCCTCTTCATCCAGAAGCTCATCCAGTGTAAAGTTCTCCTTGTCTAGCACCGACTCCACCTGTACCGGGGGAAAATCCAGAACAAAATAATAACAACAATTAGACGTCATAAAAATGAAAAACTTACAATAGCAAGCAAATAAGCACGTGTGATCTTCAAAGCACTTGAAATGAAAACAATCAAACACTGTTCCATATGTTTATAACTGAACAAATGAAAGGCAGTACATAAGAACACTAACAGCTGATAAAAACCGCAGGCCTCCAAATCCAAGCCCTTAAACAAAAAGTATGAGTTCCCAAAAAAAACCCAGAAAATACAAGCTTTAATAAAGTCTATTGTCCATTCAATTCTGAAACTAAGACAGCTAAGTTCGATCAGTCCAAACCAAATTGCAACAAAAATAAAAAAAATAATAACAAAATACAAAACAAGTAAATGGTGCTCAGCTAGATATGCAAGATACATAAAAATAATTAGCAATTAAAAGCACCAACACTACACCAACCAAACTTACGAACAAACCAATTAATTAACCAGACGACAAGTGACTTCCCACATAAGAAGGTGAAATTCTGCTAGGAAATTAAAGAGAGAGAGATAGAGAGTTACGGGGTGAGGAGGAAGAGAGAGCAGTGAGCTTCCAAAACATGGTGAAGAAAGCAAGAGAAAAGCTGGGGGAGCAGGAGCTGGCTTAGATCTGCAAACCCTAGAAGAAGCAGCAGAAAATCTAGGGCCTCTTGAGGAAAAAAAAGGGAGAAGTGGAGATTTGAGGGCAGGAGAGGAGGTCGGTGGTTGTAAAGTTGGAAAGTGGAAACCCTAGGTTTTTGAGAGATCGAGGAGGAAGGGAGCGAGGAGGGAGCAGAGGCCGTGAAGATCGAGAGACGGAGAAAATAAGCCCCCAAAAACAATAATAAGCTGTGTGAGCAAAAAAGGGTAGTCGGCTTTGTTGGCTTATTTGGTTAATCGCTGAATGCTGATGGAGAGCGAGAGAGCGAGAGAGCGGAGAGAGCGAGGGGGGGCGCAAAAGTACAAACTGAGGTGAAATTAACTAATTTTCTTATGTTTGGAAAATTACTTTTTTCATTTCTTTTTTATTTTTTATTTTATTTTTAGAATTTAGTTTAAGATAGATTTATGAATTACAATATTATTTTGTTCAAGAAAATGATTTTCATACTTCATTTTTCAAAATAATTTTCACACTTCATTTTTCCTTTTACGCTCATTTGCTTGCTCTCATTCATTAATTTTTTTTTTGCTCATTCAATCTAACTGTTTAAAAAAAATACATAGGGAGAAAATATAAGTGTTAACAATTAATTTTTTATTTGAAAATAATATAAGCTGATACAAAGAATAACTTTTAAATTCATTTAGAATAAACGTAGACATTACAGACAAAAGTAAAATTTTAGACAATTTATATGCTTGATAAAATTTACATATGTTATATCTTGACTTGTTTAATTTCACTATCCGAACCAAAACTAAATAAATAAATATTAGTTAAATTAAAAAAATAAAATGATTGATATATGCATGAAATGTGTGGCACTTTATAGGTATAAAATAATGCAATATACGAAGTGTTGGTGTTTGGTTGGATGATGGTGAAATTTGAATTTTTAGTGGATGACATAGGGCATGTGTTTTGTTTTTTAAAATGGCAAAAAGACACTAATGCAAGCACACAATTCCATTTCTAACTACTCCATAGTACATGATCAAAAAAGAAAACTACCCCATAGAACCAAAAAAGTTTATTACTCTTGCTAATGAACTATTGCAATAATGAAATAACTAAATATCTAAGAAATTCAAAGAAAAAAAATTACAAAAAATTCTCTAATTAGCTCTTCTGTGAAATGAACCCAGATTTTGTAGACATGGTATTTCTCTACCTCTTCAATAAAGTTTAAGGTTTATATAGATTAAACAGATTTTGAGTTTGACAATCATAAAGATTGTGTTTAATACAAATATAAAGGGAATTTAGGCTAAATAAGTTAGATTTTTCTATTTAGTTCTATTTCATTAGGATAATTTATCAAAAATAGCTAAAGTTTGGCATTCAATCTCAAAAACATCACTTTTTTCGAAAAACTTTCAATTACAACAAAAAAAATATACACAAATATACTCAGATGCCCTCAAAACTTAAAATTTTTAAAAGCCTAAAAACTTTTGCCATACCACATCTACATGTTGGAGAAAGTAGTAGAATGAAAATAATAACTCAAACCATAAAAATGATAAATTTACAAGGTAATAAAGAAGTAAGGAATAAAGAACACCGGATATAACGTGATTCGGTAAAGTGTCTACGTCCACGGAGGGTAACAACATAAGAACCTCCACTAATAATACTATGGGTACAAAGAGATGCACAACTTCAAGAATACCATTTGAAGGAAGCCCTCTCTCACACACTCGTTTTACTACCTACACCATGTAAGACCCGTGAGCTTGGAAAGAAAGAACAATGAACAATCTCACATCGCTCAGGGAGGGGGAAAAGTGAAGTGCATTATATATGTAGATGATGTCTTCTTAGATCGAGGCTTTTTGGGAGCTCACTGGCTTTGGATTTCTTGAGAACTCCAAAGTTAAGCGAGTTTAGGGTGGAGCAATCTCATGCTGAGTGACCTACTAGGAAATTGTGTGTGAGTTCCCAAAAATAAAACCATGAGGGCATGACCCAAAGCAGACAATATCATTTTAAAGAGTCGGGTCTTGACACACTACATCACTCAACACTCTCAACTTTGAGTGAGTACTCTTCACTCTTTACTTGGAGGAAAGTGTTTCTCTTGGATGAGATTTTTGGAATGAGCAAATGACATTTCCATATATAGGGGAAAAACCGTGATGACATGACACAAAGCGGACAATATCGTGTTAGGGAGTCAGATCGTGATACACTACATCAATTGTAACGACCCGTCCCGGAGGTTCAGGATTAGATTAGTGATTAATGACGGATTAGTGGAGTTAATCGGTGGTTAGTCGGGTGATTTTGGACGGACGGTGCGAAATGACGGTTTTGCCCCTAGAATTGGGCGAACGGTTGACTTTTTGTTTGGCCTGCCAAATGGACTCTGGCCAATGACTGTGACGTAGTTCAGGACGTCACGAGTTCATAGACAGGTGGCACGTTCGATTCCGGCATTCGAAGACGAAGTTATGATGTTTATAAGTTCGGGGGTATTTTGGTAATTTGGTTGAAAAGGAGCAAATAGTTGACTTTTATTACAACAAGTTATTTTCACGAATTTCGAGGACCGTGAGGTAGGTCTCGATCCCCTGAATACAACGACATGCGGGGAAGCGTCAATTGAAGGTCGGACGACAGAGTTATAGGTCTAGAAACATGAGGGGCAAAATGGTAAATTGTGAAGGCAGGGGCATTTTGGTCATTTGATGGCCTAGGGATCTGTTCCCAGTGAAAGTGGGACACTTGGCTGTTTTGGATGTTGTGACCACCAGATTTTGGACACTTTTCCTTCTCTGGATGGTGGTAGAACATTGCACAAGCCGCCTCAAATCTTGTTTTAAATAGGCTTAATTCGGTTTAAACGGTTTTGGGAAAAAAAATGGAAAAACAGAGACAGTAGGAAACCGTGAGCTTTGTGTGAATCAATTCCCCCCAACCAGTGATGAGTGTTGTGACGGCTGAAAGGAAGTGAGAGATGGAAAGGTGTGGTGGCTTGATCACGACGGCTGTCGTGAATGGTGGCCGGGAATTGTGAAAAACAGATACTAGGAAAAGGCTTTGACTTTAACGTTTTCAAATCACCTGCAAGCCTCATTGTTGTCCTTGTGTTGTGAACAAAAGATGAAAAAGAAGGTGAGACAAATGCGGTGGTAACCACGGCGGTGCACGACAGCGGTGATGCGGTGAGGTTCCCGTGAATTTTCCTTTGAATTCGAAATTGGTGTTTTTCGTTTTAGGGCTTGTTGATCGATTCTGATAATTGAAACTTGTTTCTCAAGGTTCCAGACATTGGTTGGGATCAAAAGCAAGGCTCGAGGAGGTCGGGTAAAGCTGCAGAACACGGTTGCAGAAATAGGGTTCTACTTTGAATTGGAAAGGTGAGCTTTAGGTCCTAATTGTCCAATTTGGGTACCTAGATTGATTATTTAGAGTGGGACAAAACTACTAGGCTTACAATGGATTGAAAACAGGTTGAAAATGGAGGGAACCGTGACCGTCGGTTCGGTTGGACCGGGGCCGGTTCGAACTGGTCTGAACCGGGTTGACGAGAGGAATGAGATGATGAACAGTGCCACGCGTGAGGCCCACGTGGTGCCTCTGATGGGGAAGTGTTCAACATGTGAAATGATGTAATCGATGTAACGAACATTTTGACACTGGTTTCGAGTCGATCGGTCATCGTCTCGTCGATGTGTTTCAGGATGTCCGAAGGGTTTAGGGCTCGTTTAAAATAGTTAAAAATTCGGAAAAATTACGGGGATTTAGTATAAACATTGTAAAGTAGTTAGTGACCTTATTATAGGATTTGGACAGGTTCGGGAAAACCGGTGATAGTGGATTAGCCAGTAAAGCGTATTTGCAAGCGTATCTGCAAGCGTATCGAGGAGGCGACGCGAATGGTCTGTGAGTGGACTTTGCTTTCTAACTTATGATGCATGCATAAATTTTTTTATATGTTTTCTATACGTGATTTCTATGTTTATGATTATGATCTTGATGATTTACGATTTTGCACGTATTTCAAGATAATTACGTATTTGTACGTTTTACGAGCTTCCGATTTATGTTGTGATTCGACCATGGTTTTGGTGATTTGACTTTGGGATTTGAATTATGGATTATGATTTGATTTCAATGATTCATAATGGATTTTGGAAAAATAATTTCAGGCTTGAAGCCAGAAAAGGAATTTCGATAAACGTGATTTCAGGTTTTGGAACTGGATTTCGGAAATGATGCTTTGGGATTTGGTTTTGAAACTTGAAAGTAAATTTGTAGATTTGGGTTCGAAATGATTGTTCCGAATGCTAGCTTACGGAATGATGGTTTCTGATTCGGATTTGGAAATGGATTATGGATACGATTTCCAGATTCTGGATTTGGATTCGGGATGTTGATTTCAGATTTGGCTTAGGATTCGAAATGGTGATTTCGAATTCGGATTTGGACATGGATTTGGAAATGGTTTTTAAATGGTTTTTGGATTGGATTTGTTGGATCAGATTATTGGGTTTAAAAACCCAGAAATGATATATGACGGGGGGCGGGCCCGGATTGGGTTTTAAAGACCCGGATTGAGTTTAAAGACTTGGGAGTTTAAAGACTCGGATATTATGATTTCCCTCGTAGGCCTATTGAGTTTAATGACTCGGGAGTTTAAAGACTCGGATTATATTGAGGCCTGAATTGAGTTTAAAGACTCGGATTACTATTGAGTTTAAAGACTCGGATAGATCCAGCAAGTTCAATTGATTGCAATGGATTTTAAATGGCTTTCAAATGTGTTTTGGATTTCGATGATAACTTGATGTTTTTCAAATAACGGTTTTTAGATGTTTTGGTCTATGCCTCGGATGATATGGATTTCGATGGTGTTGGGCTGAGGCCCAAGATTTGAGATGATGAAATGACTTCTGGCTTTTGGTTTTATGAATGGTTATAATAACTTAAATATGAAATGGTTTTATGACATGAGTTTTATATGCATGCATTGGTTTTTAAACGGAGGGTATAAATGTCTTTTCTGCTAAACTATTTTCTGAACTTATCCTTTATTTTTGTCCACTCACAGTCTTTTGTGTTTTTCGATACTCTCCAGATTTGGTGCCATGCGGGCTGTTGTTAGAGAGACGAAGACATCACTCACGCGATCCACAGTAGGTTCTGCGCACTCTAGGAAGTCCGAAAATTTTTGGATGGTCGCCTTGGGAATCCCTTGTCCGGCTTACGTGTTACATGGAGGTTGGACGTTGGTTTAGCCTTCATGTCGCATGTAAGTTAGACGGAAGCATGGGTTATCCCGTTAATCCCGGGTGATTGGGGGTAGTCGTGTCAAATTGGTATCAGAGCTAGATTTGTGCACTTTGCACGAGGTTTGAGCTCCTAGAGTAGTTGGTCCGTCGACTTGGGTGTTGTGATACTACTGTGGATGTGATGTCTCAATGCGGAACATCCCGTCATCAACCTGGACGCGAGAGATAGGATGTTAGTTAGTGGCTTAAGCATGAGCGCCTAGGTGATGCGTTGCCCGATACTCTATGTGTGGTGAGATGTATGTAGGTTTAGGGGCCGGAGTAATTAGCGTGTTCAGCGCTGGATATGCTTGATGGGTCGGCTGGTCGGCATATGGAGTCGATGACAACCTGTTGAGCTGGTGGTACCAGTAGGCTGAGGAGACCGGTTGACGGTGGCTTGTTAGGTCGGATGACGATAGTCTAGATTGGTGACCTTTTAGTTAGTTTGGTTGAGATTGGACTTGTGCGGCTCCGAGTAGCCGAATGCCTCGAGTTGTGAGGGCAAAGGAACCTGATATCTTATTGGATGTTATTAGCCGGGTGTGACAACCCGAGGGGCGAGGTTGTTATGAGCTAGTAGATGTCGTGGGTTTTGATAACCCGAGTAATGATTTCGAGTAACCCTTTTGTGAAGGTTGGCTTGTCGCTGTACGTATCTTCGTGAGAAAACCCAGAGTAAGTGCTTAGTCTGGAAACTGTGAGTTGGGGTTTGTGGTTCGTTAGTTGTTGTGGCTTGGGCCGACTTATGGCCGGATTAGTGATAGTGTTGCTGGGGTGCAGCCGAGGTATTGAATGGCTTGGTGGATGACTCTGGACGAGTCCAGTGAGATTATGGTGTTTGGTTGCGCATTGAGTTGCTCAGAGTTAAGGATTACGAGGGATGTCAGTTCCCCCGACCCGAGCGTAGATTGAGGGTTTTGGCTCAGTAGGAGCGGAGGTTAGAGACTGGTGTGCTGTGAGCACGAGATAGGGGATGATGTGCCACGAGCTAGGATGCTTGTGAATGGTAGGATGGGCACATCATGAGTTAAGGTTGTGGCCAATCGTGAGGTGCTGGTGTCTGTTAGGAACCACTATCCAAGTTGGAATATGTGATGACCAGTGGTAGGTCATGTTTCGGGATGAACGGTCTGGATGTCGTTAGGTAAATCAGAGTAGCGCAGCAGAAGCGCAGTGGACCTATACTTCATGTTGAATCGGGCTAGGTTGGTATGGTCGGATTTGACCGTTCGTGAGGTTGGTTTTTGTGGACTCCTCTTCATGTGTTGGAATATGTCGGAAAATACCGAGGCTAGTACTTGGTGATTGACAACTTCGAGGATAGTGACTGAGGAGTCCAAGGTGAGTGATTGTTGATTGTGATCCTGAGAGTTGGTGACTTGGAATTGAACCGCGGAAAGGTTGAGACGCGGTCACCAGAAGGAGTGATGATTGACATCCTTTTGGATGTGCATAAACAGGGATAACCGAGAGGCGAGTTGGTTGGTGAGTTGGTTTTGATCAGTAGGAGTTGTGGATTTCCTAAGTGTAGTATAGAAGGTGACGTTTGGACAGTTAGTCCGGAGGTGGTATACTTGAGGATGAAGTCCCATGGTTGGAAAAGATGGACATAGTTTCAACACGGTTGGAATCCCGAAATCAGGAGATGTTATGATTTCGACAATGAGACCACTGTTGATTCTGAGTTGGTGTTAGATGTTGAGTGTTGGATGCTCTAGAGGCGATACGGGTGACTCAGTGATGGCACTTCAGGAATTGTGACCCCCTTGCTCATGGACACGTGTGGATGTGTTCAGGAGTAGAAAGAGTACTTGGTGACGCAGGGAGTGGCATGTGTGGCGAGTGTCAGGAGATTGTGTTAAGTTGGATTACAGTAGGCTGACTTGTGATGTCATGGTTGTGGACCATTATGAGTTTTGTGGTATGGTGACGAAAGAAGAGACTAAGTTAGAATGGAATGAGTGACTATAACTGATCGATATAAGGTTATTGAAGAGAACCCACAATCTAGATGTGTCTTTAGACGTGTGGTATTCTTGAACAAGTTGATTCAATGCGGTAGTCTGATACATAGTGAGTGGGATCCACTTAGGAGTGAGTGGATTGGGATTGGATCGCTTCTAGCTCAAGATTGAGTTGTTGTGGATCAGGAGGATCGTAGGCAAGACAGAGGTTGGATATGTTGGACATACAGCTGAGGAGATTACTCTGTCTTGCAGGAGTGGAAGTGGCTGGATATCTTGACCATCTTAGAGTTGTGCACGACGCATGTGGTCCATCTCACATACGTATGGATATTGGACTTAGATCTGGTACTGGGTCTGTCCTGTATTCGTAGTTGAGATGTGATTGGATTTCATATTGGTCGAGAGACCTAGGAGACCAGGAGACGCGAAATAGACTTGAGCTGGTGTTCTTCGGAAGACGTGTTGGGCCTGACGTGTTGGCCTAGTATTGGATTGGACCGATGGGCTTCAAAAGTGAAGCATACTTGACTCGTAGTCAGATGGTAATCTATATGGTTACGAGGATGTTTGTGTGCCCTGGAAGATACACTGTGATGGTTGGGAGATACATGATGATGTCTTTGGAAGTGCTTGAGGACGTACTCTACGATCGCTGTGATCGAGGTATTCTAAATATCTCTGTTTGATTCAAATTTTGTGGGGTTGTTGTTGCGTGTGTTTGGTGGTATGCACCGTGATTCTTGATGGTTGTAATTGGTGCATGTACTTGAGATGTGTTCCGATGCGATTGGACGTGCGTCGTGATGTTCTAGTAGGGAGTTGGTGATCGGCTTAGTGCCGAGGTATGTTGTGGTTGTCTTGCTAAATCGGAACAGTTTCGATGTGATTGACTGATTGAGATGAGGACTGGATCAGGGTGATCCCGAGTGATCTGTTTGGTTATGGCAGTGTGGGATGTGGATGGTGTTCCCACAGGTTGACTGTGTTGGTGGTTAGATGAACCACCGGTGAGATGATTTGTTGCATAGTTGTTGTGAGCAGGGACGTTGTGACTCCGGTTAGGTCCGGCGCGGATTACTACCGGAAGGAGTACGAAGCATTGAATGGATATTGATGAATAGAAAGTACCGAGGTCGGTAGATGCCGTCTTAAGGATTTGTTTTACGAGGTTAGTTGTGCCTGTTGACGGCAAGATCTTATGTTAGACTGAGGCGTTGGTACGAGGTACGCAGGACTCGAGAAAGAGTCAAAATTGTTGAAACTGGTAGTAGTGGTGTTGTGGCGTACCTAGTTTTGGGTAAGCCGTGAGTGTCGGCTGGTGTGACGTTAATGGTACTTTGGGTACGAGTTGGAAATGTATTGACCCGGTGAGAATGGTACGATTCGCCAGATGGACTGGAAGTGGTTGAGTTGGTTCGCTTGGCAGCAATGTGGTGACGTTTGGGAACTGTGAGAATAAAGCTGGATTGGCAGGTGATGGACACTGGCAGGAGACCCAGGTGAGATCAGTCGGATTTCCCCCGATAAGTTGCGGACGTATGAGATTCAAAATTTCAGGGACAAAATTCTTTAAGGGGGGAGATTGTAACGACCCGTCCCGGAGTTCAGGATTAGATTAGTGATTAATGTCGGATTAGTGGAGTTAATCGGTGGTTAGTCGGGTGATTTTGGGACGGACGGTGCGAATTTACGGTTTTGCCCCCTAAAATTGGGTGAACGGTTGACTTTCCGTTCGGTGGCCAAATGGACTCTAGCTGATAACTGCGACGTAGTTCGGGACGTCACGAGTTCATAGACAGGTGGCACGTCCGATTCCGGCATTCGAGACGAAGTTATGATGTTCAGAAGGTCAAGGGTATTTTGGTAATTTGGTTGAAAAGGAGCAAATGGTTGACTTTTATTACAACAAGTTATTTTCACGTATTTCGAGGGCCGTTAGGTAGGTCTCGATCCTCTGAATACAATGACAGGCGGCATGCGTCAATTGAAGGTCGACGACAGAGTTACTCGTTTAGAAACATGAGGGACAAAATGGTAAATTGTGAAGGCGGGGGCATTTTGGTCATTTGATGGCCTAGGGATCTGTGCCCAGTGAAAGTGGGACCACTTGGCTGTTTTGGATGTTGTGACCACCAGATTTTGGACACCTGTCCTTCTCTGGATGGTGTAGAACATTGCACAAGCCGTCTCAAATCTTGTTTTAAATAGGCTTAATTGGTTTAAACGGTTTTGGGCAAAAAAATGGAAAAAACGGAGACAGTAGGAAACCATGAGCTTTGTGTGAACCAATTCCCCTTAACTAGTGATGAGTGTTGTGACGGGGTGAAAGGAAGTGAGATATGGAAAGGTGTGGTGGCCTGATCATTACGGCTGCCGTGAGTGGTGGCCAGGAACTATGAAAAACAGAGACTAGGAAAGGCTTTGACTTCTACATTTTCAAATCACCTGCAAGCCTCATTTTTTTTTCCTTGTGTTGTGAACAAAAGATGGAAAAGAAGGTGAGACAAAGGCGGTGGTAACCACGGCGGTGCACGACGACAGTGGTGCGGTGAGGTTCCCGTGAATTTTCCTTTGAATCGAAATTGGTGTTTTTCGTTTTAAGGGTTGTTGATCGATTCTGATAATTAGAACTTGTTTCTCAAGGTTCCAGACATTGGTTGGGATCAAAAGCAAGGCTCGAGGAGGTCGGGTAAGGCTGCAGAACAGGGTTGTAGAAACAGGGTTCTACTTTGAATTGGAAAGGCGAGCTTTAGGTCCTAATTGTCAATTTGAGTAGGCTAGATCGATTATTTAGAGTGGGACGAAGCTACTAGGCTTACAATGGATTGAAAACGGGTTGAAAACGGGTTGAAAATGGAGGGAACCGTAGACCGCCGGTTCGGTTGGACTGGGCCGGTTCGAACCGATCTGAACCGGGCCAGCGAGAGGAAAGAGATGATCAACAGTGTCGAGCGTGAGGCCCACGCGCAGCCCTTTTGTGCGGTGCGTGAGGGCGCGTGGTGCCTCTGATGGGGAACTGTTCAACATGTGAAATGATGTAATCGATGTAACGAACATTTTGGCACTAGTTTCGAGTTGATCGGACATCGTCTCGATATGTTTCGGGATGTCGAAGGTTTTAGGACTCGTTTAAAATAGTTAAAAATTTGGAAAAATTATGGGACTTTAGTATAAATATTGTAAAGTAGTTAGTGACCCTATTATGGGATTTACACAGGTTCGGGAAAGCCAGTGATAGTGGATTAGCCAGGAAAGCGTATTTGCACGCGTATCGAGGCGACGACGCGAATGGTTTGTTAGTGGATTTTGTTTTCTAACTTATGAAGCATGCATAAATTTTTTTATACGTTTTTTATACGTGATTTCTATGTTTATGATTATGATCTTGATGATTTACGGTTTTGCACGTATTTCGAGATAATTACGTATTTGCGCGTTTTACGAGCTTCCGATTTATGTTGTGATTCGACAATGATTTTGGTGATTTGACTTTGGATTTGAATTATGGATTATGAGTTTATTTCAATGATTCATAATGGATTTTGGAAAGTGATTTCGGGCTTGAAGGCCCAGTTTAGAAAGGAATTTCGATAAACGTGATTTCGGGTTTTGGAACTGGATTTCGAAAATGATGCTTTGGGATTTAGTTTTGAAACTTGAAAGTTAATTTCTGGATTTGGGTTCAAAATGATTGTTCCGAATGCTAGCATACGGAATGATGGTTTCGGATTCGGATTTGGAAAAGGATTATGGATACGATTCCAGATTCTGGATTTGGATTCGGGATTATGATTTCAGATTCGGCTTGGGATTCGAAATGGTGATTTCGAATTCAAATTTGGACATGAATGTGGAAATGGTTTTAAAATGGTTTTTGGATTGGATTTGCTGGATCTGGTTATTGGGTTTAAAGACCCGAATATGATATGACAGGGACCCGTCTCCGAAGGACATAGATAACCGTGCCCGGTCCTGCTCCTGGCTGACAAGTCAACTGAAGTGCCGAAATTACCCTCAGCACTTACCAAACAAGGGATAATCGCACATGTGCCCACTCATGTCTCCACCTCCCAATCAGCCTAGATTGTCGCACCATGACCTGAAGGGTCATAAAACATAAAAGGTGTGAGTGGACGAAAATAAATCAGTTTATAAAACATATTACAGAAAAGACATTTTTACCCGCCACGTAAAACCAATGCATGCATTCGAAAATCATTTCATAATCCATTTCGTTTCCAATATAAGAAAACGTGTATAAAAACCAAATCATTTCATTTTCTCATACCTTGAGTCTTAGCTCGAAACCATAAATACGGGGCCTCAGCCCAAAATTATGAATCAAAATCCAAGTACGAGAACATAGCCCAAAAATTCGTAAGCCATATAAACCGGGCCACTGCCCAACACATCCGAAAACAATCGGAAATCAACAGTAAATCACAAGTCAATCAATCTGTAGAATCTCAATCACCGAGTCTTTAAACTCACACATATCAGGCCTTCCAGGGATATCAACGAGTCTTTAAACTCAAAATACAATCAATAGGCCTTGGGGGATATCACAATAACCGAGTCTTTAAACTCAAAACATATCAATCAAGGGCCCTCCCCCGTCATCAATCAATTAACCGGGTCTTTAAATCCAAAAACAGATCTAGCAATAGTATCAGGTCTTTAAACCCAAAAACCATGTGTAATTCATAGCAAATCCAGAATCCATCGTAATCCAAATTCCAAATCCGAAATCATATTTTATCAAAATGGGTCTCGTGCCCGAATTCACATGCAAACCCAATATCACATCATCAAATCATTAACAAAACATGATATGTGTAAACCATATAAAATCATCCATCAAACCATCATCAAAGTATAACATAAACTGTATTCTCGAAATACTTGCAATTACGTGTTGCATATCGAAAAGCGTGTAAATACGGAAATCGTAAGTACCATAATCATAAGCATAGAAATCATAGATAGAAAGCATAGAAAACAATTATGCATGCATTGAAATTTAGAAAGCAAAGTCCACTCGCACACTATCCAAACGGCCCGCTTCCGAGCTGCACGTCTTTCCGTAAATTCCAGCAATCACAATTTCTGTCCAAAATCAATATCGAGGGTCACTAACACTTCAATATATCTCATATAATTTTCCCCAATTTTTCTGGGATTTAAATATGTATTTTAAACGTATACAAAAGCTTCGGATACACTGAACACTATCGAAACGATATCTGATTTCCTCGAAACTAGTGCCAAAATGTTCGTTACATTAAAAGGAGCAAGTTTCATGTTGAACTCACCTCGAGATTCAGTCCCACGCGCCCCACAAGCCGCCGTGAGTGGCTGCGTGTGAAGCTCACGCGCTAGCTACAGTACTCGTCCCTATCACCCGTTTCCTGCAATTCGAACCCATTAGCCCGCAACAAAACCCTGTTGTAAAACCTTCAATTCCATTAATTGATCCATCATGTAGCATCGCAACCAACTTAATTAGGGGTCTGTAATATTATTTCAATCATCACTGCCTCAAACCAATTCAATGAATTCAAGTTTCCAACGAATGCTCATTGTCCCAGTTCATCAAATAGTCGCTGATTTCTTCAATTAATTAGTTAGGGAGCATCATAGACTTACTTTGAAGATGATTTTGAAATCAAGTTCACAAAAACTTACCCCCAATTACTCGAACACAAGCTCGCGATTTCTCGAATTCTGCCATGTCTGTTCATGGCTCCAAGAGCTTTCGAACCTTGAGTTTCTTGATTTGGATCGATTAATAAAGGTCCCAGAAGTCATAATCTAACCTTAATTTGACTTGGGCTGTCCTACAACTCCAATTCGAATATTCAATTTTCCAAGAACAGTTTTCGGGTTTCTCTTCGGGTTTTCTTTCACAATTCATCTCTTATTCTCTGTTCTCACTGAGCAAGAATATTTACAAGGGATAACATACACATAAAAGAAGATGCTACACATCCAAATGTTCCTGCAACATCTGTGTAACTAATATCGAATGATGTAGATGCCCAATTCGCTAGTCCAAAGTCTGAGAGCTAAAGAACTAATATAAACTGTAAGAAGCAAAGTAAGCTTCAAATAACTAACCAGAAAATTTGAAGCTACATAACACCACCTATGGCTGAAAATCATCTGAAAGAAGGATGTTGGAAGACTTCACATCCCTGTGGATTACAGCTTCTACTGTACTTCATTTTTCTTCCTAATGATTGAATGTGTTAAACTTATCATACCCAAACTCTATTCGATGCAACTCGACATTCCTAAACATCTCTTGAAAACCATGAAACATTAATACCTTAATTTCCCAAATACGGGAAAGAATCAAACTCTCACAACTCTATAAGAAAAAACCGAGTAAATTAACGACCCATGAATTAACAAAAAACATGTTTACCAAATAACCATCCTCGGCATCCCAGATGCCTAGCGTCCTATACATCATATCTCACGGTCAAAGCAACGCGTGCTGCCCGGGGTCTCTCTAGGTCTATATCACTAATATCCCAGACGTCTAATCATAGCAATCCTACTCCTGAGTCACTATACAGTATGATCGCTCCGTATAATGACCCCTCGCAAGCAATGCACCGTGACTTCCCCAGTGTCCCAGACATCTAGAAGAGACCATCTATATATCCTCATATCAAGATGGTATATGGAAAATAGTTTTATAAATCCATTTCAAAACATCTCAAGGGCCCCGCCAGAAATTTCCATAAAACCATCGCAATTCATAATTTCAAATCCATTTAGGGTCCCCAACCCGAAATCATATTCATAAAACACAATTGGGCCTCACGCCCGATTTCGTATACCAACTGGGCCCCCGACCCTATCATATAACTCAAATGGGTCTGAGCCCGATTTCTCATTAAGTCAAATGGACTCCAAGTCTGATACCTTCCAAATCAAATTGGTCTCATGCCCGAGTTCATCTTACCAACACCAAAACCAGTTCATAAAACCATCAATGAAACCGCAAGCACGTATAACACTATATAAAGCCATAAACCTCAAAATACATGTAAATACGTAAAACCAGTTATCACTATCATCATCATCACGAACACATATATAAAGCATATAAAACAATTATGCATGCATATTATTTATAAAACCAAAGTCCACTCACAAACCGTCCTACACTACCACCTCGATATGCGTGTCATAAGCCTTCCTGAGGCTAATCACCATCACCGGACTTCCGATCCTATCCAAATCATACTAGAGGGTTACTAACCACTTTATTAACCTCTCATTAAAGCCCCCTAATTTTTCGGGATTTTTAAACGTATTTTACATAGGCTTTAAACATTCAGACACCCAAAACTACCCCGAAACGGTATCCAATCGACACGAAACCAGCCCCAAAATGTTCGTTACATCGAAAGGATGATTTCATATGTTGAATACTTCACCCAAAAATGACCCACGCATCACCCAAAGGCGCTGCGCGTGGGCTTCACGCGTCAGACTATTCATCTTCTTCAACCTCGGCCGAACCGGTCCGCCAACTGGACGTCCAATCTGTAATGACCCGTCCCGAATATCGGGATTTAATATTAATTAATTATGAATTAGAATGACTAATCGGGGATTAGTTGAGTGAAATCGGACGAAACGTGCAAAATGACAGTTTTGCCCTTGGCGTGGGCGAAATGTTGGCTTTTAGTTCGGGTGGTCAAACGGACTTTAACCGATGACTGTGACGTAGTTCGGGACGTCACGAGTTCATAGACAGGTGGCAAGTTCGATTCCGACATTCGAGAAGAAATTTATGGTGTTCGGAAGTTGAGGGGCATTTTGGTAATTTTGGTCAATTGGGGTCTAATGTTGACTTTTTGACCGGGAGGTCCGATGGATGAGGGCCAAGGACCGTTACGTAGGTATCGTCGATACGAATCCAATGACAGGCGGCATGCCGAAATCGGAGATTCGACGACGAAGTTATGGTCAAGGAAACGAATTAACGAACCGAGGCTTCGATTAAAATAATAATATAATAATGAATAGTGACTGTTGACTGTGCACCTCCGGATGAGTGACAAGTGTCACCCATCCCTTGTTTCCAGCTCCATGTTTCCCTCCCAACACTATCATTACAACATCATCATTCCTCCTTCATCATTTTCCTTCCTTTTCTTTGTTTTTTTTTCTTTCAAACCGTGCACAAATTGGGGGAGGACTGAACTGAGAGAATTGGCTCCCTTCCTCTGCCGTTCTTGAGAGAAAAATGAGAGATTGAAGGACTGGAATAACAAGGGAAACACGAGGGGTTGTGAGTGTGTTGAATTCTGGGTTTCGGATTTTAGGAATTTTGGGGGGAAAATTCAAATACTGGAAATGGGGCCGTGAGGATCGCAATTGAGCTCACTTCGAGCTTCCTGGGATCACTACGATCAGAAACGTCGAAAGAACGAAGGAAATTGGTGCTGTTTTGGCTCTGAACACACTTGGTGACAGAGGAGGAAATTCGAGGTTGAGTCGAGGAAATTAAGGCTTTGATTGACGAAATTGATGTGGGGATTGTGTTCCTGAGGATCCCACGATGCTTCTGGAGGGATCAATTGAAGGAAAACGTTGGAGATTGACGGACTTCCATGGTTGCACAGTGACGGCTATCGAGCTTGAGTCGTGGAGATTGAGCACTGGATTGAAGCAATTGAGTTGGGGGAAATGTTTAACGGAGTCCACTGATGCTTCTGGTTGAATCAATTTAAGGAAATCGATCGAAATTGAAGGAGTTCGAATGATGAACAATGGCCGGGTGTTCTTCGAATGATCATCTGTGATCGTGAGGTTAGAGGTAAGGTTTTGTGTAATTGATGTTTCAGACCTCTAATTAGACTTGTAATGAAGCTGTATGAATGTTCAATTGAAGGAATTAATGTCGAATTGACAGAAAACGAACCGGGTCGTCTCGCGGGTTAAATGGCCCGTTTTACAAACAAACGGGTGAGGGAGACAGCACTGTAGCAGGCGCATGGATTTCACGCGCAGCCACTCACGGCGTCGCGTGAGGGCGCGTCCGGCCTAGTCTCAAGGTGAGGTCAACATGACTTTTGATCCTCTCAGTGTAACGAACATTTTGACGTTGATTTCGAGGAAATCGGATATTGTTTCGTTAATGTTCAACGTATCCGAAGTTTTGTTTTACGTTAAAAAAATACGTATTTAAATTCCGGAAAAATTTGGGGAAAGTTATATGAAGTATTTTGAGATGTTAGTAACCCTCTATAATGATTTTGGGCAGGAGTTGTGATTTCCAGAATTTACGGAAAAACGTGCAGCTCGGAAACGAATCGTTTTGAACGGTGTGTGTGAGTGGACTTTTAGTTTTCTAACCGTGATGCATGCATATATGATTTAAAATGCCTTATTATATGATTTTTTATGATTTGATATGATTTATGTTTCAATCCGCGATTTCTCGGTTTTATGATTATTATATTATATTTTGGCACGATTTTCGAGAAATTGTGAAATTGATGTTTTTGGGCTAGGCCCGGATTGAAAATGATGTTTTGACTCGGGTTATGAGTCAAGGAATTAAAAATGATATTTGGACTCGGATTATGAGTCAGGGATTGTTTTCATGGATTTACGTGATTGTGGCAACTCGGGTTTACGGTTGCACGGATTTGCGTGAAAATGATATTTTGGGCTTGAGACCCAATGGAATTGTGATTTTGATTGGATTTGTATTTCCATGTGATGACATGATGATATTGATGATTTTCGGATTTATAAAGTAAATCGGGACTTGGGGCTGAGACCCTGTATTGTAAATGATTTGGTTTTCATTGCAACTGTTTTCACTGGTTTTCGTGATGATGATATGTTGCAGATATTTAGAGCTTTCGGGAGAAAATATGTTTTTCCCCGGAGTGCACCCTGGAGATAACGCTCACCTTCGGGATGGAAGTGTTTACCCCGAAGAGGTCACGTAGCACGATCTTTGTCGAGCAGCCGAGGGAGGCTTGACTTAGATCAGATGTGCTGGATTATATATGGATCGGTAAGTGATGTGTTCACGAGATCCGGATTGCCGGCTGGTGATGTGTTCACAGCGGCGGATGCTCGGATTTTGAGCGGTCCTTGAGCCTATTGATTTTCACGCGTTGCAGGGATAAACGTGACTCTAAGCAACAGGATATGGAAATAAGTCCCGTGGATTATGGAAAATGATTTTGAGGAAACCGTGGTTTAGCGGTTAAAATGATTTAAGGAAACATGTTGTTTGTGATTACGTATTGGTATTGAGTACGGGTTTTTGGTCTTTGTGGCCTGTGATTATTTTTTCACATGTGTTGGCCTGAGAGCCGGGATTGATGTTTATAACATGAACTGATTTGGTGAACATGAGTTTTATGGACCATGGGAAAACGTGTTTTGATTTTATCGGTCCACTGTTCATACTTGAATGATTTCATACTATTACTCATGTTTTACGATATGCATGCAAGTTTGTGAAAACTGGAGGGTTAGAATGTATTTTGATAAATGTTTTTATAAGAGGTCATTTTTGTCCACTCACACCTTTTCTGTTTTATTAACCCTTCAGGTCGTGGCGCGATGATCGAGGCTATTCGAGAGGTGGAGGTATGAGCTGGCACAGGCACAAATATCCCTTGTCTGGCAGGTGCTGAAGGGTAGTTTCGAACTTTCAGCTGACTTGTCAGACGGGAGCAGGACCGGGTACGGTTCTTGACTTCCAGTTGGGACGGGTCCTGTCACAATCTCTCCCACGTCTACCGAGCCGAACCAACTTCGAACCTATCAGTTACCTGCTCATTCAATTACCATATCATATTCGATTGAATTCGAAAGGAAGCCAATCCCATCATTCACATATCCAAAACTGACCAATCCAACCCCGTCGGTTACCTATTCGTTCGATTAATATATCATACAGGATTAACCTCGAAAGAAAGTCAGTCCCATCATCCCCAAATCCAGATATCCAAGACAGATCATATACTCCTCAATTCACTCAACTACCGTCTCATACCAGATTAACTTCGAAAAGAAGTCGACCCAACTTTCCCATATCCAAATTTCCAAATATCCGAGATAGAGATTGGATAATAATTTTGTTAGATTCTAAAAGGTTCTTCAACTGTCACACAATTAGATTCTCCTCTGCTCCTAGCTTAGCATAATCAACAAGACGGAGTCTGCCAGCACGACACGACATCACAATCCTCGCCATCCTGATCAACCACATAACCTGATCATTAAGAGCATGATCCAGATCCATCACAACATCACTTGATCATTAACATCACGATCCTCGATCGTCACAACACCCAATATCCTCGACATCACGATCCGGATCCACCTAGGATCCACACATGCGCACTCTCAACTAACGACCAAATTTCACGTCATAGGGTCTTACACCCTCTTTGAATCCGCATACTATCAAATCACTTCTCAACCATTTTCACATCTAAACAGATCAGTCAACGATGAGACAGGTCGAGACTGTGGGTTCTCTCCACTTACCTCACGTCGATCCTTGTCATTCCACCTAGGAAAAATCAAGGATGATCCAAGACGATGACATCAAAATTCATCCTACGTGAGTGCAAACACAATCTCACCTACACTCACCACACCATGTAACCCAACATCATCTGCCACCAAGCAGAAAATGAGAGATCTCATTCACCTAATTTAGAAATGCCCAACTCCTCTTGATGACCCAAAATAAGTCAAGGGTTCACCAATCAATACACGATTAACGTACATGTGACAATAACCATCATCTACATGGGCGGAACCTGAGAAGTCACCCTCAATGACTTCGGAATACCCATCACCAATGCTGAATCAAGCACTCCTCTCATCGCCTCAATCACAATCTCTCTCGATTTCGAAGTTCCAACCATGTTGAAACCAACTCGGGTATGCTCCTAAGTCTATAATTCAATTGGACATCCACCACATGTCTGTAACCAGTCTCACTTACTACCACAATAGCCTACCAGCTTATACTGTTTATATACATCCAAAGATGTGGTCCATTACTACTTGATTTTCACATCTCAACCACTGCTGGATCCCATCTAGTCCAACTCATCCACTGCTGAATCTCAGATACCGAACGTATGCCATCACGACGGAGTCAAATCCCAACTTGTGTCGTCATCACAATCATCGGCACATAATGTACGAATCAAACAACTCTGGATCTTTGCTCATACCGAGCAACGACCTTGTACCTCTACTCAAGTGGGAGGAACTCTGCCTCACTCGTACCCAACAACTCTAGTTACAATCCACCATGACAACCCACACAAGAAAATGAACGTTCCTGAACGTCCCCCGATTCTCAACAACTACAACTACATCCATCCTCGATAGTAGTGCCTGCCACAGACTCGTGCAAACCCAACCACCAGACATCGCTATTGAGACTTCGCATCCAACCAGAATCAACTGCTGGTACTCACTACTCTATATCCCCACTCCGGGATTCCATCGACAAGCATCACACAGTAGTAACCTGTCCACCCAATCTCTAACCAATCTTTAACTAGTGTCAACTCGACTCAACTAGTGTTGTCCTCCAAGTCATCCTCGACCTTAGCTGCACTCTACAATACAATCACCAAAGCTGACATGACATGACCGACCAACGGTCGCCAAAGTCAAACCACTCGCCAACTCACATTTTCGAACCATACATCGCCCACTAGGGTTCCCAAACCCGGCTATCCTCGGCAACACAATTCCCAACTCAACATGACCTAACCATCTAATGGTCATAATTGACACGCCCCACCCTCAATCCCTCAGGATTAAGGGCTAAGTCGGTGCTCCCGTCTAGCTTACGCGTGACACCAAGGCTAAAACCGACGTCCAACCTCCATGTGACACGTAAGTCGGACAAGGGATTCCCAAACAAACCGTTTAAAAAACTTTCGGACTTCCTAGAGGGCGCAGACTCTACTGTGGATCTCGGGTGTGATGTCTTCGTCTCTCTCGACCAACAGCCCGCACCAAATCAACCTGGAGGGTATCGAAAACATGAAAAGACTGTGAGTGGAAAAAATAAATAATACTTAGAAAACAGTTCAGAAGAAACTACATTTTACCCTCTACGCAAAACCAATGCATGCATATCAGTTTATGTTATGAAACCATTTCATATCAAAACCATTAATGAAAACCATTTCAAAACCCGAATTAAATCTGTCAATCAAATCCAGGCCTCAGCCTCAATCACAAATCAATTTCAAAGTACGGGAAATCAGTCCCAAAACTCATCAAATCCAATTCATCCGGGCCACTGCCCAAAACATCTGAAAATCAGTGAAAATATCAATCATACAAGTTTGCTGGATCTCAAGTGCGCCCGAGTCTTTAAACTCAAAACCATGCGCAGTATCAGGCCTTCACGGGATATCAACGAGTCTTTAAACTCAAAACACGATCACAGGCCTCGGGGGGTGGGGGTGGGGGTCTATCATAACCGAGTCTTTAAACTCAAAACATATCAATCCAAGGCCCTCCCCCCGTCAATCAACCGAGTCTTTAAACTCAAAACCAGATCCAGTGGTTTTTCTTTTCTTTTTTCGGGTCTTTAAACCCAAAATCATTTTTCAATCAACAGTGAAAACCATAGAAAATCCATATCTGAATTCGCAACAATGATTTCATAAGCCGACATCCGGAACCATCATCCCGAACCCAAATCTAGAATTTCCTTTCCAAATCTCAAAACCAAATCCGAACTATCATTTTCGAAATCCAGTTTCAAAACCGAAATCTCGTTTATTGAAATCACATGAGCAGGGCTCCAAGCCCGAAATAGCTTTTCCGAAATCCATTTCAAATCCTTGAAATCAAATCATATTTCAAATCCCGAAGTCAAATCATCAAAATCATAAATCAAATCATAGAATCACGTATAGAAAACATATAAAAACATATATGCATGCATCAAGAGTTAGAAAGCAAAGTCCACTCACAAACCATTCCGTCGCTGCCTCGATCCGCGTGCACCTACGCCATTCCCGGCCAATCCACTATCACCGCTTTCCCGAACCTGTCCAAATCCCATAATGAGGTCACTAACTACGTCATTAAGCTTATACTAAAGCCCCGTAATTTTTCCATATTTTTAACTATTTTTAAACGAGCCCTAAAACCTTCGGACATCCCGAAAACTATCGAGACGATGTCCGATTGACTCGAAACCAGCGCCAAAATGTTCGTTACATCGAATACTTTAAAAGTCATGTTGGAACCATCCTCAAAAGACATGCAATGCACCCCCATGGGCCTCCCAAAGGGCCTGCGCGTGGGCCTCACGCGCCTCAGCAGGTCATCTTCAACCTCACGCCGAACCGGGTCCAAACTGGTTCGGTCTAGCCCGGTCCAGCCGAACTGGCGCAGACGGTCCAACGTTCTATCTTGTCCAATTTCAACCCATATTCGACCATTTTTAGTTCTTTAGTTCCTTCACACGATTTCCCATCAATCTATAACTTAAAAACATAGAATTTAGACCATAATCGTACCTCCCAAAACGAAGGAGGAGTTGTGCTCTGTTCATTGTCCAGTTGTCATGATTCTGGCCACCTCCTTCACTAGTTCAAATCTCAATCCATCCCTTTCGACCTTCAGAACCTCATCCAAACAAACGATTCGATTACTTGTCACTAAAACGTACGTTGCTATGTTCGAATTTGAAAAACCAAGTTCATGGAAAGGTCGCTTACTGTCCATCCTAACCTCGAAAACAAGCTTATGAGATTCCCCAGTCCTCCAGTAACCTTTAGCAGCCAATAAATTCGAGTAGTAACCAAGAAATCATCACGAGCCATTTAGACCTCAATAGGGGAGTTCAGGGGTTTGGTCCTCCTCCAACTGCCACCGTGCACGACAAGCATCCACGACTTCACCACCTTATTCCACGTCGATTATCCTTTCATTTTTGTTCACATAACACCGTCAATTGGGGATACCTGGGGGTTTGAATTCCTCACCATCTCTGTAGCTCTGTTTTTCTCCCAAACAACCCGTGCAACCCTTGTTTTAAAATGTGTATGGCGGTCACACTTTGTTCCACAACCATCTGGAAAGGGACACCTGTCAAACATCTGGTGGTCACCTTCTCCAAAACAGCCAAGCGTCCTACTGTTATTGGGCACAGATCCCTAGGCCACCAGATGACCAAAATGCCCCTAAAGGAAAAATTACCATTTTGCCCTTCGTATTCGCTGACCCGTAACTTTGTCTGCCATCGGCTGATGACGGTATGCCGCCTGTCGTTGTACTCAGGGCATCAAGACCTATCTAACGGTCCTTGAATTATGTGAAAATTCCTTGTCGTCCAAAAAGTCAACCTTTTGCCCCTATTCGACCAAATTACCAAAGTACCCTCGAATTTTCGAACGTCACAACTTCCTCCTCTGATGTCGGAATCGAACGTGCCACCTGTCTATGAACTCATGACGTCCCGAACTATGTCACGGTCCATCGGTCAAATTCCATTTGACTGCCTAAACGAAAAGTTAACATTTTTGCCCATTCTATGGCAAAATCGTCATTTTGCACCGTCTGTCCGAACATATCTAACTAATCATCGATTAACTTCACTAATCCGTCATTAACCACTAATCTAATCCCGATTTCCAGGATGGTTATTACAATAACTCCACACTATCGTCATATCCAATCATCCAATATGTGATAGACGATCTCGACATAACCATCCCATGGTTAAAACTCTAAAGCACTGTTACGTTCATCCTCAGTAGGGTCTCTCCTGCCAAACCACAACCATAACTATGGCACGCATAAGCATCAAATGCCGAACTGGAACTATCCACAATTCATTCCCACTAACCATCATACCGGCATCTTAACTATCAGGTTGATAACGAACTGTAGCCCATAGAGACATCACATCCTCGACCTCTTAGATTGTTATGTTTCTGGGAGCAGTTGGGTTCGGGGGAACCCTAGTTGAGTTGATGGTAGGATTGGATTTGACGTCCATACGATGTTAGGACCGCGAGTCGGTCAGATTGTGGATTATACTACAGAGGGCAGTTGGGTTCAGAGGAACCCTAGGGTGTGATTGTGGAACCCTAAAATATGATGGATGGTCTGGAAAGGCGAATCTTAGTTGTGATTGATGAATTAGAAATGTGAGTCCGTAGTTGTTGTGGATTGGATGACTTTTCGAAGTCGAGGTAGTCTGTCGGGTTGAACCCCAGATTGTGACTAATGGATTGGAATTTTTGCTGCAGAGAGCGGCTGAGGTCGTGGATAAGTCTAGTGAGTCTAGCTGAAACTATGGAGATTAGTTGGCCGACACGAAGCGCAATGATGGGATTCGATCCATGAGTACGATTTTGAGGTGATATATGGAATCCCGAGTTGGACCAAATAATAGAGTGATGTGTGGATACGGATCTCGATAGCGATGACTGTTGGTCGACAGCCATGTGGAGACGGCTGGTTATCGAGAGTGGTTGTAGTTGTAGTTGTGGTTATTGAAAATTGGGGGACGTTTAGGGAACATTCATTTTCTTGATGTGGTTTATCAGAGTGGTGGTACCCATAGTTGTGGGGTACGAGGGAGGCAGAGTTCCTCAACCTGAGCTGAGGAACGTGATGATTGCTTGGTATGAGCAGAGATCAGGATTAGTTGGATTCGCACCTACGTGACGGGGATAGTGAAAACGATAGGAGACGACGAACCACTAGCCGAGGATGTACCTTAGTCGGGAGGTGCACCTGTTCGATGTGGACCAGACGATGATGATTTGTTAGTAGGTGTTGAGCCTCGAGAACTGTGTTGAGATAACAATGTGAGTGATGGACTGGATGGGATCCAGCAGGGGTTGAGATGTGTTGGGTTAAGTCCCAACAGGTATGAGATCACTAAGTGATGAATGGATGTAAGGGTATGAATGGGACATGAGGAGTTCTGGAGGACGTCATGGAAATTAGTGGATTCGGGAGTTGTCGTCAACTCCGAAACTTGAGTGGTTGTGTGTCTCTAGTCTCACGAGGGAGTGCTAAGAATTTATTGAAATTGGAAGAAGCCGGAGAGAATCAATGGAAGTATTGATGTGAGAATGGGTGATTGTGATTGGCATGGAAACCCGAGAGTTGAGCATGTAAAGGTTGAGATGTGAGAACAAGATAGTAATGGATCACATCCTTTTGGATGTGCATAAACAGTTATAGACGGACATGCGGTTGGGTGTTTGCAGACACGTGGTTGTCCTAGTGAATTGAGAAGTTAAGAAGTCTGGAGGTTGGACTTGACACCTAGTTGGAAGCATATCTATTTCCAACATGGTTGGGCTGCGAAATCAAGAGAAGTTGTGTTTGATTCCAGATTGAGTACTGGAGGAAGAAAAGTTGATGAAGTTGATCATGTATTGGTTGGTGGACCCATGATTGGTTTTGGGTCATAGAGTGATGACAGACATATGTATTCCAAAGTCAATGAGGGTGACTTCTCGTGTTCTGCTTAGGGTAGTAAACGATGCTAATTACATAGCATAGCGAGTGTAGAGGGATTGCGTTGACACTCATATAGGATGAAGTTTGAGGTCATCATACTGGATGGTCATGAGTGGACATTATCATGGACTAAGTGAAGGAGTCCTCAAGTTGTGGTGATGAGATGCTAATCTGATCAGATGTGCAAGTAGGAAATGAGTGATTATAACTGATCAATATGAGGTAATTGAAAAGAACCCACAGTCTAGACGTGTTTTGTCTTGTCTTTGACTGAGTTGTTCGGTTATGGATAGGATGTTGAAGAGCGTTGTGACGACCAAGGGGAATCGCAGGGAAGAATTGCTTTGATGATTATGCTAAGCTAGGAGCAAAGGAGAGTCGTATTGTAAGACAGTTGAAGAATCTTATGGAATAGTTAGTGAGATGACAAGACAGAGGTTAGATATGGTAGGTGGAGAGTTTATTGCTCTGTCTCGGATATGTGGATATTTGGATATGGGAATGTTGGGTCGACTTTTTTTCGAAGTTAATACGGTATGAGACGATAGTTCAGTGAATTGAGGTGTATATGATCTGTCTTGGAAGGCATATAAGTATGTATTGGATATGTAAGATGACACCTAGAGTGGAAACCAGGAAAAGATGAATAGCCGAGAAATGAGTAGGATGTGAGTGGGCCTGTAATGGTGATCTGTTTGGTATGGGATTGGGTAGATGGACTCCAGAATTGAAGCATGATTGGCCGTGTTGTAGCCATGTTGTACTCAGTGTAGGTGCGCGGATGTTACGTATGCTTAAGCTTGCATCCGTGATGGGGGTGGACGTGGTGTAGAGCGATACGCATTGGTTGACGTGAGTGAGTTACTGCTTGTTGTGGACAGTTGAGATACGGGGGTGCATAGGATGCACCAGTTGTAATTGTAAAAGAAGTGATGGCGATCAGAACCTTTCCGATGTAGTAGGTTGGTGAAGACATGACTGGACATTGGAAACCGTGTGTTTGTGTCGGAGTGATTTAGTGACACGACCCACCCCCAATCCCCCGGGATTAAGGGCTAAGTCATGATCCCGTCTAACTTACGAGTGACACGAAGGCTAAACTGACGTCCAATGTAACGCCCCGGAAATTCGAAAAATGTAATTTTGTAAAATAATAAATAAAATGACGTTTTTACCCCTGCGAATAGTGTGGTCAATTTGTTGACTTTTTAATTGGAAGGTCGAATGGACGTTGACCGATGACCGTGACGTAGTTCGTGACGTCACGAGTTCATAGACAGGTGGCACATTCGATTCGGACCCTCGAGGTGAAAGTTATGACGTTCGGAAGTTCAAGGGCATTATCGTAATTTGGACGATTAGGGGGAAAATGTTGACTTTTTGTTTGACAACTGATTTTCACACGAGCATTGGATGTGTGCTAATGAAGCATGGGAAGGTGATTGCCTATGCTTCGTGCCAGTTGAAGCCGCATGAACGCAACTATCCCACGCACGACTTGGAGCTAGCTGCTGTCGTGCATGCGCTGAAAATTTGGGAGACATTACTTGTATGGTGCGACTTGCAGGCTGTTCACGGATCATAAGAGCCTGAAGTACTTGTTCACCCAGAAGGACTTAAATGTGAGGCAACGACGGTGGCTGGAGCTAATTAAGGATTATGATTGTACGATTGAGTACCACCCTGGAAAAGCTAATATGGTAGTTGATGCTCTAAGCCGGAAGTCAACGCATTCTGTGGCACACCTACAGACGGTTTATTTGCCGCTATTGGTTGAACTCCGCAAGACTAGCATTGATTTGGGACTGGATAGCCAAGGTGTTTTGCTAGATAGTTTTTCAGGTGAGACCACTCCTAATCAATCGGATCGTTGATGCTCAATCTCAAGATCCTGTCTCATGTGTACTTCGGATTGAAGTGGAAGCCGGAGAACGGCAAGATTTTACAGTCAGAGAGGATGGGGCCTTACTAAAAGAATGACGGTTATGTGTGCCGGATGATGAGGCACTAAAGAAGGAGATTCTGGATGAGGCTCACAGTTCTGCCTATGCGATGCATCCTGGAGGGACCAAGATGTATCGTACCTTGCGAGAACATTATTGGTGGCCGGGTATGAAACGGGAGATTGCTGAGTTCGTCAGCAGGTGTCTGATTTGTCAGCAAGTGAAGGCTGAGAGACAAAGACCTTATGGAGCCTTGCAACCACTACCTATCCCCGAATGGAAATGGGATTACATAATGATGGATTTTGTATTTGGACTTCCTAGGACACCTAGAGGCCACGATGGAGTTTGGGTGATTGTGGATAGGCTTACGAAGTTAGCTCACTTCTTGCCGGTGTGAGAAACTTCAGGATGACACAGTTTGCCACAGCTGTTTATCGATGAGATTATCCGTCTACATGGTACTCCAGAATCAATAGTTTCTGACAGTGACCCGAGGTTTACTTCTCGGTTTTGGCAAAGTCTACAAGAAGCTTTTGGGACGAAACTTCGTTTCAGTACTGCCTTTCATCCTCAGACTGACGGTCAGTCTGAGCGGACCATCCAGATATTGGAGGACATGATGCGAGCATGCGTTTTGCAATTCCAGGGCACTTGGGAATCACATCTAGCCTTGATGGAATTTGCTTATAACAACAGTTATCAGGTGAGCATTGGGATGGCCCCTTACGAAGCTTTGTACGGACGGCAGTGCAGAACCCCGTTGTGTTGGACGGACGTGGGTGAAAGGAAGCTGACTAAATCCGAATTGATGGAATTGACATCAGAGAAGGTCAAAATCATCAGAGATAGGCTCAAGGCAGCCCAAGACAGACAAAAGAGCTATGTGGACCATCGGATTAGAGATCTTGAGATTGCGGTCACAGATCGGGTATTTCTGAAACAGTCCCCTTAGAAAGGTGTAGTGAGATTTGGCAGGCGAGGAAAGTTGAGCCCTCGTTTTATCGGACCATATGAGATTACTGAGAGGATTGGCCTAGTGGCCTACAGTTAGCACTACCGCCAGAACTTTCGAAAGTCCACAATGTTTTCCATGTGTCGATGCTACGAAAATATGTGTTTGATGCATCTCACGTATTGGAGGAGCAACCCATTGAACTCCGAGAGGACTTGAATTTTGAAGAACAGCCCTTACAGATTTTGGACTGAAAGGATAAGGTGCTACGTAGGAAAACTGTTCCCCTAGTTAAGGTTCTTTGGAGGAACCAGAATGTGGAGGAAGCCACACGGGAACCCGAGGCGCAGATGAGGGAGCAGTTCCCCCTATTTGTTTCCTTGAAATTTCGAGACGAAATTTCTTAAAGGGGGGAGATTGTAACGCCCCGGAAATTCGGAAAATGTAATTTTGTAAAAATAATAAATAAAATGATGTTTTTACACCTGCGAATAGTGTGGTCAATTTGTTGACTTTTTGATTGGAAGGTCGAACGGACGTTGACCGATGACGGTGACGTAGTACGGGACGTCACGAGTTCATAGACAGGTGGCACGTTCGATTCGGACACTCGAGGTGAAAGTTATGATGTTCGGAAGTTCAAGGGCATTATCGGACCATATGAGATTACTGAGAGGATTGGCCTAGTGGCCTACAGTTAGCACTACCGCCAGAACTTTCGAAAGTCCACAATGTTTTCCATGTGTCGATGCTACGAAAATATGTGTTTGATGCATCTCACGTATTGGAGGAGCAACCCATTGAACTCCGAGAGGACTTGAATTTTGAAGAACAGCCCTTACAGATTTTGGACTGAAAGGATAAGGTGCTACGTAGGAAAACTGTTCCCCTAGTTAAGGTTCTTTGGAGGAACCAGAATGTGGAAGAAGCCCACACGGGAACCCGAGGCGCAGATGAGGGAGCAGTTCCCCTATTTGTTTCCTTGAAATTTCGAGACGAAATTTCTTAAAGGGGGGAGATTGTAACGCCCCGGAAATTCGGAAAATGTAATTTTGTAAAATAATAAATAAAATGATGTTTTTACACCTGCGAATAGTGTGGTCAATTTGTTGACTTTTTGATTGGAAGGTCGAACGGACGTTGACCGATGACGGTGACGTAGTACGGGACGTCACGAGTTCATAGACAGGTGGCACGTTCGATTCGGACACTCGAGGTGAAAGTTATGATGTTCGGAAGTTCAAGGGCATTATCGTAATTTGGACGATTAGGGGGAAAATGTTGACTTTTTGTTCGACAACTGATTTTCACACGACTCGAGGACCGTTAGGTAGGTCTCGATGCCCCGAGTACAACGACAGGCGGCACGTGTCAAACGGACATCGAATGACCAAGTTACGGGTCACAGAAGATGATGGGCATTTTGGTAATTTGTCAACTGAGGGCAAAATGGTAATTTTGTACGGTGGTTACTGTTCACCATCGTGGAACAGAGTGTGCACGGCCATGCAGTGAGTGCTCTGCACGATTCCATTGTTTAATCCTGATAGTGGCTGTGTGGGGTGAATAGTTTAAGCCCTTTGAGGCAGTGGGAAACAAGGCTGGTGGCCTCGACAGAAGCAGAGCACGGGGAGAGTTTTTAAAATTGGCTGGGTTCTGTGTTGCGGGAAACAATCTCCAGAGCACTTCTGAGTGTCTCCCACGGGTTGCCGTCCATCTTGATCGATTAACTGAGTAATGGGAAGTGAGAGGGTTCATTTCGAACCAGAGTGAGGGCTGAGAGTTGAGAGAAACTGACGGGGAAGAAAAACCAGAAAATGGAGGGAAAATTGAAGATTGATTTGTGAGACCCGTTGAACAAAACCAAGGATCGTGTTAGTCTTCTAGGTTCACTACGAACTCAACCACGAAAGAATTGAAGGAAATCAAGAACTGTTTGGCCAGGAACTCAAGTTCCAGTTTCTGGAAAATCGCAGTGTTGAGGACGATGACTTCCAGGTGAGTTCTTGTTCAATTGGTTGTGTTAGAGTGTTCGTCTACGTCCCCTTAAGCTCCTGTCTGAGTTAATTTTGGGATTGGGGCTAAGTTGGGTGAGTTGCAGACGTCGACCCATTCGACTGTTCGAGTTTGGATTGATCGATTTAGTCCATGTCGAGGTTAATCAAGGACACAGAACTGAAATTAATTGGTTAGAGAAGATGCTAGGATAAAAAACGAAGGGAATAGAGTTAGAATTGAAGGGTAATTAGCCGGGTCGAGTCGCGGGTTGAAGGCCCGTTTAGCAGACTCGCGGGTGAAGATGGTGACACTGTAGCTACAGTGTTAGGCGCGTGGCCTTCACGCGCAGCCATTTTGGGCGGCGCGTGACGGCGCGTGTGACCTCATCTCCGGTCACGGTCAACTGGAGTTTTCATCCTTTTAATGTTTTGAACATTTTTGTTTTAGAGTTCGAGTTGATCGGGTGTCGTTCGGGATAGTTTCGAGGGTTCGGAAGGTTTAGGCTTTAAGTTTAATTACGTCGAAAAATCCGGAAAAATTAGGGAAATTAGTTCGAGCTTTTTGGGGATGTTTGTAACCCTTCTTGTACCTTTTTACAGGCCCGAACTTTCCCGAAGCTACCGAGGAACACACGGGGCGCGATTGACGCGTCCGAAAACCGTGAGTGGACTTTTGATTTTCAACCGAGCATGCATGCCTATTTTTACTCTTTTGTTTTATGTTTCACATATGATTTTATGTTGATAATCATGATATTTCGGTTTTGCGTAATTTCACGCTTTTCGAGGTAATTATCGTATTTTACGCATTTCGAGGTTACGGTTTTCTCCTATGCATGAATGATGCTTTGCTGAAGTATTTGGATATGATTATGCATGTTATGTTTTAATGATGATTTTATTATATTGTGAAGTAATTTTCAGAAATTGCATGTGAAATTCGGACATAAGTCCTATTATGACGATATATGCTTTCGGAATGATTTTTGGAAAACGGATCACGAGGGATCCTTTTATTGTGCTTTATAAAATGGTTTTGGGTTTAAAGACCCGGTATGATTGTTGGATCTGGTTTTGGGTTTAAAGACCAGGTAAATTAATGACGGGGGCAGGCCCGGAATTGGGTTTAAAGACCCGAATTGAGTTTAAAGACTCGTGAGTTTAAAGACTCGGTTATTGTGATACCCCCGAGGCCTATTAATTATGTTTTGAGTTTAAAGACTCGTTGATATCCTGGGAAGGCCTGATATTGAGTTTAAAGACTCGGATAGATCCAACATCTTGATTTGATTGTTGATTCAGTTTTATATGATTTTGGTTTGATTGATGTTTCGAAATGACGGTTTCTGATTTTTGATAATATTATATTATTTCATACGAATTTATGACTAATTGCTTTAATGTTTCCATATGATACGGAAAAATGGGATTTCGAGTGTTTAGTATGCGGTTTTTGAATATACGGTTATGCATGCGTATTATAAAACTGGAGGGCGAATCCCGATTTCATTAAACTGTTTTCTGCAAACTTTTGTTTCAGTCCACTCACACTTTGCTGTTTTAAATACCCTCCAGGTCGTGGTACAAGTTCGGGGGCTAGCGCTAAGGCAGATGCAGAGGCATAAAGTTTTCCGTTGCGGAGAAGTTTAGTTCACAGAGTAGGATTTGGTCTTTACCTTGTTTTGTAATATTATGCTCTGTGAAACTATGGACTTGATGTCCAGTCGGTTGTATTGTTTAATCTCCCTGGTCTGACAATGGGCGTGATGTAATTTTATTTGGTTTTCTAGTCTTTTGTGTTCGATTGTCAGACGGGAGCAGGATGCTTCCCGATTATCGAGGCGATAATGGGGGTAAGTCTTGTCATCCAACTTCCATGTGACACGTAAGTCAGACAAAGGATTCTTGACTGAACAGCTCAAAACTTCCGGACTTCCCAGAGCGCGCAGACTTTACTGTGGATCGCGTATGTGATGTCTCCGTCTCTCTCGATCAACAACCTACACCGCAACAACCTAAAGGGTATCGAAAACACAAAAAGACTGTGAGTGGACAAAAAATAAAGTGTAAGTTCAAAAACATTTATCAGAAAACACAATTACATTTATACCCTCCATTTAAAAACCAATGCATGCATATCAAACCATTCCATAAAACCATTCTATATTCAGGTGATTCAAACCATTTAAGAAAAACCAAACTTATTTTCCTTTCTCAAATCCTTGGCCTCAGCCCAAAACCATCGAAATCCATTCATCCGGGCATAGCCCAAAACATCGGAAAACCATTATGAAAAACCATCATCATCAAATCTCAGTGAAATCAAAAACACATTTGAAACCACATTTCCATCCATCGAACCTGCTGGATCTATCCGAGTCTTTAAACTCAATCCAGGCCTCAATATAATCTGAGTCTTTAAGCTCCTGAGTCTTTAAACTCAATAGGCCTACGGGGGACATATTAATATCCAAGTCTTTAAACTCCCGAGTCTTTAAACTCAATCTGGGTCTTTAAACCCAATCCGGGCCCGCCCCCGTCATATCATATCCGGGTCTTTAAACCCAATAAGCAGATCCAGTAAATCCAATCCGAAAACCATTTGAAAACCATTTTGCATTTCCGAATCCGAATCCGCAATCTCATCAGGATCCCGAATCCAAATCCAAAACCATATCCATCATCCATTTCCAAATCTAAATCTGGAACCATCATTCCGTAAGCTGCCATCCGGAATAACCATTCCGAACCCAAACCTGGAAATCCATTCCCAAGTTTCCAAAATCGAATCCAAAATCGTCATTCTGAAATCCGATTCAAAAACCAGAAATCACGTTCTTTAAAACCACTTTTCTGAACTGGGCTCCAAGCCCGAAATCACTTTTCCGAAATACATTTTAAATCTTTGGAATCAAATCATATTTCAAATCCTGAAATCAAATCATTAAAATCAGGATCAAATCACAATATAAATCGAAATCTTGTAGAACGTGCAATTCCGTAAATACCTCAAGAAACGTAAATACTAAAGCCCCGTAATTTTTTCGAATTTTTAACTATCTTTAACCGAGGCCTAAAACCTTCGTACCTCCCAAAACATATCGAGACGATGTCCGATCGTCTCAAAATCAGTGCCAAAATGGTTGTTACATCAAATACTTTAAAAGTCGTGTTGGAAACTTCCCCAAAAGGAGTCCCACGCGCCCCCACCCGCCGCCCAAAGGGGCTGTTCACTGTCTTCTTCCTAGAGACAGACCCGGCCTGAACCGGTTTGAACCAGCCCGGTTCGACCAAACCAGCGCAGGCGGTTCACGGTTATTTTTCAACACTTCCTAATCCGATTCCAACTCCTCTTCCTCCTACAGTTCTGTCTAGGTGATTACATTCGATTTGCAACTAAAAACAAAAACAAAACGTCGGCCTGAACTGGTTTAAATTTGACAGAACTAGCGCAGGCAGTTCACGGTTATTTTTCAACACTTCCTAATCCGATTCCAACTCCTCTTCCTCCTACAGTTCTATCTAGGTGATTACATTCGATTTGCAACTAAAAACAGAAACAAAACGTCCAAAGTTTACCTTTTTAATTCGAATGATGAACCGGCTAAAAACTTCCATTTAGTTCTTCGTATCCCGGTCACCCTTAGTCATGTTTTCAGTCTTAGGAGGTCCCTTGCATCCTCCAAAACCTATACCAAAGCACGACATTGATTACTAACCATCAACAATCCGTTTTCCATTTTTGAATTCTAATAAAGGCCTCACGGCTTCGTCCTCACCTTTTCTCATTCCGGCCACCACAAGCCGTCAAAACAAACTCACTAGACATGTGTAACGTCCAGAAACGTTTCCCGTTAACCAATTTGATCATTGCCTCCTAAAAATTCAAATGACAATTCGCAAGAAAAACAGGGTGTCTACGGGTTCTTACCTCCCTGCGCCACCGTGGGGTCCGCTGTGACCACCACTGTCCCCTTCTTACTCTCACCTCTCACTTCTGTTCAGTCATCATGGGCACATGATCATATTTGAGGAGGGTTTGGGTCAAGGGCACTCATTCTCCTCTGTTTTCTGTTTCACACTGAGTTCCCAGCCCGTGCAACCAAAGAACACCGTCAATTAAATTAAACGAAGGCGGTTTACAAGGTTCTACGACCTTCTAGAGAAGGGATATGTGTCCCACATCCATTGGGCACCAAACTCAAAATAGTCAAGTTTCACAATTGCACTAGCACAGATCCCAATGTGACAATTGACCAATTTGCCCATGCCTTCCAAAATTACCATTTTGCCCCTTATGGTCCTAGACCCATAACCAAATCATCCGAAGTCCGATGATGATGTGCCACTTGTCATTGTACTCAGGACATCGAGACCTACCTAATGGTCCTCGAAATACGTAATAATTCCATGTCGTTTGAAAAGTCAACAATTGGCTCCTTTTTAGCTAAATTACTGAATTGCCCCTGAACTTCCGAACGTCATAGCTTCCTCCTGGGATGTCACAATCGGATGTGCCACCTGTCTATGAACTCGAGACATCCCGAACTACGTCACCGTCATCGGTCAAAGTCCATTTGACCGTCCGATCGAAAAGTCAACATTTTGCCCAATTCTAGGAGCAAAATTGTCATTTCGCACCGTCCGTCCGAACACATCCAACTAATCACCGATTAACTTCACTAATTTGTCATTAAAAACTAATCTAATCCCGATTTCTAGGACGGGTCGTTACATTTGGTGGGTTCAGTGATTGGTGTGAGCGAAGACTCAGAGTTATGGATGACTAAGGGAACCCTATAGTGCAGATGTGTTATCATTACGAGAAAAATATTCGATGGGGTCCAGTCACACACAAGTTGAGTGAGTTGGTGGTTAGGGTAACCACAAGTAAGTATGAGGTCAGCGTGAATTGCGGAGGGAGTTATTTGAAGTGAGTACTGAGGCCGATAAATCTGCGACATAGATTTGAACTTGGCTCTACGAGGTGAGATTCTTCCATTGATCTTACGCTACATTGAGGGAGTTGTGGTCTGAGGTACCCTTGGTATGACTTTGATACGGGTCACAGTTGGTGTCGTAACTCGAGTAGTGGGTTGTCAGGGTGATGTCATTGACTGGATAATGGTTGGAGCTCTGATACCACTTGACAAGACCCATCCCAATCCCCCCGGGATTATCGCCGGATCTGTCAGGCTCTCGTCTGACACGAATGTCACAGGATAACATTAAAATCATACAAATCCAGGAGTATTAAATCAGCTACTAGAGTAATACCCCCTATCATCACTGGGCAACCTCGTATCACCTGGTTTACCACATATATATCTCCAGTCGGTGTACCGACTCCCATATATATCTCCAGTCGGTGTACCCTTCTGTTTAACACATTTTTACGGTTTTACCGAAACTTCCTAGACCCGTAACTCTCTCCTCGTAAGTCCGATGAATACGTGCCGCCTGTCATCGAACTCAGGACGACAAGAACTATCTAACCATCCTAGGTCAACCTACCAAAACTCGATTAATCAAAAAGTCAACTATTCCCCCTACTTTATCAAAATTACGATAATACCCTCGACCTTCCGAACATCACAACTTCCTCCACGAATGTCGGAATCAGGCGTGCCACCTGCCTATGGCTTCGTGACGTCCTAAACTACGTCCTAGTCACTGGTCAAAGTCCATCGGACCTCCCAAAAGAAAAGTCAACATTTTTGCCCAAAGTAGGGGGCAAAATCGTCATTCTAAGTTCCCGGACCCCTCGGGACCACCTAACCCCTGATTACCCTTACTAATCACACCTTAATCACTTCACTTATCCCAATTCTCGGCACGGGTTGTTACAATCTACCCACCTAAAAAGAATTTCGTCCCCGAAATTCCACAGCTAGTTCCCAACACCGAGGGTCTCCTACCCGGTAAAGAACAACCTCTCCTAGTTTCCTGTCTATCATCTTATAAAATACCTCATTTCACAATACCCGACAGAAGTCATAGAGTATATCCTCGTATACAACCACCCACCTCCCTCGGCTACTATTCCGGCCACGGTCGGACTAACTTCACAAAGTCCTAAAGGCAAACTCTAGCTTGTGGGTTCTCTCCTTCCACAGTCTCCAATCGATCAGTTTCCTCTACTTCCCATCAACCTGCTACGGAACTTACTGTACCCTCCAAGTCCTCTAGGAAAACTCCTAGACTCCACCCCAAAATCCAACAACCAAACCAACAGGACAACCAAAAGTGAAACAAGTACCTGTCCCCACATCTGATATCGCCTGATCCTCCTGCTGAGTCATCGAAAACACCCGGGCCTGAGATCCCGACGCTCTACCACGTCCCCTCGAACTACTCGTGGCTGTGCCACCACCTCCTCTAGTGCCCGCTGTCCCTGATGCTGTACTCTGTCCGGACTCCGCTACTCCTCTACCTACACCACCTTCCTGTGGCAACAGTGGACACTCACGTCGGAAATGACCTCGCTCCCCGCAGTAGAAACACACATTCCAGCCTGGTCCACTGCTCGGTCTCCCCGTAGACGCTACCGACGTCGCACTCGCTTGCGGAGTCGGCGGTACTCGATAACCCCAAAATCCTGAACTCTGGGCACTACCAGGCCTACCAAAACGATCATCGCCCGACGAGGACGATCCACCGAAGTTACCTCTTTTCGGTGTCCTCTGGCTCGAAGCCCCAGGAATAGATAGTTCCCGGCGTCGCACCGGCAAACTAGCCTCCACTCGCACCGCAGCATCCGACAAGTCTCGGAGGGTAGCAAAAGATCCAGCTGTCACTACGGCTCGAATCTCACCTCGCAAACCCAACTCAAACCTACGGCACTTCTCGGCTTCAGTGGCCACAAAAGCAGGAGCAAACCGAGACAACATCTGAAACTTCCGTTCATACTCTGCCACTGTCATATTCCCCTGCTGGAGATGCAAAAACTCTGCCTCCCTGGCATCCCAGAAAGAACGAGGATAATACTGCTCCAGAAACCGTTCCCTGAACGTCTCCCAGGTCACACTATGGACATCCCAACCGGACAACTCGAGGGTGTACCACCACTCGTACGCCGCACCATCTAGCAAAAAGGTAGCCAACAATACTCGCTCCTCCGGCGGACAATGCATCACCGCAAAAATCCGCTCAAGTCGGGTAATCCACCTCTGGGCTTCGTCAGGAGCAGCCCCACCACTAAAAGTAGTAGCCCCGAGCCGCTGAGCTCGCTCAATCGTAGCACTCTCCGTCTCTCTGGCTACTTCTTCAGGTTGTGGAGAGGGTCTACGTCTCGGAGGCATCGTCAACCGCACGCTGAAAGAGGCATAGAAGTAGTTAAGAAACTAAAACACAACCTCACAAACCGACAGACCCAACAAACTCGACAAACCTATGCTCTGATACCAATTGTCAGGACCCACCCCGGTTTCACCCCGAAACCCGAGGTAAATCCCGCTCCCGTCTGACTCCCCGACACAACACCTAAGGAACACTCACTCGAACCCAGTCAAACGCAGGAGTAATTACAAAATATCCCAAAATCCTTATCGTTTACAGAGCATAGCACTTCATTACAAGAAAAATAAAAACCGAGAAAGTACACGCACACAGAAGCCTTTAAACTCTTCTAGGATCCCTCACGTCGCTTCTATGCCTCAGACTCTGCCTCGACGTCAAGACCCCGCACTAGCTCCACAACCTGGAGGGCAATTAAAACAGAAAATGTGAGTGGACCAGAAGGTACAAAAGTTCAAAAACCATTTTATAAGAAAACCAAGTTTAACCCTCCGTTTTGAAACCACATGCATAACCAACAGTTATAAATACATTTATAAAAGAATCATTCTTAAACATCATAAGAAACAGAACCACTATAAAATATCATAAGAACCACAACATGAGTATCAGAAACCGTATCCAAAAACCATAAACATCAAATCATCATTTTCCCGATCAAACCTGCTGGACCTATCCGAGTCTTTAAACTCCCGAGTCTTTAAACTCAATCCAGGCCTTAATCATATCCGAGTCTTTAAACTCCCGAGTCTTTAAACTCAATCCGGGTCTTTAAACCCAATCCGGCCGGTCCCCCGTCACATATATCCGGGTCTTTAAACCCAATATCCAGATCCAGCAAATCCAATCCCAAAACCATTTGAAAACCATTGACCAATCCACATCCAAACCCGAATCCGAAATCACTGGTCCGATGCTCTCCCGGCATCCAGAACCGTCATTCCGAACCCAAATCCGGAAATATCCATTTTCATACCAAAACCCCATGTAATCACAAATCACATTTCATAACCCATATATCATTATTAGAAAACCTTTATCGGTGGAAATCCCCAAATGTGGCATCAAAATCCGAAAACCAACATTTTCTCGAAAACTGTGCCAAAACCGTCTTTTTCTCGAAAAACGTGCAAACACATAAAATCATCATTTCATATTCAATAAACATAGATTCATGATTAAAACCATAAAACCATTATAGAAAGCAGTTATGCATGTTCAAGTTTAGAGAAAGGGTCCACTCACAGTACTGAGCCCTACTCGCGTCCCGAACGTCCAGCCCGTTCCTCGGCTTCCTCGGGAAATCCCGATCCTGTCAAACACCGTCAAATTACGTTACTAGCACGTCTACGAACACTCACCTAAAAGCCCTCAAAAATCCCCGGACCAAAGACTTAAAACCCCGGGACCCTACACATTCACCCTCGCGGAACTACGCTCAAACGACTTCCGATTGACTCGAAACCAATTCCATTAAACTCACAACAACACCTAGACCAAAAACGATGTTGACCGTTTCTCCCAGAACCGCCGCACGCGCCTCCACGCGCCGCCCAAAGTGGCTGCGCGTGGCCCCACGCGCCAGCTACAGTGCACCTTCAACCTCACGTCGACCCGGTTCAACACAGTAGGCTACAGCTTGAACCGGCGTCAACGGTTCTCCGCCGTGCCTGCACGATTTCCTTCCCTTTCTTCACCTAAAGCTTCGTCCAACCTTACTCTAAGCATTCCCATCCTCCAATCACCTCGACACAGCCTCCTACCCGTCGTCTCAAGCTCGAAATCAAACCTCCCCAAAACTCTGTTTCACGATCCGACCACCCAGTTCACCACCCTTCACGGTGGCTTCACCAAACTCTTCCCTGAACCTCACTGAACCTAAACCAACTCTCCTAGACCTTCGACTCAACCCCAAACGTCACGACTTTGGGTTCAAACATCACAGCAAAACAGAGCACCAGAGTGTCTGCCGTCGTCTGAGCTCCGCCGTGTACCTCCCCGTCACGGCGACCAACCTAGTCGACGCCTAGGACTCTCCTGAACCTCACCCTGACTTCCAATCCTCTCGACTCTCAGCCCAGAGTCACGACTTTCCAAATGAAATTCCACGAGAAAACAGAGCAGGAAGACTTACCCTGCGATTGCAGCTCCGCCGTGCGCACTGCCGCCTACCACGGTGGTCGTTAGACTCCCTGCAACCTCCTCAGCCTCTCCTTGTCTTGATTTGAACCGCCTCACGGCGTAGCCGCCACCAAACGTTCACGGCCTCCCTGTTTCCCCCAATTCTTCTCCTCACCTCCGCCGTGCCGCCGTGCACAATTGCACTGCCAAAACACGACCAGCAACTCCTCCTTGCTTCACTGTCACTCTCACAACTCACCAGTCACTCACCCTTACACCCAGATCGGTCGATTTCCCCTCAAGCTCTCACTCTGTTTCTCTGTGTATGTCGAAGCACCAGGATGCATAGCACGGGTGCACCCCAATTAATTGGGCCGTGAATGCACAGGATTCCACCAGAATCCTCTACACACATGCCATGTGTCACCATCCACTCCACACACTCCCACATGGCCTAATCCCAGCCGTCCATTCCTTTCCTCTGTGCACAAATCCCAATGTGCCACAATGACCAAAATACCCTCCTGTTTAACACATTTTTACGGTTTTACCGAAACTTTCTAGACCCGTAACCTCCTCCTCGTAAGTCCGATGAATACGTGCCGCCTGTCATCGAACTCAGGACGACAAGAACTATCTAACCATCCTAGGTCAACCTACCAAAACTCGATTAATCAAAAAGTCAACTATTCCCCCTACTTTATCAAAATTACGATAATACCCTCGACCTTCCGAACATCACAACTTCCTCCACGAATGTCGGAATCAGACGTGCCACCTGCCTATGGCTTCGTGACGTCCTAAACTACGTCCTGGTCACTGGTCAAAGTCCATCGGACCTCCCAAAAGAAAAGTCAACATTTTTGCCCAAAGCAGGGGGCAAAATCGTCATTCTAAGTTCCCGGACCCCTCGGGACCACCTAACCCCTGATTACCCTTACTAATCACACCTTAATCACTTCACTTATCCCAATTCTCGGCACGGGTTGTTACACCCAAGGTAAGGTGCGGGCATTCAAACCAGCCAACTATAACCCACACCACCATCTATAAGCATTGCCACTCAACATAAATGTGGCTAACAAAACCATATCCTCTGGCGGACATCGCATAATCTAAAAAATCCGCCAAAAACAAGTAATCCACTCGTAGGCCGCTTCTGGGTCTGTCTGTCCACTAAATCTAGTGGCTCCCAGACATTGGGCTCTCTTAACATCTGGACCCGCCAACTCATCACCAGGTTGTGCACGGGGCTCGCGTCTCTGAGGCATATTGTGATCTGAAAGAGAAACGGATAAGTATAACAATTCATGCACACGAATGTGCAATATTCAGACCGCTAACCTAATGCTCTTATACCAATGTGACAGGACCCATCCCGATTTCACTTATGACATTCGTGAAGGGTCCTACTCCCGTCTGACAACGATTTCAAATGTACCAAAAGTAACCAAATATATATAACAGTACAAAACGACCAATATTGTCAGACCAGGGATAACTAACCATACAGAACCCTTGACACAAGAGTTTAACTAGTAAACAGTATTATAGAGCATATGTGATTGTATAGATAGGGTATCAAAATCCTACTCTGTAAAGTGCCTGAGTGCGCAACGGTCGATTTATGCTTTTACCTCGGTATTAGCCCCGGTATTTGTGCACTGACTTGGAGGGTCAACAAAAATATCAAAGGTGTGAGTGGACAAAATAAAAATTTATAAATACATTTAGAGGAAAATCATTCTTACCCTCCAGTTTCGCAAACATGCATGCATATAATAAAATATGAGTAATAGTATGAAATCAAATCAAATATAAGCCGTGGACCAGTAATATTAAACGTGTTTCTAAGTTCCCATGGCCCATAATTTTTCCAAGACTCATGTTCACCAACCAAATCATGATAGAACATATCTGGGAACAAATAGTAATAAATCATAAATAGTAATAAATCATCAAGATCAATAAAACCTCGGGACTCATTCTCATGTCCAACCTTTGTCACATCTCAAAGCATAATCAGTCAGGTTATCCCTGCAACGCGTGCAAATAAGCTCAAGGACGGCTCAAATTCGAGCACATCGCGTGAACACATCACCAACCGACGCTCCCGATCGTCCTGAAAACATCACTTACCGATCTCCACATAATACCAGCACTCCTGAGTCGAGCCTCCATCGGCTGCATGACAACATGCAATACTACGTGACCTCTCCGGGCGAACACATCCTATCCCGGAGGAGAGCGTTATCTCCAGGGTTCTTTCTGGGGAAACATATTCACAACCGGAAGCCCTATCATACTCATCATCTAGGAGAATGGTCATAGTAAAAATGGTGAAAACATATTTTCATAAAACATTTGACTATAAACTCAATCAAAATCATCATCCAACTACATCTCATGCCCAAAATCCATTTGCACGAAAATCCATAAAATTATTCATAAACTGATAATTAAATCCACAAAATCATTAAGCAATGATATCAATTCATCATTCAAATAATTTCCACTCAAATCATACGATAAAGCATTTAAAACATTTATGCATGCATCACAGTTATAAAACAAAAGTCCACCCACACACTGTCCAAGTTGCTCAATCTCGAGTTGTTCGCTCCTCAGGAGTCTTGGGAATATTTCGGCCTATCAAACATAACAATTTAAGGTCACTAGGCCGTTACATAACCTCATATGACAATCCCCTAATCCCCGGGATTTAATAACAATATTTAAACGGGCGATTAATCTTAATCGATTCAACCCCAATTTCTTCCATTCTTTCATCCAAATGCTTATATTCAGTCTTAATTAAAGTTCTATGTCTTTAAATTAATGAAATGCGGATGAAAACTAATCGATTCCTAAATCCATTCCCGATAGTTCGAAAATCCAATTCCATCAAATCCCAATCCAATTCTTCATTCCAATCAACCAAGAAGTAACCTAGGATCAATATAAATGGTAATACGAAATCAATTTCATATTTCCTTACCTCCAATTACACGAATCAAGTTCGAATTTTTCCATTTTTCGCAGGGGCTGTTCTTTGCCTTTTCTTTGTTGATTTCCTTCTTTTTTTGAAGTGGTTCAACTCGGAATAATCTCAGAAGACTGAATTCAAGCTCAATTTCAATAATCAAAGTCCACAATTACAAATTTGAAATTGCAATTCCTTTTTCGAATTCCAGGATACGGGATCGGTTTTCCTTCCTTTTCTCTCTAATTTTTCTCCTCCTTTTGATTCTCTATTCCTCTCAATTGGTTCTAACACCTCAGTGCTTCAAGTTGGGTTGATGTTTGGACATTTGTTTTGGATCAATTCTCTATTCTTTCTCTTTTGTTTGATATTAACACAAAGGTTCAATACAAATCATCCACCCGCGACCACAGTAACCACTCAGCCCTTTGTCACAAGTGACATGTGTCACTTCACGGTGAATATGAGTCACCATTTGGTTGATTCATCAAAATCAGCAGATAAGGACCAAATTACCATTTTATCCTCGTTCACAAAATTACTAAATTGCCCCTCGCCGTTTTAGACCCGTAAACATCATATCCGAACTCTGATTTCGATGTGTCGTCTGTCTACGAACTCGGCGTCTCGAGACCTACACAACAGTCCTCGAAAAATGTGCAAAAAGTATTTCAAACAAAAAGTCAACTTTAACCACTACATTTACAAAGGTAAAAATATCATTTTACATTCTGATTTCTGAGTTTACATTATTGAAATTTCTGGGCCATTACAATATCTCTCCCTTTCCCCTCATTTTGTGCATCCAACTTATACCCACTCCCAAACCTCATATCAATCTTCTTGCTTCTAGACTAGAGGGTGAGAGACAAAGTGATAAAGAGACTGAGTGAAGGCCAGGGATAGCAGGACCGCTGTGGAAGGTAGAGGAAAGCACGAGAAAGGTAAACCCGATACCCTTTTTAAATTCAAAAAGTCGAATTTCATTTTGACATGACCCATCCCAATCCCTCTAGATTATCGTGGGAAGTGTCTGCTCCAGTCTGTTACCGTGTGTCAGACTAGAGATAAACTCGTCCCCCACTCGAGGTCCATCAGAGTACGCCAGAATCAGTGGTGGTATGTGATGTCTCGATCTCTACTACAACCCACATCCGCTAGCAACCTGAAGGGTATTAAAAACATAAAACTTGTAAGTGGACAAATCAACTATTTATAAAAATCATTCATCAAAAAGACATTTATAGCCTTCACGTAAAAACATCCATGCATCATAAATAGTTATTTCAAATACTTTCTCGGAAACAAGCCATATTCTTTCCCAAATCAAAGCACAGTGAAAAATGCTTCTCAATCGAAGCCATTACCTCAGTAGGGTCTCAGCCCAAAATCGAATCATACAGAGCCGCAGTCCAAAACCAAATCAAAGAAAACCAAAGGAGCCTCAACCCAAATCATAGAACACGTGGGAACACATCCAATCCTCAATGTCAGTCACGATTATAATCCTAGCACATGTGCATATAGCTCATGACCACTCACAATCCTAGCATGTCGCCGTGAATACATCACTCGCCGCGACCATCTCTAGATCATTGCGAACATATCGCAGATCGATCTCAGAGGATAACATCAGCACTCCTAAGTCGAGCCTCCCTCAGTCATTGCTTCCTGCGGCTGATCGACAACAGGCAGTGCATCGTGACCACTCCGGAAGGAACACATCCGCAGTTTGGAGGCGAGCGTCATATCATCCAGGACTCGCCCGAATACCATCATCAATAGGGCCTCAAGCACGGAACATCACCAAATGGGTCACATCCCCAAAATCCAATGTCCAACGACACTTCATATCCCAGGATTCCTCGAATCTTATAAAATCCACAACTGGGTCTCATGCTTGATATATCTTTCGTAACACTCATAACTGGGTCACAGCCTGACTTATCTTACGTTTGACTATACTCTAAGTTAAACCTCAAATCAACTGGGTCATATGCCCGAAAAATATTTCCAAATTCGAAAACCATTTCTCATTTCCAATACACTTTCAAAATCACGCTTGACTTCAATCGAGTCAAGGTCGTTCAACTGGGACTCATGCCCGAATCTTGATTTCATGCATCTCCATGAAATCCTCCAAAACTGTAAATCAGTTCCTCGATTTCGCGTCTCTCCATGAAACCTTGGGAATCACATAAAACACAAGCACGTAGTAAACTCGGCAGAAACCCAAACATCATATAAAACAGAAATCTCGAACTACGTACAATAAAGCATTTTCCTCCGAA